>CM068709.1:33436775-34845275 GCA_035079005.1 Fraxinus americana | reverse complement strand
TATAAATAAATAAGTTTTCTCCAGTCTTCATCAACTATCATAAGCGTGGGCGCTTCGGAGGAGAGGATGGAACCTTAAAAGAGGGCCACCTCGTTCGAACTCTCAAGTTCCACCACCTCACCTTCTTCAGCAGGTGTCTGCGGAACCTTCTCCTCCAAGAACTCAGCTCTCAATTCAGAAATATCGAGCTCTGGATGTGCCTCTCCCAACCTCTCAAAGACCTCCTGATAGGCCACTTTGCTCCAATATAGGCCGAAGCGTCGATACTCTTCAGTATGATGGAAGTTGGCTATGTAGTTTCTCACTGCAATATCGCCCGCCTCGACCACGTCAGCTTCGTATCTTTTAACTTCGGCCTCCAGCCACCTCAGTTCCTTCTCCATAAACTGCCCAAAGATCCCTAGCCCTGCTAATTCAAGCGTTTGCCTTCTCCAGTGCTTCGGCGATGACCTTCCGGTGGTTGTCGAAATCTCCACCTTTTTAGTGAGGGCAGCCACCTCACACCGGCTCTCATGAACCTCCTTCTTCGTGGCCTCAATCTTCGCCAGAGAGCATCGCGTTTCGAATCATCAACATCTCTCTGAATTCTCAGTTCAATGTTGGCCTCCTTCTTCTCCGCCAGCTCTGCCTTCACTTTTTCCAGTTCATCGCGCGAGGCTCTATTCCTTGATTGAATATCTGCCAAAACAGTTTGGCATTCCAGTGCAACTCCGAAGGCCCTGGCAGTTTGGCTCACCAAAGTAGTGGTGAGGTCCACCGCATCACAGGTGGCCACATAATTCTGCCACCTCTCCGTCCAGAATTTGTTGAAGCCCTCGGTGGCCGCCCTCACCTCCGGAGGCAGCATTTCTATTACGGCAGGGGCTATTGTGTCCTCCCTGCCTCCCAGGAAATTTTCGGACTTTCTCGGGGTCCTCTCCACAACTTTCTTCTTGGCGGCCCCCTCTGCTCTCGCCACGTCATCCATGACGATCTTCCTAGATTGGGCCACCATGGCAGCATCAATCGAAGATTGGAGGAGCTTCGGCTGCTTCGAACCCCCCTTTTCAGAAAAGGACACAGTGGTCCCAAAACTTGACGACCCCCCACCTGGGCCCAGTTTTCTCTTCTTTTGTGGCTCATCGCCCACCCTCGCCCTTCGCCAATGCCGGGCTTGCCACCTTTTGGGGCCTCCTCTTGTACCTCCTCCTCACCTCTTTCTCATTTTTGCTCTTGCCGAGGCGGTCCACCTTGACTTTACTGCTTTTGCCCCGTAGGACCTGTGTTTTAGTGTTTTCACCCCTAAGAAGGAGGTAGCCTTCATTATGCTGGCCATATCAGGCAGGGCATAATTCTTCTTGGTGAATTTATCTGCGATTACGAAGAGAAGTCAGTTCAGATCATTAAAAGGGGCAGATAGTTAAAAGTAAAGGCGCCTCTTACCCTTGGGGGCCATCAGTCCGAAATCGATGAAGTATCTGTTCCTTTCGATTAAGTGAGAAAAGCTTCGGAGCCTCGGAGACAATTGGTAGATATCCTTTACAATGCCCCCACTCACCTCGTAAAGCTCGTACCTTGTGCTAAAATCTGCAAAAAGGGGCGATTATCGATATCGAAGGTGCATGGTGAAGCTATAAGAACTTAAGACGACACTCACAAGCCTCGTAGTACTGGGTCGGCGCGGTAACAGCTGGGACATCATCTCCCTCCACCATCTGCCACCTACCCGTCACCCAGAACCACGACTCCTTCCACTCCTTTATGGATGAAGGGAGCCCAACCACAAAAGGGGCGTGGGAACCCCAGGGAGTGATGTAATACCACCCCTTTGAGTCATCTTTTCCCACGACCCTAGCATGGAAGAGGGACTCGAAGACGTGAAGTGGAAGGTCCTCGCCCAGAGACACTTCCTTCCACAGGAAGTAGGTCCCCACGACTTGGCTCCACCCATTAGGAAGGATTTGGGTGGGGGATAGCATGAATGTCCTCAGCACTGCCCTAAAGAAGGGGTGCAAAGGCAGACGCACACCTGCCTTAAACAGGTGTTCACTGAAGGCCACACAGTTGGGCCTCGGAAAGCAGGCTCTTTCATGAGCATCAGGAACTAGGAGTTTGACGTAATGGGGGATGTTATAGGTCTGCCTAAGTTCGTCTAGCTTGGCGTAAGTGATGTTTGATTGAACTCTTGCCCCCCATCCCGCCTCATAATCTATGGGCTCTTCTGGTCATACTATACCACTCACCAGAGGCCCCAGACACTGACTCCTCCCCACTCCTAACTACTGTCATGGCTAGAGACGCCTCGGAAGACATTGTTGTTGGAGGAAGATGAATAGTGCAAGAAAAGGGTGTTTAAGGGAAATAGGAAGACAACTACGTAAGGAGAGAGTACCTAGAGCGAAGGAAAGACTCAGAGAGATCGCCGGAAGTTCGCCGGGAAGTGTTTAGCAACAAGACAAGCTTTCGAGAGATTTGAATGTGCTTTGCGAAAGTAAAGTTTGAAAATGACAAAAATCTGGCTTTTATACTAGTAGAGGACACAGCCCCAGTCGTTGGATCAGATCTCAGTTAATCTGAGACGTTCAAAGGTGCACAAATCCTGACCCTCGAAATCAAACGTTTTCTCTGCATCAACGCTTCAGATTTGTGCGTGCACAAACCAACACTACCTCGTGCGTAAACTTGTCCTCGAAACTACGCATCCCAATAATTAGCCATCATTGTACATTAAATAATAACAGCTGTACGGCTATTGAAATTCGTCTCGATGCAGTTCATTGGCCTTGGAAACATAAGAAGCCGTCACATCACAGGCATCAATTTCTATGAACGTCGCCTCGCCTCATCAAAAGGAAATCAGCCTCGGCCAGTTCGAATACGAACTCGCCTCATCAAAAGGAAATCAGCCTCGGCCAATTCGAATACGAACTCGCCTCATCAAAAGGAAATCAGACTCGGCCAGTTCGAATACGAACTCGCCTCATCAAAAGGAAATCAGCCTCGGCCAGTTCGAATACGAACTCGCCTCATCAAAAGGAAATCAGATTCGGCAACTCGCCCCACCTTGATGTAGCTCTAAAGGAACTTCAGTTTTACAGGCGACTTTCTCAGAAACGGCGTGCGCTACGTAAAATTCCGACTTTGAAAGTCCACGCCTGCATAAATGACCACACATGGACTTGGGGGACTATTGTTACGGGTTAAAGGACAGAATGGACACGTGGCGTCATATCACGACAATGGGACCACTTAATTCGATCGTGGTATAATTCTCTAGCTTCGCTTGAGGGTTCCGAGGCCCTTGCTACTAATCCGAGGCCCTCGCTATTACTCCGAGCCCCTCCTTCTAACGTCCGAGGCCCATCAAAGGTCCACTTGTGAGGATTCGGCCATGATGAAAATCTCTAACAAATGATTGATGTGACTTTTGTGTAAAGCTTACTTATGTCTTGTCTCGTCAATGTCAGAGCATTTAATGTTAGTACAGCTAGGAGAGTCAACTTGATTGCTGGGATTTGATGCCTTGGCCGAGGAGATGAGGCCACGTGTGAGTTGATCCAAAGGTCACAATTTGAGTTGTAACACTATAAATACCCCAACCATGTAACAAGAAGAGGACTAATGCAAAAATTAGAGGAAAAACTGAATATTTTGGAGCTATATTTCTCTCATTCCAACACCCCTTTTTCAGCATTTTTCTACAACAAACATTGTCATTTATCGATTGGTTTCTTATACAATCGTATTTCTTTTATGCCGGTGGCCTGAACGGAAACGTCTCGTGCCTTATAGCCACTCCCACGCTCATTTTCTGGAGTCCTCATGACCGTCGATCGGCATTAGCGTGTTGGATTAAGCTTACGCGTGCACGAGTGGACCCGGCATCTGTTGGCAACATTTTTTGGGGTCAACACTATAAAAAGAAAAGTTCAAGACAAAAGTCAACCAAAATCTTCAGAAAAAATAATATTAAAAAAGATTGATAAATCAAATATTGAAATAAGGTTCTTGAAAAATCGAAAGTGTCCAAAAATAATGTGATTTTAATAAATTATATGTTAACTTATAAATTATAGGAACAAAATAATGTTGTTATAAACAATATTTCCGCATTTAACGTAACCCTTGATATTATGTAAAATAAAAATCATGAACCACGGTCTGTTAAAGACTGTAAACATATAAATGATGGGTCAAAGTGGAAAAAATCCATACAGACAGAATTGAACTCCTTAGAGAAACGGAAAGTGTTTTGACATGTAGTTCGAACACCTGAAAATGTAATCCTTGTTAGATACAAATGGATTTATGCATGAAAGATAAATGAAAATAATGAAATTACAAGATACAAAACCCGACTCGTAACTTAATATTTCTCATGAAGACCAGAAACTGAAAAAACATATTCTCTTGTAATGGATATCATTTCTTTTAGATTCTTAACAAATGTTCGATATGCGCCTTATGAATACAGTGGCTGCTTATTTGTATGGTTCACTTGATAGCGACATATATATATCCCCGAAGAACTTAAAGTGCGAGGAATAAATGATACATGCCCAAAAATCATGTTCTTAATTGAATTGTAAATATCATTATATGGATTGAAATAATTCGAACGTATATGATATAATCACATTAGCGAATATTTATTGAGGGAATGCTATAAAATTATGATATCTGCAACATGCGTTTTCATAAAGAAAACACATATTGGATTTGTAATTGGGCAGTTTATGTTGATAATTTAAATTTAATTAAAACTTCTGAAGAGCTCAATAAGACTGCAAATTATTTGAAAAATGGTTTTGAGATAGAAGATTTGGGAAAAATCAAATTCTGTATCGAGTTGCGATTGAACATTTCCCAGGTGGATTGTTTGTTCATCAATCTATATAAACAGAAAAAGTCTTAAAACACTTTTATATAGATGATGCACATTAATTGACATCACATATGGTTGTTCGATCTCTTGATGTGAAAAAAATATTCTTTTCGTCCACTTGAAGATGGAGAAAATGTCCTTGATCCCGAGTACAATTTCTTAGTACAATTGGAGCATTAACTTATCTTACAAACTGTACTCGACTCGGCATAACTTTTTCTGTAAATCTCCTTACAAGATATAGCTATACACCAACACAAAGACATTGAAATAATATTAAACATATTTTTCGTTATCTAAATGATATAATGGATTAGGGATTATTTTATTCTTAAATGTCGGGATCTACTTTATTCGGATATGCAGATGCAGGTTATCTCTCTGACTCATATAAAACTAAATTACAAATAGGATACGTTTTTACACTTGAAAGAACAGTTATATCATGGAAATTTGTGAAATAATTCTCGATAAAACATTTTTAAATCATTCTGAAATTATTGCAATCTATGAAGAATGTGTATGGTTGAGGAACATGATATCATATTCAAGTATTATGCGGATTAACTTCAACAAAAGATAGTCTAACAATTTTGTATGAAGGCAATACTACTTGTATTGCACAACTCAAAGAATGTTATATCAATTGTGATATGATGAAGCATATTTCTCCAAAACAATTTCACATACGTGAGTTTCAGAAGAATGACGGCATCGATATTCAACAAATTCACTCAAATAACAATGTGACTGATTTATTTACAAAAGCACTGTCAACATCTAAATTCAAAAAATTAGTTCACAAGATTTGAATGTATTGACTTAAAGACTTTTAGCGAGCAACATTAAGGTGTAACTGTACTCTTTTTCTTTCGCTTAGGTTTTATCTTACTGAGTTTTCATAGCAAGGTTTTAACGAGAAAACATTTATCTTTAATACTCATAAATAATGTACTCTTTTTTCTTCGTTTGATTTTTATGTCACATTGAGTTTTTGTCAAATAAGGTTTTAACGAAACAAATGTTTTGTAATGTGTCATTTAATGGAACGTTTTGTAAATTGTAAGTTTATTAGTGAATAACAATTGTATTTCGACCACCCTATAAATTATTACCATTTTATCCAAAATCATCCCCTATAACTGTAGGTTTTGATTCTTATTATAATACACGCAAGTTATTGACTTTTATTCGCGCTTCTCTTTTTCACTCTTTTCACAACAAAAATTAGGCTCCCCCATTATTTCAAAATATTGTTTGCTACGGTAAGATTCTTTACCACATATTCACCCAATAAAATAATAAAATTGTTTTAAATTTTAACCATACATTCTTCAAAAAATATTATTCATTATTCAATTTCTTCAATAATGTAAGACAAACACGTACTTAGTTAAAATAAAAATGATTTATTATTATTATAATAATAAAAAAAGAACGTGATCAACGCTCGCCAACAACCCACTTCCTCATCTACCTCCTCTCTCTCATATACGTGTGTGTATATATACACACATCAAGAAGTTTGTCAATTCATAATTCAATACTCTGATAAACTCTGAAGCTATCTTAAGTGAAATCCATTTCACTGGTAGCTTAAGGGCTAGATCTTCCTGTCCAAATGGGGAGCCTTCAAAACCAAAAGCCAGAAAATGGATTCACAGGCGCCACCATTAAACCTCTAGATCCTGAGGAATTCAGAAGGCAAGGCCATATGGTCATAGACTTCCTTGCTGATTACTACAAAAACGTAGATAAATATCCTGTTCGGAGCCAGGTCCAGCCGGGTTATCTCCGGAAGAGGTTACCGGAATCTGCACCGCATGAACCGGAACCCATTGAAGAAATATTACATGATGTGCAAAAGGATATTGTTCCAGGGATAACGCATTGGCAGAGTCCAAATTATTACGCTTATTTTCCTTCCAGTGGAAGCATTGCTGGATTTCTTGGTGAAATGCTTAGCACTGGGTTTAATGTTGTGGGATTTAACTGGATGTCATCGCCTGCTGCAACTGAGTTAGAGAGCATAGTCATGGATTGGCTTGGCAAAATGCTAAAGCTTCCCAGTTCATTTCTCTTCTCTGGAGGTGGTGGAGGTGTGCTCCAGGGGACTACCTGTGAAGCCATTTTGTGCACTCTGGTGGCTGCAAGAGATCAGATGCTGAACAAGATTGGAAGAGATAATATTGGCAAACTTGTAGTGTATGGATCTGATCAAACCCACTCTGCACTACAGAAGGCAGCTCAAATTGCTGGTATCGAACCGAAGAACTTTAGAGCGGTTCAAACTACAAAGGCTACTGCATTCGGGCTAACCCCTGAGGCACTTCGATCAACTATTGAATCAGATGTGGAAGCAGGGCTTGTTCCGCTCTTTCTCTGCCCCACCATTGGAACTACATCGTCAACTGCTGTTGATCCAATCGGGCCATTGTGTGAAGTTGCAAAGGAGTATGAGATGTGGGTCCATGTCGATGCGGCCTATGCCGGAAGCGCCTGCATATGCCCAGAGTATCGCCATTTTCTGGATGGCGTTGAAAATGCAGACTCATTCAGTTTCAATGCACACAAATGGTTCTTGACGACCCTGGATTGTTGCTGTCTCTGGGTGAAGAACCCCGGCGCCCTGGTTAAAGCCCTGTCAACCTACCCCGAGTACTTGAGGAACAAAGCCACTGATTCAAACCAGGTTGTGGACTACAAAGACTGGCAAATCACGCTGAGCAGACGATTCAGATCATTGAAATTATGGTTAGTTCTACGAAGCTACGGCGTGGCCAACCTCAGAAAATTCTTGAGGAGTCACATCCAAATGGCCAAGAATTTTGAAGGCTTGATCGGCAGGGACAAGAGGTTCGAAGTAGTAGTCCCAAGAAACTTTGCAACAGTTTGTTTCAGAATTTCACCAATTGAAATTGGAAAGAATCACATTGTCTCCAAGGATGAAGTAACAAATGAATTCAACTCCAAATTACTTGAATCCATCAATGAGGCAGGTAAAATCTACGTGACCCATGCTGTGATCGGAGGTGTTTATGTGATCCGCTTTTGCGTAGGGACGACCCTTACAGAAAACAGGCATGTCATTTTGGCCTGGAAGACGATTCAGGAACATGCAAATGCACTTCTTAGCATGTCCTGAAGAAGAAGAAGAAGACGATGAACAAAAAAATTTAATTTGTTAGTCCATTAAAATTTTTGAATGTTAATTCCAACCTTCAAAGCTTGTACCTTGTCCATTTTAGTTTGTGAGATCTAATAAACATTTGCTTGATTTGTATTGTATTGTATAGATGTTCTTAATGCCATACTACGAACCTGGAAAAATGGAAAGTTTTTTTTTTTTTTCCATCAACCAAACCACAAGAAAATAATAAATATACTATAAAGTTTGTCAACCTAATTATTATACCATATATAAAATCTTCGGTGTGCTGGCATACAATTATCTTGAGAATCAACTACAGGCTGCATAGAATCTTACCAAATTGTAGTAATAAAATTGATTACCACTACGAGCGACAGCTGTAATATATTGCATTCGTGACAAAAACATAAGCCACTCGAAGAATATTGTGTGTACAGAAAAAAAAATATAGAATACACACAAATAGGTGGGGCCCATTTTTTTGACAATATTTAATTTACATGGGGGTGCCTCCATGTGAGTATTTGTAAATTTTCCGTCAAAAATTTTTATGTACAAATAGAAAAATTCAAGCCATTTTTATGAGTAACATGATTAAAAAAATAAATAAAGTATTAACTAAAAAATTATATCAAAAAAGAAAATATGAAACGATCATTATGGAAATTGGAAATTGCATCAATTCCTATATTTCAAAATCCAACTTAAAAAATCATGTTCAAAGTTTGTTTATTCAAAAATCTGAACTTTTATTAATTCATATATTATTATTGGATAAATATATTATTAAATTAATTTAATTTATAAATCAACCCTAACCCCCCTCCACCACCGCACATCATTTTCCCCTTCCACCCTCGAAACCCTCTCTCTCTCTCTCTCTCTCTCTCTCTCTCTCTCTCTCTCTCTCTCTCTCTCCCCTCTCTGGCCACCGCCACCACTGGACTCTCTACCCTCAGAGTGAAGCAACAGAGGTGACGGTTAGTGCGGGCGATGGTAGATCTGGCGACAGAGGCGTGTGTTGTTGGGTGCGGTGATGGCAGTGAATTTTGCTGAAAAGAGTTGCATATCCACTGTTTTGAGCCGAGCCAAAGATTCGTCTGAAATTTTTTGTGCTCGGAGAAATTCTGCAACAGCTTCCACCACGTCGAAAGTAAAAGCCTGAAAACGGTACAATTACATTAGTTTGGTTTGATTACAAGGAAGATTGATTGCTAAAGAACAATAAGTAGATGATAATGACTTACTGTAATTTTAAGCTTCTGTAAATTGGGAGAGCTTCTGATCAAGCAAATGGCACATGAGATTTCTTCAATCTTTTCAAAATACATATCAGACAGGTGAAGAGTTTTCAGGGTCTTCAAAGCTACATGAAGTTTCTTCAATCTTTTCAATTTAGTTACAGATAAAGAAATTAACACAAGGAATAGGGCATTTTCAATTTCAAAAGAATACTGGGAAAAAAAATCGCATAATGACTAATTGTGACTTTAAAATTCGACAATTTGTGACTAAAAATTAATGCGTGACCAATAAATTTGAAAATATGTAACTGATAAATAACTGTGACCTGTAATTTTTTGATTCATGACCAATAAAATAATCTGTGACCTGCAAATTTTTTTATCTGCGACTGATAAATAAATTGTGACCTATAAAAGTTTTGACATGTGCTGTAATCATTTGAAAATAACTTGTGACTATGAACAAAATTCTGATTTGAAACCTGGACTGTGACTTGTGCCCTGAGTTGTGACCTGGGCTGTGACTTGTGACCCGAGTCGCCGGAATCGGAACGGTCGCCTGAGCAGTCATCAGAATAGTTACCGGAGCGGTGGTGGAGGTGGGGTGGGTTATATATATATATATATTTATTTATTTATTTATTTATATCTTTTTATATATTTATATATATATGTGTATGTATAAGTTAAAATATCTGATTTTTGAAATGTAAAAGTCGTTTTGTTATTTTTGAAATAGGGTAAAGATAAAGTAGGAGAAATGAATTTTTTGCCTATGGAAATTCCAATAATTTACTTTAGACTGAAAGAAGGGGTTCCTAAAAGATAGTTGCCAACATTAAACCCAAGGTTAAATTCCATTCAAAATAACTACCCTTTCAGATATTATCTTGTACGTCAATTTTGATCAATTAGATAACAAGGACTAACTCCATTTAATTACGTAATGGACAAAAAGGGATAAAGCAACGTTCGACATATGATTGTCTTCATTTATTTTAGGAAAGTTTCACGTATTTTAGGTCCATCAACTAACAGCCATGTCCAATGATTGTCATTTACCGACTATCACGTCGATTTTCGTTAGTTGAATTAGACAAAGTTATTAAATTAAAATAAAATTGAAGAATAATTTTTTTTTAATTCAAAACAAATTAAAATGTAGTGATCCGATTGAACAACATTGAAGTATTGTTACCTTCAACACTAAAGTACTACGAATAAAATTTACAACTATACCGATATTAGAAAATTCTGCATTTTTGTAATTACCATGAAACTTTCAAGTATTTTATTCCCAACTTGCATCTTTCTTGTTTTCAGAAATTACAACACAAAGAACGATCAACGACTGCCTGCTTAGGTCGCCTTTGTTCTTCGTAAGCCGTATAATAGTATAATAAGCCCTCATTGGAATCCCATTATTATGTAATAATATGTTTTGAAATAGTGGCTTTTTGAAAAGTGTAATTAAAAAATAACTACAAATTTTATATTTACGTGTAAAATTATTTTATGAGAGAATGCAGCTGAAAATGAATTTTGAAAAAAATGAAGCTCAGACGTAACTTTCATTTGATAACAATACTAACAATTTCCATGAAAATTTAATGCAGGATTGATGCATAAGATTAAAAAATACTTAACTTTCTTTTCTTCATTAGTATGATTTGGACCCAGCGTAATAATATCACATGGCATTGAATCGTTGTTGAAACAGCGAGACCAACAAAGATGTGACGATGTCGAGGTAGAGAAAAGGGAGGCCCATTCGTTTTGGTGTCCCATGAAAATAACTTTTTCTATTATCAACAGTGGAAACATAAAGACTGATTTAAAGCCATACGAATAAAAAATTAGCTCATTCACCGCGAGGACCAAATCTCGGTATAATTCTATATAGGAAGAAAGAAACACGTGGGTCATGGATCATTGTAGATGGTGAGAAAATGATAAAAAGAAATGTCAAAAAATGGTGCGAAGATGGAGACATTTGTCGCATACACAATTCTGGTATTAGATAATAATTAGGGTCGCACCTAACCTTGAATAAATCACATTAGTGTTAGAATACTATTCCATACCAAACAATAATAACAAGTTTTTAAGTTTCACGTTACAAGCGTAAGGAGAGGCATTCGACAGTACTTACAAACTCAGACCTCCTCAAAATGCATTTTAGCAATGTTTAAGAAACGCAAGCATCGAAGGGAATATTTGTCCCCCGCCAATAATAGAATAACCCAATGTGATTGACAGCACATAGGATATCACACGCCAGGACATGAAAAATCTCACAAGATTCTTGGTAATTTTTTTGATATTGACTTCTAAGTCACCTACCAGTCGTTTGAATGTTAGCTGCAGCTACACAATGCACGTGTTCAATTTTTTTTCCCTTTTCTTGCTACCTACCAATTCAAATTTCTGTTGCTCGTCTAACTAATTCATTTCACTTCCCCAAATTTGGTTTTCAAAATTCTTCCTTGCTAGATCGCAAGGCCATAATCAGTTTAATAAAATTTGTGTTGTTAAATGCCCGTCAAGTCAAAAATCAGACTGTTACAGCATAAAAATTAAGGTTGTAATATCGAGCTTTGTGGTTAAGTGTTTTTCCTTCTTCGCATTTATATCTTACAATTCGATGCGTCAAAAATAATAATTCTTTAAAAATTCTTCCATTATTGATACACTAATAGTTACTTTCAGGAAATGTTTCGTTTGGGAATATAACATAAAGATCTGTTCTCCTGGCAACGGTGAGAAGTCTTATTATACCTACTCGAAGAGAACCCAACGTTGAGTTCTCACATTTGGAGACAATCCGACGTTATATTCTCCTGCCTCATCAGTAGGTGGGTAGTCTTATTCTACCCACCGTGCACATGAGAACAATTCCAATATAAAATGATATCTCATGGCATATATTCAAACAATTGTGGTGCTCAACTTCCCCGTGTACACTGAACATTTATTTCATTGAAGAGGACTTGGTGCAAAATGAAGTAATATCTTAGCGTGTGTACGGACACATAGATAAGAAAATGAATAAAATAAAAATTATTTCTCAACCACAGGTCTCCATGCTTCTAAGTATTTAGAAAGACTTCGCTCTACGGCAACACCATTATTCCACACAGGGACGGATACAGAAATTAAAAGTTAGGAGGCACAATCGAACTTTTAAAGAAATTGGGAGAAATTTTACAATCTAAAATTTACGTCCAAAAAAATCATACCTTATGTAATTTTGCATTCGAAAATTTAAGAGCATGTTTGGTACAGATTTTCATTTTCTACAGTAAATCAATTCTCATTTTCAACCACATATTTTTCAATAAAATAATATTTTTCATCACATCAATATTTTTTTCTTCTTTTTCAACCACTCTTTTCCCATCATATCACTATTCAAAAATCAATTCTTCCCCCAAAAATCCCTACCAAACATACTCTGAGATATGACTTTTTCAGATTTAAAATTTCGAAATTTTTTTATATTATATTTCATATAAAATTTCCTATTAAAATAATGAAAATTACATCGAGAAATTTGTTTTGCGAAAATAATAAATGTTAATGAATTTATTGAATTTTTTTTAAAGAAAATGCAAATTAAACGTCTTTCTTTAAAACTCACATTTAACGGATTTTTAACTATTTTCGATATCTGTTTGGATTATTTGATATGCCTATAATGTAGTTCTCAAAATAAGTTTTGAGATAATATAAGCAATTTGTAAATTCGATTAGCGTACGATCATCGATTTTTTTTTAAAGTTAGCATATTGTCGAAATTTTCGAAATACTAATTTTGAACGGCTTACTCTAACAAATCGTAGCATTTGCTACGGTTGATCGTTTCGTACGCCATTAACGATGTAGAAAATTAGAACATGAACACTTCGAAATAATATTAAAAAATGCAATATTTCGCTCTTATTTGGTGAAGAGTTAAGACTTTGTTACAAGGCGAGAGAAAAAGAGAAAATTTGCCACTATTTGATGGAGATTAAAATCAAATTTTTAGTAAATTTTGATAAAAGTTAAATAGTTATGGATTATATGAAATATGTTATTAAGGCCCTGTTCGGGAGGGATTAAAAGCCAATTAAAATTGAAAATATGGCCGTTATTGGGTCCCACTCGTCTAATAAAAGTCAACAATAACGGCTATATTTTCAATTTTAATCCGATTTTAATCCCTCACATACAAGGCCTAAAATTAATTGTTAACTTTGATTTAGATTAAAATTTATTTCAATCGATATCAAACATGATTTTGTACATATAAAACATCTGAAAAAAAAAAAAACCTCAAAAGTTGGGGGGCAAGTGCCCCCGAGACCCTCCCCGGGACCGCCCCCGATTCCATACATGCACGTGTGAATGTAGTAGAGAAAAAATCCCCACTTGTTCTTAACACACAACAGAAACAAAAACAAGAAAATGAAAACACAACTAAACGTGGTTGCACAAGCCACCAACTCCCCTGAGAAGAGATTTTATTCATCGAAAATAAACCACTCGGTGCAATATTTTACACCATCTCAATGTCTCCCGGCATAAAACTAGAACGAACGCTAGAAGTCCTTTTTCTAATTGCAAGTGTTCTCCTCTCAGTATAATTCTCCTAAAAATCACCATCTTGGTCCCTTTCCTTAATTAAAGAGAATCCTCTCTATTGTCAAAATAAAACTATTTTTCCTTTTAACAATAGGAACTCTTTTATTTTCCAAAAGTGGGTGAAACCCAGCAAATATAAGCTAAATTAGAATTATGAATACAAAATACGGGAATATAGAAATGAATGAATTAGGCGTGTACCAAAAATTCGATGAAAAGTGCTAAACGACCCGCACCGGTGACTGCGGGAATGACCGCACACTCACAACCGAGGCGCGGGACCCACGTGAATAAAATAATCCCCACCTCCCATGTGTGTGTGTGCGGTCACCCCCGCGGACACTATAGCACGACTCAAATTCGATATGGTGGGTAGGCAAAATAATACTAAAATCCCATTTTATCAGAGCAAAACATGTGACAAAATTGCACTACATTCATTTCACTGGAAGGGCGGGACACATCTGCAGTCAGATCATCGTGTTAAAATGAATAAAATGGTAGTTTCTTCTCATTGATAATGAGACTCCAAAGTAACAGGAAGATTGCTTGCTTCAGTATATATAGGAAAACGACAAAATGCATGAGGAGATTGCCAAATATGCATGCTTAGCCAACTCTATATTTAGTGGTTTGAGTAGCTTATTAATTGTTAGAATTTGAGTGTGACCTGAATTCTTTATTGAAGTAATTGAAGAATTCAATTTTGAATACTATTGAAAACCAATGTTAGGTTGAAATTCTATTTTGGAAGTTCATTGGGAGTTGAAAATTGATATTGGATTTGAAGAAGAGTTCGAGATGGAGAAAAATATTTTGGAACAAAAATAAATAAATAAATAAAGATATTTTTCTGGTAGAACGCCTGGCGACGCCGCGCCACCTGACCTGTTTTGGGTTTTCCACATTTTCTCTCCTTTTTCGTAATGAACAAATTGAAGTCAAGTATTTATTATATTTTACACTCGAAATGAGTACAAATAAGTATATTGGTCATAAATAAGTAATGAAAAAACCGAGTTCGCAGATTGAATGCACACATTGGATTGTTGTTCATATATACGTTCACAATGTATACGAATATGTTCGGTACTAATCACACATTATAAATCAATTATCGAATTTATAATGTAAAATTATCACAAATACATCTATAGTTTCATTAGAATTCATTTTTTTTTTAGTAGAATTGAGAATGTAGAAGACACATTTTAAATCACCAAGCAGGATGTATAAGTCACAACCAAATACTCTCAACTGGTAATCCATATTCAATTTTTTAGAACAACGTTGGTAACATTTACATAATAATGTTTTTTCGTAAGAGACTTACCTCTACGAATTCCCACAAACGAAATAAGATTCAATTGAGTATGAATACCGAAATCCACTATATTTTCTAATATAAATTCGTACATATATAATTTTTAGGAGCAATAATTATGAATTATGACCTGATTTTTGAAATAAATCTACAAGTTTGATATTTTTGAAATTGGATTTTTGAAGTATGGTAGTTATGAATTTTTCCCAATTATAAAATGGATGCATTCAAGGGCTAGTTTAGCTATCTGCTCTAGCTTCCGTGCCTCAGTCAACACTAATTTCGCATTTAGCTATCAAAAGTTTATTCAAAGCGAATACCCACGTTTCACATAAACAAAATCCCAAAAGAAGGCAATATAATGAATTGAAAATCCTCAACAAAACCAATATAAAACGCATTTCAAGGCGAAATAAATGGGGTTTTGAGTTTGCGCTGAAAGATTGAAACAAAAAAATTAAGTTGTTCCTTATTGGTGTGCTATCTTTTCTAATTTCTTTACTTAGTATAGGGGCTTGGACAACACCCATATCGGTCCTTGCTCACATTGAGGTGAACCTCCATAACTTTTGTATGTTTTCGTGTGTTTTATTTTGGTGAATTTATTGCTCTTGTTGGTAGAATTAGAGTTTTTAATTTTCAACAACGAACTCTTTAGAAGTCATTTTTCTGATCGAAAAATGGTTTAATCGTTAGAAAATCTCTCTCGACTAGGATCTACAGATTTTGGCTTTGGCGTCTACCTAAATCGGCTATCATGATAAATGGAGAATATTAATACAACCTAGAAGGATTAGCCCCAGTTTGGTGGAGATTAAAATTAGATTTTTAGTAGATTTTGATAAAAATTAACACAATATACGGTTCAAAAGTTGTGTGTTCCATAAAACATGTGGTTAAAATTAATCGTCAATCTTAATTTAAATTTAATTTTATTTTATACCAAACAAGGGCTTAGAATAGAGATGTACCGCTCGAATTCTTATTCTTTATCAATTTCATTTCTTTTGAATTAGATGAGAGAATGAAGACTTTATTAGCGCATCTTTCTTTCAATCGCATGACCTAACTATTTTTGTCTAAAAGTACTTTGATTCTCTTAAAAATCCTGAACTCATTAATGCACGATCGGTTTGTCTTTTTTGCAGTGCAAGAGAGTACACAAGTGTGTGGAAATCCCATACCAAGTGTCACGGCCGCAACTTTACTTAAACTCCGTAACCATATCGCAGTCGCAGTTGACCCAACTTCGACTGCACATTGTAAGAATTTATTTAAATTGTAAAATAGATAGAAATTAGAAAAGTTTAAGTGGAGAGTTTCAACTCCTTTCTTTACTTCTTTAGGCAGTGCGTCAGCAATCATTTCGATTTTGAGGTCCGCTTCAGCAAGCAATTCGGCTTGTAGAGCAATGACTTCGGTTCTGAGGTCCACTTCAGCATTTTGACTTTATGGGTCTTTGTTTGACTTTTTTTGTTGACTTTCTGCATACGTGATTTGTTACGAAGCACTTTTCTTTAAACTTCGGAAGCGAGGCGTAATAGTAACAATGAAATGTGGGGACATTATGTGCTAATTACCCATTTTTAGTTAAGAAAATAGGTGAAAAATACATTTTCCAATATGAAATATGAAAATAAGAGTGAAAATGCTAAAAAATAAAAAGTATGGATGTTTTTCACAATAATAATGAAATATGGGGATGTTATGTGCTAATAAATTACCCTAGTAAATTTTGATTAATTTAGAAGTCGAATATTTTATTTTAAATGGATGGATGATATAGAGCCTGTTTGGTAAAATTTTTCATTTTCTACAGTAAATCAATTCTCATTTTCAACCACATATTCTTCAATAAAATAATATTTTCCATCACATCAATACTTTTTTCTTCTTTTTCAACCACACATTTCCCATCATATCACTATTCAAAAATCAATTCTTCCCCCAAAAATCCCTACCAAACACACTCATAATTACCTAAAAAAAATAAAGAGAGAGAATTGGACTGAGCCACAGGACTGCATTGGAATCTTTTGGACTCCGTCCCTGAACAAGTGCTCAAGGTATAAAATGGAAGGGCAAAACCTGTTATAGTCACAACTAAGTGGGAAACTTTCGTTTCACTTTGCAACGCCACCACAACTAACTGGTAACTTTTCGATCAAATCTCCCTCCTTTTTTTTATTTTTCCCCCTTTTGCTTTTCCAGTTTTAGATGGGCTCCCCTATTTATTTGGCACGTCCAAATGGGAGTAATTTCGGGGATCAATTCACAATTGGATGTAATAAAGAGTAATTGATTTACTAGAATTTTATTTTTAGTTTTTTCTTTGACTGGTCGAGCATTTTGGTTCTGCCGTTAATCTCTTACATCCACTAACTAAAATGGAATGTTGATATAATGATATAGCTACCATGTCAGAAGGATCTTGATATAATAGCACGTGACAGTAGATAATTGGATGAAAACGTTGATTGTATTTTAAACTGTCAAATGATAAAATGTCACGTGACATTATGTCAAGTTTTATATCAATTTTGATGTTCATGTAACATGATTGGATGATATAATGCTCCACGTGTTGTAATAGTGTCAACCATTGCAAGTTTATATGTTAAAAACTAGGGCTGTGTCTGGTATCCATCATTTGACAAAATTTCAACTGTTATTTACCAAATGAGCAGCCATTTTTTACTGCTTGGGAGAGGGGAGGACCCACCAGTTGACTGTAACGGTAAGATTTTGGCTTAAAATCTGGGAATAATGGTTACGAGACAAGCCCTAGGATTGAGTTCTCTAATATTTTACGTTGCGCAACTATGTGATCACAAACCTTTTAAAATAAGGTTATAGATACACAATCTATTTAAAAATGTAATTCTAAGTTCTTTGTTATCAAGATTGTAATATAAATTAAATTTACACGTCCAAATTGAAAGTTTGGATCACTCGAAGGTCCGGATTCATAGACTTAAAAAAGATTGAGGACTCATAATCTCAATTTTGAATGTTGTGTACCCATAACCACAAATTATAAAAGTTAAACTCGTTGACCTTTTTTTTTTGACTTCCCTCGGGGAAACATCAAACGAAAACATTTCGGCGCCGCAGGGTAAAATTTCAAAATTTTTCGCACGCTAAAAACGCGCCATTTTAATCGTCTCTTTCAAGTTTCATCTATTCACATCCCTACTGCATCTCTTTATCTGCCTACAATACAAAACACAGAGACGACAGAGTTTCAAAAAAGAGTAAAAAATGGCAGACACATCCCATCTAGAAAGAATGGGCAGAGAGCTCAAGTGCCCCATTTGGTAAATCTGTTTTATTTCTATGTTTCGCGTAGACTTACTTTATTTTCCCAAACTTTTAATGGGTTTCACTGGTTTTGAACCGAATTCGTGTCCGTTAATGTTACATTGTTGAACAAAAATTTATGAGAACGAATAATCTTGAATTAGTGGGAATTTTCGCTTAGTTTACTCTATTTCTTCATAATTTAAATGGGTTTCTTAGTTTTTGAAAAGATTTATTGTAATTCTATAGAAAAATTGTTGAAAAACAATCTGGGCTCGAACAATTATAAATTAGTTGCCAACTGAATTATTTTATTGATTTTTTATTTTACCATTTTGACAGCTTGAGTCTTCTGAATTCCGCCGTTTCACTTACCTGCAATCATGTATTTTGCAAGTAAGCTCTTCTCCGTACACTTCTGTTCAAGCATGACATTTATACTTGTCGAGGGACTCAATTTAATGCATTCGTTTAATGATTCAGTTCATGTCTGGAGAAATCTATGAGATCAACATCCGATTGTCCAGTGTGCAAAGTTCCATATCGACGCAGAGGTTTTATTTTTTACTGCTGAGTTTATCCTTTTTCTCTCTTTTACATTCGGCAAACTCAAAGTAGCACCGGTATTGAGGACGTAAAAATTGGAATTAGAAATGAGGATTCTGTCCACGTTATTGACCTTGAATTCCAGTTTTGAGCCAAATTCCATGATAATCTTACTTGAAACAAGTGAGATCAGGCACATTGGTGTTGCAGAAATAAAAATATACATGTGAACTAGAAGCCAACCATATTCCAATAATTTGAAATAGAGAATATTAATGACGAGATTTTGGATGAATTTACATTCAAAGTAATGTTAATTTGTCTTGCCCACTCGGAGCATATTAGAGTCCGAGTGATTTTCAAGTTCAACCCTCAATATTAAATGGAAGTTGTGTAAATTTTTGAATGATCATTGAAATTAGAAGATTTATTATCAGGTACCATCAAATCTAGCATGAATATTTAAGAGAAACTAGTTAAAAATCTTAAATTTATGTCATGATGACTCTTGTTCTACCACTGGCAACTGCTTTCTTACGAGTATAATCTCTTCAAATTGTTTGAAATGTTTTACAATTTTCTTCCCATCGTTATTATGGTGACTTATCATTTTACAAGTTCTATATTAAAGTAAACAGTTAGTTTGGTGTTAACATAACCTGTAGTATGGACCTTGTCAACTTTGTGCTGTTTCATTTATTCACATATGCCTTTATTTTTTTTTTTCTGTCAGAAATTCGACCAGCTCCTCATATGGATAACTTAGTCAGCATTTACAAGA
Organism: Fraxinus americana; assembly: GCA_035079005.1. Lineage (NCBI taxonomy): Eukaryota > Viridiplantae > Streptophyta > Magnoliopsida > Lamiales > Oleaceae > Fraxinus > Fraxinus americana. Next base: position 34,825,439 of record CM068709.1, on the reverse strand, counting down.
GCATGGAAGTTGCCTCTGGAGTCAATATATATGTCAGTCAAACTGCAACTTTAACCAAATTATCAGGTAATAAGTTAGTGTTACTGTGGGCGGAGCCCAATTGAGGCCAGTGCAGGCACAGGCCTGCACTGAACTCTGGTCCCAACCAAAATTTTTAAATATTTTGCACTATTGGGCTTTTCAATGCAGCAACCCAAGAGAGAATAGGTTGAGCTGAATTCTAATCCTCAAAACCACAATTACAGCACAGATAAAAATTAAAGCAAACTTCAATACCCAACACTTGAATTGAACTATGAAATTCAGTTACAAAGCCAATGAAATAAAAGTGTGCTCGGAAAAACCAAAGAAAACGTGTGCCACTTTTTTTTTGAAATAACAATTCATAGAATATCGAAATAGCCAACAGATACAAGGAGGACAAAACTCCAACACAATAGAAACTAATTAAAAAGGCGCCGTCTCGCCATTTGAATATCTGTTCAAGCCATTTCCCGCTTCTCCTCCTTCTGGTTTTGATCTGATCTTCCTCTTTCCTCTCTTTCTCCAATTCAGCTGGCCTCCTTGATTCTCCTCATAACATCCCCCCCCCACCCCATTCCCCCTCAGAATAATCTTGTCCCCACGGTTCTAATGAAGGAAATTTGGTCAGTATGGATTCTGAAGTTTTCCTGGTTGCATCCTCCATTGGTACCTCTATGTTCAACTCCTTGCAATTGCCTGTTTGTAACTCACCATTAATAGGATAATTGTCACCAGGAGTATCCTTGGTCCCTCCAACTTCCCTTCTTATTTGAATTTTGCTAGGTCTAGGAGGAGGAAAATGAGTATCATGATGTAAAATCCAAGAATCTTGGTTGCTAAATAGTGAGTTTGAGTTATCTGGCATATCTGCAACCTCATAGGATAGATCTACAGATGATTGTCTCTTTCTCTCAGGGTCAACAGATTCTAAGTCTGCAGGAATCCTTAGTTGAGACCATTGAGTGTCATCCTTCCATTCACTAGTAGGTGGAATTCTTTCGGCTAAAAGAGGAGGTTTGATCTTTCATAACATTCTGCTGGAAGAAAATTATGCATTTTGGGATCAGCAACTGGCTTTCCCTACTAATTATAGTGAGTTGGTTACAATTTTTTCACCATTTGCTTAAGCTTAGCCTCTTTCTGGGTGTTAATGAAACTCTAGTTGATGCCTAGTCAACCTAATCTACTGCATTACAGTGAGTTGTCTTATATTTTTATCATCATTAAATTCATGGCCAAAAACTCCAAGTTTGGTGTTGATTAAATTGTGTCTGCACTGAATAATATTTCTAGCTCCGCCTGTCTAGTAAGAGAAAGTTCACAGTGACACCAAATTTATGAGTTAGACTTACATGCGGTGATGGAAGAACCTCGGTCATTTTCTTACTCAACTGAATATTAGTCACATGGATTCTTTTCCTGTAAATATCTATGTAAGTTCAGAGAAGAAAAAGGGTAATGTTTTGTGACATCAAAGACAGTGCCTGATGATAAAATAACAGTCATAAAATTTAACAAAAAACTATCAACTTTTCAACCGGTCAAATTTCAATTTTAACCACGCATTTCATGGGGATCACAACTTTTATCCACTTTTCAACCATAATTTCATCAAGTTTTATCAAAATCTGTTAAAACATTTGTCAAAAACTTTGTCAAACTACCCTTGTGTGTAAGCATGTGTATAGTAGTTGAATCATGGGTGAAACCAGGACTTTTCTTAAGGGGTACGAACTGAGAAAGAAGAAATTTCTTTACTAAAAAGTCTTATCAGAGAGCATGACTTAAGTCCATGCTCCAACTATTCACATCCATGGATTAGATAGGGGAATGGCACTAGCTACCGCTCTGCCAATTCCATGGAGAGTTGATTTTCACAAACAAAACCTCATTTGGCATTAATTACCTCCAATGAGAATGAAGTCTCAATGCCTTAGCTCCCAGGTCATATGAAATATCAGCACAACCATAAACATGTTGATTTACTGAAAAGCCTTGATACATTTCATTCGTTTAATAAGCTAATTGGGTTGCATGACCATTGCATTCTGTACATACAGATGAAGAGAACCAACAAGATCCTAGTAAAATTTGTGGGATCCAAGATAATGGAAAATCTCCCAAGGAGACTATAGACCTTGAAAATCAGAAAAGACGTCAAAGAAAAGGATTGAAAAGACCATTGAAGAGTGACCAGAAAGATTTTGGTTCAGATTTAATGAAACCTTCCTTTCCTACTAAGAAACGGGTTCAGTTACCTAAGCATCTATCTTTAGAGAGCCCAACGCAGCCTGAAAAGCTGGAAGGTAGAACTAATGAAGTATCCATAAATGAACCCCAGAAACCTCATCCCATACAGAAAGACATGCCCATTGTAAATGAAAAGGGGGATCCTGTTTTTACTCCATTCTTCTGGCTGAGAGAGGAAGAGCATGTAGAGAAATCAAGTCAATATTCAGATGAGGACAAGCTCATTGATACACCGCCAGATGTTCCTTGTTTCAGTGATATGAAGGACTCGGATGATGAAGTCCCCAGTAAAATAAGCCCAAAAGTAAGTTTCAAATTTCATTTTCTATATCTGGTATCAGTTTTAGTGGAGTCAGATTACTAGTGAAACTCAATGAGAGACCTATGTCTACCTTCATTTGTGATTTAAATAGAGCAAGATAGCTTGACGGATCAATATGGTTCAGTTATTTTATTGTTGCATCTTTTTGGATCTCCTCATCATATTGTTTTTGCCAGTAGGAATTTGTGCCTTCTCTGCTCATAATAGTTGACTTTTCCTAAACTTTTTTGGGTGCATGGGAGTTAATTCATTCCATGATAGTTTCCTCACAACTTTGATTTTCAGAACTTATGATTCACAAGGAATGCTGTCACTGCATCCAATCATTTTAAATTTCCCAGGTTGATAGAGAAAGTTTTGGGATGCTTAAAATTATCGTAACATGCTTTCTACTCCATACAGGGGAAAACTTGTATTTTATCGAACAACACAGATTTCATTGACAGCGAGATGTTTGAATGGACTCAAAGGCCTTGCTCTCCTGAACTTTATTCAAGCCCCATAGAAATGCAGGTAATTCATTAAAGAAAATGTAATCAACATCACATGATGCCCTTTTCCATCTTATCATTCCGAGGTTCTTTTTCCTTTTCGTTCTTGCTGTCTGCTTATTATGCCTATTCAGGTTGAAGATACTGAAGAGCATGGTGCAGTTGAGGCTGAAGCTGCCTCAGCAAATGAAACTACCCGTTTAAAGCTTAAACCTAAGAAGAGAGGAAAAAAGGGTAATGAAAAGGGGTCTGGCGAAGTAAACTCTAGCTTTCCAGCTTCATCTTCTCCCTTGAGCAAAATCTTACACAATAAACCTGGAATGCGGAAGCCTAGCAGAAGAGTTAGTAACATGACTGGAAGTAGTAAAAGTAAGAAATCCTTGAGAAGTATGTGTGAAGTAACTGAAGATCCCAATCAGTTACAGAACGTAACTGAGCAAAAAATGCAAGCGAAAACGGGCAAGAAGAAAAAAGCTTCGAATTTGAGGGTGAAAAACTGTGTAAACAACCAAAATGATTGCTCCGAGGCTAATATACATGGGAGAACTCAAGAAAGCATTGCCACTTTATCTGATGGGGTGGAGCCTTTGACCATGGGCAATAAAACAGCATTGGCTGACTTTTCAGCTTCATTAAATCAGCAAGAATGCAGTGCAGAAAGTCATCACCTGAAGAAATGTTGCAAAAGCTATAAAAACTGTGAGAAGACAATTGCTTATCCACAGATAGACAGTGATAGATCAAAAGCTAGAAAGTTGAAAACTGGTAAGAGTGACATAAGCGAAAGCCTATGCAACAGCTTTTGATTTTCTATACAAGCAACCAATCTTCCATCTTAGGCAATGACAAAAATCTTTTTATTCAGGCGTGGCAAATCGAAGATGTGAAAAAAATTGTAACAACCGTTTAAGACATCTGAAGAAGGTGAAATTTTCTGAAGACGTGTCTGAGGCAAATTATGAAGACAATCCTCAAAATCTTCAGAAAAAGGCTATGATGGAAAGTCAAACATTTGGAAATTTAGGAGCAAACCATGATTGTGTTCTTTCTGACAATCCATCAAAAGCGGAGAAGGCTGTCTCCGCTTTGAGTGGTGTGCTTTTACAAAAATGTGGGACATCAACTAATAAATTCCAGTGCGCTTTCTGTCATTCTGCTGAAGAATCGGAGGTAACATTACCTCTATCATATATCCCCCATTTGTTCTTCTACCAAATCCTGTTTCTTATTAAAGATTAATTATTAATTTTAACATGTGGTTATGCTTCTTTTAATCTGAAAACCAAATCTTTAGGCTTCGGGGGTCATGGTTCACTACCTTAAAGGCAAGCTCGTCGCAGAAAGTCAGAATGGAAGTTCAGATATCATACATGTGCACAAGAATTGTACTGAATGGTATGGAAGTTCTCCAGAAGATTTTAACATATGCTCGGTTGTTTAAGTCATCAGATTTTTTTTTTTTTTGTTGTATGAAGTTAATGAATATCTATTTACCATCTCTAACTTTTAACTGCCTTCTGCTGGCTAAAGCAAGAATTGAAAACAAAGAAAAATTCACTGGATTTTGATGCCTTGCGTAATTCAGCTATGGCAGGATTTTTTTATGCTCCTTCCAAATTTAAGTCTCATGTTCCTGGTTATTGATATGTTTTATAAGCGCTAGTCACATTTGCAGGGCCCCTAATGTGTTTTTTGAAGATGATTGTGTGATCAACCTCGAAGCTGAAATGGGAAGAAGTAGACGGATTAAATGTTGTTGTTGTGGAATTAAAGGGGCAGCTCTAGGGTGTTACGAGAAGAGTTGCCGCAAGAGCTTTCATGTTCCTTGCGCTAAGTTGACTCCAGAATGTCGATGGGATTATGTGGGTGTAATTAAGTTCAATTTTAGTAGTCCATAAATTTTTTGTATAGATTGCTTATATTACACTTGTTACAGCAAAATTTTGTCATGCTTTGCCCTCTGCATGCGTCCTGTCAATTGCCGAATGAAATGTTGGGATCTCAGTCCAAGCAGAAAAGAAAATCTGTAGCTGAAAGGTTTGTTAGTTTTCCAACAAAATGTTCCAGGACTTTTAAGTTCAGCTGGACTCATCACCTCCCCACCTTTAAGTTTGATTTTTGCCTCATATCTGACAACTCTCCTTATTACAGGCAGTCTCACATTCACCAACCACAAGTCACTAAAAATCGTGAAAGTACCACAACTTTGCAATGGAGATGTCATGGAAAAACTAAAAACTTGGTTCTCTGCTGTTCAACTCTCACTGATGTGGAGAAGGTAAACAAGACCCAAATTTATAGCTTTAATGGGTACAATAAGAACTCACCTATTTGGGTTGTCTAATAAGTTTGATGGTGCCATTGCAGGAAACTGTCTCTGAATTTGCAAAGTTGTCTGGAGTTACTATATTGAAGAGCTGGGACTTGAGTGTTACACATGTCATTGCATCTACAGATGAGAATGGGACATGCAGACGAACCCTCAAATTTTTAATGGGCGTCTTAGAAGGGAAATGGATTCTGAGTATTGAATGTGAGTATTAATTTATTTGTAAACAAGAATACAATCAACTCAAAAGTATTACTAATAGAACTTTCTTAAGAGGCTTGTTTTGCTTTAATATCGCTCCAATGCATTCATTCCTCTTTCTCTTGATGTTGGTTGATTTGTTTTTGCAGGGATTAAAGCCTGCATGAAATCCGGAGAGTTTGTTGATGAGCAGCATTATGAGATTGGGGTTGATATTCATGGAATCAGAGATGGCCCAAGACTTGGAAGATTAAGGCTTATAAACAAGGTAATTTTTTCTCTACAATTGATCGGCATATATTTATTATTTTTTCTGAAGTTTGTATACTAGCACTTCGACTTCACAGTTGATTTTCTTTTGTTTTTCTGTTTAACTTATAGAAGAAGGTGCAGTTTTATTTCTGTGACTTTCAAGATTACACTTTCAAGAAATGTGTGGTTAAAATTGAAGTTTGACTATGACTTTCAAAATATAATGTACTTCTAAATTTCTAATGAAATCCAAACAAACACTATAAGCTTGTAATTTTATCCTTCTTTCCTAGATGATAACTTATTCTTCTTAAAGAACTTGTACTATAATGATATCAAAGCTTGTCACGTGTTGAAGATTTAATGGTAACCTTGATTTGCAGCAACCAAAGCTCTTTGATGGATTCAAATTCTTCTTTATGAGTGACTTTGAACCTTCATGTAAAGGTTATCTTCATGATCTCGTGATAGCAGCTGGGGGAAAAGTTTTAAGCAGAAAGCCTGTTTCAGGAGATGAGGCAATTCTTCCGCTCAGACCCTCTGTGTCAACTACCTTTATAATTTACAGCCTTGAGCTTCCTGAGAACTGCAAGGCAGCCAATAGAAATTTGATTTTGAACGACAGACGAAATAATGCCAAGTTTTTAGCAAGTTGCACTGGAGCTGTGGTAGCAAGCAATTCGTGGATTATGAACTCCATTGCTGGCCATAAGTTGCAAAATCTTGCAGATTAACGAAGTTTCTTCATCAGAGCCTTTTTCTTGCTTATAAATGCACCAGCCTCGTTTCTGTATATAGCTTGGGACATGTAGTAGTGCCAAAGTACGAGGTTCAAGCCTTTTTATAATATCACTATTTATCAGAACGTGTGGCGAGGAACAGTTGACTGCATCAAGTTATTTATGAAAACGAATATATAATCGTGGAGTTGAATCTTACTGACATATTTGTACCTGTATTGCCTATTTATCTTAAATTTCATTTTTAAGAACCTCAATTTTCTCTAGCAAAGACAGAAATTTGTGAAATTGTACATACATAGGTTAAAGAACTGAACAAATGCCCTTTTTTCAAATTTATTAAAACTGCCAAAATTTAAGAAAACAAATATATGCACCATTGAAAAATAGAAACTACTGGCATAATCAAGATCTGCTTTCTCTGATTACAAGTTTCATGCAAGAACTGAAGGCTTAGAAGTATTGATCTCTCCTTTTGTCTGAAGACATTCTCCTTTCTTTTGCTCGAGTTTCGCAACCATCATTTGGAAGCACTCGAACATATGTTCCAATGCAATGATTTCCTCTTGAACATCAACTGGTGGATTACTACCTGAGGCCATATGTTCTTTAAAGCTACGGACTTTGTCTCGTTTTTACTTTTGCCCCCATTTCATCCATAGTCGAACGCATCCCCGCGTATTCTTCTCGTGCTAATTTTAGTTTCCTCTTCATGGATTTATACCCATGGAGTGACATTAAAAGTTGCTCTGATTGCTATGTTCTTGAAAGTCTAGGTTTCCTAGTGTTTCTCCTCTATTGCTTCCCTTTTCTTTATGATCCAAAGCACGTTCTTGTACTTTTTCCAACAATGACTCATTTTGTCTCGTTTTTACTTTTGCCCCCATTTCATCCATAGTCGAACGCATCCCCGCGTATTCTTCTCGTGCTAATTTTAGTTTCCTCTTCATGGATTTATACCCATGGAGTGACATTAAAAGTTGCTCTGATTGCTATGTTCTTGAAAGTCTAGGTTTCCTAGTGTTTCTCCTCTATTGCTTCCCTTTTCTTTATGATCCAAAGCACGTTCTTGTACTTTTTCCAACAATGACTCATTTTGTCTCGTTTTTACTTTTGCCCCCATTTCATCCATAGTCGAACGCATCCCCGCGTATTCTTCTCGTGCTAATTTTAGTTTCCTCTTCATGGATTTATACCCATGGAGTGACATTAAAAGTTGCTCTGATTGCTATGTTCTTGAAAGTCTAGGTTTCCTAGTGTTTCTCCTCTATTGCTTCCCTTTTCTTTATGATCCAAAGCACGTTCTTGTACTTTTTCCAACAATGACTCATTTTGTGCTTTCAAATCATTAACAAGCTCTTCAATTCCATTCAAATTTATGTACCTTTCTAGAAAGTTCTGCGGCCATAATCTCTCTATCTTTTCCCAAACTCGGAACACATTATCTCGAGGCTCTTTTCATAGCCTTTCTTTCTCGTATGTGATCGGTTCGCCTTGCTTTTTGTCCCTCGGAACATGGTTAGGTTTAAGATCCATGTTGCATCGCCACAGCTCAACTTCTGAAGTTTTATAACCAAATGATTGACATTTCTGAATTCTTGTCCTAACATTATCAAGAATTGTCATCATTGTAGCCACCCTTAACATTCTCCTCCCATCCTTTTTCTCTTTATTACATGCATCCTAGTGATCTTGGATTAGTTTCAACAATAACTTTACACCATGCTGCAACTCCTGAACATTATATAAATAATATTGATAAAAAATCTGAGTTACCATTCAATTAGTTTAAACTTTTAGACGAGAATGTTCGATTTGTTCTATATTCAACTTTCGTAACCGTCCATTTATTCAATATCTTAAACGTTTTCATTTGAGTTATTTTGTAGTGATCTAAAGGTGGCAATCATGAAGAAAATTGAAAATGGGATAATAAAAAGAGTAATTACATGCTTTTGTTATGTGAAAATTAAAATTTTTTGAAATAATGACTGAATTCTTTTGTTGAGATTTAATATTTTGGTTTGGCCATGTATGTCTCATGACGATTAGAGCATGTTTGGCAAAGTTTAAAATTCAATTAAAATTGAAAATATAGTCGTTATTGGGTCTCACTCGTTTAATAAAAGTCAACAATAACGAATAATTTTTCAATTTTAATCTCTACCGAACACGCCCTTAGTATTGACCTATGTCTAGCCGATGTAGGACTTCTTTTACTCCCAACAATCCTCCCCCTCAAACGGAGGACCACATCATTGTGGCCTCCCCTCAAACGATAATCCATCAGTCAATCATATTGTACCGCCGTTATTGTCGTCGCCCTCGACCAAACATGACCCGTCGTCTGACCACCATATTTTTATGTCAAGAAGACTTTCGACACAAAACACTTCAAACGCTGATGATTTATAGCTAGACACAAGGCTAATTAGGGGGGACCTCCTCCCCGCTTTCTGATGCGTTCCTCCAGCTAAATTTTTGGGCCCTGGACTCTGATGTCACTTGTTGGGACCTGCCAAACTCCATATTAGTATAATATTGTTCGCTTTGGGTCTGGGCCCTCTCGAATTTGCTTTTGGATACTACCCAAAACATATATTCATATTGGTATGATATTGTCCACTTTGGACCTAAGCCCTCATGGATTTGCTTTTGGGCTTTACCCCAAAAGACCTCATACAAATGGAGTAATTCATACACTTATAAACCCATCATATTTCCCATGTCTAACCGATATGAAACTTCTTTTACTCCCAACACTTACTTAGGCGAACTAGACCATAAGAAGAAAACTAGCTACAAACACAAGTTGGACATAAACAAATTACTTTTATGTTGCCTATAAACAAATTATTATTTTTTAAAGAAAAAAATGTGGATTCAAAACTTTATAGTAAGTAATGTCTCTAATTATTAAAAATCGATCAAAATACTTAGTTTTGATGATCGGTTCAACGCTTAACTGACATTGGTGTCAATATGTTTCGAATCCACTAAAAAGATTAAGGATTATGGTGCTACCACGAGTGTGAAATCAATGAGCACAAAACATTTTATTCGTAGAGTATATTTTAAGGGGAAAAAGAATTCTCGAAAATTAATATTAGAAGCAATCATAACATGTTTAGAGGTCTAATTAATAGTGAGTTCCCGAACCAATTCGAGGAGAATTTGCAAAAGAAAAAAAAGGGAACATTTCACTTTCCTTAGGAATTTCTTCACAATAAAATTAGGTCGACTCAAATGAAATAAGGGAAATTTTCATAAATGTCACTCAATTTGAAAATCCAAACAAAAAAAATGCCATTTTCACTTTTTTGAGCAAAAATGTCACTTTTTTGGTGCAAAATATCCAAATTACCCTTAATAGCACCTTTTGATGAGCATTTAATGTTTGATTTGAATGCAATTAATATTATGATGTGATCATTTACTTTAAATATTATAAAAATTGTTTATATGTATATTATTATTGAATAATATGAGTTTTCTTTTTAAAAAAAAATATTAAAGGATTTGAAATATTAACCTCACCACACATTCCTTTTCCCAATTCACAAACTCTGACTTCTTCTCTATCTTCTTCATTCTTTGATCAAGAACACATTACTGTTGAATTCATCATCCATTTTCGGAGGTTAACTATTACAAATTGTTAATAATTTTATCTTTATAAATTATTATTTCTTAGATGTAAATACAATATGGTTAAATCCAATTGGAGAAATTTTTGAAACTATTATTCGTTGATTTGTTTGGTTTTTGAAATATTTGTGAAGGATTAAAATACCAATATCATGTATAAAACTAAATGATTTTTCATATTTAATGAAATATTGAGTTATTTATTAATGAGAACATGTTTTCATGTGATAGTTGAGAATTGATTATCACCATTATTGTTTTCAAATTTCCTGACGTTCGTGCAGTTCATTTATGGAATAGTTCGGTTTAGAGATGTGATCTGTCGAACCCAACATTTATGAACTGTCGGGATAGACAATTTAACTATCAAATTCGACAGATGAAAACTGTTAACAAATCCTTGATTTCACCTTATGCTACTCCATGAATTTCAATATTCGAAGTTCTACATTCATATTATCAAATGTAGGCATATTTATTGTGCGAAATTCTTACCATTACATTCACAATGTTTCATGTATGAGTAATCATTTGAAATTTATCGTGTCGTATGGGGGACATTTTGTTAATTGAATGATCAATGGAAATGGAGAGGAGACAAAACCACTGCCATATTAGTGCCGACAAGTATTATCCTAATCGAACTCGTGCTACGATTGAAGGACCAACTTGGTATTCTTGATCACCGGACTCAAATTGAATTGAAGTTCAATGTCCCTAACTTGAATATACCGCCGGCCAAAATACGTGAAGTTGAAGACTTAAAATGGTACATATCAGTTCATAATGAAATTGTCATATGCATTACTATTTTGGAAGTCGAGCTCCCAAGTGTTGGCATGGGGAAGGATACAAATTGTCCACATCGTTCGTTTGCCGTAGAGAATGTTTACCAAAATGTACAACATGAGGAGCTCAATCATCAGCAGAGTGTATTAAATAATAATGCGGAAACCGAGCTCCTAAGTGTTGGCATGAGAAGGGATACAAATTGTCAAGATCATTCATTTGACGTATCAGAGTTTCACCAAAATGTACAACAAGATGAGCTCATTAATCAGCATAGTGTATCAAACAATAATGCACTTGAAACTCCAAATTTTGATATTGGGGTTGCACCTTCCGATATAAGTCTACCACACGACTCAGAAAATGTACTCGCTGCGGTAGAGTTGGTCATAACCGACAGCAGTAACACAACCGATGTAAACATATTTCGTCTCCGAAATTTGTTGACGTAGTATGTTATATGTTCTCCAATGACGTTGTGCAATATGAAGTTATGTTATCGTTTTATTTTCATTATGGCTTATAGACGCTATTGTTCTTTATGTTCGTGCATTATCGTTTTCAACTTGCATTTCTTTTTCGACCTTACATTCTCATTCTAAATCCATTATCGTTAGTGGACAGTAGTAGCCATCTTCACATTCACTACTACAATATAGCTTCATTTCTGCATGATAATTCGACACTTTATCTGTCGTTCCCAACAGATTGTTTTAGTCGTTATCGACAGTTGGGATATAATACAAACTCTAACATATGAAAACCCGATAGTTCATAAGTTGTTCTCAACTGATTGTCTCTATCGTTCTCGACAGTTGGTACAAACCACAAACTATAACTATACATAGGATAACCCGAGAATTCATCCGTCGTTCCCGACATATTGTTCATGTCGTTCTCAACAGTTGGCACAATATCTTTGTATCTTAATTGTAGTATTATCTTATGAGATTTTAGATTCTTCAACTAATTGTACATAACATGGAAATGAACTATGACTTGAAAAAACCATTACCTAACTAAAGTGATCGATGAGGATGGCTAAATATGTTTATTCACTAATGTCTTTGCATTCCAACTACAAAACAGTACTCCAACTTTATACAACATGGATAACATTGGCAATATTTTGCCATACACATAAAAAAACATTTACATCACAGTTCAAGGATCCATGGGCCCCAAATCTAACTTCGAAATTGCTACACATAATTTTCCTGCTACTCTTAGACAATTCACAAGTTTACAATATGTGAAATTATGGGAACTGACGAGAAGATTATACATGAATGTTTTAAAAAAAATGTTGCTCCGTGCGAAATCCCAATTGGAGATCTATCCTTCCAGTCAGAACAAAGTACGTGGTTCCTCCTAACAACAAGCAGCTGACCAACCTAAACGAAAATTCATAAGCAAATTAGTGTCTCAAAAATGCATATGATAATGTTTTCAATATTTTTTACTTATGTTTCCTCACTTTGCATGTAGATGCACAAGTGAAAGGTATAAATGTGTGAAAAGAAATCCCGCTGTTTCTGCAAGATACAACGAGAAAACAAAAAAGGTCAGATCATGATATTTGGTACATGTTGATACAAACGTATACAAGAAATGAAGAAACACGATTTAACGAAATAATACGAACATTATATAACAAAATGAAACGAATATCATGTAATACGCAAAAATCTACAAAACACGAAACAGTAAATTACAAATCTACAGAAACAAATTTGAAAATTGTGATTCACAATATTTCGTACATGTTAATGCGAAACACATGTTACGTTCGGAGGAACCAATGTTCGACATGTGGAACTGTCATGTGTCGAGAAAAACTGATCTCAACTGTCGAGTCTTGACAGTTCATCTGTCGAGATTATCCCATCTACCGATAATTACTGCGGTGAACTATTGGGAACGACAGTTCTCCGCTATACCGAACTGAATTGTCAGGAAATCTACTTTTCAACTCTAAGTGAATAGGCATTATTTAAGAGCTACTTTAACTAGTAAATACAGAACTAACGTTGCATTTTCCACATAAAGACACTCAAAATACAAAAGTTCGAATTCCTCCCAATTTTTGTAACAATGCAATTAAACTTTCTGTGAAAAGCATTAAAATCACAAAAATATCGAGTATTTATCAAGATTTCCACCCAAATGCATAAGAAGCACAATGTGGAATATGTGAATACCACTACAACATATGGACTTGCAAGTGAATGTAATATTATTTCCAATTTGACTAGTAATAAACAACATATAGTTTCGATTCAAGCAATGATCCACATTTAGAGCCAATATTCTTTAAATATCATAACGCAAACCCAAAAATTTACACTTGTACAATTTTCTCTGAAGAGTGAATATCTTAAACAAATTCTTCAATTGATGGCTGGGCAAGCTGCGTACCAAACTCGAATGGCAAATGCCTGGATGAGGCGCTGAAAACTGAGTGGTGGGAGGATCGTTGAAGCGGCGGAAACTTAGTGGAGCCGGGACTGGGAGAAAGAGAAGAGAGGGGCGAAGACCGTAAAGAAAGAAGGCGAAATGGAGATGGGAAGGAAGGAGAGGGAATGGAAACGAGAAGGAAGGTGAAAGGGATTGTAAATGGTATTGGGTTAGGGTTGAAAATGGTGAAAACTTATTTTGATGTGACATTTTTTCAGTTTTTTGTATAATTTTTCATATTGTCAAATCTCATGATATGTAGGGTATTTAAATTATCGAGAGGGGTAAAAATGTCCAAAATTGACAAGTTTGCAAATTTTTTTAAAAAATAATATTTTTGTAAATGTAAAGTCAAAAATTGACAACTAGTGCAATTTCCGCATGAAATAATAAGTAATGACACGAGAACCTCAAAGCCAGACAAGCTAAACAATGTCACGTGTTGACCAGATGTCAATATATAAATATGCGTATGTACATTTAGTGTAAATTCTTTAAAATAATTTTTTCGTGAATCCATTTTTAATTATTATTTTTTCAATAACATATTTTACACGTAAATCTATAATTTTTTGTTACCTTTTAATAATACATTCTTAATAAAAACAATTTTTTCCACAAGAACTATTCTCAAAAATCTAAATGAAAAAAGCCTCCGTTTTGTTAATATAAAAAATGATGAAATATATCATTTAAAAAATTTTAAAGTGCTTGTTTGAGCTCCATTATAATCTAATAATATATTTTCAAATAGTAGATTAACAGAGAATGTGTGGTTAAAAAATAAATAAATAAAATTGAATTTTTATATAATATTATTTATTGAAAAATATGTGATTAAAAAGAAAAAGATAAAAAAATGTATTTTGAATATAGTGGGAATCAATGGTCAAAAATTTTGAATTCCATTAAAATATTTGATTAATTAAATTAATTTTTTTATTAATTTCTTTGATTAAAAATCAAACGGGACTAAGCCCCCGTTTGACACCCATTATTTTGAAGAATGAGTTTTTAAATAGTGATTGATGTAAAGAATGTGTGGTTAAAAAGTAAGAAGAATTTTTGGGTTTATGTGTAATATTATTTTATTTGAAAAATGTGTGGTTAGAAATGAGTACTGTAGAAAAATGAGAATGAGAATGAGATAAAAAATGGGTGTCAAACATGGGCTAAGAGCTATAAAAGAACCCACCCAGATAGGAAAACTGATTACATATTTATTTGATTTCTGAAGCACCTAAAGGCATAGACTAACGTAAGACGCCAGAGTATAGGCACAAGTTACCATGCATGCAGAGCTCACGTGATCATGTCTTACTAGTCCCCTGTAAAAATTCAGAGTCTGTTTGGTAGGGATTTTTGGGGGAAGAATTGATTTTTGAATAGTGATATGATGGGAAATGTGTGGTTGAAAAAGAAAAAAAAATTATTGATGTGATGGAAAATATTATTTTATTGAAGAATGTGTGGTTGAAAATAAGAATTGATTTACTGTAGAAAATTAAAATCCATACCAAACAGGTCCTCAATTTTATTAACGCTTATTACAATTACTGGATCGTACGATGCCGTTTCGTTGGTGACAGTAGCCATTAATTGAAGGTGCAGTTTTTGACTTAGACTCTGTATTTTCTGTAACAGCCTTGTACAGTTACATTAAAGTTGACAATTTTTTGAGTGAAGTGTCGCGTATTTTACCATTAATTTTAACAATACTCGAAACAATTAATAATGCAGATTTTTACACTTCACACGATATCAATATAAACTTTGAATGTACAAATAGCATATTTCTCTCCGTAATATGAAATATAAAAAAGCTACTTGTACAGTCATTAGTGCGCTGTAAATTTTACAGCTCACATTTGTGACTGCATGTAACATGTTTCTATGAAATAAACTGTCGTACCTTAATGTCATTTATTAATTATATTGTGCATATTCTAACGAAACTGGTTCGTATAAGGATATTTGGTTCCTTACATTATGGTTACTCTGTAACTAGCTCCCACCCATCTGAGCCATCTCCAATAATTCTTAAAATTTCAGAGATGTTTGATTGCTTGTCGGAACTGATCAGGAGGTACAAACTTTTATATTTATTATAAGCTAAAAGTAAATGAAATTATGGGAAAAATGGAGCTCAAACAAAAGCTAAAAGTAAATACAATTATATACGTTTTAACTTTAGATTATAAAATTGAAATCAGGAAGCAGAGAAAATAACAAATTTAAAATCTTGCATAATTATGGATAATAATTGGGTGAATTCGGGACGGTTATTCCCGTGCTTAGGATGGAGCGGGCACCCCCCCATTCCCACTCCATTCGAGTCGGGACAAGGTTAAAGGTTTCTAGCACGGAACCCAACCTATCAACCCGACGAGATTTGGATCAATCAAATTTTTTTTGACATCCTTATCCATAATTCCGAACTTGTTTGCACCAATTAATCGAAGCCCACATTCCATCAACAATCTTAATATCTAGAATAATGTTATTTAACATTATTGATATTAAAATATCAATCTAACTAGTACGAATGTAACGTCAAATTAAACGTATAATTAAATGAATTATTTAATTAAGTACCAATCTCTTCAAAATAAATGACAAGGCAAGGATTGAAAAACGTGGCCAGTAGGTCATATGCCACGTGGAAGAAGATAATTGGGCTTTAGTGTTAATGGGCCAGCCAAATGGTTGCTTTTTGTGGGGGTAGTGAGACAGGGCTTTAAAGTGTGTCGGTGGGGTTGCGTGATTAACAAGGTGGTCACATGGACATCCCATGTGTGATAAACTAGGATTCCACATTCCACACATCCACTTCAATGTCTATGCTAGAGTTAGGTCTTCTTCTACAATTTCAAATACTTCCTTATTTTGTGAAACAGTGAAGAATGGGGATTGGAAAATAAATAAAAAAACTTGTTTGATTTTGATTCTTTAAGAAGTGATGCTTTCTTTGCAAATAGTTACGAAGAAACGTAAAAATAATTTTTTTGGATAATATATGAGAAAAAGCGATTCTTAAATAATCAAAATAAAAGACATTCTCGTTCCACCGTCTTGATCAGGTCATTCTAATTTCATTCATCACAACGATGTTTCAATTATTCTAATTTCATTCATCACAACGATGTTTCAATTTGTTAGACTATGTCGTATCACGTATGTATTCAATCCTAGTTTAAAGGATGCACTTTTCGAATCTCAAGATTCAGCATATTCCCAGCTCAAAATATTTCGTCGATTACTTAAAAAGTTACTCATAATTTCCCGAAAGACTAATATAATGATGAGACAATAATACCGAAACTTAATAGCCGCATAATATATACACTTTTCTTTTACGAAGAGATAATAATAACAAGATAACCGAAGCCCTCATCCTCACAAAATTCCGGGAAAAACATCTCCACGTCAGTCATCCAGCCTCTATGATAGCATGAAACATCAAATCGTCAATCAGAACATGTCAAACGACGCCGTTTGTTGCCTCCAATTCTTCTCATATACTGACGTCATCGTTCTCTGCTTACGGATTCCCGGTAAACACGGTGGTATTACGGATCGAATTAGAGCGAAATTTAAGTCCTTAAAAAACGGGTGGGTCTTGACATCCGCCGCCCCGCGTTTCGACCCAAGTCTCCTATTCGGGTCCTTGTTGAGTAACTGGGATATCAAGTCCCGAGCGTGTATTTCACTCACACTGCAAGGCGCGCCGGTGGGGAAAGCTAGCGGCTTTTTTACAATGTCACGCAGTGTGGCCGAATTCGATACACCAGCAAACGGGGTCTCTCCGTAAATCATTTCGTAAATAAAGATCCCAAGGGCCCACCAGTCCACGGCATTGCCGTGGGACCTACCAGAGGCAACTTCGGGCGCCACATATTCGTGGGTTCCAACGAAAGAACAAGACCGGGCGGCAACCGGCTCCGCCACGAACAACCGGTTGTTGGAGAATGACTGGATCTTCTTTGACCGGAACAGCCGGTCGGAAATGCAGGAGAACGGTGTTAGTGTACGGGTTGTTGGTGATGACGGTGGGTCATCAGATGAAAAGTCAGGCGATTCTATGGCTGGGATTGAATCTGAGCAAAGGGAAAGATCAAAATCAGTGAGCATAATGTGACCGTCCGATCTAACCAACACGTTTTCTGGCTTTAAGTCCCTGTAGATGATTCCCAGCATGTGGAGGTATTCCAGTGCTACCAATACCTCAGCTGCATAAAACCTGGAAAAAATTGCCAAAAAATGATAATATTCAGCACCATATTTAGTGCATTAATAAGGTCTAACGTTATCGAGATTGAAAACTTTATGGGAAACAGAGCAATATATTCTGATGGCTTGTTTAAGAAGAGAAGAGAAACAACCCTCATATGGTAAATTCCGTTTAAGAAGTCACCAAAGCAGGAAAAACACAGAAAGAGAAAAGTGTCATTAATGGAAATTTGCGACAAAATTTCAAATAATAAAACAGATTAATTTATTTAAACCAAGAAATTCTATGAAGGGTCTTTTGTTGCAGAAGAAACAAAGAATACAGAGAATCATATCAGAGGAAGAAAAGTGTATTTGATAGACAAGTTTCAGTTAATTTAGCCCTTCAAAAAAAAAATAAACAGCTTTTCTAAATTAAAGAATAATATCTCTGTTAAAGAAACAGACATAAGAGGAGAGAACGTAGAGAGACAGAGAAATATACCTAGCTGAGGTGAGAGAGAAGCGTTTTTGAGGCTGTTTGTGCCTAAGGGAATGCAAATCACCCCCAGAACAGTATTCCATTACAACACAAGAGAAATGGGAGGCTTCAAATTCAGCATAAAGAGTAGGCAAAAATGGATGGTCCAGCATTCTCATGATGTTTCTTTCAGTTTCAGCTCTCTGGGATTTTTTCTTCATTGCTAAAACTTCATTATCGACTACCTTCATGGCGTAGAGCCGCCCCTCCGCCTTGCTGCGGAGGCGGCAGAGATATACTTTGCCAATGTCTCCACTACCGATCTGGCGGACCAAATTGAAGTCCCGGAAGCTCAAACTCGTCTTTGAGCGAATGGCATGGAGTGAGTAGTCCGATGATCGGTGGGGTTTCAATGTATGCAGATTTTCTGGCGAGCTATTGGGCAGCTCCAAAGACAATCGGCTAAAACTAGTGCAATGACTAATGGTCGTGTCGCTACTCATGGAGGTTTTGCTGGAACTAAAACCTTCTAAAATCAAATCGTCGGAATTTCTATCAAAGACTAACATTTTGCGAACAATTTCTTGTGAAAATGAGTGGAAATTTTTACGAAGTAAGATGAACAGAAGATACCAGTTGAAAATTCCTTGGGAAATGATTTGAAAACAATGGATTTTAGCTTTTGGGGTATTCTTTTACCTTCTCCTGTCGAATCAGATACGAGAAATGGAAAATCAAATGAGAAGAATGAACAGCAAATAAGAATCAAGAACAAAGTCAAAATGTGAAAATTCTTGATCTGGCTTAAACGTAACAAAGCTTTATGGAAGTAAATGGGGAGGTGAGCTTTTCTGTGTAACAGGAAATTCGGGTTCAGTACAGTCAGAGAAAGAAGGAGAGAAGAAAGCTAGAAATAATATGGCCACTGTTTATAGCTACGTCTGAATTTATGGTTAGGGAGAGAGAAAGGAGCTGGGGTTAGAAATATGCTGGTCGACTGGTCTACTCAAGGAGTAGAGGGTAGGAATGTTACTAACTAGGGTCCGTTCTCTTTACCGTTTTCGAGTTTTCAAAATGGTGAAAGCACGTTCTCTTTCTTATTTTTAAAAACGCATTTTCGAAAACAAGTTAAAACTTTAAAAAGAAAACTCAAAACGACAAATTTGTCGTTTTGAGTGTTTTCAATTATAATTAAGCCAAAAATTTTAAATCGCGTTTTAGGTATTTTCAAGACAATTTTTCAAAATGTCAAAAAGAACACATTTTCAACATTCTCAAAATGGACATTCAAAACATAAAACACAAAATGAATTCAAAACTCAAAAACACAAAATTGAAATACAAAGAGAACAACCCCTAAATTTTTTGGAGTAAATTAGAAAACGGGTAAATAGCATACAACATCCCCACCTTTTTTTGTTATTGAGAAAACGTCATTGCAATTTATTTTTTGACATTTTTATCCTTATTTTCACATTTCATTGTGTAAAATATCTTTCTCATTCATTTTCTCAATTAATGGTGTGTTTGATGGATATTATTAAGAAAAGAATGTATTTTAAATAGTGGTATGATGAAAAATATGTGATTAAAAAGTAAGAAAAAATTATTGATATTATGAAAAATATTTGGTTGAAAATGAGTTTTGAAAGAATGTGTATCAAATATGGTTTAAAAATTGTGAAATGAAAAATATATCATCCTCTATAAATAAAAAGAAAAAGAAAAATTTAATTACAACCATAATCTCACGTTTTTTAAAAAAGCGCAAATGAGTCATCAAATAAATTATTAAAAGGGTAATTATCACATAATATCCATACCTTTCACTATTTTAACGGAAAACGTCCATACCTTTTTTTGGCATTTTCCCTCTTAATTACACATTTGATTGCGCAAATTATCATTTTTATTCATTTTTATCTAATTTCTCAATAAAGATTGGTGAAATGATAAATATTCCCTTCCATTTAAAACAAAATATTAAAAATTTATTTTTTAATAAATTATTTATGACTTGTTTGCACTTTTTAAATTTTTAATAAATTTAATTTAGACTCGTTTGCGCTTTTTAAAAAAATTCATTTCTAATTTTTAATAATTTATTTGATATTCGTTTGCACCTTTTTTTTAAAAAAAAAAAGAACTTTAATCGCAATTAATTCTTTGGTTTTTTAATTTAAATATAAATGTATTTTCGTCATTTCACAGTTCTTTATTGAGAAATTGAATAAATATGGATAGAAATTGTGGTTTTCACAATCAAATATGTAATTAACAGTGAAAATGTCAAAAAAAAAAAAAGAAAGAAGAAGAAGAAGAAGATTGGGACGTTTTCCCTATGTTGCTCTTTGGAATCAACTCGGGAGATTCAAAAGATGTTCTCACATGAAGGGAGGTGAAGAGAAATTGAGAAGATATAGAAGAAAGGTAAAACGTAACATAATAGATCGAGAGAAGGAAGTGATATGAATCAATAATATGAACATATAAAGATGATTAATGCTAATTTTTAAGAATTCAAATTAATTATAGGGTCCCTCAAAACATTTTTAACCAATAAATTTATTTGTAAATATTTTTTCTTAATTTGTTCATTAAAAAGGGCTCATTTTAAAAACAAAAAATCAAATACTATTTTACCGTTGACACCGAGGACACTGTGCCACACGTGTTATGCTTTGCTGACGTAGGCAGATACGTGCGCAAAATGTAGGTTCGTCACGTGTGGAAAGGGAAGGGTATTGGTTATCCTGTGGAACCTTTCGACAGAACATACAGTGCGCGTGTGTTGGACTTGGAGTGTGAAAATAGAGCTTTTGAATTGAAATCCCAATATTGCCCTTGAGAGCATGTGGGCTTCCAATTTGATTTGATTAAGGTTGCTGTACATTATTGTAATTCAGAATAAAAACCTCAAAGTAAGGGCCATTATATATCGAAAGTTTGCCCAAAAATACAGACATAATCTACTTGAAAATTTGATCAGTGAAATAGCATCACGCAACACAAATTTCTATACATTTTTCACCCGAATTGGTTGAGAAATTTACCTGCATTGGACAATATTAAGCCCTCTTTTGGTGCACATTTTGAAGGTAAGAATACATTTTTACTGTTGATTTGATGGGGAATATGTGGTTGAAAAAAAAGGAAAAATTATTGATGTGATGAAAAATATTATTTTATTGAAAAATATGTGATTGAAAATGAGTAGAAAAATGAGAATGAAAAAAATAATGTGGATCAAACATGGCCTAAAATTTTAGCCCATTTTGACACACGTTCTTTCGAAACTTATTTTTAATCATGCATTTTCAATAAAATAATATTTTTCATCACATCAATAATTTTTTCTTACTTTTTAACCACATATTTTCCATCATATAATTATTTAAAATAAATTATTTTCTCAATAATATTCATCAAACACCCCCTATCACAGATCTCAATTTTGTTTACCATCAAGTCCCTGATTGATTTAGCTAAAAATCTTATAGTAGATTTTAATAAAAATTGATAAAATATATGATAAAAATTTGAGAAAAAAATTGTGGATCTCATAAATATGTGATGAATTTGAGGCAACACAATTTTTAAAAACAATCATACTACATGTACATCCCCGTTTACACCGTAACTTACAAAATTTACACGAACACTATCTTATATCATCTTCTACAAAAAATACTTTTCTTCCAACCGCTCATCTTTTGTCACGTGCATTTGTAAGCCATGTATAGCCATTTCTTTACAAATGGCTTTACACTTATAAAAAATAAGCGTCAAGCGATGGTTAATAAGGGTGCTACCAATTTAGATTTTGATGAATTTTTAAAAATAATAAATTTTGATGAATTTTGTGGATTTTAATAGATTTAACAAAATCTATAAGAATCTCATTAAAAATGGTGAAATTTCAAAAGAGTTTGCTATATATGTTTTTAAGTTTGAAATCCATCCAAATATTTTAAAATTAGTCTGTTAATGAAATTCTTATAAATTCATGAGTTGAAACTCATTAAAATCTCAGTTGAGGACTATCATGCAAATATAGTTCTAGTATGTTGAAATGCACTTTAGTTGTAATTCAAAATCCTTATCCTTATTATGAAGTAAAATAGAACATTCAATAATGAAACCAACACAAAGTAAGTTTGGAATCAATAACAATAACGAAATTAGTACAGTGAATATAAAGTAATTACTACACTTTCAATTTATCACAAAATTGGCATCCAAAATGGATTGAACATCTCTCAAATTAATAACCCAATAACACACAAAGCAACTCCACAAAAAGGAACCAAGAACCACACTCAAAACCACAAAGGAGGTCGTACAAGGAATCATGTAGAAACAACCGCGCATGGAGGCATCAAAGATGACAGTTAAGCAAGAAAATATCAAAGAAGCGGAAGGCTGAACCAGGAGACTAGGTCGTCGCCAAGGTGATGACAGAGGTGTCACAAAGAGACTGCACGGAAGAGGCAGCAAATTCCCATAGAATAGGAGCAGCCAAAGAGTTCTCACCAAAAATGGGGACTCAAAGTGTATTAACCTTGTGTATGTACGAATAATAGGGAAAAACCACAAATATATACAACATACTTTAGGTCGAGTATTAGGTCTAGCCCTAAATGCAATACTTGATCCAACATTTGTAGGTTATCAGTTGTGTGTTATTGAGTCAACTATTTAATTAGTCTAATTCCAAACTAATTATATGATTTTAATCCGAACCGACGAGTCATCATCGACTCGAATTTATTTGGTGTCAAAATACCGAACACTTATTCTATTCCTAGTAAAAATTGCCCACTCAATTAAAGAGTGCATGAGTGAAAAACGAGGACAATACAACTCGCTAATAAAATATTTGATAAGGCTCGTGTAAGGAACAATACTAAATAATATAAAAATCTTATTTATTGGACTATTCAATTTAATCACTCTTTGGATACAATTTAATAATTTAATATAATTTCAGATGAAATTGAAATGTTTTTAATACTAGTATCCAAACAAATATCGTGGCGTCACATTAGACATATTGCAAGCCACTTGTCGGACGAAGACAAAAAGATTCATGAAATGTCTTGAAGAAGGGAAGCAAAAAGGGTCAGTACAGTTGGACTGACTCTCTGGGGTCCACGTGATATAACATATATAGCCCCACATTTTGGGAGAAAAATGTATTTTATTTTATTTTTGTTGCTGTGACGAGGAATATGTGGTTAAAAATAAATAAAAATTATTGATATGATGAAAGATATTATTTTATTGAAAAATGTGTGATTGGAAATTAGGCTCCGTTTGAGAGCCATTATTTTTTCAAATAATACATTTTTTCTTTCACATCAAGTGGGGTCTAAGTTAGAAAGAGGCACAAAAAAGTGTGATTTGACACAAAGAATGTATTTTTTTGTAGAAAAATGGTTACCAAACGGAGGCTTAGTAGAATAATGAGAATGGAAAAAATAATGTGGACCAAACATGTGACATTCGAGAAAAACGAATTTTACTTTAACCATTTGATTGCAATGTGAAAATGAAATCGAATTCCAAGTTACAACTATTTTCAACTGCATTTTCTTTATTTTCATGAAAAAAGAATTCATATGGATTTGTGTGTTTTTATTTTCCAATTAACATGAAATTGGAATTCATTTTCACATTTGTCTTTCAAACGATCATTTCAATCTTATCAAACTAGAAAATAATTGACAAAAAGGACCCTATTATGAAATAAATGTCTAGGAAAAAAGTACCCAAAAAGTTTTGCCAAATGCCCTTCAAATATGCCCATATTTATTGTTAAAGCGATATATTAAAGATTGTTACTATAAATAGTACTACACTCTTGCTCGTAAAATATTGACTGCTTCTAACTTTATAAATTGCACTAGAAAGTAATACGCAAAAGCCATAATTGGTGAAAAATAATATAAATGAAATATCTTAGTAAATCGAAATTGAATTTTTAACGTGTTTGAATAGTTTTTTTATGTCTTTTGTCTGAATAGAAAAACTTTTAAAGAAAGCTAGTGATGAGTAATTACTCAAGAAGACAAAAATCTTGTCAAGTGAGCTCTGTATATAGTCGAAAGAAAAAATCTTTAGGAGGGTTTTGTGCATGTATGTGGGTGTGGAATTTACAACACGGAGGAATGGGGCAAAAGATTTGTTCAGTTCAATATATATCTGTGGGACATGTGTGACATACCATGAAAGTGTGTACAAAGAATGTCCAATAAATGACTTTGCTGTGAGGATAGTTTATATGTTTCATTGTTATTCATGTCTTCAGCACAATGTAGTAATCCTGAATTATCTATGTGGGTGTTTGGTGAGTATTGAAAAGTTGTGGCACTCATGAAAGATGTGATTAATATTGATTTTTGACTTTGACTTAGATAAAATTTTAATTTTAATCTGAAACAAACATGACCTATATATTGGAACAACAGTAATGTAGAGCAGATAAATAAGATATATTGGCATTTCTCATACATTATAATTTTACAATATTGAACACAATAATGTGTTAGATAACGAATGCACAAGTAGATAAAAGATGCAGTCATGTCGTTACATTTGAGTCCATAGCTCTTAAAAAATTTACTTGTGAAATATCAAGTATCAGATATACGTAAGGCTGAAACCTATAAAATTAAATCGATAAGCTTCTATCAAACAATAATTACGCACGATAGATTAGCATATTTACACCACTATTTGGTAATCCTAGTTGGGAGATTTTGTGGGATTTGTATTAGATTTAGCATCTTCCAATGTTTCTCTTTGGCTCTGTTTGATTAGCCATATTTTCCATGGAAAATGGAAATTTTTTTCCATTTTCCATCTTTTGCGCTGTTTGATAGCCTAAATTTTCCACGGAAAATATTTTCCCCCCCCACCCGCCACGTCAGCATTTTCCACGAAATCCTTGAAAATATTTTTCCACCATTTTGGTGGGAAAATATTTTCCGGCCGGCTGCTCAATTTTTTTTTTTTTTTTTTTTTTTTTGGCAATGGAAACAAATGTCATGACCAATTGTAAAAAAAAATTTCACTTTAATGGACAATTTCCATGCAAAACAAAGTCAAACGAACACTAAACTTTGATGAAAAAAATGATTTTTTAGGAAATAATTTTTTTTTCATTTTTTTTTTTTACTTTTTGGCAATGGAAACAAATTTTATAACCAATTGTGGAAAAAAATATCACTTTAGTGGACAATTTTCATGTAAAACAAAGTCAAACGAATAGAAAATTTAAAAATTTTCCGGGTGGAAAATTATACCAATCAAACACACTTTAAATCATTTTCCCTACAAAACATTTTCTAGGCAAATCTTTTCCCTGTAAAACATTTTCTTTCCACCCATTTTCCATCAAACGCACCCTTTGTTCTTTCATAAGATAAATTTAGAATTTATGCCTCCAGAATCTTAGCCTAAAACCTAGTAGCGAAGATCAAGAAAATTGCATAAACAAAGGGAGTTAACCAATATTAACAGGAGACTATCATAAAGTAACTTTGTTATAATAAACTGTGTAATTAAAGAAGGATTAATTGATAGTACAGAAAACACATAACCAATATTCTCGCTGTTTTGATAGGGAAACATATAGACAAAATATGTTGTCACGTCGACAAATCCTATTTCAATGCAACATTAAAAATACAAATAAAAAACAATTATAAGTTTAAAATTATATCATAATAACTGTATTAAGAACAGCCCAGAAGTAGGAAAAAGAGTAGGTTAAGAACCAAAGAATTGGAATCCAAGTTTTAAGTTTCTTGGTATTAATAAAATAGGTTTCTAAAACTGGTCAATTTGTTTCTGTGTCTGCTTGGATGCATAAATTATAAGCAGTTGTTCATCTAATCCTCAGATTTTGTCCACCAGTTTGTTTATTAATCTCAGTTCCATGTTGTTATTTTTCTTGGATAGTTTCTTATTTTTAAAATATGTGAGTTCTATATTCTGTCATGCATGGTCACCGCAAACTGGCAAGAATACAAGTCAACTTTAAATTTAAAATGTTTTTTTTTTTTGGGCTCTTCAAACATGATGATTTCTACCATTTTTTAGGATGACAGCGTGACAAAGTGTGAGTACACTATCTATTCTTGACTGAATAGATGTCCACGTCTCTTGGCTTAATCTTATCATGTTCTATTACTCAAGACGGTTTGTTTTGTTTTGTCCCAACTACATGATTTGTGCCATGTTCTTGTCGAGTCTTCTATGAAAAATTGACATTCGCATGGATATGGAGTCAGATTATGCCATTTGTACACTGTTAATTGATAGCAGTGTTAACAGCCCGTCTATGTGTAAAAATTCTGACCGAAAAAATATTGCTAAAATCAATGTATAAAAATCTGTCAACTCACATGATGTTAGAAAAGTTGTCAAATTTGGTGCGTATGTAGCATGATTGTATGGAGTCTCATCTTGTAGTACTTGTGAGTTTGCAAAGGATAAAATCTAGTTAAGCACAAGGGGCATTTAGATCAAATGGCGGCCGTACCACTTTCACCATCTCTAAACAAAAAGTGACAGCCATGTGAATACGGGTGAAGGAAAAGAGAAATGGGACTAAGAAAATGAGTTGTCCATGGCATGCCAGTTTATAGGGAACACAAATTGGGTAATACAGCTTGTGGGGTTGAGGTGTGGGGGTAGCAGAAAAATTGCTTTAAGAAATAGAACTTGCAATGTAACTTTCTAATCAAAAGTACTCGTATCGTAGTATAAGATTCCTTCTGAAGGTAGTTGAAGATCGAAATTTCTCATCGATATATATTATCTACTTGTCAAAAAATAAAATTATTGTATCAGGAGCCGTTTATGATCGAGACGGGGGATACCACGAATACAATGATAAAGAACATATTGAGTCTTGATGATGAGGTCCGTGTGGAGGAACGGTCACTTGCATATTTGGAACGTTTGGATAGTCGGTATTCGAAGAAAATTGCTAACTTTTGCATATAGTGTCCGTTTTGGGCTCATAACCTCATTCCAGAAAGCTCGCGACGATTCCCATTGAACTCACCGCTTCACCGTGAGGTATAATGCATTTTGGACATTTGATTTTTTGCTAAGTCAAAACGGCACGTAATGTTTTTTAGTTCATTATTTTCATCATTTATTTATTTTGCTTTGTAGTCCAACCCATTAAGTTACTGCTGGCCCAGTAGGTTATTCGTTCTTTTCATATTTAAGACTCTAAACGTCTTGTAGGGTTTTTCAGTTGTTCATTAAATAAGAAAAGTCGTTTGTTTTCTTAAGAGCGATCTGTTTCAAGTTGTTATTATTGTGTTTGTAGATTCGAACTACATCACTTGATAAGGACAGCCATATTTGAGATCAATATATATAATGGCTCCAATATGGATGAATTAAGATTTTCATGGCTTGTCTGTGTGAGTGAATTGTTTGAGAATCTATGGCTAGCAGGCATACAAGATAAAAGAAATGAAGAATGTGCACGATCACACGTACAACATATTCTATTAACTATTTCCTCTCTACTATTCAGAAGATAAGGTATGAATAAGTTTGGGATAGCATTATGGAGGTCGAGGCCGATCGACTACGAACATGAAAG
Source organism: Fraxinus americana (assembly GCA_035079005.1). Classification (NCBI taxonomy): domain Eukaryota; kingdom Viridiplantae; phylum Streptophyta; class Magnoliopsida; order Lamiales; family Oleaceae; genus Fraxinus; species Fraxinus americana. The sequence continues at coordinate 34,797,615 of CM068709.1, read as the reverse complement.
GAAGCACCAGCCTACCCGACTCTACAGTTTTACGTAATAAGTAGTAGTTTGTTTGTAATGGTAATAAAAGAAATAAGGAGAGAGATGTTATGTATCATTGTAAACCTTTATCTCCAAGTACTATATTTTTCAAACGTATGTAATGGAACTACGATTTAGTAGTACTTATGGTCTTCTTTACAATTAAGCTTAAAATTGTGTTTCTTATTGGATTTCTGTAAAATGGGTATTGACAGACGGGGCTCCAATGTCGACACCAATGCCTTATTATGCAAATGAAATATTGCACGGAGGATTTGGTGTCGACACCAGCACTTCAAGATTTCAAAAAGGGGTTAGTGTGGTTTTGGCATCAACGCAAGAGCGTAAGCACATCAATACCCCAACACATTGCGAAATTTTTTATTAACCCCGTTTTTACACTACAACCTAACGTCGTGTTCAATTGAGAATTTGAGATTTTGTATACTCTCAGAAAATGATTTTGGCCGTTGGAGATTTATCAAAATAGTTCATAAACTTGCTAGCTAATACAGGATTGTCAAACACTAAATTTAATTCCGCTAAAGCACCATTCCACCGTGCGAGGGTTCCATTCTCAACCTATTTTTTGTTTTTGTAAAGAAGAAGAAAGAATTATGTATCCTTCGTTATTTCATAGATTCGCAAAACTGAAATTAAAGTCAACATTTTATGAAAACGAAAGCTGAAAATTATTATACGTCATTCCTTCCTTTCTAAGGGTTTGTTTGAAGGCTACATGTACATCAAGATTTACACAATGAATTACATAATGTTACGTGACACTCTACCATTTGCCGGTTTAAAATACAATCAACTTATTCATTCAATCTTTTCCCTCCACGTCATATTATGTAATTTGTTGTATACATTTTTATGTACAAGTAGCAAAATCTTTGTTTGAATCCCATTTTTTGAGAGAATAAATTTGTAGTAGTGATTTTTTGAAAATATGTATTTAAAAAGTAGGGAAGTGTTTTGATTTTACGTGTAAAATTATTTTATTAAAAGAATATTTGGTTGAAAATAAGTTTGTGGAGAGAGAGAGAGATTTCGCCCAATACTGTTAAATGGAAACATTTTCTAATTTTACATTTCAACTAATTTTAATCTAAAAAATACTAAAATTGGTGCAGTAAAATGAAATACCAATAAATCACTTTAATCTTTAAAATTAATTAATTTATATGCTAAAATCGCTCCACTAAACAAGCATTATCACAAAATCAACCTAAATCATGCCCATAATCACGTCCAGAATGACCTAGAATCACGTCCTCACCATCAAACAAAAGATTAACGAAAAACTCCAATTTCCATCATCTTCATCATTCAAAGAACTACAAAATGGATCCCAAAAAATCATTTTCCAGTTCAAGATCGATCTTCGGAATCGTTCATCATCCATGTTCTCCACATTTTAGATGCGAAAATCCATCCTGATTTTCAACAACACATTCAACACCAGGCCTAGGTAACACAACAGTATTGTACTCAAAATCCTCATCAACTAGTGGCTGGTTTGTCATCTCCATGGTTGATGCGAAGTCCTGCACTGTTGGAACTGCAATAGCTGAAGGTTTCAGAGAGAGAGAAATTTGTCGAGGTTCCAATTCAGGAAAAAATGGTTACTTTGGACTCTGTATTTCTTGATCCACTTCATCTGCATATTGGTTGGACACATTCACTACTTCAACACATAGTGCATATGCTGTAATTCGGGGATCCTTCTTCTTTAGCTCCATATAGAACATATATTAATTGTTATTCTTTATCCTCACCGGGGCCATGTGATCACCTACATGGAAATCAATTTTTTAAGCAAGAAGTCTTTTTATCAACTTTAATCTCGACGCTTATCATCTCAACAAGTTCATCATACTAGCATCCACTAGAATCTAGATAATAGAATACCAGTCATTGCGTTGCATGTTACGAAGACGAATTCCATATCTCAAACCAAAAAAAAAAGATTTGAAAGCTGTATATTGTTCTTAGTACAAAACTGAAAATATGAAATCAACTTCATATGTAATGTCGCACGCATAGTGTTCAGATTTTGGGAATGAAATCATCATGTGTGTTCTATCAGAATATCTAAGATTAGCAACACACTGCTAATTTACAGTCACAAAAATATGGTTCCAAGATTTCAACGTATTGTGAAATCAGGTGCAGAAGACAGAGACATGAAGTATATGTACATGAATGTCAGAATATTTAAACAGGGATCCAACGTAATTTATTTTTTGGTAGTTTGATCAAGCAGCAACAAGAAGAATATAATGATTAAAAAAAACAGACATTTTGAGATATTAATCAGCGATATGAAGATTGTGATATGTAGGTCGAAATGTATGTTCTTGTGCATTTTAATTGAGGATGTAAGATACATAAAATAATGTAACCATGTATAAGAACTCATTAGTAATCTGGTATTCATCATGAAGCCAAAACTAAATTTTTTTGTAATCAGTATGCAACATTCTAAAACAAAAGACATCTTTTTGTGAAAATGAAATTGATTCTTGGTAAATTCATATACATCAAGCAAAACAGCAAATGAAAACAATCCGACATAAGATCGCATAATCAAGACAAATACAATATAACTAAAACGAGTTTGAAGAAATTACATTTATCTATTAATTACTCGTTCCTTGAATTGCTTTTAAGTGAATCTATTCAACAGATGTCTACAATATAGATATAACCGATAATGATACTCTACCCAAAGACAATTTATCACGGGCGCGAATAATATTTCTTCAATGTCTTCATTGTTGCTCTCGTCGTATTTCCTATTTCTTGATTTGAATTTCAATTCCCGAGAATTCAGCTATTTCAATTAATTCCATCCATTTCGATTGTACCTAGTGAAAAATTGGAAAGTTTTGGATACAATATTTTTGGTTTTATTTTTGATTGTTATAGTAATTTCAAATTTTATTATAGTTAAATAGTATAAAATAAAAATTTATATATTTGTAAGGTATTTATGATTTTTTCTCCAAAAAAAAAAATGATTTTTTACAGAATGATGATGAAAATGGGACTTAATGCTATTTGAGCCAATTCCCCTAGCATTAGAACCCAAAAGTGAATATCATATACACATATTAGTTGGCAAAGGCCTATAAGATTTTCGAGTTTCAGGTTCGTCCCTTTAAAAGCTAAATGGGCTTATATCCTGGGTGATGTAGGACAATCTAATCGTAAATATGATTAGGATTAAATATTTATAATAAGATATCTAGTTGTAACAAATTTTATCTTTTATTATAATATTTTGTTTAAAATATGATTTCTTTTATTATTGATTAGAATATGATTTCTAATTTCTTTTAGATTGGGATTTTAATTTATTTTCTTTTATAATTTAGTTTCTTTATATTAATAGGATTATGGAATAGTTTTGCCTATAAATGCAAAGGTGTTGTATATTTCTTCGACAACAATCAATTATTATTTAATATGTACAAGACATGATTGCTCAAGTATCATTCTTATTCATTACATAATTCTTATTACAAGAATTTCAAAAACTCTTCCGCACCAAAATTGGTATCAGAGAAAGAAAATTGCTTCAATCTAATGGATGACGATGGTCCTGGTGGTAATTGAACCGTCGACAACAAATGGAGGCTTGAGAAACTCGAACGAATCGAGGGGATCGATGAAACCCTTCACAACATTATGCAAATATTGAAGTAGTTGAGTCTTTAAAGGAATCGCGAACCAATGGAGAAGCAAGTTGACAAGAATTTGCAGACCTTAACTGCTATGAATGTTGGTTGTTCCAACAAGCATAGAATAAGGCAGCATGTGGCTGTAGAATTTCTTCGAGTCCCAGCCAAGTTCGAATACATATAAGTTATTAAGGATTATTATTTTTAACAAAACTCGAGGACGAATTTTTTCAAGTAGGAGAGATTAATGTAGGATAATCTTATCGTAAATAGGATTAGGGTTAGATATTTATAATAAGATGTCCAGTTGTAATAAATTTTATCTTTTTATTCTAATATTTTGTTTAGAATATGATTTCTTTTCTTTATCGATTAGATTATGATTTCTAATTTCTTTTAGATTAAGATTTTAATTCATTTCTTTTCAGAATTTAGTTTCCTTATATTAATATGATTAGATAATAGTTTGCCTATAAATATAAGGACATTGTGCACTCTTTCAACAACAATAAATTATTATTCGATATATACAAGACATGATTGTTCAAATATCATTCTTATTACAAGAATTTCAAAAACGCTTCCGCACCACTGGGCCTCAATTCAAGCATATTTCAATGCATAGTAATACTTATTTTTGTTTACTCTTCCTCATGATGTGGTATTGAAATTAAAAGATACAAACCTCCAATAAATTAAAAAAAAAAGTGAATTCAAAGGGAATGTCAAAATTTGTGAAGGCCAACAATTCTGTATCTGTAGTTACATAAAAGTCCCAATGGTAAAACAAAAATCAGTAAATGATCTCGTAAACAATTTTCAGTGGAGGTAATTGAATATCGTCTACAACTTTATCTTTAAGAGTGTATCTATAGTGTTTTCTCTTACGGTAGATCATGTATGTTTATGCAAATTTGTGTTTGCATGCGCAGACATATGTATAACACAAAACGTGGCATTATCGTACCTCCATCCAACACATTTTTCATGGTTAACGTGGTGATAGAACGTTTATTCACCTTTCTTGTACAATTGTCGCTTCAGGGACATTTCAATAAAATTGAAACGATACAAAAAAGATTAGCATGGCTTATGTGCAAGGACGACACACATAAATCGAGAAATGGTAGCTTTCATGTGCAACCACATAATAAGCTGTTACATACCTACTTATATAGCTAGCAAAGCATCTTCAAGACTTTTATATTTGCACATACATGTACACATTTATACGTGGTTTTTGTGTGTTTGCGAGCATTTCACTTTGTGACATGGAAGCACATAAATATGGGATCACCTATGTGAGTTCTTTGTAAGTACCTATGGTTACATCTAATGGAAAATCCAATTCAACCACAATAAGTCATGTTAGTTTTTGTTTGTTCCTTCATCTTCTAACATAATTAAGGAGAACTCGTCACTCTTAATGGGATTGATAAATTACAAGAACTACATTGTGAAGCTCATATAGGATTGGAGCAATTAACCTATCTTTCCTATGTCGTCAACAGCTTGTGAAATAATATTATTAATTTGATGTTAAATAAAATTGAATACCTAATAATGAGATGGAAAATGTTGAATGATGCTAAAATAAAGAATTCTAGATCTTACGTTATTAATGATAATCTCATCACTTAAAAATGCAAATCCAACACATAGATAGTATGAAAAATGTCAAAACTTTAATCGCACAGATACGCACAGTCACCCTCATTACATACATTTTCCTTAAAGAGGAAAGAAAATGCTAGCACCAGATAATCTCATACATCTATGTGAAAACTTTCTCAATAGCTTCTAAGTAATATGTCAAGCTAAAGTAACAAAAAACAATTGAAGAATCTGGAAGTAGGCACGAAGGTCTCACTTGCTTCTATTCTCTTTAATCATTTGGATAGCCTTCTTTCTAAAAGGTAACCTTATATAAACGCAGTGTAGCAATGCAAGCATCATAGGTCATTTGAGTTTTATCATTTTTTGATATCATACTCACGCATTTGAGAGGTGACTAGTTGAATTCATCGAAAGCTACTCAGAGAACCTCAAAAAAGGTATGTTGATACGCAATACTGGTACAATAGACAAAAGATTAGGCCTCTTTCCTCATTAATACTGTGCAACACTGTCTAGAACACCTTACCAATTACACTTCCAATATACTTTATTGAACTTCTAACATTTTATCTAGTGTCCAAATGGCTAAAATGGTTTAAGTGTTTACTAGGAAAAATGATGAGCAAGAACAACTAGGCTTTGGGACAAAAATTCTCCGTGCTTATTGTTGATGATGATAAAATCATTCGGAGGATTCATAAGATGCTTTTGACTAAATTTGGATTTGAAAGTCATGCGGTTCAAAACGGAAAAGAAGCTGTTGATCTTTATATATCTGGAAAAAATTTCGATCTTATTCTTATGGATATGGAAATGCCAGTCATGGACGGACCTAAGGTTTGATACTTAGATAAATTTTTTAAAGCTTAAATTCAAGTATGCATTTATCGAAAATATTAACAATTGCAACATATTTTATGGATAAAATCTCCATTAGAGAAAATTGAAGCCTAACCTTCACTAAAAATCTAATTCCATTGACAATTGCCAATTTAAATACTATTCCTTTTATTTTGGTGCTAAACAACACATTCTTTCATGTTTTAAAATTTTACTATTATTATCATATCTCTCCACTGGATTTTGAAGTGCATTCATATTAATATCTTTGAACAACTGCTATTCCACATATAATACTCGCAACAATATCTCATTAATTCATCTTTATTGTTGCGAAATGGTTTTCACTATTCTTTGTTTAATAGGCTACACGAGAGCTTCGATCCATGGGTATCAACAACATGATTGTAGGAGTGACTTCACGAGGGTCGACCTCCGAAAAACAAGCATTCACAGAAGCTGGTCTTGATTACTGTGTCGAGAAGCCACTTAGCCCTGAAACAATCACCTCTTTGCTAAAAGAGCTTGCCAAGAAATACTAAATCTAATCAAAATAGTGCATGACGTGACAAAAAAGTCACCTTCTGGCCTCGAGTTACAATGCTTGTTGCTTTTTAAATTATATGCATATTCAAAACCAATGTATTAAAGCTGGTATGCAATAATACATGCTCTCTTTTATTAATCAAGTACGATGTTCTCTTATATCTCTTTTGTTTATTATTTTTCGAAGTTAAGGGAACGGACAAGAGGGGGAGAGGGTTTGATTTTAAATTCTCTAAAGTATTAGCCGGTAACCCCTTACCCTTAATACTTCAAATATGGTCAAAGAATTTTATTTAAATTCATTGTAAAATGTCTAAACACTGAAACAATCAAGTAACTCAACCTTCTAATATTACAAATCAATTCACAGATATATCCACTTAAACTAATTGGATTTTTGCAAATATATCAAAGAAAGAAGCGAGAGAGAAAACACAAGAAATGAATTTGAACACAGTTTCATGAAAGTGAAATACAAAAAGTGCAAGGTTAACTCACATTACTGAAGTGTAGACATCTGAACACTGAATAACGCAGTCATTCAGTGATTATCCAAGTTCATTTCTCTGAATTAGAGAAATTTGAACACCATGTAGAATTTGCCCAAGTATCTGCGTTTGAAATAAAAGCAATAAACAAATATTCATCGTATATCAGAGAATCTGACCCCAATTAAACTATATATATTTCATAACCAGCATAAGCATATGTATAACAAGCGAATTGAAGTTTCTTAATCGGTACATATTCCATACGATGCTCATTCAAATTTTCTTTGTTGAGAGAGAGAAAAAAATTAAATGAAAAAACCTTTTCCCATCCAATAATTCAATTCATGGTAACAGCAATTTACCTCGAGGAATTATCAGAGAGACTCGGCGTCTTCACAGGGAACCAGCTGCACCAGTAATTAAAGCGTCTCCATTTGTGGTATTTCAAATGCAATGCTTCGTGGCTCATCGCAAAGACTCCTTGTGAGGTAGGACTTTTCAAGCTGGATTTGTCCAGTCACTAAACTTTCACATTTATTTCGATTGAGTCACTACTCAGCGTATTGTCGATTTTGTGTCCATCGAATTTGGTGGCAAAAGGTACCCATAATATTTCTCCTTGTTGAAAATTTTTGTATTCATGTGAAGGTGCATAGTAGCCACCTACTCGATGCTCTTCATTATGTAAGCGTCCGAGTTCATGCTCACGTTCATATTGTTGTTTTCGAGCATTCTAGTCACATGATTCTCAATTTTGAGGTCGATGTAGGATGAGTTATATAGTTAGGGTTCAAATGAAACACTAGTGATTTATATGACAACGACATTTATATTCCTAATAAATACGGATGATTTTTTTTTTCTAAAAAAATGTGTTTTAAAAAACATGGTCATTGGGGTAATATTTTTCTTCCTTTATTATTATTATTTGTTTCTTTTTCTAGATTCAACATATATTTTTATCAGCTAACCAATTTCATTTTTCTCACCACCAAATATGTCATGCGTTAGCAATAATGTTAAATCGACTAACCCCTACGTATATAGGGACTTAATTGCAACAAATGTGAAAGTTGCTTAACCAAATTCCAGTTTGCACTTTGTTACATGGCCATTGGGAAACATTTTCAATGAAATAAGATACAACCTAAAATACCCACCAATTGACATCAATCCCGTCGAAATTTGATCCAACGTGATCACTCGATGCAGCTTCTGATCCTCAATTCAATGGGCTAAAAAATTCACTACATTTCTAACCATTTAACGAGGCCAGGGCGCTACTTGGTCCCGAGGATGCTGGAGTCCTCTAAATCTATTCCAAGAAGTAGTTGATTTTCGACTAAGGAAATAGAGCAAGAGTCGTATTTGTTCTTTTCTCTGCTGCTCTCCTAGGGGGTTGGGGAACTGTCCTCATTAACAATTTTTTTTCCCTGTTAGTGAGTTATCGAGTTAATTTACAATTCTTTACTTTTGTAATTTTTTCTTCACATAACTCATCGATTTCGATTCCAATTAATGGATTCGAAAGAATATACTTTTTAAAAGCTAAAGAATCTTATTGTGGAAGGATGAAGCAAATTTTGAGAAAGCACCAACTAAATTACACGCAACGTATAGTGAAGCGAAATAAAAAATGGAACTAAAACTAAGGAAAGAATGATCATTTATCAAAAACCTAAAGAACTGTAATAACTTTTACTGCATCATTTCACATCGTTGTGCAATCATTGGGACTTTCATCACTCAAGTAGCCATGGCAATTAACAGGAGGATAATGATGAGATGCTCGTGGTGGCGATCCTGTAGAACTATGGGGGTGATTTGGTGGAGGTAGGCCTAGTCGTGGTGTTGGCATTGGAAGATCATAGTGGTGACCCCGTTGAAGGAGACATGGTGGGGAAGGTGGTCGTGGAGGATAGTGACGGTGATTTGGTGGAGGAAGGCCTGGTCGTGAGGTTGGACCGTGGTGGTGACTTGATGGAGGGAAACATGGTGGGGACGGTGGCCCGGGAGGGCCACTGTGATGATTTGGTGGATGAATACCAAGCTGTGGTGGTGGCCTTGGAAGCATATGAGGAAACGACCTTCCACCCGTGTGCCTGGAGGGTGGAGGAGGCCTTGGATAATAGCTTCTATGTGTTGTTAGAGGATCACGTTCATAGTTGTCACAATAATCGTTTTCATTGCCCCCAAAGTTAATCCTCCATGTCGTGGATTGTACGTGTTCTACATTAAGCAATTGTTGATTCCATGATACTCGGTCCAATTCTCCTATGTATGATCTCACATGCAATCCATGTACATGATGATGAGCCATTTCATAATGTGGCGAGTTTGGTGATGACATCTCTAGCTTTTTTGCTCCCTTCAAACAAAAACAGTTAGTGGAAGTAAGGAGTCATGTGATATTTACTCAAAAGTTTAAAAATTACTCTTAAGTGACTTTTTTTCTGAAATAATCATTTGCTATGGTACTAAAAAAGTTAGACAAATTCAAAAGTATGAAAGCAAACGTAAGATTTTACTTACAACAAAAATCCTAAACGGATAAAAACCAATATCCATCAACATCCTTAAAAATATTGACAATAATATTCTAGCGAAAAAATAAATAAATAAATAAATAATATATATATATATATATATTTACTTCGTGAAAAAAAAAATCAGAGTATTGAAAAATCTTCCAAACCTCCAAAAAAATGGAACTTCCTTTTTTCTTTGTTGGACAAATAAAAATTGATTCACGACAGTGGAGAAATCTTCATATGAACACAAATTGGTGCCCTGAAAACTTAGACGACGACTATGAAGAACAAGGCAGGCGCTTTTAAATGAAAATGCTAATAAAGTCGCATTTAAATCCTAATTGTCTAACAGGAAAGTCATTATCGTGCAAAATGATTTCAAAATATTATATTAATTGAAAATTATTCAGGTAATAAAAAATATAAAAAATAATTAATGTTTATTGTCTGCCCAATTAATAATAAATCACATTTGAGTGAATTATAAAAGTAAATACTGATTAAGCGTGTGAAGCGAAATATTCTTGCCACCGTCTCTGTTTATAGAATTGAATGAATATGACTTAATTTCTCCATTAAGTTCTTAATAATTGCCTAATAATGTAGTTAAAATGTGGTGTAATTACAAAATAATAATGTGTAAATGTATCCACCTATATTTTAAGTCCCGTAAACCAATTGACATCGTCATGTTGTTAGGGCTAGGTAAAAGTCAATCCAAACCATGAAAATCGATTGATCCAACCCAACCGGATTGGTTTCGGGATTTTTGTAATAAATTGGGTTGAGTTCAAGTTTGATAGTCAAATTTTACTAGGGGTTACCAATTAAAAACCAACTAATCCAATCTAACCTAACTCGACTCAGTTAATAAAAATATATATTTTTTTTACGAAACCCAATGAATTTCTAAAACCGATTCAAAAGTTTAGTCATCTCTCTTCTTGTATCTCGACACCCACATTCGACCAACCCACAACTACTTCCTCATCCTCATTTTCTACATATACATGGAGGACTACCTTCGCTTCAAGCTCCTTTATGTCAAAACTTAAAAATCACTGCTACCGTCCAATGGGTCGGTGACCCTCCACAATTCTTTACTTTTCTCAATATTTGTCAGTATATGCTATGAATGGGCTACATTGGGAAATTTTGAGACGACGTTATTTGGAGTCAATTTTACAATTGGATACCTGATGATACAGACGATCATGTTTCTTGATGCCAAAGTGTTTATTATTTATGGTGGTGGTGAGACTTGCAATTGGGTATTTGGGTTTCCAGGGCGACAATAGGGATGTAGTGGTAGTGGAGGAGAACTCAAGTGAATCTTTTCGAATCTTTGAAAGTCAACCAACCCAACACAAAATCTACTAAGCTTGGCTGATTTGGATTGTATTGGGTTTTATTCTTGACATGTTGGTTTGATTCGATTTTCATCAAACCAGACATGTTAAGTTGGGTTCGGGTTGGGCTCCAAATCAACCTCCGAACCCAACTTAACTCACATCCAAACCCCGTCAATGTCTTAGGTCTCCCTAACTTTGCCGTCAACCACGCGTTTCGGTTCAAAATGTTTAATTCAATCCCCTTACGAGGCACGCGCTAAACACGCTATCTGTCGGGCTTCTCTCGACTCATTGGATCGACTAACCTTATATAGAATATTTCCGTTCTTTAGTATTCAAAGTTCCTGTTTGAATAATTGTTATTAATACCAAAATTTGCATTGGCGACCGCTTTTACCTGTTGCCATCACTACATTCAAGTAACATGATGGGAAAAATTCATAAATAAGGTGTTTAGCTTACACCAATTCAAAAATCATGTTTATAGTTTGAAAATTCAAAAATCATGTTTTTTATTTTATTTTAATATAATATAATAAACTCACCCCACTTGCACCACCCCTACCACTCCGGGGATTATTCCGGCGATCATTCTGACCACCACTCTTTTTCGGCTACCATTTCGGCGACCACTCTTCTCCGACGACCATTCCGACGACTATTCTGTCAATCATTTCGATCACAGATTTATAATTTAATTAGTTACATATTATTTTTCAATCACAAATAATAATTTTTATACGTCACAAATTATTTTACGGTCACAGTTCAAAAATTTTATAGGTCACATTTAATTCGTTGGTCACAGATTTTAAAATTAGTTGGTCACAGATCAAAATTTCTAGGTCACACGGTCACATATTTCCAAATTAGTTGGTCACAGATTTTTTACGATCACAGATTATATAATTTTTAGGTCACAAATAACAAATGGTTGGTCACGGATAATATTTTCAGTCACGGATTACCTAATTTTAAGGTCACAGATTATATTTTTGGTCATAGAAAACCAAAATTATCAGATCCACCACCACCACCTCTGAACTATCGCCACGACCACTACCACCGCCTCACGACAACCACCACGACCAACATCACCACCATAAAAAACCACCAGATCCGACACCACAGTTACAACCACAGAATCGTCGTCGCACACAACACCACCACCACCCGCAGCAAACTTCACAACCACTAGCACCCAATCGCTACTAACACCGTCTCCAATCTGACACTTACAAACATAAACAAAAAAAAAAACCAAAAATCCGGCACCGCCACCACACCTCGACGCAACACCACCACCACCATAACTCCATTGCACACACACCCACAGTACACACACACCCAACCGCCACCTTACCACCACCACCTGCAGCCAACTTCACAATCACCAGCACCCAACCGCCACCAACACCGTCTCCAATCTGACACTTACAAACATAAACAAAAAAAAACCAAAAATCCGGCACCGCCACCACAACCAGCATCAACACCACCACCACTAACCTCGATGCAGCACCACCACCAGACCTCGACGCAACACCACCACCACAACTCCATTGCACACACACCCACAGTATACACACACCCAATCGCCACCTTACCGCCACACCACCTTAGAGCGATTGCCATCACGACTGATGGGCGATTGCCGTCGCGGCTAATGGCTGATGAGCGATTGCCTTCTCAGCAGCCTCGATGCTGAAGCGTCGTAGGCCGATGCAACACCTTCGTCCGGCCGGCCACTACAGCGCCGCTTCAGGGAGTGATAGAGAGAGAGCGCCGTGAAAGAGACGAGAGACGAGAGAAACAGAGTGGAGAATTAGTGAATTAGGGTTGTGAATTAGGGCTTTTATTTACCTGATTTTTGAACAAATAAACATTAGGCCTGAATTTTAAAAAGCAATATTTAAACCCCTGATTTTTTATAATTTCCCTAACATGATTCCTATTTCCAACGGTTCTGCCCACTAACCCACTTTCTTTAGGCCGGCCCATTTTAGTTTGTTATTCAAAAAGGTTCAGGGCTTGGCTGTCCATCTAAGTTCACTTTGGATCAGCCCATGTTGCGTCTTTAATAGACCAAAACTTTCATTATTGAATCCCAAATCCTGAGCCCGCCACACATCTTTCGATACCTTTACTCTTTCCTGCCAGTTGAGCAACGACGTCGTTCTGTTCTCTCAAACCATTTCCGCCGATACCCACACTCTCTGCGAGAGTGAGGAGAATCTAGGGTTTTCCAATCGAGAGAGAGAGGAGAGCTATCTATTGATGCATAGATAGATACATATATATACACAGAGTAAAATAGAGATGAGTATATGGAACTATGTGGTGACAGCTCACAAGCCAACGAACGTCACGCATTCGTGCGTTGGTTATTTCACCGGTCCGCAAGAGTGCAATCTCATCATTGCGTAAGCCCTTTTGCTCTCTGTACTCTAACTCAGTGCAACCTTTCTTTCAATTATTCTCTTTATCTGCATTTATTTATTTGCTGTTATCAGATTTTGCTTTATGTTTTTTTCTTTTCAAAATTTTCTCAAATTTTGCCGACTGTAGTTTGCCTATCCTACTGAGCCATTTAGCAATCAAGCAATTAGAATTTTTTGGCTCTGCATGTACAGAGGTTCTGCTTCACAGAACCTCTACAGACCACACACAACGGGAGGGCGGGAAAAATTTGAGCCATTTTTTAATCAGGTCGGTCCGACGTGGGACCCACCTCATGTGAGGTCGGTAAGACCTCTTTGAACGCCATTTCTGTACACTTGAATTAATTCATATATATATATATATATTGGTAAATGTTATAGGAAAAGTAATTTCAAGACTCTGTGAGATTGTTTATGCGACAAAGATTGTGATACTGATATCTGAATGCAACGTTCAAGCTTCCAGGGATTGTTTTTCTGTACGAATTTATAATTTTCAGGGTTTATTTTTTTGAAACTCGTCAATAATTCTATTTGTTTGCAGGAAATGCACCCGACTAGAGATTCATTCAGTCGCCAGTCAAGGTTTACAGGTGCAGCAATTTTTCTGTCAAGTTGCACGAGTTATTTACCAATTTTTTTTCTTTTCAATACATTACTCTTCCTTATCACATCATTAAGCTTTTTGGAACTTGTAATTGCAATGCAAATTCTAACTTTGCAGGCTATGTTGGATGTGCCAATATATGGAAGAATTGCTACACTTCAGCTTTTCCGTCCACAAGTGAGTACTCAACTGAAATATTTAACTTTTGTATTACTATCTGTTTGATTTGAGAAGTTATTTAGTGACATTTTTGTCATGTCTGCATCAATAAAGTCATTGACAAAGATTTTTACTTTGTAACTGGGCAGGGAGAAACACAAGACCTTCTTTTTGTCGCAACAGAAAGATATAAATTCTGTGTTTTGCAATGGGATGCTGAGGCAGCTGAGGTTATTACAAGGTCTGAATCCGTGCTTCCTTTGGTAACTGAATAATTATCTTTTTGGTCTCATTAATGCTTTGTTGATGTTTTATGCGTTTAGAAAGAGATGCACGTCTTGTCTGTGCAAAGTGGTTAAATTAGAGAGACAAATAGTTGGTTGCACAATCATAATTGATCATGCCTTTGTTTATTATATAGAGGACAAATCTTTGCTCAAGTAATATGTGAGGAATTTACTTCTGACATTAAAAGCTAGAAGCAAGATACGTTACTTCGAGCACCAATCATTTTTGATAGGATATCTGTTTATTATCCAAATATTATTGATCTACATTTATAAATTACTTCCATGATATATACATCACATTAGAATATCATATTGTTGATGTTGCTGCAGGTATTGATCTTATTATCATCACTCTCTTTGTTAAGCTGAAGAATTCATTTGCTTTATGTTTTGGTGCCTTCTGATATATATAGAGCAATGGGAGATGTTTCGGATCGAATAGGGCGCCCGACGGACAATGGGCAGGTAGTTTTATAATTCTCTGAAATTTTTCAGCTTGGGCGTGCAGGAATGTTAATATTCAACTTTGTGGTTTTATATTCATCTAGTGATATTTTCTTATTTCTGCTTTTGGTTTTCTATAGATTGGCATAATTGATCCTGATTGCAGATTGATTGGACTCCATCTCTATGATGGATTATTTAAGGTATTGGACCCTGCACAGTTCTAATTTCACAGGATCCTTCTTTTCATTCTTCTGAGCTTTTATTTTTGGTCCTCTCATTAGTTTTATTTCCAGCATATCATGAGCATCTCCACTTGTTTGCCAGGTTATTCCATTTGACAAGAAAGGCCAGCTCAAGGAAGCATTTAACATTCGGTACTTTTTCCTAGTAAATTTTATGCAATATATCAAGCTCTGGCAATGTACTTGGGGAATTGGCTGTACATTTTTTCCCCTTCCTGTGATGCTTAGAAATTCGAGTGTTGGCTCTTTTCCTGTGAAATCAACGAGTTTTGTTTACCTTCAACTAAGAGGAAATAAGTGGACGAGCTTAGATTTTTTGGATTATTGTTCCATTCTCCAGTCCCTTAGATGTTATCTTCTTGTTGAAATATGCCAAAGACTATTTTTAAAGTTGTAAAAGGTTGCGAATCCTAGATACAGTTAAATTGTTGGTGACCCTGTTCCAGGGAAAATGGATAATGAATGAAGCAAGAAATGAAGATTGTTATACATGTAGAGAGGTGACCAGCAGAGGCGAGTTGGAAGAAGCAACAAGCTGCTTCTGGGTTTTTTTGGGGGTAAAATACTCAATTCTGCTGGGAACTGTATGGAGTAAGATGTTATTTTGTCCATTAAAACACCAATTACTGTATCATGAGAGCTCTTAGTTTATGTAGTCAGTAAACGAGATTTTCTAAGAACTGTGCGGCATAGAGTGAATGATTCTAATGCACATAGTAAGAAGATGACCTCTAGGTATACACTTTAAAATGCTTTGCATATCTTTGGGGGTTCTTGCAAGGCGTTAGCTTCATAATTGGATTTTTGCAGATCTGGATATCGCATTATAGATGCGTACTTATGATTACTCTCACTGATAGTCATTTGTAGGATGTCTGGTTGAGGGCTATATTCCATAAGAACCTCTTGCAAAAAGTAATATTAAAAAAAAATTGTGATATGATGATTTGGAGTAAACTTTTGCCTTTTGTGTTGGTGGTGGAACTCTTACTAGTTTTCTTTTCTTGTATGTTGGCAATGGAAACATGATGTTGATCGCTTCTAGTTGTCTCGAATTTTTAATAAAAAACTTTTAATCTGAAACTAGGACTTATATGGTGCAGGTTTTATATTTAGTTATGTTGTCTACTTGAAAAGCCTTCCGTAGTATTTACTTGACTTTTGCTATGGTCGGTGGCTTCTTCAGGCTTGAGGAGCTTCAAGTTTTGGATATCAAATTTCTACATGGTTGTCCGACGCCTACAATTGTTGTACTTTACCAGGTTCTGATTCAGTTACGTGAACAATTTTTTATTATTAAAATTTCGAGATATAAGTTATGTTTTCCTTCCATAATCACATAGCGAATCATCTTTGTTGCCTTAAAACCATTGACTATTTGCTTTTTATATATTTATAAATTCTTTGAAACCTTTTCTTGATTTCACTTTTGAGTGTGTATCCAATATAAAAAATATATAATTTATACTTGCGTGTGTTAGGTTGGGATTGTTTCTCGATTCCTTTAGGGCACGTGCGAACTTGTCATTTCAACCTTATGATTGGCAGGATAACAGGGATGCCCGTCATGTTAAAACATACGAGGTGGCTTTGAGGGATAAAGATTTTATTGAGGGTCCATGGTCTCAGAACAATCTTGATAATGGGGCAGAGTTGCTAATACCAGTACCTCCTCCACTTTGCGGTGTCTTAATTATTGGAGAAGAAACCATTGTGTACTGTAGTGCCTCGGCTTTTAAAGCAATCCCAATCAGACCTGTAGGTCACATATGACTGCTGCTAACTCTGTATTTTCCTATTATTTGGTCTTCATATTCCTGACTGTGGTTCATGATCCTCTCTTTAAAGTCTATCACAAAAGCTTATGGGATGATTGATGCCAATGGTTCTCGCTACCTACTGGGGGACCATAGTGGTCTTCTTCACCTACTTGTTATAACCCATGAAAAAGAGAAGTGAGTTTGAATTCTGCTGATCCATTTCGTTATTAGAAGTAGCTTAATTTTGTTTCTTGGGAGAGTGGAAATTCTTTAAAATGTATCTGTATGCATTTACTACTTAATTTGTCTGACGCATTTTTCTTCTACAATCTTCTAGAGTAACGGGACTCAAGATCGAGCTTTTGGGGGAAACATCTATTGCGTCAACTATCTCATATCTTGACAGTGGCATTGTTTATGTTGGCTCAAGCTATGGGGATTCACAGGTTTGTATGAGATATCGTAACTCTCACTCCAATAGTTATATGACAAGTAGGCCTTTTATCAGATAACTACGTCCTCGAGCTCGAGGTTTGAATTTCTTCACGGTAGCACCCTTTTCGTTAACTTTGGCCTTACTAATGACTAAATTGGCTTCATTGGAACCCATATTGTAACTAGCATTTGCTTCTGCAGAATTCCTCCTGTGACGTGTTCCTTTGCATATAAGATAGTATATTGTCATTGTGAAAGCTACATGAAATGTGACTTTGATTCAATATTTGCAAACTATTGAGATGTAGGATGCAAACGAATTATTATTATTATGCTTATGAGTTTAGTATGTCTGAGTGTACGTATCTCCTTCTGAGTTGCATTCTTTTTACTTTATCCAATTTATGATAGATATCTGATTATATGGCTTGTGATCAAACAATTAACTCAATGACAGGATTGGTTTTTTCCCAATTTGTCGGCCAAGTTGTCTTGTGCTTTCTTACGGTTTGCTTTGACATATTAACTTATAATACCATTTTCCATTTCAGTTGTGTACTTGTGGACCTAGTATTGTCTAAAGCTATGTATTCTTCTTCACATCAAAAAACTTCTGCTTTAATGGTAAAATATTTATCACATATTACCTTCTAATTAGATTTCCTAATATTTCTGAGCAAATATTTTTCTTTCAATTTTCCATGTTGATTTATTGCTTGCTAATGATAGTGGAGAAGAAGATCAACTATTGAATTGACAATTCATTTGTCAATGCAGTTCTGCAACGGCTTGCATGTTTGTTTTACTGCTGTCCTTTAACTGTAAATCTTTTACCGTGTCACATGTGATGGTTCTCTCATGCTGTATAAAATATTTTACTGTTTTACTTACTGTCTTCAGTGAAAAGAAAGCTGTAATCTGAAATACTTCTTGCATTAATTCATGTGTTTATCTGAGAGCTTATTTGTTCTATTGCCAAATATAACATCATGCTCAAAATGAAAACCAGAAGGCCTCTGAAGTGCATATTTTCCTATATAAACTATTACCCACACCCACACCCACACCCACACCCACACCAACTGTTGTCCTTTTACTGAAAACGTCTCTCATGTTATTCTCATGTTCGTTGTGTTTGAGTACTTCTACAACAAAACTTCTCCCCTTATAATTTCTGGTCCATTATACTCAAACTCCTGTCCCATTATTGTTTCAGATTCATTATAATGGAATCATTTGTCTTTTGATTTATAGACTCTAAAGTGTATATATTTGTTCTCTAATATTCCAGCTTATAAGGCTTAATCTTCAGCCCGATGAAAAAGGGTCTTATGTAGAAGTTATGGAAAGATACGTCAATTTGGGACCCATTGTTGACTTCTGTGTGGTTGACTTAGAGAGGCAGGGTCAAGGTCAGGTTGTAACCTGCTCGGGAGCATATAAAGATGGTTCTCTTCGTATTGTTCGAAATGGAATTGGTATTAATGAACAGGTCTGGTACTGGTGATATATTTGATAAATTTCATCTTGCTGTAATTCCTTTAACAATCTGTCTTCTTGGCATAATCTTCCATAGGCATCTGTAGAACTTCAAGGAATCAAAGGCATGTGGTCATTAAGATCAGCTACTGATGATCAATATGACACCTTCTTGGTTGTAAGCTTTATCAGCGAGACGCGTATTTTGGCAATGAATCTTGAGGATGAGTTGGAGGAAACTGAGATAGAAGGATTTTGTTCACAAGTCCAGACTTTGTTTTGCCATGATGCTATATATGATCAACTTGTCCAGGTATGATTGTGTTGGTGAACTGTCTGAAATTATGGTTTATGCCATGGTGTCATGATTCCTAATAAGGGGAATCACTGTACCTAATTAGCTTCATCAATCTGTTTGTCTTTAGTAGTTAGCTGTTGAAAACTTTATTTGTGTAAAACTATAATTAGGGTTCTTGCAACGGATTGCAGGGTCTAAAATTTGATTGATTGTGTAGAGTAGTTTTCCTAGTTTAGTATCGCTCTGTATCTATTCTTTTTCATGGATTTGTACTTTTTATGGAAAAAACTTATATATTGGACAGTAGTGGTAATGCTCGTGTTGAGTCATGGTGCTTGACTGAAGCAACCACTGTTGGAGGGTTATGACTCAATTCCTGCCACGCCTTCTTTCTCCGCCACACCCATATCTTTTGTATCTGGAGTCTGGACAAGGCGTGGCAAGAATCCAACATTTGCAGATTTCAGACTCACAAGTTATGAATATGTAATGAGTAATAAACTTTATGAACTCGGAGAACCAGGCAAACTAGTTATTACAAACAACAAAGGAATTATGGAATGCATCTGTAGAAACATACTCTAATATGGGGAATTTAGCACAGGTCTCTGGGATTAGGACCAAATTTTGTTTTACCAAACAAGGGAATGGCAGTGTGACTACATATTGCAACACTAAAACGGGTAAAACACTTTTAAAGGGTTACTGGAATCAATTAGATATCCTTATTGAATGTGAATGCGAGTGTGCTGGAGATAGTTCTTGCGATAGAAATTGGAGAGAAGAAAGTGTCTTTGAATTTTTGGCAGGTTTGAGCAAGGAATTGGATGAATTGAGGGGGAGAACGTGCCCTTATAATTTGCCATGGGAAACTTTGGATTTACTAAACCCCTCTGGCCCCTATTTAATTCAACTGCATAGCCACGAGCTCCTACAGTGAAGACCAAAAGAAAGCTAGATAAGATGTTTAAAAGGCCATTAAAATCACGACCTTGTTTGCAAATCAAGAATTAATGTCTGCATAGCACCCCCCCTCCCCCCCCCAAACATACCAAGAAAAGGAAGAGATAAAAATGAAGCATGCTAAACCAGTATGAAAGCTTGTGTTTTGACCTCGAGGTCTTATTAAGTGATAGGAGTAACTAGACTTCTGAAATCCATACACCTCAAAACTATTGGAGTTGTCATAAAGAGTGAGTTGTATATGTGAGTCTTGCATTTGCTATCTTTTTAGTTTTTATGTTCCAAAAGATCAGCACTGCAGCTGAAAACTGCTATTGTATCCCCTTGGCAGGTTACTTCAAACTCGGTTAGATTGGTCAGTTCTACCTCCAGAGAGTTGCGTCATGAATGGGCTGCTCCAGCAGGGTATTCGATCAATGTAGCTACTGCTAATGCTACACAGGTTGATTTTCAATTCCTGCTATCATTTTACCTTATGACTTAGTCTGATCAATTCCAAAGGGTTTGTTTAATGAGAAAGTATGCCATCTTTTTGCATGTAATGAATTCGCAGCTTTTGTTTTGTTACCATTTATTCAGTTCAGGTCACCATCCAGCTGAAGACTCAAATATTTGTTCCTGCGGTTTTTTTTCCTAATCACCTGCAACACAAACCATGTGAATGTTCTGTAGAAATCAAGTACCAGGATTTCCTCAATTTATTCTGATTGACAGTCACTACGAAATCCTATTGTTTAGTTTCAGCTAAAAAAAAGAAAAAAAAAAGTTTCTGCAGAATTGCTCGTAAGAGTAGGTAGGTGATGCTGCTTGCCATATCTTTTTAATTATCTATAACCATGTAAAACCTTTTCTAATCTCTCGTTCCACCAACACATAATCTAAGAAGCACTGACACAGACACGTCGACGCGTGATTTTTTAAAAAGGTTTCGACACGATACGTTGTCGACACGTTGATTAAAATATTATTAGTTTTTATTTTTTTAATTTAATAGTCTAAATTCAATATTTTTTTTATACTTATTGCATCATAATTTTGACTTCCTTTGTAATTTTATTTTTTACTGAGGATATAATGGTAAATAAAATGATAAAAAATTTGATCCACATAAAAATTAACTTTTTGCTGTGTTGAAGGGTAAAGTTGTAAAAAAAATTCTAACTACCTACTAGAAAAAAATATTTTACATAGCATTTAATGTTTGGTCAATTGTGCCCAAAAATTTGAATTAAAAATTAGATTTAGCTTTTTAGGTCAACCATCACTTCTTCTTTTCTTCCTCACTTCATTTTTTCTTTTCTTCCTTTCTTCTCAGATTCGGTCACTGTCTTCTTTTCTTCCTCTCTTCCTTTCTTTTTTTCTTCCTTTCTTCTCAAAGTCAGCCTTCTCTTCTTCCGGCCATGTTTCTGTTTTCTTCCAGCCATTCCAGCCTTGTTTTCTTCCAGCCGTCTGTTTTAATTGTCTCTGACATGCCGCAAGGGCTCTGACATGCGTCGGCAACGAGTCGGAGTCGTACCGGTGTCCGACACGTATCAGACACCTATACATCGCTGCTGGTAGCGTGTCCGTGCTTCACAGCACATAATTAAGAAGTTATGATAATTCCCTGGAGATAAGTCATCAACTTTTGGTGCTTCACAATTGATCTTCTTTGAGGTACTCCTGACCGACAGAAGGATCGAAAGTTTGAAATTTGTCTCATAGATGACAAAGAGCTAAGTCTACATTGTTTAATTTGTTTATACAATGGACATGCCTCCTTAGTGCAGTACGAACTCCTTTAAAGCTTGTATGGCCCAGATTTTTTAAGTGAAAAATGATTTTTTTGGGGTTGGGCCAGGGGGGTCTCTTAACGCCTTCTTTTTTCTTCTCATCGGAGTTATTTCACAAGGACTCACAGGGCAAGGAAGAAGGGGGGAATGTGTGGCTGAAAAGTTGGGAAAAGTTATCACATAGAATGTGTGTTTGAAATTTTTAAAAGAAGGCATAATTAAGAGCTGCCATCTTTTTGCGTGTAATGAATCTGCAGCCTTTCTTTTATTACCATCTATTCAATTCAGGTCACCGTCCAGCCAAAAGACTCAAATATTTGTTCCTGCTCTTTTTTTTGCTTATTCTAATCTCCTGCAACACAAACCATGAGAATGTTCTGTAGAGATCAAGTACCAGGATTTCCTCAATTTATGCTGATTGACAATCACTATGAAATCCTATTGTGTAGTTTCAGCTAACAAAAAATGTTCCTGCAGAATTGCACGTTAGAGTAGGTGTGTGATGCCGCTTGCCATATCTCTCTAACTATCTATAACAATGTAAAACCTTTGCTAATCTCTTATTCCAAGTAACTAATACATAATTAAGTAGTTATGATAATTCCCTGGAGCTTTTGGTGCTTCACAATTGATCTTCTTTGAGGTTCTCCTGACAGAAGGATCGAAAGTTTGTAATTTGCCTCATAGATGACAAAGAGCTAAGTCTACATGCAATCTATCAATCACCATGAACAGAATATTTCTCCCGTTTTGTTTAATTTGTTTATACAATGGACATGCCTCCTTAATGCAGTACGAACTCCTTTAAGGCTTGTTTGGCACAGATTTTTTAAGTGAAATTTTTTTTTTGGGAGAATGTGGTTGACGTTGATTCTGGAGAAAAATGATTTTTTAGAAAAATCTGTGCCAGACGTGCCTTTAAGGATTACCAATCTTTTGAGCAGAAAATATTGATTGTTGCTTATTTTGTAGCCGAATATTACTGTCTAAAACTTGAGTTGTGAATGAATCTAATTCTGATTGCCAAATTACCTGTGGACATTTTTTATTGATAACTTTTTGAAACGTGCATCAATCCAGCGTGCTGTCTTTGAGATGATGTTGAAGACTGTGTTGCAAATTTTGTTAATTAGATGGTTTTTATAACCTGAAGATCCAAGTGTTTTAATTTTCCTATAAGATGATGTCTAGAGTTACCATCAATTGAAATAGCACAGGCATATGTTTTACATGTCAATGCTGGGATACTCTGTGGGACTTCTGATTGTTCATTCCCTTATTTTAAGAGCCTGGACTTTTCATCATTCACGCTGCCATTTAGTCCCCCTTTTTTGTGCTGTCTACCTTACCCTGTTCAATGTGATTAATTATTTTGTGTATCTCTGGTTTGACAGGTTTTACTAGCTACTGGGGGTGGCTATTTAGTTTATCTAGAAATTGGTGATGGAGTGCTGACAGAAGTAAAACATGCCCAGTTGGAGTATGACATCTCATGCCTAGACATAAATTCAATTGGTGATAATCCAAACTACAGTCAACTTGCAGCAGTTGGAATGTGGACAGATATTAGTGTCAGGATATTTTCTCTCCCTGACTTGAATCTGATTACGAAGGAACATTTGGGAGGGGAGATAATTCCTCGTTCCGTACTTTTGTGTTCCTTTGATGGGGTATGTTCTGTTCATGATCTTGTTGGTCTTGTAATGATGTATACCTTGTTATGATTTCTATCTGTATGGGTTAATTTTATTCGGAAGTTTAGGCTCTTTGGAATTAATTCACACTTTCTGAAACCAGTGGATTAACTCTTTTGGATTTTTCTTTTTTGGTGTTTCAGTCTCTCCTATTTCTGAAAGTACCCAACTTTGTTTGGCTGCAGGGAGCACAAAATTTTGAGATGAAGGACTTTATAGTTTCTGTGCATTAAACTCATTTGTTTACACTTTGATAACTTGCCTAAATGGATTTTTAACAGTTTGTAAACAGAATCAATTTCAGAAATTGTTCTTGAAAATTGTTCTGAAAGCACCATCAAACTCAACTTGAGATCATTACGATAGCTAGTTGTAATAAGTTTCCTCTGCAGAATTATTTAGTGCCTTTTATCATCTTAAAGTTCTCTGTCAAACTCCCAGCTCTCAAGTCATGAGTGCTTGATAGAATTATGATAATTCAGTGTTGCCCTCCAAGAAAAATGAGGTTAAGTTGACCTAATAGTTTTCAACTGAGTGTCAGTTGCATAAACTATAAGGTTAAAGTTTTTATCATGATGGACAATATATTCACATGGGTTGCATTAGTTCCTTTGAAATCATGATGATAGTGGACTAGAACGTGTTGCTCTGCAGTGTTTGGGTTTAGAAGTAGACGGCGAGCTAAAAATAACAGTGTTTGCTAGTGCCATGTTTCTCGCACCATTTAATAACATGCACTCGTTCTTTTTTAATTTCAGATATCTTACTTGCTATGTGCTCTTGGAGATGGTCATCTAATAAACTTTGTGTTGAATGTGATTACTGGTGAGCTAACGGATAGGAAAAAAGTCTCCCTTGGGACCCAGCCTATGACACTTCGAACTTTCTCATCTAAGAATGCCACACATGTTTTTGCTGCGTCCGATAGGCCAACTGTCATCTACAGTAGTAACAAAAAGTTACTTTACAGCAATGTAAATCTAAAAGAAGTTAGTCACATGTGCCCGTTCAACTCGGCTGCTTTTCCAGACAGGTAATTCTGTCATGGTTCTGTAACTTATCTGGGGTAATTCTGTATTCATGTCTCGAAATCATTTCCTGAAGTCGCATAATTTCATATATGAACTTTGTATATGCACATTCAAGATAGGCTGCCATAGTCCTCATTGCAGGTTTTCATTTTTTGGGGGCAGTAAAAGAAACTTTGCTGGTTTTCGTATTTTTACGAATGAAAATCTCTCTAGTAGTCTTGATCCTCCTTTCAGGAAGGAGAAAAAACTTTGCTTGCAAAACTCATGGAATTAGGATGAAAAATGTTACCTCGTTTAGCATCAAATATTATTTTAGCCCTTGTTTGAGCCCTATTTTTTTTCCATCAAAATAAATTCTTGAACAGTGATTTGACCCATTACAACTACACATTCTTCAATAAAATAATATTAAACGCAAACCCAAGACTTTTACATATTTTTTAACCACACGTTCTCCATCATAACACTATTGCAAAATGTATTTTTTGTAAATAATGGGGCTCAAACAAGCCCTTAATGAACATCCTGCTTAAGCGACATGTGATTAGAAGAACATTTTATGAATGGCTAGGGTTTTCTTGTCGTAAATAGGTGAATTAATATCTGCTTGTCTAGATGAATCAATTTTGCAATGTTGAAGTTGGGTCTTTTATTGTTACAAGATACGAACCGTTTGAATTCCAAATGATCTTTAGTTTGGTGATTCTCAAGTTTTTAGCCCTTTCTAAGATTATTTTGCAATGATGTGTTCCAGTGTTAGACATAGTTGCATGCAGTATTTTGAACCTGGATATGTCCCCAATTGCTGTGGCTTGTATCCATTCAGCCATGAGCTTCTGATTTGTATGCAACTACTGCAAACCTTCTATACAACTTTAAAAATAAAATCAAACTTTTCATACAGACTCTGGAGTGATATGTTTTTACGAGCCCCTCGGGTGCTCCTATTGTAACTATTTGCTTGCCTTTTAATAGTGGATTCTTAGTATTTAATAGGATTTAAACCCAACCCAGATGAGGTTCTGAGAAATATCCACTAGAAACCCTTTGTGACTATTTAAAGAACTCTGTTATGAACCATTTATTCAATTTTATGTCCATTCTCTCTGTCTTGGTTGGTTATTAACCCATATCATTCTCCATGGAGTGAGTATTTTTGCCATCTTTTATAGTTGAAAGCTTTAACAAGAATTTCTCCTTTGTCAACAGCCTTGCAATTGCAAAAGAAGGTGAGTTGACTATTGGCACCATTGATGACATTCAGAAGCTTCATATTCGCTCTATCCCACTTGGGGAGCATGCACGCCGTATATGCCATCAGGAGCAGACTCGGAGCTTTGCAATCTGTAGTTTAAAGTATGTAGAAGATTATGAAATGCACTTTATCCGCCTGTTAGATGACCAAACTTTTGAGTTCATATCGACTTACCCACTTGACCAATTTGAGTGCGGTTGCTCCATTCTTAGCTGCTCCTTCTCTGATGACATTAGCGTGTACTACTGTGTTGGGACTGCATACGTAATGCCCGAGGAGAATGAGCCCACCAAGGTAAGCTATATTACATGTTTCCCAGCTGTAATTAAGAATTGTCAACATTTTGTTATAAATCATTTCAACTTGAAATTCCTCTATATCTGTTATATTTTTTGCTTTGGCTATTGTTAACTTCTGTTTGTGTTGAAACAATTCCAGGGCAGGATACTGGTTTTTACAGTAGAAGATGGAAAACTTCAACTAATTGCGGAGAAAGAAACTAAGGGAGCCGTTTACTCTCTTAATGCCTTCAACGGGAAACTGCTTGCTGCTATTAATCAGAAGATTCAATTGTATAAATGGATGCTTCGTGATGATGGCTCTCATGAATTGCAATCTGAATGTGGACATCATGGACATATTCTTGCACTTTATGTGCAAACTAGAGGGGATTTTATTATTGTGGGGGATCTGATGAAATCAATCTCTCTGTTAATTTACAAGGTAAACACGTCAAATCTCCAGATGCGTGCTTCTTGATTAGCTTTTGATGCATTTATGCTATTCTTTAACCCTTTAAGTACATGTTTGGTATGCAGTATTAGACAATATTGATACTGTAATAAACAAGATTTCAACTTCTTTTTCTTCCTTAGTATTTTAGTATTATCAAGTCCTCCTTATCAAACACATCATATTGTTTTGCCACCTTTGTTCACTCCAACTGTTTGTGGACAACTATTCAATTTATTACTCTATTTTTCTAATATTCTTGGTTTGCTGTTTTCTGTAGCACGAGGAGGGTGCCATTGAGGAGCGAGCTCGTGATTACAACGCAAATTGGATGACGGCCATCGAGATTCTAGATGATGACATTTATCTCGGTGCTGAAAATAATTTCAACCTCTTTACTGTTCGGAAAAATAGTGAAGGTGCCACTGACGAGGAACGTGGACGTCTCGAGGTGGTTGGTGAATACCACCTCGGTGAATTTGTTAATCGATTCAGACATGGTTCTCTTGTAATGCGATTAGCAGATTCTGATATTGGCCAGATCCCAACTGTCATTTTTGGCACTGTCAATGGTGTTATCGGGGTTATTGCTTCTCTTCCTTACGAGCAGTATGTTTTCATGGAGAAACTGCAAACGAATCTCAGAAAAGTGATAAAGGGTGTGGGAGGACTAGGCCATGAGCAGTGGAGGTCTTTCTACAATGAGAAGAAAACTTCTGATGCTAAGAACTTTTTGGATGGTGATTTGATTGAGTCATTCCTGGATCTTGGCCGGAATTGGATGGAGGAGATTTCTAAGGCAATGTGTGTTTCGGTGGATGAATTAATGAAGAGAGTAGAAGAGCTGACTAGGTTACATTAACTCTGCTTCACGAGCCTTCTATTTATCCTGTCCTGGGATTTTCTGTTGTATGCCTGAAAGCGTTTCCTTTGTATCTAATATCCATAGCATGTTTCCTAATAAAATTACCTTTTCATTTTCCTTTTCCAAAGATGTTTGTCATATTACTGTCTATAAGACGAATATCTCAAGTTTCTGTAAACAATTTATGCTTAGTTAAGTTTTGCTTGTGTTTGCCAGAAATTGAATTATTTGTTTATTTTTTTCACATTTCCGTTGAAAATGTATTTTCCTTTTTTTTTAATCTTTATTACATTATTTGTGGTCACGTAACACTTTATGAAGAACTTACATTTATCGATTAATTAGATGGTGTATGTCATAGGACTATTTCTGCCAAAACACTTGAAGGTAATAATTTCAATGTCTATAATTAAAAAGTTGGGTTCATTTGCACAAAATACATAAGTTGCGGACTTTCAATTAAAATTTCCCTTTCATGGCTCCGTGGACACTGGACCGTGAGTGGTGACAAAATGACAATCATAATAATTGCATAATCAATTATACTATCATATTCAATCAAATCTAACACCACTTTTCGAAAAGTTTAATTTTGGTGTAATTTTTTATTGGGGAATTAACAAAAATGGTCAATTTCATGCTTGTCAATTGAAAAGTGTCTAATTTTGACAACTTTTGTAAAAATGGCCAAATTTGATATCAAATTGTTTATTATACCCTCCATGAAAAATAAAACTTTCTTTTTCAATTTGTCACAAATTTTGAGAAGACAGACCGCTTCCATAAAAAGCTACTTTATTGCTGCCTAATGCCTAATGGAAGAATTTTGGAAAAAAATGAAGAAGATGAAGTAGAAAAATCATTAATACCAAAAAATAATTATTTGCTTCCAATTCGTAAGAAAATCATATAATTTCATTTCGAAAATTTAATCTCATCCAAATTTGTAGTCGATTAGACTTTCTACAATTCTCGATATAAAGTAAATTTTCTTTGAAATATTTTTTTGTTGATAAATTGTGTTTAATAGTTATTATTCTTGACATTTAATAACGTTCTCGACATTTTGAACCCTGTTTATCTTGACATTTGACACTTCATTTGTTTACAAGGACATTTCGTTCTGAACATGAGAGCTCTACATTTTATAATGTTCTTGACATTTTAAGTGTACTCCTCGACATTTTATAAATGTTTTATTTACTCACTTATAGGGAAAAATGAGCATTTAATGTATAATTGTTATGATACTTTTTAAAATAAGTGGTATATGTTACGTATCAAGTTATTATTAGTCAATGCAATTTTTAATTATATAAATAATTTTGTCTCATTGTGAAATTTAAAATTGTTAATGAGAGCATTTTGATCTATATTATAGTAAAATGGACATTGAAAAAAATTTGGACATTTTTGCAAATGACTATATAAGAGTGGACATTTTTTGCAATTTCCTCTTTTTTATTTTAAAGGTAAGACGAAAAATTCAATTGGTTACTGAACTTTTATGCAGATTTCAATCTGATCGCTCAACTTCAAATTATTCCAAATTAGTCATTCCACTTTTAATTTTGTTTCATGTTAATCATTGAAGTTTTGATTATTGCATTTGTCTCCGTTTTTCAAAATTAATGCTAAATTTGATGTGTTAGATGACTTCTTAGCTTGATGCTAGGTATATGATTTCTGAGTTGCTATGAGACAGTGACCAGCTCGAAATAAATTTTATCGTTGGTTGACTAATGGGAAATAAATTAAAGTTCGGTGACCAACGTAAAACATATATTAAAGTTAGATGATTAATTTAGAACAAATTGAAAGTTTAGAGACTAAATTGAAACCCTTCTTTAAGTTCAATGATCAATCACGCTCATTAAGCTCAACTTCTTCTTTTTTTCCCTTCTGGATGGTTGTTTTCCTTTACTTTAGTGTTAAGTGCATGGGTATCTAAGTAAAATAATTATTTTAAAAACCACACTTATCTCATCATCTTAATAAATATCTCGTTGTCAATAAACAAGAACAAAGTCGGCTATCTAATTTATTTTGAAAATGAAATTTACTTAAATATAAATTTAATTTATTACGTAAATACAAAACTTAGTCAAATATTTTCAAAATAAGTACTTATTGAGTAAATTGTTTGAACAGTCATTGAACTTTAACATGGTCACGACTTACTCACTGAATTTCAAATTGCATCTAAATGGTCACTGAACTTTCATTAATTGCACCACATCCAACACTCAGAGGGCAGTGGGGTGGGCAATTGGAATCGAGTTCAGTGACCATTTAGAGGCAATTTGAAGTTCAGTGAGTAAGTCGTGACCATGTTAAAGTTCAGTGAGTGTTCAAACAATTTACTCGTAATTATTGTACTTGTACATAAGGAAAATATTCATATCATATAAATACATTCAGCCCATGTTTGATACACATTTTTTAAAAAAAATATTTTTTTCAACTCATTTTCAACCACACATTTTTCAATAAAATAATATTATAAACACAAATTCAAAATTTTTTCTTATTTTTTAACTACATATTTTTTATTAGATCACATCATAAATAAGTTTAAGTGCTTGTTTGGTAGAGATTTTTGGGGGAAGAATTGATCTTGAATAGTGATATGATGGGAAATGTGTGGTTGAAAAAGAAGAAAAAATTATTGATGTGATGAAAAATATTATTTTATTGAAAATGTGTGGTTAAAAATAAAAATTGATTTTGAGAATCAAAATCAGAAACAAACACCCCTAAAATAAAATTTATGGAATACTAAAATTGAGCTCTCTTTACTAGTGGCTAACAAAAGGCAGGCACTTTCTAAGTCGTAGTCAGCAAGAATACAAAAGAACCGCTTTAACTTGGTCAAATTCTGCAACGATAGGGGCCCACATTATTGTTACATATTATTTATTTTTTGGCCTATGCGTTGACGAGGAAATAGTAGGAAATAACCTTTTCATTCTTGTATAATTCCACAATGACCTTTGACTAACAAATAAGATAAAAAAAAAATAAAAAATACTAAAAATATAACTTTTGTTGGAAAAAGTCCAAAATACCCTAACTTTATCAAAGGATCTCACTCAAAGATATGGGCCGGCTGTCACTTGGGCCACATACGGCCCGGATCACTAAATATATATATATATTTTTATTTTTTAATAATTTAATATAATAAATGGTATAATAAATTAATATTTATATAATTAAATATTTTACTTAATTTAATAAAAGTAATATAATTAAATATTTTACCCATTTCATTAAAATTAATATAATTACATAAATGATTTACGTAATTCAATAATTAAATATTTTACTTAATTTAATAAATCGAATATGAAATAAATATTTATAGAATCAAATATTTGACGTAATTGGAAAAAATTATATAATTAAATAATTAATTTTAATATGATAACTACTAATATCATTAAATAAATCATTTTAATTATTAAATATTATATTTTAACATATTAGCAACTTCTTCTTTTTTTCCTTTAAATTTTATTAATAATTGAATAAATCGAATATGAAATAAATATTTATATAATTTAATATTTTACGTAACCGAAATTTTCCTATATAATCCAATAATTAATTTTAATTTGATAATTACTAATATCATTAAATAAATCATTTTAATTATTAATTATTATCTTTTAACGCATTAACAACGTCTTTTTTTTTTTTTTTGCTTTAAAATTTATTAATAATTGAATAAATCGAATATGAAATAAATATTTATAGAATTAAATATTTGACGTAATCTAAAAAAATTTATATAATTAAATAATTAATTTTAATTTGATAATTACTAATATTGTTAAATAAATCATTTTAATTATTAAATACTATATGTTAACATTTTAGCAACTTTTTTTTCCTTTAAATTTTATTAATAATTGAATAAATCGAATATGAAATAAATATTTATAGAATTTAATATTTTACGTAATCGAAATTTTTCTATATAATCCAATAATTAATTTTAATTTGATAATTACTAATATCATTAAATAAATCATTTTAATTATTAATTATTATCTTTTAACGTATTAGAAACTTCTATTTTTTTTTCCTTTAAAATTTATTAATAATTGAATAAATCGAATATGAAATAAATATTTATAGAATTAAATATTTGACGTAATCTAAAAAAATTTATATAATTAAATAATTAATTTTAATTTTAATTTGATAATTACTAATATTATTAAATAAATCATTTTAATTATTAAATATTATATGTTAACATTTTAGCAACTTTTTTTCCTTTAAATTTTATTAATAATTGAATAAATCGAATATGAAATAAATATTTATAGAATTAAATATTTTACGTAATCAGAAAAATTTATATAATTAAATAATTAATTTTAATAATTAAATATTATCATTTAACCTATTAGCAACTTCTTATTTTTTTCTTTAAATGTTATTAATAATTGAATAAATCGAATATGAAATAAATATTTATACAATTAAATATTTTACGTAATCGAATCTAATCTTTCATTTTTCAAATGTAAACTAATCTTTTATTTTTCAAAATGTAATTGTTTACTCAATATAAAAAATTCTGTTTGTTTTAATTTTGATATAAAAAAATGAAAGATTAGTTTACAAATTATATTTAATTAAAGAATTTTAAATTAATTAAAATATTAAAGGGAAAAAACAAGAATTTGTTAACTCATTAAAAAATAATATTTCATTTTAATGATTATCAATTTAAAATGATTTATTTCACTTTATATCAAAATTGAAACAAAAGGAATTTTTTTTAAATTACGTAAACAATCTATATTTATTTAATTACATTTGAAAAATAAAAGATTAGTTTACAAATTATATTTAATTAAAGAATTTTAAAATAATTAAAATATTGAAAGGGAAAAAAAAATTGCTAACACATTAAAAAATAATATTTCTTTTTCGTAATTATCAATTTAAAATTATTTATTTCATTTTTTATACAAAAATTAAAACAAAATGAAATTTTTAAATTAAGTAAACAATATATATTTATTTAATTATATTTGAAAAATGAAAGATTAGTTTACAAATTATATTTAATTAAAGAATTTTATATTAATGAAAATATTAAAAGGAAAAAAAATAAGAATTTGTTAACACATTAAAAAATAATATTTTATTTTCATAATTATCAATTTAAAATTATTTATTTCATTTTTTATACAAAAATTAAAACAAAATGAAAATTTTAAATTAAGTAAACAATATATATTATTTTTTAACGCGTTAGCAAATTCTTATTTTTATTCTTATTCTTTTTAATATTTTTATTAGCAAATTTCTATTTTACACATTGTCCATCCTCACTAAAGTGACGCAAATCAGTGTCATTTACGTTTTGTTCAACTTAAACAAATAATTCACTTTAATATCAGACGTAACGTTCATATGTTGAATTGAAAATGGCAAATGATCTTTGAATTGAATTTTTAGTACCATATCTTATCGAGATGAATCAACGTTTAGCTTGTTCTATATATCAAGGTACTCAAAAGTTGTGTCGAAACTCACAATGAAGATTCGAGCATGTTAAGGGTCAAATAGATATAACTAAAGATCAAAATGAGTGAAAACAAATCAATTTTCCACCGCAAAAGGATGTCCAAATTTTTAGTTGGAGATTGAAATTCATTTTTGGCATAGTAAACGTTCGAATTGAAAAAGAGCTATTTCTAGCAAAGTTGTAGCCTTTTGAATTATCTTTCCAACGCCTTTTAAATCGGCTTAATTGGATATCGGAAACAAAAGTTATGATAAAAATACTCAAAACATTTTCACTTTTAACAATGATTTTTTCAAATGTTCAAATGATATTTCAGTTAATGAAATTTAGACTGTTAACAGCTGATTTTTTTCGGCCATTAACATCCGAATTTTCAGCTGTTTGTGCTGATTATTTTTTCGTAATAGTAGTTTTATTTGTTAACTAAAAGGGTAGTATTGTCTTTTTAATACAAACATGTTTTGTAATTATTTTAGTCACTTAAGGGTGTTTTTGTCTTTTTATAGCAAATGGGTCATTTTGGGATTATTGTCAATTGGAAAAGTCAAAATGGAATTAGGGACCTTTGACTAGGTCATTTTGACAAGTACCCCTGCGTTGACTAAGCTTAAAAATCTAAGGGAGATGCTACTTGTACAATTGAGGTTGACAATTTCGATTGACAACTTCTCACCGTGGTAGATCCCAATGTGTTTAAAAAAATAAAAAATTACCCACCCATCCATCCTAAGTGTGGGTGGTTGTCAACCGAGGTTGGCGTACAAGTAGCACGGTCCTACGAGTAAAGTATTAAAATTTTTATGGAGAAAATATACAATTACATATGGCAAAAATTTTTCTATTTAATTAATAAAAAAATAATTATCTAAATATATTTGAAAATAACAAGTTAATTATAAATAACTATACACTTTTGTCTTCTGAAAAAAAATATTTAAGTCTTGAATTCTACGCCTTCTTCTGTTGAAGATCGCTTAAATGATAAATTAAAAAGACATATCATAAATAAAATATAAATTGCAAACATAGTCTCTAATATTGGACATCCCCTCACCATTTTTTTTAACATTTTTTTCTTGTTATTTTACGTATGAACTTTATAATCTTATGTACATCTAGTACCTACTCCTGATTTTATCCAATACACACACACACACATTGACATGAAGAGAAAATTGCCTTCAAATTTAAGTGCTTGTTTGGTAGGAATTTTTGAGGGAAGAATTGATTTTGAATAGTGATATAATGAGAAATGTGTGGTTGAAAAAGAAGAAAAAATTATTAATATGATGGAAAATATTATTTTACTGAAAAATGTGTGGTTGAAAATAAGAATTGATTTGAGAATCAATTCTCAAAATCAGAAACAAACACCCCATAAATAAAAAAATCGAAAGTTTTAAAGAAATAGAAAATCAACATATTCTTCTTTAAGCCAACACTAGACCTCCTACAAATTCAGTTCCGTTTGGGCAACTTTATTTTTTCATTAAAATGAAAAATATGACCGTTATCCATCACATCAACATTTAAATTCAAATTTTCTACTTCTTATATGGATCCCAATAACAACTATATATTTCATTCTCATTTTACAAAAATGTGGCTCAAATAAGGCCTCATTTCCATTACAAAATATACAGACAAAAATAGAAATAATTTAAAAATTTATAAAGGTAAGTGTGAAAGTAGGAAATAAATGTTTTGATTTGATTTCGTACACACTTAACGAAGAAAAATTCTTCGTTTCAATTAATTTAAACGAGCCTATGAAAGAAAAGTTGAGAGGTTTAATGTCAATAAAATTAAGTTGAAGTTAAATTTGCAAGGTAGTAAAAAAATTGAATACCACTCATGCAAATTAATTAATCAAGAAATGTATCCATCCACGTTCCTGTTGCCTTCCATCCATTTGACCTTTTGTAGATTTATTCACACCGTAAGCGGTGACGCATTCACTTCCATTATCAAAGTCAGTAAATTTATCATTTTTATATCCAATCGTTAGACAAATATGGTGTGTAATAATTAATGAACAGAAACTTTGCAATTTCCAAACAAATCAGTTGAATAATTGCTACCAGAATTATTTTGCAATAATAATATCAAGAAAGAAAGTTATCTCGGAGGGAAAATTCTGGTCGGCCAGGGTCAAGGACCGACCAGAAAACAGGGGGCTGAGGTGTCATCACCTCAGCCCCTGATTTGATGAAATGGGCCCCCCCATGAATTGAAATCAAGGGCCGAGGTGCAGCCACCTCGGCCCCCTGTTTTTGGGCCTGTTTTTGGCCCTGTTCGTCCAGCAGATCTCATCTCGGAGATATTAGCATATAGAATAGATTCTGGGTATCTTCAGCTTTTTCTCTTTGTTTTTTCAGTCACTCATTAACACCCGTTCGTCTGCCCTAATCCAAAAGAACCTTTTTTGGACCCAATATCTGGCATACCTTTTCCCATTTCGTGGCCAAGTTTACTTTTGGTTTGATTCTTGTACTTCATTTCAGCTTTACTCGGTAATTCCTCAGTCTTTCTGGGTTCCATTTTTTTCGTGGACTACAGTGGAGCCAGATTCCTCTTTTTTTTTTTTTTTTTTTCTTTTTGTTTCATTATGAAATAATGAAGATGGAATGAATCGTAATTGGTTTGTTGAGGTTTGAGATTTGTTCTTCTTTTCTTTTTCATGGCTGTGTTAATTTTTTATGGTATTTGTTTTCGCCCTTCTCTCTTTTATGAAGTCTTGAAGTTCAAGACATGGGATGAGATGAGGTTTAACAGATCTTTTTCCGAGATGAGTTTTTGCTGAAATTACGAATTAAAGGGAAGATGAAGATTATATTAGAGCTAGGTTGTCTATGCTTAGAAGTAAATCAAACTTACTTTTAAATCACTTATTTTTTCAAATACGATTTTCAAAGTTGCTTCTTTTACTGATAAGTTTAATTTTTGATCATCTATAATGGATGTTGTGTGGTTTCATGGAAGAAAATAAAAGCCCTCATGATATTATTTGGTGGGACACAGTCACTCAGGCAGTCAAATCTATAATGTTGGATTAATGTATGCACAGTAAAAAACCACTATGGGCTTACTGATTTTGGGTGTAATCATAATTTGTTGATGAGAACTAATTGTTGTGTGAGTATGCAGAGGATGAAATTGTTTCATGCCCCTGGAATATAATTTCATTTTGTTCTGAATTTGAATTTCACTGGTTGGCAGAGTAGAGAACTGGAGAATTATGTGTGTATAAGGAGTTAAAGTACTGGAGATTAGAGTGATTTAAAATGGCTTTCAAGCCGCTTGAATGGTATTGCAAGCCTGTGAAGAATGGGGTTTGGTCGAAAGCAGTAGAAAATGCCTTCGGAGCTTACACTCCTTGTGGAATTGACACGATAGTAATCTGCATTTCAAATCTGGTTCTTCTGGGCTTTGTCTTATACCGGCTATGGAGGATAACGAAAGATTTTTCGGTCCAAAGATTCCATTTAAGGTCAAATTATTACAATTATTTTCTGGGACTGTTGGCTGCTTTTTGCACTGGAGAACCATTGTTCAGATTGGTCATGGGAATTTCAGCATTTGACGTCGACGGAGAGTCTGGACTTGCTCCTTACGAGGTAGGGGTGTTTTTTTCACAATCTGGTGTTTAATCTTTGTTCAGAAATCACTGCTCTCTCTCTTTTGCCTACATACTAGATTATCTTGTGCTGCATTTTTGTCATCACTTTCTTTATTGAAATTTGGTTTAATGTGTAAATGAATTTTAGACTCCTTCCCGAGAAATGCTTACAGATTCTATTATTGAACTTTTGATGTTTTGTTTACTTAGGGCCTGTTTGATTTTCATTATTGTAGAATGAGAAAGAAAAATATGGCCGTTATTTGGCCCCAAATAGAAATTCAAAATTAATGGTTTGATGTGATGAATAACGTCCATATTTTCATTTTTATGGATGAAAAATGAGAAACAAACGGGGCTTAATTATGTTGATTAAACTGGGTTTAATCAAATTTAGGTCTATAGATATTCCTATATAAATAAAAGAGAGATGAAGTAGAAAAAAATCCACCCCAATAACTGAAGCATACTATTTCTGGTCCAAATACCTGCAAGGCAGTGGCAGAGAGAGGCGGCCACTGGGGTCACTGGTCCCCACGAGTTTTATTATTTAATTTTAATACTTGTATATTTTGTATTTGAAAAAAATCTCCATAGTTAAATTATGGCACACACTGGTTCCAATTTTGACTCCGCAATTGCTGCAAGGCATCATTTATCCAAAGATTATTCTGCAAATTTATGTTGCCTTATTTGCTATTACATTTGCCTTTGACGATTCATTGCATTTATTTTGTAGATAATTTCTCTGATCATAGAAGTTCTAGCATGGTGCTCTATGCTGGTGTTGATTGGTGTAGAAACGAAGGTGTACATTCGTGAGGTCCGATGGGCTGTCAGATTTGGGGTTATTTATAAATTGGTTGGGGATGCTGTGTTGCTGAATCTTGCACTCTCTGTGAGGGAGTTTTATGATCAGTTAGTTCTCTTGATATCATAAACATGCACATGAACCAAATTTACATGCACATCTCTTGTTTCTGTTATTACTGCAGCCATTACTTTGCATATAATAATGCTATACTAACAAACTTTACATGGCAGCCATATCTCCACTTATCTTCTGGTTGTCTACTGATAATGTTCTATTTATAATTTTGCATTTGAATGATCTGAAAATAACAATTGGATGGAACCAAAATATCTTTGAAGGTTAATGAGAGATATTTACCATTTGTTACATGGATATCTTAACTATCTCTTTATATTTTGTCGTATGAAAAGATTTTAAATATTGATCTAATTAAAGTGACGGTATTTACTTTCATCTGAAAGATTACTAGTGCATTTTCAATTTATAATTGTCTAAGGCAGTACAATTTAATGGTTGTATATTTTGGCTGTGCAGGTCCATACTGTATTTGTATATCGGTGAGGTGGCTGTCCAGGTTCGTTGCTCTAAATTTTCTTATCCTCAAATTATTGATTTAACTTAAAACATGTTATCAAATATCCTGATAGTGGTCGTCTAATATGGCTAATTACTCCACAAAGGCTAATATATGCTGCTTCAAGCTTTGCAGACAGTAACTGATGAATTGGTTGTTGAAAAATTTTACAAAATATTTGCTTATATAAGTAAAATGATCTCTAGTGTTACATGGAAGATAAAGTAATTAAAATCTGACAGAACAAGTAAACAAAAATCTAAAAGAATAAAAGACCTAATCTAAACAAGAAAATCCTACTACAACAATAAGTAATTTCTATCCTATTTAACATAGGATTTTCCTATATCAGTATCATTTCTTTAAAGGTGTTGACTGCCACTTTTTGGATTCTTTTATTTCTGTGCAGGTTTTATTTGGAGTGCTCTTGCTTGTGTATATACCTGAATTGGACCCATACCCGGGATATTCCCCTGTACGAGATGAATCTGCAGAAAACGATGCGTATGAAGAACTTCCTGGAGGGGAGCAGATATGTCCTGAGAGACATGCCAACCTATTTTCTAGTACGTAATTATTTACCGTGTACGCCAAATGATGATCTTGTAATTCCTTAGTTGCCTTAGCCCAAAAACTGATATATATTTGACTTTATGGCTATTTTGAAATCCTTTGTACGCAGAGGCATTCCATCCATCCATCATATGTTTCTAGTTATATATGCACATGTCGGATGTATGTCTCATTTCTACATATCCATTTCTATGTGATTCTTTAAACTTGATTTTTGCCTCTTCCACTTCTATCTCTTCAAGGCACACGTAGCATGATATTGGTACCTCTAGAAAAT
This sequence comes from Fraxinus americana, assembly GCA_035079005.1. Lineage (NCBI taxonomy): Eukaryota > Viridiplantae > Streptophyta > Magnoliopsida > Lamiales > Oleaceae > Fraxinus > Fraxinus americana. The sequence continues at coordinate 34,758,650 of CM068709.1, read as the reverse complement.
GGATGAGTGCATCTTTCTTATATTTTAATGCTTACCTTTCAATAAATGTCGTATTATGTTTTTTTTACTGCTGAGCATTTCCCTCCAATAATAATTGGTTGCTTGCTTCTTCTATAGAAATCACATTCGGTTGGATGTCTCAACTCATGCAGTTGGGCTATAAAAGGCCTCTTACAGAAAAGGATGTTTGGCAACTTGATACTTGGGATAGTACAGAAACACTCAATGACACGTATGTAGCTTTTTATGTTTTCCCTGTTCAAATATGGTTGGTTGCATTAGGCAGAAAGTTGCATGTCCCTTTCTCTGGAACAAGTTATATGGCACATGAAAGTAATACGTTAATATGCCCTTTAGGTTCCAGAGATCTTGGGCTGGGGAGATTCGGAGGCCTAAACCATGGCTCTTAAGAGCTTTAAATCGTAGCCTTGGGGGAAGGTAAGAGAGCGTGTAATTGCTGGGAAGTTTTTGGCTCATGCGCAAATTGATCTTTTTCTAAATGTTTGATGATCTTAATCTTGTCCATCTTTTCTTTTTATTTTTCAGATTTTGGTGGGGAGGCTTCTGGAAGGTATTGAAGAAATTTGGTTGCTCTTATCAATCATCTTTCAGTTTAATTCATTCATATTGTTGAGTAAAGCACCATGATTACATGTTAATGATTTTGTAAAGTATTTATACCTTAATAAGGGAGTAGCAATTTTAACTTCTTTCCAAAGTTAACTGAAATTTATCACCAACCTTATCTTATTTCTTGCTATAGTTTAGAAAAGAAGAAAATGGGTTTTTGATGCTTTACAGATGTCATTATTTCGAATATGCTGATGCTTTTTTTCCCCTCTCGAATCATAGTTTTCCGGTGAGAAATGCCATAAAGCCATAAACTCTACCCTCTTTGTTTTAGTTTGAAAATAATTGGACTGTTGTTTTCAGATGACGTCATGTTTATGACTTAGTTATTTGGCCTAGCCAAACAAAAAAGGCCCAAAGAAAGTAAGGAAAAAAGGGGTAAAAACTGGCTTCATTTTAGCTAATCAATAAGTAACTATAGGCAAGTGCTTTCCCTGGAATTTGACGGCATTTGTTTAAATATTAAATGAATTCACGGCACGTTACAATTTACACTTGTAACTTTTGACTTGTCTATTGGAAGACTCTTTGTCCTAACAATTTTCTAATCTTGATCCACTTGTAGATATTCAATGATCTTTCACAGTTTGTTGGGCCACTCATTTTGAACAGACTTTTACAGGCAAGTTGCATTCCTGTAGATGCGTCGTGGGATATAAATTATTATACATTAGTCCCATTCCAATCTCTTAGACAGAGTCACATAATTTTCCCCCGCCTCCAATAAAGGATGAAAAAAATATATTATGGAGCTTATCTGTATCTGTTTGTATTTGAACAAACTTAAAAGAATCTCATTTATGTTCTCTAATTTATATCTAGTCTATGCAACGAGGAGATCCAGCTTGGGTTGGTTACATCTATGCCTTCGCAATTTTTGTTGGAGTGGTATGTAATGAATTCTTTGTTTTTCTAATAGCATATTATTGAATGACATGCACCTCATTTGTTTTCAAAGATGCTTTATCCATTTGGAGTCCTGCTTTTCAGTTTTTTGTCGTTTCCTGGTTGTTCTGAAGCATATTGAAGACTGCAAGCCTATGTGTGGCGTGAAAACTCTCTTAAGAGTTCGTGTCCTTTTGCTGCGTGCTATTATATTGGTGACATGCAGATCTAGATATGTATCAGTACATGAGACAGGATGATGGATATTTTTATTGGCTTTCAGTAGCTCCGAGAAAATATAGTGAATTGAAATGTTTTACTGATATTCTGCAGGAGAAAAGTAGATGAAATACTAATATAGACTTTGGAGTCCAACGGAAATATATTCTTTACACACTTATACTCAGGAAGCTGAAAATAATTGCAAGGAAGATGTCACTTTGTATTAATCAGATGAAATCAATTTGGAAGAAATTGAGATGAAACTTTTAAAAGATATTGTTGTGGGCCTGAATGTGAGTGTGGCTAATGGCTCATAGTAATTTTGTCAAGTTTTGTCCTTTTGATCTTAAGGGATTTTCAGTTTATCTTTGTATGGGATGGGTTTTACTAGTTTTTGTGTTCTCACACTTTGTTATGAAGATATTATGCTGTTTTTAATATTTTCTATTCCATCTTGCACTTTTCACCCTTTTAGCCTTGGAGTAATTTGCTTGACTACAATTTCATTCAGGTATTAGGTGTGTTGTGTGAAGCTCAGTATTTTCAGAATGTCATGCGCGTCGGCTATCGTCTGAGGGCAACCCTGGTAATTAATCCTTTTACCTCGTTTTATGTACTGATCCTATCATTTTATGCGAGTTGGTTGCATTTTGCAGAGTACATATAATTTATTTCTTGTCATGTTAGCTTGACAACTTGTCCATCTTGGTTGGACTGGGCGTTGGGAGGGAGTGGAAGGGAATGATACTATGTTTGGAATTTATGTGTAATGGAAAGGGTCTCAGTTCCAAAGCAACCTTGTATGTGTGAATTGTAGTTCGTTGGCCTCCTACGATGCTATCTGACAATCATTTTACAGGTTCTTTTTAGTTTCTAAATACATGCGAATTGATGGAGATAGAAATATGGATAGAGATAAAGTTTAGGTGTTATTATAAAAGTAGAGTTTGATTCAAAATATGTTATTTAGATTAGATTAAATTAGATTTGATAAAGGTCTAGATTAATATAATTTCGTTTGATTTGATATTCTTTCAATTTCTTGCTCTATAAATAAAGGGCTTATTCATTTGATTATATGAATAAAACTGATTTTCCTCTTGCCATAATTTCTTTTCTTTGCACCCCTTTCTTTTCTTAATCTTCGATAGTTCGTTGTCAAATTATACGCTCCTGCATTGCGAAGACTTGTTTTGATATATTTTGAACTTGTTGTGTATATTAGATTGCTGCAGTTTTCCGCAAGTCTTTAAAGCTCACCCATGAGAGTCGCAAAAAGTTTGCATCTGGGAAAATCACAAACCTAATGACAACTGATGCTGAGGCTCTCCAGGTATGTATTTTTCTCTACGTATGCACGTGTATCTTTTGAAAGATGCTAATTACCCATTTTCTGGTCGGTGTTCAGATACCAAGATAATTTTCTGCATAGAACTCAATTTGGACTTCATGTATGATCTATGATTTCAAATCTGTTCTATAAAAAGAGTAAACATACGTTGTGATTTGTGATGAATAAAAATATTGCCTGTTTTGTTCCTCATTGGATTTTGAGGTAGTTGGATTCTTTGAAAATATTCCACTTGCCATTACATGGTCTATTTGGAGAGCACAGAATGCACAAAAGTTCTCAGAATCGTTTTTCGCATCTGAATTTCTATCATCATTTGGTGGCAGACTCTTTTAGTGGCCAATCCTTAACGGATGTGGAAAATGGGTGGCTTCTAATGTTTGAATGGTTTCTTTCTATTTTATCGTTTAGTAATTGAGACGGCCTTGCCCTCTACTTTTTTTTTTTTTATCTATTCTCTTCTTGGAACAAATTCTTTTTCCATTAAAAAAAACTACTTGTGCTTGGCAGTTCTTAAAAGCTTCAACTTCGGTTTTTAAAAAGTTTATTGTAAGGCTTGTGAACTAAGTACACATGTCTACTATAAACGATATTGTCTATGATTTTGGTGGTCAAATTTGTTAAATATTTCATGAATGTTTCATCTCCTCTTGATATGCGTTATTTATTGCTTACTTTAACTAAAACATTTCGTCTCTTTCTACAGCAAGTATGCCAATCATTACATGCTTTGTGGTCTGCTCCTTTTCGCATTATTCTTTCCCTGGCTTTCCTCTACATGCAGCTTGGCGTTGCTTCACTTCTTGGTGCACTATTGCTTGTTCTTATGTTCCCCATACAAGTATGAGCTTCACATCTTGAATTGTTTTGCCTGCATCTTTCTATGTTTTATTTTCCTACTTATTTATGTGACTCTGTTTGCAACTTTGAATTGTTTATGCAAAAATTTATCTGGATGCTTCCATCTTAAGACGTAGAATTGTAAGCATTAAATTGAAAACTAAATGATAGTGGGGTTTTGGACTGTGGAACCAGTTGAAACATGGTCAATTTACATTTTTGGTTTTGAAGTGAACCTGGTCTCAGCCCATTCTGTTGGATTAAATGTTTCAAAAATTTCATTGAAAGGGGGTTTTGATCTCCAGACCTCTAAAATATTAAAAAAAAAAAAATACTAAAAAAGAATTTTTTAATCTAACATGCCTCAAAGTGTTGAGGCTTGTATTACTTCTCTCTCTCTCTCTCTTTTTTTTTTGCTATAAATTATTTTTCATTTTGAACCAACAATGACTCATTGGTTTTATCAGTTGTCTGTGGATTGAACCAGTGACCCACCAACAAGGTGCTTCGACCGGATTAGTGACCAATTTGGGTTTAAAAACTATGCTAAAACAATCATGGTGGGTCATAATTTACATCTAACAGTAACTACTAAAATGCATTTGTGTTTAATGCAAAAATGTCTAATCAATGGGATCATGGACCTGTCAGATGTTTCTACACATCTTAAAAAATCTTTAATGGAGGATACTATAATCATCACTTATTTATGACGTGATAAATTCAAGCTGGTTCTTGCAGAATGGGAACTTCTGCTCTAAATCTTATGGAAATCCTATCAAATGATAAGCTATAAAAGAAGGGCAAAGAGCTGCATGAGTAGCCATTCTCATTGGCATTATTCTATCATCATATATTTCCTTTTAAGAACATAGTGTTTGATACTGTCTGCATTAGATTTGAATTGGGTTTTACCCTTTTTCTAATGGCTCAATATTTTGTTTCTCATGAATACCCATTAGTGGACCTGAATATCAAATCTTTTTAAAGGAGTTATCCATTCGGCATGAGTTATACCTCCTCTTTGTTTACCCTTTACACTTGGATATAAGGAATTTCTCAGCAAACTGTTGCTGAGCCGATCATTTTTTGGTTTTCTTCTATCTGATCGTATAATCTGCCACTGCTCCATTATATCTTGGATGAAATTTTACTAATTTGGAAATCAATGTATCCAAACAGACATTTATAATAAGCAAAATGCAAAAATTGACGAAAGAGGGATTGCAACGCACGGACAAGAGAATTGGACTTATGAATGAAATTTTGGCTGCCATGGACATTGTGAAGTAAGTTTCATCCATGGATGCTTATTTCTAAATGTCTTTTTATATTAGGTAGCTGATTTCCAGTAATTTTTTTACCAAAATTGCTTCAGATGTTATGCATGGGAGGATAGTTTCCGAACAAAGGTTCAAGGTGTTCGAGATGATGAGTTGTCATGGTATCGGAAAGCCCAACTGCTAGGAGCGGTATAATCTTGATCCATCTCCTTCATAATTTATTTCTATTTTCTATTAATCGAGACTTGGAATGAGTTCAGAGGTTTGCATATGCAGTGGAGACATTTTTTAGCAACAATTTGTTGAAGATACCGTGGATTGTATAAATGGAGTGCGATTACTGTTCATTTTAAAGTATCTGTTTTGCATTAGATTGTGTGATTCCCTTAAAGCTTGTTCACATCCACTTTTATCTGGTTAAGCAAATGCATAAAGCAATTAGAGCAAAGGTTCGAATACTGAAATACATGTAATGTGTGCTTCTGAAAAAGCATAAATTTTGAGTGATTGATATGTTGGTCATTTGTTGTTCTGATAGCTTTTGACAGCTAGTCATATTACCTATACCATATGAGCATAAAATTGATGTGCATTAGTTGTCACGTGGTAGTATATTTCTGTTTCTATCCTTCCTTCTTTCTTACAATCTTCTTCTTCTTCTTTTTTTCTTGCTCTGATTCCTTATATACTATTCTTTGTTCGTCTGTGTCTGATTTTCCTTTTTTTCTGTTTTTCAATTGCCTATTGATTGGACTGTCCTTTGTAAATTTGTAGACGAATAGTTTCGTACTGAACAGTATTCCGGTTCTGGTGATTGTAATTTCATTTGGGATATTCACTTTACTTGGAGGGGATCTGACACCTGCAAGGGCATTTACATCTCTTTCGCTGTTTGCGGTGCTGCGGTTTCCATTGTTCATGCTCCCCAATATAATAACACAGGTCCTGCCTTTCATAAATTTCGTATAATTTGATGCTAGATATAAATATCTTGTTTTGCTTTTAAATTCCTGATGGGATCTTTGGTTATGTCTCCTGCTTACACTAAATGCTATATGCCCTATCCTTTCTTTTCTGCAACAAAGTGAAATGATTGGGTCATATATATATATTTTTTTTTCTATTTTTGTGAGTGGAGCCCAACATACCAGCTCTCCAGTTGCCATAATATATACAATATTTGTCAATTGAACTTTGACCAATTTTTTGTGGTAGTTTTTAGTTCTGATTTTCTCTCCCACTGTCACATTTCAATGTAATTTATCTGTAGGGGAGAATACTGTTCTCCAAACTAATTATATGCTTTTGTGTTCTAATTTACAGATTGTGAATGCGAATGTTTCCTTAAAACGTCTGGAGGAACTTCTTTTATCTGAAGAACGAATTCTTCTTCCTAACCCACCTATTGAGCCAGGATTACCAGCTATCTCAATCAAGAATGGATACTTTTCTTGGGAATCTAAGGTCTGCTATATCTTCTGAGCACAATTTAAGAAAATGATAAGAAATCTTTTATTTGACTAAGCATACTAACTTATTTTACAAGGTGCATTACAGTAATGTGTGGAAAAAACCTTCTGTTTCAATATAGTAAGGAGTCTCTCACTCTTTTTTTTTTTTGGTTTTGTGGGGGGTGGGGGGGTACTTATGAATTGCAGATTCCAGGTATAAGGGAATAAATATAATATTTGTTTAGCTGTTATTGGCATCTTCATTTCCTCTTTGAATGTTCTGACTGTAGGCTCTACATTGATGATATGGGCATGATTCTCAAATATGGATACTGAAAAGTTATTCGGCTACAACTTTTTTCTTTTGCAGATATTTTATGTTGTATAGCACACTGATTATAATTGACTTACACCACCTAGGTGCACAATTTAATTTAATTTTGGTTGTTGATACAAAAAGAAGACTAAAGAAGAAATAGATTATAGAGGGTCAGCACAATTTTTCTTAACATCTTTTCCGGGCAAGCACTAGTGTGTGTGAATCAATTTATAGACTTATTGACGTGGTACCTATATTTGATCGCTGCATACTCGAAAAATTTTCCGGGACATATGGGGTTCTAAAATTTGCCTATCCATAGCAGGAGGAGAAGCCAACATTGTCAAATGTTAATTTGGATATACCAATTGGTAGCTTAGTAGCAATAGTTGGCAGTACCGGGGAGGGAAAGACATCACTTTTATCAGCAATGCTTGGAGAACTTCCTCCGGTTGCAGATGCAACTGTCGTTATCAGGGGGAAGGTTGCTTACGTACCACAAATTTCATGGATTTTCAATGCAACGGTAAGTTAAGAAATATGATATGTATTTCTATTGATCTCTGTTCCCTTCTGAAACTCTGGTTGTTAGTTGATGTCGCCGATCCTAGTGTTAGCACCACTCTAAGTTGAGTGGAATGTATCCACGTTTTTATTTATTTATTTAGAACAAAGATCATTTAAAGATGAAGTGTCTTCTTGTGTTTAGTTCTCAATGACTTGCTACCTTCATGAGATATGCATTTTTATTCTATAGGTCCGGGACAACATACTGTTTGGTTCTCCTTTCGAACCTGAAAAATACGAGAAGGCAATAGATGTAACATCTTTGCAGCAAGACCTTGAACTACTGCCTGTAAGCATGCTCTGAAATATATATCGCAGGGTTAATATTTTCTTTATTTTAGCTGTTTCTTTGTCAGAATTATTGTCTACCTAATGCTTTATGTATTAGGGTGGTGATCTTACTGAAATCGGTGAACGTGGGGTCAATATTAGTGGAGGGCAAAAGCAGAGAGTTTCTATGGCTAGAGCAGTATATTCTAATTCAGATGTTTATGTATTCGATGATCCTTTAAGTGCTCTAGATGCTCATGTGGGTCGTCAGGTAAATACTTAATATTAACACATGCACTTAAAATTTACTTCTGATCCCTACATCTGCGATGTTTTCCAATCTAATAATTCTGGTTTTTGTATATGTATAGCTATATTAATAAATTGAGAAAAGTACATCCGTATTTTTCTTGAAGAAACTCTGTTTATAGTTTGTGTTGGATCCAAAACATTAATTGGTATGTTGTTACCCTCATTACTTTAGTTAACACCATGGAATGGGAGAGATACAATAAAAATGTATTAATATTCTTCTGTTCTTGATTCGAACTTACTCTGACAGTTAATAGCCATCGTTTGGCAACTGAAATTTTAAATTTATGCTTTTACTTTGTCATACATTATATGTGCTTATGTGCTTTATCAGGTTTTTGAAAAGTGCATCAGAGGAGAATTAAGAGGAAAAACAAGAGTTCTAGTCACAAACCAGCTGCATTTTCTATCTCAAGTAGATAGAATTATTCTGGTGCATGATGGCATGGTCAAAGAGGAAGGCACCTTTGAAGAGCTATCAAAGAATGGCATTCATTTTCAGAAACTGATGGAAAATGCTGGCAAGATGGAAGAATATGTTGAAGAAAAGGAAGATGTCGGCACAACGGATAAAACTTCTGAACCTCTGGCTAATGGTGTGGGCAATGGGGTGTCTAAAGATGCTAATCAAACAAATAAAAAGAGAGAAGGCAAATCTGTTCTTATCAAGCAGGAAGAACGGGAAACTGGTGTTGTCAGTTGGAATGTTTTGATGAGGTACAGTAGTTGACTTTTATTATTATTAATTTATAGATTCATATTCTTAAACATTTTGCACTCTTATAACTATCTAACTACAGGATAACTTATCCTATAACAAAATAAAAGCTTTTGCAATCATGTGTTTAACTTGGTACATCTTGTGTAATTAATCATAAGCTGCAGAATTGCTCCATGGAAATTGCAGTTGCTATCAAGTAACGTTGTTTACTGTGTTGTAATAATTTTTTTTCTTGAACTCCTTGTAGATACAAGAATGCATTGGGCGGTACATGGGTAGTTATGATATTATTCACGTGCTATGTCCTAACTGAAGCTCTACGAGTTTCAAGTAGCACATGGCTAAGTTACTGGACAGCGCAAAGTGATTCAGATACACGTGGGCCTCTCTTCTACAATATGATCTATTCACTTCTATCATTTTGTCAAGTAGGTTTTGTAGATGATCTCAATTCCAACTCTTAATGAATTACCCTCAATTCTTCTATTTGCTTGTGCCTCTTAAGAATGATGCCCCCTTTTCATTTTTGGTCATGTGTTTTTTCTCTTGCTCTTTTACTAGATTAGGCTTAGTCAGCAATTTGAAGATAATTAAAATGTGCCACTTTCATAAATTTGAAATTCAGGTTTTGGTGACATTTGTGAACTCGTTTTGGTTGATCACATCAAGCCTTTATGCTGCCAGAAGTTTGCACATCGCCATGCTCAGTTCTATCTTAAGAGCTCCAATGGTTTTCTTTCACACAAATCCACTCGGACGGATAATCAATAGGTTTTCTAAAGATCTAAGTGACATTGATAGGAATGTTGCTCCTTTTGCGAACATGTTTCTGAACCAAGTGGCACAGCTTATTTCAACATTTGTCCTAATTGGGATAGTGAGCACCATGTCATTATGGGCCATATTGCCTCTCCTAGTCTTGTTCTACATATCCTATCTATATTATCAGGTAAGTAAATTTCAAATTCAAGGATTGTTCGGGTAAAACTATTAGTAACTCTTTAGTAGTAGTATTGGGCCCCACGAAATGTGTGATTAATAAATGAGTTGTAATTTGAATGTGTGGTTGAAATTAATGTTTGACTTTGACTTGATAGAAGAACTAAGGGTCCGTTTGATAGGCAAAAGTGGAAATGATTCAAATTCCATGTTAGTTGGAAAATAAAAACTCACCAAACCCATAGAAATTCGTTTTCCATTAGAACAAAGAAAATGCAGCTTGAAGTGGTTGTACCTTAGAATTCAGTTTCTATTTCCATGTTGCAATCAAACAGTCAAAGTGGAATTCGTTTTTCTCGGATGTGATATTTTTTATGGAATTCATGCCTATCAAACGGACCCTAACTTTTTAGCAAATTCCAATTTTACACGAAGAGATGCTTACTTTGTTTCTGCATCTCTATCATTTAAAATCACAATTTCTCTTAAGCTACATTAAGTCATGCTCAGATATTTTTTTCCGAATAAAAGTTTCTAACAAAATAGCATCCAAAGTGGCTCGCCACGATTAATTTAATTTGAAGTTGGAAAATGTTCTTCTAGCTTAGAAGAGAAACAGGAGCTTACATATTGACTACTGGATATGTTATATCATTAAAGTGAATTTCTTAGACTTGTCCAAATGTCAGTCGTGTTACATTGCGAAATATTAATTTTTAATACTTTTTCTGTGAAATGTTGTGCATTGTGATATAAATTGGACGTTCAAATTTATTTGATGTTCTATAACAGATCAGAATTCGGACATAGTGTGCACTCTTTCTAACTTGATGAAATATATTAAATTATCAGATGTTTGTCCCACACTCTTGACCAAATAAGTGTCCTACACGTGTACTCCGTGCATTGAAGAAGAGTAAAATCAGCATAGCCTGTGGCCTTTTTTGCATTGTGATATGGGGTATTTACATTCATATTAGATTTGTACTGCAAATTATTTATCTTTTGCAGAGCACGGCCCGTGAAGTAAAGCGCCTGGATTCCATTACTAGATCTCCTGTGTATGCACAGTTTGGGGAAGCACTGAATGGCTTGTCAACTATTCGTGCATACAAAGCATATGATCGAATGGCAAACATTAATGGAAAATCCATGGACAACAATGTTAGATTTACTCTTGTAAACATGAGTGGAAACCGCTGGCTTGCTATTCGTTTGGAGACAGTGGGTGGCCTTATGATATGGCTTACTGCAACATTTGCTGTCATGCAGAATGGGAGGGCAGAAAACCAAGAGGCATTTGCCTCTACAATGGGTTTACTTCTCACTTATGCATTGAATATTACCAGCCTATTGACTGCTGTGTTAAGACTTGCGAGCATAGCAGAAAATAGTCTAAATGCCGTGGAGCGTGTTGGTACATATATAGAATTGCCTTCAGAAGCTCCAGCCATTATAGAGGACAGCCGTCCTCCTCCTGGGTGGCCTTCAGCAGGATCTATTCAATTTGATGACGTTGTCTTGCGCTATAGACCTGAACTCCCGCCAGTGCTGCATGGCATATCCTTCTCAATTTCTCCCAGTGACAAGGTAGGAATAGTTGGTAGGACTGGAGCAGGGAAATCTAGCATGCTGAATGCTTTATTCCGAATTGTTGAACTGGAAAAGGGAAGAATCTTAATTGATGATTGTGACACTGGAAAATTTGGATTAACTGATGTTCGAAAGGTTCTTGGCATCATTCCACAATCACCGGTTCTTTTCTCAGGTATTGGATCTGCTATTATATAAGCTAGTGAATCTTCTGTTATGTGTAAACTAATTTGGTGCAGTCTTCTTTCTTTATGTTGCTACAGATATTTTGCTGATGCAATTGTAGAATTATCTCATTGCTCATATCGCATAGTTTAGCTTCTATGTAGATTTTTTATTTCTCTGCTCTGTTGCTAATTGATAGCCTACCTGGGATGTTGCATGCCAAGCTATGATGCACGGACACGGACACGGACACGGACACGTGTGTTTGACACTATACGCGTCGGATATGTCGACACACGATTTTTAAAAAAGTACACACGACACGTTATCGTCACGTTAATTAAATTCTTAAAAATTTCATTTATATAGTAATAACTTTGAATTAACAATATATAATATTTCTAATATAAAAAGAAAAATGATTACGGTAGAGTGTCCGAGAAGTGTCGGTATCGACTCGTGTCCGACACTTCACATGTTACCCTAATTGAAGTGTCTGTGCTTCAGAGATGCCACGAGATTTTGGAACTCTAATTTCCTTCACATGTAGATTGAGAGGTTACAACATGCATTAGGAGGCTGTGTTGCATCATATGGCAGCCGTGAGGATTATTGTCACTAAGATATCTAGCGATGTCAAGTTCAGATTTGTTAAATTTTGAATAATGGTGAAATTTAGTATATTGAATCAATACTTTTAACAGCTTAATCATGATAAGCAATCTGAGTAAACTCCATGCCAAATAAGACCTTGCAACAAATTTTTGAAATGTACCTTCTACTCTTAAAAAGCAGGCATTATATATAATTGACCTTTTTAGGTGCTGACAATTATGGTGCACTTATATAACTATGGTGATTGTATGTTTCATTTTGGCCAGGCACGGTGAGATTTAATCTTGATCCTTTCAATGAACACAATGATGCTGACCTGTGGGAGGCTTTAGAAAGGGCACATCTAAAGGATGCCATCAGGAGGAATTCTTTGGGTTTGGATGCGCAGGTACTGAAATCATACTTTGTTCACTGATATTTAGTGCTTGTTTGGTAGGAATTTTTGGGAGCAAAATTGATTTTGAATAGTGATATGATGGAAAATGTGTGGTTGAAAAAGAAGAAAAAATTATTGATGTGATAGAAAATATTATTTTATTGAAAAATGTGTGGTTAAAAATGAGAATTGATTTGAGAATCAATTCTCAAAATCAGAAACAAACACCCCCTTAGTATTTCACCAACACTTTTTTAACCTCTAACATGGAGAATGAATGCTCTTTTCTTCAACCGGAATCAAATTTGTTATACATACGGTGTATGTCTAGTTTGCAAAAATATTATTGGGAAAGACTAATCATTAATTTGATCATTTGCTAATGAATGCAAGTAATTGAAATATGTGCTCCACGTTGCTATGTTTGAACTTGACAGTAAAGTTTGCATTTGATTTTCTGTTCTGTTTTGAACTTACTCAAAATTCTGCCTTATCAAGGTCTCAGAAGCTGGGGAGAATTTCAGTGTTGGACAGAGACAGTTGTTAAGTCTTGCTCGAGCATTGCTTCGCAGATCAAAAATTCTTGTCCTCGATGAAGCGACCGCTGCTGTTGATGTTAGAACTGATGCTCTTATTCAGAAGACTATAAGAGAGGAGTTCAAATCATGCACAATGCTCATTATTGCTCACCGTCTAAATACAATTATTGACTGTGACAGGATTCTTCTGCTTGATGCTGGTCAGGTATATGGTGGCATTAGAGTCTAATTCTAATGTGTCTGAGACCCTGAATGAAAAAGATGAGGAAAAAAATGAACTGATAACCGGAATTCTTAAAATATTTGTGTTTGATTAGTCGGTAGGGATCTGGATCTGCGTTAAATAATTTGTTCCTCTTTCTCAGGTCGTGGAATATGATACTCCTGAAATGCTGCTACAAAATGTAGGAAGTGCATTCTCTAAGATGGTTCAGAGCACAGGGGCTGCAAATGCTGAATACTTACGCAGCTTAGTACTTAGGGGGGAAGGTGATAACAAATTAGAAAGAGGAAAACAAGTCGATGGGCAAAGAAAATGGCTCGCCTCATCCCGATGGGCTGCTGCTGCGCAATTTGCACTTGCTGTTAGCCTGACTTCATCACAGAATGACCTTTTGCAGTTGGAAATTGAACATGGGGATAGTATCCTTAGGAAAACAAAGGATGCTGTTATAACACTTCAGGGGGTTTTGGAGGGGAAGCACGACAAAGCGATTGAAGAAAGCCTTGATCAGTACCAGGTTCCCCGGGATAGATGGTGGTCAGCTCTATACAAAATGATTGAAGGTACAACTTGCATACCGGTGGTATTACTATTATATTCATCTCATGGACTGTGTCATGACATGCTAGTTGTGATGACTTGCAATGGGGAAAGTTAATCGTATTTTCATTACAAATATCCATTTCCATTTCCAGGTCTTGCGGTCATGAGTAGGCTGGCACGGAGCAGGCTTCATCATGAGGACAACTTTGCAGATCGATCGATTAATTGGGATGAAGTAGAAATGTAGGGGTGACTACGACACATTTTGACTTGATGGACTTGCAGTCTAAACAGGGAGTTGTAACTTCGAAAATAAGGGCACCGCCTGATTTAGAAGACGGTTAATGCCGTCTATTTTACAGGCCACCAAACTTGGCGAGCCTGCTTCTTTTAAATTGGGGATAGGATTTTGAATTCCATGACTATTTCCTTTTGGTGCTTTTCATTTAAAAGCTTAATTTGCTCGGGAAAAAACTTCTACTAGACACGACCTTTTATCTATTTAAAAATTTCAATGCATTAAATAGCATGAAAGTTTGTTGGATATACTTAAAAAATGTAAAATTAATTTTCAACTGACTATTTATTTCTCAAAACATTGAGGATCGTTATTTTCGTGTTTTAGTTTTTAGTTTTGAATTCATTTTCAGTTTTATGTTTTGAGTGTTCATTTTGAGATTGTTGAAAATGCGTTCTTTTTGTCATTTTGAAAAATTGTTTTCAAAAATAAAAAAATGAAATTTTGGTTTGATTTTAACTGAAAACAGTCTATTATGTTTTTGCCCTTTTTCGTTTCCTTTCTAAGTTTTAAACTCGTTTTTGGAAATTCGTATCTGAAATAGGTAAGTAAACGTGTTTTCAATATTTTTGAAAACTAAAAATTGAAAATGTCTAGAAAATAGTAAAGAAAACGGACCCTAGATAATAGATTATTTATTTATTTAGTTGTAAAGGTTACTTTCGAAACGTAACTCTCCGTCTCTCTTTTTGGGCAAATTCTCTTTACTTTTAACATAAACTTTTTTTATTAATTAATAAAATATTATTTATATTTGACTTGCCAAGTAGACTTTCCAAAGTAGATACGTGAGCGTTTGTTTTATTTCAAGTGGGTGGTCCTAACCCGAACTTACTGGAATCGAATATCGGCCGTCAAGACATGATAATAATCTCACTAATGAAAAACACGCAAGCGTTGTCGGATTTGTCCAATCTCTTCACTCTCATTCTCATTGGATAATTCGCGATAAATAATTACTTGGAATCACTCTTTTCTTGATCTTTCCAAATTCAAACAATGATCAGTGTGTCATTTATTTATGATGTTTTTCAACTGCTTTTAAATTTCAAATTTTACCGTCTTGCATTCATTAAAAAATGCAATACTAACTAAGTATTTCAAGCAAGATATATTAATTGGCAACGGTGACTTTTATCAACTTTTGAATATATATTTTATAATTTTTTTATTAAAATTTTTGTCAAACAACCCTTTCATATTCATGTTTTTCACAATGTTCGATGCCCGTTGTGAAAAGGGAAGGTTCTAAACAAGCAATGAAAGTTGAAAAATGTCACAAGTTCTTTCAATAACGATCATTGTCCGTGTTAAATCCATGAAATATATTAACTTTTTTACAATAGACCACGAATGTTGTAAAAGGTTACATTAGCAGCATGCAATGGAATCTTGTTGTCAAATATTAATTGAGTTAATCAACAACATATATTTAGAGTGTGTTTGGTAGAGATTTTTGGGGGAAGAATTGATTTTTGAATAGTGATATGATGGGAAATGTGTGGTTGAAAAAGAAGAAAAAAGTATTGATGTGATGGAAAATATTATTTTATTGAAGAATGTGTGGTTGAAAATGAGAATTGATTTACTGTAGAAAATGAAAATCAGTACCAAACGGGCCCTTACTATTGTTGCGATAAACATCTTGTAGCCAAATGCAATTAATGAATGATGTTTATACGCTGCAAAAGGCTAATTTTCTTGTAGTACCCTAAACCGTTTTCTCGTTTTGCAGTACAACAATCGATAATTAGGATTGGGCTCTCCAATCTTATAGGTAAGTGTGGAAATGATTCACAACCTTTAAAAGCGTAATTTGACTCCCAAAACCTTGTGAAATTGGTCATCGTGTGATGAAAATTGACAATCTAGACATTCAAGTCACGTAGGGACTCAATTTCTTATGTTAAATAGGTTTGTGAGTTAAAAGTTAAAACCTCATGTTACGAGGTTGGGAACCATTTCACACTATCTATATAGTCGAGGAGTCGTTTTCACATTTCCTAAAAAGGTTAGGGGCTCCGGCGTAATTTTATCTGTAGATAATTATAACTTCACAATAGACTTCCCACGTCAACGTCAAACAGTATACCAAACTATCTTCTCTCTCTGTAAGTTTGTGAGTGTCTTTCTCCGACTTCACCTCTGACTTTCTATACCAAAGTCAACAATTCATTTTAACCACATATTTTATGGGTTCCACGACTTTGCAACCATATATTTCATCATCTTCTATCAAAATCTTCTAAAAATCTTATTTTAATCTCCACCAAACAGGCCTAAATAATTAATTATTTTTTGTGTGTATACATAGTGTGGCTATATGTATATCTCACATATGATTGAAAATTAATTTCAGATTCTAGTTTCTACAAGTACGTAACGCAATTCTCCGTCGTCAAATACTATAACAAATTTACTTTATAGGGCTTCGTTTTCATACTCCCTTTTGCTTTGCTTCATTTTTGAAATATATAATTTGCCTAGGTTTGTTAGAGAGATAATTTTCGATTTGATTATATGCTTTTCTTTGATTTGTAATGACTTTTATGAATTTTGCAGAAATAGGCATGGGGGTTGAAAACGCAGGAGGCGGCTCGGAAATCACGAAGAGGAAGAGAGGATGTTCAAGTACAAAGGACGATTTTCTCCCCGAGGAGTCATTTCAGAGCTGGGGTAATTACGTAAATGCTGTGAAACATGTACCTGAACGACTGGTGGATCGGTTACTTTCCCGGTCGAAGGATGTGGCTGAGCTGCAGGTGAAGAAACGGAGCGAACACGATATGAAGAAGACGCTATCATGGTGGGACTTGATATGGTTCGGTATGGGAGCCGTCATTGGGGCCGGAATATTTGTGCTCTCAGGCCAGGAAGCACGTGAAGGAGCTGGCCCTGCCATCGTACTCTCCTACGCCGTCTCCGGCGTCTCTGCCTTGCTCTCCGTCTTCTGCTACACGGAGTTTGCGGTTGAAATCCCAGTGGCAGGTACTCATACAATAGGTGCATGTTTGCTGCACATAATATGTGAACTAATTTCACCCAACGCTAATGCTATTTAGCACAAATAGTAATAAAACACCAATTTGTATGATACTAATACTGAATACATGACATTCCCAGACAAACACCTAATGAATCCATTCAAACGTCTCTTCTTTCTTGGTTTCGCTTTATCAACTTTTCAACCACAAGGAGACAAGGATATTGCTGTCCTATGTTTATCAAATTTTTATCAAAATTCGCTAAAAATATGATTATTTCTTAAAACAGAAAATTAGAAAATAGGTTTGATTTTAAATTTTGAAAAATTATTTTATGAAATTTGATTATTCAGAAAAATAACTACAAAATTAAAATTAAAATAAGTAATATATTGAGTTTAAAATATAGGAAATTAAAAAAATTAATGACGTTTCATTTAAATATATTTTCAAAAATTTTATGTAAATAATCATTAAGAGCTTGAATTATTTTTATTTTCTATATATTTTTATAAATTTATTTTTTCATAATCTTATTTATTATTTTTTTAATTTAATTTTTTTGAATTTCATATTTTTTTTTCAAAATTTTTATTTTTTAGAATCTATCAATTTTTTTTCTTTTAGTTTTCTTAAATTTTCCTTCATTAAATTTTTATTTGTTAGAATTTTTATTTTTAAAATTTATTTCACTAATTTTTTCTTTAAACACTTGTTTTTCGTTTTCGAGTGTTTTCAAAATTTTCACTGAAAATACTCAAAACGTTAAAATACGTTTTGAGTTTTATGTTAGCCTTGAGCACCCCCCCCCCCCCCCCCCTTTTTGAAAAAAATGCATTATTGAATAGTGTTTTGACCCATTTCAACTACAAATTTTTCAATAAAAAAAATATTATACTCAAATCCAAAAATTTTCCTTATTTTTTAACCACACATTTCCTATCAACCCGCTATTGGGGCTCAAACAAGCCCTTACAAATTTATCCTTATTTTTTAAAATGCAATTTTAAACATATCAAACTAAACACGTTTTCAATGTTTTACAAAAATGAAAACTGCAAAGCAAACTATAAGTTTTTTGATTGATTTTAGGACCATTTAAATTTATACTGACGAATGCTAAGTTAGTGCTAAGCATAGCAGAAAAATGAAGGCCTTAGTCAAATATATACAATTATCGTTTGGTATGAAGAAGAATGTTTAGTCAAACATACAATTGTCTTTTGGTAAAGCAAGGACGTCTTGTCACGTGATGATCCCAATTAATAAGGAACTAAAATTTGTTCTTATTCAATTGATTTATGTCCAAAGAATCCCACTAATTTGCAATGAAATTTTCCACGGAGGGGTCACATCTAGTATGGACATATAACTCCGTTGTTGAATTTAATAAGTGACCAGTTTAATAGAGGCAGGCAGGGAGCATCAGATACATTGACTTTTGAGTCAATACTCTTTTTTTCATATTGGATTGGAATTAAGATTTATTGGTTTCATTGGTCTTGAAAAAAAATAAAAGTACCGAAGAGAAATATAGTTCTAATAAAAGTTACCTTACTATAAAAAATAAAAGTGACTTTAAAAATTTATATTTGATAAAGTAACTTAAAAATAAATTCAAATTGCTTTTAATTACAACCAAGCTATGATACACCGATATGGACACATGTGTGTCGGATATGTCGACAAACGATTTTTCAAAAAAGTATAGACAAGACACGTTGAATTCTTAAATTTTTTTCATTCATATAGTATAAATTTAATTTTATAATTATTATTAATTTTTCCTGTTGAAATCTTTTAAATATAAGTACTTATTTGTTACTTGTTAATAACTTTGAGTTAACAATATATAATATTTCTAATATAAAGAACAATGATTACGAAAGAGTGTCCGTGTCGATATCGACTCGTGTTTGACACGTATCGGACACAAACAAGCTATCATAATTGAAGTATATGTGCTACAGAGCAACAAATTATACATTTTTGTAGTGTATATTTAAAATTGTCCCGTTGTTGACTTTACAGGTGGTTCATTTGCCTACTTGAGAGTGGAGCTAGGCGACTTCATGGCCTTCATTGCTGCCGGAAACATCCTTCTTGAGTATGTTGTTGGTGGTGCTGCCGTGGCGCGTTCATGGACTGCTAATTTTGCTGCTCTATGCAACAAGGATGCTGCAGATTTTCGAATCGCAGCCCATGGTCTAGCCGATGGCTACAACGAACTTGACCCCATAGCTGTTGGTATCCTTGCAATCATTTGCATCGTTGCAGTTCTAAGCACAAAGCACTCGTCTCGTCTCAACTACATTGCCTCAGTAGTGCTCATTGTCGTGATTATCTTCATCGTAATCTGTGGCCTAATCAAAGCTGACACCAAGAATTACTCGAACTTTACACCATTTGGGGCACGAGGTATCTTTAAATCTTCAGCAGTGTTGTTTTTTGCCTACGTTGGTTTTGATGCTGTTTCGACAATGGCTGAGGAAACTAAGAATCCGGCCAGAGATATCCCCATTGGCCTCGTGGGCTCGATGGTGATCACCACAGCCCTATATTGCGTGTTGGCAGTAACCCTATGCCTAATGCAGCCATATGGATCAATTGATGTTGATGCTCCATTTGCAAAGGCATTTGAAGCTGTAGGGTGGGGATGGGCTCAGTACGTTGTTGCTGCCGGAGCATTGAAGGCAATGACATCGGTGTTGCTAGTCGGTGCTGTGGGCCAAGCTCGTTACTTAACCCATATCTCTCGAACTCATATGTTGCCTCCATGGTTTGCCAAAGTTCATCCAAAGACAGGAACACCAATAAATGCCACAATAGTCATGCTTGCTGCTACTGCAGTCATTGCCTTTTTCACAAAACTTGGTATTCTATCCAATCTCCTCTCAATCTCCACACTGTTTATCTTCATGCTTGTGGCTGTTGCCCTTCTCGTTCGTCGCTACTATGTTAGTGATCAAACTACCATAGAAAATCGGAACAAACTTATCGTATTCCTTTTGCTTATCATTGGATCCTCAATTGCCACTGCTACTTATTGGGGTGCTAGTAAAAATGGTTGGATTGCATACTGCATAACCGTACCTATATGGCTATTAGCCACAATTGGGCTTCGGCTTTTCGTCCCCCATGCTCAGGATCCTAAGCTCTGGGGAGTTCCATTGGTACCTTGGTTACCATCAGCATCGATTGCCATTAACATTTTTCTTCTTGGGTCGATAGACAAAGATTCATTTATAAGATTCTCAGTTTGGACTGCTTTCCTCTTGGTATACTATTTCTTATTCGGATTGCATGCATCATATGATACGGCAAAGGAATTCGAAGGGAAAGCAATTCAAGATGGCACGCGGACGAAGATTGAAGAGGAAAATGTGCCATCAGTTACAAAATCTGGCAATGATGCCGAAGACGGTAGAATCGATCCTGTATCATCTACTGTCTAGAATAATTTCATATTATTGGAATGACGAGTGTGCAGCTTTTATTATTGTATTTTTACTTGCATTTGTATTTTCCACCGGCTTAACAAGGCGTGCTGTAATCCATGTTGCATAAACTAGTCTTTACTTGTATGTACAAATCGTGTGATTGTATGTAAAGTGATTTTCAATAAAACTATTTCAATTTCAGGTTCATATATAATACGTATATGAAGAATCGATTGGCTTCAATCTTAATATATTGTTATGGTCCTGTGTATGTACTCTGCTTATTTCTGTCTTTTCAAAAATGGCTCGAGCATCAGACAAGGTAGAAAGTAAGCTAAGTGCCTTCAATTTATTGAATGCGGCCAATTTTCAATATTAACTGTTTGATCCAAATTATTGTAGAATGAGAATGAAAAAATAGCTGTTATGGGGACTTACATAAGAGATAGAAAATTTGAATTTAAATGTTGATGTGATGGATAATGGTCATATTTTTTATTTTAATGAGATAATAACGTAGATCAAACGGGACTTATATTTTTGACTTTTGTTCTTTTATGATTTTTTTTTTGCCTGTAATTAATAACATATCTTAATAATTAAAGATAACGAATGATTTTTTAGTTAGGAATATTAAAAACACAAATTGTTTAACGAGTTTAATTTATCAAAGAAAATTTCATTTATAAATAAATTAGCAAAAATATAAAATTAAATACTAAATGAGTCTTATGTCGCTAACAAAAGTTAACAATTAAAAAATCACTTATAAGTCACATATAAGATAAAAAAAAAAAAAAAGAAGGAAAACATATATTTCTTATATAATATAATTATCGTCCGAGTGACATCAAAAACTTTCTCTTCATTGATTATCTCTTGATATATTATTTCATTTGAATCACTAGCAAATACATTAATAAGAATTATCAATAGTCATACTGTCATCAATCCTCAATAACTTCTAGTTGGCTATTGAAAAATCGTTACTCACACTGATCATGTCATTAATCGCTAACAATAGTATGTTGGTGATTATCAAGGATGTCATCATCTATAATTATGTGTGAATCACCGACCACATACTATTGACAAATTTTAATCAATGATTATTTGCTTCATTAATTCTTGAATTATAATGATTTCTTTTGTCGTTGAAAATTACAATCTTTTCTTGCTAATAGGTTGGAAAACGGAATTGGAGCACTTCTAGGGTTGATCCAGCTTTGCGTATATGTATATTTTAGCTATTTCGGGAAGGACCGACAAGGTGTTATGCCATTTGAAGTGCCACTTGACTCCGCCGGAATAGATTGGAAGCCATCAGCACCACCCGTCCGATTTTCGTCCTCCCACCCCCAAAAAATTCAGATTTTTTATTCTTTTTTCTTATTCTGGATAGATTGGCAATGTTTTGCAGCCATTAGACTAATAGTTTTTTTTTTTTTTTTTTATTTCATTGATATTGAATTTGCAAAGTTTTTAAGGTTTTTAATTGTCCGCTTAACAAGACTTTTGTTTTTGCTTCTGGTTCATGTAAAAGTTAATTTTGTTATGATCCCGTCTTTGTACTCTGCTTATGTCAATCTTTTCGAAAATGGCTCGAGCATTAGACGAGGTAGAAAGTAAGCTAAGGGCTTGTTTGATAACATTAAAAATTCAATTAAAATGGAAAATATAGCCGTTATTGGATCCCACTCGTTTAATAAAAGTCAACAATAACGGCTAAATTTTCAATTTTAATCCGATTTTAATCTCTACATTCGATTTATTGAATGCTGCTAGTTTTCAATATTTATATTTTTGACTTTTGTCCTTTTCTGAATTTTTCGCCTGTAATTAATAACATTATCTTAATAATTAAAGATAAGGAATGACTTTTTAGTTAGGAATGTGTGAGTGACATCAAAAACTTCTCAATGATTCCCCGATAACATCTCTTGATATACTATTTCATTTGAATCGCCAACAACTATATCGTTGTCGACAATTTCGTTTGAATCACCAACATATATATTAATAAGAGTTATCAATAGTCATACTATCATCAATCCCTGACGACTTCTAGTTGGTGATTGAAAAATCGTTACTCACACGGATCCTATCATTAATCGATAACAATAGTGTGTTGGTAATCATCAAGGATACCATCATCTATAATTATGTGTGAATCACCAACCTCATACTATCAACAAATTTTTATCAATGATTATTTGCTTCATTAATTTTTTATTATTGTATCCGAAAAGGCATGCATTTGCGATTTTGCCTATTGCCTCTAAAATGGCCCGTGTGTCTTTTGCATTCTCGAATAAAAGAGAATTGTCGTAAACTGACACGTTGTATGACATAATTTACATACATTTGTAAATAGCAAATTATCCCGTGTTTGAACCTGCCTGTGTATATGTCTCTGCATGCCCAAATAAAAAGAGTTGTGAGAAATTCACATAAATCTTTACAACAATAGAAAGCAATAAATTGAAAGGAGAAATTCACATCGTCGACCTTAAATTTATCACCTCACAAGTGTGTCTAGTACTAATGCATGGGTCCATCAACATTTGGTTGTAATGTTTCATTTATGGCTGAAAAAATATTTGAGTCATTTCAACAGAGTATGTTGCATGCTAGACCTGAAATTTGTTAGGCCTCGGTGGAACTCTGAAAGATGGTCATTCAAATGGTAGCGTTCGCTCAATTTTTTTGTGTACAATTCAAAAGAAAAAATAGCCTTAAATATCTTAAAACTAATGAACAAAGAAAGCATAATACATTGTCTGCAATGCCTCGAATATATATGATTTCAATTTTCCCATAATAAATTTAATAAAATGTCAAAATAAATCCTCTTGTTTAGACAGAGAAATATAAAACCAACCGTAGAAGCAATAATATTCAATGACAGATCCATAAATAGAGTTTCAAAATTTTCTTCTTGTTAGAGTTTCGACTTCTTGTCACTCAAATTGCTTCCTCTTCGTAACCTCTTCCTTTGAAATTGGAGTAATTTTTGGCATTTGATTGAAATAAGTCATTAAATGGATTCTTTTTAATAAAACTTAAAATACGACAATCCAACAATTTATGAATTTAGGATAATAACTTGTATAATTTTAAAAAGTATGTGAAGGAAAACTAAGAACAAGACACTAATTTAGACAAAAGGAAAATAAAGATCCCAAACAGAATATTAAGTTTGGCAAACAGAATGCTTAAATTGAAATGAAATGAAAGTTCAGTGACTAATTTAGACAAAATGAAAAGGCGAACGATGAAAATGAAACTACGAGATAAGTTGGGTGACCAATAGTGTTCCAATTCGCTTTTTTCTTTTCTTCCCCCTTCTTCTCCATTATCGTCGTCTGTTCAATCACAGAAAAATCACAGAAAACCCTTGCACTGCTACCCCCAAAACAGTACAAACCCTATTTCACACTCGATATATACTATATCAAACTCATATATTTGCACATATATACACTAATTATTTTATATTATAATTATGGATGAAGGAGAAGGGGGTTTAAGCTTCGACTTCGAGGGGGGCCTAGATACGGGCCTGGCACAACCCACAGCATCTGTACCCGCAACCCATTCATCGGCGGACCCGATCACCTCCTCGGCGGCAGCCTCAAATGCCAACAATTCGTCAGCCGCTCAAGTTCAGGCGGTTCAGGCGGCGGATGGGCTGGGAGGGGGCAGGCGGAGCTTCCGGCAGACGGTGTGCAGACACTGGTTGCGATCGCTTTGCATGAAGGGTGACGCCTGTGGATTTCTCCACCAGTACGACAAGTCACGGATGCCCATCTGTAGGTTCTTCCGCCTCTATGGGGAGTGCCGTGAGCAGGACTGTGTGTATAAACACACAAACGAGGATATCAAAGAATGCAATATGTATGTATACATGAAGTTTTTCCCGTATTTTTGGTATTTGTGGAGATTTGTATGTGTGCGCGTGTTCTTGATGACGGTACGGAGCAAGGTTCGACCTTCTAAGCACTTGTTTTGTAATGTGATGCGGTTGGTTTGGCTGCAATGAATGTCTTTTATGTCTAAGCTTATGAAAAAAATTAACGATTCTGGGATATGTAAGTGTCATGGGATTTGGTTTTATAAAATGAATTTGGCCTGACATTATGAGGATTTAATGGGTTGTTAAGATAACTGGTTACTGTCGAGTAAACTACACAATTTTTCCCGCTTCCTTTGGATATTGTTTCCCTCTGTCCATTGGATGAATTGTTGTCCTTTCACAAGATGAGTGCTCTGGAAGGATATATAAGCAGATAATAGATATATTGGTACATTATTGTCTTTGGGTCATTGGAAAAAATATTGACTTTCCTACATAAAACGAATGGAACGAGTTTTCTTCGTATATGATATATCATATTTTGTGTGTGTATCAGGTATTTTCATCTTCTCATGCATGATAAAAGTTTTTACTAGGATTTATGTATACGTATAATCATGAAATGCTACTCCCAACAATATTGGGAACTCATTTGAAAGTTTAGTTAACGCTTTTTGTGCTCAACATTATGCTAAATTTGTTATTCTGTCTCGATCTCATTGATGGTTCAAAATAGAAAAATAATTGCATCAGAATGTCTTATCATCTACCATCTGTCTGTTTTCTGATTGGAGGCTCTATATTATAGGTATAAATTGGGATTTTGTCCAAACGGTCCTGATTGTCGGTATAGGCATGCAAAGCTGCCCGGACCTCCACCTCCCGTGGAAGAAGTTCTTCAGAAGATTCAGCAGTTGACATCCTACAACTATGGGAACTCAAACAGGTTTCAAAACCGTAATGCTAATTACGCCCACCAGACAGAAAAACCACAGTTCCAACAAGGGCTCAACGGGGCGAATCAGGTTGGAAATACGACCATGATAGAGTCCTCTAATGTGCATCAGCAACAAAATCAACAGTCTCATCAGCAGGTCAGCCAGGCTCAAATACAGAATCTTCCTAATGGCCAGCAAAATCAAGCTAGTAGGACAGCAACATCCTTGCCCCAAGGAACATCTAGGTGTGTTCAGAGTTACAAGGTCTTTAATTAGGTTGCGTGAACAGTTCATGTATTTATTTGTGGATGTTACTTTGAGAGATCTGTCCTGTGTCGACTGTAATTAGTGTCTTTAAAGCCTACATAGTCGTTTCTTCGAATTTAATTAGACATTTGTTTTCTCATAATTCCACATTTATTTTCTCAATCAATGTATATTAGCTTTCCTTGTGCTCTTTTGCTCTTCCATATTATAACCTTGTTTACACGATCTAGCACTGGATTGAATGAGTGGTTAGAAAATGTACTGGACCTCAAGTCTACTTGGAATAAGGCCTAGCTGCTTCTTGTTATTTACTCACAAGAGGAATGGATTTGAACTCTTGCCATTTTACACGACATTATTTTGAATGAGAGAAATGCTCTGGCCCTGCTGTTGTAGCATTGCTGTACATTTATTGGCAATGGATTGCCTTGGAGCTGATGACATTTACTGGAATATATGTTGTTCTTTCATATTGCTCTGAAAATAATATCCGTGAAAAGCTAAGGCACTGACTGAGACAGGGCAGGATTCTTCTTTTTCTTCAGTGGGGGTGGGTGCTCATCAGTTCTTTCTAACATCTTTGAACCAGTAGTATGAATCCCATTTTTTTATAATTGATTTTGACCATGTTGGATAAGGTCACAAGACTTTATTTGCTCTGGCAGGATGCTTGTGTTAAAACCTTTGAACTAATGAAGATATGTTATGCTTAGCTTTATAGAGCAAGAAAGTCAAAAAGGACAATTTTTTGGCGGACAAGACTAACACAATTATAATTATTGGTCAATGCATTTAGTTTCATTCATGATTGTTTAATACTAAGACGCAATTAGTGATTTTTTCAGAAAATGATTCTGATGCTTAAAGATGAATTTGCTACATGTCAGTTGAAGTAATAGTATCTTTATGGCAATTCGATTCAATTTATCGATGAGTGTTTATTCTCTGTGTAAACGTGTTTGATTGTTGTAAAATCTTCAAAACTGGGTTCTATAGCTTGATGTGTGAGCCCTGAAGTAGTTAATATTTGTAATGATGCTTTACATGCTCTTGTGATTAGCCCAATCCAGTGTTGTCTTTATATCCTATACATTAAATCCAGTTGAAAATGTGTTAGAATTGAAAAAAGTGTCTTTTCTTGCCTCTCTGGGGCTGATTCTTCAAGGAGTTTGGCTTTCTGTTGTCCCTTGAGGTGTTTTAGTTCGATGCAACCTGGCTCTTGCCATGTCTGGACAATGCTTAGGGGAGTTATGAGAGAATGAAAACTAACCTTATTGTGCTGGACTTTGAAGCCATGAATATGTTCCCTTCCCTCCACCTCCCTAAAGGGAAAAGGGTTAAGTTCCATATCAGGTCGTTTCAGTGCATTTCTTTTTATGAATAGATTTTTGTTTATATATATTGAGTCTCTGTACTACAGCACGTGATAATTATTTTTTTGCATAATTTCAATGTTTGGAATAATTTGAATCGTATCACTTCCCTCATATTATTTCTCCTAGTAAATTTCCTCATCCCCTCTGTTTCTCTAAATGTTGTTTCCTATGAGACCTTGTTTCTTACTTTTTGTATTCCATTTGCATGTGCATATATAGGTATTTTATTGTCAAAAGTTGCAACCGTGAGAATCTGGAATTGTCTGTACAACAAGGAGTATGGGCAACCCAACGAAGCAATGAGCCTAAGCTAAATGAAGCTTTTGATTCTGTTGAAAATGTCATTTTGATCTTTTCAGTCAACAAGACTAGGCATTTTCAGGTAGGTTAAATATCCCCATGTTATTAAAATTTCAGAAGTTGTGAGTGAAAGGTCAAGAAGTTGTTATATTTGGTTTACTTTATAATTTCAAACAAAACTATTTTCTCCTTATATTTACACTGCAGATGTATTTGTGATTTATTAGGGTTGTGCAAAGATGACATCTAGAATTGGTGGCTCCATCAGTGGAGGAAATTGGAAGCACTCACATGGAACTGCTCACTATGGGCGGAATTTTGATGTCAAGTGGTTAAAGGTACACACTTTTGTTTTCCCAATATTTACATATTGTTGAAGGAATTTCACTCTTCTAATCTAGCTGCTGCGAGATGAACTAGACTTTTCACTGTTTCTCTCAATGACACCTTCCTGAAAGGCATATGATTATGGGAAATGGTGGAGATTCTGCAGTGGCAAATTCTGAGGTGTAGCATTGTTCTGATCAAATAACTATGGTAGCTTGAGAAATTGGTTGTTAGAAGATAATAACTGACTATAAATAGTATGATGACGATTTACATTGTGCACATCCTAATCCTCATTTACATTGGCTCGATGAATCTTATTTTCTTGTTGGAGAATACCAAAGAGTAAAGTCCTCGTTGAACAGTTGTTAGTCTCTTTTTGTATCTCACATGGCCTTCATAACCGTCATTTTTAACCATTTAAATTAATTGTCTCTTCATTTTGGTAGCATCTGTAATGACTAGGGCCTCATGCCCAAACTGTTATATCATAGTACTGTCCGTTTTGGGAAAGCCGGGGCATATCTTACCTCTCACGAATTTCTGTCGCGTTCTCCAAGATTCGAACCCAAGATTTCTGCCTTCTGAGAGATTTAAGCCGAATCCTAGTATCAATTGTATGCTCCTAAAGTGAACTATGATATAACGATTTGGGCATGAGTCTCGGGTCGTTACAGAAAACTCGTTGTCTAATTGATACTAGGATTCAACTTTAGCTTCAGAAGACATAGGTCTTAAATTCGAATCTTAACAGACATGACAGAAATCCGTATAGGGTAACACGAGCTTAGACTCTTCCAAAGTGGACAGTACATATGATATAACGACGTGAACACAAATCTCAGGTCGTTACAAAAAAAGGGGCATTTTTTAACGATCTTTGTCCAATTGGTATCGGGATTCAACTTAATTTTTTCATAAAGCAAGTATTGAGTTTGAAAATTGGGGAACGCGATAGAAATTCGTGAGTGGTAAAATGGGTTCAGGTTCTCCCAAAACGGACTATACATGTGATATAACGACTTGGGCATAAAAGCTCGGATCGTTACATCATCACTTCCACAACTTCCATCTGTTTGCAGTTGCCGATTTTTCAAAACCGTAAAGCATGGTGCTGTGAATGACTGTTTATGCCACATCTATTAAAATGTGTGCACGACACTTCTTGATGCAGAATGTTGAATGGGAAAATTATTCATCCCGACAGATTATATGTTGTTTACTCTAGAATTATGGAACAATTACACTCAGTATTCGCATCATCATCGATGGGATTTAAAGTTTTGGCTGTCTGTATTCTTGCCATACTGTCTGAAAGACGATGTGTACATGCTTTTTCATTATATGTGAGCTTGCACATGGATCAACACTTATATGCACATTTTTTGATTTGGTCATTGTACAATGTGCACTCATCTTCCTCAAAATGCTTTGTCTCTGAGCTATTACCCACTCTGGGTCAACAGTTGTCATACCTGGAGTAATTGGTAATATGTGCTTTTAGTGTCATCAATGTCATCTTTTTGTGTTTTATTTCCAAGTTTATGTCATTTATGATATGAAAATTACTATTTTGCCCCTTCCATTTATTCGCAATTTCAAAATGTGGAAACATTACAAGAAACTTCAATTCAGCATTTTTTTCTATGATACAGTTCCATTTTCTATTCAACACTTCCAACTTAACTGAATTTTAGTGTACATGTTGCATATTCTAAATCATCAACGGATCTTGATGCTAACCGTTATGTTAACATGCAGCTCTGTGAATTGTCCTTCCATAAAACGCGGCATTTGAGAAACCCATTCAATGAGAACTTACCAGTGAAAGTACTTACTTGAAACTCTTTCTCGTATTCATCTCTATGATTTACTTTGATATTGGTAAATTTATACTCTGTTTGCAGCTCATTTTATTCTGAAATCAATTGAAATTTTGAAGAGAAGTCAATATTTTTAGGCGTTCATAGCAATCTGGAATTCTTTTCGGCACGTTAGAATGTGTTATAATAACAAATACAATGATACATTACAATGGTCCACTAGACAAATGATTTGGCTCTTTGGTGCCCCGCAAATCTTGTGCTAAAATTGTTAACGATATACTTCATAAACGTATGAAGTTAAAGTCTAGTTTATCTTGTGTTTTCTTTACCCCCTAGGAGCGCTAATGAAAAAAAAAATAATAATCTGATCCATGAAAGTTGTGAAAGTTGCTGTGGAAGCTGAAATAGGGATTCGAAGATGAATGAAACGGGGGAAATAAACTGGGAACATCTTGTCTGGTTGGAAAAATCAAATATCTATAAACCCATCCGAAGCTTATTTCCCTTGATTTTACTAATTGCAACATTCGCACTAATTCATAAAGATGGTTTAATGAAAACTGATACACTTGGGATGTGTAGTTAATATAGATAATTCAAGTAAATGTTAACCCAACTTAGAAAATGAAACTTGTAATGTGTCTTGTGCTCTAAGCTCCTTAGATGCCAGTTATTTGATTGGGATTTATAAGTTTTTTTTTTTTATGATGTTCTGTTCATGTTAGTTCATGTTACTGCAGATAAGCAGAGACTGTCAAGAGCTAGAGCCCTCTATTGGAGAGCAGTTGGCATCCTTACTCTACCTTGAGCCGGACAGTGAACTTATGGTACTTAAATTACCTTAGACATTGACTGTAGGGCATTTTACTAAACTGTATCTAGGCAATTCTTTTCTTGCAAGAATAAAATGTTTGCTAAAGTAGTTCAAGCATCACTATAGTAGCATCATTGTTACTACCCCACCGTTTTACCTCAAAAAGCAACAATTTCGCACGGCAGCAATGTGTCTCATGACTCGAGAACCATGTAGCTATATTTCATGACACTTGTGGGTCATTATAGTTTATCTCAATGGTGACTTCTGTTGTCTTTATACTTTGACGTTTCTACTCCATTTCTTTTGTGGTTCTTTGCTTGGTGATTTAATAGTGAATACTTTTGTTTTTGTAGTATTGAGGTGTTTGAGCTCATAAACCAAGTTCCCTTTGAATACTTTAGGTTGCATTTTTCCATCCTAGAGTAATGATCAATTATTCTGATGCATGGATCCAATGCTAAAAACCATGCATTGCATGGAATCTGTAGGTGCATTACAATTTGTCCATTTTGGTATAAAATAGTTTGCCCTGTTGTGGTATTATTGTTCCGATTGGCATAGATGGTTGAAAATGGTAATCTACTCTTTTCTAGGCTATCGCACTGGCAGCAGAATCAAAACGAGAAGAGGAGAAGGCAAAGGGAATCAAACCTGGCAATGAGAGTGAAAACCCGGATATTGTACCCTTCGAAGATAATGAAGAGGAGGAAGAGGAAGAAAGTGAAGAAGAGGATGAAAGCTATGGACAGGGTTTCGGACCAGGAGTTCAAGGAAGGGGAAGGGGCAGAGGAATGGTGTGGCCTCCTCACATGCCTCTAGCACATGGACCCCGGCCCTTCCCTGGGATGCAGGGCTTCCCCCCTAACATGATGGGTGGTGATGGTTTTCCTATGCCTGATCTTTTTGGTATGGCACCCCGGGGCTTTGCACCATACGGTCCTAGATTCTCGGGTGAGCTCATGGGTCCCGGCTCAGGAATGATGTTTCCTGGCAGGCCTTCTGGAGGATTTGGGATGATGATGGGTCCAGGAAGACCCCCTTTCATGGGTGCAGGTGCTGCAGCCCCAGCACGAGCTGGGCGGCCAGGTGGTATGCCACCATTTTTCCCAGCTCCATCACAACCTTCACAACATTTTAATCGACCCAAGAGAGATCAGAAAGCTTTATCTGGCTATAGGAATGATAGATTTAATACTGGTTCAGATCTAGGTATGGCTGGCTCGGTTGGACCAAATGATGAGGCACCAAATCAGCAAAGAGGGAAAACTCAATCGGAGGATCAGTACAGCGTTGGAAACAACTTCAGAAATGATGAAAGTGAAAGCGAGGATGAGGCTCCGAGAAGATCGAGACATGGGGAGGGAAAAAAGAAGAGGCACAGTATGGAGGTAGATGCCACCACTCTCCCCGATCAACCACTGTAGCTATAACATTGACAACTGAAGCAAGCTTGTACCTGCACATCCCAGTAGTCGAGGATATTTGAGATCACAAAATAGAGTATTCTTCTATGATTAACTGACCTACCTTGCCTTGGTGAAGTTGCCTTTGAGTATCTGGACCTCGAACATGGGAAGGCGCTTTGTACTTTTATGCATATTGGCCTCCTTTTCTGTTTCAACTTTACAGTTAAAAGGGATGGTATTTGATTCATCCGAGGTTGTGATGTACACATATTTAACCCTTTGTTTTGGGATGTGATTTGGCAGTGGGCCCGTTACATTAATGTTACCTGCCACCAGTAAAGGAAAATGATAATATAGTTATTTCATGAGCCTTTAACCATGCAGTATGCGTTTGCTCTCTGCTATTTTAGTTAGTTTGTGGATACCTAGGTGTCACGGACTCACCATGCAGCGTCCAAGGTCCTCTGGATCGACATGTAGGGCCATCAGGCCAGCCATCTACCCGTCTGGAAAGCTCATCCTGAGCATAATTAGTGCCATTTTGCACATTGATGGCCTCAAACTTACCTTTGGTACAATGGGAAACGTCATTCTTATTGCCGTGCTACCTCAAAAGGGTTTCCCTTTGCACGCAATTGTCGAAATACAAAGCATATCTATCAAACATAACCTATAAAATATACAAAAATTGAAGTTTTATGAAATTAGCTCATAAATTGGGAGGATATTTGAGGTTGAAATTGAATACCTATTTCGAGATTAAGGTTATCTGTGTAAAATAATTTTATCCATATATTATCTCACTAATACTCGTAGCAAAAAACGAGTTTTTCTTGTACTAGAGCGTGTCGAGTTATTACCTTATTTCTGAATTCTTTGCTTATACAAATCATCTCTCTCTAGTCATTATAATAAAGAGAGACTCTCTTGTATGTACAAATTTCACATTTCCAAAACTCATTATTGAGTGTCGATTCTATTCCACTATCCTTACCCCTATCAATCAAAATTATTTTCTAAATGAATGTTTCGAAATATTTTGAGTGAATTAGGTTTATGTTAAGCCCCATTTTTCTTCAAATTCATTTTTAACTACTCATTCTCTCAATAAAATAATAGTACACGTAAATTTAATTTTTTTCCCTACTTTTTAAGCATACATTTTTCATAAAAACCGCTATTATAAAATTTATTTTTCCATAAAACGAGGTTCAAACACATCCTAAATTATGTCTTAAATAGCTATGTTATTATAACATGTATACAAAGGCGGAGTCTAGCGTTGTCTTTGGAGCATACTAGGTTGGCGGAGAAAGAGAGAATAAAAACAATAAATCTATTCGTTTTTATTTAGCTTTAAAATTCTTTATTTTTCATATTCATTTTCAATCATATATTTACACAATAAAATATTCTGTAAAAAATAAAAAAAAATTACTTTTTAACTATACATTTTTAAAAATTCACTATTTAAAACATCATTTTATCTTTTTTTAGAAGCATTATTCTTATTAAAATAGTCAACTTTTGGTTAACCGTACAGTTAAATAGAAATGAAGGGACGAAATTAACGTTCAAGTTGATGGGATGTGTAAAAAGGACATTTTCTTGGATTAATCCACAAGAATATCCAACCAGGCCTGTTCTAATTCTTATCAATAGACAGCGGTTATGGGTTTTCTTGTTATTATTGCACTAAAATTTAGGAACAATATACTATGAAGGAGAGGGAAATAGGGTGGATTTGTTCGTAATTCATGATCCTCTTAGCCCCAATTTTATCTCGTGCAGCAGTGATTTCTACCAGGAAGCAGACTGTAATATCAGATTTTATTTGTGTAAAAACATGATTTAAATCTATTGGGATATTATATGCCGATTTCCCACTCGATTTGATGGTTGTGAATTATTCAATTTCAACCAACCTCGATCTAAGATCCCGGCCAGCCTTACTGCTACTCTCTTCTTCTGGCTCCTTGGAATTTTCCCCCCACAAAATTATTGTTTTTTTATGGTAATATTCCTTAAGCATAGTAATTTTCTCGACAATCTCTGTCTCGAATTTTTGATGTGGTTGTTTATGGTTTTCTCCTTTCCTTTAAAACCGACCGCCCCTCAAGTGTAATCGGTGAAATTCCCAGGACCAAAATCCAGCGGGGGCAACTGCCCCCACTAGACCTCAGGTGGCTCCGCCCCTGCTTGTTTTGACTAAAAATCGTTGATACAAGTTGTTGCAGACGCTCGCTAGATAAGCTAAGATTTTTAAGCTGACAGATCGGAGCCTTGAGTCTAGAAGCGTGTCATCACACTTCAAAATTCACCATGTTTTGGCCTTTGGCTCGAATCTCCACTACATTTCCAGTACGTGCTTTTAATTTTGTGTTCAGAATATGTTATTTTTGTTTATAATTGCTAATTTGTATCCTAGTAATGGATGTGTTTGTGGGCACCGGGTATGATGCCCAGTTATCTGCATTTTCTGGAGTACTGTCTGATTCGGTGAGTGTAGAATTATGGGCAATGCAGTAGGTCTTGAAGTGTGAAGAAGACAAGGGAATTTATATAATTGCATTTCGTATTTGCTGCTATGCTGTGCCTGAGTGATTATATATTAGTTTGTTACCCAATCATTACGAGTCATGTATAGTTGTTTTAGTTAATTGAATCTTGGGCTGCAATGGATTATTGGGCGGATAGGTGGGCAGGGGAACAGTACCCAGAGCAAATCTTGACTCGTGGTACTGCCATTAAGAGGAGTGTGTCTGGTATAGAGTGTAGACCCCTCCACTTGTCGTATTATTAGAAGCCCTTTTCTAGATAAAAGATTTAGAACCCTGAGTTAGTTTATTAAATAAGAGAATAATATTCTTCTCACATGTTTAGTGTCTTGATCACACGTTTGTTAGGGATCTGGCCCAACCCGAGGACTGAGTTGTAATTTTCAAGTTAAGCATACATGCTCTTCCATGTCACGCTTGTTCATATGGCTCTGGGCTATATGCCGATTTTTTTCTATGAGGTCATTTCCCCTAGATGTTTCGACATATTCATATACTCACAATGTCCAACTTTTCCTGTTCAAATTGTTGAGTGAAAAGGGTTGGATAATGTCAAAACATTTGAGTAAACATGTTGGTGCTTTCACTAATAACATTTCCATTGCAGGTGGAGACCATTTTAGACAAGGAAAATTTTACACTGGAGGAGCTTCTGGATGAAGATGAAATAATTCAAGAATGCAAAGCACTTAATGGCCGTCTTATTAATTTGTAAGTTATAAATTGACTGACTGCAAAATTGTTCTCTGATTCACATGTTCAGATTCAAAATTTAATGACTGTTGCTGCTTTTATTTATCATTTTAATGTCATCTTTTGCACTTTGATAAAATGTCCTCATGACAGAACAAGATAGTGGGTTCAAAATGTTAATCTTCATGGTTCACCTCATCCAATTATGCCAAAGTTCAAATCTCTATCCAATTTAACCACTTAACAATCTTGAATAGGTAATATGGGATGATTTGGTGTCATTTATATAGGGCTTCAATTTAGATTCAATGCAAGAGAATGAGAACATTTTGAAGAGTTTGAAGAAAGGTTGAACGATGTAGATGAATATGAATATGTGAAGCATGAGACAGAAGATCAGGAGTAGAGTAAAAGCTATGTATGAGATAAATGTATTCTAGACAAACTCTTTCATGCAGAGTTGAAGGATGAAAATGAGAAAAGAATGGATAATGCAATTGAACTGAAGGTTTTAGCATGGCGTGTGAGATGGTGGAAAGCAATGCATAGTCATAGTGGTAGGTAAGAAAATGTACTTGGTTGAATCTCATCATACACGAGAAATGATTGAAGTTGAAACAGTGCCATAATCGATGCTGTTAATTTATTTTCTTGTGTGAGGCATAAAATTGGAAACTGGGAAATGGTAAATCCAAAGTCCAAGATATTATGTATTTAATGCATTGGTAAACTCCCACCTACAACAACAGAAGGAAAACGAGATGAGAAAAGTTAAGAAAACGAAGTTGAAAGGAGGAAAAAAAGAGAATTGAAGAATTGTTTGAATGAGGAATACATATACTGTCGATATTTCGATGCTTACAGTTGAGAGCCCCTTTTGTGATGGATATAAATAGATTGCTATATTAATAGTAGATAGTTGAATAAGTTTTATGCATCTATATCTAGCCCTTGTTTGAGCTCCTTTTTGAGAGAAAAATGCATTTTTAAATATTGATTTTTGGAGAATGTGTGGTTGAAAATGAATTTTGAAAAGATGATTTTTTTATAAATGGGGCTCAAACAAGGGCCTACCATGCTTATTAACTGTGTAACTCACGTGGAATCATTTTGTGGATAAGATTCATGAGCATACCTGTTTTAATTAATAAGCTTCTAAAATCATACACATGCATACAAGCATATAATGATATAATATGCTGCTCATCCAAATATCGAGAATTCTGCATCTTTCAGTTCATGCAATGAAATGTAGTTGAGGATGAAGATGACGACATTTATCTAAATAAAAAAAGATGCAATTGGTAAAGTTATATCCCGGTCTATAACTGCAAAGGATTTATTGATTACCGAGAGAAGTTCTATTCATGATAGAAGAACGTATTTATGGACTTTGATTTCATTATTTAGTTAGAAATGTTGAATATAAATTGGTTGCTAGTTACATTTGAATAGTATTTGGATATGTTCAAATACGGACATTGGAATGGCTGAAAAGGATGTCATAGAGCTACCAAAATTTTATTATGAAAAAGGCTTATTTTGTTGTCGAATGTGTACATGTATTCCTTTTGTTTTGGGGACCTATAGTAGAATTAGTAAATATCTAATTGTTATTTTTTGCGAGTGTAAATTATTTGCAGGACTTGTACATGTGTCTCTTGATTTATTGCTATAGACTACCATAATGATTCTCTTGCAAGTATCTGAATCATTGCTTCCCTTTTACATGGTGTTATGGTTATTTTATTTCCCATCTATTTTAAATAAAGAAAAAAAATGTCCTCTTTCCATTCCATTTTTATTGCCTAAATACTCGGGAGGAAAGACAAATCCAAGGTCCTCATTTGTCACACAGTAACTAGTTTACTGCTCTTGTAGTTTGCAGGAAAGAACTCAAGTCGAACAACTTGTTCGATACATAGTGGAAGAAGCTCCTGAAGATGCTGAGAAACAGCGTACTTCTAAGTAAGTGGCTGTCATATATATATATATGGCACTCATTCTCATTCTCATTTTTTTTCTCTTTCTTCATTTCAACCACACATTTTTCCAATAAAATAATATTACACACAAATCTAAAACTTTTCATAACTTTTCCACCACACATTCTTCCATCAATCACTGTTCCAAAAATTCTATTCTCAAAAAAATGGGTGTCAAACACCCTCTATATATACACACGAGTGTGTTGCCTAGCTACTCTACTATGTATAAGATCCTTATTGGACCATGATTATATTGATTTCAAAATGGAAGGCTTCTGATAACTATTTTTATTTTTTTTTTATTGCTTGTGCTTACAGGTTTCCTTTTGTTGCTTGTGAAATTTTCACCTGTGAAGTTGATATAATACTCAAAGCTTTGGTAGAGGACGAGGAGGTAGGAATTTTTTAGAACTTTCCACAAAGTTATTTTTTATCTTGACTTTGACAAGGTGGCTCTTTACTTTGGGTTGACAGCTTATGAACCTGCTCTTCTCTTTCTTGGATCCTAAGCGCCCTCATAGTACATCATTGGCAGGTTACTTCAGCAAGGTATGATTAGAATGATTTAAAAAGAGCGTAAAATTTGGGAATTAGTTACATTCTGTCACCTATGATCATGCATAGCATGGATAAATTTAGAAAAAGAAGTAAACAGGAAAAAGCTTAACGTGATAGTTATTAAGACCTTACTGTCCTTTCAATGAAATAAACTTCTCACCTGAGATCATGCATAGCCCGCGATCATGTCCAATGTTATTGTGATTGGAAGCCGCTTTGAATGACGAGTCCAAAAAATTTGTATGACTTAATCCCCACTGTCCATCTTACCATGTATTTTCTCTTCATCTATACTTTTGATTTTTTATGTGTAATCCTCAACTTCTAGAAGTCAGTGCTTTCCTCGAGCTGAACGTAAATAATAATGGTCCCCATTGGTTAGCCCATGCTTCTTAACTCGTCTGTCAGAAAAGTTTTTGTGGTCAACCTGCACCATCATTCCTACAATCATATTTCTTCAAAGCCGAGCTTACAAAACCCTTCTGTTGTAAGCACCTGGGAACTTTGGATTTTGTTACCCATTACCAGTGTAATGGCCAAAATTCGGTGTACATGCACCTTCAGCATCCTTCGATATACATTCCCAAAATTTTTGTTCATACTATCTGAATCTCAGGGGACTGTTTTTCGTTTAAAAAGAAAATGAGGGAGGGGACTGGACAATATGGTTTTGTCCTTCGGCATTTGGTTGCTCAGTTGAGGGTGATGTCCATCAATTTTTTCAAAGATAGACAGTGTTTGCTTTGCTAAAAATTATTATATGTTTGCTTTACTAAAATTTATTTAAAGTTATCTATGCTTTCTTCAATTTCAGGTATTATTGTTTGTTTTCTATGGTGGTGTTTAATATCCAGATTTTCATAATTTTAGGTGGTTGTCTGCCTCTTGCTGCGGAAGACGATTCCTTTAATGAATTATGTACGAGTAAGTCATTTTTTTGTAAATATCCTCAGTTCTTATCTGCTTCTGTCCAGAAGTCTAGGTTCTGGTGGTCTTATGGACTCTATATGCCCAGTTAAATGAGCTTTTGGTTGTTCTTTGTGCATAACTTCATGCAAGGGGATGTTATGAAGTTGAGTGATGGAACCTGGAATTTGAATGACATTTTTTTGTGTGTGTGTGTGTGTGTGGGGGGGGGGGGGGGGGGATTAAAAACTATATGTTAGCACAAATATAAAATAGGAATTCTTTTTAACTTTGTCATGTGTAGCCATGACTTGACAGAGGAAGCAATAGTCGTTTCAGGTAATTCAACCTATTATTAAAGAATATGGCTTCAGTAGGCATTAGGAAACTAATTGTACTGTAGCTTGGACCGCACTCACTGTTTTTTGGACTTGTATGATAATACATGCAATTATATTTTCATATACTGGTTCTCCATATGGATGGTTGGATATTTCGAGGCACTGCTTACTGCTGAATATTTGAAACCTAAATCTTCTTGATATGATGTACTCATTTAATGCTCATCCAGGATCATCACGATATTATCAGGAAGCTTATTGACCTCATCAGAATTACATCTATCATGGAGGTTAGCTGTTCAATTTTTTCTTCTCGATGATATCACCTATCTGAAATCTTTGTGTTTTTCCTTTTGAGCAGGTTCTAATTCGACTAATTGGTGCTGATGAGCACATATATACTAACTACATGGACTCAATTCCATGGTTGGATGATATGAATGTTCTGGAGATGATTGTGGAAAAGTTCAGTTCATCAGTAAGTTGCTTAGGGACTTGGTGGTCTTGCATAATAATGAATATTTATATTCCTACTTCTCTTTAGTGCCTTTGGCTTTCATGCGTGAATGTTTAAGAGCCTGCCTGGGTTCATTTTGGAACACATGGAATTCAAGTCTGTTTACAACGAATTGGAGGGTTATCTATAGTAACAAAAGATCCATGCATCAGACTGTGTGTGCTTCCTTTGTGCATATTGAATTTGCATCTTTCTTAAGTTCTTGCTACTTTACTGAACGAGCTCAAACACTAGTTTGCAGATTCCTTGATCACGGTGTCACATTAGGAAGTCAGTGCCTGAGATTATTCATTTCATGATAAAATTTAAGTTCTCTTTAAGGCTCAAAGTACACATTATAGATAATGAATTTCCTGCCTATCAAAGGTGACTTTAGCTGAACATACACACTTCTATTTCTTGTCACTGTTAATTTATCGTAAAGAAATAGGCATAACTACAAATTTGCAGGACTGCCCTGGAGTGCATGCTAATGCTGCTGAAACACTTTGTGCAATAGCTCGATATGCTCCCCCGGCATTAGCTTCAAAAATCTCCAGTCCAAGGTAAGATTAGCCATTTTCTCTTCTTTCTTCTTATTCCCCCTTTTCTTACCCTCCTCATATTTTGAACTGGCTTGCGTAACAGTTTTATAGGAAGATTATTCTGTCATGCTTTGGAGGAATCACGACCAAAATCCGTTTTGGTTAACTTGCTGTCTGTCTGCATATCCTTGTTAGACCCCAAGAGGCTAATGCCAGGAACATATCATTTATACAACTGCCAAATGACTTATGGATCTGGAATCAATGTAAAACCTGAGACAGTTGAAGGCATGTTGGCGAGCCTAGGTATTGTTGCTCAGGAAGATGTGTTACGATTCCTAAATTATAGAACATATAAGAAATTGTATACGAAATATCCTGCTACTTAAAAAGATCGGATTTCAGCCTGAAATTTGTGAAAAATGCTTCTTCATGCACTCCTCACCAAGTAATTAGGCAAATCTCGTGTTGGAAAAAGAAAGGAGGACATTGCACTTATTTCTGTTGGAATCCCGAATTGATTGAGGATAATTGATAAGGATTCCCCGTTCCATAGTTAGAATATATTGATTGATTTGTTGCAGATTTGTAGAGATTGTAGGATAATTTGATATCCTTTTTTTCCATCTTTGTACTATAAATAGGGACTTTTGCACTATACAAAATTCAAGAAATATAGAAGAAACGTTGTGACTTCAATTTCTCTATATTTCTACGTGGTATCAGAGCCCATTAAGCTCTAACGAGCAATTCGATCCGATTAAAAATCAAAGAATTAAGCACATGAATTTTAAGATTAGTTTGCTCAAACGATCCCATCTTGTAGGGACATGTTAAGGAATAAAATCTCACATATAAAGATGAAAACATAGACTAATTTATATGGGTTTTGGCTACTTCTCTTAACGATGTTGACTTTTTAAGATGGAACTCTAGGTCTTAACATGGTATCAGAGCCTAAGATCATCTCTTAACCCAATAAAATAATGATAGAAACCACCGCCGGTAGAAGAGGATCGACAAACTTTGACTCTCTCAATGGCGAATTTGAAGCAGCTACTGCCATGGGTTCCGGGAAAAATTCATCATTCCAATTGACAGTTGAAAAATTGAATAGGAAGAACTTTCGAGAATGGGTTCAATCGATCGAGTTAATAATTGATCGAAAAGGGAAATTGGGTTACCTCGCTGGAGAAACAAAAAAGCCTACCGCAACCAATGCTGCACATCTGAAAAAATGGAGGTAAGAGAATTCCATGGTTATTGCGTGGCTCGTAAACTCCATGAAACCTGCCATCGGGAAAACTTGTTTCTACAAACTGCGAAGGATGTATGGGACGCAGTCGAGGAAACATACTTAGATTTCGAGAATTTATCCTAAATTTTTGAAATCAAGACTAGGTTATGTCAAACTAAATAGGGTGAACAAGATGTGACTGATTACTACTTGGAGATGATGGCTTTGTGGCAAGAACTCAACTTGAGTTCTGAAGAAGAATGGGAATGCCCAGGAGATAGCGCTCGTTACAAGAAAAAAATTAGAAAACGAGAGAGGATACGAGTTCTTGGCCGGACTACATCGCGACCTCGATGACATAAGGGGTCAAATTCTTGGCCATCGACCATTACCGTCCACAAGGGAGGTCTTCGCAGAAGTCTGTTGAGACGAAAATCATGTTGGAAGAGTTCGGTGGAGTGCTTGGGTCACGAGCTCAAGTTTCAACCCCATTATGAAAAGGTCTTGCACCGGTGAATAATGGAATTGGGCTTATAAAAAAATGGGGCCCAAAATTCATACGAGGTCTTAAAAAATTCTAGTGTTGGACCTGAAGTTATGAGTCTTTACTCGAAAGGGGCAACAAATGGGTCAAGCCCAAAACGACAACGGGGACGACCCTGGTGTAAACATTATCGGAAGTCAGGACATGAAGAGGACACATGCTGATGTTTACATGGGAAACTGACTAATTGGAAACCAAGATAAAACAATAAAAGCCGTGGATACCAAGCGTTGATCGATCATCAAACAGAAAAACCTGAAGAACAAAACAACCAGTTTAATTCCGAACAGATAGAGCAATTCTACCAAATTGTCTCTAGTCTTCAAATACCTGGTCAAACTTCCACGAATGGTTTGTCAAGTTCCCTAGCGCACAGAGGTAATTTTTTCATAGCCGTAAAATCCACCGCTCAATCTCAAACTCCCTGGATTATTGACTCTGGAGCACTCGATCACATGACGGACTCTTATCACTTGTTTTCCTCATACTCACCATGTCCTGGTAATCTTAAGGTTAAAATTGCAGATGAATCGCTTTCTTGAGTTACAGGAAAAGGGAGTATTCAAATTTCTGATTCTATAACTCTAGAATAGGTCCTTCATGTTCCAAATTTATCCAGTAATTTATTATCAATAAGCCAGCTGACAAAAAATTCAAATCGTTCTGCT
This sequence comes from Fraxinus americana, assembly GCA_035079005.1. Classification (NCBI taxonomy): domain Eukaryota; kingdom Viridiplantae; phylum Streptophyta; class Magnoliopsida; order Lamiales; family Oleaceae; genus Fraxinus; species Fraxinus americana. The sequence goes on along the minus strand of CM068709.1, from coordinate 34,716,437 downwards.
AAATTCCTTCCATCTCATTGTGTTTTTCAGGACCAGTGCGAAGGAGTGTGAAGGACTCTACTATTTTGAAGAAACTGATGTGAGTAAACAACGTCAAATTACACTTTGAAATTCTACATTTGTCCTTAAAAATAGTGAAGTTATGTTATGACATTTGAGAATGGGTAACCCAAATTTTCAATACTTGAAACGTATATTTCCTTCTATTTTTCCAATTAAAAATTCTGTTGATCTTTAATGTGAAATTTGTGAACTTGCAAAACATCAACGTGCATCATTCTTGAAATCCACATACAAACCATCAAATTCATTCACCATGATGCATGGTGATTTATGGGGACCCTCACGAACCCCGAACCATACTCATGCAAAATGGTTCGTTACATTTAATGACGATCACACTCAAATCTATTGGGTTTACGTGCTAAAAGAAAAATCCAACATTCAGCCTGTGTTTATCAATTTCCACACTATGATTCAAATACAATTTCAAAAAAAAATCCAAATTCTCCGCACTGATAATGGCACAAAGTACTTCAATAAATTCATGGGGGACTTCCTTCAAACACATGGAATAATTCATCAAAGTTCGTGTGTCAACACTCCCTAATAAAATGGGATGGCCGAACGCAAAAATAGACATCTTCTAGAGGTGGCTCGTGCCTTGATGTTTACTGCAAACATTCCTAAAATATTATGGGGGGATGCTATCCTCATATCTACGTATCTAATCAATGAATGCCTAGTCGAACTCTAAATTTCGAAACACCCTTTCAAAAATTTCAAAAGATCTTCCCTACCTCTCTTAGCTCCAATTGGGTGCACTGCATTTGTTCATGTTTATCCTCACAGTAGCAAACTTGATCCAAGAGCCATAAAATGTGTTTTCATTTGATACTCTCCTACTCAAAAAGGCTATAAGTGCTATGATCCTTCCACAAATAAGATTTTTGTAAGCATGGACATCGTATTCTTTGAATCTACTCCTTACTTTCAAAAAGTCTCTCTTCAGATGGAGAAGTTGCATGAAGATAGGTTTTTAAATTGTGATCTTTCTCCTCCTGAACCTACCATAAACATCAAATCTATTACTTCACCTAGTTCAAATATGCCATTAACATGAGAAAACTTGAACTTAGGTGACGATAAAGGAAAGCAAAGTGATAAGGAGATACTAGTTTATTCAAGGAAGCCAAAATCAAAGTACGAGGAGAATCTCACACCCGAAGCACCCAGAGTTAGAACCATTGATAGCTCCCGATCCTCGTCAACCACCAGAATTCTCTAATGTTAACCTACATATTGCTTTTAGAATACAAACTCGGTCATATACTCTCCTTCACATTTCAAAATTCATGTCTTGTAATAATGCTCTATCTACAGGATTTCGTACTTTTATATCTCATCTTGACAGTATAGAAATTCCAAGAGATATTCAGGAAGCCTTGAAAATTCTGAAGTGGAGAGAAGCAGTATTGGAGGAAATGCGAGCACCGCAAAAAAATGATACTTGGAAAGTGATGGACTTACGAAAGGAAAGGAACCAATTGGTTGCAAATTGATATTTAACTTGAAATACAAAGCTGATGGGACAATAGAAAGGCATAAAGCTCGGTTGGTCGCAAAAGCTTACACACAGATTTACGGCATTGATTACACAGAAACATTTGCATCAGTGGCAAAGTTGAATACAATTCGAGTGCTTCTATTGTTGTCAGCCAATTTGGATTGGTCACTCCAGCAACTGGACTTTAAAAATGCATTCTTGAATGGGGAGTTGGAAGAAGTTTTTGTGACACTACCGCCAGACTTTTGCAAAGTTAATGAAAAAAATCGAGTATGTAAACTAAAAAGATCTTTATATGGACTCAAACAATAACCAGGAGCATGGTTTGATAGATTCACAAAAGTATTGAAAAGTCGAGGATATCACCAAGGACAGTCAGATCACGCTATGTTTCTCCAACAATTCGAAGATGGTACTTAAACGATTATAATCGTATATGTCGACGATATTATCCCAATGGATGATAATATAGTAGAGATGGAAAGACTAAAGAAGAGCCCAGCCACCGAATTTGAAGTGAAGGATTTGGGATCAATGCAATATTTCTTGGGAATGGAAGTTTCTAGATCAAAAAGAGGCGTCGGTATATCGCAACGAAAATATGTTCTCGACCTTCTTACCGAAACCGGCATGTTAGGATGTAAACCAAGCGATACCCCTGTGGATGTGGGAAAGAAAACTGAAGATGTAGGAAATCTAGTAGTAACTAACAGATATTAAAGACTAGTTGGAAAACTTATCTACCTATAACATACAGACCTGACATCGCATTAACGTAAGCCAACACATACATTCTCCAAAGAAAAGTCACCTAGAAGCTATCTACAAGATACTCAGATACCTCAAGGGCTCCTTGGGAAAACGACTACTCTCAAAAAGGGTGAAAGCAAAGAGGTTGAAGTCTTCATAGGTGCACAACTACGGGTTATTGTACCTTTGTATGGGAAAATTTAGTAACGTTGAGAAGCAAGAAAGAAAATGTCGTAGTTAAAGTAGTGCTGGGGCTGAGTTTAGAGTTGTTGTACAAAGAATATATGAAGGACTGTGGTTAAGAAATCTCCTAGAAGAATTGCATGTCACAATAAAGTTTCCAATCAAACTCTATTGTAATAATAAAACAGCAATCAATATTTCCCTTAATCCTGTTTAACATGATCGAACTAAACATGTAGAAATGGACTGGCACTTTATAACGGAAAAAGTTGAAGAATGAACGATTTGTATGACCTATGTCCCCACACAAGAACAAACTACGGATGCCCTCACCAGAGGACTACCTAAACAGAAATTTGTTGATTCATCTGCAAGTTGGATATGATCAACATTTACGATCCAACTTGACAGGGAGTGTTGAAACCCCGAATTGATTGAGAATAATCGATAAGGATTCCCCTTTCCATAGTTGATTGATTTGTTGCAGATTTGTAGAGATTGTAGGATAATTTTATTTCCTTTATTTCTTCGATCTTTGTACGTGCAAAATTCAAGAAATATAGAAGAAACGTTCTGACTTCAATCTTCTCTATATTTCTACAATGTCATTGATATATTCCCCTTGTTAAGCTTTCTCAAAAAGCTGATCAGACTAGAGAAGTCCCAGTTTTTCAAGAATGATGCTAGCTTGTTTCTTTCATTACCTATTTTTATTTTGATGTAATAGAAAGAACCAACATAAACTTGAAGCTCTTGGTCTAGCAGTCTTGTTTTCTAATTTTTTACATCTACATTTATGAGGATAAATTAGATATTATTTGGATGTATTTTTATTGCTTAATGAGGTGGTGATAGTGATGCATAAAGAAATCTTTCTCCTGCCTTTATTTTGTAGGCAATATACTCAAGCTTTTGGATCTTTCATCCGAAGATATGGTCTTGCTAACTACGTATGGAAAGTTGCAGCCTCCTCTTGGAAAGCATCGCTTGAAGGTTTTTTTTTTTTAATATTTCTCAAGGAATTAGAATTTCTTTTTTTGATGTGGATGTAATTTTATATTGACTGCGTGTACAATCACATTTTCCCCCTGAAAATTAGAAGTTCCTAGTAATTCAGCTTATTTATGCCAGTTACAATTTGTTCTTACTTCCTTGCTGAAGTGTTAAGAAGACATCAACTCTCTAATCATCTTTGTGTGTTTTAAGAGATTTTTTCCATATTCAGTCTTTCTTTTCACTGCTACACCCACATCCATGCCCCAATATTTTTTTGGAACACTCAGATCTAAATGTGAATGGTGGGTCTTTCAGATTATAGAGTTCATCTCAGTCTTGTTGACTGTTAGTAGCGAAGCTGCAGAAAAGGAATTGATTCGCCTTGGCTCTTTAAAAGGCATTATAGAATTATTTTTTGAGTGAGTTTCTTGCCTCACTCCAGCTTCTAATTTCTGTGGAAAAGAAAATTTTTGAATACTCTAATTTCACCTCGTGTTGATTTTAGGTATCCATACAATAACTTCTTACACCACCACGTCGAGAACATTATAGTATCTTCCTTAGAAAGCAAGAACGCACATTTTGTTGAACATCTTCTTGAAGAATGTAATCTTCTTGGGAAGATTCTTGAAGCAGAGAAGAATTTCACATTGGATGTTGATAAAAATAAGGTAATAGTCAACTCTCTTGAATAACTTGAGTTGTATTTTTGAATTTTTTCTACACCCATCTTTTCTTATACTTTCAGGATTATCATTTATTTGTTCTCATTCAACTTATATTGTGGTATTCTAAACATTGGCCAATAGTTGAGAATTATACAAGAATAATTTTGTTGAAATGTGTCTTGCAGCCAACCGTTCCTGCTGAGGGTAGAAGACCGCCCAGGATAGGGAATATTGGACACACGACACGCTTGGCTAACAAGCTTATCCAAGTAGGGAATGACAACAGAGACGTACAGACTTTTTTTCAGGTTTTCCACATCTTCATTTTTCTGTCAATGCTAACATCTATCAGTTTGTGTAGGAAGTTAATTAGTATGAAGCATCCTCACTACCTCATCATCCCGTAAGGAAAATAAATGTTTATTATAAATCACCCATTTATGGAATCTTTGACATAGTTCCATTTTTACTAACACTGACTGATAGTTGTATTTTAACATTTTTAGTTTTAGGTCAATACAAGTTTATAGTTTTAATTCTGGAATTTGTGTGGCTCTAAGTAGTGCTCAATATTTATTTTTTAAGATATCTTAAGTTGATATGATTGTATTTGATGTTTGAGTGAACTCATAACTGCATGGGATAATTTCAACGACAATCTTGCAATGTAGCAAGATTTTATTACCTGAACTATTTGTGCCAGATTCTGTCTGATACTTTTTTGAGGCTTCTCTTGCAATTCCTCTTTGCCAGAAAAATAGTGAATGGGTTGATTGGTATTCAAATGTACTGCTGAAGCGCAATGCAGTGGAAAACGTTTTCCAGTGGGCATGCGGGTGAGTGTTTGAGTTTCAGCTATGACTTTTTTCCTTGGTGTCTGCAGCCGATTTGCCATTTTTATATCCTGAATGATGTGATATAGAGTGGTTGGTTTCCTTGTACACAGGTGTAAAAGGCTCACAGTTATATGTATTTGTGTTGTACACTCCATTCTGTCTTGTTTGCTTTAGTAGTCTATGTTCCCTGTTAAGCTAGGGCATTTGTCCCATGCTAAGATAGAACTTTCAATCTTCAATCAAGCTTCATACAGCTGGTCTTAAAATGCAAGGTCCTATAACTTCTGTCATTTTGTCTGGGAAGAGCAAGTAGGAGTCTTGGATTGTGCGTGTCTATGAGAAACACTTGTAAGAAAACTGAAACGGTGGAAAAGTAAATCTAAGCCAGTTGTTTGGATATTGATGCCATTAAGACACATTTGAATATTTGGGACTGAAAAGGTTCTTTAACACTTTTTATCCTTCATCATCTTCTCTGATGCTAACAACTAGCATTTAAATTCTTAGAAAATATGAATTTTGACAAAAGGAGGCGGCCTATTAAACAAATAATTGTATTCTGCTGAGGAAAGGTCTATCGAATTGTAATGGGTGAATAATACTTACTATACTGGTGCCTTTTATATTTAATTCTAATTGTGCTTGATGTCAGTGCTAATAGTTGTAATTGCATTATCGATTCACTTGTAATGGCATCCCTGTATTGACTTTTGCTTGCTGAAATTACCTAGAGTCCAGAATTTTTTGTGTAGACCTTAACTTTTCTTCTTAAGCCCTGTTTGATTAGGGGCATTTTCCATAGAAAATGGAAAAAGTTTTCCATTTCCCCAAGATTTCCTTGTTTGATGTGCAAAAAGTGACCAAGAAAACATTTTCCACAGATTCATCACGCGCCTGCTTTTCCTTGTTTTCAAGGAATTTGTTTTCTTTTGGTTTTGGTGGAAATTGATTTTCCACCTTTTTTTTGCTTTTTTTTATTGCAATTGGAAAAATTTAAACACAATGGTAAAAAATTTTATCGCTTTTATTGACAATTTTCATACAAAACAAAGCCAAACGAGTGGTATTCGGTATGATAATTTTGTTTAATTTTTTTTTTTTTTTTTTTTGCAATTGGAACAAATTCTAGACTCAATGGTAGAAAAATTATCACTTCCATAGACAATTTTCATAAAAAATAAAGTCAAACGGATACCAAATTTTCAACATTTTTCAGGTGGAAAATTATACCAATCAAACACAATTAATTACAATTCCCAGTAAAACAATTTCTAGGCAATTCAATTCCCTATAAAACATTTTTTTCCCACCAATTTTCCACATTTGCAATCAAACGAACCCTTAGTTTTTGTTTTTATTGTAGACGTGTTTCTTTATATCCACTGTTGCAGGAGGCCTACAACACTACAAGATCGGACAAGAGACAGTGACGATGATGATTACCGAGATAGGGATTATGACGTTGCTACTTTGGCAAATAACTTGAGCCAGGTCTTTCGTTATGGAGTCTCTAACAATGATGATATTGATGAGGTACTCTATTTGACATTATAAAGTATTCCATCTTTTTGTTATTTTCTATTTTATCCATGTGTGCATTTGTTATGGCAAACGTAAGAAATCAAATGTTCGGAGCATTAATGAATTTCGAAAACGGGACCTCATCGACTAAAATTTTGAGGAGATGGAATTATCTGACGATAGTGGACTTTCTAATGCCCAATAGCTTGTTCTTTAGACATTTAGCACCGTTTGCTCTTTCTACTCACTGTTATATATTAACTTGTATCCATTGGATTTGGTACTTTTTAAGTTGTGTTAATAGTCGACTGCCGTGAGCTACGCTCACTTGATGGAGGTGAATATGATAATATAGCCGATGAATTATTGTTATAGATTCCCTTGATTCCAATTGGAATGTCTTGAATTGACCTTGCTCAATTATTTCGGTATGAGTTGAAAATGTTGTGTTCTGTGCATTCATTTTATTAGTTGTGGTTATTGCATTAGTACAATGTGTACTTAAACAACAGTCTCTGTTCGCTGTTTGCAGGTTCATGGTTCACTCGAGCGAGATTATGAGGTATACAGCTCTTGGTTTTGTGCCTTGGTTCATTATTTATTGTCTTCTCCTTGGGGTCATTTTAGATATTGTAGTTACATCTCGATTCCTATATGCTATTATTGAATTGTCTTTCTACTCTAAAAACCACAAGTCATGTTATGCATCTGTCGTATGTACATGCAGCAAAGGAATCGTGTTCATCGTTCCAATGGATCACATTTCTCAAAGTGCCTTTTGTTTGTTGCACTAATCTGTTTGAAGACTTCCGGATAGCAGATAGGAACAACATGACTTGGGTGGGTCGGGGAGGAATAACATGGAGAAGATTTAGATAGAATGATGAAGTGGGCGATGAGAGAAAAGTAATTACAACATGCCAGCCAATGACACTTGGATCCCTTACTGTTTACTATAGGAAAAAAAACTATAATGAGTTGATGGCAATTACTTCATATTGTTGTTTGTCCTCTTTTCTATAAGGCTCTTGTTTGGGTGAAACAATTTTGATATAGTCCTAATATGACTCTTTGTAGGACGTGTACTTTGATGATGAATCTGCTGAAGAAGTCATTTCTTCCCTTCGATTGGGTGATGACCAGGATAGGTAGGTGGATATACTTGTTTGCTTTGATTTTCTTCTATATTTGTCTCAGAATGAGAAATGAACATTGCATGAACTTGCATCGGGCTCTTAGCTGTATAAAACTTATTTCCATGATTGTGTCCATAATCCATTCCATGTTTGTTGCTTGTACTGGTGCCTTTTGAAGTTGGCGAAGTTTGTTGGTCGATTGCCAACATATTGAAAAGCTATAATTTTTTGTGTTCATAACTTATTCCATAGAGAGATTTTTGAATTTTTTTTTTAGCTGAAAAGACTGCATTTTGCAGCTTTAGTTATACTATTGAGTTGCAACTCTTCAAGAGCCACTAACTTAAATCAGTTGTTCTAATTTTTCTTTGATGTGGACACTGTCAATGAAGACTCAAACTATATAATCTACCCTCTGGATTTGGGCTTATCTTGAGTGCTTGCCTGTGGGCTATTATGACTTTGCCTTGATTATTTTCTAGTTGCTAGACACGTTTCTCTTTGCTGAAAAGAGAGATTATAGTAATTTATCTTAGCTGAGAAGACTGTATTTTGCAGCTTTAGTTATCCTAATTAAGTTGCGACTCTTCAAGAGAAACTAACTTAAATCAGTCGTTCTAATTTTTCTTTGATGTGTACACTGTAAATTAAGACTCTTAACTACACAGATACCCTCTGGATTTGGGCTCATCTTGAGTGCTTGCCTGTGAAGACTTTGCCTTTAACTGATTATTCTCTAGTTGCTAGACACGTTTCTCTTCGTGTTTTGCAGTGGGTCGCTTTTGACAAATTCCGACTGGTTTGCATTTGAGGATGAAAGAATAGTTAATGAGCTTCCAACTGATCCAGTTCCTTCCCCTTATTCCAACATTGAGGGGCTTGAGGTTGTCAATGGAGGAGCTGATGATGAAGTAAATGCCAATGAAGATGAAGATTTGGCAGGCACTGCTACATCTGAACAGCCTGAACTAAAACCAAGTTTAGCCGATCCTGCACCGAACAATCTATCTGAGAACTCAACAGAATCAGAAACAAGGGTTAGTGAGAAGCCACCCGAATGGGTTGAATGGAGGGTAGATTCAGATTTAGTTGAATTGTCTGATCCAACCTCGACTTTACCTCCAAATTCACCAGAATGTGGGCTTCATGTGGAATCTGACATTCAGCCTGATAATGCTGGCTCAGATAAAGCAGATGCTTCCCAGTCCTCTGTTACTGCATCCGTGGAGAATTGCAAGAGTGATGCTGGAGGAGGATCATCCTATTTAATAAAGATCGACTTAGGTGCCAAAATTTCTCAACCTGCAGAAGCAGAAGGGATCTCGAGCACTGGACATGTGGATTCTCTTACTAGTACAGAAGGCTCATCTGGACATGTTACTGAATCCGAAGAGAAAAATTGACGCAGAAAATAAATCTAGATCCTTATGTCCAGAAGTAACGCTGTCCGAGGATTAACTATGTGGATGCTGATGCTGCTTGACTGATAGACGTAGTTCTTGAGTACCTCTCACCTTCCCATTTCAAGCCCAAGTACAGCTGAGTCTGTAGCGTTCCTTTTTTTTTTTCTTTTTTCTTTTTCTTGCTACTTAGCATATTACTAGGTGAATCGGAACTTACTCGACCTTGTTTATATCATTCCGCTATCCTTTTCCTTGTCCAAGTGGCTTTTAGTTTCACAAATGTTCTGCGCAAGTGTCGAAATGACCAATTTCCATTGATTAAAGCATCAGATGAGCTCGTTTGCTTTTCTTTAATGACACTGCTGATTTGTTGAACAGAACAATTACGTGGTAGTTGAGGTAAAATAAAACGAATAAATGTAATTTACACCAACTCTATGGCACCCTTGCAGACATGTTCCGTTGTTCGACGAGAATTACAGGGCTATCATACGTGATTTTGGACATGCCATAGCCTTACCCAGTTACCCATAAACAAGACTCACCTAACGACATTGGTGGGAGGCACATTTGGTTACTTGGATCACGAATACTTCTATCTGGAGAACTTAATGATACAAGTGATGTTTATTACAGGTCATAGATGGAAGCGACACGTGGCACCATATTTTAGCAGGGGGACCAGTTTAATTAAATCGGGGTATATTTTCCTAACCTCAGACATGGGTTCCGAGGCCACTGCCGTTGTTCCGAGGCCACTGTGGTTAATTGTAAAGCACGCTTCGATGAACATGCACTGTCCAAGGCTCCCTTGCAGCCACTTAAGACCCACGCAGGAAGATCCACTCATGATGAAAATCTTTATGTGAATAATTGACGTGACTCTTATGTAAAGTTTATTTGTGTCTTGTCTTGTCAATGTAAGAGCATTTAATGCTTTGTAAGGCTAGGAAAGTCAACTTGATAACCAGGACTTGATGTCTTGGCCGAGGAGATGAGGCCACGTGTAAACTGATCCAAAGGTCACCATTTATCTTGCAACACTATAAATACCCCCACCATGTAACATAGAGATAAAAAGGCGAATTCTGAAGGAAAAACCAACATTTGGAGCAATCTCTCTCGTTTCAACAGTAATCTTTACAACATATTTTCTACTACAAATCTTATTACTTATCGATTGATTTCTTATGCAATCGTGTTACATTTATCTTTCCGGAAGCCCGAACGGTGACGTCTCGTGTCGTTGAGCTCCTCCTACGTCCAGATTTTAAAGCTATCATTACCGTCGACCGGCATTAACGTGTTGGATTAAACTTACGCATACATGAATGGACCCGGCATCTGTTGGCAACATTTTTTGGGGTCAACAGATTGGCACAATCTGTGGAAATCTATACTATAACCACGAGCAACCCCGTGGAGAAAGCTATTTGAGAAGACTGTGGGCATCCCCCTTGAGAAAGGATTTGTTCTTGACAAAAGAGCAAGAGGAAGCCCCAGAATTGAAAAAATTATTCAAGATTCTGAGCTTAGGAAGATGAGTTCGGAAGAGGAAGCTCCCCTCAGGCAAACCAGAGAAGCTGACAATGAGGCCCCGGTGGTCCGACGTCGACCCCATCACCATCATAGACCAGGTGGTAGGAGGTTGGCGGCCCAGCTTACCAGAGAAATGGCTACTATGGCAGCCAATATGAGGAGCATTACCAATCAAAATTTGGCAATGCAAGAATTGTTGATGCAAATGCAAGGCCAGGGAAGTCACCCAATTCCCCCTTATGTACCCCAGAAGCAATACCAACCTGAAGAGGTTCAAAGTCAAAGGGCACCCCCTCCCAGGCGTCACAGGGGAGAAAGCCCAGTTGAAAGGGAAGTAGGAGTTGACACTTCCTCCAACTATGCCTCGGGCCGACCCACCGAGGCCCCGTTCAACATGGAGAACAACTTTCCTCCAGAGTATGAGCTAGAACCGATGCCCCAGAGGTCTATTAGCGTTTTTGACCAAATAAGTCCAGTGCCTAAGAACAGGCCACAAGCCCCACCTTTTGGAAGTTGGCAACCGGAGGAAAGGCAATGATATGCCCCCCCGCGTTGTGCCGCCTCGGAGAAACGAAGCTCCAGCACCAAGGAACGGGCCACAGCCCCCACCCTCTGCAAATTGGCAACCGGAGGAAAGGCAAGAATGTGCCCCCCGTGTTGCACCGCCTCGGGGTGAACACCAGATGAGGGGAGAGGAGGCCGGCAACTAAGCAGGACCCTCTGCACCGCCCAGATACGAGGCTGAAGCCAACTATGATTCAGATGGTCCACAAAGATCATGTGAGTTGGATGACGATGATGACAACCTGCCATTCTCGCGAGAGTTAAGGAAGGCCCAGGTACCAAACCACTATGTGATGCCTAAAATACCGAAATATGATGGGAGAGGCGATCCAGCGAAACACCTGAACAGCTACAAGACGCACATGAGTCTAAGAGGTGCCACCCCGCTGTGAAGTGCAGAGCATTTCATCGACACTTAGTGGAGCAGCCGAAATATGGTACAGCAGGCTGCCGCCTGGGAGTATCCGTAGCTGGCCAGAATTCAAAACCACTTTTCTGAAAAGATTCGCTGTGAGCAAGGAAGGAGAGGCCCCCATTCAACACCTCCAGGATATGAGGCAACAGCCTGACGAAACCTTGAAGAGCTTCTTATCCCGCTTCACAGACGAAATGACTTGCTGAGTCCAAGTCACTGATCGCGAGGCTCTATCTACCCTAAGAGGAGGCCAAAACATGAACACACTGTTCTGGAGGGATGTACAAAGCCAGGACCCAGCCACCTATGACGCACTACTAAAAATGATGCGACGGGAAATTATCAACGAAGAGTTGATAAGCCACAGGAATAGGGCCAATAGAGGCCTTCAGCCTCAACAAAGGCAACGTGGTAGAGGTCCAACCTCCCACTTGATGGACCAGCAATGGGGCCAACCTAATGATGAAGTTTCCCAAGGTTCAGGCCAAGCACTTGCTGCAGCCACCTTGAATGCTGTACCAACTTTGGCCTACGAGGATGTACCAGCCACTGGCACTCAAGCAAATCCGACAGTACAACAGGCCCTCCGCAGAGGACGAGGCCGGGGAAGAGGTTCGAACCAAGGTAGAACTAACTCTTAGGGATATTGTACTTACCACCATTCATATAGCCAAGCTACTGCGGACTGTAGAGATATAGCCCTGCATCTTAGGAGCTTAAACCCCAGAAATAACAACCAGGATAACCCTAGGCCTAGGAGCAGGCCCCGCCGAGGCAAGACCAGCAGCTTAGGCAAGATGAGGCCCCTTCCCGTCACAGGGAAGTGTCTCCTGGCAAGGGAGAACATGAAAGGCGTAGGAACCGGGATGAGCACCAACGAAGAGGCCATCGAAATAGGCTAGAAGATGCCCCGGTTCATGAGATTGACACCATTTTTGGAGGACCCTACGTTGGCGGAGAAACCAGAAATTCACAGAGAAACTATGTACGAGAGGCAAGAGGCCCTCCATTAACCAGTTATATTGTAGGCAGCAGCTCTAAGAGGAATCAATCACCTCCTATTGTATTCACTCACGAAGATTCTGAGGGTGTTCACTACCCTCATTGTGATGCCCTAGTGGTAAGAGCTTTGATCGCTAGGAATGGATTGAAACGAATGCTAGTGGATAACGGCAGTTCAGTGAACATACAATTTGGATCTGCTTTTGATAGGATGATTTTGGATCACGAGCTGACCCCCACCAATACACATTTGTATGGCTTCACCGGAAATAGCATCATCCAAAGGGGCAAAATCACCCTCGCCGTGGAAATGGGAGAACACCCCCTATCAACAATGCATTTCATGGAATTCTTAATAGTTGATAGTAGATCAGCTTATCATGGGGTGCTGGGAAGGCCTGCGCGAAAGGACCAAGGAGCTATAACCTCCATTCACCACCTATGCATGAAGTTCCTAACGGACCAAGGGGTGGCAACAATTAAGGGAGATCAAAGGGGAGCCAAGGAATGCTACCTCAACTCTGTGAGGAAAGCTGAGCCTAGGGATATGAACATGGTGACAGGCACCAGTAGCCTTGAGTCGCCAACACTTGATGAACTTGATCCACAAGTAACTGAGACTGATTCCCAGGCGGCTCCCATGGAAGAACTTGAGAGTTTTCCTATTGATCCAAGAGAGCCTACTAAGCTGTTACAGGTTGGTAAAAGTCTAGCCCCAAAATTTAAGGAAGAACTTAAAGAATTTCTGTGCAAGAACCATGATGTCTTTGCTTGGAGGCATGAGGATATGGTGGGCATTGACCCTGGAGTCAGTTGCCATCACCTGAAAATTGATCCTAAGGTTGCCCCGCATAGACAAAAAAGGCGAGCCTTAAACCCGAAGAGGTATGAGGCCTTAAAAGAGAAGTACAGAAGCTGATCAACAATGGCTTCATTAGGGAAGCCATTTACCCAAAGTGGATATCTAATCCAATCCTGGTGAAGAAACATAATGGGAAGTAGAGAGTGTGCATTGATTTTTCTGACCTTAACAAAGCATGACCCAAGGACAGTTTCCCACTTCCCAGAATTGATCAGTTAGTGGACTCCACCGCTGGACACGAATCCCTAAACTTCATGGATGCTTATTCTGGCTACAACCAAATTCCTATGTACCTAGGTGACGATGAGCACACCTCGTTCATCACAGATCGAGGCCTCTACTATTACAAGATGATGCCCTTTGGGCTAAAGAATGCCGGAGCAACTTATCAGAGGCTGGTGAATAAGATGTTTGCTGACTTGCTTAGTAGCACTATGGAAGTCTATGTGGATGACACGCTTGTCAAAAGCTTGAAAGCAGGAGATCACATATCCCACCTCAATGGAGCCTTTGAAATCTTGCGAAAATATCGTATGAAGTTGAACCCCCTCAAGTGTGCATTTGGGGTAGCTTCAGGCAAGTTCCTGGGGTACATGGTAAATTAACGAGGCATTGAAGCTAACCCAGAAAAGATTCAAGCGTTGGTTCAAATGAAATCCCCTCAGAAACCAAAAGAAGTTCAGAGTCTAACAGGTCGGGTAGCCGCTCTCAGTCACTTCATTTCAAAAGCCACATATAAATGCCTCCCATTTTTCAAGATATTGAAGGGGGGCTAGAAATTTCAATGGACTGAGGAGTGTGAAGAGGTTTTTCAGGGATTGAAGAAACACCTGGGACAAGCCCTCCTCTTGTCGAAACCCAAATTGAGAGAGGTATTACAGCTTTATTTAGCAGTTTCCCTCGATACTATAAGCGTTGTCCTTATAAGGAAAGAAGGTTCAACCCAGCTGCCAGTTTATTACATCAGCAAGGCACTACTAGCCCCTGAGACTCGTTATCTAGATATGGAAAAGTTAGCCCTGGCGTTGATCATTGCATCTCGTAAGCTGAGGCCCTATTTCCAAGCTCACACTATTCATGTGTTGACTAACTTTCCTCTCAGACAAGTTTTGCAAAAATCAGAAGCCTCGGGCAGGCTATTGAAATGGGCAGTAGAGTTGAGCGAATTTGAGGTCCTCTTTAAGGCTAGAACCGCCATCAAAGGTCAAACTCTAGCAGATTTTGTGGCAGAATTCACTAATGCTCCTGTAATGGAAGAGGCTGTAGCCCCCCATTGAGCCTCCTACCTAGAACCTATTTGTGGACGGATCAGCTAGCGAAACAGGTTCAGGTGCGGCGTGGTCCTCGTAAGTCCTGAAGGTCACAAACTGAACAGTGCAGTACGATTTGGTTTCAAAGCCACCAACAATGCAGCAGAATATGAGGCCCTCCTCGCTGGCCTGAGGCTAGCTAAGGAAATGCAAGGTAAGAGGCTTCAAATCGACAGTGATTCTCGCTTGTTGTGGGACAAGTGAATGGCAACTTCGTAGCCCGGGATAAGGCTATAGCTTCCTATCTCAAATTGGTAATGATCCTTCTCCCTTCCTTTGAGAAATTTGAGTTAATTCAAATCCCACGCCTGGAAAATGCGCACGCTGATGCTCTGTCCAAGCTTGCCGTAGCAAAGACTCGAAATTGTTGACAGTGGTCCCAATTGAGCACCTCCTTAAGCCATCCACCTCGACAGAAACAGTAATGTAGGTAGAAGGTACCCCATCTTGGATGCAACCTCTTATATCCTATCTCAAAGATCAATCATTGTCTGATGACAAAGAAGAGGCATACAAAATTCGAAGGAGGTCTGCCCATTTCATGTTGGTTGACGATGTCCTATACAAACGTGGATTCTCCGCACCTCTTCTTCGGTGCGTGGGAAGAGAAGAAGCGAACTATGTACTTCGGAAGATTCATGAGGGCGTTTGTGGCAATCACTCCGGAGGATTGACCTTAGCAAATAAAGTACTGAGGCAGGGATACTACTGGCCTACTTTGAAAAAAGATGCTCTCCAATTTGTTCGCAAATGTGACAAGTGCCAACGTTTCTCCAACATACAAAGGCGACCCTCTCATGATCTTACTACAGTATCTAGCCCTTGAGCAAGTGGGGAGTGGACCTCATTGGCCCCTTACCTAAGGACAGAGGAAGCGCCAGCTTTGCTATTGTGGCTATTAACTATTTTACGAAGTGGGTGGAGGCTTAACCTCTGGCAAAGATTACTGAGGCCAACACCTCCAAATTCTTGTGGAAAAATATCATCTGTCGATTTGGCATCCCTCACTCCATTGTCTCTGATAATGAGAGGCAATTTGACAACAAGAAGGTGAGAGACCTTTGTGACGAATTGGGGATCAAGAAACACTTCTCCACTCCTCATCGTCCCCAAGCTAATGACCAAGTCAAGGCCGTGAACAAGACTATTAAGCACACATTGAAGAAGAAGCTCGACACGGCTAAGGGAGCCTAGGTGGATGAATTGCCCAGGTACTTTGGGCAATTCGAACTACAAGCAAAAATCCCACTGGGGAAACCCCTTTTTCCATGATATATGGCGCTGAGGCCATGAGCCCAGTTGAGGTAGGATTACCTTCCCCTCGGAGATTGAGATTCAATGAAATATCAAATGACGAGTTTAGAAGATGCGAGCTTGATTTTCTTGAGGAAATGATGAATAATTTCCAACAGAAACTGGCAGCCTACCAAAGAAAGATGACCCGGTATTATAATTCAAGAATGAAAAAGAGGTCCTTCCGCATGAATGATCTGGTACTCCGCAGAGTCTTTCTGTCCTCAAAGGAACCAGGAGTGGGAACTTTGGGACCCAACTGGGAGGGCCCATATCGCATAGAAAGAGAAGTTCAGCCTGGCACCTACTGGATAAAAGACATGGATGGCAGAGTTCAACCTCATCCGTGGAATATTGAGCATCTAAGGATGTACTATCAATGAATGTAATCTGTAGCTGGATGTTACTTCCCAGCCTTTATGAATAAACAAGTTTTCCTCCAGTCTTCGCCAACAATCAAAAAAGCGTGGGCGCTTCAGAGGAGAGGATGGAACCTTAAAAGAAGGCCACCTCGTTCGAACTCCAAAGCGTACATTACAAGCCTCCCTTTGACGAGGCTGAACTTCAAAGGAGAAGCCTTTACTTGGATGAACCATCCACCGAGCAAGGAAGCTTGGGCGCTTCGGAGGAGAGAATTGAACCTTAAAAGAAGGCCACCTCGTTCGAACTCCAAAGCGTACATCACAAACCTCCCTTTGACGAGGCTGAACGTCAAGGGAGAAGCCTTTGCTTGGATGAACCATCCACCAAGTAAGGAAGCGTGGGCGCTTCGGAGGGGAGGATGGAACCTTAAAAGAAGGCCACCTCGTTTGAACTCCAAAGCGTACATCACAAGCCTCCCTTTGACGATGCTGAACGTCAAGGGAGAAGCCTTTGTTTGGATGAACCATCTACCAAGCAAGGAGGTACGAGCAGTTCCGTAAAAGGGACATTTGGGAATGCAGAATTGAAAGTCGATTTAAGGTAATTTCATAATGATAACGCTTTGGAAATACAGTTATCAGTGGTTGATCAGTTACGAACGTAGTTTTAGTTGGTTAAGGTGACTTCAGTCTGGTTCTACTAGATTAATTAGGCTTGCCTTGTTAAATGGGTTATTCAGTTTTGTCTTTAAAGTCAGTTGGTTAAGTTTCACAAGGTCTCAACAGTTGCATTGGATTAGTTATCAAGTTCAAACAGTTCATCGCGATAAATGTGAGTTGCAATACAAGGGAAGAAGCAAAGTTTGTGTCTCATTGATAAACAAAGGAATTACAAGTAGCAAGTTACAACAAATTCAAGAAGTAGGAGGCGGGGGAGCTGGAACATCAACAGCAGGCTGAGGCGCTTCGGGGGGCTGAGGCTTCTCAGTGGGAGCATCATCTGATTCAAGCTCCATCACCTCGTCCTCCTCAGCTGGAGTCTGATGAACCTCCTCCTCAATAAATTCAGCTTTAAGATTAGAGATGTCCAACTCTGGTGTGTCTCCTCCAACTTCTCCAAGACCTCCTGGTACGCCACCTTGCTCCAGTAAATTCCGAAGTGGCGATACTCTTCGGTGTGATGGAAGTTGGCAATGCAGTTCTTCACCGCGATATCCCCGGCTTAACGCACATCAGCCTCATACTTCTTCACCTCGGTGGCGTACCACTTCAGTTCATTTTCCATGAACTTGTTGGCATCTCTGCTTCCAGCCAGCTCTAAGTTCGCCTTCTCCAGGGCCTCTGCAATGACCTTTTGGTGGTTATCAGACAACTCCACCTTCTTGGTCAAAGCTGCCACCTCGCACTGAGACTTATGTACTTCTTTCTTTAAAGTTTCATTCTCAGCGACGAGGGAAGCACGCTTGGCGTCGTCAACATCCCTTTGGATCCTTAACTCCATGTTGGCCTCTTTCTTCTCCTCAAGTTCAGCCTTAACCGCCTCCAACTCGTACCGCGAGGCCCTATTCCTTGACTGAATATCAGCAAGTACTGTCTGGCACTCAAGTGCCACGCCAAAGGCCCTGGTAGTCTGGCTCACCAAAGTGGCCGTAAGGTCCACTGCGTCGCAGGTGGCGACGTAGTTCTGCCACCTCTCCGTCCAGAATTTATTAAATTCCTCGGGCAGAAGCATCTCAATGAGAGCAGGGGCAATTTTGTCTTCCCTGTCTCCCAGGAAGTTCTCAGACTTCTCTGGGGTCCTCTCCACAAGTTTCCTCTTCGCGGCCTCGGCTTTTTTCGCCGCGTCTTCAATGATTTTCCTTGATTGGGCCACCAAGGCAACATCAATGGAAGACTGCAGGAGCTTCGGCTGCTTAGAAGCGCCCTTCTCCGGGTATGACATTGTAGTCCCGAAGCTTGAAGACCCACCGCCTGGGCCCAGCTTCCTTTTCTTTTGTGGCTCCTCCGCCACACCTTTGCCCTTGATAACAGGCGGTTTGCCCCCCTTTATAACCTTCTTGGGGGCCTCTTCCTCCTCAGCGTCCTTATCATTTTTATCCTTGTTGAGGCGATCCAGCTTGGACTTCACTTACTTGGCCCCCGAGGACCCAGGCTTCAGCACCTTTGCCCCAGCAGTGGATGTTGACTTCATGATGCTGGCCATGTCAGGCAAGGCATAGTCCTTCTTCTTAAACTTATCTGCAAGCACAAGCAAAGAGGTTAGAACCATGAAAGTCATGAAAAGTTGAAGTGAGAAAGCTTATACCTTTTGGGGCCATCAGTCCGAAATCGATGAAGTATCGGTTCCTCTCGATGAGGTGGGCAAAGCTTCGAAGCTTCGGAGGCTTCTTGTAGATATCACCAATAACACTCCACTCGGCCTCGGTTAGGTCGTACCGAGTACTGCAATCTGCAAACCAATAAACAAAGAGCAGTAATACAGAAATATGCTAAAGCCAAAGAAGACTTAAGGCGAGGCACTCACAAGCTTCGTAGTACTGGGTCAGCACGATAATGGCTGGGACAGCGTCTCCCTCAACCATCTGCCACCTACCCATAACCCAGAACCAGGACTCCTTCCACCCCTTTATGGAGGAAGCGGGCATGGGAGCCCCAAGGGTTGATGTAGTACCACCCCTTCGAGTCGTCCTTCCCTACGACCCTAGCGTGGAAAAGAGTTTCGAAAACGCGAAGGGGCAAGTCCTCGCCTAGGGACACTTCCTTCCAGATGAAGTAGGTCCCCACAACTTGGCTCCATCCATTGGGAAGGATTTAGGTGGGGGACAACACAAAGGTCCTCAGCACCGCCCTAAAGAAAGGGTGCAGAGGTAGACGCACTCCTACTTTAAGCAGGTACTCACTGGATGCTACACAATTGGGCCTCGGAAAACAGGCTCTCTCATAGGGTTCAGGGGCTATGAGTTCTACGTAATGGGGTATGTGGTAAGTATCCCTAAATTCGGCTAGTTTGGAAGGGGTGATGTTTGATGGGACTTGGCTGCCCCCCAATCCGCTTCGTAATCTATGGGCTCCTCGGACATACTATACCATTCACTCGAAGCCCCAGATATTGACTCCTCCCCACTCCTAACCACTGTAATGGCCAAAGACGCCTCGGCGGACATTGCGAAAGAAAGAAGACTACAGAATAGCTACGGCAATGGTGTTGAAAGATAGAAAACTACTCAGATGAGAGTACCTAAATACGCAGGGAAGATTCGTCGGAAAACTCGTCGGAGAAGATGCGACAACAAGAAGAATTTGAGAGATTTTAGCGAAAGTAAAGTTTGAAAATGACAAAGTTCTAGCTTTTATACTAGTAAAGGATTCAATCCTAGCCGTTGGATTGGATCTCAGTTAATCTGAGGCGTTCAAAGGTAAACAAATCCTAGCCACAGATATCGAACGGTTTTATACCTTCAACGCTCCAGATCAGCACGTGTGTGCACCAACACAGATCCGCGCGTGGGCGTGTTCTCGAAACCACGCATCCTAATAATTAGCCATCATTATGTATTGAATTCAAACAGCTGTACGGTTATTGGAATTCGTCTCGATGCAACCCACTTACCTTGGAAACATAAGAAATCGTCGTATCACAGGCGCAAATACCAACGAATCCAGCCTCGGCAGTTCGAGTATGAACTCGTCTCACTTCAAAGGACTTCAGCCTCGGCAGTTAGAATATGAACTCGCCTCACTTCAAAGGACTTCAACCTCGGCAGTTCGAATATGAACTCGCCTCACTTCAAAGGACTTCGGCCTCGGCAGTTCGAATATCAACTCGCCTCACTTAAAGTAATTCAGCCTCGCCAGTTCGAATATGAACGTGCCTTGCTTCAGCTCCGAAAGATCTTCAGTTTTATAGGCAACTTTAACCTTACGCCTCACACTTCTTGAACTCCACGCACAGTATGAATATCTCTGCCTGGACTTGGGGGACTAATGTGAAGTAAGGAAAATTAAAAAAATTTCTGACTTATTGGAAGTCCACACCCGGCATAAATAACCACACATGGACTTGGGGACTATTGTTACGGGTCATAGATGGAAGCGACGCGTGGCACCATATTTTAGCAGGGGGACCAGCTTAATTAAATCAGGGTATATTTTCCTAGCCTCAGACATGGGTTCCGAGGTCACCGTCGTTGTTCCGAGGCCACTGTGGTTAACTATAAAGCACGCTTCGGTGAACATGCACTGTCCGAGGCTCCCTTGCAGCTACTGAAGACCCACGCAGGAAGATCCACTCATGATGAAAATCTTTATGTGAATGATTGACGTGACTCTTATGTAAAGTTTATTTGTGTCTTGTCTTGTCAATGTAAGAGCATTTAATGTTTTGTAAGGTTAGGAGAGTCAACTTGATAACCAGGACTTGATGTCTTGGCCGAGGAGATGAGGCCACGTGTAAACTGATCCAAAGGTCACCATTTATCTTGCAACACTATAAATACCCCCACCATGTAACATAGAGAGAAAAAGGCGAATTCTGAAGGAAAAACCAACATTTGGAGCAATCTCTCTCGTTTCAACAGTAATCTTTACAACATATTTTCTACTACAAATCTTGTTATTTTTCGATTGGTTTCTTATGCAATCGTGTTACATTTATTTTGCCGGAAGCCCGAACGGTGACGTCTCGTATCGTTGAGCTCCTCCCACGTTCAGATTTTAGAGCTATCATGACCATCGACCGACATTAACGTGTTGGATTAAGCTTACGCATACACGAGTGGGCCAGCATCTGTTGGCAACATTTTTTGGGGTCAACAATGTTTATGCATTGACGCTCTTGCTGAACTCCTAACTAGAAAATGAGCTGTCTCTTCCAACATATATCAAGGTCTAGTATTTTGTTTTCAATCAGCAATTAGAAAGAACTATTTGTTCGAAGTTTTGGAGAGGCAAATTGCAAGCCAAGGTCGCGAAGAAGAGATTCTTACAGTTGCTAAGCTTGCGAAAAAACGTCCAAAATTCAGTGAGCGAAAAAGGCCATTCATGAAGCGAGTGGCAGCTGAACTTGATAGGCGGCTTAGAAGGATAAACGAGGATTTAATATGGAAACCAACTTCTCGACTTGCTTCTTGTTCCCCAAATGAAACCTCTTTCAGTTACAAAAACGACAGAGTTTCAGAGGATGATCAAGATATGCTATAGAAAATCAGCTTTACTTGTTCATGTGAATGGTGATTGATATTATTATATTCTCAGGTTCTACCTTCTTATAATAAATGCACAACTATAAATGACTAGAAAAATATAAAAGTTTACACGATCTCATTCTTGTAAACTATTGCAGCACAAGGAAATAGTTCAGTGTGTGAAAAGTTCACAAAGCTCCCTCGCCATTCATAGAGAATAAAAGAAAAAAAAATCTGAGATATGTCCAATGCCAGAGTGCCAGTCACTGAGGCAGTTCAAGGTCCGGTCTTCGATCGAGTGCTTCTACAGTAGAATCATCTGGAAAAGCATCTGGATAGGTCTCTAAGATCTTTGCCTTCATGCTCCTAGCAATTCATAACAAACATCATAATTTTATTGCACGTAATAATCTCCAAATTGAATGTTAGTTAGAAATCTGATACAAATAAGTTCAGGTGAAAGATGAAACTTGTTTAACCAGAAGTATAATAACACAGCTAGAGACAAGAACTTACCGGTTAAACGACAGCAGAAAGGAGATCATACCCAAATAAAACAGCTTCTATAAGATGACCGTTTCACTTAACTGTTATTTCTTACTCATATTTCAGTCAAATAAAATTAGTTGGTTGGATGCCGAAGTATAATTATTTTCTTTCTTCTCAGCATAAGACACAATACTAAAATGGCCTATCCATTTATTTGCATTTTATACTTGCATTTGTCCTGAGAAAGCCACGGATCCCTTGTCAATCAAGAAACTGAAAGAGCCAAAAAAAAGAATCAAGGCAAATCCAAATGAATTCGAGTTTACTCGGTTTACAAGAAAAATATTTATTGGGGATTACCAAACCATACAGTAGCTCTGGGAGGATTCAAGAGCTAAGTTTACTTCGTTTGCAAGAAGGAAAAAAAATTATGGGGATAAGCAAAGCATACAAGAACTCTGGGAAGACTTAGTGTTGGGGAGGACTAGTAAACTCCAACCGTAGGGGCAGCATAACATGGACTTTTGATTTTCAAGCAGACAGTGGTTTACTAAATGAGACTGGAACTCAAGAAGAGCTAGATCCAAAGAATTTATAGGAATAACCTAGACTTAACTTCTAATTCAATTACATTGTACCTCTGCACATGTGGCATGTCTATCAAAATTATGTTTGACGTCAATTATTTAATCAACATACGGTAAATGATGAATTGATACACGTCGTTCAATCATAGATTTAGAGATGTAAATGTATAGCTTGGTCACATGGCTGACATCATCTACCTAACCTTGGATGAAGGTTCATTGACTTCTAGTTCAGTCTTAAACGGGCTAAAGGGATTTTAATCCTATACTTGGACGTAGCAAACCAATCCCTCAAGAGTTCCCCAAGCCGCCTAATGGCCAAAGCACTATTGGAATTGTTGACATCCGACTTCCGAGGTCATTAAATACAGTTTGTTGTATACATAAGCTCATGCTAATGTAAGCTCGGTGTTGCGTTTTTTGTATTTCAAGTGTCTGATATCGTAACAAGTAATAAATTGGACATTTGAGTCTGTATTATTGTTCCCACGAGGACTATACTTTAGTCTTAATCTACTTTTTCTAACTCTTATTTGATGAAAGTAAACAAATAAAGTATGGCAAAAGTTGTGAAAATTATTTTTCTTTTATGAACTAACTACCTAAAACTAGTGGAAAGTATAAAAAGATTTCAAACACTAATTGATAGAAAATTGGAATACATAATGAATATTAGGGTAAAACAAGTTCATCTAATAATCAACTCGATTCTTAATTCAAGATTCTAGCCTAATGTAGTGTTCGGTCAAATTCTCCTACAGTATTCAATTTACCCCTCTCGAGTTCTCATTGAGCCTATTTAACTAATTCAATTCCATATCTCTATACGAATTACCCTTAATTAACGAGTAATGTCACTAGGAATTCATATAACGACCGCAGTACTACGTATAGGTATCTCTACACGTTATACTTCGTTACCGAATTTTATTACACGTTCTAGGTCTCAAACTCACCTCTCGATTCGTAAGAAACTTAATGGATCATCAAATTATTGATCAAGTAATTCAAAGCATTGCAATCATAATAAAATCAACACATGGAAGAATAAAACACAGAATTCTTGAGTTAAAGAACTAAGGGTCTCAATAGATTACATTATTTGCCCTAATAAGGAATTTAATTATTCATAATGTAGAAATAAACACTAAAAGTAATGGACTACATCACCGAATTTTAATTAAATCTTGCACCAAGATCTTTTTTCACTTCCAATCAACGCTTTAAACTCGAATCCCGTGATGATTCTCTTCTTTCAATTGGGCTCTTCGATCTTCCGTTGTATCCCCCTTTCTCAATGTTTGGAACCCTCTTTTCAATGAGTGGGAACCCAAAATACATGTCTCCTTAGGTCTATTTATACTTTCATACACGTTCTTGGCCAATTTGGAGTCTTTTTGTGGGGTTTTCGAGGCCCAAAGATTAAAAACCTAAAATCTGTGGCGGCGCACAGCGCCTGGGAGCTGGGTTGCTATTCACTTTGCGTGTGTTTCAGTATTTTTGTCATGACTTTCTCTCCCGATATCCGATTGAAGTAATTCAAGATGCATTGGAAAACTAACTAAAAGGGCTACAACTGTTCTTCAGAAATCGTCTTCAAATTCGATCGTTTGCTATGTCAAATATGGATCACAATACGGGTTTAAAAATCGATGCATAACTCTTTCAATCCTAAATTGATATGTGATCATATTTTGACGATATTTTATCCATTTGACATCTTCCTTTATCCGAATGACTCCTAGTACTCTCGAATCTTCATCGTGAGGTTCTACACAACTTTTGAGCATTTGCACTTCAATCTCCAAACTTTGGATCTTGCCACTTTTTCACCAATTTTGCATTCTTTTCTCCAATTCTTTATCATCCATCAAGTTCCACCTAATAACACATTATATCATAAATTACGCTATAATCTCATTAAAAGAACCACAAAATGTCATAATTTGAAGTTCGGATCACTCGAATATTTGAGATCAGCTTGCATTACGTTATTGCTGAGGTTTGATGTGATATAATAATTGAAGATTTCTTACACATAGTACAAATAGTCAATCGACAAGTGACATATGGAAGGTCTTATATCAGCGTCCGCCCATTCTACCAATCACATGCCTTGGCTTCATTCCCTAAGTAGTTCATTAATTACTGGGAACCACATGTAAGGTTAATTCATGATGACATGACAAGTCGAGCTCAATAACCAAAGCAAACATGCCAATGATGTATTTTCTCAACTCGATACTGTAGCGAATAAGACACGAAAATGAAGAATACATGTAAATCTTTCCCTATAAAAGGATAATGGGAGCCTTGATAAGGGGGACAGGATTTTTCTAAGATCTTCTTCAAGGAAAAAAGAACAAACATTTATAGTGACAATTGTAATTTGCAAATCACTATCAATAAAAATTTTGTTTACATTTTAAGTTGGCTTGGATCTTATTTATACAATTTTCGACGTCAACAGGAATTGTCACTTAATATGTAAACTAAAGTCTAAGGCTTTTCCTTCAGAATAGAAAAGTGGCATTCATCCAATGTAACATATTACTCTCGTAACTATATTTGCAAACACAGCCACCAAATCCTGAAAACTGTCCAACCAATAAGAACTAAAAGCCTATCTCCAAGGCATGCAGTTCAAAGGCTCATCAGATCAACCGACAAATTGAGACGGTCACAGACCAAACCAACTACTATAAGGCTCTGTTTGATAACCAAGATTTTCCTTGGAAGTTGAAATTTTTTTTCTATTTTCCACCTTTTGCACCGTTTGATAGCAAAAATTTTACCCGGAAAATGTTTTCCACCCCGACCCCTCACGCGCCCATTTTCCCACTTTTCAAGGAATTGGTTTTTGTGTTTTCCAGCTTCTTCTTTTTTTTATTTTTTTATTTTTTGCAATTGAAAAAAATTATATCAACAATGGTAAAAAAAAAATTCCCTTTAATGGACAATTTACATGCAAAACAAAGTCAAACGAATTGTATTCTGTATGGTAATTTTTTTTTTTTTTTTTTTTTGGCAATTGGAACAAATTCTAGACGGACACCAAACTTTTAGCATTTTCCACGTGAAAAATTATACCAATCAAACACAATTAATTACAATTCCCAGTAAAACAATTTCTAGGCAATTCAATTCCTTGTAATTCATTTTCTTTTCACTCATTTTCCACATTTACAATCAAACGGACCCTAAGATTAATGCTATTTAGCTTCACTGCGGTTGCAACCCAATTTAAGTGGCGTTGATGTGACAATCTATCATCTACTGCCACCTAGACTGGGGTTGCAACCCTAGTGGGGCTACATAACATTATTCCTGCTATAAATATAGGGCGCTAACGACCTCCAGGAGACAATTTTGCTTCCATCAAGCCAAAACTCTGCTAATCACCTTAGACATCCTGATTTTAAGTACTCTCAATAACCTTAGAGGATGCACTAGTGCGTTTGTTCAATGTTACTGATAGCATGTTAATTAAACCTTGCAAACTTTAAGATAGTTCGCCATTAAATTACATTGCTCAAATCTGCTAAAAGTTTAAAGCTTGCTCCAGTCATTTTAACCAAATTTTCTTTGACATGTAATCTGCAGAACAATTTTACAGGAACTAAATCATCTCGATCATATGTTGTGCGTCTGAATCAACACAAGTCAAGGCCAATACAAAATTATATCATAGAGAAACTAAAATTTACCCACATTCTTGATGATTGAATTCCACAACAAGGTTGTTTTTTCGTCGAAGTACGAAAATGAACCAAAAAAAAAGAACGTTCAGAGTTAATACCTCAGTTTCATAAAAATGTAATCAAGGTCCGATTTCATGGATCGTAGTACGCGGGTATTCCTGGAGAAATCTGGAGAAACTTCTGCAAAGCAATTCGCCGAATAATCATTAAAGTGGGATAATACTGCATTACTATCCTGCAACCTTCCCAATCTGTTTTTGGGAGAAATGGAAACATAAATCAATCAGAAAAAAGTATATTATACACACATCATATGTACATAGAACAAGTGCGTATACGTATATGCATACATGAGGTGTTGGGATTGTTTGACAGCATCCAAATCCTGGGAATCAACTAGGGTTTTGAGCTCTTTCGAAATTTCTTCCGATGCTGCTCTTATGGATTCTTTTTCCGATTGATCCATTTTTACGCTTCTGTATGTGAATTTGGGGCCGGGAATTTGCCCTTTTCTCTTCGATTATAGCTATTAGCTAGAACAGGAGTGGCAATGGGATCGGACTGGCCGTCTGTCAGAACCGGGCCATAGACCGGTTGGGCCCGCATTTAAACTAACTTTGGCCGAGTTGAACTTGTCAAGGATTCTGAGTTTGCGGGCTTCGCAGATCGGCCCGGGGGTGGACCCATGGCTTAATTTTAATTTATATTTATGAGAAAAAAAAAAAAAAATTAGGCTCACTACTCTTAAAAAGAAACCAATTAGATTAATGTACTTGACATAAATTTAAGAGTGATGATACAAGTACATAACTTTCTACATAATGGTCTACATAGTTACACGTGGCATTCATTCAAACCTTTAATTCAAATCTGACATTTACACATCAACGACATGATGGGTGCCACATCACATTGTGTCAATCATTGTATACATTTATTATGTACACTTAGTATTTTCCTAAATTTAAACTTCTAATCACCATAACTTATACGTCACAAAACCCACCACATTCAGTTACATACACACAGAGACACAAAGACCCGTCTTCGCTCACGATTTTTTCAAATTTTTCATCAACATCATCCCGTTTTTCTCCAAATTTCGATGGACTTTGAAGATTAATTGTATTCCAACATCATTCATCCACGATTCACACTTCCATCCTTAAAAATTTCAAGAAATCAAAAGTAAATCGGCTCAACTTTATGAGTTTCGAAATTTTTCTTCTTTTTCTGAAATTCTTGCTCATTGTTGGAATTTTTTGAATTTTGTTGGGAGTATGGGAGTAGTTGATGTTGGTTTTGTAGATTGGTTATCGAATATTTGGGTTTACCATAGAATCATGAGAAAATTTTACTCATTTCAATTACTCTGCATATCAAGTATTCGATTAATTGCTCCAAATGCATTTTTGTGTTAATTATGTCATGATTTTTGTATGATACATACCTGAGAAGGAGGATCGATCTTCTATATGCTAGTTCTTGCCGATCTTGGGGCATCACTCACATGTCATTGTATCTCTCCGTTTGCATGAATTAAATGACAATTTAGGGGGAAGCATATTTAAGTCTACGTTCCTCCATATGTCCCTTGCGTCCCTATTTGAGTCCCTACTTGCAGTCCCAGTTTTCTACTTATTGCTTATTTAGGATTGCTATATCATATATGAGTAACTAATGGTCGTTCCGCCATGTTGACTTGTTATGAGGAGAAGCAAGGAGGCCAATTGAAGTGGGGAAGAAAGGAAAGAGGAAGAAGGAAATGCAGCCAATGATTTTCCTGAAATTTAAATCCTTACGTTTTTGTTTTCTATTATAACATAGAGATGGAATGGGAAGAAGGTTGTTAATGATTATCGTGAAAAAAATCCATCCACTACCACCTCTAGGTTATAATAGAATGATTCTAGGGAAGGTAAACGGCTTCTATGGATGAGTAGGATGTTTCAGCTTATATATAGACGTCATTTTCTGCATTTTTACTGCATAGTTTTACAGTATGATGGTCCTTACTTTTTCCTTAGCTTTGGAGTTATACAGAACTTGTAATCTTGGATAGAAAATCCACATGTAGAACTACTGATGCTTTGTAGGATTTTTTTGGTTATGAATTATATTTGCGTTCTGATACTTCACAACTTGTTTTCCATTTTTCGTACAATTAATGTTATGGATCTAAAGGGAGGAATATTTATTTTCCATTTTCTACTTCCTGTTCTTGATTGCTAACTAGCTACTGTTTTTTCTAAGTTCTGTCTGTTTTTTTGAGTTTCGATCACTTTTTATAATGTTGTCACTATTTTCTATTACTTTTTTGATTTTTTTTGTCACTTTTTTGACTAACAAAATCACTTTTTTTTATAAAAGTGAGATTGTGTCACACTGTCACTTACTTAATTTTATGCATTACCTAGAGATGTCAAAGTTGCTCGTCAATTTTATAAAAGTGACATTGTGTCACTGTTTAAAATTGTCACTTCTTTTAAGTTTTTGTCACCTTTTAAATTTGTCACTTTTTAAGGAAAAAAAAAGTGAAATAATATGTTATATTTTTCTAACATAATCAGCATGTGGATTGGCCTAGACATGCTGATTATTTTAAGAATATAATTAATGGTGCTGCACAAATGGATGGTGTTATTTTGGTATGTCACTTTTTTTAAGTTTGTCATTTTTTTTGAGTTTGTATCATTTTTTGAGTGTGTGCGCCATTTTTTTTGAGTTTGTATCTTTTTTTAAAAAAAGTAAAAAATTGACAATTTTTATAAAAAAAAATGACATTGTGTCACTTTTTCATTTTACACAATATTTTTTACTTCCTAAAAACATTTCATATGATTTTTTAAGACATCTTTAATTTTAAGGGTATTTTTGTAAGTACGAAAAAAAAACTGAACCAAGGATTCTCGGCTTGCAGGCTTCACGGATCGGCCTGAGGGGACCCATGGCTTAATTTTATTTTATTTATAAAAAAATATATAGAGTGAGAACTCGTGGCTGATTCGGCTCGACTGGATACTACGTCAAAAGGGACATGGGTTGAGCAGGCCTGGCTTCTTCGTCAATAGGCCTGGCCAAGCTTAGCTAGTTGACAAATGGATTGAGCCCGCTTTGTTTATTGGGCAGTAACGAGCTCGAATGGCCATGAGCTCGGATAGATCCATTGCAAACCCTAGGATTGAGGGATTTTCTAACATGGCAGACAGAAAAATAATATATTTATTTATCATAAAATATTTTAAATATTTTTTTATAATAAATATTTATTTCTTTTCAAACAAGCTAAAAAGGAAATGGGGAGATATTGAGTGAGAGTTCGCATACAAAGGAGTTAACACAAAGAGGATTGTACATATGATATATCTATAGCATATTGTGTCGTGCACGGACGAGTTGTACATGGGGCTTAGTTGAGGTTCAGTGGCGGGTTGAACTTGGCCAAGGGGGATAGACATGCACGGGAAGATAGGTCAAGGTCGAGGTTTGCGTTGGGAGAGTTGTGCATTGGGGGGCTTAGGGCTGGTGCACATATCATATCCTTTTATGAATTGTTATTAAATTCGGATCGGTCCAGTCGGAGTGCCCGTTGAACCGTGACCCGGATCTTTGACCGGACATGATAGGAGGATTTGATAGATTAAAATAATTTAATCTTACTTCATTTTATTATATCAAATAATTATTTTATGAACTTACTATGTATGGCAAAGTTTATTTTAGTTAAGAAGAACTGAATATATAATGACATAATTTTTTTGTTATAACTAATAAATGGTTTGTACAGAACAAAAATGAGAATATTATTATACTTTCATATAAAATACAAAATTATAACTCAAATTTAAAGATATAAAAATAATTAATAGCAAATCACTTTAAAATTTTAATTATCTTAAAGAAAAATATTTCATATTTTAAATAATTTTTAAACAATGACCACTGATCCGACCACCGATTCACTGGTCCAACCAATGACCGATGACTCAGTACCTCGTTCGAGTCGATGTCGAGATCAAATCTAATAACTATGCTTTACTTTTAAGATTATATCCATTTATCAATTACTGACTTTGAGGTATTTTAAACTTGAAATACTAAGTTGAAGACCTTTTAACCAAATTCTCCTTCAATATGATTTGCATTGAACCCTCTTCTTCCCTTGCACAAGAAAGCACTAAAAGAACAGCAAATTTGGTCAAAGTTTATCATTACTTGACACCCTAGTCCCTTCTCTGAATCTTGAACCTCGCATTGTCTTTATCGCTTTGATAAACCCAATATTCTAAGCTAACTTTAATCTTTTTTCTTTAACACAACAGTGCTGACATGAAAAGGATTCAAATTGCACGCTTGCCTGAATCTCTGTCTCTCACCAGAAAAAGGAGAGGGAGAAAGGGAAAGTTGAAAAAGAAAGTGCAGGGGACCATATGAACAAAAAAGAACAATTCTGTCAGCACTCTGTGCTGTACCAGAATGAAAGAGACATCTGTAGAGACTACCTCGATTTTCGATTGCTCGTTTGGATTTCAGTACAAGTCAGTGTGATAAAAACAAGCAGTGGATACTAATTGCGAATAGTGTAGTCAATGGAAGGCAAACATGGGCTATTTTTCATAGTCTTGTAGAATTTCAAACTGATGTCCCTCCAATTCATAAGCAATATCGAGTTAGAATTTGTGAATACGAAATGAATGCAGTAGAGACCCAATGATGGTCGAAAAGTGAACATGTAAATTTACGAAAATAATGCATGTGTCAAGCTCCCAATGTTGGACGAAAAGTCTTAACATATAAATTTACGAAAATAATGCACTTGTCGGAGAATAATACTGACTTTCGAATTAGTTGAAATAGATGGACAGGACATACATCCAAACAGATACGAGGTCAAGTTCAGAACCTAGTTATATGTTATATGTGCTTTCAACAAAGTAGAACAAGTACATAAAAAAAGCTATAGCTACCGAATGTTGCAAGGTCTTTATGCTCCTCTATTGCATTTAGACAAAGGACCAGTTTACGAACATGAAAGCAAGGCAGTGATTGGAGTCATCGTCGTTCAGAACCTTCCACGCAATGGCTTGTTCATAAGCAATAGGCCTGCCCATGCTCGAAACACACACTCCTGCAGGCAGATAGGCGAATCCCTGTATTACAAGAAAAATAATAAGCAAACACAGTGAATCTTCTTGCTAAAAACAATGGAACCAGGATTGCAGTGACATTTTGAAAATAAAAAATTATCAGACGAATTTTGAGGGACTAACCTGCTGCATTATCTTGGAGAACTCTGAAAGGAGTAGCTTTCGGCCAGTTTCGTCCAAAATCCTCTCGAGCATTATATCCTGAAGAGCCACAAGTGTAGTCTCAAGCATGTCGAGACCTGCCTGGTTTGCAAATGTGAAAACCGCAGACGCCTGCAACCAGAAGTTAGTTGGTCACACAGTGTTCTCTCTCTTTTACTCAAAACATAAGCCTAGAGAAAGAATTAAGGATAAAAAAAATTGGCATCACTAACATTCATTTTGACAGAGCAGCACATGATAGCATCACTATGATGCCACAGTTGTTTCAAAACAGCATCACCAGCTTCCGAATCAATCTGAAGGAATTCTCCCCCGGTGTGCATCCTGAATACAAAATGGGCATTAGAAAAGCACGAGCATTTGTCTACAACGGACGAAGATTGGCTTTTATATGCATAGTTTGTATTTTAAATATTTTATTCAGAAAATCTTTCATGGCAAAATCACTACAAGTATAGAAGAATCCAATATGCAACAGACTCGAACAGTCAAGCTTTTAAACAATCACTGAGGTCCATAATTTATCAAAGCTTAATTTAGTACAAGGCTTATGCTTTCTTAGTACATCAATTACACTCTAATGATGCATCATTATTGTACTGCATGGAGCTTTGTTATACTATCCATATTTAGTGTTATATTTCCTATTATTTCTATTAGATAAAGAATAACAGGTGGGGCTTTTTTTAACTTAAGAGTGAGAGCCTTGACATCTCAACTGTAACTTTCTTCTATTTTTTAGCGAAAACGAGCAGTGAAGAGTGGACGTAGTTCCTCACATTTAAAGCGACAATGTTAAGTGTCTGTGTCTGTGTTTTTGTGTCTCTGTCTGTGTATTTCGTTTTTGTTACACTTAGTTTTGCTCTTAAATTTAGCAAGGTCTAATCCACATAACAATCTCTAATATGAATCGATTATATAAAGTTATACCTATAGCTCCTGCAAATCCACCGTGCCAATGTAACAGCCTCTGGTGAACCAGGAAGAGTCTTCGGTACCATTTGGGAGCTGAGTCGAGATGGAGAAATTGCCATAGCAACTCTCTGAACAGAGCTCACGATACTACGCACGTATCGACGGGCCATAGCAGCTACAGTGTCTTGATAGTGATTTTCAAAAGTAAATTGGAATGCAATAGTCAAAACAGACCTAAGACTCTGATTACACGAATCGACTTCGCCAGCTGTACGAGCTCCACTAGGTCCCACCTCAAGGGTAGATGCCAAATCCAATGTCCGAGTTGCTGCAGCCCCATCCTTCATCATGATCGAGATAAAATTATTATACAACCTGAACAAATACAACAGTCACTTGAAATTTAATAACATTTGAAAGTAAAAGGTCACCCAACTGTTTTAGCATCCAACGGTATAACACGAAAACCAGATGGAAGCAAAGGAGCATCATCACCGAATGATTCATCAATTGGTGCAAAAACGAGCTGAGCACAGGCACCGGAGGTTGACTCATCAACCCCATTACATAACTGCCATGGTTACAAAATTAAATCAATATCATAAAAGTTACATAGACCCCCGTCTCTGTCTTTTTTATTTACAATAACAAGATATTAAAAGAAAAATGTCTAATTAAACAGCGAACAAACCTGTAACAAGTACATGTCCCGTGACAAAGCTATGTCCTCTGGTGAGAATGCATGACCCTCTAAGCGAACCACCTCCAAGAACTAGGGTCAAACAAAAAGATTTCACAGATCATTATAGTGACAAAAAATGTCAATGCAAGACTTGGCATCCATGTCTGGTATGCATACTAGACAGGACTGACAAGCATAGTGAACAAAATTTTAGCTTTTATTTCTTCCTTGATTAGTCAAGTGCTACGAAATCCTTCCTACCGAACATGTTAGACTTTTACTCAGAGCCTGTTTGGTAAAACTTCTCATTTTCTACAGTAAATCAATTCTCATTTTCAACCACACATTCTTCAATAAAATAATATTTTCCATCACATCAATACTTTTTTCTTCTTTTTCAACCACACATTTCCCATCATATCACTATTCAAAAATCAATTCTTCCCCCAAAAATCCCTACCAAACACACTCTCAATGTCAAAGACAATCATGTTGGGTACCTCTTCGTGCTCTACAGTCTGGGCAAGAGGTAAAATGACTTGGCTGCCAGGAAACCCGCTAAGCCTTGCACAAGGAACTGCATAAGGACTAGCTTTAAGAGATGCGGCAGAATAAGCATCAACCTCATAGTCAGCCCACTCAGAACGATGCTCCCTCAAAAAACGAATAAGCAATGCAGGGGGAACATTCTGTGTAATAAATTACCAAAAAGTAAACAACATTAGCTGTCAACACACTGCAACTGCCAACTGTAAACAAAATAAGTTGGAAACAGCCTTCTTACAAATCACTCAACAAACCCTATTTCATCCTTATATGAAAACAAACCTGAACAAGCATTGATGCTCTAGCACAAAGGACGCCCCCAAAAGAAGGGAGCATGGACAGAGTGTTGTGCTGGGAACCAAGAAATTTGCTCGGAGATGAATTTATGGCAATGGTTACATCTTCCACCCCATCACCACCCAGGATCGACCAACCATCATCGACAAACCCATTAACAGCATCATTAAATCCCCTGATACAGTCCCAAAATTGTGAAATGTCGAAAAACAAGTAAATGGAAACCTTTCAAAGCTACATCAGAATTATATATGAAATATCTGTACAGTAGATAACTACTTCAACAGGAAAAAGGGAATAAGTGTGTATATTACCAGTGAGGTGCCACCAAAGTACCCCCCTTGTCTTGAAAGAATACTTTGGACAATATTTAGGTTCCCTTTTTTATCTTTTTAAATTGATGATATCCATAATGTTTTAAAACACATTCCAAGATTTCTCACCTACATAATCTTTGACTCAATGCCCTCAGAACAGCAGGCTGGCGACCGCCACTGCATTGAATTTCTCCATTGGTTTCTTGCGCAATCTGTCTTATGTGTCGCAAGGCCTGAATGCAAAATAGAGAATATATTGAGTATCCAAGAAGGCGCAAAGCTAAGCAAACAATGCGCAGAACAAAGAAATTCTTACAGCCATAGTCATCTTCTGTGCAAGGATTTTAGAAGATTCATAAAGTGGCCTTAGAACTTCAGGAACACTCCACGCCTGTATAAAAAAACAACAGATATATTAGGAATTAGGAGAAAGAAATATTACATAAAAAACAAAAAACTAGATGAATTTATTTCTCACGTCCAAGTCAAAATGATCAACAATGTGAACAATGGAGCCACCACCCTCACAAGGACGTATCAGGCAGCCACTAGGTAGCATTTCAGCTCTTACAAAGCATGGTGCTGTAGGCCCTGTTGGGGCACCACTGGAAGATGTTAAAGACCTCTCGCATATCTGCAAATTAGCATTTACTGGGTTAAAAAATGATACATAATTGATGGTCAGATGCCGTCTATTCCATCTTGCTAAATTAAATATACCAAAGTTATAGCTAAAGAAATTTTACACAAAGAAGTCTCCTTTGAAGGGAACGTGTAAGGACTCAGCTCTTATGCCCAAACTGTTAACTTACATACTAAATGAAACTTGTAAGGGCTCGGTTTCTATGTCCACCCTATTAACTTACGGTAGTCCACTTTTGGAGAATCTAGCACATCTTACCCATCACGGATTTCTATCGCGTCCGATTCAAACTCAAGATCTCTGTCTTATGTAAGACTTAAATTGAATTTTGGTATCCATTGAGCAATTAGCTCTTTCGGGACAGTACGTAAGTTAGCGACTTAGACATAGAGGTCGGGTAGTGGCAAGGGCCGTTATATCACACATATTGTCCGCTCTGGGAGAGCGAGTCATCTTATCCCTAACTTTTTATCACATCTCCAAGATTCGAACCAAAGACTTTTATCTTATGAGAGACTTAAACTGAATCTTGATACCAATTAGTCGTGAAGGGTAAGATGGGTTTATCTATCGTAGAGCAAACAATACTTATAGGTAACGGCCTGGACACAAGACCTGGGTCGTTACAGAACCCAATTCACTTCAGCCACTATCAGCAAGTTTTAGCTTTCATTCATTCTCTCTTGCAGTTGCATGGTTAAACAGACAACTTTCTAGTAGCAACTACGAATTTAGTAGTAGAATTTTTCAGAATTGTGCTCACCACAAGACTTCCATCTTCCAAACTTGTAGTATATCTCAATGTCCAAAAGTCACGAGCCGATGCCAATGTTGTTGGTGCATAAGTCTAAGAAAAAAAACACATTGAAAAGCAATTACACACACTGCTAGAAGCTAATAAATTCCAAGTTCAAGGATTGAATTTTATGCAAAGACAAAAACCTGCATATATATGAGCTCTATAGTCCCTCCATTTCCTGTAGGAATCACGTTCACTACATCAAGGCAACGGCAATCGCGAAACCAAGAAAGACGATCTTTTAGAATCTCAGCGACCTGCGTAAAAAAGTTTCTAGAGTTTTAATGGAACAAAAAATGTTAAAGCACAAATCTTTGACATTTATAACAAACAAAAAATGGCAGAACAGACAATATTACCTTACTCGGTTCGAGACTCACGAGACCGCAGGCTCTTGCTGCTACCCCACTACAGTTGCGTGAAACAGCAACAATGCCAATAGAATCCGGACCAGGCTACAAGAAAATAAAAAGTTCCAGTTCAAGGAACACGATGTTAATCCAAATAAACATCTGAAAAGAGAATCAGAATCACCACAAGGAATGTAAATATATACCTTCATCCCTATCATTTGGACCCAGTCGACAGCAGTTCCAGTAGCCTTTCCAAGGAACTCTGCCAGGGTCTCCTCAGCTATAGCAAGAAGACTGAGATACGAACGGAAAAAAAAAAAAGAAGCAAGCTTCAGTTAGAAAGTTAGCGTTTAGACCAACAACCCAAAATACTAATGGTGTGCTGTTCAGATTGGAAAAGGAATCAT
This sequence comes from Fraxinus americana, assembly GCA_035079005.1. Lineage (NCBI taxonomy): Eukaryota > Viridiplantae > Streptophyta > Magnoliopsida > Lamiales > Oleaceae > Fraxinus > Fraxinus americana. Next base: position 34,679,802 of record CM068709.1, on the reverse strand, counting down.
CGTCAATTACCCAGATGGGCTATTAGCATCCCTTTCTGGATGCTGAGGTGCTATGTTTTTCTGTTGTTGTTGACCACTCATAACGACAGATTCACAGCTAGTATCAGTGGTCGGTGCACTTACCTATTACAAACAATAAAGGTGAGATTCATTGCAAAATAAACAAGGCCAAAAAATGAAGAAGAAGAATAAGATTTGGTAGTCACAGATAATTGCTGATGTATTCAAGGAAATTCAACGAAAACATGAAGCATTATTCAAGGATGTGAGAAAAAATTATACTAAGCTCAAACCAGAATTCCTAGTAGGCTAATAAAATAAGAAAACTCACTGTGTGCAATTGTTGGCGCATATAACCATTTTCATAAACCAGCTGTGAGACCTGCTTCTGAAGGCGGTCATTCTCTTCCATCAACAGCTTGTTCATGGCACTCAACTTCCTGTTAACAGTCTGGAGACGAGACGCTTCCTTCCTCTGCTTTTCACGGCATCTACAAAAGAAATTTTTTAGTAGTTTTTCTAATCGATCGCTTTCAATAATTCAGTTCTTAGACTATTCCTTTTTATCTCAAGGAGACGATTCAACTAGTGACCAGAAGAACAATTTATGATAATCTTAAAAGAACACATTGCTTTTTAGGTTTATAGAGTGAGGTAAAAACTGGATCCATATCATGACAATTAACTTATAAATGTCACATAATCTTTTCGACCACTTTGCTCATATCAAAAAGCTGCCATAGAGTTGAGGTAACAAATTTGATATCAAACTTTGAAGGAAGGCCACTGACAGAATATGAATTAACTTGATTCGGTGCAGCAAATGAAAATTGTTAGAAATTTTATTAGATAAAATCAACAAGAACCCCCAAGCTTTAAATCAAATAATTTTAAAGCAAGTAGAAGTTAGGAAGTCACTAAAACAAAAATCAAGAACATGTTAATTAACATACAGAAACCTGGATGATGAAGACAGATAAAAACAAGTGAAATAATTCAATTACACGTTTTGGTCATCACAATATAATTTTGCTTATTAAAGAATAGAATAATAAAGAAAATAGAAATGTTCAATAATAAATTAAAATATATATTTAAAAAAATGCAGCAAACCAACCTTATCAAACTGCATTTTTTGACAGAAAAATTTCATGTGCATTCTCAACATTCTATGCAAACTTCTGGCCTTCAATAGTAAAGAAAAAATAACTTCACCAAAAAGGGAAAGCAAATCCAAAGCTAAGTGTTGACCAAATTCTTTGAACAATCTAACCGAAAAATACATTTAATACACGGCCACTTCCAGTCTTAAGGCAAGAACTGAAAAGTGCCCTTTTAGGCTTTTCTTGTTCCCCCAAAAAAAAAAAATGGAGTTCAAAAGGATAAGAGACATTATTAAGAAAGTAAATATTTTTCCTGTAAAAAAAATTACAGAAAGCTTGTATTCAGAAATAGTCATTTCTGAATCTACAAAAAGGTAAAGATATACAAAAGATTGGGAAAATAACAAAACTTGGATTCAACGAAAAACATTAGACACCTGGAACACACCTCATAAACACCAGAGATAAAGTAGTGATTTTTGGATAAATAAATACCTGCGGTTTTGAAACCAGACTTTGATCTGTTTAGGTTCAATGTTAGAAAGAATGGGACACTCTCTAATGAGCTGTTGCCTTCTCAAAGAAGTCGGTTTCGGGCATTCTGCGTAGACTCTCTCCAGGGCTTCCACTTGCTCTGGTGTGTACCTCACATACTTACTAGCATCCATTTGCTGTTTACTGTAACTTCCGCAACTATTGCTCTCTCTGTGCATCAAAAGTGCCATTCAGAAAACCTCCCCCAAAACTCTGCGTGTTTGTGTTTGTTAAAGAGTTTGTAGATGTTGCATGAACAGGCAGGGAGGCTCTCTTCCTCTCTCACTCATCAAGACTGTGATATGGTGAAGCCAAGAAGAAAAGAGAGAGCTCAGTTGGTATGGAAAGTGAAATGTAGAGAGAGAGAGAGGGTCTCCTTGTCTGTATTTTAGACAGCAATTTCGAGAACTTCAAAGAAAATGATTAAACTAAAATAAATATTAACTGTTTGTTTGAGCTGTTAAATGTCCCAATGGTCACTGAAATTCTGTCCGTTTCTTTGTTTGTTTTTTCAAAGTTGAAAATAACGAGTTTGGCTATTAAACTAGTCTTTCCCCCGTTCGATGCACAGATATAAATACAAATTTATATTAAGTAATAAACAATTCCAATATGATAAATATGTGCTAATTGATTTATGCAAAACACTTCATAAAATTAAATTGCCAATGAGTAATTTTAAATAAAAATATATACACCACATAACTAATTATATGCAAATTAATTTTATGAAGTGTTTTGCAAAAATCACATAACTAATTATATGCAAATTGAAAGAAAATATGGGGGCGGTACAAAAGTAAACGGGTTTGGGGTGGTTAAAAAAAAAAAATCATGTCTCCGTGCTAGACGGAGACACGGGCCGTGTCTCCGTTCTACATGGAGACACGGCCGCTCCATGTAGAATGGAGACACACGCTGTGTCTCCATTCAGTGTTGAATAATATACTGAGAGTTCATCAAATTATTTGCAAAGTTTGGGTATATTGAGAGCATGAATATTGGCCAATCCATTATATTTGGTGGTTTTTGATTTCCATAATGAAATTTGATCCTAATTTCTAGATATTTGCAAATGTGTCAGCTATTTACTTTGCACAGCATTATTGAAAGGAACACAATCAAAATCAAGATCAAACACGTTTGCATATTTCGCTAGTGAATATGAATGAAAAATTTATATATGTTGGAATTCTGCTTCTTACACTAAGAATGCAACCATCTCCAATGACAGAATATGTAATGACAGCATCGATTATTAAAGTTGGAGGCAGATTCCAAGGTAAAGTGTACACTGGAGAATCTATGGCGTAGAAGCTGTTAACAAAAGACGATGCATTCAGTAAAAGGATTTCTTTACAACTTTTTTGATATTTCTTTACCGTATCTCATGGAGACACAACGTGTGTCTCCATGTGTTGCGCCATTTTTTTTTTTTTAAAGAGTGATATAATAACAAATTAAGAATTTCAATGGTATTATAATAGATTACCTTTGCAGAATTGGATGCAAATTCAACATTCATCTCTTGATTTTTGAAAAACAATTTCTGTTACACCAAAAAAGCAAAGATGAAATTTATCACTGTCAGTCTTATTATTTAATATAATGAGAAGCATCAAATTATTTGCAAAGTTTGAGAAGATTGAGAGCATGAATATATTTTTATCTTGAACTTACAGAGAATATATTGTAGATATCCATACCTCCAGTGACACCAATGAATCCATTCCTTGCACCAAATCACAACTACAAAATTGGGCAAAAAGCACAGATGTTGCAACCTAAATAAAAAATTTGTAAAAAAATAAGACAAACTGAATTGTTTTTATTTTTTTTCTTTTTCTTTTCAAATGACTTTCAGAATCAAATGCAAATACAAATTACTTTCAGAATCAAGAATAAATTGCAGTTGATATACTTACGATTCCTAGAGATGTTGGGTCCTTAGAAGTAATATCAATGGGAAAAAAATGGGTCAAATTACCTAAAACAACTTCGAATAGAAGCATAATTTTAAAAAGTTTTGCCAACATGAATATCAAATAAATTGTACAAAGAACCAACAACTCAATCAGTGAAACAATAGCAAAAGATTCGAGATAGTCACACCGAGCAGTCTCCCAAACACTTCTACTTCTTCAATACACTGCAAAAAAAGACTTAATCAGCGCGCATATCAATTTGAGCATTAGAAAAGATCTCATCAAGCCAAACATGCCAAAGGAATACTTAACTTTCGAGTTCAAAACCATTAAGTGTATCTGAGATAGATTTAATATTCCAATTTTTAGTTCATTGATAACTTTGTCTTTGTACAAAAACTTGAACGAGGGGAGCAGAGGGAGTTTCAAAGGTTCGCTTAAGGTCTTTACACGAGTAAGAACAAAAGTTAGGGCTTACTTGTACAAATGGGCTGCAATTCCCTAATTATACACAACAAAATGATGTCAATGCGAAATTTCATATGGATCTCGGCTTGAACAAAAGAAAACTCCATTAAATATAGTAAGGTCAAAGAAATATGTTGAGAGGTACATCAAATTATAAATGCAAATCAAAATTGAAGAGTTGCAGCTCAATCACATGATTAACGGCGTCCTTCAGTCGGACATTGGTATTCTTAAGGTCAGATGTTGCCTTGTCCACACGAAAGACCTAATTATTTTCTTTACTTCTTTCTTTGTTACGCTTCCAACTTTAGGCACTGTTCTTTGTTCAACTTTAGGCCTGTTCTATAATCATTTCCCAAGTTTGCATGAAGAAGTAATTCAAAACTAATTTATTCTGATGTAGTCTGTAATTTACAAATTCATTATTGGAAATCTCAATCAGTTTATCCATTTTGGTGGCCGAATTATTGTTCTTTGTAAAGAATGGTGGCCACGTATCTATTATTTTCATGTAATTTACTTGTTTTCCAAATTCCTAATTGTGGAACCTAGCACATTAATTCCTTTAAATGATGAAATTTTTAGGATATCATAGGAAAAACAAATGTTAAATTAAAAATTAAATTGACTTACAGGCTGATCATCTGAGGCACCAAACCATTCATTGGCTCCACAAGCTCCTCACCACACGTCAAGCTGCAAGGTGTTTCCTGGCCATCACAAAGTATTTCCACTGATCAAATGAACAGAGGTTACAATAGGAATAGACAGGATTCATGTTATTCTAGATTACAGCATAACATATACAAACACCTATCTTCTCACTTACCAGCCTACCAGATTGAAGGAAATAGAGAACTCTTTCAGGCCGCATCATTTTTTCGGATGATGATGATAAACAGTGTAATAGAAAATCACCGCCTTAATTTTCTAGCTTTAGAGATAGAGAAGGGTAAAAAGTATATAAAGTACATAAAGCAATAGCCTAGCTTCTGCTCAGTGATCACTATTTAATTGAAGAATGTAAAGCAAACAAAATGAAAAAGGAACATTAGACTAAAATTTGAAGAGACGAAGAAATGAGATCACATCAGGCCATGTATCTGTAATGAACTCCACAATGTCATAAGATATGTCTCCTTAAACATCAATTTGCTCCTTCTCAGTTGGGCCCTGCCAGGAATAATCCAGTAGAAGAGGAAAATTTTATTACAACTTTGGCAATTATTAGAATCTAAAAGTTTTAAACCAGCAATACAGCACACCTTTGTGACAGAAGCTCCAGTAGCAAACTTCTTGCCAAGCTTCTTTGATGCATCACTCAGCTTAACCCCTGAGGTGGAAACATAAGAAAACCTAGTCATGCTATCATTTGGGATGTGGCGACTACATTACATGAAATTCAAATCAGATGCAACATATTTCTTACCAAAAAGCTCTAGGCCTTTCACAGTGGTGATACATTTCCTCTTGTTTCGAGTCATCTTTTCAATAATAACTTCCTGTTTCCCCTGCAAAACAATTCATAACATATTTAGTGCTACCAGCTATTGTGCATATGGGTTAGCAATTGAAGAACCCAATACTATCACAACATTATCACAATGAACGCTAAAGCATGCTTATATATCATGATCTCAATTATTAATGAAAACCAAGAAAATGCTAACGTTTTAACAAAACCTTGCAGTTGGGTCTGTGCTTTATTACAGAGTCAACTGAATGAGTGCGCTGGCCCCTGGCGGAGACGGGGTCGAGAGGTTGGAGAATGTGGAAATTTGGGAATTAGGTTGATTTCAAATGGGGATTTGGGTAATTGGGTTGGGACTTGGGCTGATTTCAAATGTGATTGATGAGCTAGGCCAAATTTCAAAACCAAAAAAAAAAAGGGAAGAAACCAGCGAAGAAGATGAAGCAGACAACAGGCACAGGCGGACGGACGGACGGACGGGAGGTGGAGCTCCATTAATTCTTCTTCACTTTGGTTGTAATTTCCACCTCCTTTGACATGGTGCTCCATATTACGGTAAATGGAGAAAGCAGCCTCCGCACATGAGGCTGGCATGGGAAGCATAACAACCTCCGCGCGCGGAGGTTGGAGCCTCCGCGCGCAGAGGTTGGAATTACAGCCTCCGCGCGGGGAGGCTCCAGCCTCCCCGTGCGGAGGTTCCAACCTCCGCACGCGGAGGCTGGAGCCTCCGCGCGCGGAGGTTGGAATAACAGCCTCCGCGCGCGGAGGTTCCAACCTCCGCACGCGGAGGCTGCAGCCTCCGCGTGCGGAGTTTTTGCTGCCGCACGCTGCGGAGGCATTTGCCTCCGCATCTGCCTGCCGGGTTTAGTTTTTGGCCAGATTTCTCCATATTTCTCAGCCTCAATTCCTCCATTTCCAGTTGTGAAAAGACGTCGTCCTCAAGAGGGGAAAAAATGTAAAGAAAATGGAGGAGAATTTACCGATTTCAACAAAAGGCGCAAACCGGAGATGGAAAGGAGAGCGTCGTCGCCTTTTGAAAGTTGAGGTGAGAAATGCAGTGTGATTCGAAATTCGTTTCAAAAGGAGATGGAAAGGAGAGCGTTGTCTGCCGCTTAGGTCGTCACCGATTGAGAGATAAGGCGAGAAACGAATGGATATGAAATATGTTAGAATTGAATTTGAATTTGTTGTGCAGCCGCGTTTTTTTCTTTCTTTTCTTTTCTTTTCTTGTTTTCTTTTTTGTTTTTTCTTTGCCCATTCCCTTGGGCGGGAAATTGGTGCACCATCTTAAGCGGGAATACTGTGCAGCAGCTATCCTTCTTTAATATAGTAAATAGATTTATTCAAACGACCAACGTTGCCCACGACATAACATTCGTTTCAAACCTTTAACGAAATTAATGACTTAACTAATAAAATGCACATGTGGTGTCAAATTGTCATGTCTTTGATTATTCACTTAATTTTAAAAAACATTTTCGATTGCTTACTAAATTTTGAAAAATATTTTCGATGGCTCACTAAACTTTGTGGTAGTTGAATTTTTGGCACTAAGCTTATAAAAATAACATCAACATGTTGTTCATTAAAAAATGTGTAAAGCAAACAGACAGATCACGTAAGAGTAATAAAGTAAACAAGCGAGTTCACTTTGCCGATTTCACGATAAATGATTACTCAATTACACAATAATAAATTTAATCTTAGCGTATTTTTGTAGAATTTTAAATTGTTTTCATCATTTTAAAAATTCAAATTTATTATGTGTTTCGTTGTTAAAATTAAATTTTGCAACGAATCACACGATAAATTTAATTAAATGAATTTTGAAAGCGAAATAGATAATTAATCAAAATTAGGATTTTTATAATAAAACACAGAATAAATTAATTAAATGGATTTTGCAACGAAACACGTAATATATTTAATTAAATGGTTGTTTCGTTTCAAATGATGAAAATAGTTTAAAATTCTATAAAAATTTAGAGCCCAGTTTGGTGCACATTAAGCCCATGTTTGAGCCTCATTCTTTCTCTTTTTTTCCCATTCATTTTTCTACAGTACTCATTTTCAACCACACATTCTTCAAATAAAATATTATCACACACAAATCTAAAATTTTTCATCACTTTTCGACCACACATTTTCCCATCAATCACTATTCAAAAACTAATTGTTCCTAAAAAAATGGGGGCCAAACACCCACTAAAATGAGAGAATGTATTTTTTTGAAGTGATGTGATGGGGAATATCTGATTGAAAAAGAAGAAAAAGTTATTGATGTGATGAAAAGTATTATTTAATTGAAGAATGTGTGATTGAAAATGAGTAAAAGAATGAGAATAAAAAAAATAATGTGAATCAAACATGGGCATATTAAAGAACTCATGGGTTCAACAGATGATGGATTGTGTTTCTCGTGGGATCGACTAATCGGACTCACTTGTCCACTTTATTACTTTTACATGACACGTGTGATTGCAGTACACATTTTTCAACGAACAACTGGCCGATGTCAATTTTTATAGGTTTAGTGGCAAAAATTCGATCACCTCAAAGTTCAATGAGCAATCAGAGTCGTCTTTCAAAATTTAGAGCAATTGAAGACTTTTTTAAAAATTTAACGAGCAATTGAATGCGTGAATTGTTAACGGCATGACGAAGCGCCACATATGCATTCCGTTAGTCACGTCACTAATTTCATTAAGGGTTTAAAATTGATGTTTCGGTGAGTAACGTTCAACGTTTGAATAAATTTAGTAGTCAAAACTAGACATCTTAAGTTTCAATGAGCAATCGAAAAGTATGATGCAATTTGTAGTGGACGACTACAATAGTCGCCGTGCGTGATATTTTATGCGGCAACTTGTTATTTTAGGCATTAATTTCATGTAATTTTGTTATCTCGAATTACGAGCTAATGCATTAATAACAAAGTGACACATATGATGGCTACTGCAACCGTGACTATAAGTAGCATTACTTTTTGAAAAAATATATTTTATAATAGTGATATTTTGAAATTGTACAACTTATAATATTATTTTAATGGGATAATATGTGATTGAAAATAAATTTTTAGAGAATGAGGCTTAAACATGAACTAATTAGAGCGGTAAAAGTATTACGATAATGAGTACACATGTATAAGAGATTTTTTCAAGTGAAAAATGATTTTTTTAGAATGCGTGTTTAAAAAATAGAAAAAAAAATTATGAGTCTTCTAAATGTGTAGTTGGAAATAATTTCAAACAAATTTTCCATACAAGCCCTAATACTTGAAGATAAATTTGGAGAAAAAATTCAATCTTTCATAACATAACATGTTTGGTATCAAGCATAACATGTTTCCTTAATTTGGTAGGAGAAAATAATTTCGAGAGAAATAGAATAGAAAATTATTGCAAAAAGTGATTTCTTATTTTATTTTAGTTAAATAATAAATAATGATGAATGAGAATTGTGTCTATATTTTATTTTTACTTGGATCTATAGAAATTTATTTATTCTACAAGAATTAAAAGAAAAGTGACCTTCAAAATCCATGCAAAAATTAATTATGATGCTTGGCAGGAATAAAACAAGACAAAGACAGCAATTACATGCACTAAAGAATTCGTAGAACCCCTAATTAATTTTTAATTTGAAAACGTGCATGCTCCCCTCAACATGATATCATTATTACGCTTTAGGCACTAATTAATTCAATTGTTGGACCTGATTAAAATAGTCATTAAGCATGATATTAACACATTTTCTACTCCGGATTAATTTTCCGAGGTAAAATTTCTATACATCTGGCTAATTAATTTCGAACTAAGTCTTAACGAAAATAACCTTTTTAAATGAAACTCAGTTCAGTATGATATCAGATTTCTGGCACTTTTTATTTATGAGATTTTAGCCTCGGCTTGGAAAGGTTCAGAGAAACTTTCTAGTTATGAATCGGATACAAACCAATGGATGGCGTTTGGTTACAATTTCGAAATCATTATTAATATGTGTTTTTTAGTTAGAATTTACGAGCAAAAATCTCGTAAGTGATGAAATTAAAAGTAAAAGCATTTTGATTTGTCTTAAGTACGAGGGATTGGATTTTTAAAATTAATATTCTCAAACAAACTATTAACTTATGGGGACATGTTATAAGTATTTAAGAGTGTGTTTGGTAGGGATTTTAAGGAGAAAAATTGATTTTTGAATAGTGATATGATGGGAAATGTGTGGTTGAAAAAGAAGAAAAAAGTATTGATGTGATGGAAAATATTATTTTATTGAAGAATGTGTGGTTGAAAATGAGAAGTGATTTACTGTAGAAAAGGAGAATTGTTACCAAACAGGCCCTAAATTATTCGTTAAAACAATTTTGATTTTAATGATCATTGGTGATTATCAATTAATTAATAATGTCTGGCGAAGTGATGTGACAGATGTAAAGTGTGGGAAAATTGAGATTAGGCAACTACTAGCGCAAAAAAATAATAATAATAATAATAATAAAAAAAAAAAAACTCCCACACTTTGCTAACAAAAATAGGTCATATTATTAGACTTTAGCCCATGTTTGATCCACATTAAAATTTTCAATTCTCATTTTTCTACTCATTTTCAACCACACATTTTTCAATAAAATAATATTTTCCATCACATCAATAACTTTTCTTTATTTTTCAACCACACGTTCTCCATCAATCTATTATTTCAAAATACATTTTTTCAAAATAATGTGGCTCAAACACACCTTTAGTTAGAAATATTTCAATTTCCCGGGAGAGACATCATGAAATAATCGTACCCTTTTGGCTTGAACGATAAAAATATTTACAAAAATAATTTTTACACTCTAATTTTTAAAATTAAAAATTGCATCATATTGTTATGTTATAACAAAATAATAAATATATTCAACCAAGACTCTCAAAAACATGACGAACAACACATTGTGTTTGCGTGTATATTCTTGTAAGATTTCACCGTTATGTTTGATACATTGAACTGTACTATATCATATTTGAATTAATATAGAAAAAAGTTAAAATTTTTATCCGTTTTACTTTACGCTATTGTATTTTTATCTTTCGATAGAAGCTAAGTAGCATTACAAAATTTCATTAATTAGGGTCCTATTGATATGATTCTAACATGCCACATTAGGAAGAAACAATGTTGGTTAAGAGGCTTTAATCTCAAGTCTTCTCACTAGACAAGTCTTCTTTGTTTTATATTGTGTTGTTAAAGGATTTAGCCTTAGAGATAAGACCTAAAAACCCTAATATATAAAAGGTCGACAGGCAACAACCTGATTAACTTTTGTCTGAATTGAAAGTGTTCCCCACCACTATCAATCCTTCATTAGAAAGAATCCGAGGAAGAAAGAGAGAGAGGTGAAAAGCAATTGACTTTTAGATTTCATAAGGTTGACATTTGGCCTAAAGGGTTGAAAATTAAGCATCCAAAGCATATACACAAAAATAAGATCCACAAGGATATTGGTGGGGCTCAATATATACACAGATTCACTTGGTGTCTGTTTGCCTCCCCCCAATTACTACGCATGTCGATGAAACGTTTTATACTTTTACAAAAGGTGTCAAAATGTGCTAGAGTCGTAACAAATTAACTCGAGCATACCAGATAGCCAAGTTCACCAAGCCCAACAAGCTATCATACAAGAGGCCCGATCGTCTATTAACGATTCACGATATCAGCGGGCATAGCCCTACACAATCCGATATAGTTAGTACTGAATTTGTGTCCAAGTCATTTTCTATTTTATTGCAGCATCTTCTTTGAGAAAAAAAGTATAAGGTATCAATGGTGCGGCAGGTCCACAGAGGCACGTATGTTCCAACATAGCATTGCTTGATTTTGCAAAATTAAACTAAAGTGGAGGTCTCTTTCCAGCCCCAAAAGCTTTGAGTGGTGTCCCTGTTTTGTCATGCATTAAAAGTGTGTGCTCAGCCTCCTCCAACCACCCATCATGCACGTCTCTTTATTCAAATCCACTTCTTAGCTTCCATTTTACATCTCCCTCCCTCAGCTCCTTGTTTATGTATATGTATTAATGTATATGTACATGTATGTATGTACGGGTCAAGACCTTTTTCTCCTCAATCCATGGGCATGTCACGATATGTAGGACCGAAGTCAACACTTCATTTCAGAAGAAAGTATGCCCTTGTCTAGTAGAGATTAAAATCTTAGTGGGTGTTTGGTGGGGATTAAAATTAGATTTTTAGTAGATTGTGATATAAGTTTTTGAAATGTGTGGTAGAAAAGTTGTGGGACTCATAAAAGATGTGATTAATATTGATTGTTTAACTTTGACTTAAATTAAAATCTGATTTTAATCCAAACAAACAGGACCTTAATTTTAATTCAAATCAAAACCAACAATTAATTTTAATTACAAATTTTATGAGATTCACAACTTTTCAACCACACATTTTACAAACTTATTATCGAAATCTACTAAATATTCGATTTTAATTCCCACCAAACAATGACTAAATATATAAATTGTGGATGTATAGAACTATAGATGGAGTGAGAATTTTCTTGGTCCATAGAGGAAAAAAAAATGTAAGACTGATGCCAACATCTCATAATGATAAATATACAAGGACATAGATACGATATGTATGTAAACAAACAAAAATCTAGCTTTTCATTGCTTACATATAAAATATATCTATATATCAATTGGAAATAGTCATGAATGTGGGACCTGCAGGCAAAATTATTTCTAGGGGTCCGTCATAATTTCCTCTTTGCAGGAGCTGTGAAGGAAGAGATCTCCCATTCCCTAAACCTGTGTTTAGTGCGTGTTTGGCTGAGATAAAGTATCAACTGAAAAATAACTTTTTGTTAGTAAATTTTTTTTAGGGTGTGAACCTTTTTCTTCAAATTCAAAATATCACGAGAGGGCAGTAATTTTTATTCAAATAAAAGGAAAGAAAGACTTGGGAAGGGACATTTGACCTGATCTTTAATTAACGCACGTATATACAAAAAAAAAAAAAATATTAAATTAAATTAAATTAAATAATTTAAAAAGTAAAAGAAACAAAATGTATATCTCATGTTTCATCGTCATCCAGAATCATGTGTAATGTTTTATTGATTCATTACGACTCTTAAAATAAGTAACTTTATGTTATTTATGAGAGAAAAAAAAAACTAAAATATCTTAAAAAGTAAAAGAAACAAAATGTATATCCCATGTTTCATCGTCATCCAGAATCATGTGTAATGTTTTATTGATTCATTACGACTCTTAAAATAAGTAACTTTATGTTATTTATGAGAGAAAAAAAAAACTAAAATATCTTAAAACGTTCGAAAAATAAAATATTTAAAGATGTTTGTTGGTATGTGTAATTGGTCATAAGGTTTCCGACAAAAATTACATGTCCTTTTCTAGTCCATGCACGGATGAACAACAACAACCCAATTTCCCTTTCAAATAAGGGGGTCAAGAAAGGATTATGAAGAATCTCGAGAGACCAATCCAAACAACATAAGAATTTTAGGCAAAGTGGAAATGATTTAAGGTTAGAATTTAGATAACTTTGGAGTTCAGATAACATAAAAAAATAATAATGAGGTAATTGCGGTGGCTTGAAATTTTTAGTAACCAATCCTTCCTTTGATTGGGACATAATTGACATATCGTGCATGTGTGTGTAACATGTTTGCACTTGTTACTTATTTGAAAGAGCTTAAAAAGTTGAAATCAATATTTAATTTTAACCACGCATTCAATGGATCAAAACTTTTCAACCAACATTTCATCAACTTCTAAAAAGTATTTGGCAAACAACCCCTTAGTACTCATGTATCGATGCTTGTTTGAGCAAACCCTCCTGTGCAAGGTTGCTCCGATACTTGAAAGAAGCGGCTGCACTATAGCCCCATTGCCAGTTCAACGATCAAGTTCGATGAAATGTAATATACAAAGGATGTGAAGTTGAAAATAATTAGGGAAGTTAGAGTGGTCCATGGGCTTAGTCGGCCTCGGGCGATGTTGTGCTCCTTCTCATAGGATCGGCGCATCACCTGGTAGACAGACTTGCATCTTGAAGACTGGTGCAAAAGTTAACCACACTTGGTCGACTAAGCATCAATCTCATTCAGAATATAACAAGTAGGAACCATTATGCTTCACATCACCTTATTTTATTTTCTTCGGAAAACAGAATATAATCATAGATTCTCTCTAAATTTATTGATAAATTCTCAAGTAGCCAAACTTCGATTGCAAAAGGAAACAGCAACTCCGTTATCACTATGTATGGGAGAGTGCATAAGTTAAACCCTTACTTGAGAAGAAAACTGCTACTGCACTTCGAAAATTCACCACCTGCAACAGTACTGCAACTCCCTACAATGAACCTATAACTGAATTTGTACATAGAAAGCTAAATTACGACAACACAGCGTTAATCAAATCATCACGAGGCACTTTCTGAGGAAGCGAGATAATTTTTTTCCAGGTTTAGATTGATGTTGGCCGATTTATCCCCTGAATCCATCTCTTTCTGCTGGTTCTCACTCTTCTTCTGAAAACGACCCCCCATTCCCCGAGCTCTTTTCAATGCATGCAAATGTCGAGATTCATGCAAGTAGGGCTGCAAAATCAGTCGGATGGCAAGCTCTAAAGTTAAGGAGCTGAAAGATATGGCCTCCCAGAAAAGACTATAGTATATATCTTAACAAAGACCTCAAGATCCTAGCAGTGCATCTGAGCTTTTGCCTAGGTGTTCTAGAGAATATTTTCTGGATCCCTCAAGTTTCATGTTTAAGATAATTTCAAGAGAAAAACATGAAGGATCTAACTATCCAAGCTTTATAAACCTCCCGAGTTATGATATGTAAGCAAAAGAAAATGGAGTATAAGAATCGAGGACATCGATAAATTAACAATGTTTTGCAACAGTGAATTCGAATAATAAATTGATCTAGAATAGAAGTAAACAACTCCATGCAATACCTTCCGAGACTTGGCAGCTTTATTCTCTGACTCAGCTTTTGCGCGGGATTGCCGACGTCGCATTATGCCATGGTATTGTTTTGCATTGACAAAGACAGGCTCCTCAACAGCATCAGAAGGCAACGGAACACTGGCTTGCTGAATTCCCATCAACTGAAGGTGGACCTGAATCGAGAAAGAGTTGTAAGTTCAAATCTACAGGAAAATTCCATTACTGTGAGGGTATTACATGGGAATACCATAGGTTGGGATGGATAAGGTTGTGAAGGATAAGGCTGTGCATCATAGGGAGCAAAGATACTTCGGTAGTAAGGATCTCGATATGGGTAAGCTGTTTGTGCCTGTAATTTCAATAAGAAAAATGAGAAAAAGTAATCATTAATACTTACATGTATGTCAAAAATATCTGCATTTCAGCGTCAGAAGATCAGATAAAATAGGTCTGTGAAGAAAAAAAATGTCACAGCCGAACCTGAAATCTTTTGTGGTTAATTTCATACCATTTAGTGTTGCACATAAATTACTTCGCCAAACATTAGACTGTTTTCACTTTCTTCATTCCATTCTTGTTAAATACAGATTAGCGATAATCATTATTTTATGAGAACTAGAGTTTTTTAAGGGGCAGTTAGCAGTTCCATGGTCTTTCAAGCTAAATTGTATTGACAAAACAGCCACCATGCGAGGAAATGTTTAGGTCTTCTACGCAGCGGAACAACAGACATTTTATTTAGGAAAAGACTCAAAAACAGATGATTTTGTGTGTCAAATCAGATCCTGAAGCTTTTAAATCTTCGGCAAGCTAGCAAGGTGTTTGCAGTATTGCAATAATATAACAATAATTCATCGCTTGAAAGAATACCATAGCATTTCCAAGTCCAAGGGCAGGTGATGCATAATGCATATTTGGTGATGAAATGCCAGGATGAGTGATCCCAGTATCCAAAGATGACTGGATTTGCGGCTCAGAGTGTTTTTGTTGCTCATCAGCCTCGCTATCTGAAAGTCAATATTCTATTTAAAATTTAAACATGTAGTTTTTAGGTATAGAACTAAACAGTAAAACAAGAGACGTGATAAGAGCACAAGAAATAAACAACGCAAATCCAGTGTCAGATAACAACGTAAACCCCATGAAGTCATCCAATAATGTCAGAAGCAAAAGAGCTTTCAGAAAACCACCTACATGACTGAATTATCACAATCAAAGCCGCAATAATTTCTTCTAAACGTTAGAGGCTGAGGGCATTAAAATTCTGGATAAAAAACGATGGCAAAACATAGCTACTTCACCAAACCCAATTTTGTGCCATTTATAGTTAATACTTGTCCCATTGTATTTGCATAGAGCAGTTCAGATTGCAAGTAGTACTGAAAGAAAAGGTTCGCCATTGGTTGCCAACACTCATCCATACATATCCTTGCAATTCGAACCATTGCATCTTTAGTTCTCTCATCAATAAACTGATGCTCATCATACACACTTAGCATCAGATCAAGATACAATAACTGGTGTATAAGATATAACACACTAGCAATCAATATTGTACTCCAAAAACGCTATTTATTTCATTAAACTATTTCCTCCATATAAAGTTATAAACAAAAATCTGAGTTTTGTAACAATAGATTAATATCAGTCTTAAACCCATTTTTAGTGAGCAGATCTATTTCTATAATTATCCAGATGCAAGTGTAAATGGATAATTTTTACTGCCAGTTTTCTGTTCCTGGCTTTGAGCCGGTACTCCAACGTCTGTTTGCAGTTAAACAAGCAATCTAGATAAATGATAATTTGAAGCAATCTATCTAGAACTTAGAATTGACAACAGAATTGAAAACCCGCCCACTGAAAGCATGATTTCCTGCAGCATCATATCTGCTTTAATAAAGTCTGAAGAACTGGTCCAGATACTCATTTTATGAATGAACACTTGTAACACGCAATTGTTACAAACTTACACCCAATGCATCATAAGTTTGCTGCTCCAAAGTACGTCTCTTGCAATTTCAGAAGAATTTATTTGAGAGAATCCATGTAAGATAGAGAAGCTGCAGTGCTTCAAAGAGTTAAATTCACTGCACTTGTGCACAAGATCACAAGAAACAACCTATCATCCAATGATACAACAAGCACTTGTACAATATGACTTATGGAGACCGGGCTAATAATGTCTCTGCAAGATCTCTTTCTGATAAGAGTGCAGTTCCATTTAAGCAAAATAACCATGGAATTTGCATATCAAGAGTGCAAAAAAGATCGTTGGAACAAAATGCCAAAATTTCTTATATTAATCAACATAACCAACGGGCATGAGCAAGGCATCCTAAGCACATTATGTACGTTAGATGTGAACCACAAAGATATAGAACGGAAGTATAAAACACCATAGAGGTGTGCACCGTGGACACAAGAAACTCATGAAAAGAGGTCATTTTCCAAAGAAACAAACTTCAAAATGAAACCGACTCCTTATAAAATATTGAAATAATTAAAATATTGGGAAAATAAAAGGAGCCCCTCATGCTCTTCCTTCTGAAATAGGTTTTTTCAGTTAATAAATTCATACAGATGATTACTCGAATTTCTTTGTAGGACTCGTGTTTATTGCTTGCAATCCAACACTATCATATCACCAACTAGAAGTTATGTACACGTCAATAATCATTAAACTATTCAGGTTCCTTCAATCTAACAGGTTCATTACCCCAAAGTCGATGAAAAATGGCAATCAAATTAAGCACCCCCTCCCCCAAACAGACACACACACCCGAAAAAACATTACAAAAATTTCAATGAAATTACCAGTGAGGCTATGAACAGAAGATGTCGTCATAATGCTGCTTCTTGCTCACAGACCTGGCATTGCGGAGACCAGAATGTACATTCTTAATACTGATCCGTACACAAACATACTCGTATAAACACATAATTTCACGTATACAAAACTAAAATTTTAAGAACCCTAGCTCATTCGTCGTACGAATCATGCTTGGTGTACAATCATGGGTTATAATTTGGTTTACAACATGCTACATGGCATTTCCTCGTTGGACAGTTTCCACGTCTAACTTGTTTTTGCGGCCACTAGTTTTTTGCCAACAAACAGTCATCCAAATTGTTATCCATGGTTGTACAAATAGATTAATCCATCATCTAGCAGTGTGTGAGCTTTAATTTCAAGCTCTGATATCAAATAAGTTGATAAAAATGTAATTCAAAGTCATCAATTAATTTTAATCTCACATGACCAACAACTTCTATCAAAATCTACTAAAAATCTGATTTTTAGCAAAAACAAAACATAGGTTTACAATCAAAAACTACAAAAATTTAAAATCAAAAACTAGAAAAAGTTACACACGATTTACTTTCAATAAACATGTCAATAATAATCAGCTCAATCGGAATTTCAATTGAATCGAAGCGGCTCAAACAAGATTTAAAATTCAACTAATTTTATCTCCTAAATTTCTTTTACACATTCTCGGTCACAAATTTAACCAAAAGGCGAAAAAAAATTTAAAAAGCAAAGCGGCATTCCTTGATTGAATACAAACTTAAAACATTCAATGCAATTTTAATATAATTTGAAAGATTCTTATTGTTCAATAAGATCTGTACCTTAAGATTCGCGGATTAGGAATTGAAATTTTACCTGGGGAGAGAAAATTCAAAGTGCCAAGGATCTTCTGAGCTTTCTCTCTCTATCTTTCTTTTTCTCTCACTAGAAACTCTGGAGTTAGGGATATTATTCTCTGTGGCAGAATTGCTAGGTGGAAAATTGTTGCCTGCGGCTGAGGTGAGAAGTCAATTTTACTCATATGCCCTTCCACTGCCACGTGGATACACATATTGGGTTTATTTTAGCTATTTTATTATTAGCGTGTGTTTTTCATTAAAAATATTATTTTTCCACCAAAACTCTTACTTTTTTTTTTATATATTTGATTGACAAATTTTTTCATGAAAAATATTCATTTTTTAACTTTTGATCATGTAATCATATTTTTCTAAAAAATATGAAAAATATTTTATTTAGGGAGTGGTGATTTTTATTTTCCAGATAATTCATTCTACATTTCTCTCCCATCTATCAATTTTCTCTGATCTACCTATCAATAAAAAATGGACAAGTATAAAAAAATTTAGATTGAAAAATAAATCAATTAAACACATTTAATCAATAATTTTCATACAAATAAGTTTATGCAATTCATTTATTTAAAATTTATTTTTTTCATACAAATTTCATGCTCGTAATCAAACGTACCATTTCTTTTTAATTTCAGATAGTAAAAGTAAACAAAAGAAAAATATAAATTATAATTAAAGAAATGATTGTGATATTTTTCTGACTTTTTTCATTTCTTGCATTAGTTTATATTGTTATAAAATATTTATTATACATTCGATTTCGTTCGTCATTGCATATAGAAAATATTTAAGTCGAGATGGTTAACAAATAAAAAAAGTAAAGACACTGTGACTGGTTTGTGATATTCATTATCAAAAATATTTTTTTATATATCGTCAACATAGGATCATCTCAATCTTGAAGAAAGAAATAGATGACTCCAATTTTTCACATTATATGAAAACTTTTTACCGCCCGAATTGAATACAATTGATGAGATTTAATGTAGATCGACAAGCTTGCATAAAATATTTAATTTTAACAATAAACTGGTTGCAAGGAATTTTGATCCTTTGAGGTTGAAAATTCTAAAATTGTGACTACAGAAATATTTCATTAATTCTCCAACAAAATATGCAACCTGCTTATATAATTAACAGCATCGAGTGACTATTGCAAATGTTATAACCAGTAAATAGAAAAGAAGAATACATGTTAAAGTAAACTTATAATTTAGTGGATGAAATGTGACAGCATAAGTGACAAGCTGAGGGCCCAATTGGAATATGCCAGAAGAGTAACAGCTCGTGCGGGTGCATTAGATCCGCGTTGCAGAGTAACAAATTGCTGACTGGGGTGGGGTTAAGGGGGTATGTTTATGAGAAGTGGAATATGTGGGTGAGGGGAGAGTGGTCCCCGTTTTGGGCAAGCAGATCATAGATCAGATAGGGAGACACAATTTCAGCCATGAGTACATGTGGGCCCGCCTATAATTTATCTGAGTAGTGTTATTCACAGGAGTTATGCTAAATGTACACAATGAATTACACATCCCTCACATGGAGGGGGCCATACACAATAAAATATGGGAACAATACATAAATAAGGTATTTAGGTATTACCATTTCAAAATTAAGGTTTGAAGTTTTAAATTTCAAAAATCAGGTTTTCATTAAAATTTATTTATAATTTAATTAATAAATTATATATTTAATTAATAAATATATAAAGGTCACAGATCTATGCAATTTGGTCACAATTCAAAAATTTTAAGGTCACAATTCAAAAATTTTATAGGTCACGATTTGTTCATCGGTCACAAATTAAAAATTTAAAAGTCACAATTGTTCATCGGTCACAAATCACAAAATTTATAAGTCACACAACTTATTTTATGGTCACAGAACATCAAATTATAGGTCACATATTACTTTTATTGGTCACAAATTAATAAATTTGTAGGTCACAAATTATTTTTAGGTTACAAAATCAAATTTTTTATATGTGTTAACTATTTTACGGTCACAATTCAAAAATATTATAGGTCACAGTTTGTTCATCGGTCACAAATTAAAATTTTAAAAGTCACAATCAACCAAATAATTGGTCACAAACACCCACACCAACTGCCATGACCACCACCATCGCCGCCCACCACCACCACCACCAACCAAAACCAATGCCTCACTACAATCAACCACCTATAGCACCACCATCACTACTGCACTTCAACTACCACCCCAACAAAAAAATCTTCAGACCCGCAACCACCATTCCCACCCGCCGCAACCACCACCCAACAAAAAAATCCCCAAATCCACAACCATTACCTCATCCGCACAATTATCCCAACATGTATCTACAAATCACCACTACCACCTCTACCATCTTCTTCACCTCTACCACACCCATCACACCACAAACCACCGCCGCCAACACCAACACCACACAATATCGCCACCTCCGTCGCGCCCCCACCCTAACCCCAACCCACCACCACCCGTCCAGAACCACCACCTCACCAAAACACACAACCACCGCACCCCTCCAAAACAACAGGACCTCATCACCACCTCCCCGCCAAAACACAAAGAACCACCGCACCACGCCAAAACACACAGACCACCGCAACCTCATCCAAACCGACAAAAAAAACCTTCCAGATCGGAACGATCGCACCCAACCCCCACCACCGCACACCACCACCACCACCACCACCTGCGCCCGTCGAGGGGCCCACCATTACCACCTCAGCAGTCGCAGCCGCAGCCGCATCCAACCAATTTCAACATCCTTCGCCTGATTTTCATCAGAACCACCCCTCTGCTCAACCATTTTCGCCTGATTTTCATCAGCACCTCGCCTGATCTTCGACATTGACGGCGGTGGCGAGAAGAAGAGACAGAGGCGATAGAGAGAGAGAAAGAGGCGAGAGATGAGAGTGAAGGAGAGGTGTGAGAGAATGTGATAAATGATTTTTTGAATTTTAGGGTTTGGATAATTATAATTTAGATATAAATTAATTAATATTTAATATTTAAAATGAAATACCTGATTTTTGTATAAATAAATTTCAAACCTGATTTTTGAATTGAAAATTTTAAAACCAGGGCTAGTTGTAATTTCCTCATAAAATATTCGTGGGCATCCTCCATATGAGGGGGGTGTAATCCATTATATAAATCACCGGGTGTACATCTAGCATAATTCTATTCACAGTACTCCAAATTATAATTGACAATTTATATATTTTTAATTAACAATTTCCTTAATCAAAATTAAGTAGTAATTGAATTGTATTATGAATTTATCGAGTAGTAATCAAAGTCAAAATATGAGTTATTGAATTCTAATTAAAGTAAAATGAGTTGGGGTTGGTAGTATAGTCCTTGAAAGAATCCAAGATGCCCAATAAGATCACATATGATCAAGAAAATGTAATTAGAAGTCTAAAAAGTGTCAAAGAGTCGTACAAGTTATGTTTCAAATTCTTAGTCCTAACTTGCAACGCATTTTTCACATAACAAACATTGAAATTTGAAAAATGCTATTTCAAAAAAAATTGTAGTAATTTGAGTTAGATTTCTAACGTATTTTGAATCACCTCAATGGGATAACGAGAGAAAAAGTTATGATAAAAATACTGACAACTGCTCAACTTTTGTTCGTATGTCGTGGATTGGTTGACGTTTAGAAATCTGTTTTACATCAAACACTTGGTTTTTAAACCCATTTTCATCACAGACACTTTTCCCCATATATATCCTACCTTATAAACGTCCAAAAGTGTGTTGAATCAAATTTATTCCATAGAGATCGATTATTTGATTATCCAAAACATTCGTTGATTTCAATATTCAACCACAACATATTATTTAATCCCTAAATTATTCCAAAACATATTTTGTTGATCAATCCACATTATTTTATATTAAATGATAGATTAAAACACATAAAATCTATTGATCAAATACCAAACCACCTAATTCACCGAAAATAAATCGATACCAAGGATCGAAAGCTATCGCAGAAACACAAATTTAAGAGGACTAAGGTGGGGTACCAGGAGTCGGGATCTAGCGTTAGGAGCATGCAGTCCAGAAGAGCTAAGGTATAAATCAGGAGTTGGATTTTGTTTTGAATGAGCGCACCTCTAGTGGGATCAATGGAGACGACGGGAATTGAAGTTAGAAGTTCTAAGGGGTATACGTGTCTGAACTGTAATGTAAATTTGCTTCAATTATTATGGATTACTAACTAGCAAAGTGTTCAGAATTTTTACCAGTTGAGTTTCTTAGTGATCATCTTTGATTTCTTTACTACTTTAATTATTGATTGTGGTATTCAAATTTATGATAAATTGACTTGTTTGATCTAACCACCTGTAAACAATTAAAAATTGACTTGTTGCTTTTAATTATATAATTTTGCACGTTGAATCTAAATATTCGGTAATTTAAAACTTGGGTTACTGGTTGTCGTTTTACGTGACATACTTGGACAATTTATTATTTGATGCATAAAGTAATAAAAAAATTATCACGTTAATGCTTCAAATAACAAATTGTCACATGTATGTCACATAAGACGATTATCAACAGTCATCACTATAAATAATATTATTCTTTCTTATTTAGAATGTTCAAATTGTTGGAAAATCATATATTAAATTAATAATTTAAAGCAATATATTCAAGTTGAATGAAAATGTAAGAACAATTCATAAGTTTCAAGTTTAGTTAATTCTATAATTAATTTATATTTGAATTTGTTCAATTCTATAATCAATTTGTGATTACAAATTCATCCATGATTATTGTAATATTGTTTGTCTTTAATAAAAAAATAAATAAGAAGTTTCTAATCCTAATACTATATAAGGAGGTGTTCTTCTCCTTATTCTTCACCCAATAAATAAATAAATTGAGAGTTATTTACTCTCTCTCTCTCTCTCTCTCTCTCTCTCTCTCTCTCAAGAGTTTAATTCTTAATAATTTAGATAGTTTAGTTCTTTGTTTTAACTTGGCGATAGAATTATGAGAATTTTTAGTTCGCATAAAGTAGTAACGAAGTGCTAGTCAACTACTTTCAACTGTTGTATCATGTGAGATAAACGTCATCAATCCTCTTACACCACAATGGGGACAAATCCATTTTAAGAAAATTGTGCACAACATAAGCCTCGATTCCTTTCAACCCACTACTACCTCTACAATCATTTCCTCTAATTTGTTAATACTCAGTGTATTGTGAATTTGTAATGTTTCATTTCATTATTTTATTTACACAATTCCAACCCCTTTTTAATTTCCTTTTTGTATTTTTCTTAACACAAACTGGGCCATACGTTTTGATTTTCTCACATATAATAATTATGCAAAAAATGATATTAAATTCAAAAGAAATTTCCAAAGGGAATAACAGAGGGAACTTACAAATCGGATGGAATTGGCGGTAATGGGCCGGATTGGCCCTTCAACTATCGGGCTACTCTGGCCAATTAACCAGGACCGACCCTATTTTCAGAAGTAAGGCCAACCTTAGGCCCTATAATTAACGGGTCACTCCGGGTCATGCCATTAGCCCTGTTCTATTTTATTTTTTTAATTTGAAAACAGATTTTTATAGAATAAAATTACAAACAAATTTTGTTTTAACCCTTCCACTTTTCAGATATAGAATCAACTATGATTAAAATTGTACGCGATGTTAAAAATTAAAAATAAAAAATAGAACCACACAGTCATGTTACCTTTTTTTAAAGACTAGTTTTTGCTCCGTGCAATGCACGAGTTGTGTTATTTTTAAGGTAATATTAGCACCTTGAATGCTAAGAGTAGATGAGAGATTGTATTACAAAATTTTTATAGATACATTTGTATAAAAGAAATAAATTATTAAATAGAAAGACAAAATTTGTGTGATTTAATTCAGCACCACACAATACATTGAAAGAATTGACTGTAATGCAAGTTGCTGCCGAGGCTACAAGGGTGACTATGTAGAGGCAAAGGTTGATGGTGGAAGTGTATGTTTAAGCTGTTTCAATAGATTGATCATTAGACTAATAGTTTGCTCTGTAACAAGATCTTTACATGCACATAGAACGTGTAGCAGAAGAAAGAGTTGATAGTCAAATTGTGGACCCTACCAACAATACATATTTTCTTTTGAGGCAAATGTTCAAAGATAGGAGAATTCTCTAAACATGTAAGACCAAAAATAAAATGATCACTTTCGGAGCATATTCATGTATATCAATGTCCAAAGATCCCTTAGTCAAGTGGATGCTAATTAGATTGTAATACTCTCTTTGGAATATCATACCACAATAGAATGCAAACCAAGTTATTAAGTGGTCATTTGGTGAGAACTAACCTTAGCAAATATAGCAACAATTTTGGGGAGATATTGAATGTTAGGACCTAAGATTTCCCTATCGGACCTACAAAAGGAAAACCAGATCAATATACAGAAGCAAGGATTGTTAGCAACGAAGTCTGATTTCCAATGATGCCAAATCAAAGCAGTTTTAATCGCCTACCTCTCGACAATTGAGCAAAGCAGCTCATGAACAAATTTTGCTTCAATAAGATCACCCTTTATAGGTAAATAGCTCAACCAGGGAGAGACTACCTGCTAGTAACATTCAGGAGTAAGAGTGCAGGAATTAACAAGAGATAAGTAAATTAAACATACATTTATACACAGAAAAAACTCTGCCAGAATTAGCATTACATAACAAATTAGATATCTTCAAAGAAGATGAGATTGGTGTTGGAAAGTTGTTATCCTATTGTACAGTTCAATGTTAGATGCAATTGGAAGAAAAAACTTGAAGATCTTCTTTCAATTGGTGTTTACAGTTACTTTCTAACATAAGCTTTTGCCATATTAGAAAGAAGTAGATTTATATACCAACCAAGAGATGTTAAGAAGCCTTTTGGGTCAAAACTAAAAGCAAGCCAGTGAATAACAAATCTTTTGAGTGACCAATGTGATACCCAACTTGTTCACCTACTTCACAAATACGAGCTTTTGCCACAATTTTTGCAACAGCCAAAACAACAAATCTTCTTGGTTGTGTACAAAATATAGGCTCCATGTTACATCATATAATGAAAAAAAATGATGGCACATGCACATTTTATCAAATCAAGTAGTTGAATTGTCCCAATTGAAACTAAGTTTAATAAAATCAAACTCGACCTACATTTCCACATATAGAAACAACCAATCTATTCTAATCAATCCCCTTGATCATCGTACTTGGGTCTCTCATACAAGCAGCCACTTGTCCAGTGATATTCTGAAGAAGTGCAAATAGTCAGTTGTTGACTGTTGCACATTTCACTGCACAAGAAAAACTCCAAAAATGCTAGGATGGTATAGATTACAGTCTATACTCCCAAAAGTCCCTATGCACTCGATGAGTAAGAAAAAACTCCCAAAATTCTAGGATGGTATCCAAAGTCATTAAGCATATAAACCAAGTATGGTTTTCATTCATCTAGGCCACAACCATAATCCTAGCATGGTATAGATTACAGTTTAACCCTAACAGACCGAGCATGAAAAGAAAAGGCGACTTGTAATAACTAAAGAAAGGAGAGGTAAGATGGAGTAAGAAGCATGCATGTACCAGTACCCCTTTAGTAGATTCTTCAAAACTTCCGAAAGATGTTCACCCCCAATGTATGTGCACCACATCTAGAAACATATGATCCATTGCAGTTTGGGGTACATCCCAAGCCAAATATAAAACCCAAATCAAATGGGAATGCTTCTTCCATCAATGACATCCTTCGCAGCAACGTCTGTCTTTGAATCATAAAACTACAAAAAAGCTTGAAAAATAGAGGAAACAGTAGGAAGGTCATATTTTATAGGAATTAGAGTCCTTAAAGTAGCAAGAAACCAAGCAAAACCTCGGAATTAGAAATACATGTTGTCAAGAAGCGTAACGACCAAATAATGAAAATTGATGCTAACATGCAATTCTAGCATCAATTGGAATAAAATAAATAATAAATAATTGAATAAAAAGCTATTGATCTGAAGAGACTATTTAAGTACTCAATTGAAAAGAAACTACCATAATAGCGCATTATGGAAGAAAACAATTAAACGTACCATGTCACCAGGTCCCAAAGCCTGTCACTCATATAACTGCATACCACATTATTAAGGACACAAAACAGTGACTGTTAAAACAAAGTTTAACCAACAATCTTGACACACTACCCATTTCCCAAAATGAAACAAGCTACTGAACTTAAATAAAAGAGAACATAAAATGAAGTAGAACATTTCATTATTCTTTTCAAGGATACAGTACACTTCCCTTGTGGATTCCATCAAATAGTATTGTATGGCCCATTCCAAGCTCAAGTAGAGGATATCACTTGTTACCGAATATCGTCACCATTGCAAGCATAACTGACATTAGTGAAGGCACAAAAAGAACCAACCTGAATGATAAATCTATTCTCTAAAACAAGTTGCCAATTTTCTTTGCTTCCGACATATATTGATGGTGTCTTACATTTTTCGAGAATATCATTTGTAATAATATTTGAGTGTTAGAACAATTTTGAACAGCACACTACAAAGAAAGTACAAGATCATTATCTTGATTGTAATTAGTATAACTAAATGACACCGTTTTGATACTTGTGAATCTAGAAAGCGAAAATGACTTTATGAAAAAATAGAACAGGAATACGAAGATTTGAAGCTCCAAAACACAAAGAATCCGAAATAAGGACAAATATAGAAACAAAATAGAACAAATTATCAATAAAAATTGAAATCATACAAAATTAATATATCACAAAAGAAATTATTACCTACAAATATGTCTAAAGTATTTCATATCTAACACAGAAGAAGGAAAAAATCCTCATCTACTTTTAATGTAAAAAAAAAAAATTATCGATTGCTCCGCACTGTGCGGAGCTCCGACGAGGATTGACCAGCCCGGTCAGGTCGCGGGGGGCAGCTCCCCTGGTGGGGGTTCGAGGCAACACCCTCGACGAGGATTGACCTGACCGGTCAGGTCTATGGAATTGAATATTTCTATTGTTTTTAAATTAAATTATTAATAAGTGTAATTGTATTTATAGTTTATGTAAAATGTAAATAAGTAGAATTTTTGACAAAAAAGGGAAATAAAAAGAAAAGGCGCGGATGCGAAGCGACGAAAGAAATTCTGATTTTATGTATGTATGAAATGAAGCAAAAAATTGTAAAAAAAGAGAAAAAAAATAAAAAAATTGAAAAAAAAAACACCATTGCTCTGTACATTCGATTTATTTTTTTATTTTTTTGACATTCAAAGTAGATTGGGCCTCTACAATATAGCAATGACTATAACAAATAAAACTAAAAATTCAATACTACACAATGTGCGGAGTGTTACTCCGCATAGCGTGCAGAGTCATACAATATAGCAATGACTACAACAAATAAAACTAAAAATTCAACACTCCACAATATGCGGAATGTAACTTCGCACAGCGTGCTGAGTAGTTACTCTGCACACTACGGAGTGCTCTCTATACAATGCGGAGACACCAGTCATGTCTCTGCGCTGTGCGGAGACATGTATCAGCACCAGAATTTTTTTTCCTATTCTTCTTCTTCTTATCATTAATTATTATACTAAAAATGAATCTGAATCATTTTGCCATTCAAACAAATAACTAACATGAAATATGAAGAAAATGTAAGTAATGGACATTTGTAAATAAAATCAGATCCCATCAGATCAAAGCCGCATCAAAATCATTCGTTTTCTATTACACGACTAAAACAAATAAAAATTACATCAAACTTAAGCGATGGAATGTTGTTACATCAAACTTAAGCAAAAGTACCAGAAAAAGAATATTGTTATAGCAAACTTAGTAGCAGAAAGCGAATATTGTTATAGCAAACTTAACTTATTATATAAGAACTTTGGCTTTACTAGGGATACATCACCGTGTACATCAGGGTGTACACACCCCCCCCACATGGGGTGGGGCCCGCTCGAATAAAAAAATATTTTACACAAGTGGGTCCCACCCCCATGTGGGGGTGGAGGGTGTAGACCTTGATATACATCTTTTGATGTACAAGTAGATTTATTCATAAGAACTTACAGTAACGTTGAGGATAAACTCTCTAACTCTTTGTGTTGCGCCAGAATTCTGGGTTTCATTGGGTTATTTGTAGTGTTCACATAAAGGAGGAGGAGAAACCAAATATTTGTTATTAAGAGTCGGTTTAATAAAAAATGAAAAGTCAACAATTGTGGCTATCTCATTGTAGAAAAATCAGAACAAAATCAGTTAAGTGTGAAATGGAGGGTGTAAAAATGAACAGTGGTTTGACCATCCTCTCTTTTAATAGAGTAGCAAATCAATGACGTCCTCTTTATGTGACTCTTAAGTATGGATATATAGGCCAACGAGCTTTTAACTGTAGTATGGGACGAGACATGAAAATAGAAGACCGGTCCTACCTGACCCTAAGGCCTATTAAAATTTTGTTCATGACAATTTCACTAGACAATAGACTGCATTCATTTTTTTATATTATACTAATCAAGAGTAGTGCTGGAAAAAACCCGCCCCCGACGGGTTGGCGGGGTAGGGAGGGGGTGCCCCGCCCCGTGAAGATTTAAAAAAATAATTAACTATAAATTAAAAACAAAAAATAGTTAATTAGAAGTTTTTGAAAAAAAAAAAATAAACGGGGCAGGAAACGGGGCAAGCCCGCACCCCGAACCCGCCCCGCCTCGCCTCGTCTAGGGCGGGATAGGGGTGCCTCACCCCGAACCCGCCCCGTTGCCATATCTAATCAAGAGGGTTATTAACACGAAATGTCCTCGCGTTTGAAATTTTTTGTACAAAACGTCTTCACACTTTTTTTTTTTCACTTCTATTTGCACATTTCATTATGGAAATCATTATTTCCATCAATTTTCATCCAATTTCTTAATAATGATTACTGCAATGAAATGTACAAAGATGGGTAAATGCAAGGTGTTGACATTTTGCACAATAAACTTCAAACATAAGGACATTTTGTGCTAATAACCCTTAGTCAAAATCATATATAAGCACCTATAGTTTACACTTTTTTCAATCGTATTTAAAATATTTATGTTTAGAAAAATACAATTAGTAAAAATACACAACATGATTTGTGTACCAAGTCCGAAAGAAACTGCAGAAATTGAAGCATGAGAACACCATTCATAACTATGTCAAAGAGCTCACAGCTCAACTCTAGTGCTTCAAATTATGAGCAAGCCGAACAATGTGTTATTGTTTTACAAAAGGTTCAAATAATGTGTTTCAAATAAGTGTGGGTATATTTTCAAATATAATTATAATATGTGAAAGTCACGCAATTCGACACTAATAATACCTAAAGGGAGGTGAATATGTATATTATGCGGAATTAAAAATATTACAACAAACTAGTGTGTCACCCGTGCGATGCACGGACTAAATATTTCATTTGACTTAAAAATGATTATTGAGGTTGTTATAAAAGTATATGAAATAAGGATCATATATGCGTTAAAATTGTCATAAAAAAATTAAACTGATGTTCCAACTACTACAAATTTTGGAAAACTTCCTTAAAAACAACATTTGTCGTTGAATTGTCTTGTCCGTCATCCCTATCGCAAATCAAAATCTTTAACCCTTTGCGATTTGTAACTCTAGACACAGCAACGTATAACTGACCATGGCTAAAAACTGGTTTTTTCAAATACAAACCAACATGAGATAGCGATTGACCCTGACTTTTGTTGATTGTCATTGCGTATGACACAATAACAGGAAATTGTCTTCGTTGAAACTTGAATGGCGACCTTGGATCGGATGGAGTCAACGTCATTCTAGGGATAAGAACCTTATGACCTGCATTAGTTCCAGCGAGAATCTTTGCTTCGAACATGACTTAGAGCCTCGTAATAATCAATCTTGTGCCGTTGCATAAACCGGCGGAATGGTCTATGTTGCGTAAAAGCATAACAGGAGTGCCGACCTTCAATTTCAATTCATGATTGGGCACACCAGAACATCTAATTCCATTCAAAAACTCAGGTGTATAAAGGTCACGTAACAGGTCAACATTGGCATCTGACTTACAAGTTGAATCAGAACTTAAATAAGTATTTCCTTCAGCTGCATTTAGCGAAATCATATAATCATTGACAGATTCAACCACATCAAGTGTCGGTGCGAGAATAGCTCTTCCTTGCAGATAATTTACCTCATTAACGTCGCAAGTAAACAACGGATACGTACTATCCACGATTGCTTTGACTGGATTGTCGAATCCACGTAACAAAATATCGTTCGGAATTTCAATTGTTGCATGGCCATCATTCGCACCGCCAATTGTTCCATCCCCTATACTCGCAATCCAATTAGAAAATGCATTTAACTCAGCGCACTCAGCATTTGACTCGATATTTTGTAGTCTCATGTTTTTGGTCAATCTCAAAACCTTACAATTTTTCCATAAATATGATGAATTAATAGCTGCAAGCACAATATCCTGTCTACTTCCTTTTGGAATCACAGGCAAGATCTGTCGAAAATCTCCTCCAAAAACAACTGTTTTTCCTCCAAAAGGTAGTTCCATACTCTGTGGATTGTTGAATCTTAAAATATCTCGCATGCTTCTATCCAAAGCCTCAAAACAATATTTGTTCATCATAGGCGCTTCATCCCAAATTATAAGCTTGCATCTAACAATCAATTCCGCAAGAGGACTACCCTGCTTAATGTTGCACGTGGAATCTTCATTTGGATTAAGCGGTATCGCAAATCTTGAATGTGCAGTTCTACCACCGTCCAAAAGTAACGATGCTATACCGCTTGATGCCACATTCAACACAATTTCTGCTTTTGATCTTAAAGCCGCGGATAAAGTTTTCCATAGAAAGGTCTTCCCTGTACCCCCGTAACCATAAACAAAAAAAATACCACCTTTATCCGATTGAACTGAATTCAATACCGTGTCATAAACATGTCGTTGCTCAATTGTCAAATTAGAGACCATGTACTTGTGTTCTTCCACCAATGCTTTCCGATCATATCTCATTTCATCTTGTATAAGTCTATTATGAAAACTTGTAGTAAAGTATTTGGATTCTGCAAATGGCATTGAATGATAATCACGTAGACTCTTTCCACTACTCTGCATAATCTTCTCAAGCTCCACAAGAGTATAATTTTTTATTTCATCATCACTCAATTCCAAATCTGTACATTATTTGGAAAATATAGGCTTCGATATATTAAAGAACATAGCTGTAATAAAATCAATCGGATATTTACTGAAAAAAAATTAAGCATTAAGTGTAATACCTTGGTGCTGCAGCATGTTTCGTTGTCTGTATAAAATATCATTTGATAAGTATGTCCAACACTTTTCCCACACAATTTCAGGCAATGATAAAGAATCTGAGACTAATAAAGTGGCAAACAGGCTTCTTAAAGAATGTGCTGACGCCCATTGACTTGCTTCAATAATCCCATCAATGTATTCTTTGTCATCATTCAATAGACCAAGCGCATAGCAAGCATCTCTAAAAGTACCGTGCTGAACGCCGTTAACACATTTTATTTCCTCATAGCTTGTTGGTCCACGAACTATGTTGAGAAGACACCACAAGTAATACATTTCTCCACATCCTGGAGGTACATAAAATATACGTCCAATAGAGGATCCACGCTTTCTAGGATGCCACTCTCTTGTCGATGACTTCCAAACAAATTTGGTTGGAAATTCAGCATACGTCAGTTGCTTTGCTTCGGCATATTTTTTGTTCGCATCCATCCACGCCAAAAACATACTTTGGTTAGCTGTAGGACGATTCAAGACTTCATCAATTGTATCGGAATCTGAAAAGATGACATTCTGCTCATTTGGAAGATGAAAACTCAACCTCTCGACAGGAGGATCTCTGTATTGAATTTCAAATCCGAAAATCCTCCATCTTTGCCTCACAAGGTGAAATGTATCTACAATCGTAGTACATATTCACTTCATCAACATTTGTACCCGAGTCCTCATCATCACTCTTTGCGGTAAAAAGTCGCGGTAACGCGATCATGCCCCTTATTGACATATTTGAACAAATATTTGATTGATCGAGATTGGTTGCACCACTCTACATTCAAGTGTGCACCGTACTTGAGCAGCAAATGTCGATTGTGGGGCACAACAAATCTGTTGTCAAGATCAACACCATTTTTTTTAATTGTTCGTCCATTATCTCTTCTTCTATAAATTGGGTAGCCATCTTCATCAACATTGGTGCAGTCAACAAATTTTTTGGGGAAATGTTTAGTACACCGACCATTCTCCATGCATGGAGAAGAATTCATGGCACTCCCACATGGACCGTGCATCATAAAATCTCTGACTGCAGCGTAATAATTTGGATCAGACTCCCGATCGGGAATCTCAGCTGAAATTATTCTGTCAATGTCCTCTCCAGTAGGATATTTGTCTTCCTTCGAAAGAAACAATAAAATGTGAGCGTGTGGCAAACCACGCTTCTGGAATTCAATGGTGTATATAACTGGAAAACAATATTACCGTATTCAACGTCAGTAGGAATTATTAACATTTTTATTCATATAATAAAAAATAAAATTTATTATTCACATTCTTAGATAAACATGAGTAAATATTACACCTTTCACATTTCCAAAAAATTTATTTCGTCGAAGATCGTTGATCAAATTGTCCAATTTTATCTTAAATATTCGACAAAGAATGTCAGGCCGATCATCGGGCTTCAAACCTTTGCTTTCTACATAGTGCACTATCTCCAGCCACTTTGGATTGCAAGTAAAAGTTATAAATAAATCTGGATACCCGACCCATCTACATATGGCCATCGCGTCCTGGTAGTTTTGAATCATGTAACGTGCCCCACCAGTGAACGTAGACGGCAGTATCACACGTTTACCCTGGGTCGAAGGATTTATTTCTCCTCTAAACAACGCTTCTGTCAATCCTCTATACATCTCGGATCTCAATTGTCTTTGATGAGTACGTATGTAAGTCAATCTCGAAGTTTCGATCATTGTGTATGCATCAACAACAAATTGTTGGAAAAGTCTCTTCGAGGATATAATAACAGGTGATTCATTATCCCTCTCCTGCAATCTGAATGCAAAATACTCTCTCATGCTTACATGTTTTCTGTCTCCGAATGCAGACGTCTTTGAATTAGTTATAGGAATATCTTCTCTGTAGCCATCTTCGCCGAATGGAAAAAGAAGTGGGTATTGTAGACCAAGATATGAAGGATTCAACTCATTTATCCTCTTCAATTCTCCAGTTTGAGTTTCTACTATGATATCTCTATCACCAGGAGATGTCTCAAAATCACCTGGGATCAATCCCGCAACTTCATCAATTGAGGGCATATTATACCTCCTCGCATCTCGACCCCTTCGTCCAATTAACCTCATTTTCACATTTGACCTACCATGTTGGTGTATTTTCTGACCAACCATTCTAAATGACTTGACCAATACATTGTGTGCATCAAGCATTGATTTCAAATCCGAGACTATTTTAGCATGAAGGGTATTTATATCGTTTGTTTGCCTAAAAAGATTTTAAAAAAAAAATTATAAAAGAGAAGATGCCAAAGTAAATATAATTTTGACATGTTCATATTCATGTAATATATACCAAAATGAAATAAATTACCTGACAGATTTTATTCTATTTGCAACTTCGTTTGCTGTATCATAAATATACAATCGGGCAAATTTCGGATGTGAACCTTCCAGTACGATAAAGCGCAATTAAATGATAGTTCTGACCATTTAATCTGAAAACAGGTGGTGATTTTCCATTGTTCAAGCTAGAGTCAATCTTCCCTCCCATCGAAGTGAAACATAACATATTGTTGTATGATCGGATATTTTCAATAAAATGCTTGCTTCTATCATTTGTACCAAATAATAAATCTTGAAGCTCTTGAGGAGGACTTTGCATCATTGGAAGCTGGACTTTCCCATGCATACAACACAAAGAGTATTTTGGTTTTGCAGTTTTATAAACACGTCTCACCCTCTCTTCGTACCAAAACTGAGCTCCACAATGTTCACATTTGAATGAAGGATCACCGAAATCACAATATTCTGCGAGACAATGTAATGGTAAGGCACTACAAAAAAATTTAAATAAATATTGTATTTATTTATCAAAGTTAACACAAATTATAATTAAGAAATAGTATTATTTGAAATTTTTTAACGATTTTTTTTAAAATATCTGCATGTATTCACTTAAAAATTATAAATATAAATGTATATTTCTTAAAAAAAAAAAAAACTTACGTTCATCTAAATCAATATTTCGAGATTCGAGATCAACCACTACGCTCTCATTAAATGTGTCTCCTCTATCTTCAAGAACAGATGATCGCAATCCCTTGCAAGCGTTTATATCATCGGACATGCAAGTGTCGGTTGTTGAAGTAATATCAATTGTCGAAATAATCTGGGAAGCCGCTACAGTAAGGCCAGACTTCTTAAACACTAGAATTATTTGTGATTGACCTAGACCAACAATTATAACAACAATAACAATCTTAGTAAATGAATAAACGGTATGCGACAAACATACAAAAATACACTTAAAACAACGATACCATTTGTGATATCGCTGAAAGGAGATTTGGAATAGTTAGAAGAGCAGCCTGCGAAAATACTCCCGTTAGGATTCGTATGCATGCTACTTCCCACGGTACAACCATTTGGTTTCTTTGTAGCTGATTCAAAGTTCACCACTGAATAGCGGAAAAAAGTAGAAAATTTTATACATGAATAAATAAAATAAATTCGTTAATTTTGTCTAACTATAATCAAATCATAATATCCACTACCATTAATCTTTAATTGTCACGCACAAAAGAAATGACACAAAAAATATCATTATGAATGACCAAAAGCATATTCGTTATTTGTTTTAAGAATTCTCAAGTGACCATTATAATTATTATCCGTCAACATTCGACCGTGTTGTCAAAATATTTCTTCAATTGATCATCCAAACCTTAGTTATTAATTAAGTAAAAGACAAAAAAGAAAAAAAAATTAAAAAATTCAACCAACCAAGGCCCACTACAAAACCTAGCGCATTCTTAATACTATCCATATTCACAATGAGACCACCAATACCGACCGAATTATTGTCAAAATATTTTTTCAATTGATCATCCAAACCTTAGTTAATCAAGTAAAAAAGAAAAAAAATATTCAACCAACCAAGGCCCACTACAAAACCTAGCCCATTCTTAATACCATCCATATGCACAATAAAATCACCAATACCCACCGAATTATTGTCAAAATATTTTTTTCAATTAATTATCCAAATCTTAGTTAATTAAGTAAAAAAGGAAAATTAAAAATAAAATAAAAAATTCAACCAACCTAGGCCCGCTACAAAACCTAAGCGTCCGTTTGACACCCATTTTTTTTTGGATAAATTCTCATTTTTCTACAATAAAGCTGCTTACAATTACAACCCACTGATTCATTTGTCAGATTTCTATCAGACCCATAATCTTTGTTGAGATTCACAGACTAATTTGCCCTCTGATTTTCAGGCCTATTCCCGTATTTGCCCTCCATATAATTGCATTGGGTGAAAGAAAACAAAAAGTACTTGAAGGGCAAAAACGGAAATGCCAATATTTGAAATTGAAATTAACCAATGTCAAATTCCACCGTACTAATTGCCTGTTACATGGAAACCACTTTTGTTGCAATTTGGCACATGGGACCCGCTTTCTTGCTTAATACCACCCATGGCAAACAATCACAATGAAACCATCCTTACCCACCGTTTCCTTGCCCACCGTTTTTCAACATTAAAGATGGTGGTTGGTTGTCTCCATCTCTCACAAAGTGGTTGTCTCCATCTCTCACAAAAAGCAAAAATCATTCATGGTTTTGCAAACTCAATGCTACAGCCTACACAAACCATCCAATAATAAACCAGAAAAATTCCACATTCATTCCAAAAAAACGCTCCAGATCTATTTTCGTCCTTTGTTTCCGGCCATTTTTTTTCCTTTCTTTTTTTTTAAACGTTGATGTATGTGTATATATGTAAGCACAGGACGAAAAATCAATGCCAAAGGGAAGTTCAAACGCCGATTTATGAGTGGTTGAGCGCCGGAGTCACAATCAGATTTTTTAAAGCAGATAAGTTAACAAATTTGTGTATTAAATTTTCTTCATGCTTTGTAACATAAATCGTCCTAGATCTTCAGATCCGAGATTTTTTCTTAAATGTTTCGGGAAAAAAAAATTCCAGATTTCTTATTTTTTAAGTTTTGCATAATCAGAACATATTGATTTTTTTGAGATGCAAATAGATCCTTTCTTGAGCAAAAAATAAATTTTTGAAAAAAAATAAGTAGTGGAAAAATAAATAGTTTTATTCATTTTCCTTTTCTACAAAAAGTTAAAAATTTTTTTTTTTTTTTTTTGAAAGATTATATTTCCACACAATTAACTCGGCTTATATCACCGTTGCAGGGGAACATACGCGTGAACATGTACATCACCCGTGACAAGGAAGATCAAAAGCACAAGGATGAACTGAATTCCACATGTATGCAGTATTAACAAATGCAGGTATATGAAAATATCTTCTTAATACTGCACAAATGTATAAAAAAAATATGCCCACACAATGAAAATGATTAAAAAAAAAATGTAAACGGATATATGTGATACATTATTAACATGTTTGTGCATTGCATCTATACATAAAAAAAGCTGCAAAATATACAAACGAATTTATTACCGTCACTTGCATTAACTTGTCTGGCTCGCTTGGAAATGATGGTTGATTTAGTAAGCTTTCTCATCGAATATGCCTATCCGGATCACGACTGGAAAATCACCCACAAAATGTTGCACCCACAAAATTAATTCTCCGGAGACTAATAGAAAACAAAGTCTTCAAATTTCTTGTAAATGTGTTTGCATAAATCAAATATGAAGTCTTCTTTACACTGCCAAAATGATGAGCAATGAGGTAGAATAATGGATTTTGAAGTAAAATATTGACAAAATTGTAGTATTTCAAAATGATTTATATCCCTACTCAGAAAACGAACAATCACTTTGCCTCTTTATGTGAAAATAAAATTAAAACGAAAAATAGAAATAATTAATACATAACATCTTTTGTAAAATTGGTTTACCTCATCCTTGTGCTATTAATAATTATTAATTACTTGGGCCTCTCAATATTTACTGGTTTCAATATTCTGATGTTTTGTCTCTTGATTTGAGCTAACCACGGCTATTGGCTCATTTTTGTAAGCATAAAAGAAAATGTTTGGATACCATGTGTTACAAATTATCAAATTTAACACCATACACGTTTTTAAAAAAATTGTGTTCTTTTTTTCCCGTAAGATCATTACAGATTTAGATAACCCTATGTCTTGATTCTTTTCTAATTGTTCATATGATAGAATTGATTAAATTTCAACACGTGTTTTTACCTCTTTTAAAGCTTGTTTCTATTCCATCAAATTGTCCAATAAAAATTTAATTAACCATTAACCAAATTAAAATAGGTAGTTTTTTATATTGTCCAATTATTAGAACCATTTTATTTTATTCAAATTCAATGCCATTTGATCGCACTAATGCAATTCATGCCCTTCAATTTTTTTTCCCCCGGTTATCTTCATGTTACTGCTTTTGTAACTGTTGTGGATCAATTTGACTAACTTGCATGAAGAAATTATTTTGCATTATGCTTTTTACGGCACTTTGTTTAGTGACTTATATTTGCTTGCGTCATATGAATGTGGTATTTGACATCGCACACATTTAATTAACCATTAACCAAATTAAAATAGGTAGTTTTTTATATTGTCCAATTATTAGAACCATTCTATTTTATTCAAATTCAATGCCATTTGATCGTACTAAATCAATTCATGCCCTTCAATTTTTTTTTTCCCCCGATTATCTTCATGTTACTGCTTTTGTAACTGTTGTGGATCAATTTGACTAACTCTATTGGCTCAAATTTTGCATTATGCTTTTTACGGCACTTTGTTTAGTAACTTATATTTACTTGCGCCATATGAATGTGGTATTTAACATCTTACACATTTAATTAACCATTAACCAAATTAAAATAGGTAGTTTTTTATACTGTCCAATTATTAGAACCATTTTATTTTATTCAAATTCAATGCCATTTGAATGTACTAATGCAATTCATGCCCTTCAATTTTTTTTCCCCCGATTATCTTCATGTTACTGCTTTTGTAACTGTTGTGGATCAATTTGACTAACTTGCATGAAGACATTATTTTGCATTATGCTTTTTACGGCACTTTGTTTAGTAACTTATATTTACTTGCGCCACTTTGTTTAGTAACTTATATTTACTTGCGCCATATGAATGTGGTATTTAACATCTTACACATTTAATTAACCATTAACCAAATTAAAATAGGTAGTTTTTTATATTGTCCAATTATTAGAACCATTTTATTCTATTCAAATTCAATGCCATTTGAATGTACTAATGCAATTCATGCCCTTCAATTTTTTTTCCCCTGGTTATCTTCATGTTACTGCTTTTGTAACTGTTGTGGATCAATTTCACTAACTTGCATGAAGAAATTATTTTGCATTATGCTTTTTACGGCACTTTGTTTAGTAACTTATATTTACTTGCGCCATATGAATGTGGTATTTAACATCGCACACATTTAACGAATGTTGTCATAATAATAATAATAATAATAATAATAATAATAATAATAATAATAATAATAATAATAATAATAATAATAATAATAATAATAATAATAATAATAATCCTCCAATAATAATAATATAACCAAACATTAATTAAGTTTCAAAACCATAATAATAATAATAATATAACCAAACATTAATTAAGTTTCAAAACCATAATAATAATAATAATATAAGACGTGAAGATAAGCTTAGTTCATCGACTTCACTCCTTTTCTTGCTTAATCACAGTTTTATGTTTCTTCTCGGCAACATTAGAGGACAGTTCT
This sequence comes from Fraxinus americana, assembly GCA_035079005.1. Taxonomy (NCBI): domain Eukaryota; kingdom Viridiplantae; phylum Streptophyta; class Magnoliopsida; order Lamiales; family Oleaceae; genus Fraxinus; species Fraxinus americana. Next base: position 34,640,553 of record CM068709.1, on the reverse strand, counting down.
CCTGTTAGGGATCTTTTGGATACACTTCCTTCAAGCATTCCCCCCGAATGATCAATCGTGGTGGACTCCTTCATTGGAGTTGTAACCTCATCGCCCGAAGAAGAAACCTTATCAATCACAACAACACCAATTAAAAAGCTAAAAATTGAACTTAGTTACACAAACAATAAGAATTGATAAATACAGTTTAATCAATACCTTCTCATCTTCAACTTCGGTCTTCTCTATCTTGGATATAACATCGGAATATTGATTTCCATTGTGTTTCACATATTTTGAGATCATGTTTGGATTGTCGGTTACCTTCACAATCGTATAGACAACGTTACGACTAACGTTCTGATACCTAACTTGAACCTTGAACAAAACTTCTCGATCAACCAATGACTCAACTTCAATAGGTATAGCATCTAAGTCAGATTTCTGAAATTCATTATTGTTATAGTTAGATCAAAGAGTCCATGTATTAGGCAATTTAGGGGAAAATTTGTTAATAATTAGAGAAATACCGTATTGATTTCATCTAGCAAATCAGCTGCAGTCTTCCCTATCAATTCAGTGCAATCTCTATCCCACAAAAGGAAGGACGTGTTCCCTGTCCCGTCAATAACCCTCATTTGTACCTTGAATCTAACAACACGAAATTACATGTTGAAATTTAGGGAAATAATTCAAAAACAAATTATTTGCTTTCATGCATATAACTAAAAAAATTAAAACGTGAATACTAAACCTTGGATGGCCAGAATTGTCAAAACGATCACATTTTTCACAGTAAAATCTTGTCCCAACACAATTGACCTTCTTTGGACACCTTTTGCAAGACAAATACCACCATTTGTGTTCAGTTTCGATTGAACACACGATGTGAGTACCCATAAACTACCAACCTATGCACGCAAAAAAATAAAACGAAAACAACATGATTAGAGATTTTTATAAAATTGCAAATATATATTAGAAGGTGCAAGGCAGTAGCCAATTAGAGCCTATTATTTTACCTCCCCAGCGGATGTTAATTGGTCAATGGTTCTAATTTCAGCATTCCCCATCTCAAGATCACCTGACACCATGTAAACAGTAGACGAAGATAGGAGACTGACTCTTTGAGAGCTTGTTTCCATTCCATCCAACAGCCTTAAAGAAAACATATTGTAAATTAAAAAATGATTCATAAAGTAGTAGATATTAGCAAGTGGAGAGCACAGAGAATAGGCATTACTTGCTACGAAAACCAGTCACCTCGTCACAACTACCGTTGATTATCATTTTAGTTACGTGAAATGTGTTGCAGACTCTATATACCCCTGTATTAAAAAATTAAATAGTTAGTTAATGACAAAAAAAATTCCCTTAGAGACCATATGTATATATTTCAGAAATGTAGGAACCCTTATACCATTCAAACCCTTTGCACGACACATTTGTAGCAATAGAATTACAGGTTCCCCATTATTTTCAGCTAACTTAGCATCAACTTCGTCAACGAAGTCACCCCATAACGTACACGGAAGCCGATTTTTCCTATAAAGATAAAAGTGCTCATTTAAAAAAATATAGCAGAAATACAAAGACTATTCAAGAGAAAAAAAATCCATACTCAAGGTCCTCGATCTCGATGTCTATGAGCTTCGCCATTCGCCCGGAAACTTCCTTAGTTTTTGGCACGTCTCTACCAACTACCTCTCCAATAACATCTGAGTAAATGACATTAAAAAACAAAATAAAAAACTGAAATAATGTAATTGAAAAACGTAAATAAGTAAAGTAAAATATGTAAGAAAAAACATTTTTGGAACATAAGCCTTACCGAACAACTCAGATTCATTAACATTAGTTGCATTCAAAATGTCATTGAAATGCTTGAAGATATAGATCTGTTTTGGAAGCTGATTATCATCGTGAATTTCGAAAACGTGTGTCTTTGGCATGAAGTTAATTTTGTACTTGTGAGACGTAGTCTTGAATTTCATGTTGTTGGCCCCAACGACAAAATGTCGAATTACATATGAATGTCCCTCTTTGATCAACGGCTTGTACGTCTTAATCAAAGAACTCTTAATACTTGCATGTATCCGGTCACCCTACGTTAAGACAAGTAATAAGAAAAAAAAAATTATTAACATCTTTGTGCATTCCATATGTTTATACCAGATACACGTGAAGTTTAAAATGGGATAGGAATACTTACTTTATTGTCATGCGAAACGAACTCCAAGCTATATGTTTCATTCGGATTTGTGAACTTCGGCAGCTCGTAAACACGGATAACACGTACTTTAAGCGCCCAGTTAGTCTTCGTGACGTTGATATCTCGCACAAAATCAAATATCGGTGCCATATTGCACAAATCTTGTTTAAACTTTTGAAATGATGAGAAGTAAGGTTGAAATGATGAGAAGCCGGTAGAGTGATGGAATTTCAAGAGGGTTGCACGTCCATACTCTTGGAAAACAAACAGTCACTTTACCTCTTTATTTGCAATTCAATTTTCAAAAAACGTACGCAATGCACATCGAAATTACTTCACTGTCACTTGCCTCTTTGTGTGCAAATCAAATTTAAGCAAATCAAATTTAAGGGAAAAACAGAAATAATTAATATAGAACAACTATTAATAATTATTAATTACCTACTGAGTTTCGTAATAGTCATAATAATAATATAATAATAATAATAAAATCAAAAAAAATTTCGGTTTCCAAACATTAAAAAAAATGATTTAATGAAGAAATTATTTTATATTGTCCAATTATTAGAACCATTCTATTTTATTCAAATTCAATGCCATTTGATCGTACTAAATCAAACATTTTTTCGGTTTCCAAACATTAAAAAAAATGATTTAATGAACACAAAATTCAACAAATGAAATTGTTACTATCAATAAAAGAAATTATTATTAATGGGTAGACGGATTGAATAATAATAATAATAAAATCAAACATTTTTTCGGTTTCCAAACATAAAAAAAAATGATTTAATGTACACAAAACTCAATAAAAGAAATTATTATTAATGGGTAGACGGACTGAATTTGTTAAACATAAGACATAGACTTGAGGTAAACGAAAAGACAGCTTGAAATCAGAATTCCATAAGAGGAAAGTGCATTTTGGCGGGAAATTTCTTTTGACGGCACTTCTGTTTTTATATATATATAGATTAGCAACAAGTCACCAATTGTTATCTCTAGATGGTTAAACAATCACATCAGATTAATCTTATGTTTGAATACCGCAAATTGCATAAACAATAAATAGAGCAGCAAATCAACACACGGTATGATCACGGAAAAATCCAATTGGGAAAACTCCAGGTACTTTGCCAGTTAACAATCCACTATAAATGATTTGTAACTTACAGTCTACCAGCCTAGACGACAACACGTACCATCCGATTTCCTGACTGCAATTCCAATAGTTTTCCTGGCTTCTGTGCTCATGCACCACTTCCAGCTGCTGTTTTCAAAACTTTCTTGGATTGTGCTCTCATGCAACAAGTCCTAGCTTTTTGAAGAAGAACATCGCGTTCTTCAACGACTGTAACTTCCAGTCAACTTCCTTCGATTTTCAGCAACTCTGACAGATGTGATGGAAAGAACAGTTTGGTATTTGGATTATGAAATCGATGTTTTTCTTACCAAAATGAACTCAGAAGATGAAGGTTGAAAGTAGGAATATGATTGTATTCTCTCAGATAAAATTCTCTCAATGATCAACCTTCGAAATTCACGTTTAGATGTGTTTTAGTATTTATGGATATGTTAGAAAAGTAATGGGCCATGGAAAAAACCTTTAAATCGTGAAATAAAAAATTTCCGAACAACCCCGTCGCTCGAGCAAGAGCTCAGCGACAGTTGAGTGACGGCTGTCGCTCGAGCCAAAGCAGGGCGACAGTCGAGCGTTGAAGATTCTGTTTTTTACGCTTGAGCCAATCCATGACAACAGTCAAGCGAAAAATCCCGCCGTATTTTCCTTCTTTTGCTATACTCGAACTCTAAACCTAATAAACATATTTTCACATAATTGCATATTATTTCTTGACTTTTTACAATATTTACAATTAAATTCATTTTGTTTACAGAATTGCCAATACATAATTAAAACCTAACAATATGATATAAATGCTCATGAAAATTATTATTTTTTAATTATTTTGTTTGAACTTTTGACCTAACGATGACACTTGTATACTTTTCGTAGATACTGTACTCTGGCCATATGATCGTAAAGGGTGTTATGATTTTGATTAATAAACTTTGTTTTTGTTTGGAAGAGATTATTTAAAGTGAAAAATATTTTTTTAAAAATTATGTAAAAGAATAAGAAAAAATGATAGATTCACATACAATTTTATCAACAATTATTGTCTCAAAGCGATGACAACACGTGAAAACATTAGAAGACAAATTAACAAACAATTTTTGAGTAAATAGTATTTATGAAAGAAATCCCATAAAACCCTCATAATTTATTAGTAAAACCTCGCTCACAGAGAGAGGTGAATAGCCAAGAACTTGTCCTTTGCAATTGCCCAAAGGATCATCACTCATCAGCCCATTTTAATAAGAAAACCCATTTCTGAAACTATATAAAATCCAATCACTTCTCTCCCCTCTAGGCCTTCTCCAGATTACATTTATTCAAAGTCAAAGATACGCCAATCGTTTAGTTTGAAGCTATATTTGATCCGATCATGGCTCAATGCATTTTCTCTCAGGTCAACTTAATCTCTTATATGTTGAATTTATGTTTGTTTCTTTTTAGATTTCGTGAGTGTGAAGTGGGTTTAATGAAACAAAAACTTGAATTTTGTTGCAGGTCCCAGTTGGGGTCCCTATCAGTAGCGATTCATCCTTCCGGAGATCAGTACTTAAGGTTTTTAATTAGTCTTTAGTTATAGTTGAATTTATAATATTTTGCATGCCAAATCTCGTAGCTTTTGTTTTGCTCAAATGATTCAGATGTGATCTGATATTGAGGTGCAATTGATAAAATATTGATGTAGTAACTTGTACTATAAAGCTTGTACCTAGCTGACGTAGGATAAACACTGCTGTTTTGCTATTGGTTTCATTTGTGCTCGATTAGGTCTGAACTCGAATCTCTTTAAAGGGTTTAGAGTAGAGATTTCCAATTGCTATAATTTGTCCATTCTATTAAAATCTCTTATGGTCTTGTAACCACTATTTAATGGATATAAAGATTTAGGCCTCCAATTTATTCCATACCAATAGCTGCACTTAACAGCATATTTGGCTAAGCTTAAAAGGGGCTTAAAATCACCCATTTTGGATAGTATGCTTCATTCTCCCGTTCTTTTTCATTTATACTTCACTTTCATACATTTTCTGCTCTCAGACATTTCATACAATAGAAACTGTTTATGGATCAGATAAACACATCCTTCGCTTTGTTTATCCTTTCATATTGCATACCTATCCCTTGTTTGGGCTCAATTTTTCAAAAAATACATTTTTATAAAACTCATTTTCAATCACACATTTCCAATAAAATAATGTTGCACATAAACTAAATTTTTTCCTTATTTTAACCACACATTCTTCAAAAAATAACTATTCCAAAATATATTTTCCCCTAGTCTGCATTGACCTCAATTTTTGTAGGGGTGACGTTGTTAACAGATCCCCGTTCCTCTCAGCCACATAGCCTCTTCCTGTACGTTTGGAAAAATTGTCACGTGACTTTTACCGGTGGTGGAGGACGTAGCCACGAGCACTCCAACAGTCAAGTCAGTTTATTTGTAAGTGAATATTTAGGTGTGAGACAGACTAGAGACGTGAGCCACCAAGAAAAAAGGTTGTTGAATCCGGGAGTAGAGAGAATGATATGAGAGCAATTTATAGTTCACTGTATAAGATTTTAATTACTTTCAAATGGTACTAAATATGAGTTTTTATAATAGAAGAACTGAAGAAGAAAAATACTGACTGTTGGATGGAAAGACACGTGGCTTTATCTTGATGGCCGAGGTGTTTCCTCCTAGGTATCAATCCGTCAATCATAGGCTGATTGGCATTTAATGCTTTTTAAAAAGTGGTCATCCTAGAGTTTAAGTCTAACCTCTGAAATATAGACTGGCGATTAGACTTTTAGTTGCTTCCTGCAGAACATCAATCAATTGTAAGAAAATCTTATACAAAAGATTTCTTGGAAGAGGTGAAGTAGGAGATGCCTTTTATCAGTCAAAGAGCCTAATCACTTCAGATTCACTGCCTGGAGCATGCGTAACTCCTGACCTGGCCATGGAGGGCCGGGCCAGTCTCTTCCTGGAACTTTAGTGAAAGTGATGCATCACCTTGGCTGCCATATATATATATGGCCTCATCTCAGCCAGGTAGGAAGGTGATGTGGAGTATTGGCCTAGTTAGTTTGCTAGCTGGTTGTTACGTGGCGATGTGCTGAAGCCTCGTCATAAGGGGTGAAACAATAGTCCGCCAAATTCATGTATGAACATCTATAAGCTAAACAACACAAAACCCCCTACCTTTAGGAAATAGCACAAAACGTCTCTGTTTGAAACGTTTAGTGTGGAATACCCACTACCGTTCATTTTCTCGATAAAAAATTATGAAATAACAAATATACCTCCTTATTAAATAAGACAAAAGGAAAGAATAGAAAAATAAAAAACTAATTACAATCACAATCCCAAAATGTTTTTAAAAAGTACAAACGAGCCCAAATAAATTAGACATAATTCTTCTTCCCTAACCTACCTCTTACCCCATCCCACCCCACACCCCAAAAAACCAAACCCACCTTGATCTTCCTCTTTCTCTCCCACCATCATGGCCGTCGCAACGGTAGGTCCACAACAAGTTGAATTCCTTGGAAAAAGGAAAAACCCAAAGTGAATAGCAAAATCAACGAAAATTAATTGGACAAAGAAAAATAAGAAATTGGATATCTGCACATAAGATCATTCACAGAAGAAGAAAAATTTCTTGAAAACCCACATTACAAATTGGGAAAACAAATCCATTAATTGAATCAATCGCAACACTAGAGTTGACTTTAGAATCCTAGCATGGGAGACGGCGACGACTTCTTCTTTGCCTTTGAAGATGCGGTTGCAATACTGGTGGTGGGATTTTTCTTGCAGGTAGCAACAGCAGGATGGGGAGTGGTGGCGACATATTTGGAGGCGTAAAACAAGGCTCGGCATCCTCGAAAAAACCTAGATGGAGTTGTCATTGGATTTTTGCTTGGTTTTGGGAATTGTTAGGAAATTAATGAATTGAATCAATCCATTTTGTACGCTGTGAAAACAAGTTATTAGCAAATTGAACACCCATGTGTTGCAAACAGAAGAAACCTTGAAGAAAAGCAGGGAGTTTTTATTCATGAAATTGTGCAATTTCATGGGATTGAATCGGAGGATTTGAAGAATAAATAGGAAAGAATGAATGAAGAGGAAAAATGGGTTTTGTCTAAAGGGTTTGTTACAGAGTGGAGTGCTCTTTTTCATCCATTATCTGCCAAATCTGTTAAAGAAATGGTTGGTGAGCATTTGGTTGAAGAAAAGTCTCCTTCAGTGGTGGCTTCCAACAAATTCTTCCCCAATTTCGGAAAATTGATGAGTTTTCCCTAAATTGATGAGAAAGGAGGGAGATGACAGCGGTGGCGGAGAGGAGAAGGAAGAGGAAGAATGGTTGTGGATGTAGAGCGACTAAGCTGCGGTGGCAGTGGCTGTGAATGGTAGCGGTGGGAGAGATAGGAGGAAGAAAAATGATTTTTGGTTTTTTAGTTTTGATTTTAATTATTTGTTTGGGTCTCGTTTGTACTTTTTAAAACATTTTTGGACTATATTGTAATTAGTTTATTATTTTTCTCTTCTTTTTGTTTTATTTAATTGGGAGGGTATATTCATTATTTCATAAATTTTTATTGAGAAAATGGACGATAGGGGGTATTCCACACTAAACATTTCAAACAGGGACATTTTATGCTATTTCCAAAAGGTATGGGGTTTTTCGGCAGTTTGCCCAATAGATAGGGGGTTTTGTGTTGTTTAGCTGATATTTATATAATGCGTGGACTTTCAGTGTAGGGTGGAAGTGAATTCATTGTCGAGGTGATGCGGTTGATGGGGTGATAGTTGTGCATTTGAACACAACGCAGTTTGTATAAGATGGAAGCCTTATTTTGTATTGTCCACCCTATTTCTTGATTTTTTTTTTTATGACCATTCTTCTACAGCAGCTGAACTGGCTGTTTTTTTGCTGCTCTTGAAATTATTCTAATGATGTTATTTGGAACAAATATTCTAGTTCCTATTAATCTTCAAAGTACTTTTGTTGCCCATTCAACTTTGACGTAAGAACTGCACATTGTTTCAATTATGAAACACGCATTTGATACAATTCCAATCTTGGTTATGCGTTTAGAAGGCTTTGGAGAAAAATTGCATTAATTGAGTCCATCTGTGCATGATGAAACCATAAAAATGATTTAGATTCTTAAACCATAAACATGATTTACCTCTTTCCTTTCCTTATCTTAAACATAACTTGGATCTTTTTTTGCATCTTCATTATCACATCCTATCCATCTTTCTCCATGGTTTTCAGTGAAACTTCTGATGTTTAGATACCAATAATCTTTCGTTGTTTTGGTTGTACACTGCTCATTGCAATGTTGGGACCTGCAAATATGAGAAAACTATAGTTATAAACACTAATGGCATCTCATTTTATTGCAGACAAATAATGTGACTTTTCATGATAAATCATGGACTTCTGGCATACCTTTTAACTTGAGAAGTGAAAATGCACGATCGAGAAGTCGATTTGTGGTTTGCATGTCAGTACAGCAAGCCAGTAAACCTAAGGTTGCTGTTTCACCCGTAACACTAGAAGATGCGAAAGAGCCTCCACTACACTTGTACAAAAACAAGGAACCATATACAGCGACCATTGTGTCTGTTGAAAGGCTTGTTGGTCCAATGGCTCCTGGAGAGACATGTCATATTGTCATTGATCATGGTGGCAATGTTCCTTATTGGGAAGGACAGAGTTATGGGATCATTCCTCCTGTAAGTTCAAAGAATTTCCATTTGTTTGTACTTTACGCACGAAGTTGTGCGAACTTCAAAGTTCCCATTAAAATTGCCTGTCTCATCCAACCTATTCCTTTGAGAAACTCTTGGGGTTAACTTATGCTGGAATATGGTGGAACCTTCTTGTACAATATTTGCACTTAGTTGTAATGTGGTTTGGCTTTGTTCTTGTCATACCCATGTCATATCATTATGCAGTATGTTCCCCCACTTCACCATGTTTTAAATTTACTACTATTTTATTTCAGGGTGAGAACCCTAAAAAGCCTGGTAGTCCCCAGAATGTTCGTCTATATTCAATCGCATCTTCCAGGTATGGCGACAATTTTGATGGTAAGACAGCGAGTTTGTGTGTCCGACGCGCTGTCTATTATGATCCTGAGACAGGAAAAGAAGACCCCTCAAAAAATGGAGTATGCAGCAACTTTTTATGTGATTCAAAGCCTGGAGACAAAATTCAGCTCACAGGTAAGATTTTAATGATTCTAGTGAAGGCAATAAGGAATTAGGATATTTGATTTCATGAGTTTTTGAGCGACGAAGTTATATAAAGAAATCAATAGCCATCTCCCTTGATATGAAATTAGCCAATGTTCTTCGGAACCTATTTATTTTTATTTGATAATTTTGTCTCATTAAAACATTTCTCTCTCCGAGTAGGAGGTCTGAGCTCTTTGATATGCTCTATTCTTTGATTCGTATTTTCCATGTACCATCAAACTGTTCGCACGAGCAAGTTTGGTGATTAAGAATTGTGAATCAGTAATAAATTCAGATCTATGTTGCGGATGTTTTTCTTTCTTTGTGCATTTGGAAGGCAAATGTTTTAATAAAATTATTGGCTTCTGTCTTACCCCAAATCCATTCTCAGCTGGCAATCTGATTTTTCAAATTTGAAATAAAGTGTAATTACCCCATATATCCATTGTGTCCTAAAGAATTTCATATTAGCTTGTACTGAGCAGAGTGCTTACTTTGTGATCCTCTCATCTTAGTTCAGGTCACTTCCAGTTTTATCTTGTAATCTGTAGGCATTATACAAATCACAGTGTTGGGAATGATCTTAGTTGAGTTGACTAATTTGGTTCTGTTACATTTTTATGAGGTTCTTATCTCTGTGTTGTTAACATTGTGCGACTTCGGCAGGGCCTTCTGGCAAGATAATGCTTCTGCCTGAGGATGATCCAAATGCCACCCACATTATGATTGCCACTGGTACTGGTGTGGCTCCCTACAGAGGGTATCTTCGCCGTATGTTCATGGAGGACGTTCCCACATTCAAATTCGGGGGCCTCGCTTGGCTTTTCCTTGGGGTTGCTAACAGTGACAGCCTTCTTTACGACGACGAGTTCTCCAAGTATCTTCAGGACTACCCGGATCATTTCCGATATGACTGTGCTCTTAGTCGAGAACAGAGGAACAAAAGTGGAGGCAAGATGTATGTTCAGGATAAGATTGAAGAGTACAGTGACGAGATCTTTAAACTTCTGGATGGCGGAGCACACATTTATTTTTGTGGGCTTAAAGGGATGATGCCGGGAATTCAGGAAACGCTCAAGAGGGTTTCAGAGGAGAGGGGGGAGAGCTGGGACGAGAAACTCTCTCAACTGAAAAAGAACAAACAGTGGCACGTCGAAGTCTATTGATGCTGCTCAAGTTGTAGCTGATTGTTATCAATATATCATGGGAAAGGAGGATTCTTCTTGCTACATGATGTTGGTATTTGTTTGTTAAATTGAGAGACCTACGTGAAGTCGAACTTCACTAGCACTTCTATATTCATGTGTATCATTTGCGGATGAAGAAAACTTGTTTTGTGCTTCAAAATGAATGTCCAAGAAATCTCTCGATAATATCTTGACAAAATTCTGCACTCTGGATCTTTTGTCTATGCAAATTGCAATACATATGCATGTGATTGTCTGAATAAATGTTGGCAACTTTGTTGGTCATTGGCTAAATTTCAAGTTAATTACAAAGAAATTGAGTGGCCGCGTTGGGGGAAAGAATGAAAAGTGACATTTCTAAATTAACATTAGGCAAATGTATGGAGATATATTTTGACCAACAAACATAATTATTTATTTCAGAGCGAACTTATTTACTTAATTTAAGCTTAACAAAACGTGCACCATCATACACAAATTACACAGAAATTAATCACTACACATAATTAATTAACTTATTTCTACTTATAATCAACAACAGCATTAGGCTCAGAAGTGGGAACTGACGTGGTTAAGAATTTTGTGGAAATTATACAGAGTTTTCAAGATTCAATTTCAAATTTCAGATATTAGGTCTTACTTTTCAAAAATCAGATATTTTATGTTTAAATATTAAATATTAATTATACAATTTTCATTCTAAACCCCAATCAATTTCATTCCAAATTGGCAAACATTTTCCTCCTCTTCTCTCGCCTCTCCGTCTTCTCTCCTCTCACTCTCTTCTCTCCGTCTTCTCACTCTCTCTTCTCTCTGTTACCATTGGAGGCAACACAAAAAACGCCGCCTTCGCAACCATAGCAACGAGTGATGGCGTCATCCCCCGTATTCTCTATCCTCACTCCTCTCATTCACGGCGCAGCAGAAACACAGAGCAGCAGCACCGCTGAATGCTTGCGGTGGTGTGTGTTGTGATGATGCTAGTGGTGGTGGTGGTGCGATTAGTGGAGGTTGGGTGCAACAGGGATTTTTTTGGGTGTTGGGTTTCTTCCACTGATCTGCTTCAACGGAGCTTTGGGGGTTTCGCCAGTGTTTTTTGTGGTTTTGAGTGGTAGCGATGCCGACCTTTTTGTGAGGTGGTAGCAGTGCCGACGTGGTGTTGAAGTTGTTGGCGAGTCCACCTCGTCACCACAACCACCAACTAAACCACCAGTGTGGGGGTGGGGGTTCCGGCGACGAGTTAGGGACTTTTTTGGGTTGTAGGGGTGAGGGTTTCGGCGACGAGGGTTCGGTTGTCATTTGTTGGTGACGGTGGTGAGGTGATGGTCACAAGTGTTACTGTATTGGTGGTGGTCACAAATTATTTGGTCGTTTGTGACCATTAAATTTATAATTTGTGATCGATAAATAATATGTGACCAATGAAAAATATAAATTGTGATCAAGAAATAATGCGTAACTTAAAAAATTGTTAATTTGTAATTGATAATTTGACAATTTGTGACTGTCTACTAAGTTGTGACTTATAATATTTGTGATTTGTGACCGATGAAAAAGTTGTGTGACGTATAAATTTTTTTATTTTTTATTGATGAATAAATTGTGACTTATAAAAATTTCTGAATTTTAACCATAAAATAATCTGTGACTTATAAATTTTTTTATTTTTGATCGATGAACATATTGTGACCTATAAAAGTTTTGAATTGTGACATGTAAAATTTGTGATTTGTGATCAATTAATAATATGTGACCAATTATATAGAATTTGTGATCAAATTATATGGAATTGCAACCTTAATATATTTAATTAATTAATTAATTTATAAATAAAATTTTTAAAAATCCGAGATTTGAAATTTTAAGCCTTAAAAAATCTGAAATTTTAAATTTTAAATCTTATCTTAAATTTGAAATGTGTGAAAGTTAATCTCTTAGTTATGAAATTTTCCCAAGAATCTTTCCGCTTTTGCTTTCGAAGTCGAAAGAGAGAGAAAATCCCGGAGACAACCAGCAAAACTACACTAATTAGTCCACAGAAAAAGCTGGCTACAAGCAATGTCGTTATCTCGTGATCCCGGTGCATGTCACGTGAACTCCCACTCTCGTGACTCCTCCACCGTGTTGTTATCGGATCGACAGTCATATTCTTGGCCTCCGGCAATGTCTTCGACGACGACTTTGCACCGAAGAATGAGAACATTTCTTGTGTACTTCTCCCTTTTTGTCAGTGATGGAGAATCTTGATAGACTAGGCAATGGTCCGATGGCCAGAAATCCCTTGTGTCCAATTGGTTGATCATTGTCAAGATCGTGATGAACGTCACGACCTCGTATTGCTGCCAGTAGAAACTATGCTCCATTTCACAACTCTCTCTCTCTAAATATATCTTGTGCGTTTCTCTCCCTAGAGATCTCGTGTCTGTACTTCAAGAGAGAATTAGCTTGTTGATGTACGTGCTTGTTAAATTCTATCAAAATTTATTAAAATTTTAATTTTAATTTTTCATGACTAAATGAAAGAATGAAGAAAAGGGTTGAAAGAAAAATTCGCGATTTTTTTTTATAACTGGGCAGCCCCCATTTATATTGGTCGGGCGACCGCTTCAACTTTTACTCAAATGTATATTAGTCATCAAACCTCCATCCATTGGCCAATTGGTCCTTCTTTATTTTCCAATTGCTTAGAAACGAGTCAATTTTTATGTCTGGGCGGCCGCCCCATTTTCTACTGGGCGCCCGCCTAGGCCAAGTTGGGAAAAAAATTATGTTTCTTTCAGAATTCAATTCCAACAAGAAAACTTCCGTTTGAGCCATGATATGCATGATTTTTGGAGTTTTTTTGGGACTCTTTAGAGGGATATAAATACCAACTCTCAGAAAATAGTTAGGGTGTGGAGAATTAATTGCAAAAGGAGGCAAATAACACGTCAAGATCAAATCCAAAAAGTTCAAGATTGAATTCAAGAATTTTTTTTATGATGAACAACATTTATATCTTTTGCTTTATTCTTCAGTAAATGTTAGGCTAAATTTCTGTATGCTAAAAGAATGATTAACCATGTAATATGAGTTTTTAATTTTTAGTTTTATATATTTGACATTAAAAACACGTTTTTGATATTCAATGATTTATATGATTTTATTTTCTCCACAATTATTGTGCACGATAGTTATGTGAATGAGGTGACTTATTTTATGCATTCGAAAGAAGAAAAATATGTTCGAAAGAAGAAAAATATGTTCGACATATATAAATTGCCATAGGGTTCGATATGAGATAGAAATATACCGCTACACTCTATGTGAATCTTTAAGTGTTCATAAAAATTCATACATTTTTATATGTTCGCATCCATCATAAAAATATAGTTGAGTCATATATAAAAATAGATTTAACATTACTCGAGAGAGATTGTTAAATAAAATATGAATATTGATTTATCAAAATTCAACCGTGTTGTCAATGTGTAAAATTAGGGTTAAAACTGATTATTACATGAGAATTTGGGATCCTAGTACATTTGTTATTTATTGAACACATTAATTTTCATTTAGAATAATTTGCATTTAGTTTAGTTAATTCACTCATAATTGCATAGGTAGATTACTTTAGATATACTTCAGTCACAAATACATAATATTATTCTAGTTTCGGTTAAAGTTGCGATAATTAAAATTGAACTAATAAGTCTTCGTTGGACGATACTCGGACTAAAAAATTTCACTTTATTACTTGTTAACGAACCGTACACTCACGGTGATTTTGATTCGAAATATATTTTCGTGAACAAGTTTTTGGCGCCGTTGTCGAGGTTGAGTTTTAGTTTGATTTTATTTTCCTTGGCACTAGTTCGTACTTCGACCTGTATTCTTGTATTGTTATTTTTATTCCATTTTAGTTTTTTTCCTCTATTTTTTAGGATATATAAAAGAAAAAAATAGCAGGATAAAAGATGACTATGGTTGATTTCAACAAAATGCTTGTATGTGATTTTATCATAAGGCAACAATAATTGGTAGCTCAAGAAATTGACGATGGAGATATGCTTGTTGGAGATTTCATTATAGGACAACAACTATATGATATAAAGGCAGATTGTGAACTTGATGAAACTGTCATGAGTGACTTACCCGTTGCATTATTTCTTTCACCACAATTTGATGCGAGTGATTTGCCTATGGGATTATTTCTTCCACCGGTCAATCAGACTTCTTAAACATACAACAAGAGGAGAAAACTCTCCATGAAGATGTCGTTATTTCTTTGCCAAAAGTTTTGAACACGAACGTTGAACTCGAAAAAACTTCAATTGAAGAAGAGGAGCATGAATAGATCGAAAAATTAATCATAACGGGCAAAAAAGAACTTATAGCATTCAAAGAAGAGGAAATCCTCGACTTCATTGTTTGCTAAAAAATGGAGTTTGTGATGAAACCTTATGAGGAGATTGGGGTGTATATTGTTGAGTTCGAAACAGATGATGAGGGAAAGTCATACTACTTGGAGAAGGACAAGATTAAAATTTGGAAAAAAGTTGCAATATGGAATAAAGTCAAATCAAGCAAGCTAAGCAGGACCTCCAAAGCCATATTCAAAGTGCCATGATACACTTGTGCAAAAGTCGAGGTTGAGACTATAAATAGAGCTCTTAATGGGAGGCAACCCATTTTTCTATCACTTTCTCCTTATTTTTATTAACTATGCATTACAAGTAGTTTTAAAGATTGCATTAACTTAGAAATTTATGCATTTAAACGGTTTTTAAACACATTTTAGGCAGTACTTTAAGATTTGTATTAGTAACTTAGGCATGTTTACTTAAATGAGTTCATTTTATTTAGGCTCATCATTAACATCCTAGCATTATGTTAAGCTTACATTGATGTGATATACATTTTTAAGGTTGAACCTAGATTTCAATCTTTTTGATGTTAGAAGATTAGAATTTTTTGGGGGTGTGAATACATTACAAATATTTAAACCTTAATTGCTATCATTAATATCTATTTTGAATTTTTAAAACAGAAAGTTGAAGCCTTGGCAACAAAGAAAAGTGGTGGTCGTCGTGACATCTACCAACTGGACCAATTTGATCATTCTACCTATCCACATCTACCTCGAGGAGTTTCTGATCCTTTATTCCTTTTATTTGGTTTATCTTTGTTTTTACATTGTGGACAGTGTAATCTTTTTGTCTGGGGATGTGAGTAAGTATTTGGAAAATTAGGATTTTTATTGCTTGCTTTTCAACAGTTTATCGGGTTTGTATAACTAATTTAATAAAAAAATGGAAGAAAAAAAATAAAAAATAACGCCTAGTATAGCGTTGAACGACTTGTCACCTATGATGATATTTGTTTGAATTGAGTATAGCTCTAGCTAGAATTGAACAACGTCGAGTCTTATGCTTTTACGTGAGTGCTTATCCATGTTAGACTTGTTTACTTGAGCACATAGCCATCACTGACTTATCATTTATGTTGGAGCATGACTTGATTATGTGAATTTAATTGTTGATGTGTTGACCTAAATTTGAAAAAAATCCCCAAATCTTTTATATAGAAAGTAAATTGCTAAAATCAGTTTGGGGGTGAGAAAGTTAGTACTTGTGTTCATGGAAGTTTGATGGTTTGGAGTTCCTGGATAAGATCTTTGGTTGAAAGAGTTTGAGTTAAGAAGTTTAGAATGAGTTAAGAAGTTTAGAACGGGTACTCACCAATGTTAAAATTCGAATGCCATGTGAAAAGAAAATGTGATACATCTTACACTTCTCTTTGTAGCCTTTATGATTCGAGTTATTAAGCTTGTTGGGGTTTTTGAAATCTAATGCCCTATGGTTATCTAACTTGAGAGTCATCGACCTAAATCTCGCTACATGGGTCATTTAGAAAGCTTAATTGAAAGAAGTCTTACACATAAGATGTTAAAAAAAACAACAAAAAATATATTCATAGCGAATGAAAGAAAAAGAGATTTAGATTATCAGAAGTAAGAAGTGCCCTGTAAAGACTTCAAGATTTAAACTCTGGAAACTGACAGTGTGACTTTGAGAAGTACTTACCACTTTCCTTCTAGAGATATAAGTATCTAATTATGACCACTTTGTGTGAAAAAATGCATTTTAATGATTATTATGAACCTACATATGGGAAAATACCTTGGGATTGGACAGAAGAGTATAATGAGTGATTTTGTACAAGAGGTGTGAGGAAAAAGCTGACCACACAAGGATTGAGATTATGATTAAATCAACAACACTTAATTGGTTGTGTTCTAGTATGGGTGTGAGTTAAATATTGTCTAATCACACGCACACACTAAGTCAAATTGGATAAGTAAAAATTTATTTTTGATGTTGTTTGGATCTTTCTAAAGTGTTGTTTAAATTCGAACGTGAGACATATGGTAAGCCGTTTATATTGAATTTGTTGTTGGGGATTTGTGTTGATTAGTGATATGGTTTATTTCCTAAGTTTTGTTCGATGACGAACAAATGTTTTAGTTTGGGGTATTTGATAAATGCATTTTGTGCACTTATTAAGGCCATATTACTAAACTTTTGTGTCGTTTTAGTATTGGATTTTACTTAACTTATGTTAATTTTGTCTTATTTCAGTTATGGACCCCTTATTAAGCAATTGGAAAAGAAAGAATGATCATTTCGCCAATGGATGGAGGTTTGTGGACTAATATACATTTGAGTAAAAGTTGAAGCACTAAGATTGAGGTGATTTGATACGGAAGACCAAAATAGAAGAAAGAATGAAAAAATGGCTAAAAGAACAATTCGCGAATTTTTTATAACTGGGCAATTGCCCAATTATATTGGTCGGGCGGGACTTCAATAACAGGAGCCTATTTTTATACTTGGGCGGTTGCCCCATTTTCTACTGGGCGCTTGCGTAAACCAAGTCGGGAAAAAATTTCCGTTTCCTTTAGAATTCAATTCCAACAAGAAAACTTTCGTTTGAGTCATGATATGCACAATTTTTGGGGATTTTTTTGGAACTCTTTAGAGGGATATAAATATCAATTCTCAAAAAATAATTAGGGTGTGGAGAATTAATTGCAAAAAGGAGACAAAGAACACATCGAGATCAAATCCAAGAAGTTTAATATTGAAATCAAGAATTTCCGAATGATAAACAATATTTATATCTTTTGCTTTATTTTTCACAATATGTTAGGCTAGATTTCTTTGTGTTACAAGAACGATGAATCATATGACATGAGTTTTTAATTTTTAGTTTTATAAAATTGACATTAAAAACACGTTTTTGATATTGAATGATTTATATGATTTTATTTTCTCCACAATTATTGTGCACGGTAGTTGTGTGAATGTAATGGCTTATTTTATGCATTCGAAAGAAAGAAAATATGTTCGACATATATAAATTGTCATATGGTTTGATAGGGGATATAAATATATCACTATATTTTATGAGAATCTTTAAGTGTTTATAAAAATTTATACACTTTTATATGTTTGCATTTATCATAGAAATATAATTGGGTCATATATAAAAGTAGACTTAACATTACTCGAGAGAGATTGTTAAATAAAATAGAAATATTGATTCGTCCAAATTCAATCGTATTGTCAATGTGTAAAACTATGGTTAAAACTGATTATTGCATGAAAATTCGGGATCCTAGTACGTTTGTTATTTATTGAACACGTTAATTTTCATCGAGAATAATTTGCATTTAGTTTAGTTAATTCACTTGTAATTGCATAAGTAGATTAATTTAGATATAATTTAGTCACAAATACATAATATTATTCTAGCTTCGGTTAATGTCGCGATAATTAAAATTGAACTAATCAATTATCGTGGGGCGATACTCAGACTCAAAAACTCCACTTTATTACTTGTTAATGAACCGTATAATTGCTGTAGTTTTAATTCAAAATATATTTTCTTGAACAGATAGCATCATCTCCCCAGCTGTGTTTTCACATTTCTTTATCTGCTTGCTTTATTATATTTACATTTTTCCAGTTTAGTTAATAAACCTAAGGAATTCCTTTTCTATTTCGACGTGGCTAAAATGCATTGATTTTATTGTTTCTGGTTATTTACTATTTATTATGCTCCAAGAAATAATCAAACTTCACGCTAATGCAATTAAAAGTTACAGACGTGTAGGAATACCATTTTGGATGTACTTCAGAACTCTGAAGGATACAAAGATTGGGTTTTCGATTTTAAAATCAAAGAAACCAAATTCTTATGCATGAAATCTATCCAAATTAGATTTTCCCTTTTTTTTCGTGTTATTGTATTTTATTTATATTTTCCCATTCTGAATTTTTAATGAATCATGAATGCACAAATTAAAGCAGCTAATTATTATTATGAAATATACTTCATATAATCTTCTGACACAAAATTCCTTGTGTTTCCATCTCACATGTTGTGCGTAGCATGTGTAACAATTCAAACACCTATTAATGTTTTCTTCATAAGTATGCATTCTGCTATCAGATTCAAATGATACGTATGCACGAATTCACCGCTAATTATATTTATC
Organism: Fraxinus americana; assembly: GCA_035079005.1. Taxonomy (NCBI): domain Eukaryota; kingdom Viridiplantae; phylum Streptophyta; class Magnoliopsida; order Lamiales; family Oleaceae; genus Fraxinus; species Fraxinus americana. Next base: position 34,621,260 of record CM068709.1, on the reverse strand, counting down.
GGCCTAAAGTTCGTTGCAGTGATCATTTAGAAAGTTTAATTGAGAGAAGTCTTACACATAAGATGTCAAAAAAATAAAAAACAACAATAAAAAATATATTCATAGCGAATGAAAGAAAAAATGATTTAGATTATCAGAAGTGAGATGTAGTGACCGAGAACTTTTAAATAATATAAAATTAGTTTTCTTGAAAAACGTGTCGCTCGACTTTAACCCTAATGTTAAAGTGATAGCGCGTTCGTCTAGCCGTTGTAAACGAAATAAAATTATTTCGAATCGAATCAAATATCGAATAATTATTTTAGTGTCAATTCCGATTTATTTTATTTGGATCCAATTTTAATAATTCAAGTCCAATATTTAAGTCCAACTATACAAGTCCAACAAGGAAATCATTTTAATCCAAATCACCTAAACCCAATTGGAAAACCCTACAGCCCAAATGCTAGGCCCAACAATTCTTGGCCCAATTACCCACCTAGGGATTTGTGCCCTAAATTTCCTATTTTATTCACCATCATCTCATTCTCCCTCTCCTCCAAAATTCACGCAGCCAAGCAATCCATTTGGTAAGAAAATCTCATCTTCTCCAAGCATGTTCCTCAATCATTTCCACTGTGATTCCACCATTGATGCTAGAACATTAATTTCTAGCATCAACAGGAAATCACCAAACTGTAGAACCATCAACACCACCATTTCCTCACCAAACCATAGCCAAAACCCACTCACGACACGGGAATCCAATCCACAACACCACACTGTAGTCAACCAAACCCAGAACCACCATTTCGAAGCTCCAGCAGAAACCCAAGCTGCAACCAATTGAACCACCCACATTCAGCCGCCCATTTCACCACCCCCGTGACCGCCATTTGAGCAGCCACGAACAACCGCAGCTCCCAAACTGCCCAAACCGACAGCCTCAAACCACCATTTCGAACCACCCAAATTTACAGCCAAACCACTGTCGAACACCACTCAATTCGACTCACCCAACACCACCACCAACAGCAAACCCGGCAGCTCACCCATCGCCCGAAACCACCGCAGCTGCAGCCCCAAAACCCACAGCCATCTTCACCCCAAAATCAACCCCAAAACCAAGAAATAGCATAACCTATAAACTTACCTCACTTCCTATCCATTTTCGAGATCGATTACACCAACTGAAAATCGAACCCGAACCCATTGGCCTTCGACCCATACACCAAAATCCCCTTGCCACCTCCACCCACGCACTGGCGCCACCACGCGACGGTGGCGCTGAGCTGACCGCCTCGCCGGTGGCGAAATCGCCCTTCCTGTCGCCGGATTTCTCCCTCTCCTCTCTGCTCGATCAAAATGGGTTAGAGAGGGAGTGAGGGAGATGCTTTTAATTTGATTTTGATTTTTGAAAATTATCTTTTAGCCCCCAAGTTTTTAATTGTTTTATTTCAGTCCTAGATTCTTTATTTAGTTTTTAATGAATGTCAATTTAAGCCCATAAGATTTAAAGTTATTGTTTCAGTCCTTTAATTTAATTTTCAGTTTTAGTAAATGTTTAATTTAGACCCTAATTTATAAAATGTTTAATTTCAGCATTTTTGTTTTATTTTCAGCTTTAATAAATTTACAGTTTAGTCCATAACTTTTAAAAGTTACCATTTCAGCCCTAAACTTCAATTTTCAGTTTTAATAAATTTACAGTTTAATCCATAACTTATAAAAGTTCAATCTCAGCCCTTAAACATTTATTTTCAGTTTCAATAGTTTTCAATTAAGTCCCTAGAATTTCTATTTTTTACATTTAGCCCCAATACTTTGAAAATAGTATTTTCAATCCTTAGATTTGTCAAATTCAATTTCAATAACTTCCAATTTAATCCATAAACTTTATTTTATCTTCAAAGCCTTAAATATTCGAAATACTAATTCAAATTTATTTTCTATTTTGGTTAGACGATACGTACGAACAATTAGGAGATTGAGATTTCATCCCGCTCCACTTTTCACGCAAATCGAGACATTTGAGGTAGACTCGCCACCATTAATTAGTTTAAATTATAATTGCACGTCTTATGTGAATTTACGTGAATTATATGCTTAATTGCATGAGAAGAGAATATGTCATATAAGATATATGATATTGTTATGCTTGCCATAACTTATATGCTTAATTGCATGAGAAAGAAGAGAATCTCTTATGAGATAAGTTGAGAATGTTATGCATAACTTTTGTGCTTAAATGTACGAGACGAGACTACCCTTAGCCTATGTTTTTAAAGAGCCTATGATTTTCAAGAAAATGAATCAAAGATGATGATGGTATCACGTTGTATATTGCATAAGTATGTGTTCAATTATTCTGTAAATTAATTATCGGCGATGAGTCTACTGAGTATTTCTTTGAAATACTCACCCCGTTATTTTAACAATATTTGCAGACTTCGGAGGCGATCGTGATTGATGGACAGTGTGGCAACAATTTAATGAACTCAGTTATTTATATTTGAAAATTTCGTATTTGAACGCTATTAATGTACTTTGTTGTTTCAGTATTTCAAAAACTCGAGATTTGAAGTTTAATCAATTTGCTTAAGTTATTAAAATGAGTTTTGTTGTCGACGAGATTTTATCGTTATAAATGCGAAGTTTGAAATTTAGTTATTTTTCGCAAAATTTTTTTTTAGTTAAATCAGTTACAGAAGACGATGACGTAGCAATCCGGGTTAACGGAACTCGGGGCGCTACATGAGAGGTGTCCTGTAAAGACTCCAAGATTTAAAATCTGGAAACTAATGACGTGACTTTGAGAAATACTTGTCATTTTCCTTCTAGAGATATAAGTATCTAATTATGATCACTTTGTGTGGAAAAATATATTTTAATGTTTGTCATGTCATGTTAAATTGCATGAATACCCAACTGTACATTGTATGCCTACGAGCTTACCACACCGTCAACACACAATGCAAGCAAGGTTATTGTTTCATATCGTATCTTATTATGCCAAACACGACAATATATGAATGTTAATATTTAACATTATTAGTTCTCATTTAAATTTATATGTTAATTTGTTCTAAATATATTACTATGTCGATATGTAAATCGCAAACTAAAACCAAACCAAGTAGCAAATAATGGTTTGATTTGATTTGGTTTGAAAACAAATTAAACTGTTTGAAATGATTTGAGTTGAAAATATGATATCAACCGTCCAAATTGAACCGCGTTCACCCTGGTTAGACCGACGCCAATCTCTACCATAAGCCACACCTAATTGATATCAGTGCCTAGAATAATATCACATAAGGTTAAAGTATGGAAAAAATGAAGATCGATAATAGTGTACACACAAATGATAACTTGTTTCTCATTCCAGCATTAGTGTGAGAAACCAAAAAACCATCTATTTTATGCTCATTTGCATGGGACCATAGTCACGTTTTAAATCTTTCAAGACATAATAGGGATGACGTGGAACATATCAAAGTGAATGTAGCCATTACTATCCTAATAATTTTTTATACTATTTTTTGTCTACAATTTTATGAGCATCTCTAGGTCTTCCAAATCTTGCTTCAAACATTCAACCTATTAGGCATGCACATTGGTAATTACCAAAAAATAGAAATTATAACGAAAAAAAAAAAAAAAACTAAATCAGGCTTCATAAAGTTCTTTGATTTTTAGATGATAAAAAAAAAAAAAAAACTTTCGACGAGCATCCTTTGTTGTGATAACAGCATGCTCCGACATTAGAGTTGCATCACCAAAGCCGACAAATATGAAATCTGGCCATTGTCGCGTTGTAAAATTTGGGATTCTTATAGAGGAGTGAAAATGAAGGACTGTAAAATTGCAATACTTCTAGAAAAATTCTTGTTATTGCCCCCAATAATTTCATCTAATTCATTAATTACTACTGTATAATCAAGATAAACTCTGATAAAGAGATGCAAGATTTATAAAGTATCCAACTCTTCCAGGAGTCTCTTGCGGTGGCGATCAGAAGAATGGCTTACCTCATATTAATAATTCATATACTTGAGATCGTACGCTTGATACTCTTTGTCGCCCTGTCAAAGGCAAAGGCAAAGGAATACTAATGTGAGTCAAATGAACCATGCAATGCACATTAATTAAGCATTATTCCCTTGTATTTGAAGGCAAAATAATATTATAAATATGTTTGGAGTTTGGACCATGTAAGTTAAACAAACTCAGGATATGTTCTAATCACTTCTCCTATTAATGACTTGTCTGTGATATATTTATTTTATAAATATAACTCGTCAAACGATTTTTTTTTTTTAATTAACACATTTACTACAAGTACCATCCACTTATTCACTCACTTAGGCTTAAAGTCCGATTAATTCTTTTCTTTCTTCACAAATTCATTTAATACTTGATTGAGAATTAATGTGGCTATCAAAACCACCCATATGTACAAGTCATATCAAGTATCCTGATCTTCGAGGAATTCCTTACAATTGTTAAGGCATTAATTAGAAGAATTGCAGTCCGCAAAATTGCGTTAAATTCATTCAGACGGTGCTGTGAGCCAATTAGCCAGTTGGATCGATTAAAAGCGTAATATTCTTGTATTGAAAATAAAATAATATTACAAATTTGTTTGGACTCGACGCGTCCAATCATTCTCCTATTAAAAATGTCACAATACAAAAATATATAACAATGTACAAAAATTAATAATACGATAAGTAATGTAATCAATTTTTATCATCAACTACAAACTTAGCTAAACCTACCTTTTTTTTTGTTCAAGAGAAGCTAATAAGCAATCATTTTGATGGCTTTTTAAAATTAATTATTATTTGATGTTACAAAAGGTACAAGAATATGGGTCTTCTCAAATATTTTGGACAAAAATACTTCAAATGGTCTTTTCATTCAAATTCAACTTTGGGTTTGAGTGGGCTCAGCTGAACATTGTGCCTTCAATAAAGACAAATGGCATCAAACAAGATTTACAAACTATTTCAGTACTTTTTTTTTTCTTTATCATTAATTCATTTTGATGTTTTACAAGGTCAAATGTGGAATTCTAAATTCAATCATTTTACAATATTGTGCTATGAGCGCTTCTCGAATAGACATTGTTAGTCACCAGGCAGTATCAACTAGAGAAAATTTTGATCGACCAATTTTTGTACCATCTTTTAAAATATTGTTTCATATACAAATTTATGTTATATAGGAAAGGAGATGAGTTAACCGTAGATTAAATATTATTATTGCCCTTACACCTCCATTGAGAATTGAGCTAGAAGATTATTAACAAGTCACACGTTAACACTTGATTCGCAAATTTCAATTGAAATGGCTATGATAAACACGTTTTTAATTAAATATGAGAAAATTGAAATAAAACCTCCATCTTTTTCTATATGTTATGTTTGAGCCACCTTATTGTAGAATGAGAATGAAAAATATAGTCGTTGTTAGGGTCCACACAAAAGATAGAAAATTTGAATTTAAACGTTGATGTGATGGATAACGATAATATTTTTCATTTTAATGAGATAAAAAGGTGGCTCAAACGGGGGCGTAAAATGTCTTTTTTTTTTTTTTCATTTTCATATTTTTGTAATGTCAGACAGAATTATTTTCACTCGACTTTATGTCGATTTTGATTCTAAACTACTTCAAAAGACATTTAATTTGAAGATAAAATACCATATATTGAGAAGAAATAATGAAAAATATAAGGGTCCGTTTGATTGTAAGGGTGGAAAGTGGGTGGAAAGAAAATGTTTTAGAGGGAATTGATTTTCCTAAAAAATGTTTTACTGGGAATTGTAATTAATTGTGTTTGATTGGTATAATTTTCCATGGAAAATGTTGAAAGTTTGGTATCCATTTGGCTTCTTTTTTTATGGAATTTGTCCATTAAAGTGATAATTTTTTCTACCATTGGGTCTAAAATTTGTTCCAATTGTAAAAAAAAAAATTTTGAAAAAAAAATTTGAAAATTTTTTTTTTTACCATACCGAATATTTTTCGTTTGACTTTATTTTGCATGGAAGTTGTCAATAAAAGTGAAATTTTTTTAACCATTGTATCTAGAATTTGTTCCCATTGCAAACAACAAAAAAAAAAGTGGAAAATATTTTCCCACCAAATAGGTGGGAAAACAAAATCAAGCTTTTGTGCGTGAATGATTGTCTAAAAATGTGGAAAATGTTTTCCTAGGAAAATTTGTGCTATCAAACACCACAATTTGAGGAAAATGGAAAACGTTTTCCTACTTCCATGGAATTCCTTGGCTATCAAACATAGCCTAATTGCTATTAATAGACCTCTACCAAAAAGTCATATGGTGAGAAAGAGAGAAGATATAGATAGTGAATAGGTTCAATATTAAAGCAGTAAACATGAGAATTTCTTCAATCTATTTATCAAGGAATTGGTAGAGTAATTTAATTTAAATTTTATTATTAATGAATTAAATGTTACTAATAACATGAAATTAAGGGCATTGTCGACCAAGTAAAAAAAAAATATAAGGGCAAAAGTGTCAATGACTCCACGCTTTTCATGTACTGTAGATGTAGATTCAGCACATATTTGAATTATCAAAATTAATTTCAAAATATTGTAAGAAGAATCAAAAATAATTCTAAATTGAAAAAACCTTAAAATATAGACCCGGCAATGAAAACAAAAATAACGTGATGTAAGTTATCCATAGTCCTAGACTCCTTGTCTACCCCAAATACCAACAAACTATGTATACGCTCTGTCGTGTCTTTACTTTTACCCTTGAACGAATTCATTAGTATTACTAAAGTCAAATGATGACAACTTGGGTAATTCATTCATGAATAAGCGACTTTTCTTATTCACCTCACCTTGTACAGCTCATCTTTTCCCCCCAATTCCATCGTCAACTGATTACCCTAAAACCCCAAAAGCTATTTACAGTGAAAGAAAAGAAAACCCAGAAGTTCTATAACGTAAAGATTGGATTTTTAAGGGTTTAAGCTTGAAGAGATAAGAAACTTTGAAGAACCCCATTTCGGGAGAGTTTCCATTCTTTTAATTTGCTATTTATGGTAATTGAGCTTCTTTTACGTGCTTTCCTTTTAGTTTTGGTAGTAATTTCTGCTTCAATTAGATGACTTAAAATTTTGAGGTATATTTGTCTTGACTTTGTTATATTTTAGTTTATTTACTCAGGTGTATATGTGTTATGGGTAGTCAAGAGTCGTTCCGGCATGTGGGTATACTGAATGGGAACGCTATTACTCCATATGGAATTGGGGTTGAGCAACTGGGTAGTGAAAACGGGTCGGAGCCTGTGGATGGTGAGGATTTGACTGATTTAATGGTTACGGGAGACAGGTTAGGGCAGGTGAATAACCATGAGAAGGAAAAGGCAAATTTAGCTGATGAGGTGTTGGAAGACTTGGAGGAGTATTGGGAAGATATGAGCGACCGGTTAATGATTTCACGGATGGTGAGTGATTCAGTTATAAAGGGGATGGTGAATGCCGTGGAACAAGAGGCGGCTGAAAAAATTGCGTCCAAAGATTTGGAAGTGGCAAAACTGAAGGAGCGATTACTGTCCTGCAATGTGGGTGTTGATAAATTTGAGTCTTTAGAGCCACATGTATTGCCAAGTAATTTAGAAAATGGGAATTGTGTTAGGCGCTTGATTTTATCAGATGCATATATGGACCAGGATAGAGTCAGGGAGTTTTTTTGCAGTTTAAGAAATGAGGCAAGAGAGCAGTTCAAGAAGGTTAAGAAGGAGATCAATGGTGTGAGAGGGTGTAATAACATTAAAAGGATTGGTTCAGGTTCTCAGTTGTTAGGTTTGGGTGAAATCTTGCACGAGAAGCAATCAGAAAGCTGGCTGTGTGTGGATAGGACACTAGATCATTTAAAGAATACGGTGGACACCATCTGCACACGGGTGGATGATATGCTTCACTTGTCTAAGAAACCACTTGTCGAATGGAAGCAGGAGAGACATATCCAAGGAGAAATTGAGGATATGGTGATGCAGAGTGTAATTAGGAGTCTTCAAGAGGAGTTTGAAGAGAAACTAATGGAACGAAATGCTCAATTTTGTGGCAGTCCCATCATGAATTTGCTAGAAAAGTTTGATGATATTTCTGGCTTACGCATCAAGTTAGATTCAATTCTTGACTCGCTCTCTCATCCTGAAACAGAGTTAATTTCCCATGGATCCCATGATATGGATCATATTCACAGTAAGGGCTTGAGCAACGATGTTAAACCACCGACAACTCTTTTGGAGGGAAATGGGAAACTGAAGGCATCTAAAACTGACGCCCCTGAGAACTTTGAGCATGCGCAGTTAAAACACTTGTCAAAGGAAGAACTGGTGAATTATTTTAATGATATCATAACAAAGATGAAGAGAGACCATGAGTCTGCTTTGCTAGAAAAGACTGAAGAATGTTTTACTCTAAAGCGGAAGTACCTTAAACAGAAGAGTTCTTTTATGTCCTATAGAAAAGATGAGGAGTTTGATGTGTTGAGGAAAACGATTCCTGAAATTATTTCAAAACTGGATGATGTCCATTTAGAAACAGAGAAATTTTCTGAATTAACTAGTAATGTGGAGTGTCTGGTTAACTTGAAGGATAGAATCAACACCCTTCTCCGTGAAAATCATCATCTGAGAGATGCACTTACTGATAAGAAAAATGAAGTAAAATGTCTGGAAGCACAGGTTTCTGATGCCGCAAGGAAAATTTTGCAGCATTCTGTGGCTGAGGAAGACAAGCTAAAGCTTCTAGGAAATCTTAATTCAGCAACCGAAGATATGCGTCTAGAAGCTTTACTCACTGAAGAAGTCTACAAATGTGTTTTGAAGGAGCTGGATGGACAGATGAGATGTGACACTGAAGACACCAACATGGAGTTTCTTATTATGAGGGAAGTTTATGAAATACTTCTCAGTGGAGCAGCTGTCCCTGCTGAAACTACAAGTGGATATGAAATTGAAGATTCAGATATTGAATCACTGATCATGCAAGGACTATGTGGACTGTTATTTAGGGAAGCCACCAGGGACACTGAGGGAAAAATCAAGGAGTTGTATCAGGAATATTTGATTGAGAATGAAAAGAGAATCTCTCTAGAATCCAAAACTCTTGAAAAGGAAAATGAATTAAGGTTGGTGGTTCAAGAAAAGGAAAGATTAAAGAAAGAGCTACTCAAGCTGGAAAAATCAATAGAAGAGAAAAAGGAGTTTGCAACGGAGTTATTAACAACATTGGCAAAAGAGAATGCACAGTTTGAGCTAGCTTCTCGAGAGCTAAATAGATTAAGAGAACATGCAACTTGGCAGGAATCGTTGGTTACAGAGAGTAGCAAGGAATTAGAGTTAGTAAAGGGTCAGCTGCAAGAAGTGTTGGAGCGAATTAAAGAAGATGACGTGAAAATAAATGTATTGAATCAAAAGCTTGAACAGAGCATGGAGGAGTTGAAGGAAGCTAGTGAGAAACGAAAATTGGCTGGTGATCTTGCCCAAGAAAGATATGAAAATCGAGAGAAGGAACTAATTAAGCAAATGGACCTGGTATCAATAATGCATGGTGATTTTGGCATCAGGATATTAGAAAGTATCAAGAATAATAACTCAAGGTACAGCTCAAATTATGTTTATTCAATTTCATGTTTATATATTAACAAGCATTATGCTATTTTTTCTATTTGTGGCTATTTCTCTTTTTACTTCTGGTGAACCTGGAATGTTTTTTGGTGGTATTGTCTAGTGAAGGTTATTTACGAATGATGTTGCAAATTATGATACATACATTCGAACATCTATTTTCTGCTTCAAAGGCAGCCCATCTGTTGTTTGTGGGCAGGCTAGTCTTAACTAGTTGGATTTCTGGTTTATTATATCAGTCTACATACTTACATACACTTTCTTTAGATCTCCTAATAGTTCTAGCAACGAACACAGCAGAAGGTGAAGAAGGATTCATGTAGCTGACTTCAAATTTATTAGGAATAAAGCTTATTTTTTTGTTGGTGTTGTTTTGTGTGTATATGTAGACACACACGTTCTCTACTATACAGGTTAAACATTTTACACAAAGTAGCTGTTTCCCGGCATATGTAATATGATTTGCCATAAGTCAAAACCTGTTTTTGAGATTGACTGTCTTCATTGGTTTGGGGATCCTAACACGCAGCACAAAAATTTTCAGGTTGGAAGATGCACAATCTGATTTGAAATGTCTTACTGAGGTAGCTAATGATCTCAGAAGAACTGGTCAGATGAACAAACAGAGATTCGAGAGGAGATGTGCGGACCTTCAAATGGCTGAGGTTGAGGTAACTAATTGGGACTTAGCATGTGCTGTATTTGGATCTTATTTTTAAATTTTCTCAATAATATGAAAATCCTGAACCGATAAGGATTGAAAAATTGACCAACTAGTTTTAAAAAGTTATTATATTGATGATAGTGAATTTCTTCTTCTTTTGTGCTTGCATGTTAAATCGAGGGTGGGGGTAATGGTGGTATAATTTTGCGTTGTATCTTTGCTAGGCATCTTATACTAGATAGTGCAAGTTTGGCTGAGCTGGAAAAATTTACTTACTAGTAAATATGTAAGTTTTAAGTTTTAGAATAAATACTACTTTTTTAAAGGCAAATTTTGCCGATGAGTAAGTTAATAACTATTTTACTTGTCATGAGAAAAAAGCAACATATCTAAACATGTTCGGAAGCAAGAAGTTACTTAAAAGTAAGCTTGCTTTTAGCCCTTGCTTGAAAGTGATTATTGGAAAATCACTTTTTCCCTCCTCTCATTTTCAACCACACATTCTTTATAGAAAAAAATTATTTTTCAAATATCCTTCTTTTGGCTACTTTTAAATGACATATTCTCCAATTAAATAATAACTTTCACACGAGCATTTAAGCTTGGCCAAATATGCTCTTAACTCAATCCATCTATAATATATTAAATATCACGTCAGTTAAGAAACATTTTTGGACGATTATATCCCTACCACAATTCAATTATTTTAACAATACCTATTCATTTTTCAATATAATTTACAAACTGTAATAGATACTACAAAATTCTTGTTCATGCATGTATTCCGTATTATTAATTATCAATTAACTTACATTCACATTCATTTAATTAATATTAATTATAATTTCACCTTTATGTCCATGTCCCTGTTATTAATTTTCAAATAATTAACATTCACATTTATTAATTAATATTACCTTTCAAAAACATTTATTAATTAATATTAATTAGATTTTCATATTCAAGAATGCAGTTCATTATTCACGTCCATGTATGTTAATTAGCATTCAGTTTCTCTTAATTAAAAATTAAATTATATTCATTTAGTATAAATGATTTAACATTTATTGTCACACATATATTCCTTGGTATTCATTCTAAATTAATTAATATTTATGTTAATTCATGTGTCGAATTTGCAATTCATCTTCATTTATGTATTTAGTTGTAATTCTAATACTCACGTTTAAGTATGCATTTTATTATTTACATGCATATATAGCTCCGTTTGGGCCACCTTATTTTCTCATTAAAATGACAAATATGACCATTATCCATCATATCAACATTTAAATTCAAATTTTGTCTATCTTGTGTGGCCCTAATAATGGCTATATTTTTCATTCTCATTCTATAAAAAGGTGGCTCAAACAAGGCCATAATAATTAATATTTTTTTTCAAGAGCTTACATTTCTTTCTTATTTAGATCAAAAAAGTAAATTAAGGGTCAAATATTATTTTCACAGCACTTATAAATCATTTTAGCACGTTCAACTTTGATTAGTACAAACAAAATACTGGATAGCTAATAACTGTGAATGTAATTGGCTAGAGAGGATTGGAGAGAAATTTTCCTTTTTCTTTTTCGGTGTTAAATGATCCATTTTACCCATTCTTTGCTCCATGACCTACTTATTGAGGTAATATAATCATTGTGTTGGAAATATTACTGCATGCAGTTTCCCTGGCTATTTCTTCTTTACATTCAGCTAACTAATTTTGTATTTAAAGTATTTGATAATTGTGTGCGAGACAAATTTTGAATTAATATATCTGAGTTTATAAAATCCCTCTCCTAATAACTGCACTCTCTCCTGAAATTCAGGTCGATCTTTTGGGGGATGAGGTGGATGCTCTTTTAAGTTTACTCAACAAGATATACATTGCACTCGATCATTACTCGCCAGTTTTACAGCACTATCCTGGAGTAAGATAAATCTGAGTAATACAGGAATATGCAATCTTGTTCATATGATATTTTTTGTTAATATATATTTGCTTGCCTGCCGTTTTATGATAATTGTGGAATTTTTTTTTTTTAATTACATCCTCTCATTATGCTACATTCTTACGAGTCCAAATGCCTAGAAACTATTTTTTGGGAGGTACCTATTCATATGCTATGTAAAATAAGTCAAATGATTGAGACCTGTATTATTTCAAGTTTTGTTTACATCTACTTACTACGAGATTTAGCCCTTGTTTGAGATCCATTATTTGAAAAAAAAATGATTTTGGAATAGTTTTTTTTTGCAGAATGCGTAATTAAAAAGTAAGGAGAATTTTTTGATTTATTTGTAATATTATTTTATTGAGAGAATGTGTGATTGATAAGAGGAAAGAGAAAAATGAATTAAAATTTAATAGGGGCCAAACATGGGCTTAGACGTCGACTCAATTTGAGCCGATTAGGACTATGTTTCAAGTGCCCTCCCCACTTAAGCCTGCAGGTGGTAGCCGAGTGGGTGGGTTTCAGCTAACTTATCATGGTCTGTTTGCTATGTAGTACCAAACAGGAGTGGACGTACAATGGACTAAATTTTAGTTTCCTTTTCTTCTATAGTGCCGTCCAATCCTGTATATTCCATCCTACCAGACCTAGCCCGCAGACTATTTTCCTGCATTAGCATGTTATGTATGGTCCACATTATTCTCTGCATGAAAGCTGAGAAGTAACTAATTAAACAGCGGTTTATTTACTTTGTTGCAGATTATTGAGATCCTTAAGCTCGTTCGAAGAGAATTAACTGGAGAAGCCACTAAGACAAATTGATGAACTCTTTGGTAAGGTAGTTTTCTATTATGGTAAATTTTTTGCTGCATTGTCAATTTTTTCTCCTTATTCTTTATACACGCAGCCAATTATAAGTGGGTGCAAATTACTTGCCTTGATGAAGATTTATTTGTGTGAAAGATTTCTTTCCATGGACCAAACGAGGCTCATTTTTATTACTTAACCTATAATTTTGCTTTAAGCTGTTTCTTGATTCTCATTGTTTAAACTAGGATGGATTGCAAAGCCTTGCCCTACTGCTTGTGCCTATGTGAAGATAAATTGATTTGGGCTAAAGCATAATCGCTCTGTCCACGCAACTGAGTACATCAACTTGTGGTGGTTGGAACCAGAAGACGGGCCCTTCGATACTGATAATGTACTGAGGGGAGTCGAGCATCTGCTGAAAATGTTGGAGCATTTTTTACTTGAACATTCCCAGATCCAACAAAGGAATAGTATGATCTTTGCATTAGGTTTCTTATGTTCCCTTAATTTTTTTGTTCCTTTTTTTTTTTGTATACGTGTAGAGTAAATCTGTTTCCTTTCTGTGACAATACAAATACTTGGCTTCTGCAGTAATATTTGTTCTTTTTCTGTCTTGGTGAACATGATAGTTAATCTCTATTGTTAGCTGGGTATATGAATTGCAAGTTTGGTATCTTATTTTTAATTTTTTTCCCTCAAAATGTTGTATTCAATATCAAAGAAAAAAGTAGTAATAATGTTGTTGCGAGTGTGGTAGTGTTTATAGAACATGCCCTAAAAGCGCTCGTATGTTAGATTAGACAAAATTAATAAAATGGTCATTTTTCAAGATTTTTGAAATGTCAAAAGTGGTTTATGAAATTAATAAGTTATTTTTGAATATGTTTAGACAATTTTTTAAATGTGTTTTGTCAAGCTAGAATAATTTTTAGAGGGGTCGACTAAAAAGACTTAATCAAGAAGTTCTTTTACAAAAAATATAGCAAATGCATAAGTAATTATCAATTGAATCCAAAAATGCACATTACGACGATAGCCCGCATATGATACAATTTAATTCAATTCAACGTATTTAATTGAGTTCCTGTTCGGTTTAGATAAAAATTATATTTTTAATAAATTTTGATAAAAGTTGATGAAATATGTATTTATCAAATTGTGAATCTCATGAGTTATGTGATTAAAATTAGAACCTTGTTATAGGTACAAAAAAATTTGCCAGACAATTGCCAGCTTTTTGAAATCAAAGGCCAGGATTTATACAAAAAGACGGGAAAAAAAAAATCAAAGGCCACAATCATTTTCTGGTAAAATTCCCTGTACTCACGGAATTTTCCTTAAAATTAATAGTTAATTTTGACTTAAATTTTAATTAGATTTTTTTGCTGAACCAAACAGAAACTTTATCCCTAATAATTGTTATTATTTTGTTTCTCAAAATTATTAATTATAAAAATAAAAAATGAAAGGATCCATCAAACTAGATCTGGGCCTTGAGACATTGGTCACTGAGCCCAATTCTAAATGGGACGAGGTCTATTCTATCCTAGTGTCATTCATGGGTGTACGTATAAAACCCTAAAAAACATTTCTTACCCTCTTTGCTGAACACTCACTGCACTGTAATTTCATTTCAGAGCAAGAATAACATCAGAAAAGAAAAGAAAAGAAAGAGATAATAGTAAATGCCTCCGAAAGCAGCTAAATCAAAGGAAACCCCGGCCGAACGGCCGATTCTTGGTCGGTTTTCCTCTCACCTTAAAATTGGAATTGTAAGTTTGTAATTTTTATTTTCATATGTGACGTGTGATCTCCTTGTATAGATTTTATGTTTATCTAGTAGTACATAATCTCATTTTTGGGCGCTGTGTGAAATGTCGTGAATTCTATTTTTAACTGTATGTTTTGGTTTCTGATAAAGTTGGATCAATATTTAATTATGTCTAACATTTAAGTTTTCAACGGATTTTTAGATTGCCACCTATTTTATTTCTGGACTGTAAAATGATTTCTTTGATTTCATTGCAAGTATATATAAATAAAAGAAAGGATTTTTCTTGATATCGTGTTTGTATATTTGCTCAGAGAGAAACTTAATACTGCTCTCTTTAAATAATTGTTTTAATTTTTATTGGTTTTCAGGTTGGGTTGCCAAATGTGGGCAAATCAACTCTTTTCAACACCCTTACCAAGTTATCCATTCCCGCTGAAAATTTCCCCTTTTGTACTATTGAGCCCAATGAGGCTCGAGTCAATATTCCTGATGAGCGATTTGATTGGCTTTGTCAACTGTTCAAGCCAAAGAGTGAGGTTAGTGACTTGAATTGAAGATTCCTTACACATTGAAAGAGTTGAACTTTGTGTTCTCTTCACAGAATAAATAATGTGCGTCTAGACTGTTTAATGCCTGGCTTCATGTTGGAAAGTCTTAGTGATAGCTTGTCTTCCACCATGATTTTCTTCTAAGTAGTTGGCGTAAGATTTCAGTCTTTGGGTTGATAAATTACTTGCTAACTTAATGTTGGATAGGTGTCAGCTTTCTTAGAAATTCATGATATAGCTGGACTTGTTCGCGGTGCTCATGAAGGACAAGGATTGGGAAACAACTTCTTATCTCACATCCGTGCTGTTGATGGCATTTTTCATGTTTTACGTAAGCCATTTGTATCTGCATTTTTCTTTTCTTTAAGAGACGTTCTTGGTCAGGATTTGGCTCGGTGACTTTTATATAATTTCATAAAAGTGTAATTATTATTATTATTTTTTCGTAGAAGAGCAATTGTTACCTGTTTTATATTTCTTTCATCTATCCCAAAATGATATGCTATAACGCTACATTATATCATGTTTGCTTTTCTTTCTACCTCGTCATGTATAGGTTAATGTAATCCATTCTTTGCTAGATGCCTTAACTTATATATGAACAGTTTTATCCATTATTTTGCGCGTTTCTCTTTTAAAGACGCTTAACAAACTCCTCTACTTTAATGTTCTAAAAGTTCTCATTTACACTAGTAATTACATGAAGAGGTGTTACGACCATATTTTTTATTACTAATTTTTGTCACATCTGATGTCACTGGAATTCATTCTCTTGCATTCTAATGTTGTGTAGGTGCATTTGAAGATCCTGATATCATCCATGTTGATGACTCTGTGGATCCCGTGAGAGATTTAGAGGTTATATCTGCTGAATTGCGGCTCAAGGTTAGTTTGAGATAAACTTGGGTATCAAGATTTGAATATTTTTTTGCACATTTTTTAATTAGGCATCCGTATTATCCCTTGGGTCTTTCTGTGTTTCTTATTCTCTTCAATAGTTATCAATTCATGCTGCTCCTCAGTTTTGATGTTTCTGAATATTTTGATGTTCCACGTGACATAAGGATCTTGAATTCATGGCGAGGAATATAGAGGATCTCGAGAAGAGCATGAAGAGAAGCAATGAAAAGCAATTGAAAATAGAGCACGAGTTGTGTCTAAAGGTTTGCATTTTATCATCTCAATATTAGTTTTCTTATTCAGTCAGTCTATCATTGGTGCTATCTGTTATAGAGTCCGTTCTAATACATCTATATATCTATGCTTAAATTACTTCGTATCCCCGAATCTAGATTTATGATGTCAGGAGCTCTGACAGTGACATCTCATTTTGATGCTAATATATTTTGCTTTTGAGTGTTCTTTCTATTACTGTCCGGTATATCTAGTTGACTAGCTTGGTTGGTGGAGTGACCTATGAAATCTGGCATGTGGTTATACCACCCACATAGTATCACCAACTGGATACTAGTTGATATTCCTCATGTTATTTGCTTGAACAAACCATTTGCACTATTTATATGGTTTTAAGGTGGCTTGCACTTCTCTATTTTAATATCTTTTTCTGTGCAAGAAGATTTTTGCCTATTGTTGATTTTTCACAACATGCACACACAACGGTGTGTTTATGCATCAACTACGAAACTTATCACTTCTACACTTTGTGTAAAGTTGGTTTAGTTATATAGCATATGGCCATTTAGAGACTATCAATGCGATCAATGCCAGTACCTGTTAGAATGTTACAAGGTAGGTTATATCTATATGAGCTTTGTAATCTTAGATGTTGACCTAATTGCAAGGTGTGGTTAGTTCCCACATTATGTTTTGAAGTTTTTTTCTTGATTAGAGACAAGTTGTAACAACATTGACATGCAAATTATGTGATGCCTTTGGATCAGGAAAAATCAGTAACTGGTTTGTCACTGGAAAAGTCTCAGGAGTTAGACTGCTTATATATTTAAAGAAAATGATAATATGATACCAACTACAAAATAATTACGAGTTAAATTTTTTGGATGGCCTTTATATATCCTCGGTTAGATGTTACTGAACGTTTTGTCAATAAGAATATTTTTAGTATGCTCTATAGTTTATTCGATACTGTCTTGCTGCCACGTGGAGGTCAAAGAAATGGGTAATTCGGTTTGGAAACAGATATAATGTAACCTATGTTTCTTCTTTTACCTTGTAGGATAAATTCATTTCAAACATCATAAAATTGCGTGGTTATTAAGTTAAACTTTTGGGGTGCTTTGTTTGATATGGGAACTCAAGCATTGTGAAGGGGGTCAAAGAAATACATAGATCAGTTATGGGAGCTCATCGCTGTCACGTTTGTCATTTGGCCTTCTTTTACCAGTGTCGTTTGGAATATTAAGGTTCACCCTCTGTTTTGTCATTTACTATTCCTTGTTCCGCATAAATGTCTGCTTCATACTGGTTGGATATTATAAAACATACTCTTTTGCATGTTTTTTAATTATGCTGTAATGGTATAGAAATATTTAACTGGTCATATCTGAAAATGCATAGTACAGTATATGATATACGTCTTTGATACTGAATGTCGGTTATTATTGGATTGACAAGGTCAAATCAGTGCTTGAGGAGGGAAAGGATGTCCGTCTGGTGGAGTGGAAAGCCGCCGATATTGAGATCCTGAATACTTTTCAGTTGCTCACTGCTAAACCTGTGGTCTACTTGGTGAGTGGCTGTAATTACATGGCGAAATATGCCTGTTTGATAATTCCTTTCAAGATCGTTCTTTATTAGAACTAAACTTATAGGTAAATGCATTCCGAGTAGAATCCCTAAACGATAAAAAAATAATATAAAGTACAATCCAGAATTAGCTGACTGGTCCTCATGAAAATTCTAACTAGTAGACTGCATGTGATGATCTTAAGTTCTGCTTCACATATATTTCTAAGTTCGAAATAGCTATAAGAAATTTGACGCCTTTTCGTCTTGTTGGAAATGCATATGCTCATGTTTTTTAATGTATTTCGATGTGGTTATGGGCAGGTTAACATGAATGAGAAAGATTATCAAAGAAAAAAGAACAAATTTCTTCCAAAGATACATGCTTGGTACATGCCATCTTACTCTTATATTTATTGTAGTCTGGTGCTTGTTTCTTACAAGCTAACACTGCTGGTATATGGATGACTAGAAAATTGTTGCTTAATATATAGACGTGGTATCTCATTATATATGGTTTTTAGAGAAATTATTTTTGAAATTGCGGAATAGGTTTACTTTGGCATGTTTCTCCTATTCATCCAAGAACTCAATATCTATATGCAATTTGTCGTTAATAGTATCCTCTCCCCCACCCACCCCCAACCCCTTGATTTTCTACTTCCGTTGAGCACGAGATTTCAAAGAATGCACCCTTATATTTAGCCCCAGTTTGGTGGGGTTTCAGATTTTTAGTAGATTTTAATAGAAGTTGATAAAATATGTGGTTGAAAAGGTGTGGGTCCCAAGAAATGTGTGATGAAGAGGGTGTTTGATGGGAATTAAAATTAGATTTTTAGTAGATTGTGATAGAAAATTTTGAAATGTGTGGTTGAAAAGATGTGAGACTCATGAAAGATGTAGTTAATATTGATTGTTTGACTTTGACTTAGATTAAAATCAGATTTTAATCCGGCCCAAACATGCCCTAAAATTATTTGTCGACTTTGATTGAGATTAAAATTTGGATTTTACTTTTCACCAAACAGGGGCTTAATTTCACTTTTTATAGAAAACAACAGAAGCTCTTAAACCAGAAAAATGTTTCTTTCCTCTTGCAAGCATCCTCCTACCTCCATTGGAAGTTTTTAAAACCCAAGCCATGTCCTTCAAAATTTTCTAGGGTGCAGGAGCATGGTGGTGAAACAATAATCCCTTTCAGCTGTGCTTTAGAGAGAAATCTTGCTGACATGCCCCCAGATGAAGCTGGCAAATATTGCGAGGAGAACAAAGTACAAAGGTGGATTCAGAGTGTGTTAATAAAGAAGTTGTATAATTCGAAGTAACTCAACTGACATCAGTTTGTTTTGCTACAGTGCGCTTCCGAAGATCATAAAGACTGGATTCTCAGCCATTAACCTCATATACTTCTTCACGGCAGGACCAGATGAGGTATTTCAAATACATGAATGTTTTGTCTTGCCATTTCCGTTGTTTGCTTGTACACATTTCTAGTAAGTTTACTGAAACCAATTTTAACTATAATACTACTTTGAGTTACCTATCCTTGTGTCACTTGGCAAAGAGTTGAAGGCTTTGCTTATCCTTGCTTTGTTCTATTTCCTTTTCTTTAGATGTAATTCGTGATCTTTGCTAAGTATCATGTTGTTACATATATCATAAGTGATGTGCTCTTTATTGTTTCTGGTATTGCTAGATGCACTTCTTTTTCTTTATGTTAATCAGCTACCTGGACCTTATTTCTAGTTTATTTCATAGTTTCCTTCCCATTTTATAATATGTTTGAATGTACAATTGACATTTACTAGCATTTTTTATGCTGCGTGACAATGAATATGGTTTCACACAGGTGAAGTGCTGGCAAATTCGTCGACAGACAAAAGCTCCTCAAGCTGCAGGGACAATTCATACTGATTTTGAAAGAGGGTTCATTTGTGCCGAGGTTTTTTTTTTAAAACTTCACTTTTTATTAAGAATCGCTATTATGACTTGATATTTCTGTTTTGGTTCTGTCCTTTTCTTTTCAATTCAGCATTAGCTCAGTGCAAGTGCTCTGCCCTGTTTCTTCTGTGGTTATGTATGTGCTGCACAGTTCGTCTACTCCATCTTCACATGCCAGCCATTTCATTCCCATAGGAGTAGATACTACTTTTGATCTTCTCTTAGGTTGTGTTTGATACACAACAAATTCCTTGGAAAAGGGAAAAGGTTTTCCATTTTCCAAGAAAAAGCATGTTTGATGAGCCAAAAAAGGAAGGGAATTGATTTTCTTGGGGGAGAGGCCACGCGCCTATTTGCCATGTTTTTGGGGAAAATGAATTCTCACCTAATAGGTGGAAATTCATTTTCTCAGTTCACGTATTTTTTTTTTGTTTTTTTTTTATTTTTTGTAATGGAAACAAATTTCATAACTAATTGTCAAAAAAAATTTCACTTTAATGGATAATTTTCATGTAAAACAAAGTCAAACGAACACTAAACGTTGATTTAAAACATAATTTTTTAGGAAAAATAAAAATTTTCATTTTTCTTATTACTTTTTGACAATGGAAACAAATTTTATAACCAATTGTGGAAAAAATTATCATTTTAATGGACAATTTTCATGTAAAACAAAGCCAAACGAATAGAAAATTTAAAAATTTTCCGGATGGAAAATTATACCAATCAAACACATTTAAAATCATTTTCCCTGCAAAACATTTTCTTTCCACCCATTTTCCACCTTTACAATCAAACGGACCCTTAGTCATACCTCTACAATAATAATTTGTCTTTTTAAAACTCTATTTAAGAGTAGCCTTCCTTTTATGATACTGATACACTCCTCGTGTAGTTTTTTTATGTTTTTGTATTTAGATGTCATCTCTTAGATTTTTAGTAGATTTTGATAAAAAATGTTGAAATGTGTGGTTGAAAAGTTGTGAGTTAAAATTAGTTGTTGATTTTGACTTAGATTAAAATCTGAATTTTAATTTCTACCAAACAGGGCTAAATATTGTCTCATTGGTTGGGAAGCTCATTTTATTTGTACAGATAGTTCTTTTGTAAGTTAAAGATAAGTGGAGTTGATAACAAATATAATTGTCATGCCAAAACATAATAAACTATCATTGTTGTTGGTATTTCAAATGTTGAATTGGGTTCTTTGATGCATCATAGGTCAAAAATTCAACCATACTATCATTGTGGCTGATATTTAAAATGTTAATTGTGTCCTTTTATGCATTATAGGTCATGAAATTTGATGATTTAAAGGAACTCGGCAGTGAGGCAGCCGTAAAGGTATTTCTTCAATTTTTCCATTGGCAAAATTTTCATACATGATCAATTGAATGACATTTTTATAATGCTCATCGCCCCATTTGAATCTGTAATTACCAATTTTGGTTCAGTTATATGCTGATAAATTTTTCTTCATGTTGTGTACTCTTCTGGTATCTCTTTCCTAAAATCTAGATAACGAGATTATATTTATTCAAGATGATTTCTTTACACAGAAAAAAGCCCCCGTTATAAGTAGGATGATGAAAGTCCACCAAAACAGTTGTTATATGATTATGAGAAATAGTAGATAGGAATATGGTGTCAATACTTGAGTCTGCTTTTCAAGGAGGATGTGTTAATTGTCCGATTCTGGGTATTAGTTAAAAAGACTAGATTGTAACTATTTCCACGGCTTTTGATCTTTTCTTCCACTCTGATGGTCTCTATTTATATTTTTGTTTCATTTATAGTTTGGAGAACAACATGTTAACTTGTTTGCTTCATCAAATAGGCTGCTGGGAAGTACAAACAGGAGGGGAAGACGTATGTTGTCCAGGACGGAGACATAATATTCTTCAAATTTAACGTCTCTGGGGGCGGGAAGAAGTGAGTCATGCAACTCGGCCAATCTTGACACATTTTTACTCATTGTAAGATTGGATGTGACTCGATCATTGCAATACGCGATTTCTTGAAATTACCTATGTTATGAGGGTTGTACGGACTCTTTGCATTTTCAGAATATCTACCACCATGATATATGCTTTACACTAATGTTGCCTTGATTCGAGTTATTTGGGTAAATTTTACTGCAAAGAACTTAAGTAACTACCTACATTATCTTTCCTTTGTACTTTTTCTATTCTTTAACGCAAAGAACTCGAGTAAAATACCCATGACCTTCTACTATCTTTCCTTTGTACTTTTTCTTTGATGATATGATTGGTAAGATGGGTTAGACGGGTGCATTGACTAGAAAATATTTTGTTACGCCCATATTTGTGAATTTTGAGAAAACCAGTTTCTCCAATGAAGGAAATCTTTATTTAAGACCTGCCTTTTTTTTTTGTTGATCGGTAAATAATTAATTATATTGATCAAAACGTATATACACATACACCAGGCATGCCCAGGCGAGAAATCAAACAACAATGGATCAAAATTCCAAAATACATCAAATACCAGGCATACCCGGCAATAACAAGGATAAATAGTTCATTGTTACATAGTAAGTGCTAAAGACTCATAAAGATTTAAAACATGTGGATGCAAAGTAAACATAATTTTGTATATGTGTGTTTTAATCCTTTTGACCACACTAGCAACCTGTGAGTTGAGACCTTCAAAAATTTTTCTATTCCTTACCGTCCATAAATGGTAGACAATACTTGTAAGTGCAATCTTCTTAACCTTACTGTGCCATGTCGTTCCCCTAGCTTCTTTAATCATCCACTTCAAGGCAATTGGCTTTGAGGGGGTGCTGTAGGGTATGCATTTAAAAACATGAAAAGCCAAAGCTGCCTTTACAGTTGATTCGCTGCTAGTCCATTTTGAAGCATTTGGAAAACAGGGATTTTAAAATCAAGAAAATGCTAGAATACAAGACAAATGAGCAAATGGTGGGTCCCTTTTGGGCTCATGTACACCATGATTGCACTCAATCAGAAGGACCTAAAACCTCCAATCTCAATCTTTGCAGAAACAAAAGGGTGGTGTGGGACCATTTTGTCTTATGCCAACCATTGGATTGTGATCTTCATCAAGCAAATGCATCAAGGACCATCATTTTGCAAATCCTTCTCATGACACCCTCACCTACTCCACCTCTACTGAATTGCTATTTCATACATATAAAACCGGGAATTTTTTTTTACTATTGGACCACAATTATTGTGTCAGTAACAAGTTAAGTATTTAACCTTTAAAAAGTAATAAGTTAATCCATTACCTTTCATTCATTGCATTTTCTATTTATTTTTTAAAATGTATGGATGAAATATTTATATCTATAATGAGGGAAAGAAAATACGGAACTAGGTTAAGTCCTTGTTTGGTATCGTTAAAAAATTTGATTAAAATTTAAATTAAAGTCAATAATTAATTTTAATCACACATTTCATATGATCCACTATTTTTTAACTACACATTTTATCAATTTTTATTAAAATCTGCTAAAAATCTGTTAGTAGTATTTACCAAACAAGGGTTAAATTAAAAAATCTTAACCAAACAAATGGGAACGAGGAATGAAAGATAAAATGGCATGGTGCATACTTTGATACTTCCTTATGCTCCTTGACTGTAGTCATGTTCTAGCTTATTGCTTGATAATTAATTCTGAATAACAAAAATGTGTAAATGTTTATTAATATGAAAATATCTCGTTTCAAACTTTTTGATACCAATTCAAATTGGGTTCATAAAGTTGAATATATAGGGATCAGGAGACAATTTAACAGAGATTCAGATGATTTTTTGGACCAATTTTGCTACCATAGTTAAATGTTAAGAACTAACTTGCTTTCCAATAAGAATTAAGGATGAACATGATACTATGGTAACAGGTTGGGGACCAGTAGTGCTATTTTCCCTATAAAACCCTAGTCAAAGGGCAGTAGTGGGCCCAGTGTTTACACTTCCCCCGTGCTGCTACGCGTCAATTTTTTACTATTAACATTCATCAGTTCTCATAGAGGATCCCAGGAAATCTTAAATTAGATTTAATGAATCCATTTGACGTCCATTAGGACAAGATTCTCCTGCTTTTTCGTGGGGAAAGCTAGTCATTTACTTAGGTGGGACGATTAGTTTGTCAGCTCGACTTGTTCCACATACAAATCAAACTGGATTTTTTTTGGTACGAGCTGCTCGTCGATTTGTCCGAAAGCTTTGGAATATAAATTTTTTTTAAATAAAAATGTGGAAGTTGAACCAAGCGAATCGAGCCAGATTATCACAAAGCGAGCATGAACTAGCTCGTCAATGGGACAAATTGAGCTACTCGACCAGTTTATCCTCCCTAAATTAACTGATTTTATCACCTAGAAAAATACTGTATTTCCCGCTACTTCCACTTTTCTGCAACTGCTTTTTTTCGAAAAGAAAAGAACTACTTTTAAGAAACAATTAATGTCAATATAATTAACAAAAGTTCTGTTAATTTCGAAGTCAATCTAAAATGCCAAAGAATGAAACAAATCATGAGTGTATCCCACGTGTCTTTTTGGTGAGAGAAAGTGATGGTCATAAAGAGAATAGAGACAGTGTGCACAACAGATTATAAATTTATAGAATAGACAAAAAAGGCATTATCTTTTTTGGGTTTTCTTTCATATATCAAGGGAAATACTGAAATAGTAGGGGTTTTCTGCTTTAATTGCCAGAATTTTATGATAATCTGGTAGCTAATTATTTGTTGTTGAAGTTTCGAAAGGTCTAACCCCTTCTGGGCCATACATTTTCTTCATCTTTAGTCCATTTTCTATGCACATATTTTGTGTATTGAAGTATCTCACAGTATTTAAAGATTCATCTTTTGCAAGAGGCTAAATCGATTAAATATTCGAAAGGGACGGTTTTTATTGGGCTATTTTCTTTTCAAAATGGTAAGAAATTGCTGACCTTTCCCATGGTTAGATCTCTAAAAATGACCCACTTTAAGCTGTTTAAGTTAGTGATTGCTTTGGCTTGAACATCTATAAACCTCGTTCTTGTGTGGGTTAGGATATACATTGTAATTCTTTTGGTACGACCTTTTATTGCATGGAGTTCTGGTTTATCCATGTTTTTCTCTAGTGTTGTTCTGCTGTTTAAGGATTCTTCACTTTTTTGGCATTAAAGGAACTGTTCTTTGAGCTGTTTGCTTCGTATGAGGTTTGATATCCTTTTGGTTTTCTTTTCTGTTTGGGTTTTTGGATAATAACCAAGTTAGGTTGCATCATTTTGCCAATTTATGCTGTGTAATTTGGTATTTTATCTTACTGCTACGATTTCTATATCAGAAGGATAAATATACTCTTGGTTCTTGGCTTTTTGAGTTTATATCTTCAGTAGATGAAGCCATTGCTTGGGGTTAATATGAGGATATTTAGGCTTTTTATGGTTGCACTTTGTTTTCTCACGGCCCTCGGGCAGCTCCCTTCCCAGGACATTTTGGCGTTGCTTGAGTTCAAGAAAGGAATCAAGCATGACCCATCAGGTTTTGTTGTCGATTCATGGAACGATGAATCCATTGACTTCAATGGTTGTCCTGCATCTTGGAATGGGATTATGTGTAGTGGTGGTAATGTGGCAGCTGTTGTTCTTGACAACTTGGGTTTATCCGCGGATGTGGACTTGAGTGTGTTCTCTAATCTTACAATGTTAGTGAAACTCTCTATTTCAAACAACTCCATAACTGGGACATTGTCCAACAAGATTGGTGACTTCAAAAGTCTCGAGTATCTGGACATTTCTGACAATATGTTCTTCTCATCCTTGCCACCTGAAATTGGAAACTTGAGGAGCTTGAAAAATCTTTCATTGGCTGGGAACAACTTCTCTGGCTCGATCCCAGACTCAGTTTCAGGGCTTGCCTCAATTCACTCTTTGGACTTGAGTCGTAATTCACTTTCTGGGCCACTGCCATCATCTTTGACGAGATTGACCGGTCTGGTATATCTTAATCTATCTGTTAATGGATTTACGAAAAGAATCCCAAAAGGGTTTGAGATGACACAGCTTGAGGTTTTTGACTTGCATGGCAATATGCTTGATGGTAACTTGGATCCAGAATTCTTGCGGCTCACTACTGCAATTCATGTTGATCTCAGTGGAAATTTGCTAGTGAGTTCTGCTAAAGAACAACAGAACTTTCTACTCTCTATTTCTCCCACTGTCAATCATTTAAATCTTAGTCACAATCAGCTAACGGGATCACTCGTTAGTGGCAGTGAAGTAGGGGCTTTTGGGAATTTGAAAGTTCTGGATTTGAGCTACAATCAGCTGTCTGGGGAATTACCTGGATTCAATTTTGTTTATGATCTCCAGGTCCTCAAACTCAGCAACAACAAATTTTCAGGGTTCATTCCTAACAATCTTTTGAAGGGAGACTCATTGGTTTTAACTGAGTTGGATTTGAGCGGCAACAATCTTACAGGTAAACCTGGCTCTTCATTCCTTATTCTTTAAAAATCCAACAGTTAGTTTAATAGTTTCTTTAACTCCATTTAATAATAAATTATGTAATGTCATAATTTTTATTCTTTTTCATGGTTGTGAAGCTTTTGCATTATGTCATATGGGAAAATTATGTCATGTTCTGGTATGATATATACTAGTTGTCTTTTCATGCTATCTGTTTTACTTTGCAGGGCCTATAAGTATGATAACATCAACAACATTGCGATTTCTTAATCTCTCCTCAAATATACTTTTTGGTGAACTTCCAATATTGACAGGAAGTTGTATTGTGATTGATTTTTCAAAAAATCAATTTGAGGGAAATCTAACCAGAATGCTGAAATGGGGTAACATTGAAATTCTTGATCTAAGCCAAAACCACTTATCAGGCTCCTTTCCGGAAGTAACTGCTCAATTTCTGCGTTTGAACTATTTCAATCTATCTCGTAATTCCCTGAATGGTTCCCTTCCGAAAGTTATCACTCTGTTTCCGAAACTCACGGTCCTTGATGTCAGTTTCAATCAATTGGAGGGACCTCTTCTAAATTCCCTTTTAAAGTCATCCACGCTCCAAGAGCTTCATCTACAGAATAATAAACTTGCTGGAAATATTAATTTCTCATCTCGAATGGATGAATCAAAATTTTGTGTCCTTGATCTGTCTCATAATCAGCTCAGTGGTTATTTTCCTGATGGGTTTGGTTCGTTGACTGGACTTCAAATGCTCAACATTGGAGGAAATAATTTTTCAGGCTCTCTGCCTACTTCGTTGGGTGAGAACAGCACCCTAACTTCACTGGACATTTCCCAGAATCATTTTACCGGTCCCCTGCCGAAGACCTTGCCTAACAGTCTCCAAAGCTTCAATGCATCATATAATGATCTCTCTGGGATAGTTCCAGAAAATTTGAGAAAGTTTCCACTATCTTCGTTTTACCCTGGCAATTCTGAACTGCAGTTTCCAAATCCTCCTTGGGGCTCAAACCGCGGTCCATCTGGAAATCGCCATGGGAAACATATGAAAACTATTATCATTGTGGCGATAATAATTGCCTGTGTGATTGCTGTAGTCATTCTAATCCTGCTTGCTATTTTCATTCACTACAAGCGCACATCTGAAAGGCCTTCACCACATGTTATAAACAAAGATGTCCACCGTCAAACATCAACAAAACCTTCTAGCTTTGCTGGAAGAGACAGTGGAGGCAGTTTGGTTGTTTCAGCTGAGGATCTTGTAACTGGGCGAAAGTGGTCATCATCAGAGATTATTAGTCCTGATGAGAAAATGGCTGCAATTACGGGTTTCTCACCATTGAAGACCAGCCATTTCTCTTGGTCGCCGGAGTCGGGAGATTCATATGCTGCAGATAGCCTTTCAAGACTGGATATTAGATCTCCAGATCGACTGGCCGGCGAGTTGTACTTTCTTGATGATACAATCTCATTTACAGCTGAGGAATTATCGAGAGCGCCAGCTGAAGTTCTGGGAAGGAGCAGCCATGGGACATCTTACCGGGCAACACTAGACAATGGGTTGTTCTTGACTGTGAAGTGGTTGAGGGAAGGAGTTGCAAAACCAAGAAAGGAATTTGCTAAAGAGGCGAAGAAATTTTCAAATATAAGACATCCAAACGTGGTTGGATTGAGAGGGTACTACTGGGGATCTACACAGCACGAGAAGCTCATTCTTTCAGAGTACATATCTCCTGGAAGTCTTGCGAGTTTCTTATATGGTAATCACTGCACTCTTCAGTCCTGCCAAGTATTTTGCTGCTAAAAGATTTTACATCATAAAAGATATTGCTTTAACTTCCATTGATCTGTGTTTGTTTCTTCTTCTTCTTCCTTTTTTTCCCCTATTCTTTTGTTTCTATCTTTTTCTATTTTCATTTTGCTCCCCCTGCTTGCTTTATGAGAAAATGAAATTCTGTCTTCAATTATTTGTTGGTTTCATAGCACTTCACTTCCTTTAGATGAGATTTCTACAAGTTGCTGAAGCTTGCCCTTTTATTGAGTTGGAATACTCATTTATATTGTTGAAGACTCAGCTATATGTCTATGGAATGTCTAAACTTGCAAAAATGTTAATGGAGAATAGAGGTTGTTTAATAATATGCTTGTATGATAGCCATCTGTTAAATTATTTCAGTTTAGACTCACTGAAATTTGTTTACAAGTTAGAAGAACGCTTCTATAAATTTCTTCTGCACATAATCCAACTTTCAATTATTCTAATATTTGAGAATGTGACGATACTATATTGTTTTCACGTATTAGGCGTAATTATCACATATCACTGAAAATGCTTCTACTTGGACAACCACCATTGGATATCATGGCTTTTAGCATTAAGAATCAGCGTCAGCTTACTCTTCCAATGCTTTTGATTATTTCCTAGTTTGCCATGGTATGCAGGAATCTTATTTGTCAAGTTTGATTTTGCTCTTCTGGTTGCTTTTGATGAATATTGCATATCTGTGAACTGATTTATATTGGGAAAAGAGAACTAATTCTTGTCTTTGCACATGCCGGTGCTACCTTTTTAAATAATGTATTCTGTGGTTACTTTATATATGCTCTTCTAACAACTAATATTTGTAGATCGGCCTGGAAGAAAGGGTCCACCCCTTTCCTGGCCCCGAAGGCTCAAAATAGCAGTTGATATTGCACGTGGCTTGAACTATCTCCATTTTGACCCTGCGGTTCCTCACGGAAACCTTAAAGCAAGCAATGTACTACTAGATGGCCCTGATCTTAATGCACGTGTTGCTGATTACTGCCTTCATCGCCTCATGACCCAATCAGGCACCGTTGAACAGATTCTTGATGCTGGGTTGTTAGGTTATCGTGCACCAGAGTTAGCTGCATCAAAGAAGCCACTCCCCTCCTTCAAATCGGATGTTTATGCTTTTGGAGTTATTATGTTAGAACTTCTTACTGGAAAGTGCGCAGGTGATGTGGTTTCTGGTGAAGATGGTGGGGTTGATTTGACGGATTGGGTTCGGATCAGAGTGGCAGAAGGTCATGGATCAGATTGTTTTGATGCTGCATTGACACCTGAGATGGGAATTCCGGCATCCGAAAAGGGAATGAAGGAGGTCCTCGGAATAGCTTTACGTTGTATCCGTTCCGTGTCCGAGAGGCCAGGTATCAA
Organism: Fraxinus americana; assembly: GCA_035079005.1. Classification (NCBI taxonomy): domain Eukaryota; kingdom Viridiplantae; phylum Streptophyta; class Magnoliopsida; order Lamiales; family Oleaceae; genus Fraxinus; species Fraxinus americana. Next base: position 34,591,567 of record CM068709.1, on the reverse strand, counting down.
GACTATATACGAGGATCTATCATCGATTTAGCTGTGTTGATTTTGCTTTAGGGAGCAAAGATTCTGGTGGGAATCAATTAGCTCATTGACTTCCCTTTTATTAGTTGAATTAGAGACGCAGAGAGACTCGCTAGTTTTTTCTTTTTATTTCTTCCGACCGTCGCTGTAAAGTGGGGGATATCTTCATGCATGCAAGCTTTTCTTCTCGTCTCTCTGCTAGTTTTTTCTTTTTATTTCTTCTGACTGTCGCTGTAAAGTGGGGGATATCTTCATGCATGCAAGCTTTTCTTCTTGTTAACGAGTTTTGATCACAATTCAAAAATGTCTTGCTAGGTTTGTTAAGGGTTAGCCCAGAGAAAGGTTCAAAAGAAATATTTTGATCAGGTTGATTAATGAATTATCTTGTCCAAATTCAATTCTACCTTCATTATAGATTGTTTCTGAATTAATAGTCTAGTAAAAATAAAAATTCCAACACTAACATGTAGGCATCACAAACATTCATCATTAACATGAACGAGCAAATTACAGTTAAAAGCCAATCTCAAATACAATTAACCACAAATCATACCATACATATGAACTATGAATCTAACTGATCCATTGATGACAAGTACACCAATCACCCACTGAAAAGATAATAATAGACCAAGAGATTTGGACATCTGATGGAAATTATAAGACACCTTAAGCCGCAAGCTCCTCCTCTTCTTCCTCATATTCCTCGTCGTCAGCAGTAGCATCCTGGTATTGCTGGTACTCGGCCACAAGATCGTTCATGTTACTCTCTGCCTCGGTGAATTCCATTTCGTCCATTCCCTCACCAGTGTACCAATGCAAGAAAGCTTTACGCCTGAACATAGCAGTGAATTGCTCGCTAACACGCCTGAACATCTCCTGAATTGAGGTCGAGTTGCCAATGAATGTCGATGCCATTTTCAGACCTTTCGGTGGGATATCACACACACTAGACTTAACATTGTTCGGAATCCACTCGACGAAGTAGGATGAATTCTTGTTCTGGACATTGATCATCTGTTCATCGACCTCTTTGGTGCTCATCTTGCCACGGAACATGGCTGAAGCAGTCAAGTAGCGACCATGACGTGGGTCAGCAGCACACATCATGTTCTTAGCATCCCACATTTGTTGGGTCAGTTCAGGAACCGTAAGAGCCCGGTACTGCTGGGAGCCTCTGGAGGTTAACGGTGCAAACCCAACCATGAAGAAGTGTAACCGTGGGAATGGGATAAGGTTAACTGCAAGTTTCCGCAGGTCAGAGTTGAGCTGTCCAGGGAATCGCAGACAGCAGGTGACACCACTCATTGTAGCAGAAATCAGGTGGTTGAGATCGCCAACTGAAACACAACACCCAAAATTCAATTATTACAAACATCTGATCAATGATGCCTACATTATATAATCAATTATCAAGCTCTTATTTGAATTTCAATGAGAAAAGAAAGCAGAAAACGAAATGGAGATCTGCACTTACAAGTCGGTGTAGAAAGCTTGAGAGTACGAAAACAAATATCGTACAGAGCCTCGTTATCCAAAACCATACATTCATCTGCATTCTCAACGAGTTGATGAACAGATAGGGTAGCATTGTACGGCTCAACAACAGTGTCGGATACCTTCGGCGAAGGAAAAACCGAGAATGTCAACATCATGCGGTCAGGATACTCCTCCCTGATCTTGGAAATGAGAAGGGTGCCCATACCAGAACCGGTGCCTCCACCCAATGAATGACAGACTTGAAACCCTGTCGTACAAATAAAAAGAATCAGCATATTATAGTAGACGAACCAGCACGTGCATCTATATCTATCTTATTCATGCATAACAAGGATGTTATAATTAGTTATACGCCATATATGAAAGCGTTTCAGTTGAGTCTTTCTTGGTAAGGTAATTTGCAAATAGATTCTCTCCTTTTTTGGCAGGGAAAAATGGGTTTATTGGACAAGAATAATTCAGATTGTTAAATTGTAACAGTGGTGGTGAACAATACAGAATGACAGATGAGCTATGAAGCACGACACTCCATGTCAGAAACATGTCCGTGTCCTATATTTTGAAAAGTCACATGCCGTTATCTGTCTGTGTCCGTGTTAGCGCTTCGTAGCGAAGATGACAGTAAAACAAAGCACTAATTAAAAATAGAGACGTCTCCATAACACAAACTGCATAATACTATTACCACAGTATGATTGAGAGAAAACCCCAGTAGTGGTTCTACGAAAAGCGGTGGCAATTCTGGATCTCCTAATATCTATAAAATTCAGACCAAGAATGCACTAAAAAGAAAAATCCAATTGCAAGCATTCCATTGATACTGCGCTATCCTTCACACAATCAGATTCAAACCCAAAATCTAAATAGATATGAAGCATTATCACGTAAATATGCATATAATTCAGGCACAGAAAAGGGTGCAATCTTCAAAAGGAAACTCATAGCATGTAGCACATATAATTGAAATGCTTGATCTAACCAAATTCGCCAACAAAAACGTCAGATCAACCAGCAACAAATGAAAATCACGAAAAGAACCTTGCAAGCAATCGCAATTCTCGGCCTCTTTGCGGACAACATCAAGCACGGAATCAATCAGCTCAGCTCCCTCAGTGTAATGACCCTTAGCCCAGTTGTTCCCAGCCCCGGACTGCCCGAAAACGAAATTGTCCGGCCTGAATATCTGTCCAAACGGGCCGGATCTGACGGAATCCATGGTGCCCGGCTCGAGATCCATTAAAACAGCTCGTGGAACGTACCTCCCGCCGCTGGCCTCATTGTAATAAACATTAATTCGCTCGAGCTGGAGTTCGGAGTCTCCGCTGTACTTTCCGGTTTGGTCAATTCCATGTTCATCGCATATGACCTCCCAGAACTTGGCACCGATCTGGTTTCCGCATTGGCCTCCCTGTATGTGAAGGATTTCTCTCATTGTTTGTGCGTGTCTGGCGTTTTTGAGAAATTAAAGAAGAATTGTGTTGTTTTAAGGTTTAGAACGTTTTTCTTGCTTCTGTCGGAAGAGTGGAGGAGCGGAAGTGCAGGGTGATTAGGGAGGTTTTTGTATTGGAGGAAAGCGCGTGGTTTTCACTTGTATCATCTTGATGTACAATTTTAGATTACAATTTGATAAACAATGACATGTCACGTTCATTCATTGGATAGTTTCATCTAGTCACTAATGTTTTTGTCTACACATATGATATTATCCAAATTGTCATTCATAGTCATACAAATAGATTAATCATTCTTTTTATAGTTCTTTAATAATATGTTCAAAAGTCGACTAAGATGTTCAAAATGTTCAAATTCTCTAGAAAATGCCAAATGGATATAATTGTGACCGAGCACTCTCTTTCATTTGGAACTGGACTTCGAAATATATCAGTGAAAAAGTGATGTCCTTCATGTCATATAGGGCTCGTAACCTGAACGAATAATCGCTCATAGTCTTCTTATTTTTTTATTTTGTAACTATGTTTAAGTTGAAATGGTATAGCTCGTGTCACTTTTAAGTGAGAGTGGGGAGATTCATTGTCTTGCCTCCTGCACTACGTATTAGTTCAATCAAGTGAGCTCAATGTTATTCTTTTATTTCGTCGAATGTTTGAATCAATTTGGCTTAATAAATCACGGTTTATTTTCAAGCGAAAGGAAGGATCAAATTAAAGTCAAATTGTTTGAAAAGCTAAAAGCTGCTTTTGATATCAAGAAATTTTTGAAAATTTTTTGATATTTTTTTTGAAAATTATTTATTTGACTAGAAGAGCATTTAGATGAAAGCGATTTAAAGTAATTTTCAAGGAAATCTTTTCTACAAGGAGTAGAAGTAGATCATAAAAGTTTAAAGCAATAAATAATCACACTGTTGGTTAGGATGTAACTTGCATGTCATAATTGCAGGGTCTGAAGTCTTACTTTTATCATTTAAGTTACCATTATAAAATTTATCATTATTACCATAATTAGGATTGTATTATGATTATTGTGTGATTACACTACAAAAAAGTAAATATCGAATTTAGTGTCATTACTGTCAATCCTTACTACCCAGATTTTTGTGGTAAGTGGGAGCCCAAATCATTTCAATTTGAAAGGCCCAGCTCATTTTACGGGCCTGCCTTGGTCTACTATTATCCCTAAAACACTGGCTTGGATTGAAAGATGGAAGATCCATCAGGCCACATTCAGATTAATTGATGAGGAAATTACACCCTACCCTACTTTTAGATTTCCACTTTCAAAAATCCTATCATAAGTTTTATTTTTCAAAAATCAGGTTTTATTATTTAATTTAATATTAATTATATTATTTTCCCCAGTTAAAAAAAAATCAAAGCTAAAATCCATTCTCCCCTCCCCCCATTTTCCCCTCCCCGTCCTCTCTCTCTCTCTCCATCTTCAATTCATTCTCCCCTCCCCCCCCATTTTCCCCTCCCCGTCCTCTCTCTCTACCTCCGACCTCCCTCTTACCTCACCGCTGCCATCGTTTTCCGCCGGCATCTTCACCGATCCAACCGCCAACCATGTCGCGGAAGCCGTTAACATTTCCACTGCCAACCATGGTCTTATTTCCAATCGATCCGCCGCCTCTGCCTCTCTTCGAAGATCCATCGTCTCTCTCTCTTTTTTTTTTTTTTTCTTTTTTTCAAATTGAGCGGAGTGGTGGAGGTTGTGTTTGCGGTGGGTGCGGTGAAATGTGTCTGTGAGTGCTGTGGCGGTTGCGATTGGGCGTTTGTGAAGGTGGGGTGTGCGTGTGCGTACGGTGCTGCTGTGTTGCTTTTTTTTTTTTACTGGTCTTCGGAGTTGAGCGATGCTGGGCGGTGTTGATGTTTCTGTGGTTGCGGTGTGAGGCGGAGTGTGCGGTGATTGGGTTTTTTCTTGTGTTGTGGTCAGGAGATCTGCACCACCGTGGTCTGGTAGAGGACGGTGGTGGGCTGTGTTTTCTGTTGCGGTGGATCAGGCGGGCAGCGCAGTGAAGGTGGTGGTGGGACGGTTTGGTGTGTAGTGGTGGTGGTGGTGAAAACGTCGACAAAGATGTTTGGAACGGGGATTTTGTTGCCGGATGTGGTGGTGTTGGTGTTGACGACGGTGGTTTTGTGTTGGTGGTGGTCACAAATTGTGACCAATAAATTTATTGGTGTGTGACCAATAATAAGAAATTGTGACTAAGAAAGACTATGTGACTCACAAAAAATTATCAATTGTGACCAATAAAAGTTGTTTGTGACCTATAATTCGATGTTTTGTGACCATAAAATAAGGTGTGTGACTTAAAAATTTTATGATTTGTGACCGATGAAACAATTGTGACTTTTAAATTTTTTATTTGTGACCGATGAATGAATTGTGACCTTAAATTTTTGAATTGTGACCAACTTGTATGGATCTGTGACCGTTATATATTTATTAATAAAAAATATAATTAATTAAGCAATTCATAAATAAATTTATATAAAAACCTGATTTTTGAAATTTAAAACATCTAAACCTTAATTTTGAAATGTGTATAAGTAAAAGCAGGATTTATGTAGACTTCCCTTAATTGATTTAATGGTTTAATTCAAGGGAAGAGTTCAAAAGTTAGGGATTAACTATACACAATTTAAAAATTAGGTTTTAGTTAATTAATTAAAAATATTTATTAATTAAATGTAATAAAATCACAGTTATATAATTAATGGTCACATATACGTAATTATAGGTCACATGTTACATATTTTAAAATTAATTGATCACAGATTATTTTGAGATCACAGATTTTTAAATTAGTTAGTCACATAAGATTTTTTTGAGTCACATATTATTACATTTTTAGGTCACAGTTGAGTAATTGGTCACAAATTACCAAACATTTGGTCACAGACGACCAAATATTTGGTCACAGACTACCGCCCCTACACTATGACCACTTTCGATCACCCTCACCAACAAAGCCACTGACAACCACCTTCGCCACCAATCACTTGCATATTACTTATTTTATAGATCACGAATGCCAAACATCTCCAACAGAAACGCACCCACACCTCCACCTCCGCCAACGCTACAACCACCTATTTACTAATGACATCATACATAACAGAAGTTAGAAAAGTGTTGCTAAGGTCAGTGTTAGAGAGAAGTGACATCATCAAAGCTTCACATATTCAAAGCACCACCGCCCACCATCGACTCCTGTGCCGAATTAGGTGGTGCCGCTCCAGACTGCCCGTCGAGATACGGTATCTAAAAGAACTTCATGTGGTTCTCATATGCCATTAGCTCCTCACTTAGCTTCTGCACTTCATTCTCCGCCACCGCCAAGGCTGCCGCCTCTTCAGCCCACCACACACCCTCACTGCTGTGAATCACAACAGCGTTGCGACGCTACTGGGTGGAGACGGGAGGGAGGGAGGGGAGGGGAGGAGAACGACGGCAATTGCGTCGCTGGGTGGAGAGGGGGAGGAGAGGCGGAGAAGGTGAGGAGACGGGAATGATAAATTAGGCTTTTAATATAGTACCTGATTTTTGCAAAAATAAACTTCAAACTTGATCTTTTAAAAGGTATACCTGATTTTTAAAAAGGTCAAACTAAACCCCTGGTTTCATGTAATTTCCTCTTAATTCAACCCAAGGTCATCAAACTTTCATCACAACTATAATTAGATTACTGAACTTCACTTGCACCAACCGGGTCACTGAACTTCAATTTAATAGCAAATAAACCACTCCGTTGCTAAGATGTTCTGCATACGTGAAAATGCACGTGAATTTTTAATAACAGTCTCCTAACTTCCGCATAAACTCAATTCTATGAAGGGTCACATAATTTATTTTTTTTACATATACACTTTTACATGCGTGTTTTTCTTAAAATAAATTATTTTCAAATTTATTTTTGGTCAAACTAATCAACTAAATGGTTTATTGAAATCATAAAAATCATAGTTATGTTTTTATTTTATTGTAACTCATTATTCGTGAAAGTTATAACTTTTACAACTATATAAATCCCTTACATTGAATTCATTTTCATCTTATATGCTCTTTTGCAAAATCGAGTCAAGCATTATTGCACTTATATTTTGTTTTGGAGAAAAAATTGAGAGTTTTGAAAATCTTCTGTGATTTCACTTTAAGTCATCTTGTTGTCACGAGTTTCGATCGTTCTATAAGTTCTCTTTTTTGCATTTTATTTTTTTGTAATAGTACCTAGTACCTGCAACTAAGTTTTGTCCTACATTTACCTTCCTCGACAAATCCAACCCAAGCATCAAGATGAAATCGTCATCGATAGACTGCCAATGCCAAGAACCAAGGCTCAATTCTGCCCCACGAACAGCACTTCCAACAAGGGGGTTAGCAGCGGCAATTATTGTCTTCGAAAGACACATTTAGTTTCATCCTCCATTGTAAAATTATGAATAGTGAATGACAATTTTTAGTTGTGCATAACATATTTTTTAACCTCTGTCTAGCCAAAGAATTGGTCAAAATCAGCACAACGAGCAAATTATTTACGCTTACTGTTGAAAAACTCAATGAGTAGAACCTGGTCAAATTTACACTTCAAAAATGACATTCTTAAATTATTTTTCCCGTCTTTTCCCTTAATCACATCAATAATTTAGGACAAGAAATAAGTCCAAGAAAAGGACCCAAAGTGAGTGGGTCCATTCTGCACTCTATATATTGTGCAAGTGTCCTCACCCACAAGAGTTTGGAAAATATTTCTTTCCTTTTAATTTTAAAAATATTTTTAATTCCTTTTTTAATTTTTTTCAATATTTTTAATCCATGATACTGACATTCATAACAGATTAAGAAAAGAAAATGTATGGATTTGGTTGGTTAAATTGCAAAATGACAAACTTTTAGCCACTGAATATAAAATAAGTTTTTCTTTTGTCGCGGAACCTCGCTCCAACATCTTCGAAATTGTGATTTTCGGGATCAATTTTACGTTATATTTCTCTACCAAACAATCAATCCAAACAGATCTAGTCCACAATCAATATATTCATCTCGATTGTTCCTCCTTTTCATCTACAAAGGACAAGATGACTGTGATGATTTGTAAGACGCAAAGACATATGAAAAACAACGAAAGAAGGCAAGAGAAATGATCAAAATACACAAGATGAAGGCACCAATTTTCTCTCTATATGGCAGCCGATTTTCAGCAGAAGGAGCAACATTAATTCTTTAAGCTACTTTCAACGGTTTACGTTGTTTTCAAGTCGAGTCTTTGGGTTTGGTTGTTGGTAACAATTTAATTCACCGATCAATGCATACGAAATTCAATACAACGTTTACATTATAATTCGGAATTCATTGAGTATCAAAACCCAGCATCTTTCTTTAAAATTGATATTTGAGTGTTTAGTGCATTTTCCACTTTTATATGAAAAATATTTTTATAGTTTATGAATTGATCGAATCAACTTATAATTACTTTTACCTATTTTCAACAGTTTTCTTTTCTTTTGAAGATATTAAGTAGGAAATATTAAATTAATTATTTCTAGTGTTTTATTAAATGTGCAGTTGATTTTCCTTAAATTTCGAGCGGGGCGCAAAACCTAATTCCGTAAATGAAGAAAATAAAATTTTCAAATAATAGATATTTTAGAAAATACAATACAATTCAATATAATTGATAAGATTATAATTTTTTTTTCTTCTACTGAGGAAAATATTACAATTTATTTTTTATTTTTTTCAATTTTGTTTAGTGCCACCAAATCCAGTCCAACCTAGTACCTGCCGTTTTGCTAGAATGATGTTAATAATGTAACTAGAAAAGTAGAAATGAAATTCGTGTGATTACTTTCACTACAAAGGATGCAATCGTGTGATTTTCTACCTATATTTCTAACCGATAACTGCATCTCTCTCTACTTGACCGTTTCATTTGACTTACATCTTATTGATAAAAAATTCCATTAATGAAAAAAATGGGTACAAATGGACCGACTATGCCATGAATAGTGTCGACCATAATATGTAGTTGAGTTAGACGATGAATCTCGGCACCATGGATAAAAAAATGTACTTGCTTAAATCGAGATAAATTGGTTCAATCTTACCTTTTAGGATAATGGGGATAACCTTTTTTTTTAACATTTGAATAATTAAAAATTTGAGCTCTACGTCCCTAATATTTTATTTTGAAATAAGAACTATAAACATATCTTATTGATCATTGAATATTTGCACAGTTTATTGACTATCACTTTTTATTTCTCAATTTCGGGAGACATTCTTAAGGAAAGATAAAACAAAAGCAAAGGTATATAGACCAAAAAATTGCTCGTGAATTTAAATTTATTTAATACGCGCTTTTATGGAAAAAAAAATTAGTAAAATACTATTTAAGAAGTATATAATTAACAAAATTGAATATATGATTGGAAGTTGAAAGTAGGGGAGTGCACGAGTCGGATTATGTTCGAACCCAACATGACATCTGAAATGACAGTCCGAATTGGGTGAGATCTCAACTCAAATTGAACTGGCAAAATTCAAATCGATTTGATTTGTCGGGTTAATTTTTTTTTTCCTTAAATAAAAATTAATTTTTTAAAACTCCGATCCCTCGAATCGAGATTTTCGGATTGATCCAAGTTAGTCAAAAATCAAATCAACATTTCTCCAAATCCGAAACAATTCGATAGTTTACTTCGGTTAGGCAGATAACTCACCCATCCCTAATTGATTGGGTGATTTTATTCGGTATTTTTTTTGCTTTTATTTCTCCCTCCAAAAGTAGATAAAAGAAGAAAAGTTGCCATGTGATCACCCCACCCCACCCCACCCCAACCCCAATCACATACCAGGACTTTCACTGAGGCAAAAGTAAACAACTTCTCATTTTTTCTGTGAACATTCTTCTATCTAGAACCTTATTTCATATGATGTCTTGAATTTTTATACACATATCCCTGCCCAAAAACCTTTGAAACTAAAACCCATAATAAAAGGAAAAAAAAAAAATGGATCACAAGATGTCCGTACCTGTCTTAGAGATGCTGTTTTGGGGACAAATCACCTCCAAGATTAGATATTAAAAAAAAAAAACCCATGGTTCCCTTGCTCGTCTTTGTAAAATTTTGAAGTGACGGCCAGTTGGTTATAAGATGAATGGCATAAGAATTGAATTCAATTGAAGCCACGCTTAACTGAAATATCAAGGATCATCATGCCGCTTCCGTGGAAGAAGGTGAAGAGCGCAAGACTTTCCCAGTTGGTGAATGATCACTTGCACAACTCTCAAAGAAGACATGGAGACTCTTCTCTTTTGGTGGAGACTGGATTCCCCACATCCCTCGTGGATCTTTTCATCAAGAATCGAGAAAAACTGAAAAAATCACCCAAGAAAAGGAGGGGAAAATCCATTTCTACTCAGTTTGATGATCTAGCGCCTTCTCGATCCTCGCCTTCTCCTATGCCTTTGCCTTCTTTTGATCCCACTCCTTTGGCTTCACCTCTGTATAGTCCATCGCCTTTGGCTTTGACTCCAGAGTCAAAGGGTGCGAATAGTGGGGAAGATGTGGGAAGTGGTCTTAAGAAGGGTGTGAATACTAATGGGATTTTCTTGGCAGTTGTGAAAATGTTGCTTATTGTGGTTTTGGCTTTTGGGTCCAAGAAATTCGCATTTGGGTTCACCTTGTCGGCATTCTTGTTGTTTTTCGTCGATTATGTGTTGAAACACATTATTCGATGGTTGAAGCCGTCTTTAGAAACGCAAAAGGGGTTAAGATTGAGGATGCAAAGGGTTTGGAGAATTTTCAGTTTCGTAGAGGACAAGTTAGTGTGGAAGAAAGCTGGTTTTTTTAAGTCGGAGATACAAGTGGAGTGTTTTAGCCCTGCTTATTCTGATTCGAAGGATCGTGATTCGAATTTTCAAATTCAAGAAACTCAATTTGTTGAACAAAAGTGTAAATTGCCCCGTGTTCAGGAAATTCAGTGCGAGGAGATAATCGATGAGTCCGGCTGGGATGGGAGTGATGGGTATCCTGGATACGAAGAAAGGGAATTAAAGATGGTGGTGATGGAGAAACAAGAGTCGACGAGTGAGTTGTCAGGATCGGAGAGAAAGAAGCCGAGGAAGGTTAATATAAATTCAAAAATGAAGAAATTAATACCAAAGAAGTTTCGCAGTTCAAGGCCAAAGGAACACTCTGAAAGTAGTGAAATTAGTCCAATCAAGGAAGATAAGGAACACTCAGAAATTAGTGAAATTAAGGAAGATAACATTGCCATACTTGAAGAACAAGAAGTACATGACTATGAAGATGTAAGAGAATTAGAAAATCATAGCAAAATGTCTTCTTTATCATGCAGGAGATATGACAGGGAAGATTTAGTTGTTGCTGATAATTGTAGAAGTGAATTGGGTATCGAGGAGGCAAGTCTAAATGGGGAACAGAAGAGAACAAAAGGACAGATTTGGAAATATTTTGTACTCAGTTTGATTGTTCTCATTGGACTTATTGGAGGTCGGATATTCGCCCTTTTCCTTACATTATTCTGGTGCTTGGCGAAACACTACCAACATACATAATGGTTCCTAGAATCTGGTCTTTTTGCTAAATATCTAGTTAGATTTTGGACGTTCTTGTTAGCAGGGGCCTTTGATTTTTTATTGTTGTTCTCTGTGTTGTTTGTGATATGGCCTTTAAGCCTCAAAGTGTTCTAAAAGCTTTACATATGCAGAAATGTTCAACCTTTGGTTGGCCAGTACGAGTTGTGTACCTTGAACTGCTGTAAATATATGGATACAAATCATAAGTATGATATAAGAAACTTTACTTCGTGTCCTCACTGCTTGATGCTCTAATTTGTTTTTCTTTAGCTCTCTGCATCTTGTAGACATTTATTAGCTCCTTGTTCTGATATTGAACGAAAGAGTAGCTCTATATTTGAAGTGCTGAAGTTAGCAGCGACATTTTGGGTTTCTGAGTGGAAACGGTGAGGGTTCTTTTGCAATTTACTTTCATCAAGGAGCTGATTGGATATATAGAGTCTCATACATTTCAGAAGTTACTTGGGAAACATGGTAAGCTTAGTTCATTTTTGCATGCTAAATTTCGTTCATAACACTATCCAATTCCTTCAGATGTTGCTTATGAAACATGTATGTCGAAATACTTATGCGAGTTTCACAGTGCATAGGTTGTAATAAAGTTGCTTTCCTGTGTTCTTCCCCTCCCTTGCATAATATTATGATTGCTACTGTTGCTGGGAATTAACTTCCATTGAGCCTTTAATAAAGTGAGATTTGCTTAACATTGTAAAGCGAAAGCCAGGTGTCTTGGGTCCTAAATGTATAATCTTACTTCTGTATTAGGCCATCACGGGCTGCATGTCATATCTTGAATCATTTATCTTGGAATCTAACAGAAGTGGATGCAACTGTTATATTGAATGCGAATCACTATATATTTTGCTTGTTTTCGATTTTATTTGTTTGCACCGAAACTATCTTAGTCATTCACACAGGAGAAACTTTTATGACTTGGACATGCTTGTGCCATCTCAAAAGAAGCGTCCATGTGCAACTTACATGTAAATGTCTGTTGTACTGAAAATATCAACGTGTCACAATGCAAGCATCTGCGTGTAACTTTCTCGAACATATTTTCCACTTCAATACACGTGGATCGACTTTTTCCACTTTCCGCAACGCCAAGCAGTGGGTAGAGGGACATGGTGTTTCGTCCGTTTAAATAAATTGTCACAGCATATTCTCGCGTACAAATATTTTAGCATGATTTGTGAATTAGCAATGTTCCCATAAGTGACTATTAGAAGTGCATCTAGTAATACTTTAAAGTCTTTGTCCCACAAGTCATCACTGACTCACTGTTTTAATGTACTTAAATGGAACTGAGCAGATACAGTCTGAGATAAAGGGGGTTGTATCCATAAGAATGGATTTGATGATTGTGGGGATTCTGGTGTAGGTTAAGAGTGCAGTTCCATGTGAGGTTGATGCAGGTGAGATAAGTTAAAAAGGCAGTCAAAATAACGATTTTATCAAGTTCGTTTAAAAGATTGAAAGCTCCATAGAATGAAGAGAATTATACGACATGATTAAGGAATTGTTTGCTCGGCTTCATGATGTTGGTACTCGTTTCTTTTAACGCTTTCAGTAATATTATTGATCTCGAGAGTAGGTGTTAGGGTAGGAATTAATTAGGAACTATTGAACTTTTTGATAGAAAAACAGTGAAGTTACTAATAAATCAGTGGTTTACTGCAATATAGCATTTCCTGTGAAAGGATGTTGATATCGAACTTGCTAAGACTAGAAGTACTTTCGAAATTGAAAAATACATAATAAAGTTAACATATTGCAAGATCAACCAATTAAAATTGTGCTTTGAGGTTATCGATTGTACTCTTATCCACCTGAAATGCCTTGGTGAGAACATCATCGTCAATACCTGGTACTGAACCAAAAACAGAACTTGCTACAATGACAATTCCAGGGTTTTGGCTGCTCAAGGCAGAGATGGAAACAGCATTTCCATTTCCCACATTTCGCTGAAAGTGAACAAGGCCCATTGGGAAGATAAAAACATCACCCTTTTGTAGGACTTTGCTAATCAGCTTGTTGTCTGGGTTGGAGGTCACAAAGCCAACCTGAATGCTGCCTTCTAAGACAGTAATAATCTCAGTGGCTCGAGGGTGGACATGAAGAGGAGCGATGCCCCATGGTGCATAGTCAAAACGTACCAATGCTATTCCAAGCGTGTTCAATCCAGGTAATTGAGCTACTGTCACAGGAGTGACGCTGAAGCCCAGAGGGTTGGATGTGTTGCCTGCTAAATGAAGGCCGCTGTAGGTGAAGTGTTCAGCTTGTGCTAGCTTCGAGTCCAAGCACGGGAGGCCATTCACTCGTGCTGCAATCATCAACAAAATCATTAAACAAAAACAAATAATATATCACACAGTAGAATCCATATCGCTCAGGAAAGGAAACAGGGACAGATCAATCACACCTGAACTAGTGTAGTCTGCAACACAAAAATCTTGTAATGGACTTGGCTCAAAGGCCATTGCCAGAGTGCAAGCCATGGCGAGCAAACAAAAAGCAATGATTTGGCTTTCCATCTCGATCTTCTAAGATTTCTTCAATCTAATGAATTCTGTGCACAAGTGAAGTTTTGTATATGGACCTTGTGTCTTTCACTCTATATATACATTTTTTCCTCTAAAGCTGCCGTCTCAATAGAAAAAGTCGAGCATCCTTTAACTTCGTATCTAAAAAATATTATACCTTCACTTCCGGCAATCTTTGGGCAGATTGTGATTAATTGATATGCTGCCGCATAATCTTTACTAGGATCATAAAGAAGCCAAATGGACTGCAAGGGGAAAGTTAGAGCAAAAGTCAAGACCCTCTGCAAATTGTTTTTTCAAATAATTTAAGGTCTATTATTGACCATGCATTGGAGATAAACGCGTAAATTTCATAGTTATTATCGAATTTATGCTAAGCACCATACTTAGGTGACAAACAAACTATCCACTAATGTAGTGTACCACCAAAGCACAATGCTTAGCATAACCTAGGCATGGTGTTTAGAAGATCATTACTCTCTCTCTCTCTCTCTATATATATATGAATTTTATTTGTACATTAACATTGCCCTTCATAACATATTGTCTAAAAGAATGCTCGGGGGCAGAGGGAGGAGGGGGAGCACTGGGCTTTATTTATTTATTTCTATGCATTAGTCCAATACAATTTTTTTCCCCCCGACTCTGTCCCTGTGAATACTGATAATGACCTAGAATGATATGTCAAAGTTGAACATGAACATGTGGTTGGATATCGAGTTCCATCAACTTTAAATAAAAGTCTACATCTGATGCAAAATGTAGTACAAGAAGCAATTAGGAGGAATCGACATTGTCACATGGAGTTATATGGAACCTCCCATTGGAAAAGCATTTGATATCATAAATTGATTGTAACTTAAAATTTTTAATACTGATTATGATAAACCAATAACAGTGATATTAAACATATTTCCCTCAGAAAATTCTTCCTTTTCTTCCTCGAACGGCGGCACCCGATGTTGGAATACTTTGTTCGTTCCTGAAAAAATTATCGGGATCAACAGTGGTCTTAATTTTGACCAATCTGTAAAAATTCCCTTTGAAATATTTCTCTCCATACACCTTCCCTTGACTTAAACTGTTTTTACTATAGTCTGTAATGCCAATGTCCAGATCCCTGTAATTCAAGAAGGATTCCCTCGGATTACTCGAAACAAAAGGGGTCATAAAACTGTAGAGATTTCTAATCTGATCAATGTAATTCTTGTCTGATGCAGCATCTTCTTCATTCCAGTTTACAGAATACTGAATCTTGAAAATGTTCCCAGCCCGATGAGGAAATGGGGTTTCAGATTCTGGAATTTCATTCATTCTTCCACCGTAGGAATTGAAAACAAGCCCGACTTTCCCTATGTCTACCATTGCCTTCCACAGAGACTTCAACCCCGTTTTGGGAATAGGAGTTTTGACGTAATCAGATTTTCGTTTCAGGAAATTGACAGAGTCGGGGGTTCTGTTGAGTAGCACATTCGGACTTGTAGTGTTGTCGAAATTAGCCCAGTATAGAACTGAGTCAATCCAACTCATTTCCTTGCAATCTGCTTTCTGCAGTCCAAGTTCAGGGAATTCAGAACTCGTGATGGACAACAGTCTATTAGAATCACCAAGGAACATTCCGATGAATGTTGCTCGAACCGTCCTGGATTTGTCTTTCGTAATAGGTTGTAATAGAACCCGAATGAAGAGATCATTGTCAATCTTTTGCATGACCTCTTGGTACTGGGAGACGGCTTCTGTCGCGTTCTGGTCCAAGCCCTTCTCTATACGAAAAACTGTTACAGTAGGCGGAACAGGAACTAGTTGTATTTTATAGGCTAATATAACCCCAAAACTAGCGCCGCCGCCGCCCCTAATTGCCCAAAAAAGATCCTCCCCCATCGCCGCCCTGTCCAAAACTCTGCCTTGTACATCGACGACTAGCGCATCCACTATATGATCCACAGACAGGCCGTATTTTCGCAACATGTTACCATACCCGCCACCACTCAGGTGACCGCCGACGGCCACAGTCGGGCAAACACCAGCCGGAAAACCATTGACTTTGCTTTTCTCCCAAATCCCATAATACAGTTCGCCAATCGTTGCCCCGGCTTGCACCCAAGCAGTTTCGTCCTTAAGATCGACATCAACATTCCGTAGATTAAACATGTCGAGAATGATGAAACTAACATCAGAAACATACGAAATCCCTTCATAATCATGTCCACCACTTCGAATTTTCAGTTGAATTCCAATTTTCTTGGCGCATATAACCGTTGTACTAACATGGGATACTTCCAATGGAGTCACAATGATGGCCGGTTTCAGGGTCGAGGAAGTGTTGAACCGGCGGTTTCTGATGTATGATTGAAGAACCGATGTAAAAGAGTGATTGCTCGGACCGTACACAATTTGTGAGATTTGAGATTGTGGAATTTTATTGTCTGAAAAGCATTGGACAAAGGTGTCGTAAACGGAATCTGAGGCTGCAATAGAAAAACAGGTAAAAGAACAGAGAAAAGGGAGAAGAAGAACATACACACTTTTCATTTTTGATTTTTTTTCTAGGATACAGAAAGAAAATTGGGTATGACAATCATTATATACATGTAGAGAATTATGCTAAATGTACAATATAGGTTGAAAACCTCCTATCTGATATCACTATATCCATTCATTTTTAAAAATTGTTTCTACGTTACATGTTAGAATTTTGATAACACGTGATTGTCTACCAATGTTTAGTGGGGTGAGGTTGACGGTGAGGGTGGGCTAGTTACCAATTTGTAGTTTTCCTTATATTCCGCCTTATGTCACGGGGTCGGATTCAACCATGAATAGGAAAATTGCTCTATCTTTACACAATATTTTAATTTTGAAGGGGTAATTCTTTTTATTTTTTTATTGGTTCTGATTGATTTGAATAAATAACACTAAATATTTGAATTGGAAAAAGCATTTGGGAACTTTTATTTTTTACTTCAATTTAGATATTTCATTCTAGTGAATATAAGAAAGTGTGGTTGTAGTTGATGAAAAAAAATTCATTATTACATTATTTTCGTCGTAATGTTAGCCAAAATTTAATAATGTTCGACATTTCAAACTTTCCAAATCAATTTTTATTAAGTATTGAAAAAAAAAAATGGAAGAAACAGGAAGCACAACTTGTTGAACAAGAACCACTTAGGCCAATAACATAATCCGTACAAATACGAAAATAGTGGTCCAGAATCAAAAGATTCACCATTTCGGATATAAAATGTAGGGTGTAAAAGAATTACACCCAACATGTTGATTGTCAGATAAGTTGATAATAATAACCATCACGGTTTTTTATTTAATTTTCACGGGGAATGAGCCAAGAATGTGACTACGCGAGGGAGAACCAACAGGCTGAGTAGGGTGAAAACCCAGTGGCAGGGAATGAGGGGGTGCTGGGACGGAGAATGCAGACTCGAGTTTGATTTGCATTTCACGACTTTTTTTATGAGTAATGATATTTACCATCATGGTAAAGGAATATCGATGATGTGACAATTCATTATCGCTCACATTTTTCTATCTCTTTCCTCCTCTCTCTCGTAAAAATTAAACTGCTCAATCACATTATTCTACGTCGATTGTCACATCACCGATATTCTAATAAATAATATTATTCCTTTTTAACTATCAAATAGCAAAAAACTGTCCAACTCAATACAAATTCGAAAAGTTAAAAGGTCTACTGCATTTTTCTCGTAAATTGTTTAGTGCTGCGCAATCACAGGACTGCAGTTTCCAGTTTCCATGGTCAATAAATTGAAATTGCAAAGTCGCGGATGACTAAAATTTGAATCTTAAATTTTATTAATTAATGTTTTAACCAAGTCTTTGGTTGGAAGAAACACGTGATCAGTAGAAAGTTGACAATAATTACCCGAATGTGGATAATTTAGCATCATTAGTCAAGAAATGAGTTGAAGTATCAAATTTCCATGTACCAAAAATCTAATGTAAATTGACAAGTTCTTAATTATCTAACAGTGTTAACACAAGATCACGTGCTCGTGCTAGTCCAATGAAAGATACAAACGACCAAGTCAAGAACACAGAAATGGATCCCATTGGCTGAACACCAGACCCTTCGAAATGGGACCCACTCTTAGGATGGGAGTTGCTATGAGATAAAGCTGGATTGAAAAGAAACCGTTGATCTTACATCGCCAAAGATAAGAACAATACTCATCGCTCCACGGATAAGGAGTCAATAACCTTACTCTATTGCCAAAAAGCTCTTGCCGGTCCGTCACAGGCATAAATACAAACTGAATGCAAATTTCACTTCCATATATTCTTCCTTAATGTGAAAACATAAATAAACTCTAGAAGAGCTACTATGTCGTTAGATTATACCTTTGTGCCATGGCTTTACGGGCATTAGATGGTGATTTCAGCTTCTACCAGTGGTGTGCACTGAAAAGTACAAGATACTTAGGGTCCGTTTGATTGCAAGAGTGGACAATGGGTGGAAAGAAAATATTTTATAGGGAATTGATTTTCTTAGAAAATGTTTTATTGGGAATTGTAATTAATTGTGTTTGATTTGTATAATTTTTCATAGAAAATGTTGAAAATTTGGTGTCCATTTGACTTCGTTTTTTATGGAATTTGTCCATTAAAATGATAATTTTTTCTACTATTGAGTCTAAATTTGTTCACATTGTCAAAAAAAAATTTGAAAAAAAAAAAATTTACCATACCGATTATCATTCGTTTGACTTTATTTTGCATGAAAGTTGTAAATAAAAGTGAATTTTTTTTTTACCATTGTGTCTAGAATTTATTCTCATTGTAAAAAAAAAAAAACAAAAAAAGGTGGAAAATGTTTTCCCACCTATTAGGTGAAAAATCATTTTCCACCATTTGTGCATTAAAGGGTTGTACCTAAAAAAAGGGAGGAAAACATTTTCCGTTGAAAATTTCGCATATCAAACAGTCAAAAAAGTGAAAGTAGGAAAATATTTTTCTACTTCCTGGGAAAACTCCGCCAATCAAACGGAGCCTTAGTATTACAACATCAAACTGATGCAAATAACCGGAAGCTGCAAGAAGATGTTATCAAATTTTCAAATACATTGATAGACATATCTATACATGGCCTACTGATCTTGAATCTAGAAAAGTGATTGAACAAGATGAAACTGCATGGAGTACTGTTTTCTTGCATTTATCTGATAGTGTGATAAGAGAAATTGGTGAGACCAAGACTACTGCTGAATTGTGGAAAAAATTGGAAACCACTTATTTGAATAAAGCTATGCCAAACAAGGTTTATCTCCTAAAACAGTTTTTCAGTTTTAAACTTGATCCATCACTTGATCTTGATGCTAATATTGATAGATTCAACAGATAAACCTGTGACCTAGCCAATTGTAACGAGAAACTCTCAAGTGGGCAGTTGGCTATGGTTTTATTGAATTCAATTGGTGACAAGTATAAAGATATTAAAAGTGCAATTGAATATAGGAGGGACACTCTAACGGTTGATGTGATCATTAGTGCTTTAAGGTCTAAAGAGTTAGAGTTAAAATCTGATAGGAACAAATCTGTTAATGACATTAATTTGATGATGGAGTCACAGTTTAATTCCAAAAATGGTATTTTAACAAGAGACCTGGACATAATAAAAATGGCAACTTTAAGGACAAAAATAAAATGATGACGAAAGGAAAAAAATGTTTATATTTTCTAGAAGAAGGTCATTTTATTAGAGACTGTCCTAAAAGGTTTTGACTCTGAAAATAAGTCTAAAAATGATGGTAGGGCTGCTTTAGCTTATAGTGATTCTATTATTGATGAAGTTTATGTGGCTGTTAGCTGTCCACCTTGTCAAGAGTGGATTTTTGACTCTGGTTGCACCTAGTATATGTGTCCTAATAAGGAATGAAACCTTTGGGCGTCGGCCATTATTAAGAGCTATGGTTCTTTCTATTTTTACAGCTTCAATAGTGTTTGTTTATGCAGTTTACTTTAGTGTTCTTGTTTCAGTTTCTTATCCACAATATATTTGTTGAAACTTCTTGTAAATCTGATGTTAGTTTAGCCCGTGTTCTTCTCTTGAGTGAGTCGTAGTGCAATTCTTGAGTGAATTGTAGTGAGGCTATTGTATATCCTTGTGTGGATTCCATTCGGATTCAAGAGGGCTTTGATGTTTTGTGATAGTATAAGATACTGTACCATTCTTGAGTGAATTGTAGTGAGTTGATTGTGTATATCCTTGAGTGGATTTCTTTGTGTGATGCAAGAGAGTTCGTAGATGATTCTTGTGTGACTCTTCATTAAGTGCCTTTTTTTTAAGTCTGAACAGCAACCCATAGGCCTGCTTGAGACCTCTAAACTATCTGAAAATGTGAGAAAGGGTTGAGTTTGAGGTGGAGCAACCTGGGGGTGGTTCTGACCTATCTGCCAATGTGCAATTCATTTTAGTAGAAATCCTGTTTTGATAAATAGATCTAATCATGTTGATGTTAGATTTCATTTTTTTTTTTTGGGAGATGTTTGTTCACAAGGTGTTGTGAAATTTGAAAAGGTGTCTACTAATGTTAACCTTGCTGATGTAGGTACTGAGGTACTACCCTTAAACAAGTTCCTGGATTGCTTAACCTTGCTAAATGTTGCACTTGTTGCTGATATGTGGATGTTGCAGTTCTGTGCTGATGATATCTGTGTTTTGAGTAACCACTGATGTTTGAATCATTGTACCAAGGTGGAGTATGAAGGGAAAATGGCACAATGATGCTAATACCCAATGGGCTAAATGAGTCAGCCCAGCTGGAATAAAAGCCCAGCCCAAAAATCTGTTGGTTTTTTTAAATGGTGCAAGAAGAAAAACGTGTTATGAGAAAACTGAAGTTGTGCTT
The DNA here is from genome assembly GCA_035079005.1 of Fraxinus americana. NCBI lineage: Eukaryota > Viridiplantae > Streptophyta > Magnoliopsida > Lamiales > Oleaceae > Fraxinus > Fraxinus americana. The sequence continues at coordinate 34,570,556 of CM068709.1, read as the reverse complement.
TTGCTTACCGCTTAAATGAACGGCCAGGATGTCACCAAGTGTAACCTCTATAACCATTGGATTGGGGACCTTATGGAGACTCTTATAAAGGTTGTTTCTAGGGTTTGCACAGGATCACAATTTTTACAAGACTTCTCTCATATTTTCTCTCGAGCTTGAGCTTCATGCGCTGCTTCTTCGAGAATCTTCTCCTTCTTCAATTGAAATAAAAAATTCCCTTTTGATTTCTTCTTTCTTCACTCGTTATTGTCATCTTGTGTGATTTCATTTAGTGGGAGTTGATTCTTGTGTAAACCGTGTGCTTTTGTAGAAGGAGAGATCTCATTTGTGATATATTGGGTTTGTCTGAGTGCTCAATCCCATTTGTAATCTACCATGGGGGCTGATTTGTATAATAACTGTGGTTATTACTCTAGTTTGAGGCACTGATTTGAGAATCTTGACCTGTAGGCAATCTCCGTTCATTTGTTCGAATAAAAGCTAAGATTTCTTTCTTTATACAGTTTACTTTTGTGTTTTACATTTAGTTCCTGTTGTTCTTAGTTTTCAGTCATTTGGAATGGTTTATTAAAGATTTATTTCAGTTTCCTTAAGTTCAGATTCTTGAATTCGTTTTTGGTAGTTTACTTCATCTATTTTTAGTTCTTGGATTCTTGAATATATATTTTATACCAAGTTTTTTGTTCCTGTTGGCATATATATCGTTGATGTCTTGAGCTAATGTTGTGAACTCCTCCCAACAGTACATGAAATTGAAATCCAAATCTTGCAATTTGAAATTCAAATCATTTAGAAATTGTAAAGAAAGTGTAAAATGAAAAATCAAGATAAATTAGCAAAGACGGATGAATGAAAACATGGTGTTATACTCGATCTGTATACATGTTTGTGCAGCGGTTTCTGAATAATGTTTATACACAAGTCTATGAGATCATTGTTCTGTTTGTAACTAAAAAGTAATAATAATTTGAATTTCCTGACAAAGTCCGTTTGGGATGTCTCTGGGAAAAGGATAGAAAACAAGTTACTTATTTAGCGAACAAAACTTATTTTCCAGAACAGTAAATTTTTAGCACGGCTAGAAAAAGAACTCGTACATCAAGAATTAGAAATCACTTTAAAGAATTCCATTGGAATATCTAAAGACTTATGAGAAGCCTTGTACCTGTTATTGGACAAGTAACCATCGCCAATAGTTCCTATGACTTTATTTCGTATCTTTCGTACACAAACCTTAATAAAGATGAGAAGTTAAAAAAATTGGTTTCCTTGGTAAACTACTAATAAGATGAAAGTATTTAGTAACTGTTAGAGACTATTTCTAGAAGTAGTAAAGCAAATACATTTAGACATTTAGCCCTAATTTATACCCTAATATAGTAGAGTTATTCTTCTTGTACATCAAGTGCTACATAAGGGTGTCCATAATGGACATTCGGAGCCCTCTCATTGGATGGAGTGCTGACCCCACCAATCATCCCTCCAATGAGGAGGCGCCGGGTGTCCATAATGGACACCCTTATGTAGCCTCTGATGTACCTGTAGCATCAGTCAATATAGTATTAGTTCTTTGTATAAATAAACACAAGTTTAATATGAATAAAGTGTGAAATACCATGAGTTCGTTTCATGGTATCAGAGCGACCATAGCCTAGGGTTCCTATCTCCGTCACTTCCTGTCGCAGTCAAGCCTAGAGCTCGCTCACCTAGGGTTTCAATCTCCGTCCAGTTCCATCGCCGACAGCCTAGCTCTTTTTTTTTCCGACAGCCTAGCTCTTTTTCGACCTGTAGAGTGTTGGGTTCCTTTGTAGATTTGACTGTCGGTTTATTTGGAGTTTTGGTACTCTTGTAGAGAAGCAATCGATTTTGGGGAAGAAAGGCTTGCAAGTTGGTTGGTCGATTGTCGTATAGACTCGGTTGAAACTGAGCCCGATTTCTTGGAGATTGAAGCCTAATATTTAACAGTCTTCTTACTTATGTTCTGGGACTTTAAGTTGAAGGTGTATGCTTCAACTTCCTGATTGAACTTTCTGGTCGTTGCTTTTTTGAGGTGCTATTTACACAGGTTCGGGTTCTTCAAGCATTTCCACTTTGTTGTGATATTTGCTTTGTTATTTGCTTGATATTTGATAAATAGAGGACAAGACTTCTATTGTTTTATCTGATGTGATTCCTATGATGTCAAAAATTACGGAATATAAACTTAATAGATCTAATTACTTAGATTGGAGTAAAACTATTAGATTGTATTTGCGGAGTATTGCTATGGATAATCACTTAACTGATGAACCACGTAGTGATGGTTCGAAAGCATCATGGCTAAGAGAGGACACTCGTCTGTTTTTGCAAATATGTAATTCTATTGATAGTGAGGTGGTTGGTTTGATAAATCATTGTGAATTTGCAAAAGAATTGATAGATTATTTGGAGTTTGTGTACTATGACAAGGAAAATATCAAACACACCTATGAGGTGTGCCAAGCCTTTATCGTGCAGAAAAAAGTGACCGATATCTTACTGACTATTTTATGGATTTTAAGAAAACTCATGAGGAGTTTAATGTGCTACTTCCATTCAGTACTGATATAAAATTTCAACAAGCTCAGAGAGAGAAAATGACGGTTATGAGCTTCTTGGCCGATCTTCCTTCTGAGTTTGAGAATGCTAAATCTCAAATTCTCTCTAGCCCTGAGATATCCTCTTTAGAAAAAGCTTTTAGTAGGGTACTCCGCACAGAATATTCAGCCTCCACTCAACGTAATAGCTCTCTTGTCAGTTGCACCTCTGAATCTGGGAGACAGCCCTTTAGAAGTGGCAATAAAGGGGAAAACTCAAGTAACTATGATCGAAATCTTAATATTCGAGGACAGGATTTGGGAGGTATTGTATGTTACTATTGTCATAAGCCGGGACATGTGAAGAAATATTAGAGAAATTTGAAGCGCAAGAATCAGTCGAGCCAGTCAGCCCATATGGCCTCTACTAGTAATACCTTTGAGCCTATTCAAATATCTGCAGATAAGTATGCCAAGTTGCCACGACTAATGTATGTTTTTGAAAAGAGTGGTATAAATCTCTTCGTACTTCATTTCTAGGTCTTCATTTTGGGGTTTTAAAATGAATAGTTTATATATTTTCTTGCTGATTTACATCCGACGACTCTTCATTCAGAAAATGTATCACTTCACTACTATATAAAAGAGTGATTTTGTTTTTTAATGTTCATAAGTCGAATGGCCACCGTAAGCCAAGCGGAGTTGATTGAGCCGCATCAGCTGAGCCACTGTTTTGCATTTTTATTGCGTGTATGTACTATATATATTATTATATATTATTATTCGGAAGACAAATACAGGTGGGATGAAATGCCTTAACTTTTCAAATTTGACTTTGATGGTAATTCCTATCTCATCCTTGACATGAATCATTATAAAATATAGAGGAAATTACACCTAAATCTGGAATTAGATTTCCAATTTCACAAATAATTTAACATTTCAAAAATCAGGTTTTAATTAACAATTTAAAAACATTTTTTTATTTTTATTTTATATAATTATACAATAAAATAATTTGACACAACCAAATCCTAAATCATTTGAACCAATTTTTTCCCCTTCTCTCTCTCTCTCACCACCCCCGACAACCACCTCATCTCCTCCCATTTCTCAACGCCGTCGCCGCCACGATGTGGACTCTTCTTCCACTCATCTCCCTCTCTCGTCTTCACTCTCCCTGTTGTCTCTGTCTTCTCTCCTCTTCCTTACCAACCATTGTCGCCGTCGCTGTGGATCTGTTTTTTCTTGTTTTTATTTTTTTAATTTCGAGTTTGATTTATTGGATGGGTATGGTGGTTGTGATGTGTAGAGCTTTTCCATCATAAGACATCTCCTTTGTCATTCTGAAATCAAAGTTCTCGATCTATCAAGTTTTGTACTCTTCTTGGTGGCGTGGTGGTGGTTGCTGAATATTAATCCTCATCATTTTCCTCCTCCACTGCCTTTGTGTCCTGGGGGAATGAACCAATTGCACAATCCATATTAGAGTATGTTTACGTGTTTGGGTGGTGTTGGCAGTGGATTGGGCGACTCAAATCTGTAATTTCTTTTTTTCTTTTTAGTTTTTGAGTTAGCTATGGCGGATTTGGCGACGATTTTGTTGTTGTTCCATGTTTTGGGGTGGGTGTTACACTGATTGTGGATATGTGGTTTCGTGGTTGGTGGAGGTGGTTTTTTTGTTGGTGGTAGTGCAGGTGGATTTGGTGATGTTGGTGGTGGATATTAGCAGCGGTTAGATGGTTTTGCGGTGGATCTAGCACTGTTGGTGAATCTGGTGGCGATTTGCAGAAGTTACGATTTGGCCGTAAATGATTTGTGTAGTTATTGGCGATGGTGGTGTTGGCAATAGTGAGGTGGTGGTCACAGAAGTCGGTGGTGGTTACGGAGTGGTGCTGTTGGTTCTGGAGACAATGACGGTAATGGTCACGAGGTTGGTCACAGAAGTTGCTAGTGGTCTCGATGGTGGTCACACAAAAAATCTAACTGTGACCCGTAATTTTTGGATCCGTGACCAAAAAAATAATATGTGATCTATAAAACTATTGATTTGTGACCTCCAAATAATTCGTGGCCTACAAAATTTTTGATCTGTGACCGATAAAAAAATTGTGACCTATAAAATTTGTGATTTGTGACTAAAGAAAATATGTGACCTATCAATTTGTGACCTATAAAATTTTTGAAATGTGATCTTAAAATTAATATGTGACTAATTAAATTGTGAATCTATGACCAAATTTCAAAGTGGGAACGGTCATCAGCATAATTGTCGGAATCGGAACGATCGTCGGAAAAGAGTGGTCACAGAAATGGTCGTCAGAACAGTCGCCGGAGAAGAGTGGTGACCGGAACGATCCCTGGAGCGGTTGGGGTAGTGGAGGTGGGGTGAGTTAATTATATTATATTACAATTAAATATTTAATAATAAATTGAGTTATTAATTTATTATTTCATAAATAAAAATTAAAAAATCTGATTTTTGAAATTTGGAACTTGTTTTTGTATTTTTGAAATGGTGTAAAGTAAAAACCTGAGATATGTATTGGTCCCTAAAATATATGTCAATCTGTAAATTCAAGGGTAATTGTGGCAAATTAACTATTAGAAAGAGGGCATAATTGTCTTCCCAATTTTTAATTAAATCATGTCAAAAGGTTCACGCAACCGGCCACTCCTTCGTCCATTTTCACTCGCAATTAACTTTTCTTCTTTACTTCGCGCAGGAAGACATTCAATTCATTTTTTCACCTTCCTTTCATTTTCACTCTGTGCTACACGGTTTCACCTTCCTTTATAGAGTGCCATTTTCTTCGTCACTCCGCACAGCAGGGAGACATTCAATTCATTTTTTCACATTCCTTTCATTTTCAGTCTGCGCTGCACAATATCACCTCTATTCATTTTATTTGCCTCACCCGTAAAAGGAAGAAGCCCAATCCTTCATTCTCATTTGCCTCACCCGTAAAAGGACCAACTCAGTTAACCCTAGCAGCGTTCATCCGTCGATCTCCCACTAAGGAGCTATTTGGCTGACAAGAAACCTCTATATCGTCCAATTTTGCTTTATTTTTTGCTCACAAAGATGCTATCAAGTTAGGCGTGATTATGGGATGATATATGTACATTACGTTTTTCCCTTTCTTAGTCAGGCGTGATTGTTGTACGTGATTATTGTAATGGCTGATTTTTAGCCTTGTAATTAGAGACTCATACTATTTAATGGAAGGAACTCTCACTTGGAGAGGCATTCAAAACAGAAATCAACGATGTTGATAGAAGAAACAACAGAAGACGGAAAGAAGAAGGAGAAACATGGAGGAAAGGGGAGAACACGGCTGCAAGCCAAACTCAATTCATCATTCAATGTTTGTCCAAAGTTTATAATACAACCATATATAGAAAAATACAACTAAAGGGCTTGGGCTAGCCCACTAATAACAAAAGCCCAAATACATAAAATAAAAGTAAATGGCCCTAGCCATGATATTCCTTCTCCTTAAATTAACATTGTCCTCAAGGTTCAAAATCTGGATTGTCTTCTTTATATGTTTTTAGCAACTGCTTCATTCTCTTCACCATCCTTGGATTAAGCAGGTAGTGCAAGATGGCACATGTCCCATTGTGCTCCTCTTCAGAATGATATATGGCATCTTCACCAGGAATCATATCCTTTAACCTCAGTTCTTTCTCAAAATTTTGCTTTTCATCTATAGGGGATCCATTTTCATTTTCATCTTCCTCAATTTGATTCTCAACTACGTATTCAACTACAGGCATCTTTGAATAGAGAATTGCTTTAAATGCATCACCAGGTTGAATCGGCATGACATTAATTTCCCTTTCTTCAACAATTTTCCCACCCTTCTGGAATGACAGAATAGCATCAGCTTTTCCTGTAGGTATCACTTCTGTCCTTCCATATGTAATGCCAACCTCCTTAGCAATAGCTTGAGAAGTTCTCTAATTATCACTGGTAACCATAATAGGATTCACACCAATTCTCACATGACCCCTACTACAACAGCAACTCCTGTATTTTCAGCAAATCTCTTACACAACTCTTCAGAAAACATTCCCCAATCTGCAGTAGGATGACTTGCAATGAATTCATAAAACCATACATAATCCTTCACTTCCAAATATATCTTTGCAACTCCTACCCTAAGTTCGTCAGGGACTTGGTGTATCTGGAAGTATTTCATAGCCTTTCTAAACCACTCACTAGGTCCATCGACCCCAAATTGAGGGAAATTGATTTTTTGCGACTTAGTATCCCCTAAATTATCATCCCTAACATTGTTACCCAACTCTTTGACACTAGATCCTTGAAATGACAATACACTATGATAAGTGTGTTTTTACACACTTATTTAGCACTCTTTGCATTTAATTGAGATTTAAATTGAGTTAATTTCTACGCATAATTGTGTAATTTTGTATGTTTGTAGGCTTGATACCCGAATTCGCGAAAAACGGAGTGAAAAGATGAAGAAAGGGACTAAAAGTGTACAAATTGGTGAAGTTAGGGACCAAGTTGCACATGCCACAAAGATGAAGGACCAAATTGAAATGAAAGTGAAATTATGAGGACTAAATTGTACAAGAGCCAAAGTTGATATTATCTTATGTTTTTGACCAATTATAATAGTTTACTTCTTAGTTAAGTATTAGATTTAGATTATCTTAGATTATTTTATTAGTAGATATTTTGTAGATATTTTAGCAACTCAATTTCTCTACAAATACACTACTTTACCTCACTTCACACACATCTCTCTCCCCCCCTTTTCTCTTACACGTTTTTTTTCCGCCCTTTTTCTTTTTCTTTGTCTTTTATTTTTATTTTCTTTGTTTTATTTGGTTTTTGGTTCATAGATTAACAAGAAATTGATATAAAAGGGGAATCAACCAAAGGAAGTTGGAAGAATTCAATGAAGATGATCCAAAGCTTGAGTTGAAAGGGTTGTATTTTTATCTTTGGTTTGTTTCCATTATTTTTCCAATATTTGTTCTGTATTGTATCATGATTCTACTTGTTATTATGTTTGTGATGATGAATTAAGCCCTTTTTGTTGGAATTTATCTAGTAATTTAACCTAAATGCTTCATTAATGTTAAGTATATGTTTATTAGAATTTTATTATGCATTGATTATCAAAATAATAGTGTATCAATCATCATGTTTAAAATGATTTCATTTTTGGTGACGCTTAGATGAAATTATTAGGTTTTACATCATTTTTGGTGACGCTTAAATGATTGTAATTAATTTTAATGTGATTGTTGCAAGATAGTTGCATTTAATAGACCAAAGTGTTCGATTCATCTAATTGACAACTAGATGAAATTATTCAGTAATTATGTGTGACTGTTGAACAATGATTGCATTAATTAGACCGAAATAATTGATATCATGGGTTTGCTTGGTGTTCCAGGCGCGTCTAGGTGATGTAGAAATATACACCTGCCTCATGTGATCCGCTGAGAATTTTCACAGAAAATCATGCAATTGGTCAATTTTGTATCAACATAGAAATATGTGGTATGAATTGACTAATTAGGGTTAATATTCGCTCGAAAGAGGGTATTAGCTAAAACTGGAAAATCGGGTCTGACTACTTATTTTGATAATTAGCATTTGCACGTGAATGAATTGATATTAATGAAGTATAGGTTAAGCGAAACATAAATTCCAACATCTTTTCAAAACCAAAACCTTTTTATTTTTTTTATCTGCATTTTTATTAGTTTTTAGTCTAACTGTAGTCTTTAGAATTTTAAAAGCATTTTTAAATCTGTGTGTGTGTCCTCGTTAAAATTAAGACTGATAAACGTCGAATTGAATTCCACACTCTCTGAGGGATCGACTTGGACTCTTTACGTCCACTTTTACTACTTGTTCTCGACCCGTGCGCTTGCGGCATAGAATCGAAACCCGAACAAGTTTTTGGCGCCGTTGCCGGGGAGTGTTTAGATCAATTTGTCAGTTAATTTGTCTTTCATTTTAACGAACTTTATTTTTGTTATTTTTAAATTTTTCCTACAAAATCCAAAACTGTGGTTGTCTTCTGATTTCCAAAACTCTGAACTCGTTGACTTTTTATGCATCGTTCGCGAAATCTCAATTTAGCTGAATTTGATCCAGAAATCGAGGAGACTTTTCGAAAAAGACTGCGTGAACAGCACGAGTTGAGAAGACAACAGATTGAGATGGATCGATAAGGGATCCCTGTTGACCCTCTCATTCAGCCAGAACATGCCCCGAGGGATGGTGTTCCGCCTGGTTTTAATAACCAAGTAGGAAGGATTCAGAATCCCGTTGTTAACGAGGAAGATATGCTGTTTAGGGATTTCCTGAACCGTCCTGTAGTTGAGAATCAATCAGGAATAATCTATCCTCCTTTTGGGCATCCAAATTTTCAACTGAGGCCTGATGTAATTAATCTATTCTCCAACACCATATCATTTTATGGGAGAATAGATGAAAACCCTCATGCTCACGTGGCTCGATTTATGGAAATTGTTAGCAATTTCATTTATGAAGGAGTGAGTGAGGAGGCCATCAGAATGAGGTTATTCGTGCACACTCTGAAAGACAAGGCGAGAGAGTGGCTTGACACTCTACCGCCGAGGAGTATCACGAGCTGGGTAGAATTGGTACAGAAATTTACAACTAAATTCTTTCCATCCGCTCGTGTTGCCAAACTCAAGCACGATATAACCACTTTTCAACAACTGGACTCGGAGACTTTTCATGAAGCCTGGGAGAGATTCAAGGACATGCTTAGAAAGTGCCCAAACAATGGGATTACTTTAGCCCAGCAAGTCCAATACTTCTATGCCGGTTTAACTCCTTCTCATCGCTCAAATGTCGACTCATCGTCAAACGGATCTGTCCAAAACAAAAGTATCCGAGAGGCGTATGATCTATTTGAGGTGATGAGTGAACAAAGTGCTATGTGGCCGGATAGACGTGCTAAAATTGGAGTTAGTGGAGCTCGAGACAGTGAAGCGTATTCCTTAGTTTTATCTAAGATCGACTCCTTAGCACGTAAAGTAGAAGGGCTTTCGACATCTTCTTCCAGCTCGCATTCAGCTCACATGATGCAATCACTGCCTGTTTGTGATTTATGTGGAGCGAATCATCCCAGTCCAAGTTGTCCTCTGATTGCCAGTAGTTCCGGACCACCTGAGCAACTGGCATATACTCAAAATTTTCAACGTCCCGGGTTCAACCCTTATTCGCAGACTTATAACCCTGGTTGGCGCAATCATCCCAACTTCTCTTATGGGAACAATCAAAATGTACTGAATCCTAAACCACAAGAGAAGAAGGAAGGTTGGGAAGAGGCCATTGCTAAATTAGCAAATCATCAGTTGTAATACCAAGAACGCAATGATGCCTCTTTGAAGAATCTGGAAAGGCAAGTGGGCCAGATTGCTAAACTTCTCTCTGAGAGGCCTCAAGGGGCTTTGTCAAGTGACACTGAGACTAATCCTCGAGAGAAGGCACAAGCTGTTACTACCAGAAGTGGGATACAGTTGTCTGATCCCACGGTAGTACGACCCACTACACCTACTGCTGAGAAAGAGGTGGTACAGGAACCGAATGGAAATCCTGAACCGAGTACGACTGATGTAGTCGAGCCATCATCATCGAAGGCTCCTACACCAGTTAAGACTTATGTACCACCTATTCCCTTCCCACAAAGGCTCCAGAAGCACAAGTTGGATGTACAGTTTGGTAAATTTTTGGAGGTCTTTAAGAAACTACACATCAACATCCCGTTTGCTGATGCTCTAGCTCAAATGCCGAGCTATGCGAAATTCATGAAAGATATCCTTTCTAACAAAAGGAAGCTTCAGGAGCATGAGACGGTGGTGTTAACTGAAGAGTGTAGTGCTATCCTCCAAAATAAGTTACCCCCAAAAATCAAAGATCTAGGCAGCTTTACTATTCCATGCGTCATTGGTGATCTGAATATTAGTAAAGCGCTGTGTGATCTGGGAGCTAGCATTAATTTGATGCCATTGTCGATTTTTCAAAAGTTGGGATTGGGAGAAGTCAAGGCTACTACGGTATCCTTGCAATTGGCCGATCGTTCCATCACGTATCCTCGTGGTGTCGTGGAAGATGTGTTAGTGAAAGTTGACAAGTTCATCTTTCCAGCTGACTTCATTATCCTCGACATGGAGGAAGATCATGATATCCCTATCATTTTAGGGCGGCCATTTCTTGCCACAGGTCGAGCTCTGATCGACGTGCAAGAAGGAAAACTCATCTTACGGGTACAAGATGAGCAAGTCACATTTAATATCTTGAAATCATTGGCAAGTACCTGGCGGCGAAAATTGCTTTCGAGTTGATATTATTGATGAATTGGTTGCCGAATAATTATGTGAACGTTCTGATGATCATCTGATAAAATGCCTTATGAGTTCGTCACATAATGAAGATGGGGGTTCAGGGGTAGACAGCATGGCAAATCACTTAAATGCGACACCTTCCCATGCTTACAGAATAACCCCATCTGTTGAGGAGTTGGATAAAACTTCTCCACCCTCACTTCCATCACACCAAAAAGCACATACGCTTGAATTGAAAACTCTTCCACCTCATCTGAGGTATGCTTATTTGGGTGAATCATCCACGCTTCCGGTTATCATTTCTAACTCCTTGAGTGAGCTAGAAGTAGAGAAGCTACTTCGAGTTCTTCGGGAACATAAGGAAGCCATTGGGTGGATGATTGCTGATATTCGAGGAATTAGTCCGTCTTTTTGTATGCACAAGATACTGATGGAGAATGACTTTAAGCCATCAGTTGAGCATCAAAGGCGACTTAACCCGAATATGAAGGAAGTGGTGCGAGCAGAAGTTGTGAAATGGCTTGATGCAGGCATTATCTATCCCATCTCTGATAGTCCTTGGGTAAGTCCTGTTCAAGTTGTTCCGAAGAAGGGAGGTATCACAGTGGTAGAGAATGAAGACAATGAACTGATACCTACCCGACCTATTACTGGTTGGAGAGTGTACATTGACTACCGCAAGTTGAATACTGCGACTAGAAAGGATCATTTTCCTCTTCCTTTCATAGATCAGATGCTAGAGCGGTTGGCAGGGTATTCACATTACTGTTTTCTCGATGGTTATTCGGGCTACAATCAAATTCCCATAGCCCCGGAAGACCAAGAGAAAACCACTTTTACATGCCCGTACGGTACTTTTGCGTACAGGAGAATGCCCTTTGGCCTCTGTAATGCACCCGCAACTTTCCAACGCTGTATGGTGGTAATTTTCTCAGACATGATCTAGAAATGTATTGAGATCTTCATGGATGATTTCTCAGTATTTGGGCGTTCCATTGATGGATGCCTGAATAATTTGGAGAGAGTGCTCCAACGCTGTGAAGATACCAATTTGGTACTGAACTGGGAAAAATGCCATTTTATGGTACAAGAAGGCATAGTTCTTGGCCATCGGATATCCCTGAAAGGAATTGAAGTGGACAAGGCAAAAATTCAAGTGATTGAAAAATTGCCCACACCTACCACTGTCAGAGGGATTATGAGTTTTCTTGGTCATGCTGGATTTTACAGGAGGTTCATTAAAGACTTTTCAAAAATTACAAAACCCCTGTGCTCCTTACTTGAGAAGAATATTTCTTTTAATTTCTCTCAATAGTGTCTCATTGCTTTCAATGCTTTGAAAGAAAAACTCATTACTGCCCCTATCATTGCAGCTCCGGATTGGAATCTTCCATTCGAGTTGATGTGCGATGCTAGTGATTATGCTATTGGTGCAGTTTTGGGACAGAGGCGAGACAAAATCCTGCATGTGATCTACTATGCTAGTAGAACTCTTACCGATGCGCAGTTGAACTATGCCACTACTGAGAAGGAAATGCTTGCAGTAGTGTTTGCGTTTGATAAATTTAGATCTTACCTCATTGGTTCAAAGGTTATCGTCTACACTGATCATTCGGCTATTAAATATCTGTTGGCTAAAAAAGATGCAAAGCCGAGATTGATCAGATGGGTACTCCTTCTTCAGGAGTTTGACCTCGAGATTCGAGATGAAAAGGGAACTGAAAATGTTGTAGCTGATCATTTATCTCGTCTTGAGCAACCCGACGATGTGTTGGAAGGAGATATTAATGAGGTATTTCCGGACGAACACTACTGCAAATTTTGCAATTGTTGCAAGTATCTGCTTTGCCATGGTATGCGGACCATGTCAATTATCTTGCAAGTGTTATCATATCCCCTGAGCTTTCATTTCAACAACGAAAAAGGTTTTTCGCTGATATTAAGCACTACTTTTGGGAAGATCCTTTGTTGTTTAAAAGGGGTCCGGATCAGATCATTCGGAGATGTGTACCTGAAAATGAAATGGAGAACATTCTTGATAGATGTCATTCTTCTCCATATGGTGGACACTTTGGTGCTGTGAAAACTGCAGCCAAAGTACTTCAATCTGGTTTTTATTGGCCCACGCTATTTAAAGACGCTCACACACTCGTCTCTAAATGCGATAGATGTCAACGTACGGGTAACATTTCCAGGCGAAATGAGATGTTGTTGACTTCGCTATTAGAGGTAGAGATTTTTGATGTGTGGGGCATTGATTTTATGGGGCAATTTCCATCGTCATTTTCAAACTAGTACATTTTGGTGGCTGTTGATTATGTGTCTAAGTGGGTTGAGGCTGTGGCTTTACCTACTAATGATTCTCGGGTAGTCGTGAACTTCTTCAAGAAAAACATTTTTTCTCGTTATGGCACTCCCCGAGTTATCATTAGTGACGGAGGCAAACATTTCTGTAATCGCCTCTTCGATTCACTTTTGGCCAAGTATGGGGTAAAGCATCGTATGGCTACACCCTATCACCCCCAAACGAGTGGCCAAGTTGAAATCTCAAACCGAGAGTTAAAGAGAATTCTCGAGTTGACAGTGAATGCTTCGCGGAAAGATTGGTCCAAGAAATTGGACGATGCGTTATGGGCGTACCGTACTGCTTTTAAAACTCCTATCGGTATGTCACCATATCGCCTGTTATTTGGAAAAGCATGTCATTTACCTGTCGAACTCGAACACCGGGCATATTGGGCTATAAAAGCTTTAAACTTTGATGAAAAGTTATCTGGTGCAAAGAGATTGCTCCAACTCAATGAACTTGATGAAATCTGCCTCGATGCTTATGAGAGTGCTCGTCTCTACAAAGAAAAGACAAAGAGATGGCACGATCAGAACATTGTTAAGCTGGAATTTTATGTTGGACAGCAAGTTCTCCTTTATAATTCTCGACTTCGGTTATTCCCTGGTAAACTCCGCTCTAGATGGTCAGGACCTTATACCATCACACAAATTTTTCCACATGGAGCAATTGAGCTGTACTACAAAGACGGGAATTTCAAAGTCAATGGCCAGAGATTAAAGCCATATTTGGGAAATGACTTTGACAAAGAACAGTCCGCCGTTCTTCTGAATAAACCTGAATGATCGAGTTCTATAGTCGAGCTAACGACTATAACCAAGCGCTTGTTGGGAGGCAACCCAACGTTTTTACTACTTTATTTTATGTTTTTAGTGTGTTTACTGCTTTTATTATTATATTTGTGAACTAATGCCACTATTTTTGTAGGCCATGTTTGCAGTTCCACTATGTCTCTGATTTTCGCAGGTCCTCATTACATTGATGTACAAAAAAGGTCATTGGTCCGAGCTACTCAAGCGCATCACGAGTCCAGATGCTTGCATTGGTACCTTTCACATGGAATTCAGGGAAGTCTCTATTTTCCTTTCGCTTGTTCTTTACACATTGAGGGCAATGTGTTGATTAAGTTTGGGGGTATTGAGCCTTGCCGGCTACTGATGTTGTGTGTTGGATATATTTGAGCCTTGTCGGCTTTACTGTGTGCTTTGATTGGCGATGATGTTGTATTGACATGTTAGATGGCCTTGCCGGCTGTTATTTGCATGAAGTTGGAATTGTTATTGATTCACAAACTATGTTGTTTGCCAAATTATGCTGTTATGCTGCCAAATTTTTTCTGAAAAATTGCTTATCCATGTGAGATTATGAGTTTCATTGAGCACATAGTCAGGATTGATTGTTATTTCGACGTGGAAATGATTGTTTTATGGAAAATGTTTGAATTGGTAGAACTTAGGTTGTGAGTATTGTTGCAAAATTATATCAACCTATTCCCATTTCTCCTCTACTTTACCATGTTGTGAAACAAGTTTGGGGGTGGTTGAGCCGGTAAATGATTTTGTTGAAAAATGTGTTGATTCCATGCATGTTGATAAAATGATTGTGTGGAGTGTCTGTTGCCAAGTATAAGCTAGGTATTGATCGTATGCTAGGAATCTACGCCGTACTGTTGCTTAAAAAGAATATTGCACTGTGTTAAAACTTATGTCTCACTTCGTAGCCTTTTTGACTCGAGTTATTAAGTCCGTTGGGGTATTTCAAAACCTGGTACCCTTTGGTCTAAACAACCGGGGAGTTACCGACCTAAAGCTTGCTACAGGGGTCAAGAAGAAAGCTTAAGGGAGTGAGGTGAATTTTGAGCTGATATTGAAAATTTTGATTTGGTGCAATTGATTGATCTTGGGCGTAGATAACTAGTGGGTTTGACTTACTTAGTATAAACTTGATTGTAATGCACTCATTAGTGGAGAATCATCACATTTATATATGTTGAAATTGCCGGTTAGATCCAACCAAACTAGTGATGAAAAAAGAAAAGAGTGAATGGAGAGAATCCTTTAGATTTACACTTTGGGAAAATGAAAGAAAATATCTATTCTGAGTGTGAATCTTACGAGCGTGAAAGGATATATTTGACTACAAAGGGTTGGGTTGGAACCAATATCAATTTTTTTTTCCATTTTAATGATTGTTTTCTAGTTTTGATAATGATTGAGAATGACTATGCACACACTACACTGATCGAACAACGGATAAGCTAAATGATTTTATACAGCATTATTCGGAGCATAGTTGTGAATTGGTAGAAAATTTTTAAACTCTCTGATATTCTTTGCGAGCTATCTAATGTGTTGATCATTGTCGCATTTGCATGATTGTGTTAGAAGTTAATCTTGCTCGAGACTAGCAAGAGCTCAAGTTTGGGGGTGTGATAAGTGTGTTTTTACACACTTATTTAGCACTCTTTGCATTTAATTGAGATTTAAATTGAGTTAATTTCTACGCATAATTGTGTAATTTTGTATGTTTGTAGGCTTGATACCCGAATTCGCGAAAAACGGAGTGAAAAGATGAAGAAATGGACTAAAAGTGTACAAATTGGTGAAGTTAGGGACCAAGTTGCACATGCCACAAAGATGAAGGACCAAATTGAAATGAAAGTGAAATTATGAGGACTAAATTGTACAAGAGCCAAAGTTGATATTATCTTATGTTTTTGACCAATTATAATAGTTTACTTCTTAGTTAAGTATTAGATTTAGATTATCTTAGATTATTTTATTAGTAGATATTTTGTAGATATTTTAGCAACTCAATTTCTCTACAAATACACTACTTTACCTCACTTCACACACATCTCTCTTCCCCCCTTTTCTCTTACACGTTTTTTTTCCGCCCTTTTTCTTTTTCTTTGTCTTTTATTTTTATTTTCTTTGTTTTATTTGGTTTTTGGTTCATAGATTAACAAGAAATTGATATAAAAGGGGAATCAACCAAAGGAAGTTGGAAGAATTCAATGAAGATGATCCAAAGCTTGAGTTGAAAGGGTTGTATTTTTATCTTTGGTTTGTTTCCATTATTTTTCCAATATTTGTTCTGTATTGTATCATGATTCTACTTGTTATTATGTTTGTGATGATGAATTAAGCCCTTTTTGTTGGAATTTATCTAGTAATTTAACCTAAATGCTTCATTAATGTTAAGTATATGTTTATTAGAATTTTATTATGAATTGATTATCAAAATAATAGTGTATCAATCATCATGTTTAAAATGATTTCATTTTTGGTGACGCTTAGATGAAATTATTAGGTTTTACATCATTTTTGGTGACGCTTAAATGATTGTAATTAATTTTAATGTGATTGTTGCAAGATAGTTGCATTTAATAGACCAAAGTGTTCGATTCATTTAATTGACAACTAGATGACATTATTAGGTAATTATGTGTGACTGTTGAACAATGATTGCATTAATTAGACCGAAATGATTGATATCATGGGTTTGCTTGGTGTTCCAGGTGCGTCTAGGTGATTGAGAAATATACACCTACCTCATGTGATCCACTGAGTATTTTCACAGAAAATCATGCAATTGGTCAATTTTGTATCAACATAGAAATATGTGGTATGAATTGACTAATTAGGGTTAATATTCGCTCGAAAGAGGGTATTAGCTAAAACTGGAAAATCGGGTCTGACTACTTATTTTGATAATTAGCATTTACACGTGAATCAATTGATATTAATGAAGTATAGGTTAAGCGAAACATAAATTCCAACATCTTTTCAAAACCAAAACCTTTTTATTTTTTTTATCTGCCTTTTTATTAGTTTTTAGTCTAACTGTAGTCTTTAGAATTTTAAAAGCATTTTTAAATCTGTGTGTGTGTCCTCGTTAAAATTAAGACTAATAAACGTCGAATTGAATTCCACACTCTCTGAGGGATCGACTTGGACTCTTTACGTCCACTTTTACTACTTGTTCTCGACCCGTGCGCTTGCGGCATAGAATCGAAACCTGAACACACTACTGGAGCTTTGCTTAGACATAAATCCTTCTACCCCTTCGTTTTTACGTTCTATTCTCAGATCAACAAATATTTGTGTCAACATAGCTGCAATTTTCTCACACTTTTGATTCATATCTAATAAGCTATTCTCCATTTTTTCTTGCCTGTGAATAAATACCTGGAGGGTTTCATTTGTTGATTCCAGTTTGGCCTCCAATCTGCTGGTAACTGTAACCACGGCGGACCCAGAGGGGTCCTGGGGGGCACGTGCCCTCCCTAACATTTGAGAATTTTTTATTTTTTTTTTGAGTTTATCTACTTGTATATAATTTGGTATACATCAAGGCATCCACCCCCTCACATGAGGGTGGGACCCACTTGATTAAAATCAAGTGGGTCACACCCCCATGTGAGGGGGTGGATGCCTTGATGTACACCAAATTATGTACAAGTAGCAAGACTCCTTTTTATTTATTTTTTTATTTTTTTAAAGTCATGTTTGGTATCGATTGAAATCTAAATCAAAGTTAATAATTAATTTTAATAACATATTTCATGAAATCCATAACTTTTACTTTTATCAAAATTTACTAAAAATTTGATTTTAATCTCTACTAAACAGGAGGAAGATCACAATAAATTTGAATTTCGATAACATGCTAATTTTAAAAATTCTCCGACGATCGTACGATAATCAAATCTACAAATTACTTATGTTATCTCAAAACTTATTTCGAGAACTACATTATGGGCATATCGAATAGTCCAAACATATATCGAAAATAGTTAAAAATACGTTAAACGTGAGTCTTAAAGAAAGACGTCTAATTCGCATTTTTCAAAAAAAATTCAATTATTTAATTAACATTTATTATTTTTGCGATACAAATTTCTCAATGTAATTTCATCATTTATTAGGAAATTTCATATGTAATATAACATTAAAAAATTTCGAAATTTTACATCCGAAAAAGTTATATGCCATGTAAATTTTCGGATGCAAAATTACACAGGGTATGATTTTTTTGGACGTAAATTTTCGATTGTAAAATTTCTCCCAACTTTTTCTACAAGTTCGATTGTGCCTCCCTAACTTTAAAGATTTGCGTCTGCCCCTGACTGTATCCAAATCAGCTATTTTCAAATCCAGCTTCATGAAGATCCACTGCTTTAGACCCTGTATACATATCTATCAGTTGCCCAGTAATATGTCTGCTTTGATACCGTCATGAGACTTGGAAGAAGCAGTCCACAAAAGTTAACTAATCTGGTTGACGAACCCAAGTCTATATAAATCACACAAAGGAAGTGTAAACTTCCGATGTGGAATTTAGATCCCCATAAATCCTACTGGGAACTATGACACCGGCGTGAGTGTAGACTTAAGAAGGAGCAAGTGTTTGGAGCCCATTAAAATTGCTCTGTTGTAGTGGGAATTCATGTTCAGAAACAGTCTTCTCTGAGGCAAAAAAAAAAAAGCATGTTTCGAGTTGCAAGGGTGTCTTGTTATCGACAGGAGGAATAAGAAGAAGAAAATGCTTGAATTTCCATGGATGAGAAAGAAAAACCAGAAAGAAAAGGTTTAAAGAAGGGCGCATCAGCAATATGAGCGTGTTTGGATTTTAACACTGTTTGAATATGAATCAATTTTCTTTAATTTACTTTATAAGTATTTTCTTATTTCTAAATATTTTGAATCACATGCTTTTTTCCTACTTATAAATAAAATGCTAGTTAATTTGATCAGCTTTTACATTCAAATCAAGTAATGTATGTCAAATTTTTATTTAAAAATAATATATTTATTTTAAAACATATTTTTACTTGCAATTAAATATTTTTAATTTTGCTAAACACACACTAACTAGTATTCGTTCTTTAGGTCGGGTAACATAACCCCATGGAGACTGAAAAAAATTGCATAAGCCAATAAAATTTTGAGAATCAGGTCTATTTGGCCCAAGCCCCGCCTAAATTTTTCCTTTTCCAATGTTTTGGAACGGGGTAAAAAAGCTTATTTAATGAAGAAATATGCTACTTGTACATAATGCGATGTCTATAACGGTGTCCACCCTCCTCATATGAAAGGAGACCCCTTTCAGATAAATTAAATTTTATTCGAAACGAGTCCCCTTCATGTAAGAAGGTGGACACCGTTATGGTTACACTGGTGGACAACAAGTGAAAACTATCTCAAGCTTAGAAATAATAGAAGTAATGTGTTACTTTTTTTTTTTACTTTTAAATTAAGTTATTTTTGACAGTAAAACTAAAGGTGTACGAAGTAGGCAACAATGAAAAATGAAGACAATTTAAAATTATCATGTGTTGAAGACGTAACATCTTTTTTCACAAATAAAGCCGTCTATGATTTGTCCCTCTACAGATATATGTAACATTTCCACATTTAACAATATGTCAGTGGCACAAAATTGACTATCTTGGACACAATTCACTAATTGATGCTTCATTTATAGATTGGGGTTGGCTGGGGTCTCTCTCTTTTGTCATGCTATCTGATCCACTCGAAATAAAAAAAGCAGGTCTTCGAGGAATAGGTAGTGTGTCTGAGTAACTTTCAAGCATAGGAAATATCGATGACATTGTTGGTCTTTTATTGGCATCTTCTTCAACACACAATAAGCCAATTCGGATGCATCGAATGACTTCATCTGAAACAAAAGACTCTTGCAAAGTTGGATCCATCAATTCCAAGGGTGCACCATTTCTCCAAAGCTTCCAAGCCTGGGCAAACAAAACTAGCCTTATAACCTCTTTGATTAATTTAGAAATTTTATTCATATTTACTAATAGTATGTTTCAACATGAACGTTCAAGTATCCTAATTTACAAGTGAAATTGAAACTTTGCACTCACATAGCTTATAAGGTCTCTTGTACCATGTGATTTGTAAAAGCCATTACTCTTCTTGCCACTTATGATTTCTAAGACCAGGACGCCAAAACTAAAAACGTCAGATTTTACTGAGAATTGACCATGTATTGCGTACTCTGGAGCCATGTAACCACTACAAGACATAAAACATGATTCCACGTCTTAAGTGTAGATAAATGTAGATATACATAACATTTATAAAGTTGAACTTACTATGTGCCAGCAATTCTAATTGTATTTTCTTGAGATTGATCAACATCAAAAATCCTTGCCATGCCAAAATCTGATATTTTCGGGTTCATGTTTCCATCTAAGAGTATATTGCTAGCTTTGAGATCACGGTGTACAATTTTAAGACGAGATTCTTCATGAAGGTAAAGCAATCCTCGTGCTATTCCTCCAATGATCTTGAAACGTCTTGACCAATCCAAGAGCTGTTGTCTTTCTGGATCTTTACATCCATTAAGCAATTGAATCAAGTTAATTAGCATTGATGAGAATAACTTAGATTTTGAAATTCGGATGCAGCTTCATTGGCCGTGAATGCAAGGAAAAAAAATTAGTAGTAACGTTGATGCTAACCGAATAGAAAGTAATCAAGACTTTTATTTGGCACAAATTCGTATATGAGAATCTTCTCTTCTCCCTCCAAGCAAAATCCCACTAGTCTTGCTAGGTTCCTGTGTTGAAGCTTGGCAACGAGTACGATCTCATTCTTAAATTCTTTAGCACCTTGAGCTGAACTTCTAGAAAGTCTCTTTACAGCTATCTCTCGTCCATCTGGAAATGTACCCTACATGCATTATTTGGTACACAATATTAGATAATACTCCACAAAGGAATAATTCCCACATCGATTACAGTGACAATGTATATGGGCTTAGACTACCCTTCTAAATAAAGTTTGACCTGAAATTCCAAGTCTTAATACTGTACATTTAACTTCACAAAACGAGCCATATGTTTATATAACGATCCAAGGAAGTGTGAATGCAAGGTAGTAATGCAGTATGATAATTATATATTATGCCATACTTATAGAAACTATTCCTTAAATTACCTTGTAAACATCACCAAATCCACCTTCCCCAATTTTATTGTCAGCAGAAAAGCTGGCAGTAGCAAGTTCGATAGCTTTTAACTCATATTGCAGGGATTCAACTGTCGAAATTTCATCTTCTTCAACACACAAAAACGGTAAATCAGTAAAAAAATATCATACAATTGGAACGAACGTGCAGGACAAGAAGAAAACTTTTTAGATTTATATTCTTGAAATTTTATATTAAAGGTGCAAAACTAATTATCTATTCATTCAGCAAAAACTGTCGAATATTCAGAAAAAACAGAAATCAAGGCCTCATCAGCGTATTTCTTGAAATTATCGATAGGGAATTTTTCTACTTTTCCGTTTGGACCATTCTGAAGATCATCACCGACTTCGGGGGAAATTCCAGATTTTTCCACTGGCATCCAGCTCTAGAAGAAGTGTTAGAAATATCACACAAATCACAACAGAAATGATGAGGATGAGATTAGAAAATCTTGGAGTGATAAGATTGTCAAATTCAAATCAAATTATAGAAGTTGTTAAATTATTATTTGATATTTGTTATCTATAATTTGGATAGACATTAGTCACAAAATAGTGGAAAGTTGTTATTCTTAGTTTATTATAAATAGGAACAACTGTGTACTAGGTGCTTATGGCCTATGGTCATCATTCAATAATGTTATAATCTGTCTTCTATTTATTTTTCCGCTTCGTTTCCATATTTTCTTCTTGGTATCAGAGCAGGTTTCGAGCTTCCGCTTCCGACGAGCGGCCTAGTGCCGCTCGTCTGGCCAATTTTTTGATTCATCCAAATACTTTCTAACATAGTCACTCTCACCTTTTATCTCTACAATCTCGTATTTATAACCACTTATTTCAGATTCTAAGTTTTTAATTTTCTTTATCTTATCCCTGCCAGACACTTCCAGTTCTAAAATGACGGCTTGGAATTTAGTCACTTTATTTTGCAAAGAATCCACTTCACTTGCAAGTCTATCTTTAGCATTCACCAACACAATCTTCTCATTGACCAATTCGGCAATTTTCTGACTATGCTCATCAATTTGTCTTTTTTGGAAAACTATGACTTTTGATTCTCTTATCCTCCACCGTATATATAATTCAAGATTCACAATTCAAATCAATATCCTACCCATCCAAATTCAAACAACACATCAACAACAAAAATTCATACCAAAAATCAACGTATGAATCCATTGCCTATCAAAGTCCAAATCATCAGAACATTCTTTGAACAAACTCTCAGAGACACAACCCATGCAATATGGGATACGAGAATTCACACCACCACACCATGTGACATATCTTCGCAAGAATGAAGATACAAATCGTTGCCGACTTCTTCAACAATGTCCATGGCAACAATACAAAAACAACATATCTTCGCAAGAATGAAGATAAAAATCATTGCTAGCTTCTTCACCAAATCAATGTCCATGGCAGCTCAATTTTTCAAAAACAAACTGTGCATTTAGCCTCAGCACAGTTTGCGGGAGGATGTTAGAAATATCACACAAATCACAACATAAATGATGAGGATGAGATTAGAAAATCTTGGAGTGATAAGATTGTCAAATTCAATTCCCTAATAGCATTAGCTAGTTATATGCAAATGACAGTCAAGGAAAGAATCGGGTCGGGAAAGAAGACTGGAGTTGATGCTGAACCAATTCTTCCATTCCAGAGGAAGAAGAAATAACATTCCATGCTGCGAGGCATCGCTTTTGACCGCATTTATTCAGCGGTGCTTGCGCCCAGTGTTCTAAAAGGCGCGAAAATGCGCCGCCTAGGCGCGCCTAGGCGTGACTCGTGGGAAAAACGCGTCGAATTCTGGGAATGCGCGGAAAATGCGTATTTGGGTTTTTTGTTCGAAAATGCGCGCGCATAGGCGCGCCTAGGCGCGCATTGTCCCGCATTATGCGCACCTAGGCGCGCATTGTCCGCGCATTTTAGAACAAAAAAAAATTTTTTTTTTTTTTTTTTGGTAATTTTTTTTTGTTTTATATAAAAATGTATTTGATGCCTTAAAAATACGAAACGCATTATGACGCTTATTCTTCGCATTGACACGCCTAAACTTGTGATTCTTGATTCTCGGCCTCGACGCATCGCAACGCATTACGCATTTTAGAACACTGCTTGCGCCATTTCCTATTGCTTGCTCCATTATTCCCTCACTGGCACATGCTCCGGGCTCCTGCTTTGCCTCTCACCCATCAACAAATGAATGTGTTGCGACTTACTTAATTTAATGAACCCAGGGGCTTCCAAAAGTGGAACAAGTGTTAGAAGTGCGTTCGATTGATTCAATATCGAGTTAAACTGATTGCAAAAGAGGGGAAATCGGCCACATTAAAATTACCTTGTGGGGAGGTCCGTTTGATATCCAAAAACTGCTCAGCGACAGTCGGACAAGTGGGGAATGTTGGGGCGAACCAGAAAAGTTTGGGCAGAGCCGGATCTAAGCGTTGGCTAGGTAAGCGTCCTGTAGTAAGAGGAGTAGTTATGAACCCTGTAGACCAATGGAAGAAGTCGTGATATCTACATTCAACTGTGCCCCTCATAACTAGACTTTGAAGTCGGCCCAATGGAAGAACCACCATAAAATAAAGAAGGACACAGCGCAAAATTACCATTAGTAGATATTCTTTCAGCTTGCTCATTCGGATCACCCCAAGAATTTTTGGGTAAAATAGGGAAAGTTTTCTATCCTTGGTGGGTTCAATGACCCTAGCCGTCTATCCTAATAGTACACTAATGCCAGTTTGAGGCAAGCGAGGACTCAGCAGTAGGGGCTCGTCATCCGAGGGAAGGAATGGATTTCTTCCCTCAAGCTTAGCCCTATTGCTAGTCCTAAGCTTGATGACAACAATTCCACTAAGCCCTTCTTTGGGAAAGTACTTGGGAATGCCATTAATTCACAAGAGGATAACTAAATCCACGTACCAATTTCTTCTTGTGAAAACCTTGAGCAAGAGTAGAGCTGACACTTCCATCTTTGTTAGGCCAAGGCACGAAGGGCGCTACAATCTCTCGAGGAGTTCTTGAAGGAGATCCCAAGTTTGTCTATGAAGAGCAGATCTAATTGTATTAGTGTCTATAATTGATTTCTTTTGTGTAATACTAATCGATAGGGCCTCATTGGTAAGTGCTACAAGATTCTTCTCCAATTTGAGTTTTACTCACATCTTGAATGAATTCAAGAACATATTCGAAGAAATTCTGACCCCCAGTCGGAATGGTTTGTGGGTTCCGAATAGTTATAGTAACTGAACCTAATAAGATAGCAATTACAACCCAAGAAGTAATAAGTACTTGGCCATGGACTTGGAAACCCCCTATTTGCCAATAGTAGCCCCATGCCATGCTATTCAATAATATTGGAAAAATGGCAGCGTAAGGTAACAACTAGTATTGAAAGCTGGTCGCCTTTGGAATATGAGTAGGGCTCCTAGGTGGCGCGTTCGTGGAGGCAAACCGAAGGAAGAGCAAAAGGAAGGTTGGGTGCTTGTGGGGCGAGGCCACCCGGCCTCGAATGGGAGGGGGCTTAGCTCTGGATCCTCCCTAGATCTGATACTGGTCTGGGAGGTATGGGTGTAACCAACTTGGCTTCCAGCAGCTGCGGAAGCAATTGTGATAATGATACAGGAAGAACGCGGAATTTGGAGATTAAGACCTTTATTAGGATATGAATAGCTTATATGCCATTACCCTATCACCCCCGCCGGGGGCAGAACTAACTCGATAAGATCAAGATCCATTGAATCCCGGTGTAATCAGTACGTATGACTCTGTCCTCCCGCGACAATAGCTTAGTGTAAGTGTGTGTGTGTGAAGAAGAGAAAAGTTTAAGAGCGAAGCAGAGAAAGAGTGCAGAGAATTGAGAAAGCGAGTCTGAGGAGTTAGTGGAGTGAATTATTGGAGAGAACATATCTACAAGGTGTTGCGTGAGTGAATTTTGTGATAAGCCAAGGTACTTGAGTAAATGGTATCTTGGTGTCTTTATGTCATCCAATTAGTGCAAGTCTTGATCATAAAATAATTTTATTTGGGGTTTAAAACTCAACAAATTCGTGGCTTACCATTTCTCTCCCCATATTGTTTCTGCTTCATCGTTCTCCCAGTCAAGAAACGTAAGCTCACCAGCAAGACCACTAAGGAAACAACAACAATTGGAACAACGACAGCTATAATAACTTGTCTTGAGATTCCCCTGTTTCCTGTATTAAGAACAAAAAGGTAAATTGGGATTTCAAAACTTGCTTCTATGTATAGTTATCTTCAGAAAATAAAACCAGCCTTAGCACGAGTTTTCTAGCCTATGTTGAACTTAAACTTCTGAAAAATTGATGGAGATATACAGACATATGTAGTGCTAGGTTACGAACCCTAATAATGTGGGACAATTTACGGAAAAGAGATGTTTTGCATTAGGACGTTACCTTGTTTGTTATTATTAGGTGCAGGCACAGGTGCAGGGACGGTTGTGGCGTTGGGGTATGTCTCATACCTAATAATGCCACCTCCACGTTATACTCAAGACGGTATACTATTGCTTTCTTAAATTAAATATGAAAAAGAAAATTATATTAAGTACACCATGGTACATCCCCTCTTGTTTGAATCTCATTTTGAAGAGAATAGAATTTTTGAAATAGTAATTGATACGAAAATATGTAGTGAAAACATAATGAAAAATTTTAGATTTTTGTGTAATATTATTTTATTTGAAAAATGTGTGATTAAAATAAAGAAAAAAGAAAAAATGTGAATGAGATGTAGATTTTTAGTTTTTTTTCTCCCGTTGCTAACATGGGAAGGAAAACTCTTCATGTACCGGCTCAATGACCGAGACAAGAAACAGTTGGCGCCCGAGCCAGGACAAGAAGCACGGCTCCCATGGGAATTGCCAGCCTAATGTTGAATTTGACAGGATTTTATGAATGGTTACTAATGGACAAAAGCACCCTTGGTAAAATCTGCCTAAACGTGAGCAATTATGGGGATGTTCGTAAATTTACATCGCGTTTCGTGCTGGACAGAACGTAACGACGTAGTCGGCCACGGAACATGTGAACGTGCTTGTCTTGTCATCCAACGCGTAACTGTATGCGCGTGGACACTCTCTCTTGAAAACTTGCGCGTATAACGAGGGTTTGCATTTGTCACGTGTGTTGTGTGCGCCTATGCAACAGAATTGCTCTAGTCCGATGACCTGGCAAGCGCTTTTGCAAGCGACGGGGTCTCCGTCGCTGCTTGTCATTAGGAGCTCTGACGGACACGTGCCGTTCAAATCCACCACGCATCCAATAGCAGTACAATTAGCTCCGGAGCCGCCCTGTGGGACTGGGACCACCAGCATCGGAACGTTGTACCCGTCGACCACGCTGACGTCATAGAAGTCCAATCCGTTTAGACTGTTGAGCGAGAACTCCGCAAGAGTTGCAGGTGGAGCGGCAACACCACCGGCGCATTCTATTTTTCCAGAGCCACAATCACCTGTAACGCAGGAGAAGTTTCCAGTGGAGTTCTTACTGCATAGAGTCCTACCCCATAATCGGCCGCGCCATGAAGAAGGCGCGTCAATTGTCATCGTCTGCCCCACTAGCAGAGCAAAACCTGTGGTAGGCAATGTCCCACCTCCGCCGTCAGAAAGGCCTGGCCAAACTGTGAACTCACACTTGTTTACAATTGTAAATGTTCCCGCTGAATATACTACTGTAAAAAAATCATCATTGAGATTAAAACTTGGGGAACTGATTAATTTTATTCACACATCTCTTAAAATGGGAATAAATTTTACCTGATAGAAGAACACCTGAGAGCGTTAGAAGGAGAACGTGCAAGTGGAATTGCGCCATTGAAGGTGTAATACAGTATACGTACGTATGTGTGTGTATATATGGAGAGCTGGGGTAAACAGAAGAAGGCGGTGGAGGAAGGTGCCAAAGTCGCTGCCTTATTGTAAATTAGTAGGAAGGTGGCTTCTTTCGCAGCCATGGCCCATGCTCGCTCAGTCTGATTTCAGTAAATTTTAAATCTCTTTAGATTAAAATATAATTCATTAAAATGTAGGTGTCCTCAACTACTTAAATTTTAATAGGTACTTTAGAAATTTAGGGGTCCTCAGTAACTAGATTTAAAAGAATTTCATTAATTAAATAGATTTTGATATATTGCATAAGATTTCAAGCCAAAAATATTAGCACCAAAAAATCTGTAACAATTCTATCCCAGCACCAAAAATTTCACGACTCTCCTCTCTCTCTTTCTATGGCCATTAATTTCCTACACTATTAATTCTGAATTTTTTTTTCTTATTGAAGATACTCCAGATTTTTTTTTTCTTACTACAGACCTTTTCTCTTCTCCCTCTCATTTGCTCTGTTGACTATTTGTTGAATATTGGGTGTGACTTTTTATTGAAGCTAGATATATATTTTGTTATGTTATAATATTCAAACGTTTAACAAACAATACAAGATTTGTGCATAATAATATAAGATTTGTTTCAATAAGGAAAAAAAAAAAAAGGATTCTTAACCAACAATATAAAATTTGTTTCAATTGATTTTATAGATTTCAATGTTGTTAATTTAATATAGCTTCAAATATGTGGGTAGATGTTGTGAACGATGTGAACGAAGAGTAATGGAAATTGAATCCTGACATACTTTGGTTCACAGAGAAAAATAAACTTGAAATAATATGGTGGAATTTTAATTTTAATTATTTTATTAATATTTTTTTTACGGAGTTCAGTTAACGATTTGCTTTGGGCAATTGAGTAGATACAAAATACAAGTATTACAGAGAAGTTTACAAATCCATGAGAATCTATAAAATCCAAGAAAATCTATTGAAATCTACAAAATGGAAATTCAATCAAATCTTATTGAATTCCATGAAATCCGTTAAATTCTATTAAATTTCATGAGAATTTATAAATATTAAGAAATCCATTAAATTTTAAGTTGAGGACACCCCCTTAATTATGTTTTCAAGTGACTTTTTCAATTAATTTATAAGAATCTAAATCAATAATTAATTATAATAATTTTTTATGTTAAATTGAAAAATAAAGACCAAATGTAATGAGCCCTCTATATTCAAAACAGCTTCGCTGCTACACTTCGTCTCCCCGTCTCGAAGCATGCAGATCCATCGGTTCGATGAAAACTCAAAATCAAACTTTACTCGCTCTTGTTCAATGGCGATTTCTTTATTCGTTAGATAAAAACATGAATTACATTCAAGTCCTTAGGTCGAGTCCCTCAAACGCGCTTCATGTTAGTAGATAGGTCATAGGAGCGCCTTATTATATTCAACAATGCTTGTAGAGATGGCAATTTTTCTCTTCCCGCCCTGAATGGGGGCAAAAAATCAGTCCCGAACGGGTTGGCGGGGCGGAGATGCCCTGCCCCGTGAAGAATTTAAAAAAAAAATTATTTTGGACATTTTTTTGTTTCGAGTGTTTGCTTTGGATATTGATGTAGTTAGTTTGAACATTATTTGCTTTGGATTTTAAAATTTTGAATTTATATTTTAACTAAAAAAAAATTAGGGCACAGGGCGGGTGGGGCGGGAGTGCCCCATTCCGTCACTAAATGCTTGGTGTACAATCATTAGGGGATTGTAATTTTTACAATCTCTCACATTAGGCCGATGACATTCATTTTTAATCACACATTTTTTAAAAAATTACTATTTCAAAATATATTTTTTTTTCCAAATTTCATTAAAATGGAGCCAAATAATTATGTATATATTTACTTTTTCTTAGAATAATAAAAACTACCACTGATATTTGTACGCGGGAAAGCTCACATTGTCAACAGTCAATATATTCGGAAAAAACCACAGCTTCAAGTCTTCATTCATTTATGAAAGTTTGACTGACTTTTAAGTCATCCACGCAATGTAAAATTGACCCAATCAAACCATCAAAATTCCACATTGACTTTTTAACAATTGAATATTATCACAACGGCCTCTAAAATGTTAAAAGACGAAGATGCCCTTATGTATATTATACAATTACAAAATGGGTACTTTATGGGGGATACTTTTCATTACAATCTCTCACATTAGGCTAATGAGATTCATTTTTAATCACACATTTTTTAAAAAATTACTATTTCAAAATATATTTTTTTTTCCAAATTTCATTAAAATGGAGCCAAATAATTATGTATATATTTACTTTTTCTTAGAATAATAAAAACTACCACTGATATTTGTACGCGGGAAAGCTCACATTGTCAACAGTCAATATATTCGGAAAAAACCACAGCTTCAAGTCTTCATTCATTTATGAAAGTTTGACTGACTTTTAAGTCATCCACGCAATGTAAAATTGACCCAATCAAACCATCAAAATTCCACATTGACTTTTTAACAATTGAATATTATCACAACGGCCTCTAAAATGTTAAAAGACGAAGATGCCCTTATGTATATTATACAATTACAAAATGGGTACTTTAGGGGGGATACTTTTCAAACTAGTCGGGTAGATTGAATCTTTTTGGGTTTTTATATAAAAGTCTATTTTGCCCTTAATGAAATATTTTCCCTTATTGCAAGACATATCCTTCATTTATGAATAGTTTTTAGGAATTAGTCTCTTATAAACAAATCCATTCTTTTATCAAATAAATTAGTATAATTTTTTGTTTATACTCTGCAAATAGTCTTTTATTCTTCAAATGGTCTATAATAAAACAATATCATGAATAATTTTTAAAGGTTAGTATCTGTTCCTTTGTGAATTTTATTATATAATTTCATTCTAAGTTATAAAATGTTAGAATAATTTTCAACATATCTTTTTAACTTTTCTTCAATCCTATCAAGTTCTTCAGTCGATGTGTTTATATTTTCTTTCTGAGAACCTAATTGAGAAGTAAATTTTATTTCATCT
The DNA here is from genome assembly GCA_035079005.1 of Fraxinus americana. NCBI lineage: Eukaryota > Viridiplantae > Streptophyta > Magnoliopsida > Lamiales > Oleaceae > Fraxinus > Fraxinus americana. The sequence goes on along the minus strand of CM068709.1, from coordinate 34,540,379 downwards.
AACATTCTATCTAATAAATTATCTAATCCTTTAACTGTATATCCTGACATATCAGTATAAATCTAAATATAAAACTGTAAATGGACATGATTGTAATAACAACATCATCATAATGATCCCTGTGATACTTTAAGATTTTTAGAAAAATTCATTCTAATTTTAGCAAGAAATGATAGTTTTACCTTAGCTTTAATCTGGTTCACCATCCTTAGAATTGAGTGACCTTCAAGCTTTGGATCTGCAAATCTTTCCCTTCAACGGCCTTCTGCCTAATGGGATCCTTACTATTCCAACTTTCTGCTCTCACTATATCACTTCTAAGAACAATTCCCTAGACTTGGGTTAAAGAAAAACTCTATTTGATGCTAAAATAAGAAGGAAGATTTTCTATTAGACCCTTCAAGAATCTATGGGAGTAAAGATTTAGAGATTCATATCTTTTTCAAGAGGATTGGAATGTGAGTGATCTATTTCAAATTGATAAAATTGATACACGATTTTTATGTGAACAGAAATGCTTTTGGCTTTCTCACAGTTTGAGTGCTCAAATGATTTCTCAACCAACCCTTCATCTAGCCTGAATGCCTCTATTTATACAAGCAAATAAGATAATATTATTGACTTCTTACATCATTCTCCAATTATGGAGCTTTATCAAAAGTTTCAACCACTAATCTTATCGTGGCTCTATTATTACATAAAATAAATAGCTTTATTTCACATATTCTTGATTCAGGGTTCCACCCTTCTATTTTTCTTCCTTCTGGTCCTACATCTTCACATGCAGTTTGGACATTCTCGCAGCTGACAAGATTCTTTTATAGTGGTAGAACATCCTGGGAATTGATGTATGTCAAATTTTGTAATGTAGTCCTTCAGTATTTCGGGCTTTCCATATCCTCCATTAGTTACCAGCATCCAATTTTTATATTGGCAAATACATGAGAAATTTTTATCATATAGATTTTTTGCAATACCGTATATTACCTTTATTCCAAATGCTCTTCTATGTCTTATCTATGATTTTGTAACTTTTGGCATTCTTTTGTCACTTTCCATGACATCTAGGTTGAAGTTGGCTGCAACATATCTAATTGCGATTATATGATTAACTGGATAACAGACAACTCCATCGAATTCTGGACTAATTGAGTAAAATTTTAAATATACTTTTCGTCCTCTAGCAAATTTTGATACTTCTTGTATTAACATTTCCTCAAATCTTGTTAATTCTGCAAGATTTTTTCCTGAATATATCAAATCCAAGAATCCATAATCTGCGACTGTTTTTACGAAGATGGGATCACTTCCCTCCATTGTTGTAACTCTGGGATAAACATTCTGTCCCGAAGAGATGAAATATGTATCACACATTTTCATTTCGTAAACTATTTGGATTATTATGGCATATTTTTTTTCGTTTTTGTCTAAAGGGATTCTATCTTCTGGGTCCATGATGCTGATTGTTTTGGAATTATTTCTATCTGCTCTTATCGTCACTTTTTTATTTGTAGTGACTGGAAATGCATCTCCTGTTGGTATGGTGTCCTTCTGGGTCCACTGCTGCTTCCTGCTGTACCGTTTGGTATGAATTTGGAAGACCCATTTCTGGGCTATTTGGTATTTCTGTCTCAGACAATATATTTTCAGTTGTGCTGCAATAACATCAACCTGATTTTTGAGTTCTATGGAATTTTTATGTTGTTCAGAAGTTATTTCCAACAATGTTTTCATATTTGCATTGAATTCTTCTGACATTGTTGTAGCTCCGATATCTATGTCATCAGCTTCTTCTTTGAGGAAATTAGTTATTTTTTGTATATGAAGGAAGGTTTGATATAATTCTATAATCTTATTTTTATCCATCAGCAAATTCTATGTTTCTGCTAAGAAAATCTGCAAGATAATTATTTACACTTTTAATATGAAAAATATCAAAATTATAATAAGATAAATATACTTGTCATCTGTGCAATCTCCTATATTGAGGTTCCATTGGTAGCTTATTTCTTACTAATCCTGCAACTTGAGAATTATTCATTGTTTTCATAATGAATTTTTTAGATAATAAAAATAATGAAAATTTTTTTATTCCTCTTATAATTGCTAGTAATTCTTTTTCATGTGTGGTATAATTTATTGCTATTTGGTTGAAGGTTCCACTTGAATACCTGCAAATTTCATTTAAATTTGTTTTCAATATAGCAGCCCAATATTTATCTGAGGCATCTGAATTGACAACTAAATTATCTTTTTCATAATTTTAATTTTGGTAGATTTTTACATTCCTCTTTTAATGATTTTACTATTTCCGTATGTTCATCATTCTATCCTTTAGTATTTGTTTTTTTAAGTAAAATTTGTATTTTTTGTTTCTTTTTTTGAAGATTTTCAATAAATCATTCTGCATAATTTAGACATCATAAGAATTTTTGTATTTGTTCTTTGGATTCTAATTTATTTAGAAAACTACTTATCTTTTTAAATATATGAGACTGTAGTTTAATCCCTTTATTATCTATTGTTAATCCAAGAAAGTCAATCTCTTCTTTTTCTATACTAGCTTTCTTTTTAGAAAGGACAATTCCTTCATTTTTATATTCATTTATGAATTGTATTAAATGATTTCTATATTCCTTATTATTAGAACATATTAATATATCATCCACATATACTATCAGAAATTTATTAAATTTTCTAAATATATTATCCATTCTTCTTTGATATATTTGAGGTGCATTTTTCAATCCAAAAGGCATAACTAGCCATTCGTATTTGCCTTGAGGTGTACTAAATGTTGTATACTGTATACTATCTTCTTCCATCTTTATCTGTCAAAATCTTGATTTTCAATTAAATTTAGAGTAATATTGTTTTCCTTTTGTAAGGTTTATTAAGACTTCTTTGTTTGGTAAAAAATATCCATCAAATCTAGTATATTTATTTAATTCTTTATAATTTATAATCATTCTGGCTTTTCCTTTAACTTGTTCAGAATGTTTCATTACCATAAAGGCTGGACTACTATGGGGTCCATTACTTGATCTAATAAGTTTTTGTTCTAATAATTCTTTTATTTGAACATTGAATTCTTGTGTATCTTGTATAGTATATCTCATTGGTTTTACTCTTATAATCACATTTTCTGTTAATTCTATTTTTGATTTAGGATGGTATGATTTCAAAAATATCAACGGATTTTCTCCTTAGACTTTTTCTAATTGTTCTATAATTTTCTCTATACTTATTTCTACTCCTATTTTTAGGACTTTTCTTTATACATTATCCTTTTATTTTTTATATCATTATTAATAATTGGTTTTTTCTCCCATCTATCACCACGTTGGGCTGGTTGAACTTTGTATGGTCTAAATTCTCATGGTATTTTTAATAAATGTCCGCAAGAGGTTTGTAACATTATCATATAGTTATTTTGTTTATAATATTGAAACTATTGTATAAAGTCATTTCCTAATAATATATCACATTCTAATTTATCATAACTATATATCTTATTAATTATTATTTGTTTACTTCCAAAAATTATACTGATCTTATTAGCACTATTTATTATTGGGTATCTTCTCCTGTAACTCCTGTTATTTTTATTTTACTTTTATTCTCCCATGTCTTAATTAAGAAATTTTTAAATATAGTTATATCACTTCCTGTGTCTATTAAAGCACAAGTTGTTATATCTGATTCTATAATAGTAACTTGTATATATACTGCTAATGGAAAACTTATTTGGTTATTCATCTTCATTACATAATATGTTTTGTCCATTATGAAATATATATAATCATTATCTTAAGTTTAAAAATTTGGAGGAAATTTGAAAATTAGAGAAGAAATGCCAGCGCTGATAGTGGATGCGGAGAGAGAGAGGTGCTTGAGAACTTTCCGCCTGAAGAGGACATGAACGAGAATTGGGACTAGAGGAAGGGCAAAAATAATTTTGGAATTTCGAACTTGCGAGTTTTAAAGAAGAAATCGAAACTGGAGCATTTAAGGCTTTTTTTTTTTACGAAAATACATTTTGATTTGGAGAGGAAATGAGACAGTGATTGATGAAATTTTGGGATATTGATGGAATTTCGAAACGAGAGAGCAAGAGAGAACTGGAGGGATGGGTTTGGTGGAAATGGTGTAACCTTGTGTTGGTGGTTTGGTTTGATGGCTTGGAAGGGATGGATGGAGTGATTTGGTGATTTTGATTTTAAATGTTAATTTTTTGAAAATTTGGGATTGTGGTTGTAATTAGTTCTTTTTCTTTTCTTCTATTTTCTTTTTGTTTTATTTATATAGGATGGCAAAATCTTCAAAAATGGATGAAAATGACCTTCAGCGCAAAGAAATGTTGAAATGGGAGCAAAAATGTCAAAATATGAAAGATATGAATGTTTTCTACAATAAACTTGAAAGATAAGGACGTTTTGTGTCAATTACCCTTAATTACCCGAATGAGTTGCGCGTACTCAATGGATAATACCAAATTGTTTAGTATCATTAGCCAAGAAATGAGTCCAAGTACCAAACGTCTAATGTAAATCGACAAGTTCTGAGATATCTAACAGTGTCAACACATGATCACATGCTCATGCTAGTCCAAGCAAACGGCCAAGTCAAGAACACAGAAATGGAACCAGTTGGTTGACCTTCGAAACGGGACCCAATCTAAGTTCAAGTGAAAAATATTTGTGTGAGTTGCTATGAGATAAAGCTGGATTGAAAAGAAATCATTGATTCTCCATTGCTAAAAGGGAAGAATTCACAACTCAGCTTTTAAGTATGACCAATTCAAATGCCAGGCCTTTATAGCTTATTTGGGAGAGATTTTTAATCCAATTAAAATTAAAAATATAGTCGTTATTAGGTCTCACTCGTCTAATAAAAGTTAACAATAACGACTAGTTTTTCAATTTTAATCCGATTTTAATCTCTACCAAACATTCTCTTAAATTTAAAAATTCAAAGCTCGAGTCTTAGTTAATTGATTAAAAATATTTATTAATTAAATATAATAAAATCACAGTCATACAATTAATGGTCACATTTACATGATTATATATCACAATTTTTTACTGGTCACATATTATCAAATTAAATGATCACAGATTATTTCGAGATCACAAATCAAAAAATTTATAAGTTAGATTATTCCATCAAAAGTTTTATAGGTGGTGTGTGCTGTCACAAGCACCCAAAAGTAATACCTTAACCTCTAAAACTAATGTAGTAGTGGAAGTAAGGGTCGATCCTACGAAAAGTGTGTAATTCAATATTTTATGCTTCGTACAATTATCATGGAATTTTTGTATGCAAATAATTGTAAATAACGCAATCAATAATAATGAAAATTAAATTAATGAAAACAATCAAAAGACTAACCTTGGTTTAAGTCCACATCTACCATCGAAAATTCACAATTGATCATAGATACAAGGATAATTCAATTCATATTTTGAATATTCATGTTGGAATTGATTCATATTTCTTTTTAATTTTAGTTATTAAGAAATCAGCGTTCTAATTAATCCTAGTTATTAAATAATCCCAAACCTGCTCTCATGATTCAATTTAATAACATCTTTACACAATAGAGAAATCGATGTACTAGATAACACAAATATCAGCGGTTGCATTCAATCTATTTAAACATTCTTTTTTAAGATTTAATAACCTCTATCGTAGAAAATCATCAAATCCTACTACTTCACAAGTTAAAGGGATAAAACAATTATGGATTCGATGTTTAACTTAACGGTAGATTGTTACAATCAATGAACTAACGGGCCCTCTAGCAATTAAACGCAACAAATCATAGACATAAATGCAGAAGAACATTCAATACGCAAAATATAAATCAAACAATGAAAAAACTATTTAAATCTCATAATATGTGGTTCCGAGACTTCCGTTTCCTTCGACCAAGTGTAAAAGTTTAGTTACAATTCATGAATCTAGGAGAGAAATAATGAAGAATGGAGTTTGGAGGCATTCTGTACGTTCTGGATTTGTTCTAGGGTTGCAAATCACGAATTTATAGTTGTTTCCATAAGTGGTTGACTTAAATTCGGAAACCAGAATTTTTTTATCGAGAATGAACTATGCGGTCGCATAGTTATAGGTCATGCAGTCGCATAGAACATTGAAAATGGACCCTGAAGTTCGCTGAAGCACCATTTGCGACCGCATAGAAATTGCACTATGCGACCGCATAGTTTTACCAATTTTCTACCGGATAGCTTTCAATATTTTGGTCATATCTTTCTCTCCCAATATCCGATTGAAGCGATTCAGCATAAGTTGGAAAGATAATTCAAAGGGTTACAACTTTGATTCAAATATCATTATCCAATTCAATTGTTTAGCATTTCAAAAATGGGTCTCAAAATGAAAAAAACTGGTGCATAACTTTTTCGATTGAAAATTTATGTGTGATCATATTTTGACGATATTTCATCCCTTTGATTTCTTCTTTCATCCAATTGTCTCCTAACACTCTCAAATTTTCATCGTGAGGTTCAACATGACTTTTGAGTATTTGCATTTCAGTCCTCAAACTCCGTTTTCTTTCATTTTGGCATTGTTCGTTTATTTCTTCTAAATTACCCCATATCCATAGAATTGCCACATAAATCAAAATATGAACGTAATGAGTACATTTTGACACAAAATAATCATACGAGCAGATAAAATAAGGTGGAAAAAATATGCATTTTACATTTCTATCAATAGGCCACAATTTTTTTCATTGGTTAAGTATAAAAAAAAAATTATAGGTCACAGTTTGTCTATCAGTCACATTTTCGAAGTTGTTGATCACAGATTATTTTTTAGTCACAAATTATCGAATTTTAAGGTCACAATTTTATAATTAGTCACAAGGAACCGAATAGTTGGTCACATGCATCAAACACCCCCGATCTGGATCCCGATCTACCACAATACTTGGTCACAAATCATCATCGCACAACCTCTGCCTGCGCGGCACCGCACCACACCACACCGCAACCACCAACAAAAAAAAAATGACAACCACCACACCATCACCTGCTTCTGCACTGTACCACCACCACAAAAAAAAAAAAAAAAAACCACCTCCATTGCCCGTACAACAAAAAAAACCACCACCACCATCGCTGCCTGCACCACACAACAATGCAACCACCAACAAACATCCCTATCCCACGTCGTCCCACCAACAACCACCGCCACCACTTCCACGACCACGACCACCACCACTCAAAAACCACCAACAAATTAGATCCACTACCAATACCACCACCATCTCACGAGCCTCATCAACATCAACACTACTAGAGGTGTCAAGACGGACGGGCCGGCCAGATCCATGAAAATCGGCTCGGATAAACCAGGGACCACGGGCCGACCAGTGACCCGAGCGGGCAGTTCATGAGTCAAGAAGGTGTAACCCGCAGGTTGCACCTTCACGGGCCACGATTAACCCGCTGGCCCCTGAAAGAAATTTTTTTTTCAAAATTTGAAGAAAATGGGAGGAGAGAGCCCAGCTAGCTTGCTGCAGCTAGCAGCAAGCTGGCAGGCAAGCGGGTGCCAGCTCAACCTGCATGCATGCTATGAACGAAGAGCCAACCGTTGGCTCTTCATTGTTCGTTCTTTATTTTTTTTTTCTAACGGTAAAATCATCATTTTATCTATAAATTTTAGTTAATTGGTAATATTTATCTCACTTGTAGCCTTCCAAAAAATTATACTTATTACTGCCTTCCAAAAAATTAATCTTGTTACTGCAATTACAATTATTCAATTGCAAATATCATCATCATCTCTATTATATTTTTTTTCTTCTCACTACTAAATTGTTTATTACTACTATATTATGGATTCTTGCAATTTTTCTTCTGAAAACCCTATTTTCAATGATAGTTGTTCCCCAATAAATTTAGAAGATGATAATGTTGTAAAGGTTGGATCATCTCAAAATTTAAGGAAAAAAAAAACAAACATCATAGGTGTGACAAACTTTTACAGTAAATGAAAAGGATAGAAAAACAGTACGCAATATCTGCAAAAAAAGATTATGTTTGGAGATATGGTCAAGGCACCGGCACACTACGGAGATACAAAGAGAAACATCTAAATGAAACAGGACATTTGGATTCTAGACAAACTCAAATCACTGGTTTTACTAATGCTAGTTGATCAGTTACTTTTACTAATTTTGTTTATTCGCAGGAACGAATGCGAGTTGGGATGTCGGAATTTTTAGCAGCTTGTGAGACGCCCTTCACATTTGCAGAAGATCAGTATTTTGAAGAGTTCCTGCAACAGAACATTTATATAATAATACGGACCAAATCAGAACAAACCGCGACCCACATGGGGTCGACCCGGATGGGTCAGTAGGTGGGCCTGGGTTATAGTCCAAAATTTATGGGTCGACCTAGAACCGGTCAGGAACTCGTAGCGGACGGACTTTTTTTCACGCGGGCTGTTACCGGGCTAATATGTTGGCTGGCCGACCCGACCGGACCACTCGGATTAACACCTCCAAACACTACCACAGCCACCAACCAACAAAACCCCAAAACCATCACCTGCAGATAGGAAAGAGAGATAACATCCAAAAAACCCAAACCCTCCCCACGCCAGGGACTGTAGTGTTGTCATCGATAGAGAGAGAATGTACTGATTTATGGACAAAATAGGAATTGCGCGTCGTCGCTCGCAGCGTTGGAATCTGCTTCACCCGACAACGCTGCGAAAAACTCTCAGCAGTCCACGATGTCAGCAGCGACGATCAGTGCATCTCCATCGTCGCCATTACAAATTTTGAATGGGTCGTCGGAGAGGGAAACGAGAGACAAGACTGGGAAATGTTTGGTATTATACTGGGTGAAATGATTAGGGTTTGAAGAATTGGGTGGAGATATTTTATATTCACACCTAATTTGTGAATAATAAAATGAATAATTCTATTCAAACTGGGAAAAAAAAAGGATTTCAATAACACCCTGAGTTGGCAGCCATTGATTGCATGTTTTTTCTTTATTCTTTTTAAACTGTCCAACTAGTGTTTGACACATGCATCTGTTTTTTTATAATCATGTCAAAATTCCCTATTTGTGTAGCGTAACTCTAATAAAACTTGGCCCCTGATTTTTGAATTGTAGTCTTTAAAGGCCTGGTATTATGTAATTTCCACTTGCCAAAAACAAGAAAAATTCTCCAAGCTCCATGGATAAGGAGTCACTAACCTTGCTACATTGCTAAAGAGCTCGTGCTGGTCGACATTAATTAATTAAAGCAATATTTAGTATTTACACAAGAATAATCGATAGGGTCACAGGTTTAACGCAAATTTCACTTCCATATATTCTTCCTTAATGTGAAAACGTAAATAAACTGTAGAAGAGATACTATGCCGTTAGATTATACTTCTATGCCATGGCTTCACGGGCATCAGATGGTGATTTCAGCTTCTGCCAGTGGGGCGCATTGAGAAGCACGAGATATATAGTATTACAACATCAAAATTATGCAAATAACCGGATGCTGCAAGAAGATGTTATCTTTCTTTATCGTCTTCTAGCTCACCAATCAAAATCCATGTATTCGCCGATCACCCTGTTGAGACAGAATAGAAGCAGCACCGAATCATCAATCGGTAAATGAAATTGAAATCTTAATTTTTCCATTTGAAATTCAAATCATTTAGAACTTGCAAAGAAAGTTTAAAATAAAGAAAAATTACCAAAGACGGATGATTGAAAACGTGGTGTAATACTCTATCTATATATATGTTTATGCAGCGGTTTCTGAATGTTTCTAGGTAAGAATACGAGATCATTGTTGTATTTGTTAATAATATTTGGACAAAGTCCATTTGGGATGTCTTTGAGAATAGGATAGAAAACAAGTTATGTCATGAAAACTTATTGTCCAGAAAAGTAATTTTTAAGCATAGCCACATGAAGAACTAGTCTGTCAAGAATTAGAAATACCTTTAAAGAATTGCATTAGAATATTAATGACATAAAAGAAGCCTCATACCTGTTATAGGACAAGTAACCATCACCAATAGTTCCTATGACTTTATTTCGTACCTTCCGTACACACACCTTAATAAAGATGAGAAGTTAAAAAACTTGGTGTCCTTGGAGAACTAATAAGAAGGAAATATTTGGTGACAAATATCCTCAGGCCGTTAATAAGACATACAATATTCTGGTGTAAAAGCACACTGAACTAGATGTAACGGGCCAGCCTCTGGATCCCTGTTACGGTGAATAACAATTCCATTATCGCATTTGTTAATGAAGTGTGCACTCCCACTGATGTCGTACAAATTTGGGGGGGCTTCCAACCCAATGGTGCAACTGTTTAAAAAAACATGTTTCGAGGTTATTAAATTACAAAATCCTTGGAGTAAATCCATGGTTCTACAATTACTAACCTGTCTAGGATGCGCTACAAACCAAACATGACATGAATGATGTTGAGGAAATCGTTTGACCTTTGTCAGCATCTGACCATGAGCCTACTTTATATGGATAAGGTATTATTTTGTATACACGAAAGCACGACACGTAGTTTACACGTGCACGCATAAATAGTGTGACACCCTAGCCAGATAGGGAACAATTTCATAACTTTTTCCAATCTGAACAATCTTCCACAAAACAATCATTAATACTGAATATGCAACTTAATAATGTTTAACTGCATCACAATATTAACAAGTCCACTTCAATGGAACTTCATTGCAACTCCATTCTGGGCAAAATTTCATCAACTCATCTATTCCTTTTTTATTTCTAAGGCGCCTTTATATGCAACTTCTCCAGAAACTTTATTGCCTTAGCAACAATTATTTATTAAATTAAATCCATCCAGAGCAGCAACTCTTATATAAATTATTGACATGGGTTTATACTCCCAAGCATATAGATAGAACTAATCAGTGGCACAAGGATTTGTTTCACATTGACATGCCGTGTAAGACAGTGCAACCCATAAATGTCCAGAAAACAAAGGAAAAATTGATTAGATTTTCGCCTACAAAATGCCAGCAGTTTCTCACAGCAACTTCATCTCATTCCAGTGAAGAACTGTATCAACATCACGTAAGGAAAACACACAGCACAATTAAATATTTGGAGTAACCTTATTAGGGAAAATGTATCACTGAGCCATTGCTTTCCTTGCTCCAACTCCTCAACATTCATGTGCTCAACAGATTCTCCATACCTGTTTGTAGCAATGAATCAAACAGGTCAGTAAGTAAATAATTAACGGACTAGTCTGCAAGGCTGAAACAACATATACCCTATGAAATTTTATTAAACCGTCTGTGTCTATATTCAGTAATGATCTCCATCTCTCTAGATACCTCAAAGCCCAAGAGCTTTAGCACTTCGCAACAGATAATAGTTCAACCTTTTCCCAGTATCAATTCAATGAATAGAACTTGATTTTTATTTACATTGGAGAGACTTCTCCAAAGTAAAATGAGATATTATTTCAACCCCATCAATTGTCAAATATCTTTGGAAAATAATAAGACACAGCAAAATAAAAAGATGGAGTACGTGGAGACACATTATCGAAAATTCTTGCTGGTAATGGGTTTATAACAAATATAGATTTGGCTTTCATTATGTTTCAAAGACTGAAGCATCCCTTGATTTGCACTTCAGGAATTTTGTGAAAAACTGAAGGCCATTAATCTCTAGGAAAGACCCAGGACTTCTAGATGAACAGGAAAAATAAAGAGGGGCCTAAAAAGTTCAAGTAGGATTAACTTTTGTTACAGATAACACTCTCTTACATGAAGTCAATTTGCCTACCACTCACTGTCTTTTGACTCTTTTCCAATAAGAAAAATGTATTCATATTATTTCACAACACTTCCCTATTAGCCATGTGCCTTTAACTTTGAATATCAGCTTCAATCTCAGGGATGCAAAAGATAGACAGCCAGAGTAGGAAATTGACAGATTCCGTAAGATTGGGATCAAAATTGACTTCCTAAGGTTAGAATGAAATTGACAGATTTCTTAATATTAGGATCAGATTTGATGTATATCATTTAGTTATTACATTTTATTTAGAATAGCTTTATTTTAGGGATTTGATTTGCTATCCTCTTATTTAAGGGATTTGCTGAATATAAACCTTTAGCCAAAACCGAGTTTAAAATTTACTATGACTTGCCAAAAAATAAAAGAAAATTAGTGGGAAAGCAGAAATAGTTTACCTTATTCTCCATAGAACAAAGTGCAAATTTCCAACCAACACTTCGATTAAGATTGCATAAAAGAGCATCAATCCACTCACTCTTACCCGAATTGGGGACTCCAGTAACAATAGTCAACTCTCCCGGCACAACCTGGCTCAGAGTAAGATCAAGAACTAAGTGGATGGCATCTATTTGAAAAGGTAATGCATCATATTCATTGTTTGTTACGTCAACAGAAATCACATTTAGTTGACAATTAAATGTTGGATTTAAATATGAACTAGCATCAAAACTAGAGATAGGAAATGAACGAGTATAATGACAAAAATAAAATTGTCATTTGGAAGTATATACAATTATCTGAATGTTGTTACTTATTCCAGAAGAGAATAGTGCAAGAATTTACAATTTTTAGAAAATTGTGCAAGAACTCCTCTAATATGTAGTGTTTTCTCTTGTACACAAAACTATGTATTTGTCCCCTTCCACATAACCAAAAAGAGGAATAGAAGTTCTATGTTCAGAATCCCTTCATCCCAGATTATATCATGCAATCCATCCAATGCAATATCACGCAGTCAGATATATATAGTGCTTATTGGCCATCGAATATAAATCCTAGATCATCCACTGATTGTGAATGTGTTAACATGGGAAGCAGCAATAAGAATCTAGAGGTGATCATAAAATGTTGAGCAAACCATACTTACGTTATACAATTCATTCAAAGCCCTCCATCCAGTTGAAACTCCAAGCTCATAGATGATAATACTGGCCAATCTCTGTAGAGTAATCTTTAAAATTGAACAGCCCATTTATGGGATAAAGCTCAGCATTTTCAATGACATCCTTCAATGCGGCAGGACCAATATACATAAGGACCTACATTTAGAATATATGGCATAGTCAAAGTGACAACATCAACAAATGGTAGGAGAAATGAAGACATTATTTACCAGCTAGGAGAATACATGATTGCCCTTTCATAATGAATGGTAATGCATCTAAAAACAACATATTAAATCCATACATTTGCTCGTAAACATCTAAAATATGTTGATTACTATGAGAAAACAATTCTAATACTCTCTAATGTGTCTTAACTGATGCAACATTCAATTTTTACTCTTAAAAGATTCAGCATCATTCTTCTGTGGCCATTTGACTCGCCAACACCTATTAACCAACAAAACTTAGATTTTGTTGAATCATTTCTGATATTATACTTGTAATAATTGCAAGATAAACCTTTCTCTCCCTAAGCGGCAGGCGAGTTCTTCAGCCAAGGCTTGACTGGGTGGGTCCCCATCAGTAGCAAGTACTTTGCAGTTCCATAAATATTGATACTTTGTGTCCTAGCTTCAAAGAATGAGTAAAAGGGCATTAAAAGCAACACTTCAGTGCAAGGTTCATTATAAAATCTATGATGTCAAAGACAGTGAGGAGGGAGCTGTCTTGTTTGCTGCCCTAGCTCCAGTATACATACTGTCGAAAGTCCTAGTAACAATGGAGGACAAGCAGATAATGTTTGAAAGGCGTAACAAAGAAGTGTGGAAATGATGAAAAAATAACAATAATGATGAAAAATATAGATCAGCGAATTAGGCATATAGAAAGGGCAAGAGGGTGAATTGATGCATTTCTCCGAAGATGGAAGTCAAAAGGTTCAAGCAGGATTGAATGTAACTCAATCAAGATTGAAAATGCAAAGCACAACAATATTGGGGTTAGCCATAGATAGCTCAGGAAATAATAGAAGACATCATAAGTGGTTTGTTAAAGAGTTGCAGCCAGAAAGATACCTCTTCAGCGGAAGGGAGCTCTCTGTTTGAGACTTTTGGAGGTGCACCATCCAGCATGCTCACACAATTTTTAAAACCAGCTTCTTCCATTGCAAGCTTATTCATTTCACCTTCAACCTTAATTTAAAAATATGAGAATAAATAGCTTGACAATTTAAATTTAATTGACCATTGACAGCAGAACAATGAAGAAATTTAACTTACAATCATAATATCACTAGCTCCCTTTATATTATCCAGTCCATAAAAAATCTTTTCAGTATTGGTTTCCTGCACACATTATCAGCATCACCAGCGACATAGTATCAGACTAGTGATGGTAAAACATCAGAAGTACTTCTATGTTATACTTAAAAAGGCACATCAGAAAACTAGAACAGTCTAATTGACAGCCAGCACCATAGTATGAATGGTTGGTGCAGTAGGAAAACTATATAATCACAAAGAACACCTTACAAATAGTGTTTTTCTTGTAAATTTGAATCTTTTTAGGCAAAGAGAACAACTAACAATTCGCGTAGACATACCTGTCAAAATTTCCTAGTAATATCCCTATACTTGATGCTAACAAATTCTCCATTTCTTCGATAGGTGAAAGCAATAGCAATCTGTATTGAAATCTTCATTAGACATTCTTCCAGAGAGATTAGTAATTAAATCAAATTCAAGTTACTAAATTACAATAGCTTCAAAGAGTCAAAACAATGTTTCTGACACCCCTCTCCGTCTCTCTAAAGTCTGTTCCCCGCCCCCTCTCTTCTTTCAGGAGAAGGGCAAAGGGCCCAGGTTTCAAGCTCGATGAGGATACGGTGGAAATGTAATTACGGCCATGGCTAGAAATAATTCTTTAGCATGACAAAACAACCTCGTGATTGCACACAAATATACATGAACATTTCTGAAAATAAAACGACATCTGCACCTGGTTGCCTCTTCTTTTTTGCATTACAGAATTTCTCTGCAGTGTTTCCCCAGATATCATTCGCTCAGCAAAATATGCAAGTAGCTGAAACAACAGTCAGAGGGCATCAACAGTGTTGAATATCTCCGTCAGATATAGAAAAACCACAAAGAGAACCGGTATAGAATCATAGAAAGGGAACAAACGGTCTAAATTATCTAAACAAGAAAAGAGGCACAAGATTTTGCAGTGCCAAACATGCAGCAAGCCTATAAATTATTACAAAATATACACATTCAAAGTTTATTAAGATTCAATGACACTGGTATCAATCAAGAGATTAAACAGAAAAAAATCCCCAAGATTTGGGATTTAATGTAAACTGTACAAGGCTTTAGATGTTCACTGACTCATTGACAAGTAGTGCACGTATTGACTTTCTATGCTTGACTAGCATTCAAGGTTTCCATGAAAGTTCTATCTCTTGGTCACACCATGCATTCAGATTATATTAAGTTGTAAAAGTCCACATTTGATTCCTTGTACAATAAAAAATAAATAAAATAAAATAAAACATGTAATGTTCTAGTCTTCTAGTCACAGGTCTACTCAGAAAGAATTCTGCAATCCCAATTATTAAAAAGCACGCTTGAAACTATAATTTATAGATCATAACAGCAGAGTTTGGTGATAACTTCTCAAACAGATGTGAAACAACATTAGCAAAAGAGATTCTACTTCCCAATTAATTGTATGGAAGATAATGTCCAAACATATATAACAAATTAATGGTAACTACCTCATTGCACAAAGGTTCCAGTTCCAGACTCTCTTCTGTGATTTCTCTGAATGGTTGTTTTGCTTTGGCTATTCTACTCATTTTTGCATAAGTAGATTTTACAGCAGCAAAGGCCTTCAAGCAAGATAAGCACTAGATCACATGAGTCATGTACCATTGGTAGTCAGTTAAGTAACTTCATTTGAAGCATACCCTTGTAGTGCCTCTCCACCCACATTTAGCCCGAAAGCAGGTCCACATTGCTGCAGCACTATGACATACAGGGGTATATTAATATAATTCTGTTAAAAGAAAAGGAAAACGCATAAAACAAAGTATTATAGGAAACTTACCCATCTTTTGTGATGTGAAGAGATAAGCTTTTCTCTTCTGAATCCCCACCTTTGCACTACAAAGTCGACAACGAGGAGAGTCGAACAATGGAACAAACAACTAAAATGAGCACGCACTGGTATGTATAGTTCTGACTAATTGAAATGCAGTCTCGTTGTAAATAATTATATGGTTTCAGCTGTTGTTAACTATTATAACTTGTCAAGAAACAGAATTCTTCTGCAGCATTGCCGCTTCAAATGAAAATCTGTTGGCATGCTTTCTGTAGTTCTAGTTGGAAGTGATTGATATAGATACTGTATACAGAACTTGTTTCTTCATATACAGTCGTAGCAAAATGTTTGTTACTAAATCGCAATATCGTTATAGCTGAATAAACTGAAACATGACAAGTCTCTACGCAAAAGAATATTTAAAAGCACGTACGCTCGGACATGTTAAACCATAGTATTGCCCTGGCTTACAAGCATCTCCATCAATCCCAATCTCCTCAAACTTCTGCTCTAACATCCTCAACTGCTCCGATTCTAGCAATTGCTGCTCCGGGGTCTCCAAAACGACTCCAGAAACTAGACCAAATCAAATAAAAACATTCTTCAAAATCCATTAAAAACAGAACAGAAAAAACTAGCCACATTCAATTATCTTCAAATGATGGTACCACTTCTATGATGCTGTTGCAGTAGTTTTGTGATACCGTATTTTTGTTTCTCTTCGTAAAAATTTCAAATGAAGTTTTCTTCAAACAACGCTAAGAATTCAGCTTTACCCTATTTTTATCCAACGTGTATAATACCCGCATACTTAAGTATCAAATTAGATAAACAAACTTAAATACCAAATGAGTTTTGACAGAAAGAAAATTGTTTAACAGTAACGCTATAAAAATGCTCTCTCCACTTAACTAGTTGTACCTTCATCTGACAGTCAATTTTCATACATTAATAATGCAGCAAATAGATTATGAGGGAATAAAACATCAAAAAAAAACCTGGTCTGGGTATAGGCATGGCGGCATGAGGGTAATAACTCAACCCAGAGGTCATCCGATGAATTGGAGATATGGCTGAAGAAAATGCTATATTTTTCCTATGAGTACAAAATAACCGAGGTTGCGAAGTTGAAGAAAAAGGGGCCGCATATTTATGTGTATGTGTAACCGGCGCGAGTGTAGACTTAAGCAGAAGCAAGTATTTGGAGCCCATGAAAAATGCATTGTTGTAGTTGGAATTGGTGTTCAGAAACAGTCTCCTCTGAGGTAAAAGAAGCATATTTCAAGTTGCAAGGGCTTATTTTTATTGACAAGAAGAAGAAGAAGAAGAAAATGCTTGAAATTCCATGGATGAGAAAGAAAGAGCAGAAAGAAAAGGCTTAGGGTATACTTCGATTCGATGTTGCACTCTTCGGCGACTGGTTTTGTCTCTTTTTTTCTGCCTTCTTGAGAATGGAATAACATTTGTAAGAGTATGTTTGGAACACGTTTTTTTGAAAGAATGTATTATTGAATAGTAAATTGATGGAGAATGAGTGGTTAAAAATGAAAGAAAAGTTATTGATGTAATGAAAAATATTATTTTATTGAAAAATGTGTGGTTGAAAATGAGTAGAAGAATGAGAATGAAAAAAAAAATGTATACCTTTAATAATCGCACTTGGGTATCGCTATTTAAGCTCCGATTTGATAATCAATATTTTAAAATTTTTTATTCTAAATATATATTTTTTTTCACATACGTTCATCCAATAAAATATTATACTCGTAAATTCAAATTTGTTTTTTTACTTTTAATCATACATTATCTAAAGACTCATTATTCAAAACTTCGTCTTGCCCAAATTATGATTATTAAACAAGGGCTTAATAAATGAAATGCTAGTTGATTTGAAAGAGGGGCTTAATAAATAAAATTCTAGTTGATTTGATTA
The DNA here is from genome assembly GCA_035079005.1 of Fraxinus americana. Classification (NCBI taxonomy): domain Eukaryota; kingdom Viridiplantae; phylum Streptophyta; class Magnoliopsida; order Lamiales; family Oleaceae; genus Fraxinus; species Fraxinus americana. The sequence continues at coordinate 34,522,392 of CM068709.1, read as the reverse complement.
GCTTTTAAATTCGCCCTTGTTTAACGTGAATTAAAATTAGAATTAAGCTAGTTGTATAATTTTATTTGTACATCTCGGCTGATATTTCATGATGCGTAAAAATTGAGGTGATTGATAACTTTTAAGTGTTATTTAAATCAATGGCAAAAAGGTGTGTCACGCCATAGAATATAAACAAAACTGTCAATCAAGATATAAATATAGCTCTCAATTGGTCAGACTTTGTATTTGCTCCCCAATGGTCACCAGTTCCAGTTCACTCGAGACTACTGAGGTGAGTATCAGATCGTAAACTGTAGGACCCCATATGATTAGTCGAGGTGGCACAAGTTGGCTCGAACATCCACGATTATAAAAAAAAATATAAATATAGCAAAACTGTTAAAAAGACCCATTTTATGTGGATTAAAATTAGATTTTTAGTAGATTTTGATAAAAGTTATAAAATGTGTGGTTGAAAAATTGTGATTTCCATAAAATGTGTAGTTAATATCAATTGTTGACTTTGACTTAAATTAAAATCTCTACCAAATGGTGGCTAAATTTTTAGTAGATTTTGATAAAAGTTAATAAGACGTGTGTTGAAAAGTTTTGGATCGAATAAAATAACCGGAAAGAGAATAGAGAAGAATTGCATTACCAATAAATCTTTGAAAATCAGCGCTGCCTCAATTTTTCATTTTATAAGGTTTGGGATTGGGGGTAAAAAGCTTATTGAAACAATAGCAACACCAAATGAAAAATATGTCAAGCTTAGGAATAATAAAAGTTACTTTTTAAGTGATTCATTTATTTATTTATTATTTTCATTCACGTTTTACCTTTTCCACTTTTAAATAAAAAAATTACTTTGACAGTAAAATTAAAGGCATTGAATACGAAGAGGCAACAATGAAAAATTGAGGTATTTTAAGATTATCAAGTGCTCAGGATGCAATCTTCTCACGAATAAGACTGTATAAATGATTTGCCTTTTTGAGATGTCACATTTCCACATCTAACAATATGTCAACGGCACAGAATTGACTATCTTGGACACAATTTGCTGATTGATGCTTCATTCATAGCTTGTGGTTGATTGGGGTCTGTCTCTCTTGCCATGCTATCTGATCCACTTGAAATAAAATATGCAGGTCGTTGAGGAATAGGTAAATTGTCCGAGTAACTTTTAAGCATAAGAAGTATTGACGCCATTTTTGGTCTTTCATTGACATCTTCTTCGACACACAATAAGCCAATTTGGATGCATCGAATGACTTCATCCAAAACATGAGACTCTTGCAAAGTTGGATCCATCAATTCCAAGGGTGCACCATTTCTCCAAAGCTTCCAAGCCTGTGTAAACAAAACTAGCCTTAAAACCTATTTGATTAATTTAGAAATTTTATTCATATTTATCTAATAATATGTTTTAATATGAACATTCGAGTACCCTAATTTACAAGTGGAATTGAACTTTGCACTTACATAGCTTATGAGGTCTCTTGTACCATGTGATTTGTAAAAGCCGTTACTCTTCTTGCCGCTTAGGATTTCCAAAATTAGGACTCCAAAACTAAAGACGTCGGATTTTACTGAGAATTGACCGTGCAATGCGTACTCTGGAGCCATGTAACCACTACAAGACAAAAATACGATTCCACATCATAAGGGTAGATAAATGTTGATATTGAAAATAATATAAAGTGGAGCTTACTATGTGCCAGCAATCCTAATAGTATTTTCTTGAGATTGTTCAACATCAAAAATCCTCGCCATGCCAAAATCTGATATTTTTGGGTTCATGTCTCTGTCTAAGAGTATATTGCTAGCTTTGAGATCACGGTGTACAATTTTAAGCAGAGAATCTTCGTGTAGGTAAAGCATTCCTCTTGCTATTCCTTCAATGATCTTGTAACGTCTTGACCAATCCAAGAGCTGCTGTTTTTCTGGATCTTTACATCCATGGAGGAAATGAATCAAGATAATTAGCATTGATTGGGAATAACTTTGAAATTCTGATGCAAGTTTCATGGCTGCAAATGCACGGAATTCAATGAACAGCAGTATTCACATTGATGCTTACCGAAAAGAAAGTGATCAAGACTTCTATTTGGCACAAATTCGTATATGAGAATCTTCTCTTCTCCTTCCAAGCAAAAACCTAGTAATCTTGTTAGATTCTTGTGTTGAAGCTTGGCAACGATTACAATCTCATTCTTAAATTCTTTTGCACCTTGTGTTGAACTTTTAGAAAGTCTCTTCACAGCTATCTCTCGTCCATCTGGAAGGATACCCTACATACATTGCTTGATACACAGTATTAAACAATAATATAGCAATATATATTTGAAGGGATAAACATCACATCGACTTTAGTACCAACATATAAAGAGTTGGGCTACTCATCTTAATATAATAAAGTTTGATCTTAAGTCGAAATTTCAAGGCTTAATACTATACATTTACCATCACCAAACTAGCCATATGTTTATATAACTATCCAGGAAAGTGTGAATGCAAAGTAGCAGCGAAATAGGATAATTATATTATGCCAATTGCCAAACATAGAGAAACTATATATTCCTTAAATTACCTTGTACACGTCACCAAATCCACCTGCTCCAATTTTATTGTCAGCAGAAAAGCTGGTAGTAGCAAGGTCAATAGTGTTAAACTCATATTGCAGGGCCTCAACCGTCGAAATTTCATCTTCTTCTACACACAAAAACAACAAATCATGAGTAAAAAAACGAACGTGCAGGACAAGAAAAAAAGCTTTTTACATTTAAATTCTTGAAATTTTATTTTAAAGGTGCAAAACCAATGATCGATGCAATCAGTAAAAACTGCTGAATATGTACAAAAAGTAAATCAGCGGATTTCATGCTATCACACCATCCAAATTCAGTTTACAGAAATTCTATCGAAAGGGAATTTTTCTACTTCCTTTTTGACCATCCGTGGCTTACCATTTCTCTCCTTTATAGTACCATATTGTTTCTTCTTCTTCGTTCTCCCAGTCAAGAAACGTAAGCCTACCAGCAAGACCACTAAGGAAACAACAACAATTGGAACAACGATAGCAATAATAACTTGTCTTGAGATTCCCCTGTTTCCTGTATTAAGAACAAAAATGTAAATTGGGATTTCAAAACTTGCTTCTATTTATATTTGTTTGAGTATCTTCAAAAAATAAAACCCAGACTCAAGTTTTCTAGCCTATGTTGAACTTAACATTCGTGTAAAAATTGATGGAGATATCCAGACATGTGTAGTGCTAGGTTAGGAACCCTATTTAGTGTTTGGTGATGCGTGAGAATTGAGGTAAAAGAGATGTTTTACATTAGGACGTTACCTTGTTTGTTATTAGGCGCAGGTGCAGGTGCAGGTGCAGGTGCAGGGACGGTTTTGGCGTTGTAGAAGGGGTATATCTCATACCTAATATTGCAGCTAGGGGAAATAACTCTACCTCCTTTCTTATATTCACAACATGATGGTAACTCGTTGATGGCATTTTGAAGGCAGAAGTCACAATCTTTACTAGAAAGATCAGGTGTGCACTGCGCCAGGGTATACAACTTCACAGATTCCGTAAAGTCAGCATCTTTCGTAGCAAATTTCTTGCCAGAGAATTTATTAGCAGCCTGAAGTGACGTCTCATTCATCGTACCTACTAACACATAGATGAAATTATATGGATTACCGCTGATATTCTCAGTATTAGATAGGTCTACCAAAAATGACAAATCCACCCAGGAGAATATGGATCGATTTGAGTACCGTAACATGCATTCATCATACCAAATTGTTGCCTCTTTTTCGTTGGGACAACGTTGCAAGATTATAGTTGTAGCATTTTCCACACATTTCTCACAAACATCGGTGTTAACATCACCTCTACATAGAAAGAGACCATAGACTGTGTCCGGAGGGTTGTGGCCAATAGTGTAGTTATAATATCCATTCTCCTGGGTAGCATTTGAGGATAAAGTAAGGAGAAGTTGATTCAAGTTGGACTGATAGGTGCTATTAGGACTGTACGTAGTTGTATTTGGGCAGAAATGATAAAGATAATTCACGGAGCTAACCCTTCTCGTGCTAAAGAAAAAGAGAAAGCAAAACAACAAAAAATACGCAGAGATGCTCAAGGCCGACATGGTCTGCTACTGCTATATTTTGATCTCGAAACCATCTTCTGCACATCAAGCTTTTTCAGGTCATCATTCTCGCCAACAATCATCACTTTGTCCGACTCTATATTATGACCAATGGCGTAAAGAGATAGGAAACTTCATGAATGACAGTCATTGCTACGGGAGTTAATTTCCTGGGGATTACAAAGAGATAGAAGTGACAATAATTATTTATTTTATTACTACATAAATTATTAAATAAATAATTACATTTAATTAACGAAGATATTGAATTCATTAATAAATTTTAAAAATATATAGTACACTTAAAATATTGAATTACGTTCAATTATTATTGATTACACGATTAAAATATCGGATTTTAATGCGAAGTTGCCACGTATTATATACTCTGGAGTTATGTAACTACGAATTACCCGTTGGGAGATATGTATTGAATTACGTTCAATTATTATTGATTACATGATTAAAATTTATTACACATAATAATAATAATAATAATAATAATAATAATAATAATAATAACAATACAATTAAATTAAAGAATGAAATATATAATAAAATAGGGAGAAGGGAATTTTGGTTAATAATAAATGAAAGACACGATGGGGAATATATCATTGCAAATGTTTGCACCAAAATGATGCCGTCTCCATTGGAGCTGCCTCATATTCACATATTGTTGCTTTTGTGTTTGATAAGACAGATAGAAAGATTAGTTATATATTTTATTAAGAACCAGTTTGAATCTCACTTTTTGTTCGAAATGCATTTTGATAGAGAACGTGCAGACAAACAAAAAAAAGAATTTACGTGCAATATTATTTTATTGAAAAATGTGTGATTGAAAATAAAAGAGAGAAAAATGTATTTTGAAAATCATGAGACCAAATAAGGACAAAATTATTCAAATATTTAGATATGTTCAATTTGATCTGATGTCTTGAACTCTTGTTCCATATGGTGTCTAATCAAGTTTAGTACTACATAAAATGCATGATGGATAGAGTCCATATTTTTGGTGCTTCAACAAGTTGTCTAAATTTTTAAGGTACTGTTCGTGCTCGGTAGATGTAATAAATTGACTAAGGATCACGATATTCTACAAGTTCTAGTTGGGCTGAGGCAAGAAATGAGACTACTGATAAGTGTAGTTTTTATACATATTCGAAGCGTTAAATCATAATATTTTATTATCTTTGGAATTAAATTTTACCTAATTTATGTTAAATTGTATTTTGTATGTAAAACTTTGTGTTTAATGAAGAATTGAAGAAAAAATGCAAAATAGTAAAAAATGAAAAAATTTATAATACGATGACTTGGAAGGAAGCATTAAATTAATTGGGCTTTAATTTGAAATGTCAATAGATTTGGACTCTTTGTTTGAAATGAATAAAAAAAAGGTTGTGAATTATTATATATACCCACGTTCACGTACAGGCCGGCTAATATATATATATATATAGTCACGCAGTGGCCGGCAGTTTTTGGAGGAAATATAGAGCAATTGTGGCTGCAAGATATATAATATATACACACAAAAAACAACAGCTTCGGGGGGAGAAAAATAAGGGCATAAATTATAGGGATAATTGCAGCAAAGGTCCCAAACCTTTCAAATTTTTGCGCACTTTACCCTAACCTTTGATTTGTGCCAGAGGAGATCCCAAACCTTTCAAAAATATGCGCCGGAGGTCCATCTGGATGGATTCCGTCCAGTTGACCGTTAATTGACTAAGAAAAATGATTTTGACCAAATCTACTAAGGGCAAAATGGTAACTTTAAAATTAATATTTTCACAACTATTATTACCAATTAAAAAAACAATTAAACTAAAAATAAATAAATAAAAATGCCCCCACCCCCATCTTGATCTTCTTCCTCGCAAAGAAGCTTTCGCCGCCGCTGCAGTAGCACCTCCTCCACCACCGCATATTCACTCCACCACCACCACCTCTGCATACCGATCTAACAACCCCCAACATCTTAACATCAGGAACCACAGGAATCCCCCGAACGGATTTTCAGATCCGGTGCTTACATGTGCCAAATCGTCGATTCAATCATCCATTTAGTCTCATCATCCACCGCTGCCAGATCCTCCACGAATCTCCTCACAGACCTCATCCTCAGCTCCCTCGTCGTCGCTGCCAGATCCTCATCCTCGATCTACCCGCAGCTGTGAATAAACAATTCCCATCCGCCTCCACCTCACAGACAAATAAAGAACCCCCACCTAAAACCAGTGAAAATACTAGAATCCCACAAAATTAGGCAAGCAATAGTCATAATTATTGTTAGGCTTTTTCTGTTTGGGCGGTGGTTCAACGGAAACTTGAGGTGGTTCCATGCCCGGGGAAGTGCACAAGCTTGAGATTAAGTTGTTACTTGGAATCAGATTTAATGAAGAAGATGAGTTGTTTCCTGGGGATAATCTTACCATTTCAGAGAAGCATGAGGCTGCTGAGAAATCCATTATTCAGGCTGATTTCAACTTGCTGAGTTCCTGTACGCAAATGAAAAGTAAATTGCGTAAAGAAAATAGAAGAAATGGACTTGGGAGTTGGTTTTGGGCGGCGTGGGTTTCTCTTCCTCTGGTTCAGGCGGTGGTGGTGCCGACACAGAGGATGTGGTAGTGCCGGCTGCCACTGTTGTTGGAGAGGAAGAGAGAGTTTTTTTATTTTTTTTTTTTCTATTTTTTTGTTTATTTATGTAATGGGTTAAAATATGTAAAATTCCTATATTACCCCCTCCTAATTTTGTCAAAATTGAATCAATTTTGACTTTTGGGTTGACTAACGGTCAACTGGACGGAATCCGTCCAGATGGACCTCTGGCGCATATTTTTGAAAGGTTTGGGATCTCCTCTGGCACAAATCAAAGGTTAGGGTAAAGTGCGCAAAAATTTGAAAGGTTTGGGACCTTTGCTGCAATTATCCCTAAATTATATATTCTCTCGCAGTGGCCGGCAACTTTTCTGAGAAGAAAAAGGAAAGTGGCTGAAATTGAAATATATAGGAGAAGTCAATTTGTACACAACTGTTTTTTGTTTTTTCTGTCATTTTGTACTCACATGTGAGTGGGCTCCATGTGAATAAAATATTATTATAAAAAATGGGGCCCACCCCAATGTGTCTATTATGTGATTTTCATATAATTGATTTTTCTGTAACATCTTTCAAATATATATATATATACAAAACACGCATAGTGGCAGCAAGCAATTAATATATATAGACACACACATTGAGCAGCTGATTTGGACGCACAAAAAGTGGAGGAAATTGGCCGGCAACACGTAATTTGGATATTATTCACGTTCCGTCAATTTTTGGTGATGTATTTTTACTTTTGCGTGTTTAATTTCAACGTTATGAGTGGCTAAATACTTTTATGTTAGGATGGATAATATAGATTAAGGTTTTTATTATATATTTAATTTCAAGATTTTCATGCCATTTTAATACTTGTTAATTAATTATTGTGTATTTAATGCTAATATTTGTTTGCGCATTAATTAATTGATTTAGGGATAATACTGAGATATAGAGGTGATGTATTGCAGCAAAAATCCTAACCATCCAATCACATAATCTTACCTACAGTTTTAATTTGAGTTTGTTATTTTATTCAAGGAAAATTGCAGCAATGGTCGCAAACCTTTGCCTTTTTTGCAGACTTTACACTAACCTTTGTTTTGTGCTGCGGATGTCCCAAACCTTTCAAAAATATGCACCGGAGGTACAATGGATGGGTTCATCCATTTGACCGTTAGTTGACCAAACAAATTGATTTGACCAATTTTAGTAATGGTAAAATGGTAAGTTTGCATTTTATATTTTTCCAAATATTATTAACAATTAAACTAAAAACCAAAAAGAAAATATGCCCCATCCACCCCCACGCCATTTTCCCCTTCAACTCCGGCCAGCCACCACCCAAATCACTGGACATATATACCACTAGAAAGCCCTCACCACCCTCTAGAACTTCCACCCAATGCCCTGCCTCAAACCCACCTGAACTCGCCGAAAAATTAAGCCAAAACAGCCTATTCGAATCCCCCAAAATGGCTAAAATCTCCAATTCCGGCAACACCCATGCCATGCCCAACATTCCAGGTAATTACACACATTAAGGCGCCCCTGTACATGGTCATCAATCATCTTTATACGCACAGAATCAAAACCGACAAGCTACATCTTCGAACACAACAACTTCGCGACTTTCAGATGGCTTTTCCAGTGTCGGTGGTAGGACCTATGATTACGGACAACCACCACAAGCACCTACTCTTCATGACGCGTCCAATGAACATATGGGTCTTCCCCACTTTGACTTGAAATGACAATTCATTCTTTCTATCGATTTTGGTTGGGGGTTCAATTGATTTTGGTTGGGGGTTCAATCGATTTTGGTTAGATTTTGTTTGTTTTGTATTACGGTAGTCGACGACAGATCTGGTGGTTTTACAATGGTGCGCGGCGATGGAGACATGATGGCTTATAGTTTGGTTGGATGTTGGGGGTGGAGAGAGTGAAGTTGGGGAAGAAGAAGGAGACGGGGATGGGGTGACGCTTGAGGGCGTGTGAATTTTACGAATGATGAAAGAATATATTCGACCATTAAGGGTCGGGAATTGAAATAACTCATAAATTCATTATGCGATACTTAATTCTTCGCACACAAACGTCGATTTTAGTTTTACATTGGAAAAATAGATTTTAATTTTCATATTGTGATTTTGAATCTGTAATTAAATTTAATATTATGATTTCAATCTATAAAAAGTCATGATAGCCAGCTAAATCTTTTTACTTTGCTTGATTGACTGGCCACCAATTAGGTAATAGTGCATATTTGTGTGTTTGTTAGGTTTTAGTTTTGTTTGAGGACAAATAAAAAGTCAAGTCTGGAAGCTTGACAAGTATAGTTGTTATACCTATTCGAGATGCTAAATAATGATATTTTATTGTCTTTTGAATTAAATTTTACCTAATTTATGTTAAATTGTATTTTGTAGGTAAAACTTTAAGTTTAGTGAAGAATTGAAGTAAAGAATGCAAAATAGCGAAAAAATGGAAAAATTCATAGTACTAGGACTTGGAAGGAAGCATTAAATTAAGAAATAGGTCATAAAGTTTACTTTTCAACATTCAGGTGATAAATAAGATTATTAACTATATTATTTTCTCTCTATATCCCAAATCTCGTGTACGCCACTGCCAGACAAGACGCCACCACCATTGCCACGCTCAAGGGCCCACCACCGAGCGGCGTCGCTCTAAAGAAGCAGCGCTGCGACAATCCCAAACCAAGATCTTTCTTCCTTCTCTATATCTCTCTCTATCACCCACTCTACCAACCCACCCATCCCTCACACTCTCTGTACCATCTATCCGACAGAGCATAATCGTCGGAGAAAAAGCTACAAGTAGATCTTTCAAACCCTAAAATTCTCACCCTCGTTCTTTCCATCTTCTATTTCTTTACACACCTAACCACCCACCATCTCCAACATCACCAGCTGCAGCGAAGCTTCTCGTCGCATCGACGATGACATCGCTGCTACTGCAAAGCAATAACGAGCTCTACTCACAATAGCGCTGTTTAGTAATGGGGATGTGGAGCCTTTTGACAACAGTACATGGTCGGTGTAATGGATGATGTCTAGATGAATCGCACAATATAGTTTAGTTTCAGTAGAAGATCTAGTTCCATTTTCTTTACTATTCCTCTTTCGGATTAGTGGTTTGTATATTCTGCAAACAATTTACTGGGAACACCTTTTTGTGAATTCAATTAAATCTTGTTTCTTAATCTATTTGTGCATTCCTATTTTCCCTTTGTTTACAGTAATACCGACGTTGTCCGTTGGTTAAACTCCAGGCCCGTTGGTTAAACTCTGGTAGTTTGTAATTTGTTTTGTTTGTATTTTGTGGTTTTTGTTGGTGATTATTGGTTGGTGGTGGTGGTGGTGGGGTGGTTATGGTTAGGTGGTGGTAGTGGTGGTGTTGGCAGTTGTGGTTATGCTGGAGGCGATGGGGCGAGGTAGCACAACATTTAATTAATATCATCATTGTCGTGAATTTAAGTTGAAAGTGGTTGATGGCAGTAGAAAAAAATTTAGTGCAGAACAACAAAAATCAATTATTTTCTGTCGATCTACGCAGTAGATTTGGTTTTTGAATTGTTGGAGTTTGTTCGTGGTTTTTTGATCCATTTGATGTGGTGTGTGCAGATTGTTTGTGGTGATCATTTGTGACCAAATATGTATTTATTGTGACTGTTTGTGACCGATTGTGACGGGTTATTGAAACCGATTGTGACTTGAAATTCTGAAAAAATTTTGAAAGTTGGGAGTGGGTGGACGGGGGGTGGGTAGGTTGATCGGAGCATGAATTGGAGTGGTCATTTGAGCAGGTTTTTCGAGAGGCTGCTAGAGTGATTGCTAGAATAGTCGCCAGAGCGGCTGCCGGAGTGATCGTCGGAATAGTCGTCGAAGCAGTCGCCGCCTCTGATGGAGAGAAAATGGTAGAGAGATGATAGAGAGTATACAGAGAAGGAGAATGATTTAAATTTGAAATTTAATAAATTGGGATAATTGTATTATATTATAATTAAAAATACTTAATAAATTGATTTAAGACCTGATTTTTGAAAAGATTTTTGGAGTTTGTTATTTTTTTGAAACGTAATTCTTATATGTAGGATTTATGTACCGTTCTCTTAAATTAATTGGGCTTTAATTTGAAATATCAATGGGCTTGGACTCTTTGTTTGAAAAGAATTTAAAAAAAAGGTTTGTGAATTATTATATATATACCCACATTCACGGACACAGGGCCGGCTAAAAAATATATTAGAGATATACAGACGCAAAGGCTGAAATTGGAGAAAACAACGACAGCTTCTAGGAAAACAGGAGCAGCAATATATGTGTATATATATATATATATATATTTTGACGCAGTAGCCGACAGTTTTGGAGGAAATATAGAGCAATTGTGGTCGCAAGATATATACTACATATACATACACACACACAAAAAAAGCTTGTGGGGGGAGAAAAATAAGGGCAGAAATTATATATATTCACACAATGGCCGACAGTTTTTCTCAGAAGAAAAATGAAAGTGGCTAAAATTGAAATACACACACACACACACACATTGAGCAGATGATTTGGACGCACAAAAAGTGAAGTGAAGGAAATGGGCAGGCAACACGTAATTTGGATATTATTCACATTCCATCAATTTTTGGTGATGTATTTCCACTTTTGCATGTTCAATTTCAACGTTATGAGTGACTAAACACTTTTATGTTAGGATGTATGATGTAGCTTAAGGTTTTTGTTATATTTTTAATTTCAAGATTTTCATGTTACTTTAATACTTGTTAATTAATTATTGTGTGTTTAATACTATTATTTGTTTGCACAATAATTAATTGATTTAGGGTTAATATTGAGACCAAGATGTGATGCATAATTCTAGCTCGTACAATAATTAACATATACATTAGAAGAGATCGAGAGATAATTATAAACTATGTGATCTTTGTTGAATTCCTATAGATAAATGCGTTTATATGTGTGTGAATTTATATAGAGATATAATAAGTTCGGGCATATGAATATGGCTTATTAGCACAAAACGTCCCTACGTTTAATAGTTAGTGTGCAAAACGTCCCAACGTTTCATTTTTTTACATTTTTGCCCCTATTTCAACGTTTCAGTGTGGAAAACATCATTTTCACTATTTTTCAGTGTAAAATGACCATTATACCCTCAAATTTAAATAAAACAAATAAAATGAAAAGAAATATAAAAAATAAATTGTAATTATACTCCCAAACTTTTTAAAAAGTGCAAGTAAGTCCAAAAGTCTTATTAAAAGGATTAAGCACAAAACGTCCCTACGTTTGACACTTAATGCGGAAAACGTCCCTATGTTTCAAACATGTTTATATTTGCTCAATAACACAAAACGTCCCTACGTTTGACACTTATTGCGTAAAACGTCCTTACGTTTCATTTTTTTTTTACATTTTCGTCCTTATTTCAACGTTTCATTGCGGAAAACGTCATTTTCACTATTTTTCAATGTAAAATGACAAATATACCATCTTATTTAAATAAAACAAAAAAGGAAAATAAAAAAAAATTAATTATAATTGTGCTCCCAAACTTTTCAAAAAGTGCAAATGAGTTTAAAAATCTTATTAAAACATTCAAACTACCAGTCCTTCCCTCCTCCTTCAACCTTATCCTCCCTCTACCACCTAAACCATCAGACCCCACCACCTTTCAAACCATCACACCTCCATCTACAATCCTGGTTTAGGTGGTGGAGGGAGGATAAGGTTGAGAGAAGAGGAAATGACTGGTAGTTTGAATGTTTTAATAAGATTTTTGAACTCATTTGCAATTTTTGAAAAGTTTGGGAGCACAATTGTAATTTATTTTTATTTTTATTTTCCTTTTTTGTTTTATTTAAATACGATGGTATATTTGTCATTTTACATTGAAAAATATTGAAAATGACGTTTTCCGCAATGAAACGTTGAAATAAGGACGAAAATGTAAAAAAAAATGAAACGTAAGGACGTTTTACGCAATAAGTGTCAAACGTAGGGATGTTTTGTGTTATTGAGCAAATATAAACATGTTTGAAACATAGGGACGTTTTCCGCATTAAGTGTCAAACGTAGGAACGTTTTGTGCTTAACCCTTTTAATAAGGTTTTTGGACTTACTTGCACTTTTTAAAAAGTTTGGGAGTATAATTACAATTTATTTTTTATATTTCTTTTCATTTTATTTGTTTTATTTAAATTTGAGGGTATAATGGTCATTTTACACTGAAAAATAGTGAAAATGATGTTTTCCACACTGAAACGTTGAAATAGGGGCAAAAATGCAAAAAAATGAAACGTTGGGACGTTTTGCACACTAACTATCAAACGTAGGGACGTTTTGTGCTAATAAGCCTTTTGCATATCTCCCAAAAATAAACTACACTCTTTTTAAAATTGGATGGAAAATGTTTGGGTTTTTTTTTTCAAATTCTTTTTCAATCACATGTTCACACGATAAAATATTTTATACGTAGACTTAAAATATTTTCCTACTTGTTAGCCCTATTTAACAATTATTATTTTAAAACTCTTTAATTTTCAAACTTATTTTCAACTACACATTAACACAATAAAAAAATTTTGCGCTTAAAATCAATTTTTTTTTTCTGTTAACCACACATTTTCCTAAAAAGTCACTATTCAAGACTCAAGTTCCTCGAAATAATGGCCATCAAACATGGCTTAATCACACATTCTCCAAAACATTACTATTTCAAAATTCATTTCTCCATTAACTCTTTTTAATGTTTGTCAATGAGTCAGTTTTCCAATTTCCTGCCATTACAGACCTTTTTAAGTAATTCCCTCTAAATATTAATCTAGACACAAAATCTCTAGTCTTAAAACTTTTACACTAATATATGATTTCTCTCTCTCTTGAGATATCTCATAGTTCTTATCCCATGTTCTACTATCTTAGACACATTTCACTTATCGATCCTTCATTTATAGACATGAGCTGGTTGGGATCTAGCTCTTTTGTTGTGCAATCTGATCTATTCGAAAAATAAAATGCAAGTCGACGTGGAAGAGGCAGAGCATTTGAGTAAGCAAGCATAGCAAGTACTGATGCCATTCTTGGTCTTCTATCAACATTTTCTGGAACACACAATAACCCAATTTGGAAGCATTGAATGACTTCATCCAACACATAAGACTCTTGCAAAGTTGGATCCATCAATTCCAAGGGTGTACTATTTCTCTCTAGTCTCCAAGCCTGTTCAGGCAAAAGTAGGTTAAATTGAAGTTAATATTTTTATAAATATTTTGTTTACAACATTTTTGGTAACCTAGAGTTATAGTATGCACATTTTATCACATTTGAGTATCCTAAATTTACAAAAGGAAGCAAACTCACATAGCTTATCAGGCCCTGGCTTGTACAATCTAATTTGTAGAAGTTGTGTTATTATTCTCGATCGCCTCTTATGATTTCCAAAACCATGATGCCAAAATTAAAAACATCAAATTTTACTGAGAAGTTGCCACGCATTGTGTACTCTGAAACCATATAACCACACACAATCCCATTCCACGTCATATACAAGTCAAGATTAATGAAGAGAATGAATCGCGTTAATAATTAGCATGGATTGTTAGCACTCGCCCACTTGGGTTTTAAAGGCCAAGTCTAGAAATGAAAAGATAAAGGCAATTCATTAAAAATAGGAATTGAGAAATTATATTTCTCTATATTTTCTTGGGTGAATTCATGTTTATCGGTAGCCAATGTATAAAAAGACGAGGAAAAAAAAGTGTATAAAAACATTCTGAAAAAAACTGTGAATATATAAAAGGGTATATGACCTAGAATGACTTATTTATTATCATATCATAGCATACTAAGAATTATATTTCTGTAAATTACCTTGTAAACACTTCCTAATCCACCTTCATCAATTTGTTATCGTGAGAAAAGTTGTTGGTAGCAAGCTTAATGTTGTTCAAATCATATTGCAAAGGTTCAGCTGCCAAAATCTCATTTCCTTCGTCTACAAACAAAAAATAGCACATCATTACCCAAAGTTCTTTAAGTTTGGAGGGTCTAATGCTAAAATTGCAAAACACTTGAAACTAAAATCTTTATTGGATAAAGTCATTTTTTACTTTTGTATAGATAAAATCATTTAAACACTTAAAACTAAAATCAAATAAAAGTCTTTTTAAAAAAATAAATAAAAGAAGTTCATAAACTAAAGTCAAATATAAGGTTTTCAAAAAAAGGGGAAAAAATTAATAAAATGCTCCTAGACGCGCCTTGTTGTGCCTAGTCGACTATTAAATGGTCAACTTAGTAGTTGTTAGCTTAATTCGCGCATACTGTCAAAGAATTTTTTTTGCCCATCCTCGTGCCTAGGCGACGCATAGACACATGTTTTAGAGCATTGGCATGTATATTTAATAATTTTTACCCTTGGTCAATTATACAATTTTCAAGTTTTCGAAATGCAAAAAAATTAGAATATTTTTCATAGTTTCAATTAGACAAGTCCTACTTTAGATTTATAAGAATTTCATACATACTTTTGGAGTTTGCAATAAATAACGAGTTTCAAGATCATAATCACATAATGTAGATAGTATCGTAACTTAAATCTAATTTAACCGTTTATATAAAATCATTTTCAACTTTTGTACAAATAAAATCTTTTAAAAACTTGAAATTAAAGACAAATGAAAAGTTTTTTTGATAATAAAAAAAATTAATAAGTTAAAGTTAAATAAAAGACTTTTAAGAAAAAATAAAGAGTGCTTACGAAAGATCAAAGAGAGAAAAGAAAAAATTCAGCTGTTTAGAAATTGAAAAAATAAAAAGTGTCTAGACGTCAAGCGAAGCGTTTTTGCCCAAGTTTCGAGTCTAGGCATTGCCTAGGCGCCGTATAGGCGGTCTTTGGGTCAGGTAACATAACCTGATGGAGAGTGAAAAAAATTGCATGTACCAATAAAATTTTGAAAATTAGGTCTACTCGGCCATAGCCCGCCTAATTTTCTTTTTCTAAGGTTTGGGAATGGGTTAAAAAGCTTATTTAAATGAAACGGTTGCAACAAAAAATGGAAACTATGTCAACTTTAGAAATAATAGAAGTTACATTTTAAGTGACCTTTTTATTTCCATACACGTGTTACCTCTTTTTAGTATCAAATTAAAAAATTATTTATTTTGACTGTAAAATTAAAGGTGGTGAATAAGAAGAGGCTAGAATGAAAAATTAAGGTATTTTAAGATTATCGAGTACTCAAGACAGAATCTTTTTCTGATAAAATCGTATATATGATTTGTCCCTTTTGGTGATATCACATTTCCACATCTAACAACATGTCAATAGCACATAATCAACTATCTTGGACCCAATTCACTGATTGATGCTTCATTTATAGATTGTGGTTGGCTGGGGTCTATCTCTTTTGTCATGCTATCTGATCCATTCGAAATAAAAAATGCAGGTCTTCGAGGAATAGGTAGTGTGTCTGAGTAACTTTCAAGCATAGGAAGTATCGATGACATTGTTGGTCTTTTAGTGACATCTTCTTCAACACACAATAAGCCAATTCGGATGCATCGAATGACTTCATTCCTAGAATACGAGTTTTGCAGCGTCGGATCTATAAATTCCAAGGGTCTGTTGTCTCTCCAAAGCTTCCAAGCCTGCACAACATAGCCAGTCCAAGTTTTTAAGGTGTAATCCTAATTACTATAATAATAATAAACAAAAGAAAAAGCAAAAATGCACGATTTATGGTCGTTCAGTCACAAGCTACTTTCACTTGTCTCCACAGATTTTTTCTCGTCTCGAAAACGGGATCCTTTTAAACTCCTTCATATATATGGTAAGAATATATGCATGGACTATCCAATGTGAACGGGTGAACATTATAACTTGACTTTATTCAATCTGGCTAACACGCATATTTTGAATGTAATTGTAACTTGTGTTAACAAAAATGGCCAAAAGAATAATGTGGAGTTTGCACTTACGTAGCTTAAGAAATTCTCGGCACCATCTGATTGGTAGAAGCTGCTATTTCTTCTGCTGCTTATGATTTCCAAAATCAGGACGCCGAAACTGAAAACATCCGATTTGACAGAAAATTGGCCATGCATTGCATACTCCGGAGACATGTAACCACTACAGGCCAAAAAATCCATAGATATGTGTTAGAGGTTATAAACTCAAGAAAATCTAAGTCTTTAATTCTAAAAATTCCACTTATTGCTTCATTCGGAAAATTTATACTCGAGAAGCTCATGAATTAAACACATGTAGAACATAGATATGTCCAGAACTTACTATGTCCCAACAATCCTACTTGTATTTCCTTGAGATTGATCAACGCCAAAAATTCGTGCCATGCCAAAATCCGATATTTTTGGGTTCATATCTCCATCTAATAATATATTGCTAGCTTTGAGATCACGATGTATAATTCGTAGACGAGAATCTTCATGAAGGTAAACCAATCCACGTGCTATTCCTCCTATGATCTTGTAACGTTTCGACCAATCCAACAGTTCCCGTTTTTCTGGATCTTTACATCCATTAAGATGAGTCAGATTAATTACCTGACTGTTAACACTCAGTTTGTAAAGGTCAAGCCTCAGAAATGAAAAGATAAAAGGCATATTTGTATCAAGAAATTATAATTCTACATGTTTTTTGATGTCTTCAATAAAGAGACGATGTTAAAATGTAAATATATCAAGATTGATGCTAACCAAATAGAAAGTAATCGAGGCTTTTATTGGGCACGAATTCGTAGATGAGTATCTTTTCTTCTCCTTCTAAGCAAAACCCAAGTAGTCTTGCTAGATTCCTGTGTTGAAGCTTGGCAACAAGAATAACTTCGTTCTTAAATTCCAT
Source organism: Fraxinus americana (assembly GCA_035079005.1). Lineage (NCBI taxonomy): Eukaryota > Viridiplantae > Streptophyta > Magnoliopsida > Lamiales > Oleaceae > Fraxinus > Fraxinus americana. The sequence continues at coordinate 34,504,750 of CM068709.1, read as the reverse complement.
GGCACCTTGCCTTGAGTTTTTAGAAAGTCTCTTTACGGCTACTTCTTGTCCATTCGGAAAAGTACCCTACAACCATGTTTGTGACATAGTATTAGATGGCATAATAAATGAAATTTTAGCTCGTTTTTGTCTTCAATACTATCAGATACTTCTCCAACTTACCAAATAAACCATATGTCATCGTATTATATAGCATACTTGGAATTGTATTTCTTTACCTTGTAAACACTCCCAAATCCACCTTCACCAATCTTGTTATCAGAAGAAAAGTTGTTGGTAGCAAGCCCAACAGTATTCAAATCATATTGCAAGGATTCAACTGTCGAAATATCATTTACTTCGTCTACACACAAAAATAGCAAATCATCATAGAAAATTTCCTTTTTAGTTTGGAGTGAACATATGTTATAAAGATCAACGTGTATCAAAGCACACAAAAATCATAGAGTTAGATTTTCGTTTCAAAAAGAAAATCCAATCTTACATGTACACGAGAGACGTGTATTTGAATAAATAAATATGTCCATCTATAACAACTCTAGTCTTTTGGATGAGTTAGATTCAACATAAAATAAAAAGAGTGCACATGAATCAGAAGGGGATTTTTTATGTTCTACTTTGCATTTTGGAATTTGGATCGTCATATCTTACCATTTTCCTCGTTGACAGCATCATAACGTTTCTGCTTTGCTCTTCTTGTCAAAAAGAAGCAGCCTATCAAGAAAATCACTAAGGAAACAACAACTGGAACAACTATCGCAATAATAACTTGTCTTGACATTCCCCCATTTCCTGCACCCAAAACACGAAAATTGGTACAGATTTTGTACTTTCGAGTTAGAACCAGAAAATTAAAATTTTGTACGGTTCCATTTTTTTTCCTGTGTTGCAGATGCTGTTTTATTAGTTATCACAAGACTAATATTTAAGATTCAGGAGGTTACCTTCATTGGTTGTAGAACGCGATGGAGTCGGGGGCGGAAGAGGAGGTGCTGGTGCAGGGACCAAAGTAGAATTATAAAATGGGAACATCTCATACCTAATATTACAGCTGAGGTAATTTACTCTTGCTCCTTGTTTAATATCACAACAATACGGTAAAGACGAGATACACTGTCGAAGGCAGGTATTGCATTGACCGCTCGTAAGATCAGGGGTGCACTGCGCCAGAGTGTACAATGTCTGAAATGCTGTGAAATTAGCTTGTTTGGTAGCAATTTTTTTACTAGAGAGATCATTTGCTGCTTCTGTTGCTAATTCATTCAAGGTAGCCGCCAACACAGTTCTGAATCTATCAGGTTGATCAGTGATATTCAGGGTGTTAAACCAGGTGATTTCTCCTTCTTGTTCAGCCCTGAAGAATATGGATATGTTTGTGTAACGTAACATGCACTCGTCGTACCAGATAACTGCCTCTTTTTCCTTGGGACAGCGTTGCAAGATTTCCGTAGTAGCGTTTCTGACACACTCTTCGCAAACGTCAGTATTAACATCACCTCTACATAGGAAGAGGCCAATGACTCTGTCAGGAGGGCCAAGACCCACCGTATAGCTGTAAAATCTATTATCCCGGGTAGCATTTGAGGATAGAGTAAGAAAAAGTTGATTCAAGTTGGATCTATAGATGCTATTAGGACTGTATGTAGTTGTATTTGGACAGTAATCGCCAAGATATTCCACGAAGCTGATCACCCTTCTTGTGCTAAAGAGAAAGAGCAGGCAAAACAAGAAAAGATAACCAGAAATCTTGAAGGCTAACATGGTGGTGCTTAAAAATCTTCCACTGATTTAATGTTATGAGAAGGAGAGGCATATAATAAGATGTGAAAGGAGTGGCAAGCGGTGATGAAAGACTTGATGTGCCGTCAATGGAATGCAGGTTGATTTAATTGTCGTTGTCCTTGTGTTAATATTTTGATGGAGACAGGAATCTGCTATTGTTGATTTTAGCTTCCAATGCACCTACCACATAAATGAACATTCAAGTCACCTTCTCAAGATTTCAGTGCAGTAATTTCGTATAATTTTATGTACAATAATGCTCCAAGTACAGGAACATTATTGCCAAGGGCCTCACAGGCACCTCACTGTGCAGAGGCCCCACATGTTAATAAAAAAAAAAAAAAAATTTGGCCCCACCCACCAAATGTATCATGCCATCAGGGGTCTGTAAGTCAGACCCCTGTACTCTAAGCATGGCTCTTTTATGTAGGGGAATGAATTTGAATGGCCCTCCATCAACAAGTTTTTATTTAAATGGCCTTTAATCAAAATTCTTTAAAAGGAAAAAAAATTAATTATTTAAAAATTTCAAATATCTATTTTACCCTCCCTTTTATAATCAAATAAATCAAGAATTTTTTGAAGGTTTAAGGTTTTGAACCTTTAACCTCATGGAAAAAAAAAGTGTTTCCCACACCACTAAAACATTGAACAATATTGTTTATTTTATTGCAATAACTTATATATATCTTGGCAAATTATATTCAAATTTACAAAGTCCAATGATTCAAACCTTCAACCTTGAAAAAAAAGTTTATTGAAATGTTTTCCTTACCACTAGGACATTGGACAATGTCGTTTATTTTATTACAATAACATATATATATCTTTAAAAATTTTAGTCAAGTTTTCAATGTCCAGATATTTGAAACTTCAACATCTAAGAAAAATAATGGTTCTCTCACCAATAAAACATTAAACAATATTGTTTATTTTAATGTAATAACATATATATAATCATATAGTTCTGAATATCTTGAAAAATTATAGTCAAATATTTCATTTTATTTTATATATGTATTATGTATTGAAAGATTAATTTTAATAAAAATGAATTGAATATCTACAAAATTTATGATTTCGAAATATGTAAATAATTAGTGACAATTAACTTAAAATCTTTAGTTTTATTCCAAATCATTGTTTTTATATTTTTTAGTAATCATCTACCGGTCTAACTATTGAATTTTTTATTTTTTCTCCCTTCATTCTCTACGTAAACTTTTACGGCATGCAAGATATACTTTTTATATACCTTAAAAAATATAATTGTCATTTTATATATCCTAAAACGATATATATGTCATTTTAATTAAGATTAAAATTGAAACGATATCAATGTCGTCAAAATTGTACTGAATGATAATGACATCGTTATGTATCAAATTCACAAAATAACATAATAATTTTCATATCGTTTTAGTACAAATTGACGAGTTCGAAATTGTTTCAATTCAAATCATAACTACAATGACATAAATATCGTTTCTTTTCATAGAAAACGATAATTATATCGTACTGGCTAAAACAACGATTCAACCGTCGATTTTACGCATAACGACATCCATGTCGTTTTATGTGAACTGAAACGACATAGATGTCGTTTTAGCGTAGATTTCAATCGAAACGAGTTCGACCTCATTAAATTTGTACTGAAACGACATGTATGTCATTATGTTATTTAGTGGGTTTGCTACATAACAATATCGTTATCTTTTTATTACAAATTCGACGATATTGATATCGTTTCAGGACAATTATAACTGAAACGACATATGTCTTGTTTCAATTTGTATATAACGATATTTATATCGTTTCTGTCAACAATGACGATTCGACCTGCCACGACCCCCTGACATGCATCCGACATGTATAGGACGATCGAAATAGGTCATCAAGTGGGCTCATGCTACTTGAATGAGTTAGAAGAACGAATGAAGATAATTTCTTTATATTGAAATAATTCGAAAGTTGTATATAGTTATGAGAACACAAATATACCTATAGTTTCTTTTGAGTGAGATCGAACCCACTTGATGACCTATTTCGATCGTCCTACATATGTTGGATACTTGTCGAGCGATCATGGACGGTCGAATCATCATTTTTAACAGAAACGATATACTTTTCGTTTTGTATAAACTAAAACGATATATATGTCGTTTTAGTTATGATTTAAACTGAAACGATATAAATGTCGTCAAAATTGTACTGAAACAATGTGTAGATCGTTATGTATCAAATCCACAAAATAATATAACGACGTCCATATCGTTTCAGTACAAATTTGGAGAGTTTGAAACCGTTCCTGTTCAAATAATAACTACAACGATATAGATATCGTTTCTTTTTATGCAAAACGATAATTATATCGTTTTGGCTAAAAATAATGATTTAATCGTTCACAACCACCCAGCATGCCTTCAACATACGTAGGACGATCGAAAAAAGTCATCAAGTAGGTCGTGTCACTCGAATGACTTAGAAAGAACGAACGAAAATACTTTCTTTCTATTGGGATAATTCGAAAGTTGTATATAGTCATGGGAACACAAATATTCTCATAGTTTCTTTTGAGTGAGATCGAACTCGCTTGATGACCTATTTCGATCGTCGTACATATGTCGGATGCTTGTCGAGTGATCGTGGACGGTCGAATCATCACTTTTAACTAAACCGATATAATTATCGTTTTATATAAACTAAAACGATATATATGTCGTTTTAGTTATGATTTAAACTGAAACGATATCAATATCGCCAAAATTGTACTGAAACGATGTGGAGATCATTATGTATCAAATCTACAAAATAACATAACGACGTACATATCGTTTCAGTACAAATTTAGAGAGTTTGAAACCGTTCCAGTTCAAATAATACTTTTCATGCAAAACGATAATTATATCGTTTTGCTAAAAATAATGATTTGATCGTTCGCAACCACCTAGCATGCCTGCAACATACGTAGGACGATCGAAAAAGGTCATCAAGTGGGTTGATGTCACTTGGTTGACATTGATATCGGTTCAATTGAAACAATAACTACAACGATATAGATACCATTTCATTTCATATAAAACGATAATGATATCGTTCTGGTTAAAAATAACGATTCGATTGCCCACAACCACCCGACATGCATTTAACACACGTAAGACGATTGAAAGAAGTCATGAAGTGGGATGATGCCACTTCAACGACATCAAAGTTGTTTCATATGAGAAGAAACGACATATATGTTGTTCTAATTACGATGTTGACTGAAACGAGTTCCAACTCGACAAATTTGTACTGAAACGATATGGACGTCGTTACTTTGTTACGGGAACGATTTCAACATCGTTATGAAATTCAGTGAAGCAGTGTGTATTTCATACAGAAACGATATTAAAGTCGTTTTTTATTACAGGAACGATATCCATATCGTTACGAAAATCAGCGTGTATTTCATATTGAAACGATATCCAAGCCTTTTTTTGTTACGAGAACGATTTCAATATCGTTACGAAAATCAGTGAAGCAGCGTATATTTCATACGGAAACGATATTGAAATCGTTTTTTATAACAGGAACGATGTCCATATCGTTACAAAAATCAGAGTGTATTTCATACTGAAACGATATCCAAGTCGTGTCTAGATCAAATTTCATACACGTACATGTCTTTTCAAATTTCCTATAAGAACATTTGTGTTGCCATCCAACCTTCAATGTTTATTTAGTCATGAGAACACAAATATTCCCATAGTTTCATTTGAGAGATCGAACCCATTTGATGACCTATTTCGATCGCCCAACATATGTCGGATGCTTACCGAGTGATTGTGGACGGTCGAATCATCATTTTTAACAGAAACGATATAATATCGTTTTATATAAACTAAAACGATATATGTATTGTTTTAGTTATGACTTAAATAGAAATGATATCAATGTCATCAAAATTGTACTGAAACGACATGGACTTCGTTATTCAAACCCACGAAATAATATAACAACGTTTATATCGTTTCAGAGCAAATTTGACGAGTTTGAAATCGTTACAGTTCAAATAATAATTACAATGACATAGATATTGTTTCTTTTCATACAAAATGATAATTATATCGTTCTGGCTAAAAATAATGATTTTATCTATCCAAATTTGTACTGAAATGATGCAGATACCGTTATGTTGTTTCGTGAGTTTGATACTTATGATTTGTTGTCGTTTTTCTAAAATTATGTGAGAAAAGGTCTCCATTGAACGAAAGATAAAATTTTGGGAGCAGTGTATTTTTCATACTAGAACAAAATCAATGTCACTTTATATCTCATGAACGATTTCAATATCGTTATATAAATTGGTACAATTTTCGTACTAGAACGACATAAATATCGTTTTGTGTTTCAGGAACGATTTCAATGTCGTTATGAAAATCTATGCATTTTTCATATAAGGATATTTTAGTAATTTACAAATTGTATTTTCTTTTTCTTTGTATTTTGAGGCTATCTAACTAAAAAACTTAGTTGGTGGACTTTTTAAACTAAAACTTGATTTGACTAAGCTCATTAAATGAAGTCCCCTTTTATGTGTATCCCTAGGGAACCCTTGTTTTAGCCGCTGTTTGTTGGGGACTAAAATTAAATTTTTAATAAATTTTGATAGAAACGGATGAAAAATGTAATTAAAAAGTTGTGGGTCATATTGAAATGTGTGATCAAAATCAATTGTTGACCAAAATTTTAATTAAAATCTTGATTTTAATTTCCACATGGCTTTAGTCTGGAAAATTGATATGATTGGATTGGATTCAAACACAACATACCCTAACCCCTTACGACTTATTCAAGCTGGATTTAATTAATCAGAGAAAAAAAGCAATTAGTCAAAATAAGTGATCAATTAATTTTCCAATTGATCCGCGCGCGGGACACCTTGCCTAAGCGGGAGTGACCGCTCCTGACGTCAACCACCTAGCTAATGGCCCAACTCACTAGGAAGTAGTAGGAACATTCATCTTGACCGTCTAGTTTTGTTGGCATGGGTGGTTGAGATCATCCGGCCACCTATTTTTTCGGCTTTGAATTTTTTAATTATTTTTTTCTGCTACACGGAATAACAGGTCAATATTTTTTTTACTGTAATTCAGCTGTGTACGTGTCTTTCTTGGGTTGGCAAAAAATGTGATAATTAACCTATTCCACACCATGTACAAGTCAAGATTAATGAAGATACACACAACAAATGTTAAGTAAAACTTACTATGTCCTGCCAATCCTCCTTGTATTTCCTTGAGATTGATCAACGCCAAAAATTTTCACCATGCCAAAATCCGATATTTTTGGGTTCACATCTCCACCTAATAATATATTACTAGTGTAAAATGTAGACCAACACTTTGCACCAAGAATCACCGGGCTCAGTCTCCAAAATCAACACCACAATCAATGAAATCACCACAAACCTTCACCTCCTTCCTTGGTTGCTCAAAACCGAAAATCAGCCCACAAAGAGCTATGGAGGAAGAAGGATAAATAGCTAAGAATGTTAACCACACAGGTTACTTAAGAAGAAGAAGAGATTTCACTACCAAGATCATAAAGCAAGGTAAAAGAGAGCACAAAGAAGCTGTGAAGTCGATTCTCTTCAAGGCAAGAACGGCTATGTAATTTCCCCTCCCCTTGTTGGACATTAGACTAGGTATGTATAGTGAATGGATTGGGCTTTTAGGTCATAGGCCCAATAACACAAAGAAGAGGTGGGCTATTAACCGGAAAGAGCCGTCCTAATTCGGGTTGGGCTATGAGCAACCCTAATTAAATTAGGTTGCTTCGAATGGCCCAAGTGGGTTACGTGGATAGTTCCATAAATTGTGATGTCGATATATATTCAGTCAATTGCCCAATGCCGACTGGATAAAAACAACTGAGACTTTCATCATCGCCCAGGGAGGTCGTTTGACAACAAATTGCCTAACAAACCTCCACATTGGTGTCAAAGGACCTGCAAAGAAAGAAATTACTACGCATTAGTAATAATCCAAGAAGGTAAGACCAATAAAATTGGAAATCATTTACCTCCACCGATATTTAGAAGATCTTTGCAACTTCTAAACTTCACAATCGGTAACACCTTAGTACCCATGTCTGAAGGGTTATATTGTGTGTGTATTTTCTCAAGTCTTACAACTTCTTGAGACACAATATCTCTAATGAAATGTAGTCTAACATCAATGTGCTTGGTGCGTTCGTGAAAAACAGGATTCTTACATAGATGTATGGAAGACTGACTATCTGAATATACTACCACATAATCATTTAGAACACACAGTTCATGTAAAAGGCCCCTAAGCCATAAAGCTTCTTTAATAGCTTCAGTGGTAGCAATGTATTCAGATTCTGTAGTGGATAGTGCAACTATGTGTTGTAACTGTGATTTCCAACTAACACAAGAGTTAGACAAAGTAAACACATAAGCAGAAGTGGATTTCCTATTATCCCTATCCCCAGCATAATCAGCATCAACATATCCCTTTAGTTTAACACCATCATTATTAACACCAAACTTTAGACCTACATTACAAGCATCCTTTAAATACCTTAACAACCATTTTAAGGCTTCCCAGTGCTCGGGACCAGGATTAGACATATACCTACTAAGAGTGCTCACAGCGAAAGCTAAATCAGGTCTAGTGCAAACCATCAAATACATAACAGAGCCAATCACATTTGAATATGGAATTCTACTCATGTATTCTACCTCCTTTTCATTACAAGGAGATTGATCTTTAGATAGAATGAAATGACTAGCTAAAGGTAAAGTAACAGATTTGCACTCATGCATGCCAAATTTCTTTAGCACTTTAGAAATATACGATGATTGATGCAAAAACAAGATGGAATTTGACCTATCTCTTTCAATTTCCATACCTAGAATTCTTTTAGCTTTTCCTAGGTCTTTCATGTCAAATTCACCATTCAAACTTGTTTTTATATCACTTATCCATTTAGATGATGAACCAATTAAGAGCATATCATCCACATAAAGCAATAAGAACACATAGTCATTACTAATATCATTATGTTGGAAATAAAGGCAATAATCAAACTTACTACGATGAAACCCTATAGATAGTACAAAAGAGTCAAAACGTTTATACCACTGTCTAGGCGATTGTTTTAAGCATATAAGGATTTTTTCAGAAAACACACATAGTCAGGTTTTAATTTATCTTTAAAACCTCTTGGTTGATTCATAAAGATTTGCTTATCAAGTTCACTATGTAAAAAAGCAGTTTTTACATCAAGTTGTTTAAGTTCCCAGTCAAAATGTGCAACCAATGCAAGCATGACCCTAATAGTAGTGTACTTAACAACTGGTGAAAAAATCTCATTGTAATCAACTCCCTCCTTCTGAGTGTATCCCTTGGCCACTAATCTAGCCTTAAACCTTAAGGGTTCAGTTGCACTAATACCCTCCTTAACCTTAAAAACCCACTTACAGTCAACAGTAGATTTATTCTTAGGTTTTGGTACTAACTCCCAAGTTTGATTCTTCTCTAGAGAACTCATCTCATCTTTCATTGCCTTGAACCACTCTTCAGATTGGTCACTCTTCATCGCCTCTTCAAAGGTCTTTGGTTCCCTATCAGCCAGCTCCTCATAACTCGCATGAGCAAAAGCTAGCTCGGATTCATAACCGAATCTCACAGGTGCTCTAGTCTGTCTCCTCTCTCTATCCCTAGCTAAGTTATAGTCTGCTAGAGGATTCTCTTCTTCAGGGTGTTCTTCTACTACTACTTCCTCTCTGTTCTCAACATCAAGTTGTTGTTCCTGAGTCTCCACCTCACTCTGTGTAACAGTGACAGATGTGCTAGGTTTTTCTAACTCCACCTCCAGCTGACCACTCTCTTCACCTTGAATCTCCTCACTCACAGGTTCAGATTCAGCTCTCAAACATGGCATTTCACTCTCATTGAATGTGACGTCTCTACTCACAATGATTTTAACTCCCTTATGGCTCCTATCCCACAACCTATACCCCTTGACACCTTCTGGGTAACCTAGAAAAACACATTTTCTAGCTCTCGGTTCAAGCTTTCCCTCACTCTGATGAGAAAATGTAGTGCAGCCAAAAGTTCTAAGCATGGAGTAATCACTTAGTTTACCAAACCATTTTTCATGTGGAGTGTCACCATTCAATGCAGCAGTTGGAGTCAAATTAATCAAATAACAAGCAGTCATAACAGCATCGCCCCAAAAGGACTTTGGGACTCCAGAACTTAACATCATGCAACACACTTTATCAAGTATAGTTCTATTCATCCTTTCTGCTACCCCATTCTGTTGGGGAGTGTAAGGAACCGTTTTATGTCTTGTTATTCCACTTTCCTTGCACATATTATCAAAATCAGTGTTACAAAACTCTAGGCCATTATCAGTTCTCAAAAACTTGATCTTTTTACCAGTTTGATTTTCAACTTGTCTTTTCCAATTATTAAATTTATCGAAAGTGTCGGATTTATCCTTCAAAAGATAAACCCACACTTTCCTAGTGTAGTCATCAATAATTGACAAGAAATACCTATTCCCACCTGGAGTAGGCGTACTGGATGGACCCCACAGGTCCGAATGCACATATTCAAACATGCCTTTAGTTTTATGAACACTCGAGGAAAAAGTAGTTTTGTGATGTTTACCAAGCACACAATGGTCACAAAAAGGTAAATCAGACACACAGTCATTTCCAAAAGCAGCCTTATCATTAAGAAGCTTAATCCCCTTAATACCCACATGTGCAAGTCTATTGTACCATTTTTGTGTGTGATCAGACTTAGCGGAAGAGATAGAGGAGTTTAAGCCTCTCATCACTTCCCCAGTAGTTATGTAAATATCATTTTTTCTAACACCCTTAATAGAGACAAGTACACCCTTAATCAATTTCAAAATCCCATTTCCAATTTTATCGGTGAAATCAGATTTCTCAAGTCGTCCTACTGAAATTAAGTTTCTAGACAATTCAGGGATATATCTAACATCTTTTAAAGTATACACAAAGCCAGTATCAAACTTTAAAGTAATATCACCCATGCCAACGACACTGTAAGCAGAATTGTCACACAACACAACATGCCCATCATTTGATTCATGCAAATTTTCAAACCAATCTTTATACGATGTCACATGAAAAGATGCACCAGAATCAAGAATCCACTCATGAAAACGAGAATTGGCAGATAAGTTCAATTCGGCAGGAGAAACATCAGGACTTGTAATCAAATAGATTTCACCATCACAATCATCAGAAACAGAAGATAGCACATTAACCTCATCTCGATCTCCCCCCTTTTTCTTGTTTTTCTCTTTATAGCAATCCTTTATAAAATGCCCCGTGTTCCCACAGCCATAGCATTTTCGTTCCTTAGTCCTAGACTTGGACCTAGGTTTACCCTTGCCCTTCTTTCTATGTCCATTACTACTTGACTCGCCACTACTTTGGTAACCATCATGACTGTTTTGCCTAAACTGAGTTCTACCTCTCATCATGTGAATCTCACCGCTTTTCTTATCATGTTTTTCAGCTCTCATCTCCATCTCCTTACTCTAAGGGAGTCAACGACAATTTCGGGTGTCAACGTGTCTCTACCACACTTAATAGCATTTTTGACTTCACGATAAGTATCAGGTATAGCATTTAGCAAAATGATAGCCTTGTATGTTTCATTAATCGACTCACCACGCTAACAATATCTTGAACAAGTTTGTTAAACACATCCAAATTGTCATCCAATTCTTTTGAAGAATCCATTTTGAAACTGAAAAAACGCTCAAGTAAGTAAAGCTTGTTGGGAGTAGATTTTAGCAAATACAGATCTTCCAACTTTTTCCAAAGTTCTTCAGTGGTTTTTAGTTTACCCACTTTTCTTAAAACAAATAATACCAAGTGTAAAATAATAGAGGTGTAAGCGAGCTCATCAGCCTCTTCTTTTTGTTCTTTTGAAAAATCAGCGGGAAAACTGCCATCAATGGCTTTTGAAACTTTTTGTTGAACCAAAATACCCCTCATTTTCTGTTGCCAAATAGAAAAATCACATTTTCCAGTAAAAGTCCCCAAATCAAAATTGCGCGTTGTCATTTTCAAACAAGAAACACAAAATCACAATTAAGCCACACAAAGCGCACTCCAGTTCACAAATATACACCGTTTTTGGATTCCCAGGGTTTCGTAAGATTCACGATCTTAGATCAATGAAATTTTCAAACGGGTAAGGTCTAGGTATTTTAGAGACTTAACAAAAGCAACCAAAGAGATAATAACAAAAAATAGTTTCACTCACAGTATATCAGAAAATCGATAAAATGCTGTAATTAATCAAAAGAGCAAATTCCAATTACGTAACGAACGAAGAGAGCAATTACTTCCTAATTTCTAGCACAAGCAATGGTTACCCCTTCACGGTAACCCCAAACCTAATGTCACCCCACACGATGACGCGCTAGTGCTGAAAATTAACGAGAGGATCAGCCAATTTACCAGAGCGGACTTGTCTGAGTCCGTAATTATCGAGAGTTGCGAGATTACTGATTTAGAGCCACAATTTATGGTCTAAAGTAATTCAAGAACGTTTTGCGGCCTCGACCGTCGAACAACCGGGGGCAAAATCGTCCAACTTTTCCTGCGTAACCTGAAACACTTAAACAAAAATATCAGTACGTTCAGGAAATCAAGACAAACAAACTGCCTGAAGAAGTCGAGGCCTGAAAATGCCCCACGCGCCACCACGCGCCGCTCTCCTCCTCTGCGCGTGGGCTTCACGCGCCGGCCGGAATCTCACGCGCCGGTCAGGGAGGATCGCCTCCACCTGCAGAAGCCTCATGTGGTGTTGGTTTCTTGAAAAACCCAAAAAAAGGAACTCGGACTGCTTGAAGAAACCTGTCCAGAATTTTGGCAGCACTGTTCACGCGATTCCAGGTCTGTTCTTGGTCGATTTTGGGTCCGAAAATCACTCCTAAAGCTCTGATACCATATGTAAAATGTAGACCAACACTTTGCACCAAGAATCACCGGGCTCAGTCTCCAAAATCAACACCACAATCAATGAAATCACCACAAACCTTCACCTCCTTCCTTGGTTGCTCAAAACCAAAAATCAGCCTACAAAGAGCTATGGAGGAAGAAGGATAAATAGCTGAGAATGTTAACCACACAGGTTAACTTAAGAAGAAGAAGAGATTTCACTACCAAGATCACAAAGCAAGGTAAAAGAGAGCACAAAGAAGCTGTGAAGTCGATTCTCTTCAAGGCAAGAACGGCTATGTAATTTCCCCTCCCCTTGTTGGACATTAGACTAGGTATGTATAGTGAATGGATTGGGCTTTTAGGTCATAGGCCCAATAACACAAAGAAGAGGTGGGCTATTAACCGGTAAGCGCCGTCCTAATTCGGGTTGGGCCATGAGCAACCCTAATTAAATTAGGTTGCTTCGAATGGCCCAAGTGGGTTACGTGGATAGTTCCATAAATTGTGGTGTCGATATATATTCAGTCAATTGGCCAATGCCGACTGGATAAAAACAACCGAGACTTTCATTATCGCCCAGGGAGGTCGTTTGACAACAAATTGCCTAACAACTAGCTTTGAGATCCCTATGTATAAGTCATATACTAGAGTTTTCATGAAGGTAAAACTATTCTACGTGCTATTCCTCCTATGATTTTGTAATGTATCGACCAATCCAACAGTTGCCATTTTTCTGGATCTTTACATTCATTAAGAGAGTGAATCGTGTTAATAATTAGCATTGACTGTTAACACTCGCCCACTCGAGTTTTAAAGGCCAAGTCTATGAAAAGATAAAAGGCCATTCATTAAAAATAGGAATTGAGAAATTATATTTCTTGGGTGAATTCATGTTTATCGGCAGCCAATATATCAAGATTGACACTAACCAAATAGAAAGTAATCAGCGCTTTCATTGACCACGAATTCCTATATAAAGTATTTTTCTTCTCCTTCCAAGCAAAATCCTAGTTATCTTGTATAGAAACATTCTGAAAAAAAAAAACTGTGAATATATAAAAGGGTATACGACCTAGAATTATTTATTATCATATCTTATCATAGCATACTAAGAATTATATTTCTCTAAAATACCTTGTAAACACTTCCAAATCCACCTTCACCAATTTGTTATCGTGAGAAAAGTTGTTGGTAGCAAGCTGAATGGTGTTCAAATCATAATGCAAAGATTCAGCTGTCAAAATCTCATTTCCTTCGTCTACAAACAAAAATAGCACATCATTACATAAATTTCTTTAAGTTTTGAGGGTCTTATGCTAAAATTGCAAAACTAAAAAAATAAATGCATTTGACAGGAACTGCTCAATAAGCAGTTTAAACATTTAAACGACATAGTTCGAGTGTTCAACATGATATGAGAACAAGCAAAATTATGAGTTCAAAACTTGTCACCATCCATTTTATGAGAGTTTTACGTGTTAAAAAAAAAAAAATTAATCTAACATGTTCATGAGGGACATTTGTGTGTTTGAGTTCCATTATTTTTTAAGAATGTATTTTGGAATAATAGATTGATGGAGAATGCGTGATTAAAAAATAAGAAATTTTTTTGATTTGCGTGTATAATATTATTTTAATGAAGAATTTGTGGTTAAAAAAAGAGAAAAGATATATATTTTAGAAAAAAATGGAAATCAAACGTCATAAATGTGTCCATCTCTAACAACTTAATTTTTTGTTTGAATTGATTTAACACTCCAAAATTTTTATGTTAAGCTTGGAACTAATATAATCTCATTATTAAGGGTGTGTATGACATTCATTTTTTGAAGATAAATTTTTTTAGAATAGTGATTGATGAGAGAATGTGTGGTGGAAAAGTTATGAAAAGTTTTAGATTTGTGTGTAATATTATTTTATTGGAAGAACGTGTGGTTGAAATGAAGTAAGAGAAAAAAATGAGAATGAGATAAAGAATGAGTGCCAAACATGGGCTAAGTTCGTTTGGACCTTGTCTTGAACTTTGAGAAAGTGTCCTCATAGCTAAGCTGGCATTGGTGCAGTGGCAAGTGAGGGGGCAAGGACGGTATGATATTAAAAAGGGATTTAAGTCAAACCTAATATAGCGCACAGTTGGGAACAATAACTCTTCGGCCGTCCCTATATAGGCAGCACGCAGCAAGTGCCTAGTTGCCACCGGCCATATCCTACAATCTACTTGTCGCTTGTCAACTTTTTCAAAATGAAATCCAGTTGGTGCCCAACAGACGGGAGGAGTTAAAATTTTTTGAAACTAGAATTGTAGAAAAGTAGTTTGGTGATCAAATTGAAATTCTTTAAAAACTCATGTGACCACGAATATTTTTTACCCGATTTTACACTTCAAAACACTTGACATAAAGCTTCTCTTTAAATTTCAAAATATTTCAGCTCCCATCATGCTTGCCTAAATTGGGGATAAGTTTGATGAGGCTAGCGGTACAAATGTATTTCTGGTTTTAAAGACAAGGTGAGAAAGCATTAAGGAAAATAGTTAACATACTTTATTAGAAAAAAAAAATATATATATATATATATATATATATCAAAGGCGTGTACAACCATTTGCACTTCCTTTTCCTTTTTGACATGTGTGAAACAAGCAATTATGAGTTTTTTGATAATGTGGTCTCTAAAGTACGGTATAAACAATATTAATAAAGGAAAAACATGAATTAAAATTTAATTTATCATTATATTCAATACTATATAACAAACATGTCTTTAACGATATGCAGGGGATTTTCTTATTCACGGGATCAGAAGTAATCCTACAAGGATAAACAAAGTGGGAAAATCATAATTAACTAGTCCACCAACAAAATTCTTACAACAGTCTTATTTGTTTCTTGTGCTTGTGATGAAAATATTCTATCTTGGATATAATTCAGTAATTGATGCTTCATTTATAGACAAGGCTGTCGAGGTTGATGTGGATTTGTCTGAATTATGCAATTTGGGCACGTTACGTGTTTTACTATGGAGAAAAAATGCAGGTTGACCAGGCACAGCAAGAGTGGCCGAAGAACTATTGAGCGTCAAAAGTATCGAAGCCATATTTGGTCGTTCATCAACATCTTCTTGAACACACAGTAAGCCAATTTGGATGCATCGAATTGCTTCATTCCTAGCATACGAGTTTTGCAGCGTCGGATCTATCAATTCCAAGGGTGTGTTGTCTCTCCAAAGCTTCCAAGCCTGCACAACAATAGCCAGTCCAAGTTTTTAAGGTGTAATCCTAATTACTATAGTAATAATAAACAAAAGGAAAGCAAAAAAAAAAAAATGCAAGATTCATGGTCGTTCAGTCATAGGCTCTTTCACTTGTCTCTACGGATTTTTTCTCTTATCTCGAAAACGAGATCCTTTTAAACTCCAGTCCTTCATACATATGGTAAGAACATATGCCAAGTAGCTTCTCGGGGCATAGTTCAGTGGTGCAAATGACAGAGTAAGGTGGTCTCAATTGAGTTGGCAACTGTAGTATGAGGGTTCGATTCCTACCTCTTATAAGGTATGAAATTTGACTTTTTGTGGGCACCAGTATGACAGTTCTTATACCCGGCCTGCTGAGACACATCTCACGATTTACCTCCTCCACAATGTTCTAGGGGCGGAGCGGTGGGGGCTCTCAAAGTTGGGGTTCAACCTTTTAGAATATATGCCAAGTATATGTATGGACTATCCAATGTGAACGGGTGAACAATATAATTAGATTTTATTCAATCTAGCAAATACACATATTTAGTGGGTGTTTGGTTGAGATTAAAATTAGATTTTTAGTAGATTATGATAAAAGTTTTTGAAATGTGTGGTTGAAAAACTGTAGGGCTTATGAAAGATGTGATTAATATTGATTATTTGACTTTGACTTAAATTAAAATCCGATTTAATCAGAAACAAACGGGGCCTTAGAATGTAATTGTAAATTGTGTTAACAAAAATGGCCTCAAGAATAATGTGGAGTTTGCACTTACGTAGCTTAAGAGATCCTCGGCACCATCTGATTGGTAGAAGCTACTATTCTTTTTGCCGCTTATGATTTCCAAAATCAGGACGCCAAAACTGAAAACATCCGATTTGACAGAAAATTGGCCATGCATTGCATACTCCGGAGACATGTAACCACTACAGGCCAAAAAATCCATAGATATGTCTTAGATAAGAAAATATGAAAGTCTTTAATTCTAAAAAATTCCACTTATTGCTTCATTCGGAAAATTAATACTGGAGATGCACATGAATTAAACATATGTAGAACAGAGATAGGGCCTGAACTTACTATGTCCCAACAATCCTACTTGTATTTCCTTGAGATTGATCAACGCCAAAAATTCTTGCCATGCCAAAATCCGATATTTTTGGATTCATATCTCCATCTAATAATATATTACTAGCTTTGAGATCACGATGTATAATTCGTAGACGAGAATCTTCATGAAGGTAAACCAATCCACGAGCTATTCCCCCTATGATCTTGTAACGTTTCGACCAATCCAACAGTTGCCCTTTTTCTGGATCTTTACATCCATTAAGATAATGAATCAGATTAAATAGCTCTGACTATTAACACAGTCTATAAAGGTCGAGTCTCAGAACGAAAAGATAAAAGGCATATTTGTATTGAGAAATTATATTTCTATATGTTTTTTGATGTCTTCAACAAAATGATGATGTTAAAAAGTAAATAAATCAAGATTGACGCTAACCAAATAGAAAGTAATCGAGGCTTTTATTGGGCACGAATTCGTAGATGAGTATCTTTTCTTCTCCTTCTAAGCAAAACCCAAGTAGTCTTACTAGATTCCTGTGTTGAAGCTTGGCAACAAGAACAACTTCGTTCTTAAATTCCCTGGCACCTTGCCCTGAATTTTTAGAAAGTCTCTTTACGGCTATTTCTTGTCCGTTCGGTAAAGTACCCTACAACCATGTTTGTGACATAGTATTAGACGGTATAATAAATGAAAATTTAGCTCGTTTTTGTCTTCAATACTGTCAGATACTTCTCCAACTTACCAAATAAACCATACGTGTATTAAAAAGTTCCTGAAAACTGTGAATGAAAGGGGACCTAGAATTATACATTATAGCATACTTCGAATTGTATTTCTTTACCTTGTAAACACTCCCAAATCCACCTTCACCAATCTTGTTATCAGGAGAAAAGTTGTTGGTAGCAAGCCCAACAGCATTCAAATCATATTGCAAGGATTCAACTGTCGAAATATCATTTCCTTCGTCTACACACAAAAATAGCAAATCATAATAGAAAATTTCTTTTTTAGTTTGGAGTGAACGTGTGTTATAATGGTCAACGTGTATCAAAGCTCACAAAAATCATGAGTTTAAGTCTCGTAACCACCGTTTTATGTGGTAAGCTTTTCGTTTTAAAAAGAAAATCACATGTACATGAGAGACGTGTATTTGAATAAATAAATATGTCAATCTGTAACAACTCTAGTCTTTTGGATGAGTTAGATTCAACACAAAACAAAATAGTGCACATATTCAGAAATTTAAACTAGATCAGAAGGGGATTTCTTATGTTCTACTTTGCCTATTGGATCCTCATATCTTACCATTTTCCTCGTTGACAGCATCATAACGTTTCTGCTTTGCTCTCCTTTTCAAAAAGAAGCAGCCTATGAAGAAAATCACTAAGGAAACAACAATTGGAACAACTATCGCAATAATAACTTGTCTTGACATTCCCCCATTTCCTGCACCCAAAACATGAAAATTGGTACAGATTTTGTACCTTTGAGTTAGAACCAGAAAATTAAAATTTTGTATGGTTTCATTTTTTTTTTCTGTGTTGCATATGCTGTTTTATTAGTTATCACAAGACTACTATTTAAGATTCAGGAGGTTACCTTCATTGGTTGTAGAACGCGTTGGAGGCGGGGGCGGAAGAGGAGGTGTATTTTGATTTGGCGGTGGTGCTGGTGCAGGGACCAAAGTAGAATTATAAAATGGATACGTCTCATACCTAACATTACAGCTGAGGAAAATAACTCTTGCTCCTTGTTTACTATTACAACATGACGGTAAAGTCGAGATACCGTCTCGAAGGCAGGTATTGCAATCACTGCTCGAAAGATCAGGGGTGCACTGCGCGAGAGTGTACAATGTCTGAAATGCTGTGAAATTAGCTTGTTTGGTAGCAAATTTTTTACCAGAGAGATCATCTGCTGCTTCTGTTGCTGCTTCATTCATCGTATTCGCCAATAGAGTTCTGAATCTATCAGGTTGATCAGTGATGTTCTGGGGGTTATACATGGTGATTCTTAAATTGTGATCAGACCTGGAGAATATGGATATATTTGAGTAACGTAACATGCACTCATCGTACCAGATAACTGACACTTTTTCCATGGGACAACGTTGTAAGATTTCCGTAGTAGCGTTTCTTACACACTCTTCACAAACGTCGGTTTGAACATCACCTCTACATAGGAAGAGGCCATTGACTGTGTCAGGAGGGCCACGACCCACCGTATAGCTGTAAAATCCACTGTCCCGGGTAGCATTTGAGGATAGAGTAAGAAAAAGTTGATTCAAGTTGGATCTATAGGTGCTATTAGGACTGTATGTAGTTGTATTTGGGCAGTCATGAGCAAGATAATTCGCGGAGCTGATCACCCTAATTGTGCTAGAAAGAAAGAGCAAGCAAAACAAGAAAAGATAACCAGAAATCTTGAAGGCTAACATGGTGGTGCTTAAAAATCTTCCACTGAGTTAATTTTATGAAAAACAGAGGCATATAATAAGATAATAAGATGTGAAAGGAGTGGTGAGCGGTGATGGAAGACTTGGTGTGCCAGTCAATGGAATGCAAGTTGTGTTGATTGTCGTTGTCCTTGTGGAAATTAAGAAAGCAGACAGAAAAAATTAATATTTGACGGGTTGTGCTGTGGACCACCAATGATGGCGCGCCGGGTGTCCACACCCCTATGGGTACACTTATGTACCATAGCATTTTCCATATTTGACGGAGATAAGAATCTGCTATGGTTGATTTTACATGGTGACTGTACAACTCTTGACATTTGGTCGAGCTTTAGCTTGCCGAACTTGTACATAAACAAGGAAAGACGAGAGTCTCCTCATGCGATTTTTTTTTGAATTGTATTGTATTTTTGAACTATCTAGATAGATCAAATATATCGATTTGTCTAGTTTCAAAGTGGAATGGCACGTCTTGACTTGTAACAAGTGTGCCTCGTAGGCCAACTTGTTTCTAATATCAGACTATGTAGGCTCGATTAAGCTTGCAACCTATATTTCACCATTCAACTTAGAAAAAAACTCAATTAAGCTTGCAACCTGTATCCAAAAATAAAAATTTATAGACCTGCCAAGCCTTGTGGTGCCAATGCTCAGCTGGGTCCACAAATGCTTTGATGCGCACTTGAGACAAGGGTTCCATATTATTTCAACTTCTTTGTTTTTTTAATCAGCAAAGCCAATTGTACTGGAATTGGCTTTACCGAAGTGCTACATACACTCACATCCATGGGCTCCATGATAGTAAAAAAATGACCCAAAAAATCCCACCCACCCACCCACCCCCCCAATTGTGAGGTGCCGGTGGGGGTTCGGTCAACCCCCACCCGGTACAACAAGCACTGCTCTTTTTTTATAAACCATCTTGAGAAATACCTAAAAGTTCGATAGGTACAAGCACTACTGAACTCAAAACGCCTAACACGCCAAATTAAAGCGTCTAGCACACTAAGCAAGCCTAATCCAACTCATTGCTTCTTTTATATTATCTTGAAATATTTCTCGAATCCCTTTATTCTTAAGAAATAATTGGAGTATATGATGAGGCTGAAGAAGTTTCTAACCTCATAAATTATTATTTATATTTTGATATGACAGATTTTATCGGAGAGAAAAGTCGGAAAAATGAAGCTATACCAATTAATATTTGTAGATGAAAAAGTATGCATAAATCTTGGACTTTTACACTAAAAAATAACTTCAACTATTTCAAGGAATCATAGTAAGTTACGGGCTGCATCAAATGATTCAAATCTATTGATGACACGAAGCAGAAAAAAAAAATATTTTTGTTGAACTTTTGTATTTTTTATTTATCTTTCTAATTTAAAAGCACAAAGAATAAAATAAGTTCGTTTACTCCTCCCGATGAGTTTTTGCCCGTTATCATGGACAAGATGTGTTAATTAGTTGGAGGTTGAAACTAAAAATACGACAAAAAAAGTTGAGGATGTAATTGTGAAAGTAACAAAAAAATTATGATCTTCATTACAGTCAATATGTGGTGCAGTTAACAAAAGTCATGGTGTGAGTATGATTACCCAATTAAAAATTCAAAAATTATCAAAATGACGATCTTATCCTTCTCTACAAACAAGAAAAAACAGCAAACAAAAAAAAAAAAGAAAGAAAGAAAAATCCATCTAGGGGTTGGGAACTGAAGTTGAAAAAGTATCAGGTCGAGGACTTGTATAAGAAAATAGCTATATTCAAATACTATCTTTAATTATTCATTATTTTTATAATTCATATAAGATCTTCCACGACAAAAACAAGGAATTTGGAATTTTCTTATAATTTTAGGTTTTAGTTTCCTAGTAATTGAACAAACATATTTTTGAAGATCGGAGACATTAATAATGCGTGTAAATAATTTTATTTTAAACATATATAATTTAAGTGAAAAATAGATTTTAATTACAAACGACAACCTTTCACGCTAACTCGTCAATTTAGAATTCAAATTGATTTTTTTTTTGAAGCTATTGAGAAAGGATTGGAATAAAATAAGAAGAAATATTCTCTATTAATTCAAACGGTGTACTTGTGAGATGAAGTGCACCACAATTGAATGTGAGAGCTATGTTGTCAATTGAAAACAATTTATTAGGTAAATTGAGAATTAATAAATAAATTTTCGCTTCAGGAGATAAGAAATTAAAATTTAAAAAGAATTATTTATTTCTCCAAATTTTTTATTCTTATAAAGGCTTGGATAGACTTTTGATTCAAAACCTTGGAATTCTTTAAATTAGCTCCATGCTCTACAAGTTGAAGAACAATGGTGTAATTTTCTCAAAATAATATCAAAATTTATGGTAGCCATTTTTCAGCAAAAAAAGAAGGAAAAAATGACCGTTGAAAAAGTCACAAACGACGATTGTGAGAGGGAAAGTAAAAAAAGTTGGGTGAATTTGATTTTTAACAGGCAAAATATACATACTTTGATTTGAAAAATGGCTACCAAACAGAAGCTTACTAAATTTTTTATTAGATAATACACACACACACACACATTGATCTCCCAAGTATCGATACTTAGCACCAGATGATATGGCACATTACAATAGATGGTGTGTCATGTCACTCGAGTGATTAGGAGATCATTTCTGTGTATATATATATTGAATTTTTAAAAAATATTTTATATCAAATATCTCCAACCTAAGTCTGAATGTGAAAGTTATAGTTTATTGGCAATTTGGAAAAAAAAAAATCCAAAAACTTTACTCATTTTTTTCCTTCGATTTGTTTATATAAAGATTTTAAATGCTGCTAACATGACACGCTTTTACTAGCCAGAAATGAGTTTAAGGAACAAATATATAAACTCAAAAAGTACTGCGATGATAATTATATTTTAGCTAATTAATTTGATGATAATACAAATATTGGAGAGAGCAAATCATGCATAGAAATATTAATATAGTTTGTTTTTGTATAACATTAAAAATAAACAAATGATAAAAGGGTTAATTTCACAAATGGTCACTGAAGTTACCTGAAAATTTCAAAACGGTCACTGAAGTTTCAAAATTTCAGAAACAGTCACTGAAGTTTGAAATTTCTTTCAAAACGGTCAATTGAATTTTCAGATTTTTTGACCAAGTTTGAGACACTTTTTCTGCAACTTTCGACCACCAAACTCGCCGATTTAGGATACCGTTGGAAATCCCACGATGTCCTCTTCAATTAACACCAAAAATCTCCCCAAAACTCCAAGTGATTCGGCCGGAATAAAGCCACGAAGTCGGCAACCGAAATTTGTGAAAATCTGCCCAGATTTTTAGATTTTTTGGGCAAGTTTGAGGCAATTTTTCGGCAACTTTCGACCACCAAAACCTTCGATTTCGGATACCGTTGGAAAGCCCACAATGTCCTCTTCAATTACCATAAAACATCTCCCCAAAACTCCAAGTGGTTCGGCCGGAATAAACCCACGAAATCAGCTACCCAAACTGGGCAGATTTTCGGACTTTTTTGGTAGCTGAATTCGTGGGTTTATTCCGGCAGAAATACCTTTGAATTATGGGGAAATGTTTGGTGATAATTGAAGAGGACGTTGTGGGCTTTCCAACGGTATCCGAATCGAAGGTTTTGGTGGTCGGAAGTTGCCGAAATATTGCCTCAAAACTTACCCAAAAAATCTGAAAATCTGGGCAGATTTTCACAATTTTCGGTTGTCGACTTCGTGGGTTTATTCCGGCAGAATCACTTGGAGTTTTGGAGAGATTTTTTGTGGTAATTGAAGAGGACATCGTGGGCTTTCCAACGGTATCCAAAATCGGCGATTGTGGTGGTCGGAAGTTGTCGAAAAATTACCTCAAACTTGCCCAAAAAATCTGAAAATTCAGTGACCGTTTTGAAAGAAATTTCAAACTTCAGTGACCGTTTCTGAAACTTTAAAACTTCAGTGACTGTTTTGAAATTTTCAGATAACTTCAGTGACCATTTGTGAAATTAACCCAATGATAAAATGTTAATATATAGTTTTTTTTATATATATAAACAATTTGATTATATTGTTATTTCTAACAAAAATTACGAAGTTAAACAAATACAAATAATTTTTTTTATATAAAATTAGACTAAACAAACGATAAAATGTCAAAACGAATAAAAATAAAAACAAAAATAACATGAATTCTGACTATATTAACTAAAAATTTAAATTAAAAAAAAAAAGGCCTGGGTGGATGGGTGGGTGGCGGAACTTGAAGCTGAAGTAACGGACAACGGTTACCAAATAGAGAGAATTAGCCGCCAAAAGCAGTTATTATCACCTATTAATCTCCATAATTAACTCACTAATTAACTTCCATCCTCACACACTCTGTCTCTCCCTCTCTCTCTGCATAGAACTGTTAGTTTGATAAGGTTTGTTGGCGGAAGTCTACTGCGATTCAATACTAGTAAAAGACAACAGATTATTAGGGACAAAATCTTTCTTCAGGTAATCTCTATATCCGTCTTATGTCTTTTTGCTTCAGTACCAGGTTGTCTTCTACTATCTCTACTTCCCATTTTTTCATATTACGGTTATAGTTATGCAAGAAAATGAGTTTTCTTATATAGCCAAACTTTCTGGTTTCTTTGTTTCTTTCTTCTTCTCGAGTAGAAGTAAATGTAAAATGCATGTATGTTGTATTTATAGGTTGCATCTCCATGGCACTGAGCTACTACTCAAATTGGGAGGCACCGCAGCATCTCAACTCAGATATCAGCTGCTCCTTTGCACAAACGCAGACCGAACTGGAACCTGAGCTGCTCGATTTTAACAATGATTTCGTGCTTACTGACGCCTGCATTGATCCTCTCTTCCAGCCCAATGACACATTTTACCCCATCAATTATAATACTCTAATTCCTGATCCTCCCAACACTCCAAGGATAGAACCTACTCTTCTCGAAGAGTATGAATCCTACAACTACTCCAAACGTCAAAAGTCTTACAATTACCAAGACTATTATTCGGAGTATCCGAACGGTTTATTCTGCGGGTATCCAAACCCTAGCGTGCTCCAAGATTTTTCTTCGCCAGAAGTTATGGTGCCGCCGTTCCCTGATTTTTCACCTGCTCCACCAGTTTACAGAAGTGGAAGTTCTGAAAGTGTAGGGAAGAAGCCTAATGGTGGAAGCTTATCGGCACAGAGCATTGCTGCTAGGCAGAGGAGGAGGAAAATCACCGAGAAAACTCAGGAGCTTGGGAAACTTATTCCTGGTGGCCAGAAAATGAACACTGCTGAAATGTTCCAAGCTGCGTACAAATACATCAACTACTTGCAGGCCCAAGTCGGAATTCTTGAATTCATGGGATCGAAGCAGGTAATTTGGTTTCTATCCAGTGTCCCATTTCTTCTCATCTTCCAAATAAATTACTCAAATTAGAAGTATAATAGACAAGATTTTAGCTTTCTTTTTCTTATGAGTATTCTCTCAAGTCTACTGCATTAAGCACGCCACTAGTGTTCTGCAGACTTTTTAAGGACGGAAATTTGCTGAAATATGATAATCTTAGTAATTTGTGATTTTCATCTGGAAAGAATTGGGTTACCGATTTCCAAATTTTATTTGCAGGAAACGTTTTCTGGTGAAGAATTGCATAATCTTCTCGAATCGCCATTAATCCAAGAAAAGTTGTACTCGACAGATAAATGCTTGGTTCCACAAAAGTTTGCACAAGCCCTAGCAAATGATCATGAAATTCAGCCAAAACTTCAGGTTCTGAAAGAACTTAAGCAGCTGATATGAATTGGTGGCTACTAAGAAGTGCATTTTTGTTTTCTGCCATTGTTGTTTGCTTAATTTTGAGCATCACGTGAATCTTTCTTTTTATTTTTCATGTTACTGTATTTTTTGGTTTGTCAGTCAGTTTTTTTTTTTGTCTTTCAATTCCTTTTCTTGTAAATTCCTCCTTTGCAGAAAGAAGAAGTATTGTTTTGTTTAGACATGATGATGATTTTTTACCTTCAATTGTAATGATGTTTGGTAAACACGCGTCAACTGTAAATGAGAAATTACGTTAAGATACTGTTGCTTTTTGGGTATATAACTGTAAATAGCGGTTTTTAGACTTGATTTGAACAAGTCAAAGTGGTTAAAAAATAAGCATACTTTTAGCCATTTCAGTTTTCATCTATAAATTGATTATTTCGTGTCAAATTCAATATATGAAAATACTATAATTTACATAAATTCAATATTTAGAAAAAGACTAGAAATTTAAAACTAACAAGCTTGAACCAATTATAAATTAGGGGCTAACAGTATGATTTTTCCTTTAAAAGACTTTTTTTTTTTTTTTTTGTCAAATTATTACAGGTTATTCTGCCTCTACTAGTGTCGGAACATATGATTGTTATTTATAATTAATTGAGTTGTAGAAAAATTCAAATCCTAAAAAGAAAATTATGTCCTACATAATTCTTTAATTAAATTAATGTTACATCACTTCATTGACCTAGTATTTAGTGAGCTATTGGTAGTGGACTACAGTTGAACGAGTCTTGAGCAGATTTGTTACTGAACGTGGGCCATTAAAAATTGATTTGGACCACTCGATTCATCTTGGACTTATCATCTAAGCCCAATATACAAAAGGAATCTGGACCCTCAATTTGATCCAAATTCATCTCCTCGATATGACCTGCTCCTCTTAAAAGACAAGAAGTAGACGCTAGTAAGTTGAGGTTCTAACCATAACTTAAATTTTCTCTGTTTTAAAGAGGACCTCCTTAGCTCTGTCTCTGATAAAATCAAGGGAGGAAGCTGAAATTATTGAACTGAAATAAACAGACAGAAATAAGCTGAGGAAGCTGTAGAAATCAAACTGAAAATAAAGAACATGGAAACCGGATAGAGCCTGCTATTAATAACAGGGAAGAAGATGAAATTCAATTCATACTTGCTTGAGAAAATAACAAGACAACTAATCTATTTATAGAGAAAATTAGCTAACCAATTATCTAACAAACTTAAGAAGGAACTAGAATATGCTAGATTTCAGGAAGAAGAAACTGGAGCTGCTGGTTTGATGAAGAACGTGAGTTGCTGTTGAACTGGTGTTGGGCTGATGGTGTTGCTGTTGGGCTGATTTGGGCCGGAGAATATTCCAACAGTCTCCAACTCCTGGGAGCTTGGTGTCTCGAAACCAAAAATGTCTTAACACGAATTATTTTTAAAAATGGCCATAACGGACCGAGCTCCAAGAGAAGTTACCAGTGGAAGATGGACGGCATGCCACTATCGATGAACTATGATAAGTGAACATGGGTACCTACGCAGCTACGCAATTCTTTTTTGAAAGAGATGCACACATAAATTGTGATAAATCACGGGTTCTCATTCGTGTCAAGAGTCCAGGATTTTCACATAAGGGAGCAAATAATATTGAAAGGACAAAATATGCATATAGTACGCATTTATTAGAAGATTATCAAAAACCTTCTATATAACCCAAAAAAAATTAAAAATAGTGGGTACGGTCGGTAACGTGTCCCTCCCCTTAGTTCTGATGACCATAGAATGTGCTATTTACACATTCGTATTTTTGTCACTCCTCGGAAATTCTAGCACCATCGAACTATTACATGAAAATAAAGGAGGGTAGTGCAGGTTCATCAAAATTGTTTCAATGCACTTAGAATTCCTCTATTAGAAGTCAAGTTGTCGAGCCAACAAAACATGAAAGGATCCTGACCATATGCACATCCAGGTTTAGTGCGATTTTAACTGAACAAATGGTAACTCTGTCTAAAGAGGATCTACTTTCTAAAATATATGGTCCAGATTTAAAGAAAAATAATTTTTTTTGTAGAATATATAGCAGTTGATAGAATAAAAATGAAAATAAATTATCAAATTTATTAAGAATAAAGTTTATTTTTCTTAATTATAAAGGACCGGGGGGGGGGGGGGGTGAGGGTGCCTGCATATTATGTTAATGTAAGATAAAGGAGAAAGAATTTGTGACTCTTTATCATGATTACTGAAACTATGGATCTGCCTAACAATTTTATTATTTCAATTGACACAAAACAATCTTTTTGTATGATTGAATACAAAATATTTTGTTTATGCATTTAATATAAAGTAAAAAAATTCGTATTTTTTTTTTCCATACAGTCACCTATCCAGCAGAGATTTTTTTTTTTTTTTTTTTTTTTTTGGGGGTCTAATTCCTCAATTTGCAGACAGATCTTTGTTCGGAGAAAAAAAGTTAAAAATATAAAACACATGGAGAAAAGACCACAAAGGTTTACGATGAAAACTTTCAAATAGAGAAAAATCACGTGCTGTCAAGATATCCATACTAATCAAAATGAGATTACAAAGAATAATTCCCAAGCCTTACCCCAAGATATCCATACTAACTTAAAAAATGAGATTAAGAAAATACAATGGAAAGACTCCACAGAACATGTTTTACTAATCTTATTCCAAGCATAGGAAAAATTAACCGCTCATATAATACAGATGCTCTAAGAAGAAACGAGAATCTTCTTGAATGCTTTTCGCTGTCTTTTAAGGAGAAGATTGACAAATGTCTAGATTACGTGACCATTATGCCAGAGAGTGAAGCGTTTGAAAGTCTTAGTAGATCGTCGAGTGATCAGCACACCGAGCAATAAGCCACACATGGCGTATCTGGTGAATTGGAAGAAAGCTATAAGATTTTTTTCTTCGCCTATTGAAAATGAAGTTTTATCTCATAACAGTCGATTGCTCCTTGCGGATTTTAGTTCCGTCGAGGTTCATGCAAAGTTGGACGTGCCAAAAAGAAAAGAGTCAAAATAACAATATAAATCATATTCAACCTAGGAAATAAACAATAAAATTCAATTCTATTTGCAAAATCAAAAATCTTAACCAACTCCACATTGACTGTGGATCTTCTAAAACCTCAAATAGGAATCATTACATGTCTCCTCAAAATTGAATAATTGTGCCTCTGTCTGTATCCCCTCTTTGGTCTTTTCTATTACCATAAGGAGTATAAATACTTACAATCAACAAATTTTAAGAATTTCACATTATCACACGTCGAATAAACCTGCTAAAAATTATAGTGCAACTCACATGTTCGGTTTTCCACGAGTTCATCTACACTTGATATAAATTCCACCACATTTCTGCGCCAATGACAAACCAATTTCTATGTGCAAAATTGTGGACACGCTAATACATCCCCTATCACGACAACTTCTTTGTCGAGCTCATGTCATAAGGATGAACATGTTCTTCACTAAGAGTATCGCTACATCTCAAGACACATTGTTGCGATAATATCGATATCTCCATTTATTGACTTGAGCAATTAGCTGAATATACTCTTTTCTTTTGGACAAATTTTCTTGAGGTGTCCACGTATGTCAAAACAAGATAAATTTTTTTTTTTTCTAAATACTTGTCAAATCTGGACAAAATCAAAACATCATTGACTTGTAATTGCAACAAACTAAAATTCATTCTCTCATCGAAATTTTCTGCATCGCCTAATATATATTTGATGTACTCCACCACTCGAACAACGTGATGCTCTTATAAAATTTGCTGCGAATTGAGATAAATTCCTCAATTTGCCACAAGATCATTGTCCAGAGAAAAAAATAAGACGCTAGAAAATATAAAATACAGAGCAAAAATAATAAAAGATTTACGTGGAAAACTCTCAAATTGGAGAAGAATCGTATTTTATCAAAGATATAGATATTTCACTATGTGATTTTTTTGTACAATCATACAGAATCTCTCACAAACACCCACAAGAAAATCCTAGAAAAATTCATACCAGGTGAGACTACAAAGTATCCTCAAGTCTCACCTCAAGATAGCACATACAAACAAAATACAATAGAGAGGTTAATTTTTGTAGAACATGGTCAAGCTCTCACATGCACTGAAATATCTAAAGGTGATTTAAAGAGTTTAGAACGGTCGTCTCCAACTTCCTATATCATATTTGTCTCCAATTAAATTTTGACACACCAAAACGATTTGAGATGTCAAAATTTTAGTGATAGATAATTCAACATGTAAAAAATGAAAACTAAAAATCGTGTCAAAATGGCATTGATACGTCAAAACTTTAATTTTGAGATATCCAATGATATAGCGAGACGAGGACCTTAGATCTTCACCCTGATTTACAAGAAACGATAAAAAAATTAATAAAAAATATAAAGGAACTAATCAAGAAAATTATTGAACTAGAAAATGACAGCATGCGATCAATGAATAATAATTTGTTAATTCTTTATATCAAGACTGCTATTAGGATATGATTGAGTTAGGTTAACAACAAAGTAACATTTGATTTCATTATTGCCTACTAATTACACCCCTAAATACTGTGTTGGAATCTATCTCTCAAAAATATAATAGAGAAATAATTCAGAATAATTTCATTTTATTTAAGCTAATATGCTTTCAACCAAACAAGAACTAGATTCAAACAGAACAACAAAATATAATATAAAGGAATTATATTTAAACTAGGGTAAAGAATCTAAAAGAAACCTGGCTTTTCCCATTTGTACAGAAGAAGAATCATCAGAAATTGACCAGAATAGACTAAAACAGTGAGCCCCACATTGTATTTAAATATTGTAAAAAATGACGAGTCCCACCTGAATGTGTGTGGTCTGGTATATTTCTGTGGTGTACAGTTTTTGTACACCCAGCAAAATTCAAGAAACTTATGTAAATTATGTAATTTACTGGTTGGGGGAGGCAGACTTCTGACCCTACTAGAGGACTAGTGAGTATTTCTTTTCTTGAAATTTCTCGCTTATTTAAAACTATTTCTTTTCCTCTACTTCATAAAAATTCTATAATTTGGTCTAGAGAGACTTATTTAAAACTATTGAACTCAGAAGTCCTTGCTAACGATTATACAAAATGTAAATTTATAATAGAAGGGCAACAATTTTGCCGTTTTGGGCTCATTTAATACATTTTAAATCAAGAATTGACAAATTCGATTCCAAATTGAACTCTTTTCGTCTACAAGAATGGTATAAAGCCTTCGAAATCAAGTGCAACACTCGATAGAAATGTCACTTTCAAATTCCAATTGATAAAAGACTAAAACTTAACCAACATAAATACAAGAGATGTAAATTATTCCCTCAAAACCCAGCTTTGCATTTACAAAGAAAAAAGGTTACTGCAAATAACAAAGTAATGCCACCCTATGATGATTATTTGACAAAATGCCGGAGAAAAAAACTGAAACCAATGATTCATAAGCACGCTTTTTAGGATTGGTTACTACAAATTGGTCATGGGGGAGCTGTATGTGTGTGTCAAATCAAATAATGACTAAAACAGTCACTCCAATCAACTCAAATGCGCAAATGAGTCCCAAACCACACATACTTTTCAGTTGCTAGCGGTACAAAAAATTAATATTTATCAAAAATTATGATGGATTTGACCGAACATTAGTACATGTTTGGTAGGTCAAAATTAACAATTAATTGTAATCATAGATCCAACTTTTCAATTACTCATTTCATCGACTTCTATTAAAATATACTAAAAAACTCATTTCTAACAAACTAACAATATAACAAATATAAGAAGGAACTAGAAGGAGCTAGAATAAGCAGGAAGAAGGAGCTGAATTCTGTTGTTGAACGTGTTCTGGTTATTGAACTGATCAGCTGGTGCCTGCAGTTGCTGGTTTGCTGGTGAACTAGAGGTTGAGTTAACTGATGAACTGGTGGTCTTGCTGTAGAACGTGGGCTGCTGGTGCTCTGGTTTAATATTCCAACAGTGGACTTATTAAGTACTGATTGGTGTAAATTAAAAAGTTCAATAAAAATATAATTTAAAGTTAATAATTAATTTTAATTGGTAATTAAATTTTAATCAAGATTTTTGTAGTTTTCTTACCCTTCATTGTAATCTCTCACTACCCCACTAAGATATAAGTGATATTGTTCTATCCTTTTCTTTTTTTTTTAATTCAAACCACCACAATATTGAAATATTTTATCTAATATCAATTATGGTCAAGAATGCATTCAGGAATCAGGACGCGATATTTGGTAGTGTAAGCCTCAGTTTGTCTCTTTTTAATTTAAAATTCTTTATTTTTCATACTCATTTTCAATTACATTTACTCAATAAAATATTTTGTATATGAACTCAAAAATCTTCTTACTTTTAATTACACATTCTCCGAAAAATCACTATTGAAAATATCATTTTTCCCTAATTTAAAGACTATCAAATAGGGGCTAAATTGAATAATAATAACTGTACAAAAGTAAATATAAGAAGTTAACATTTTACCAGTCAAGTATAAATCTTTGCAAATGGTTTCACATTACAATGGTTAAATATTTGTATGCTAAGTTCCAAGAAAACACAGCGTGTAATGAAAAACAGAAAGCCGAGGAACCCAAAGCTCATACATATATATTGCCTTGCCATGAAAGAAACTTCAAACTTAATCAACCAGTATTTTAACAATCTTTTCCCTGACCGTTAAGGTATTAATACAACATATAAATTATGGTTTCTGTTTGGTAAACTCGCATGATTAAAGTGTCATGCTTGAATAATTTCTCCCACTCCATCTTTTTCAACATCAATCCCTCCGTGAGCTTTCCAGTCATGTCTGAAAGATGTACTTCTTTTAACTGTTGAAACCTTCTGTTCCTCAGCTTTCTGTCCAATCCACTAATATTCCAAAAGGAATTACTCGTGGGGTCTGCCCCCAATCACC
This sequence comes from Fraxinus americana, assembly GCA_035079005.1. NCBI lineage: Eukaryota > Viridiplantae > Streptophyta > Magnoliopsida > Lamiales > Oleaceae > Fraxinus > Fraxinus americana. The sequence goes on along the minus strand of CM068709.1, from coordinate 34,472,399 downwards.
CAGCACTCTATCACTCTCTTGAGTTACTTCATCTCGTAAATTTTTTTCTGGTAAAAATTCGAATAGAAAAGATGAATGAAACTCCAGCTATAATCAAACTGTTGTTTAAGGATGTTGTCATCAAGAATCCCTCTTAGGTTCTTCATATGATGTTATGTTGCTGTTGTTATTATTGTTGTTTCTTGACCAATCATAGAAACTGAATGGATCCAATGCCTTGTTGTCTCCTCCTTCATCTCCTGAAAATCCATCCATGAATAAAAGATCCAAAGGGTCGGCTTCTATTTCTCCCAAATCTGCAAACAGATCTTCAGACTGGTTTGAACCCGACAATGCCGGTTTATAACTCTGGGAAGAGAACCCTTCATTTAATTCTGCACCATCCATTTCTAACTGGTTTTCGAGATCTTCCTTTTTCACATCCATGGGCGAGGGAATTGCATTTTCTGTATTGTTTTGGATATCTTTGTCTTTCAGGTATCTAGCCCTTTGGGACTGAGAATTGGGAGAAGTTTTTGAAGCTGGGCTATTGTTCTTGGATGGCTGGGATCTTGCGGAGCCTGCTAAAGCATTTCTCTGTGTCGGCCATGGATGGTTGTGCTCAGAAGTGTAGGTGATTACCAGCATAGTCGGGTCGGTCCGGCTCCGTTCGACTTGCTTTCTTGCTGAACAACCCTTTGAACTACTGCATCTATAGTAACCCCTGGCGTGGTGAATACCAAAAGGGACAAAAATTAATATTCGAACCTCCTAAACATGGTTCCCAATAAGAATGACATAAGACAGAGAATTAACAATGACCCTAAAAAATAAATTTAAATCAATAAACATTTTCCTTCTCTAACAATTACAAGGATCTTGTTTTACACTGTCTTATGAAAATTTCAAGAGAAGAGGGTTCGGACTAGGGACGTGTTGAATAGTTCCACACTACATCATTGTTAATTGATACAGTGTTAGTCAAATTTCCAAATAGGATTTTACTGGTAGAAGACATTCTTTCATACATACCTAATCCATAGAAAAAGAAAACAATTAGGCTTTAGCTTTGATATCAAAGCACATTTGCGTGCCAAAGACAAAGTATGACCTTAAAAAAAAACATAAATATTTGGTATTAAATATTTATTTTTACATATTTATGGCGTGTTTGATGTAAATTTTTTGAGAAAATTATTATTTTTTTTTTTTGAAAATTTTGTTGTTAAAAACTACAGAAAAATTATGGAAATCATGTGCAAAATTATTGTTGAAAATGAATTTTTGCCAAACAGCTGCTTAGATTGTCTGAAAATTGATCAAACAAGACAGTGAATTTTCATGAAAAAGGTATACAAAACAATGCTTCAACATGGGGTTGTGAAAGGAATGATTAGGTTACCTAGGATAAGGAGAACCTTTAATAGGTTTCTGTCCATACTTTCTCCATGCCCAAAGATCAGATGGGACAACTTCTCCACCACCACCAGGCCGGCTGTTTGCAGGCGCCGGAGCCGGTATACAAACTACCTTCTTTGCCTGACTCTTCCTGCAGATTTCATCAAAATCAGAATTTCAGTAGTACTTTTTTCTAACCTTGGAGATTCTTTCTTTCTTTTTTTGATCATTGGAAAGCTGAAAGTGATAGACAACTTCAAATACCAAACTATAGAAATCCAGTCAGGTGGGGTTTGGAGGAACAGTGTTTGCAAATAATAACATGTAAGCGAGCGAACTGACGAATTCTATTTTACTTTTTCCGATTGGATTAAAACTCATAAGTTGATGGAAAGTTGGAGTAATCGATCATAATTATTTTTACAAAACCCTATTTGGGCATGTAAAATCTATACTGTCAATCTCCTTAAAAATCAGATATAATTATACTTAATTTGTGAAGGTATACTGTTTTCTATAGGTGCTGTGGCATAAAATATAAGAACTTGAAAGTTCGATTTAGAGATAATCGTGGTTTAAGAAGAAAAATCTAACCTTCGTTTGATACCCGTGTTTCGCGGAGGCGAGATCTGAACACCAGGGTTTTCCATTAAGCAACTTTTGGAGCTATTTGGAGAAATCATGTGATCTTTAGATATTGAACCAGCAGCTGCGGCGGCCTTCAATCCTCCATGAGAGGCGGCAGCTTCCACCGGAGAATTGCGAGGGAATACCAGCAACTTTTCATTCGGAGAGATCTGGAGGATCCTTGAGAAGATATTGGAAGGTCTAGTTTTCATCTCATCATCTAGAATTTTATTACCAAGAATGATATCACCACCACCAGACGCTCGATTTCCAGTATCTATAGAATTATTTGAATTGTTGAAGAACCCTGACACAGTTGTATCTGTATCATGTAGAAATGGATCTCTCATGTTAGAAAATGGATGCCCAAAGTAATCGGATTGCTCTTCGATTCCAGAAGAATAATTAACGGGATTGCTCGGAAACTGCCAGTCTGCCGGAAGCGCCGGAACTGCAGTAGAGATGTTGCTCCCTATGCTGCCGCCCCCGCCAGCTCGAATTATGTCATCTAAATCACCTTGATAATTATCCATTCTCTCGAAGAAATGACTACACATGATACTTAACACGACGCAGTCTTGGTAGGCTCTTCAGTTTGGATTATTTTACACCAAGCAGACGTAAAGAACATGCAGTTTTTACGTATTTTAAGGTTCTCGATTGGGTTCTGAACAAGAAGAAGCAAAGAAGCATTTATTTCAAGATTAAAAACTTTATTCTAAGAATTGAAACAGGCAAAGTTTTAGAGAGAGAGATAGCGGGGAAGTCGCTGACTTTTGATATAAAACTGATCTTCTCCAGACGCAACAAGTTGTTAATCTAATAGGGTTTTGCGCTGGTCGATTTTTTTTATAATATACATACACATCAAAAGGGTCATATTTCTGCAACTATTTTTGATTATTATAAGCTATAGTTTAGCTTATAATTGTTCTCTCCCTCACTTCTCTCTGGCAATGGCTGTCTTGTTTATCTGTGCAATAATAAGTTGTGAAAAAGTCAATTTTCAAAAATAAGTGATGGGAAAGTAAAGAGGCGGCAAGTAGCCGCAATTTTCGGACACCACTTACACGACGGGACCGCTGCATAAGTTCAATTTCTCTCCCCAGTAATTTTCACTTTATTTTTCGGAAATATTAATTTTATTTCATATCAATCAAGTTGAGATATGTTGTTTTGACAGTTAACTATTCTTAAATAGAAAGATGCCAATGCGTAATGCACATGTAAAAAAAATATGTTCACGTTTTTTCATTTATTAAGAAGAGAGTAATGTATTGAGAGTCAAAAACTATATTATGAAGATAGAACGTTTGGAACGACAAACTTGAACGCAATGACGGATCCAAGATCGAATTACAAGCCTGACTAATACGTCTAACTAAAAAAATCAATGGGTGGGGACTGGATCGGGCTACAGCCCAGCCCAGCCCCCCTCCATCCGTCCCTGCTCGAACGCTTCATCTATAAATATGAATAATGAACTACACACATGTATATATTATTGTCAGTAGTAGTTTAAGTTCGAGGATATAGATGAAGACAACTAAAATTCGGCAATTAATTAGTGAAAAATTAAAGTTCATTATATGAAATTAAAGTTAATTTATAGACTTTTGTCCATCACAAATTTAAATATTTTGGCTTGTTAATGTTGTTATATTTTTTTGCTCTTTATTTGTCCTTGTTCTATTATTTGACAAGTTTAACACTGAACTATCCTAAGTTTAGGGTTTTAGGATAGCTACATGGTCTAGGATTTAGTTAGATATTGTAAAATTAGTCTTAATTTCTTCTAATATAAAATTTTAAAACTTCGTGCACACTTCATCTAACATGACACGCTGATCCTCAAGTTGCTTTTTTTTTTTCTTCTTCAGCGTAATACAGTATATTAAATTTTAGACTAGATCTCAAAAACTTCATATCATCGTCATCATCTACTGTCACGATTTCTAAATAATTTAATTTCAAATTAATTTTATTTTCTTACTTCTTAGTTTAATGATTCAAATTTCAGAAATTGTTGCAGGTTTAGCTAGTTTTTATTCAAATACTCGTAAAAAAGGGAATAATAATAATTAATAATAATTAGTGAACGAATTACATTAGTCCATTTTTTATGGTGAATTTTGGGTGATTAATTTAGTTTATTTTTATAATTGTCAAGGATTAAATTTAGATTTTTAGTAGATTGTGATAGAAATTTTTGAAATGTATAGTTGAAAAATTGTGAGATCCACGAAAGATGTGATTAATATTAATTGACTTGGATTAAAATCTGATTTTAATCTGAAATAAACAGAGCATATCAGTGTAACAATATAATTACTCTTTCTTTAGCTTCAGGAAGAAATTTGTTACTCAAAAATAATTCAATTTGTGATGATGTGTGATACAGGGAGTCAAAATATTAAATTTTTAATGGACCAATAATCCTAGAGGGAATCACCGGCCACTTTTCTACACGATGGGACATTACGGCAATCTTGTACTCACTGGATAAATAATTCCGTGTTTGGCACGGAAATTCTTCTAAACACCATTTATAATGAACTCCCTTCATCTTACTTCAAGACTTCAAATTTGAACCCTCTCTTATCCAAACATTAACTATACAGAGGTTCTTGCTCGATTACTAGAAAAACGCTTCGACATGTAATAAAAAGTATGTCACATAAAAACTCATTCATTCCACGAATAAATAAAAAATTATTAATTCACGAAAAATGTCAAATAATTGAAAAGTGTTTCTAAAGTAATTCAATATCGAGAAAGAAAAACAACAGGGTCACGCTCCATGTCATGTGCACCTTCTCATGGTCCAACTTAGCTTCCAATGCACGTACCACGTCAATGAACATTCAAATCACCTTCTCTATCACGAAGAGTTCATTGCAATAATTTCGTATAATTTTATTTATATCACTAGGGAACCCTAGTTTTAACCCCTGTTTGTTGAGGATTAAAATTAGAATTGATAGAAATTGATGAAAATTGTGATTAAAAAGTTTTGGGCCACACGAAATGTATGGTCAAAATTAATTATTGATTTTGACTTTGATTAAAATCTTGATTTTAATTTTCACGTGGGCTTAGTGTGGGAAATTGATATGATTGGATTGGATTGGATTCAAACGTAACATACCCTAACCCCTAACCTAACCTACCCTACCTCAACCCCACGTTTGTTTTACAAAAAAAAAAAAAACAAATTAACACTGAGATTCTCTGTAATAGCATTGATTTAGAGAATTAATTTGTCATTCCGGCCCACAACTACAAAGAATCAGAATCATCCTTCCATGTGATCAACGAACATAATTTAATCATTATTTTAATTAGAACTATATAATGACAGATTAAGCTCCACATAATGACAAACCTACCTCGATGCTTACGACTCATTCAAGATGAATTTAATTAATCAGAAAAAAAGCGATTAAATAGTTAGTCAAAATAAGTGAAATTAATTTTTCCAATGGATCCGCACGCGGGACACCTTGCCTAAGCGGTAGCGACCGCTCCTGACGTCAACCGCCTAGCTAACGGCCCAACTCACCATGAACATTCATCCTGGCCGTCTAATTTTGTTGGCATGGGTGGCTGAGATCATCCGGCCACCTGTTTTTTCGGCTTTGATTTTTTTAATTATTTTTTTCTGCTACACGGAGATAACAGGTCAATATTTTTTTTTATTATAATTCAGCTGTGTACGTGTCTTTCTTGTGTTGGCTAAAAATGTGACAATTAACCTTTTTTTTTCATATTTTTATTTGCTAGTTACCTCATATCTGCAAACAAATAAATATATATTTTATCTTTGAAATGGTTTGAAAAAAGTAATTATAAAAATTATAGTATTTGCTTTCATTATTTTTGTCTCAAAATTGTTATGATTTTCAACTTGATATCGGAGCGCTAGATTTCTGCTACGAGCCATCAAGATCAAATTAATAACGTGACTCAAACAGGGACTTAGTCTGTGTAGCTGCATATTAATCTGCACATGGAAGGTCGCTAAAGTATAATGAAACGTGAATAAAAATATGCATGTGTTTCAGAAAATTATAACTATAAATTTTGAACTTAAATACAATTTAATAAAGTGAGAAGATAAAAAGTATTGTCCCTAGGATTCTGTAGCAAGTTGCGCTATTGCATGTGGGCATGAAGACTTTACTTCACTTTAAAAAAAAAATTGAATTTATCTTAATTTTTGGGATCCGTTTGGAAATCCCATGCTCCTTTAAGTGCATTCGAAGTACAGAAAACCATAACCCAGTACACAACTTTTAACGATTGTCGATCTATTAGAAGAAAACATTTTAGTAGTTACACAAAGGACTAAGGTTTTCCTAATCAAAAGATAATAGAGCACTTCTTGTCCCAAAGTTACAAAATTATCTCGCCGAGGTACTTTGACATAGTTCCTCTCAATGGTCATCCTCTACTTGTTTATCAACGAGAGGATTGCCCTCTAAATTATTTTTTTCTAGAAATTTTAATGTTGACTATGATCAATATTGCGAATATAAAGAAACTTATATTGATGAAATGGTTGTATGCTTTACTCCGTTGAGAATTATAAATTCTAATTCTATAACATGGAGAGTAAATAGATACAAAAGAACGAGCAAATTTATAGTTGTTTGTCTCAATGTAAAACTGGGGTGGAGCTAGAAGATAAGATCTGTGGGCGCAAATACAGAAAAAAAATTATTGTGAGGGAAAATATCGAAAACAACAAAGACTTTTGAAAATCTTGAAAAAAAATTTAGGCATAATATTGAATTTTCTAATTTACTGTGTGGGCAAGTGACCTCATTGCTCCCATTGTAAATCCATCCCTGATATGAGATTACGTCATCTTCCACTGTTATAGTAATTCTCTATCACTAAAAAAGTTTTTTTAAAAAAATAAATCTGGCACACCATTTCTTCTCTAACACCTCTCTCCCTTGATAATTATACAAAATTCTAATGATACTCTATTTATAAGATAAATCGGAATAAAATTGAAATTACAAGTGCGAAATTTCAAAATTATACTTAATATTAATAATTAGGCTCACAACTTAACATGTTCGATCTCAGACTCGTGCTCTAATAAAAACAGTAAAGGTACACGCTTGTGATGTTGGAGCTGCCAATACATGCATGGATTTGGCGGGCGTGATATTTCTGGTGCACGATTGGGGACGGCATTGGTCCTGGTTTGTGTCTGGCAACTTGTTTAACAATATAATTATATATACTTCCGTGCCTAGAACATGCTAAGATGTCGCAAACTGAGATGTATTAAATTTGGAGTACTGTTATATAAGATTCCAAAAAATCATTAGATGTGAAGATGTGTAATAAAATAAGATTTTCGTGCAGACTAATTTTAGGTCCCACCCTCCACCTCTAGTGCATCCAAAAGTTCAATGGTAGAGTCCACTTTCTAGCGACTTCAATTTTGGGGTTGAGTAAAGTTATATAGACCAACGAAGGTGACTTTGTTGTATAATATCAAACATGTGGGATCAAATCCGATTGACCTTGCAAAGTATATGCACATACATGTGTGTGTGGGGTGGGGTGGGGGGGTCACGACTAGCGTAGTGCCATTTTAGACCGATGGTGAATAAATTTCCTTAGACTTGTCCCGGCCCACAAGAAAGACGTGTGGTTGGGGGCTAAAACCCCGAATGAGGTTGCGACTTGCGAGAATGTTAGTGAATAGCAATGGAGGCCGTGAGAAGGGAGTGATGAAGGATAGTAAAGAAGTATTGAACATGATCTAAGATGGACATTGTAATTGTAATTATAATTATGCAAATGTTATTTTATCGTAAAAAAATCATTAACTTAATTGGTCACAAGTTATTTCTTGTGAAGCACGATCATATTTTTAGGTTACATAATATTTATTGATCATCAAATAAGTGGTAACAAACACCCCCATCCCATTTAAGGATGTCAGCGAGTCGAGTCGATTCGCGAGTCGAAACTGAAGGTGTGGATATTGCAGTGGTAGTCTTCTTTCTAATAGTCATAGTCGTCGCAGCGACGTCAAGCTCGCCTCTTTCAGAGCGACACCACTGCAGCTGGGCATCACGCGAGTGCCGCTTCGCTGTGGTTCATTGCTCTCGAAGCGAAGCTGCTGTGGAGGCGATGTGAGTACCGCACTGATGTTGCCTTCGGTGAGGGTGTGTGGCAAAGACAAAGAAGAGAAGGAAGAGAGAGAGAGGAGAAGGAAAAATGATTAGGATTTGGGATTGAAATTTGGTGGGGTAGATGGAGGTATGGTAGGTATATAGATTAATTTAGTTTTAAAATTATAAGAACTTGAACAGCCTTAAATGGATCGACACCAAGCCCACTCTTATTTGTACAAATACCAAAAGCCCACTACATAACGAGTAAACAATCTTCAGCCCACTATTCATTGTGCTTGTACTGTATGGGTCACTAATGCTTCTACTTATCAACTAAGTTAGCCCACTCGCATTTTTGGTCTTTTAAGTACTTACAAAAATACCCTTAAAATTAGGGGTGTTTTGAAAAATCATGTGAAGGGTTTTTAGGAAGTAAAAAATACTGTGTAAAATAAAAAAGTGACATTGTTTCACTTTTTTTATAAAAATTGTCACTTTTTTTAATAAAGTGACACATACACATTCAAAAAGTGATACAAACTCAAAAAAATGACATACTTAAAAGGGTAACAAAATACCAATCAAAACACATGTTTGTTATAAAAAAAGTAAGAAATTTTTAAAAAGTAACAAACAATAAAAGTGACACAAACTCAAAAAAGTGACAAATACCAAAATAGCATCATCCATTTGTGTAGCACCAGTAATCATATTCTTAAAATAATCAATACGTTCAGGGCAATCCACATGCTGATTACGTAAAAAAAAGTGGCAATGAAAAAGTGATTCACTGTCACTTTCTAAGTTATGTATCACTTTTTTTTTTTATTAAAAATTGATGTTTGTCACTAAAAAAAGTGATAGAAATCAAGAAGGTGACTGAAAAAAGTGATAAACACTAAAAAAAAAGTGACAATAAAAAAAAAAAGTGACACTGAAAAGTGACCAACTATCACTTTTCAAAGTTAAGTGTCATTTTTTTTTTTATCAAAAAATGACACGCAATGTCACTTTTATTGAAAATTGAAAAAGCAACAAACACTAAAAAAAAACTGACAAAACACCAATAAAAAACAAAACAGACATGGTAAGTCTAGTTGAAGCCAACACAATGAAACGGAAGAAAGTGGGATTCTCAAGACCAATAGGCTAGTAAAACACAAAAACTAGGGGATAAGTCTATTAAAAACATCAACAATTATACATGGATTAGCATTCCTCGGGCAGCAGAGCCTTCAGTCCAGTCCAGTGCAGCATAACATCAATCTCATCACCATCCTCTATTTCCAATTGTAAAGAATAAATTTAGAAATTAAACTTTTTTCTTTAGATTATAAAGCGTGCAAGAAACATGAAGAGGAAATGTAGAGAAATTGTAAATGTCGTGGAAAAAGAAGAAATCAATCAAACAACCAGGGACAAAAAGACCCAACAAACCATGAACTCCAATTTTGATCTCTAATCAACAAGAAATTCCCAATTATTATTGCAACAATATAATACTGCAGAATAGACTGCTCTAATCTCCACAGTGTAGTGAACAGTGCACAAACCATGAACTCCAATTTTGATCTTTTTCCATAGTTTATTGCATAATTCACATCAGCTGCTCCAAGTTCTAGTAAAGCTTTTACCACTTCTCTACTGCAATTTTCAACAGCATAATGCAAGGCCAATGCTTTATCGAGATTTAGGCCTTCTCCCATAACCATCAGCTTTACAAGTTCGACATCTGATGAGTCGAGGGCTCGTCGCATGTGACGAATTTTCTGGTCCTCGAGATCACTGGCGGAGCCGGTGTGATCATGGTGGTGGGGCATTATGGACCGGCAGACGATGGAGGACTTGAGACGGAGCTCTTCGATCTTGGCTACGACGTTGATGGGGAGGTGCTTGGCCAGAACTCAAAACTGAATTGGGGGAATTAGGGAGTATTAATTACGGTTGATAGAGGTTTTAATTTGTTTTGAGTGTATAAATCTAATTTGTCAATTTTTTAGAGCATGCAGTCTAATTTTCCCTTGTACAAATACCAAAAGCCCACTACATAACGAGTAAACAATCTTCAGCCCACTATTCATTGTGCTTGTACTGTATGGGTCATTAAGGCTTCTACTCATCAACTAAGTTAGCTCACTCGCATTTTTGGTCTTTTAAAGCCATACTTTTATATTTGAGGGAGACCAAATTTTGACGAGTAAATTAGAAAACAATTGCTAGCTCCTAAGCAGTAAAAAAAATAAAAATAAAATTGCTAGCTCAGATTCTTGATTTGCCTTCAACATGCTTAAGTTTTCAAGGACCGGGTTGCAGCCTTTTAACAGGAGGAGAGAGAGAGCCGAAGTAATAGCATAAAACAAGATGTGCACAAGAATAAGCCAAAGACAACTAACCCTCTAACCCGGGCTCGAAATTGATAGCTACGAGTATACACAAATCCTACTGACTAGGGCGATAGCCGATCTAGAGAAAGGGGTATGAACTCATTTTGGCTCTTATACCAATTTGTTATGTGTCGCTGGAGGAAGGAGTTGAAAAGTCGGTTAAAGCATGTAACATTTAACTCTCTTTTGGTGTAGTTTTTTAAATATATATATATTTTTTCATATTTTAAGTTGGTCAAATTTTATTGGATCTGCAACTTTTAATGTGAAAAAATTTTGTCAAACAAAGGCTAATGCTAAAAATGGTACAAACTCTGATCAAAATGTTCGGAGTATTAATAAACAAAATGAAACCAAAATCTTGTTTAAGTATTGTTGAGTTGATCTAATACTGAAAAATATACTTCAAGAATTAAAAAAAAGCAGCAACACTTGAGATGCACCAAAGAAACACGAAAGTAAGCAATTCAAGAATAACAGTATTAATTTTGATAATTATCTGATAAAATAATAACATAGAAAAATTAGAGTTCAATACAACTAAATCCTTTGCATATATCAAAAACATGTCGTATTAATTTTGGTCTGCTCATTCCACTTGTGTATTGATACGAGATCTTTGCAATTAATTTCTCCATATTAAACAAATTTAATTTCTGAGGGTTTTAATTTTTGTTAATTTTGCACGATTAGCTTGCTTGCCTGAATCCGACATAGATATAAACAACATGTGTATACACAAATAAAGAGAATAGTGATGGATTTTGATATGCTTGACTCCTTGTACGCCACTTGTTATAACTAATCCCACCGTTGGAATAGTGTCATCATGTGGCATACAGGGAGCCAGGCACATCCTAACGCACCTTTCCTTTCATCCTCCAAATTGACTTTGTGGGCAGTTTCCCAACTCTATGAACTCGAACAAAACCAAACCTCGGAATTTTTTGCAGTTCAGCGAGAGATTAAGAGACTCTTTGTGATTACAGAGTGTTGTGGATGTAGTAATATATATATATCTGATGGTCTTACCACGTTTAAAGAATACCCTTTACAACTTTTCCTAATTAGACTAAGAAATTTGAAAAATAAAATGCGAACCACCATCAAAATCCCTGTCAATCCAATCTTTTTCATATCTCATTCTCTCTTTTTATTTCCTATTGCCGACAATGATCTGATCACCAAATCTGAATTGAGTTAGGTAAAGGTGTAAAAGTTGCATGAAATCTTTTTTTGTCGACTATTCCAATAGCAAAACAATTAAGTGGAACCCTTTTATTATAATTAACAAAAAAGGGGTTCAAAGGGTTAAAAACTCGATTGGTCATCGATCTTTATAAAATGCTACAAAATTTTCCAAATTGAATTTTGGACGGTTCTTTAACTTAAAGTAGTGCTCGACCAACTAAGTGTTTAACTCTTTAACTTATAATTGGAATTTCAGAAACTTCTTGTGAGGTTCGTATTAAGTTCATGTACCAACCAAAAATTTGTATGGATCATTCTCTAGCTAGGCCAGGATTGCGTCGTTTGCAGCATTTTCCAAGAAGGCAGCTTTGAATGCTTTACAAATTGAATTTTGGACGGCTCTTTAACTTAAAGTAGTGCTCGACCATTTAGGTGTTTAACTCGTTAACTCGTAATTGAAATTTCAGAAACTTTTTGTGAGGTTCGTATTAAGTTCATGTACCAACCAAAAATTTGTATGGATCATTCTCTAGCTAGCCCGGGATTGCGTCGTTTGCAGCATTTTCCAAGAAGGCAGCTTTGAATGCTTTACAAATTGCTTTCTTTATTGCCTTTTTCTTTCACTATCTAAATAATGAGTATTACTTTTCAAATTGTGGAGAGAAGTATGTCGGGCGTGACTGCATGCGTTAATTACACAATTTGATGAATAATGTCAATAATTTAGTTAAATTTTATAGCCCTGTTGATGTCCTGAGAGGAGAAAAATGGGATTATAAGCAAGTCGTTAATTTAATTTCACTTAGCTATCGACTGACAACTGTCTGTTAAGGGATATATATCTCACATTGATAAATGATGTTGACACAGACCAATTAATAAAGATTTTGGACTACTCCTCTCAATAAGGATGACATTTTAAAATAGAACTCCAATTCTTAACATGATATCAGAGCTCATTATGCTCCAACTAGTGATTCGATCACGTTAAGACTCCAAAAGTGAGCACGTTGATTTCAAGATTGGTCTGCTCAAATGAGCCACCATCTTGTGGGGGAGTGTTAAGGGATATATATCACACATCGATAAATGATGTTGACACAGACCAATTAATAAAGATTTTGGACTACTCCTCTCAATAAGGATGACCTTTTAAGATAGAACCCCAATTCTTAACATGATATCAGAGCTCATTATACTCCAACTAGTGATTCGATCACGTTAAGACTCCAAAAGTGAGCACGTTGATTTCAAGATTGGTCTGCTCAAATGAGCCACCATCTTGTGGGGGAGTGTTAAGGGATATATATCACACATCGATAAATGATGTTGACACAGACCAATTAATAAAGATTTTGGACTACTCCTCTCAATAAGGATGACCTTTTAAGATAGAACCTCAATTCTTAACATGATATCAGAGCTCATTATGCTCCAACTAGTGATTCAATCACGTTAAGACTCCAAAAGTGAGCACGTTGATTTCAAGATTGATCTGCTCAAATGAGCCATCATCTTGTGGGGGAGTGTTAAGGGATATATATCACACATCGATAAATGATGTTGACACAGACCAATTAATAAAGATGTTGGATTACTCCTCTTAATAAGGTTGACCTTTTAAGATGAAATTTTAATTCTTAACACTGTCCATTTCAAGATTTTAGAGCAAGAACTTATTTTACTTTGAACAAGTAGTATGTACATGCATTTAGTTTAGTATAAAAAGAATTCTATCTATTATTTAAATATATATAAAGTGAATATTTCAGTCAAAGTTTAGGAAAAGTATTAAAAGAAATGTGGGCTAGGAGTTTAGCGTAGGTCAAAGATTACTAATTTTCTCATTTTAAAGCATCATTTTGGAACAGATTGAATTGAAGTCGTACACAAAATCTATCATGGCTGGGTCCATTTGACACATTTCGGTGGTCGGTCGGTCGGTCGGTCATCTATCTGTCTTTACCAAACTTTTCTTGATTTTCATATGTTAAAGGCGATTTCACGGCCCATGGCCCATTATGGCTCTCCGGAGTGAGGCCTGAACGTATGATATCAGCCCAAGATCCATTAGATCTTGACCCTTGAGCCTGATGCAATATTGTTGCTCTTTTTTATTCGCCATCTTGTGATTTAGTAAAGGGAAAAATTCACTTTCCCTACTTTATCTTTACCCTATTTCAAAAATAACAAAACAACTTTTACATTTCAAAAATCAGATTTTTTGACCTATATATACACATATTTATAAATATTTATTTATTTATTTAAATATATAAAAAGATATAAATAATTAAATAAATAAATATATATATAAAATTAACCCACCCCCAGCCCCACCACGCCGGCGACCGCTCCGGCGACAGTTCCGGCGACGTCTCCGATTCCGACGACTTCTCCGGCGACCACTCCGATTCCGGCGACTATTCCGATGACATGAATTTTTTGTAGTCACAGCTCAAGTCACAGCCCCGGTCACAGGTCACAGTCCAGGTCACAGCCAAGGTCACAGGTCACACACACCTGATTTTTTGTTTATAATAATTGATAACACAATAAGACTCACGTCTCACATTTTTATTAATAGTCACAGGTTATTTTCAAATGGTCACAGCACAAGTCACAGAATATATTGCACCCGGCTCACAATTTTGTTCATAGTCCTATTTTATTTTCAAATGACTCGGATTTTGGTTGATAGTCACAAGTTTATTTCAAATGGCTACAGCACAGGTCACAGAATATTTTTTGGGCATTGCTCAGGTTTTTACTGATAGTCACAGCATCGGTCACAATATATGGCTCGTGTCACAAAGATTTGGTCACAAAGACACCACCACAAAGAAAAACGGCAACAAAACATGTCGACCAATCACCACAAAACCCATCGCACAACGCCGCAAGCCACCATAGAAACATCCACACAAAACCACCGCTACCGCACGCACAACCACCAACCACATTCCACAACCACCACAAAAACACACTGCACAACACCGCAAACCACGATATAAACATCCACACAAAATATCCCCAAATTACACCACAACCACAACATCCACTAAAAAATACCCAAATCCACCACAAACAAGAAAAATCCCCAAATTACACCACAACCACCAAAAACTTCCCGAATCCGCCGTCCCCGCCTCCATCGCACAACTCGTGTCACGGTGACACATTTAATTGACCGAACAAAAACCAGGATCGCTTTGTATAAAACCACCGCGACCTGCTGAGCGGAGCTTCGGTCGACGCAAACCAGGGGCAGCGTCGCGACCTGCTGCGACGCCCAGACGGCGACAATCGTTTCCAATTAGGGCAGCAGCGTCGCGGGGTGGGGGGGAGGGAGAAGACGGGAGGCAGGGGGGAGAGGAGGAGAAGCCAACGCCGGAGAGTAGGGAAAGGAGGAGCGGCGATTGTTGAGAGAGAGAGGAGAGGGTGAGAGAGTAGACCGTAGGAGAGGAAATGAATTAGGTTAAATCCTATATAATTTTTTTTATATAATATTTTTATTAATATTTAATTAAATATAAAAAACTTGTATCTATTTTAAAAAGTCTGACTTTTGAAAGAAAAAAGATAAAATCTGGTTTTAGAAATTGGATCTCCAAAGGTAGGGATACATGTAATTTCCACTTTAGTAAATGTTAAGCCTCTCTAGTTTGGAAACCGAGCCCAAATGTTCTGATCAAATCATCTTGGTTATGACGATTTTCATCCCCAGAGAATCACTTACTCCAAAATTAAAAGTTTGGAGCGTAAAATGTTAAAAATTGATTGAGAAAGCCTCCCATTTGTATCAATAGAAATTGTTGACCTCAAAATGTGCTGCCAACATATGCCGAACTTACTCGTGTATGCGTAAGCTATATCCAATACGTAAAGTCGGATCAACAGGGATCACTCCACAATTGGACGTGGGAGAAGTTCAAATACGCGAGACGTTTCTGTTCAGGTTCCGACAAAATATCTAAAATACGATTGTATAAAAAAATAACCAATCGTTATGTAGGTAGATACAAGACCGAAAATCAATATAAGAAAGTAAAACTAATTGCTCCAAGTATCTAAAGTTGCATTAGCCTTCAACTGTTACATGATGGGGTATTTATAGTAAAGAGTTGCTGCACGTACAGAAGCAGCAGAAACAGAAATTGCCAGATACTCATAGCGGGGAGGTGGGTGGGGTTTTTTTTTCAATATTTTACTCACATGGGCCCACCCCCACGAGTGTTCTAGCCATTTTCTGGAAAATTCATTTATATACAAATGGAAAATTTGTTTATAGTATTACAAATGAAATTGTGATCTTTTGATGAAATTAGACGTGGCCTCATCCCTACGGCCGAATTATCAAATCCTAGCTATCATTTTGACTTCCTAACTTTATAAAACATTTAATACTCTGACACCCTATTGACAAGACAAGACAAGACAAGACACAAGTACACTTTTCACAGACGTCACATCAATCACTCAAATAAGATCTCTATAATAAATTCAAGATCTATGTACGTGGGCCGTAACTAATTGGAGTGGAGCCTCGAACATGTTGGGCCTCGGATTTGGGCCTCCTCGGCATGTCCACCTCGAATTAATAATGGGCCTCGAAAATTACCATCTAGCCTCGTCTTCTATGACTGGTGGTTCGGCAGGAATGTGTCTGCAACTTCACTAGGTTGGTCACGTGGCAAATGCTGTAGCAAGTCATAACAGAAATCATCCTTTTTCTCAAAGGATTAGGACAAAATGGTTCGAAGATGATCCTCTCCCTACCTTTCTAGAGATTCGTTAAGACCATTTTCCTCCTCTCTATCTTCTCGGAGTTCAAGCCATAGATTGGCATATGCATACTCTCCAGATATCATTGTTACTTCGCCATTTCGAAGGAATCAAATCAAGTAAAAATTACTACTTTCTTACATGCATATATATTAGGGAAAATTGCAGTCACAACTCACGATGCCAAATCTTTCATTTAATTGCAGATTTTGTCCGAATCTTTCATTTGTGCCATCCACGATACCAAATCTTTAAAAAACCCAGAGTCCAAAAGGATGAAAACTGTTAGTTTGATCGTTAGTTAAGTAGAGAATTCACTTTGACCATAATTTTGACTAATTTAAAAAGTATAAAATCATAACTTTACACTTTCTATAATAAAATAATTAAAATAAAATAAAAAAATTCAAACCATGCTTACCCATCCCACTCAAACCTAACACAGTATTATCTCCTTCACCTTTCCCACTCCCACCTCCAAATCAAAATTAGAAAATACTCCGATCAAATCAAAAGGGAAAGAAATGCAAGAAATCACCAAGAAATGAGGGGCACGTAGCTCAAAGACATTTGCAGTACCTCTTATGGTTGAAAGAAATGACTGGAGAAGGATTCAAAGCTACATCCATTGCCACCTTCATTTACGGAAACCCAAATTTCAAAGATCTTCAAAACCCAAATTCTTGATGGGTTTTTCGTCCTTCTCTCCAATGATTTTGTGGGTACAGGCTTCTTGATCTATTCCTCAAATTTTTGCAACTGCACAACTGGGTCAAAAACCAAGACTGTTGGTGTAAAGACACTCAAAGAAGAGCAAGTGACTAACTTTGACACTACGGTTTATGTATTTTGTCTGGGTTGGTACGGGGTGGGGAAGGGGGCTATAATCATCACATGGGAAGTGAGCTCATAGTTACAGTATTGCATGTGAAGGTATCGATTTCTTGGTGCAGAGTACGAGTGCACCGAAATACAGTAGATTTGGAGGTAGGCGTAGAAAAGTTGATAGAGATAACACAGTTTTAAGAGTAATGTTATTCATCCCCAGTGGGGATGAAAATACAGTCAAATTTCACATATCATTTAATACTACATTAGGGTCACCTAGACTGTGTTTTCATCCCCAGTGGGGATGGATAGCATTACTCCAGTTTTAAATAGGGGCGGACCTAGGGGGGCCCCCGGTGGCATGTCCCCCAACTTTTGAGTTTTTTTTATTAATAATAAAATTATGTGTGATATCGATTGAAATATAAATTTTAATTTAAATCAAAGTTAACAATTAATTTTAATAATATATTTCATGAAATTCATAACTATTTAACTTTGATCAAAATTTACTAAAAATTTGATTCTAATCTCCATCAAATAGGGACAAAACCACAATAAATTTTAATTTTTTCTCTCATCTTTTAATTAAATCTTAATTCTTTATCAAATAAGGACAAAATATTGCATTTTAATACCATTTCGAAGTATTCACGGTATAATTTTCTACGTCGTTAATGACATACGAAACAATCAATCGTAGTAAATGTTATGACTTGTCAAAGCAAGCCGTTCAAAATTAGTATTTTGAAAATTTCGATAATTTGCCAGTCGTTAAAAATTTTTCGACGATCATACGCTAATCGAATCTACAAATTGTTTATATCATCTCAAAACTTATTTCGAGAATTATATTATAGGTATATCAAATAATCCAAATAGATATCGAAAATAGTTAAAAATACGTTAAACGTGAGTTTAAAAAAAAAAAGACGTTTAACTCGCATTTTTTAAAAAAAAATTCAATTATTTCATTAACATTTATTATTTTTGCAATACAAATTTCTCAATATAATTTTCATCATTTTATTAGGAAATTTTACATCTGAAAATGTCATATCCTATGTAAATTTTCGGATGCAAAATTACATGGGGTATGATTTTTTTAAACGTAAATTTTCGATTGTAAAATTTCTCCAAATTTATTTGCAAATTTGATTGTGCCCCTAACTTTTAACTTCTGTGTCCGCCCCTGATTTTAGGTTTGGGTTCGGTGGGGTAGGTACGTGTGGTTTGAATTTTTTTTTTTATTTTAATTATTTTATCATAGAAAATGTAAAGTTATCAGTTTATCCTTATAAATTAGTCAAAATAATGGTCAAAGTCAATTCTCTATTCAACTAACGGTCAAACTAACAGTTTCCATCCATTTGGACTTTGGGTGCCAGTTTTTTAAATCTTTAGTATCGTGGGTGGCACAAATGAAAGATTTGGGCAAAGTCTGCAACTAAATGAAAGATTTGGTACTGTGACTGTAATTTTTCCTATATACTAAGTTAAATTGTCCTCCACTCGAACCTCCAAAACTAAAGATACATGAACTTATATTTGACAAAGCTTAACTTATAATTTAAATTAATCAAATATATTTTTTATTTATATATTTCATGTTTTATAACTATAACTCGCTTTACCTATTATCCACACATTAAAATCTATAATATATTAAATATTGTATCAAATGAGAATCATTTATTGGATGATTATGATTTTACTATAATTCAATTATTTCAATAATATCTTATTTTTAGTTTTTCAATATGTATTTAATTTTACAAATTGTGATAATTATTATAATTAATTCTCAATTAATTAACAATCACATTTATTTAATTAATATTAATTAGAATTTCACATTAATCCACGTCCACTTCCATATCCATGTTATTAATTCTCAATTCATTAATATTCACATTGATTTAATTAATATTAATTAGAATTAAAAAATACAATTCATTATTCACGTCCATGCATGCTAATTAACATTTAATTTCATGTTAAATTAAATTTATTTAATATAAATAATTTAACATTCATTGTCACATATAAATTTCTTGACATTAATTCTAAATTAATTAACATTCATATTAATTCATGTATCGTATTTGTCATTAATTTCATTTATGCATTTAATTGTAATTCTAATACTCACATTCAAGCATACATTTTACTATTAATGAAGATGTATAATAATAGACATTTATTTTCAGGGTCTTGCATTTCTTTCACATTTAAATCAAAATGGTAAATAAATGGTCAAATTCACTTTCACGATACTTATAAAACATTTAATTTAATGTAATATATTTGGTAAAGTTTGAGGGTGTCAGCTGTAAATTTCTCTAAAAAAAAAAATCCTTTTAGATATTTGCCCCATTTTTTCTGCTATAGACCTGAAGCCATTTTGCCCATTGTTTTCCGCAGGTTCACGTGTGATTCAGTAACACCCGCCATCTGGCGAAAGGATCTGACTGATTGAGCAGCTTCGTGTCATATTCTTCATTGTTCCCCGAATAATTCTAATACCAATGCTAAATCCACCCAGATTCTCTGCATTCAATTACACAAGCGGAGTCGTTCAATTTTTTTCTCAGTAAAATAATTCATGGGATCTGCCGGAAATTCATCGGATTCTGAAATTAGAGAACAGCGAATTCCCGAAGAAGCTGTAAAAATACTGAAATCTATGGCACTAAAATGGGACGATATTACTGATGCAGATGCGTTGCAGGTTGTTCCATTGAAAGGAGCCATGACTAACGAAGTTTATCAAATCAAGTGGCCTACGAATTCTGACAAGGAATCGCAGTACCGTTCAAGGAAAGTGGTGGTGAGGATTTACGGTAAAGGAGTGGATGTATTCTTTGACAGAGAAAATGAGATTCGTACGTTTGAGTTCATGTCGAAACAAGGACAGGGGCCGCGTTTGCTGGGGCGGTTTTCCAATGGCCGTATAGAAGAGTTCATTCGTGCTCGGGTATGTATTTACATGTGCTCTTTATGTTGTACATTTTACAATACTTGCTTGTGAAAATCCCCAGGCGATGGCCCATAACACATTTCCTGAAAGATTTAAATTAAAGCGTAAAAACAGCATAAATTAAGTTTTGATTCTGTTGAATAAGCTTTTAGACAAGGCACACATTAATTTATCTCATTTAATTAAATACACCTTTGTCAAGTGTAGGCCTGATTCATTTTCTCGTTGCGATGCATAACTCATTGATTAGGCTTGAATTCAGGATCTTTGCATGATTTTACCACAATGCACTAGTTAATGTAAAAGCTCAAGCTTTTAGAGGAGGGACACATTTATTTATTTAAATTTAGTCTACAACATATTCATACTCTAATATACATAGTGATTATATGTTGTTCAGTAAAGCTCTCCTAATACTAGTAGAGTTCATCACTTCACAAGTGCGATCAGTGGTGACATGGCAATTATTTGCAATCAGGGCTGTCACAAAGATTCAATCTTCACGGAAACCCCTAATATGGAATTTCTTGATATTATTTGGAACTATGAAAAACTGGATGGCCTGTCTTGTAATGCTGTGTTTTCTGTTGTGCCATTCAAGACACTTTCAGCAGCTGATTTGCTTGATTCAGAGATATCTGGCCTTATAGCAACCAAAATGAAGGAATTCCATGATCTTCAAATGCCTGGGCCCAAGTCTGTGTGCCTGTGGGATAGATTGCGGTATGCTTGCTTGTCTTGGGATCTTCCCAGGTTGTTATGCAGTCTTAGTTGATTAGCTAAGGCCTATTATCTTTTTGTATCAGCAATTGGGTTAAAGAGGCTAAACGTTTGTCTACACCAGAAGAAGCCAAAGCTTTCTGCCTGGATGTCATGGAAGATGAAATATCAGCACTTGAAAGTAATCTCTCAATTGGTCATCAACACGTAGGATTCTGCCACAATGATTTGCAATATGGTAACATAATGATGGACGAAGACACCAGATCAATAACGATAATTGTAAGTATCATCCCTGGCTGATTGACGAAATTTGTGAAATGTAAGGACTAAAGTCCTATATTATTAGTTATTCAGTGGTATATTATTACATTTGACATGTAAGTGCATGTTCCATGTGCAAGATGACAGGATATGCTCCACGTTAATTTAAAAAAAGAGATAAAAATCAAATGAATCTAAAATTAGAGCACTCATATCTTGCTATATTCCTCAATGGAATGTCAAGACGCCACACATGCTAACAAATGGATGAAATTAAGGTTATTGTGAAAATTATAGCATGTGGTTTAGGCTATATAACTATATAAGGGTGGGCTATACCCTTATAAAGCACATCTAGTCCAGTTCACACTGATTTAGGTAGAGATATGAGTCCACCTGGTTGAATGACTCATGAAGAAGTGATGGGCTGACAGGTGCCGTGATGGAGTTTAGTTTACTGAAGGCAAATGCATATATATTGATCAAGTAAAATTGGTACCAGGTTGCTCTTATTTTATTACCTTGATGGTTTTTGGATTTATGAAGGAGTAAGTTCCACAACATATCTCTCTCTGACTCGTGACTTTTCAAGCAATCGCCTTCAGCGAGGCTTTTTCTGGTTTCTATATTTTTTCCACCATCCTGACTATTCTCATCCTGTAGACACTACACATGTGGATCTTAAATGGATCCATGGGTCACTTTCCTTGGCTTTAAAAGGCACTAGTTCATCGAGTTTTAGGGCTTGTGTGGGAGGGATTAAAATTGAAAATATAGCCGTTATTGTTGACTTTTATTAGACGAGTGGGGCCCAATAAAGGTCATATTTTCAATTTTAATTGGCTTTTAATCCCTCCCGAACGGGGCCTTAATGAATATTGATATAATTGTCTTGTCTGATTTATTTAAACAATTGGTTGTTATTCTGTTTGCATGCCATTTGATTTGGCTATATTACACTTTTCATTCTAATATTCTTGACCACACCTGTTTTGCAGGACTATGAATATTCAAGTTACAATCCTGTTGCTTTTGATATAGCAAATCATTTCTGTGAGATGGCTGCTGACTATCATACAGAAACCCCTCATGTTCTGGACTATAGTAAATATCCAGGTAGACAGCCTGTTGATTTGTTCAACACTTTCTATGCCTCATTCACGGCAATTGAGCCACCATGTAGTTATTGGAAATTTATATTAAATTGTAACTTGACCCAACAGGTTTTGAGGAGCGTCAAAGATTTCTGCATATATATCTGAGTTGTTCAGGTAGAAATTAATTCGATTTATCATACATTTTTTTTTTCCATATAAGGTAGTACATTGTTTTCTTCTTAAGGGGAAACATATATTCTCATTATGAAGCCGTATTTAAGCCTACAATGGGGTAAATCAGTATAGAATAGTCCACTCATATAGTATCAGCATGTTTTCTTCTTCCTCGGTAAACAACTCAGTATACAGGACTATTCATGAAAGCATATCATCTCTTCTGTTAGTTGTAGAGTGAACGATGAGTGTTAAATGCATGATTACTGGTATAACATTTGTTTTTTCATTAATATTGTGAAAGGGGAAATGAACTTTGACAACTGTTGATTTTAATGGCCTGTATCTTCCTACCTATTGGCAATGCATCTTGAGTGACCGCAGTGGAGTAAATAAGTGCAAAATTTTTGTTTAATGATAAAGGATAAACTGTCTTGTTTACTATTATCCTGTGACACATTAGGAAAGTTCATGCAGGCACTCAACCTAGCGACTCAGAAGTGGATCAGTTGGTTCATGACGTGGAGAAGTACACTCTTGCAAGCCATCTCTTTTGGGGCTTATGGGGAATAATTTCGGTAATTTACCTAACTTGTAAAGAAAAATGCTAGTTAGGTATTCCCAATTGACCAACTGTAATAAGAATTAGTGAAATGCAGTTTTGCTATAATCATCTCATGTGATACATAATCAAATATTTTTCTGATTTGTAAACTCAGTTATATATGTAGTTCTTTCCAGATTTGGCTGGATTGGAATGTTACTTGTTCTGACTAGCATATGGCTAATGCAAAAAGAGAGAGACAGACAAGGTTAAATTGTCACCTAGACCATGATAATTGAAGTTGTTACTTGTAGAAATGGGCCATCAGGTGCCACATAATGTGCATATTGATCTCTGAATTTGGCTTGATCTGTGCTTCTAAGGGTATTTAATTGTGTTATCTTACATTGAACAACCACATATGATACTGGATTAACTTAATTTCCTAACTCAGGCTTGTAGCCGCAGAGAAAATCTCTTACTCAGAGAAGAAATCAATTAAGTAGATGTACCCACATATGGTTCTGTTGACAGTGGGATTTTTCCTTAAAATGAGGTGGGTGTCTATTCTTGGATTGGCATGTTTTCATGAAAAATTAGAAATCTAAATGGGAATTTACTAGATAAGGGGAGATATCATGTCTACGAGAATTTTGCCATCGAAATTGTTGGAGATGTTCAATATTGTATATAAGTTTTTTGCCGATAAAATATGTACAATGTGCAAGAGAAAGAGATTGATGGTTTAAACCTGAATTGTTCTTTGAGCAGGAATATAAATGTGATCTGTACAAGCACATCACATAATTTATCCAAAGTACTGAAGGAAAAGGCCTTTAAGTTGAGTGAATTGAGTTATAGTCAACAGCCAATTGGTATCAAAATTTATGAGAAGCTTTTTAGCTAACATATTCTTTGTTTCAGGGGCATGTGAATAAAATTGATTTTGACTACATGGAGTATGCAAGACAAAGGTTTCAACAGTACTGGTTAAGGAAACCTGAATTGTTGAATTCTTCAAGTCCTACCACAAACGTTATAGCTGACGGTAATACTGCTTTCTATTTTTTTTGAGTAATAATCTCTTTTGTTTTGTGTGTTTATGTACATATTATCTGCAAAGCTTCGCAATTCAATGAATGTTGTCAAATATTCTGAGTCGTCGATGTTCTCAATTTGTCTTCTTTCAGAGACATGGTCATTATATGATTCTGATGATTATCGTACTGGAAAATAGAGCGACTTTCGTCCTTGATAATATGTACTCCTGAAGCACCACAGACTACTACTTGCCAATTGAAATAAGAATCATAAATATTATGAACATACAAAATCAGCGCATTTTCCCAAATTTCAAGTGATCCTTGAAGGGATGTAACAATCTAGGCCCGTGTTTGCATTATTTTAGTTGTATTCATGGATCTCACTTGTTTTATTTTTATTTTTAAAGGCTTTATGAATATGCAAATATACTCACGAAACTTTTTCCATTCAAGTCAGCCAACATAACCATTAGACTTCAAATAGCATTTGTGTTAACAAGGCTGGCATATTCTTATCATTTCGATTACGTGCTTGTGTACATGCCTCTTTTGTTAAAGTGTACTTTTGACATTGCAGGCAAGCGAAAGAGTACTGGACACTGTTGAACTGTACGTGCAATATAATGTATGTTTGGGAGGAATTGAGTAGGTCGACAGAAAGATAGCCTGAAGACGAAGACGAGCTATGTGTAGTAATGATCAGAAGATGCTCATGCAACATGTCTGGTAGTATTTTGAACTTATGTTATTTGAAGATTGGTTGTTTCTTTTTCATATACGGCAACTGAACTTAAATGCTCTTGCATTAGCTTAAAATAATACTGGGAACCTTAGAGATCGGAGGCGTACTTCCCTTCTGGATTACCCAGTAGTGGACTGGATTGGAATTTGCAGTAAATGATCAATTTGAAATGATTTTTCACTCACTAAATTTTCTGTGACTCCCTTAGTTCAATCTATGAAATAATCTATTACTGAAAAACAATATGGCCATTGAAGGATGTTGCATTCTTGTCCCGTTTGTAAGCTATTTCGATCTTTCTTAATAGTGTCTAGTTCGGTACAACTCATTAAGCACACCTTTGAGTCACGAGTAGTATACTAAACTGAGTAGATAGAATTACATGAGTATTTTACGTGGCTTTCTTTTTCAATCTTATTCAATACACAAGAAATTACATTACGTGAGGCAGTACAAACGGAGTACAAGAACGATCACAAACAAATCTATAGCTTTTTGGATCATGGAGCAATAGAAGAGTCAACAAGTTTATGATTGCGAAGCTTGACAATGGAGATAACACTGATAATTATCATTAGTCCGAGGCCAATGAAAGAAGCCAACATGGCACCACTTCCACGGTCGCAATAGCTACCAAATTTGTCACAAATTTTATTCCACCTTGCATGTGAATTCCCATCCCTACCAAGCTGACCCATGAAAGCTGCCGCACTCGCACCGCCGGAGACGAGAACAATGTTCATCTACATTTACACAGAGATCAATGACATCTTTAAAAACAGTTTTAAGTACAGACTTACTGTCGAAAAAATAGATTTTTTTTTTCTGAAAATCTGAAAACAGAAGTGATTAATTGTTTACCATATCCAAGACTGCAATTGCAAAAGGGCGAAGTCCCTTGTAATCAAACTTTTGTCCCATGAAATTGACAATTAACATCAATAAATTATGGAGACTAGCATTGCCATTAGCTATCACAAAGAACCTGTACAAGTAGAATGAATATATGTGATTTCGATCCAATTCAGTGAATCAAATTTAAGATTTATCTAAAATATTTCAACTAAAGTGTAGGGAAAAGAAATCAGAAACATACACAAAAGCTGGAGTGTGTTGAAATTTGGCCGTGAGAGTAACTTGTATTGGAGTAGTTCCAACAGTGGCAACAACAAGAGTTTTCTTTTGTTTGTTAAGCGCCATTACAAGTGTCGCTGCAAGCGTCGCAAAAAATGCAAGCAATCTCAGTGCGGGAATGATCCAATCACTTAACCTGGGAGTCACTGCCACCTGCTCCACAGCAGCAACTTCAGGTTTCTCTCCGCCTTCTGAAGCCATTTTGATTTCCGGGGTCGGGTCGAGGCGGTGGTCAAGTAGAATTAAGGAGAAGAAGATACAGAAAGATCCAAATATGGCTGAATATATATAAGAGAGATCACAGAATCACGTGCAGAGTTTCTTTTCCAGCAAGTTAGACAAGTTTCTCTAATTTGTTTCAGTTAGTCCAATTCTCACCCAGTTTGATAATCAGTTGTTGGGAAAAAGAACAAAGGTGGATGTACATTTAGATGACAGCGGATTGGAAAAACAAGACCGTGATATTGCGTGCCATTTCAAACCTCAAAATAATAATAATTTTGTCAACCCGTCTTACATAAAAAGTTCAGGATTAATTTGTTGGTAAGAAACCAAAGCTATTTCTCATCTGAAGATCTTTTGATTCCCAACAGGATTACGGCTATTATTACAAAAACTCAAAAGCTAGTGAAATGTAGTTCAAGAAACACTTGTACGCATGTGTCCATTAAGGACTTGATACGATAATTGAACGCCACTGGCACTGGATACTAAAATATTTCAGAAAACATTGAGGTGTCTATGTGCTTTAATTAATTCAATCTTATCCATGAACCCGTAAAATACCTACATGCAATGACTTGAGAACTTCCCAATCTCTGTTGGCATTAGTTTGGTACGCACCAAAACTTTCTGAAGTGTCATATCTAAAATTTTCACATCTCAAAATTGAGGTGAAGTGTCGAGATTTTATTAGAGAAAACCAAAAGGACAATAAAAATGGGACAGCTGATCTGGACTCAAGAATCCACGCATGAAATTGTAATCCAACAAAATCTCAATTAAAATTAGCTTACTATAAGGTGGGAAGCACAATTATAAAAGACAAATTATTTCACACACACAATTAATCAGTTAGTCTTCATACAACTGGATGACATGAACAAATTCACCCCCCTAATTTACAACGTATTAATATCAGAACAATTATTAAGTAGCACACCAGCAAATGAGTGAAAAATCACCTTCCACAAGTTGTTCCCTCCATAAATTACCAGAAGAAAAAAATAATCGAGTTTCTTACAAAACTTTACAAGTTGCAGTATTGTATTTCCATACTCATAACTGCCAATCCCAATAAGCATAAAATGACTCTATACCAAGTTGAAGCCAAATAAGTCCGAAACGACCATCCACTTTGGGAACCAATCGTAGATATTACATATCATTAACATTCCTATGTCGTGACGCCAACAACAACATTGCTCACCTGCAAAAAGTCAGAATCAGGTCAGCCTAATTTATCTTCTGCATTCAAAACAACATTAAAGGAAAAACGTGAAGGCAATAGGAAAAGTTGGTGGGAAATATGAAGAAACTCACCAGCTTTCCACTTTCATCAACGGACATGGGATTCTGAACGACGACTGTTTGATTCTGGGAATGGGCTGTTGACTGTAGCAAATAGAGCAGATTGATCATTGAATGCAACAAAAAAATATCAGAACCACAGTGATTACAAAGTGTAGCAAAAATATGCGACTGACCGTGGAAGTAGATGGTGGTGTTGCAGATGGAGGGTTCCCACCAGGTCTGTAAACAGGAGCCGGGACCCTTGTATCACCCATCTGCCAGAGTAGACACACGTTAGAGATACAGCATCAATATCAAAGAAAGTGGGATTGGAGTCAATGATAATGTTAATATGCAACATCAGCACCAGAGAGTACCACAGATAAGAACCACAGTCCTCTCAATAGCTAGTTATCTGGTAATAGTTATTTTCTTCCTTTCTCTGTTTCTCTTTATCCTTCTTCATTTTCATTTTGTTTGCTTTGTTAGGGGTGTGAATTTCTACACATCGATAATTAATCATCAATCTTATAAAATCTACAGTATATAATGCTGATGTACTTGACCTAAATCACATACGCTGATAAATCCGAACCACAAAATGAATCATTATTACATCACAAGATTAATCAAACATTATCAGCTGAGTGCAGCATTATAGTTTCCTAAGCATTATTTAGAGGAAGCCTTCAAAGAAGGAAACAAAACACTGTGTGTTGGGAGGGAAAAGAGGGAAATAAGCCCACCCAAACACGCTCTAAGAAATTTCCTCTGTGTGTATATGATCAATGGTGATGCTATAAAACATTCAAGTAAATACCGTGTTATAAGCATTGACATTTGTAATGTAGTGACAAATTGCACATTTGACCGAAGGGGCTCCTGCTGGATACATCAGCGTGGTATGACAGTTACCGCAGCTAACATGAGCGACATGATTAGATGCTGCACATCCATCATTTATAAATGTTAGTTATTAATGAGCAGAAGATAAAGGAAACTAGAACCATAAATGAATTTAAGAAGAAAATGGTACAAAGCATATTTGTCCATTATGCATTAATGAGAAGACAAAAAACCAAATACAACTTCTACAGAGAACACCTTTGTGACCATTCTGGAAGAAAAACAGGGATTATATACTTATTTCATGCATTTGACCATTATTGTATACAAATACAATCAGATGCCTGTACCTGGCACAAGATTCACTGTGTGACAGCAGGAACATCTGACACTGGTGGCTCCCCGTGCATGCATAAGTAAGGTGCGGCAGCCTCCACATATCAGTTGAGCCATTTCCATCCCTGCATGTTTTAATCAAACTTCAGTGATACAGACACCATCCAGAACATATAAAATAGCTACATGCAATTGGGACACAAATACATTTTGCTGAAGTTACAGTCAGCCCCCAAGGAAACATAACAAGGGAACATCTAGCCGTACTTTACTTGAATATATAGAATTATCACCAACTCGGGTATGAGTAAGCGATTATTGCATCTGTTTGCAGAAATTCATTTAACATATGCATTACAGATGCCAACCTGTCTTGACTCAGAAGATTATACTACGAGTCAAAACGAACTGCCTGCTGTGTGTTCTCAGCATAAGTACAAATCACTATTTCATCTCATCTTCAATAAACCATGGAATATTTTGTTATTCTTATTCCTTACAACATATTATGCTAAGCAAGAAATTGCAGGTAACTTCTGTAAAATCAATGAAAAAAAAAGGAGGCATGGAAGTATGGAACAACGCCAATGTATTTTTGCCAGACAACACACTAGCTTACTTGCGTATAATAAAAATTAAATAAAATGTGAGTGACAATAACGTGAAAGCTAGAAATACATTGAGAAGTACAATAACAACTAAAAAAAAATTATGTTCAACATATAAATAGATAAAATGACATTATCAGTCCGCAAAGACCAAAATACCAGGTCTGGAGATGGGTTCTCTCCCTAACTGTTCAAACCTTATCTTCAAGACTGAGAGTGAGGTAAAAACCATTTAGTGATATAAACTCAAGTAAAGAATCTATACTGAAACTTAATCCATCAAAACCAATGACAAGTTGAAGCTAAAAACCTGAAGATCTGAAACCATACTAATAACAAATTCTCATTTTCTAAGTCTCTGTCATTTTCCCTGAATCCCCTTTTTTCACGTTAAATACTTGAGGAAAACAATTAAAATGTGACCTAGCAAAGAACTGAATATTTTTGGTTGCTTTTGGAAGGAAAATAGCCATCTGGAAAAAGATTGTTGAGCAATACCGGGTGGGGGGACAGAAGTAACTGCATTGCACAATGAACAACGAACGTTCGCAGCTCCTCTGGGATAAAGAAGCGTGGTCCTACACCCACTGCAAACCAATTGGCCCTGCATATCTGCAAAGTTCAAAGGAGGATCGGTAAATTACTAGTAAACACTGACTATGCGCGTTCTGTTCGAGTTTAAATTTTTAATCTCTCAACATTTTTACAATCTATAATTTGAAACCCAGTACACCAAACTTAATCAATTATTGGAAGAAAAAACTTGACAGACTTTGTAAAAATTCTGCAGGGTTTCAACTGAATGTAATCGATTCAATCCGAGTAATTAAAGGCAGAGAATTCGTTCTGAGGGTAGGAAACAAAATTAAAAGAAGAAAACGTTAAAGGCAATTGCAATGATTTAAAAACATAGGGCACGTTACCACGTACACATACAATTCACAGGAAAAAAGAATGATAAACATCTAAATCGAAAAGAACTAAAATTCCCTTGCTTACCGCTCATCCGAAAACGCTGATGAATTGACAATTACGCAGAGAAGGCGAATTTCTTACCAACTCAAAAATCCGACGAATTTGTTATAGATTGTAGGTAGTGGAAAAGCTCGAAACCAAAATTGAGATTTTGTGGATAATTGTAACAAAAAATAATCAATAGAGTCTAATTTGATTTGGAGATTGGGTTGGGTTGGATTTGGGGCAATAATTCTTCTCCGCTGAAAATTAAAAGCGCGTGGGATTGACTTTCTCTAGATTGTGTTCCATATTCAAACGGAGAAGATATTTTTATTTGGAAACTTCTATTCTCTCAAGTCACTCCACTTTGAGTTAATTACAATTTAGTCCTATGAGTTTTGATATTTTCTATTTACCCTCCCAAGTTTTGGTTATTTGCCTAATAGCCCTCTCAATGTTTGAAAATTGAAATCATAGTAATCTACCCTCCTTTTTATTTTTATTTTTTTGTTAATCCATTTTAGCCACTTTTTGGTGGCCATTTTTTTGAAAAAAAAACATTGTTTTGAATAACGAATTTTTGGCAAATGTGTGAAAGCTTCATCCTTGTTGTCTCAAACATACATTCTGACTTCACAAGTTCAATGTTCGAAAGCTTCATCCTTTATTGTCTCAAACATACATTCAGAGATTGCTCCTTCTCAATGCATTTAATTATTTTCCAAATGTAAGCTCCAATGTAAACTCTTTTCCTATGAGAATTGATAGCTTCGAAATCTCCACAGAAACAAATCCGTTGTCGTTTGAAACCATTGTTGTCGACAATTCCCTGTGCTCCGATTTTGTTCCGGTGATCAACTGACATCCCTTTATCTTGTTAGAACCGTTTGTCAGTCCTACAAAAATGACCTTATCTATGATCCACTTCTGATTCACAGCAAATCCTCCATTCAATACCTCAGATCTTAGTATTAGCCTATTATTTAGTGTACCACTGTTAAATTTTACAAAACTCCATTGTCCTCCATCCCCTCCCATTTTCACATCCTCTCCATCATCCAAGAAAACTTCTCCCGAGCTATTTTCTAGGCTGCTGATGGCAACTAATAGTTGGAATGGAGAGTTCCGGGCCACCTGTGTTGTCATTGCTTCTCCTTGCATAGCTAGTATATTTCCTTCCCGCACATGCACGTTGATGTGATCAAGAGGCGCATCAAGCTTGACGTACTTTCCATTTTGTGCAATCACGGAATGGGAACAGTTGAAGAGATCAAACCAGTTCCCTGCTGGAAAATATGCATCAACAGAAACTGCTCCAGACTGTAGTACAGGTGAAATGATTATCCCCTTACCGAGTAGAAACTGTGAGCTGATTTTGTAAGTGTTGGTATCCTGGGGAAACGAGAAGAAAATTGGACGGGCAATCGGGATGCCTTTAGTGTGTGCCTCAAACATTAATGTGTACAAGTATGGTAATAGCCTGTAACGAAGTCCAAGCACTTTCCTGGCTGATGCAGCGACTGAATCCCAAATATATAGCTCTTGACGGATGGTGAATTTCGAAGTGTGGTCTCTAGCAAAGGGATAAAAGGCTCCCAGCTACAATTGCAAAATTTTTTTATCAGTCTTATTAAATATGCGAAAAAGGATCTTATGGAAAAAGAGCGATATCCAAAAGTGACAAGATTATATCCAAGAAGATAGTCAAATTATAGAAGTCTGACAAAATAATGATTTTCACCTGAATCCATCGTCGGCAAAGTTCTTCAGTTGTGTTTCCTGAAAAACCACATATATCAGCTCCAACCATTGGAATTCCAAATATTCCAATGTTCAAGATGCTTGGTATTGTGTATGCCAAATCATCCCATGTGGCTGCATTGTCTCCAGTCCAGTGTGCTGTGTACTTTCCAGAACCGACGAAAGTAGATCTACTCAGCACAAATGGCCTTTTACCAATGACATTAGTTAAAGCTGCATTAGTAGCCCTGGATTCCAAAAACCCATAGAGATTGTGCGCATTATACTCTGTGATGTTGCTGAAATGTAGTGATGTTGCAGGGACAGTTTTCTCATTGATGAGGCGTTGAATTCCAGCATTGTTGATCTTGTAAGGAGGGTCATCGAGGGTAGAAGAAGGATTAGGAGGAGATGATATGAAATTTGATAACTCATTCATGTCAATCCAGAGTCCATCAAAAGGGAGTACATCATGGAATATTTTGATTTCATTGCTCCAAAAGGCTCCACATGACGGATTTACAAAGTCGGGGAAGTAGGTTTGTCCTGGCCAAACTTGACCTAGGTAAGGAACACCATTACGCTTAATGAAGATGTCAGCTTGCATCCCTCTTTTGTAGGTCTCATATGTCTCATTTACACTGATCCCTGTAGCATAAGGCACAGCAGTCAATAAACAGATAGTTCGTATTTTGGCGTGCCATATTATGGAAAGAGTAGACACTTTACATCGATAAAATTTTGGCTTTTTTTTTTGTTAAGATCACCTTACCAAACAATACAATTGGGAAATGCCTCAACCTAATCAATTTGTTTAAACTTATTATATCGTTTTATCTTTTATCAACATTGCCAATCGAAGGGCAGGAGGAAAAGACAATTTGAGCGATGGAGGCTCACCAGGATCTACGATGATCACATATTTCTGACCATTCTGATGAAGTGCATCAACGAAACTTTTCATCTTATCCAGAGGAAAATTGACGGGGTCAAGAGTGAAATCCTTATAGCCATCCATATAATCAATATCCGTCCACATAACTTCTAGAGGGATTTGAGCTTTCTTATAACCAGCAACCACATTCTCAAGATCACTGACATTTTCGTAACCATAGCGGCACTGGTGAAATCCTGGAACGATTAAAGGAAACATATATCTTAAAAAAAAAACTCAATAAAGGCATGTCACACAGAAAAATTCCACAATAAAAATCAAGCCTGTGAATTCTGAAATTCGCAATCTGAACACTAGTATATCCAAATGAATAATACTCTTGTGTATAATTCATGGTTGACAAGG
Source organism: Fraxinus americana (assembly GCA_035079005.1). Lineage (NCBI taxonomy): Eukaryota > Viridiplantae > Streptophyta > Magnoliopsida > Lamiales > Oleaceae > Fraxinus > Fraxinus americana. The sequence continues at coordinate 34,439,067 of CM068709.1, read as the reverse complement.
AATTTGACAATCCATGTTAATTCAAATTCGAATGGGCGGGAAAGTGTGTGGTATTTAAAAACTGGCCACTCAACCTTCAACACGTGGCACGTTGTCAAACTTGATGTCAAAAAAATTGTACTTGTAGCATGGTTGTATCCAAATAATGAAAATACCAATCCTGGAACTTAGTCTAATATCTGATTCCTAAACCAGTACAAAAATAATTGACGGTCGTAAATAATAAGTCAATGTACTTCATGATGTTGATCGATGCAGTACTTACCGAAAGACCAGTAAGGCATTGCGGTAGGGCGTCCAATGAGTTCAGTATACTGTTCCATAACCATTTCCGGCATAGGCCCCGCAAAGAAGTACAAATCAAGAACCCCACCAATAACTTTATAGGTAATCCTATCCCCAGTGTACACAACGTCCATGCCATTGCTGTTGAGCAGCAAAACTCCATGAGTGGTTCCATGAGGGGACCTGACGTCCATGTAGAAGGGGTGAGAACCATATAAATTGACATCAAGATTTGCGCTGCCAATGTCAGCATTCCACAGAGTCAGCGTCTGGTTGTGCTGCAGATTGAACGAGCTCTTCGTGTGTTCTCCGATGCCATAAAGATAGGAAGTGTGGGGTGGCAATGAGGAAGAGAGCTGTAGATACTGATCCTTAAAGATGAGGTACGTGCTGGATTGGTGGCTCTGTGGAATGGTGTTGAAGAGAGTTTCTCCAGAGGAGTGGCGGGTGACTGTGAAGCCGAATGGGATGGTGTTGTGGAGAGTTAATATGAAGTCTGAGTTGAGGCCGGAGAGGAGGTAACGACGATTTTGTGGTGGTGAACGGCGGTTTTCTAGGTGGAGGGGGAAGTGGGACTGGCGGGGGAGGATGTCGTGTGGGACTTCCCATCTTGGGCGATTGGCATCCGTTATTTTGATTCTCAAACGGTCTTTTGTCTCCAAGCTGTAAACAGATAATTAAATTTTAGTTTGCTGGACTAGAAAATAATTATGAAATTTGAAAAAAAAAATTTAATATAGATAACAATAAAAATCAATAATGTTAAGTGAATCAAACCGAATTACATAATATAAACGTAATAATAATGTTTTTCATGTCTTTTCATACATTAGGAAAACAAACCTTTCGAGAATTCAGATGATAGAATCAGTTCAACAGAAAAATGGAAATTAAGTTCACAATTCGACCAAGAACTAATCACGAGTTCATCTGGTTTTCTAGTCAACATTTAAAATCAAAGTTTTTTTTAATCCTGCGTTGACCCCATTCTTGCACTAATTATGCTTATTTCCGTCCTTTGTGGTCCTTGCCACGTAGCTAACCTTATCTTTTCCGTTGAATTGAGCAGAAATTGAAAAAAGAGGGGAAAAATTTAAATCCGATTACTTAGGTTTAGTTTTACAGAAAAATGAAGAAGATTTACCTTGCAGTAAGGCAGAGAAGTTGAATGTCGGATCCAAAAACAGAGGAATTTTTTATGAGCTGAAGATAAGCAGTGAGCGTTTTTCCCGATGAATCAACGGCCGATGATCGAATAAAGTAACCATATCCAACTGATGCTTCTTCGTTTAATGCATTTGATTTTGTTAGAATCAGGAAACTGAAAAATAGCGTGTAGCAGAACAGAAGATGATGAATAAACACATGTTTTGGTGTATTGACCATTGGTTTGTAATGAAATGGGAAAAAATAGAGCTGGTTTAATTTTCACTACGATCACATGTGGACTCTATATATACTTGCATTCACTGCATAAGCACCAACCAAGTCAATTTTAATGGTTGACTCGTGACGGTGTGAGTATGTCTTAGAGCTTGTTTGGTAGAGATTTTTGGGGAAATAATTGATTTTGAATAGTGATATGATGGGAAATGTGTGGTAGAAAAAGAAGAAAAAATTATTAATGTGATGGAAAATATTATTTTATTGAAAAATGTGTGGTTGAAAATGAAAATTGATTTACTGTAGAAAAATTTAATCCCTCCCAAACAGGGCCTTAATATAATTTTCATAAATGGTCATGACGGAATTTGATACCACATATTTTCCTAGCTTTGATATTGAATCGTCTCATCTAAATCTTTAGAAACTGCAACATTTATTTAAATATTGTTTTCATCACCGTGCACTTCATTCCGTGGAAATATCTTGTACCCATAGAAGTATATGCGAAAAGGATCTTCATTTTATATAGGGTTTGCAGATGGCTTTTGTCATGTTCCAAGAAGGATCCACTGGCTAAGATATAATTAATGACTATTTTGGACCAAATTTCACACTAAAGAAAGTTGAAAGATTATTTAATTTGACTTGAAGGAGATTCTAGGTCTTTACAATTTTAACTATCAATCTCATTTAATTCGTCAAAAACTTGTCGCATTTTTTTTTCCTATCGCAAGTATACGATATCGTAACAAGTAATACAGTTGATTTTTGAATCCGGATTATCGTTCCCACGAGAACTATATTTTAGAATTTAATTAAATTTTTCTAACTCCTATTTGATGAAAGCAAACAAAGAATTACGTATTGTGAAATTTTTATTTAAACAGTTGAAATTAATTAAAATGCACACAAAGATTGATTGAAAATTCAAATAATGGACGAAAATTAGGGCCGAACAATTTTACATATTGATCACATTTAAGTTTAATTCAAAATTCAAGAGTCTAATGTAGTGTTCGATCGAATTCTTCTATGGTATTCAATTTACCCATCTCGAGTTCTCATTAAACTTATTTAACTAATTCAATCACATATCTCCATGTGAATTTACCTTAGTTAAACAAAATATTAATTCAAAGAATTTATATAATGATCGCAATATTTAGTATATGTAAATTTACATGTTATACTAATATATCGAATTTTACTATATGTAGTTTAAATCTCAAATTCACCTCTCGATTCGTAAAAGATTCACAAAATTATCAAGTTATTGGTCAACTAATTTAACGTATTAAACTAATAGCAAAATCAACACATGTATGATAAAATAACAAAAATCTTAAATAAAAGAAATAAAGGGTTCAAATAAATTACATTGTTCGCTCTATATGAAATTTAGCTACTCATAATAATGAAAGAAGAAAAATAAAAAGTTATTGAATACACCACTGGGTTTTGGATAACGATGTAGAAAAAGAAATTAATCTTGCATCAAGATCTTCTCTATCTTCCAATTAATGCTTCAAAACTTGAATTTCTTAATATTTTTCTCCCTTGAATTATGCTCTTCAATCTCTAGTTTATTCTTTTGTTTTCTCGATGTGTGGAACTCCCTAAAAGTGCATCATTTCTTCTATTTATACTATTCCCTACATTTGCGTCGAATATAGGGTTTTTATGGACTTTAAAACGGGTCAAAACATTGTAACCCTAAAACAGGCGACGCAATGCAATTCTGTTTTCACAATCCTATTTATTTTGTTCCTCACAGTGCTTGGGCAGCACTTCCTGTAAAAAAATAAAATTAAAATTAAAAATAATAATAAATTCATTCTTAGCGCTTGGGCACCCCTAACATGGCGCCTAGGCGCCATTTTATTGATTATCTTCCTTGACTTTTGGCTGTTTGTTCACTTTAACATCATTTTTACTCTACTTCCTTATACCTTTAAAACAACACTAACAAACATATCAAAAAAGTTTTATACTCATAATATTTAGCCAATAATTAAGTTAAAATTGTATAAAATTCTTGAGTAAAAACACACTCGTCGACGGAACTTTAGTTTTTATTTCTATTTCTTGTAGAAGTATTTCATGAAGGTCAATTACCTCCAATTTTTTTTTTAACCAAACAAAGCTTTTCCAAAAAATTATTCAAATATTTTCAAAAGTAATTTCTTGGTATTAAAAGCAATTTTTAACTTTTCAAGAATATTATCAAAAGAACCCTATATAAAGTAGAAAAAGAGAAAGTTGGGTTCCAACATTACAATTGTGTATGCACAGTTAGTTCGAGTAGTTAAAATTTCTGTTGGACAGAAATGATATACTCCAAGAAATGATATACTCCAATGAAATCGTAATTTTAAAATTCAACTTGCTCTTCTTCAAAAGGTGAAGACAAACATAGCAATTTAAAAATGTTTTCAGTTGGTGCCTTGGTGGAGAAGGTTTTCACCATATTAGAGAAAAAGTGTACATTCTCGCATCTCTCTTACTCACAAAAAAATGGGCGTCCCATAAAAGTTCTTTATGTATTGTAGGAATGTTACGACAACCTAATAGAAATATGTAATATCCAACATACCCTTGATTTGCAAACCTCTGCTATATGTATTTGTATGAATTGCTAAAAGCCTAAAACTCATAAAAATACAAACGTACATTCGAATCCTCTTGAGACGGAATTACAACGTCGGGCAATTTCAACCAATGATGAAAGGATCCATGTAGAACACAACACTAGCTGCACCGATATTTTTAGCTGTTTCTAAAGCTTCTTTTGATAGTGGATAGTCCATGTACAAACCGGACTGAGTAGCTACATATTAAGAGATTCCCTTGAACAATATCCTGCTTAAAATTGTTGGCATCCTGACATTCACCAACATACATATCATTTGCAGTAGTCAATTCATTTGAAGCGTGAATTGCAGGAACCAGTGTATACATTGTGTCTCCATCTGTTCCCACTAGCCAAGACAATGTGAAGTGTGACGTGATTACTTGTTTTCATGTGACTGAAGGTGCTGATCACAGCAAAGCGAGGCAAGTGTTACCATTAACCAAAGGATTAATGCTCAAAAGTAATTATAAAATCATGTTTGGCAAAATCATATTATTCACATTACTTTAATGCTCAACACAGAGTTGGACTACACAAAATCCATCAAAGAAAATGAATTATAGGGAATTGAATTGTCTAAAACTTGTTTTATTGAGAATTGTCAATTAATTGTGTTTGAATGACGTAATTTTTCACTTGACAAATATTGAAATTTTGAATTTTTTGGTGTTCGTTTGATTTTATTTTTCATGAAATTTATCTATTAAAGAGATATAATTTGTTACAATTGGAGATATAATTTTTTTCCATTGCCAAAAAAAAAGTAATAATAATAAAGTTGCCTAGAAAATCTTTTTCAAGTGGTAGGAAAAACTTTTCCTCAAAAAAAGAAAAGAAAATGTTAGCATGTAAGTGAAAGATGAAAAATCAATTCCATGAAAAATTTGGGCAATCAAATATGCAAAAAGGTGAAAAATGGAATTTAATTTCCATGGAATTGAAGTGTAATCAAACAGAGCATAAATGTTCATATGCAGCAACTCAATAATCAGCTCAATTGTCCTTTGTTTCAATAAATTGAATTCGAAATTGAAACCAATAACGAGAAAAAGTTTCACTCTGGTAAGTTTAATTCCATTTTCTAGATTTTTTTTAAAATTACTTTAGTGCTATATGTATGTGCATTCGTGTGTAGTTTAATATGAATTTTATTGCGTATCTTATATTTGATGGAATTCCTCACACAAATACGTTTAGATGTGCTTCATATTTCGATGCATAAATCCTATAGTATATTGTTTAAGTAGAGCGAGCAAGACGAAATTGAATTGCTAAACATTTTGTTCCAATGCCTTATATTAGAGAAAGTTTGCGAGCAGTAGCTGTTGAAGGTTTTCACTATATTATAGAAAAAGTTAGTCATGTAAAGATGGGTGGGCCGCCCGCGAACCGGCCCGCGATTCGGCGCACAAACCGTGTGGGTCGAATCGTGGGCCTCCCGCAACTTGAACCGGTCCGGGCCGGTTCAAGGTGAAACGGCTGCTGACCCGTTTAAAAAAAAATTTACGTTACATGCGCCTGCAGCAGCGCCTACTGCTGCAGGCGCGACTGCAGGCTACAAGCCTGCAGCGATCAGAACGATCATTTGACGGTTCTGATTTTATTTTATTTTATTATTATTATTATTTATTTTTTTGTAATAACAGCAAAAAAAAATTTTTTTATATAAATTGTGGTATTGTGAAGTGAAAAAATTCTAAACTCTCACAATCTACAACTACAAGCTCCAAAATTTGAAATATATATTTTCTTGTTCTCTCTTAATATTTTCCACAAATATTTTTCATATTTAGTATTTTGTGCTTTCTTTCCATCTTATTGACTTATTATTTCAAAAATTTTTGTTGAAAATTTATGAATTCTCACGATTTTTTTTCAAAAAATGTCAATTTATATGATAGTTGTTCTCCAATAAATTTGGAAGATGATAATGATCCAAATATCGAATTTTCTCAACAGCGAAAAAATAAAAAGTACACATCTGATGTTTGGGAAATCTTTACAGTGGATGAACCAAACAAAAGAGCAATATGCACTATTTGCAGAAAGAGTTATGCATGTGTTAAAGGTCAAGGCACGGGCACATTGCGAAGACACAAAGATAAATACATGAATTAAAGAGGGCATTTGGATACTAAACAAATTTAAATTACTTCTTTTAGTAATACTAGTGGAACATTCACTTTTTCTAATTTTTGTTATTCGTAGGACCGAATGAGAGTAGGAATGTCTGAATTTTTGGTAGCAAGCGAGATGCCTTTCACTTTCGCAGAAGATCGATCTTTGAGGAGTTTATGCAAAAGTATGGTCAACCCGCTTGTCGGTCTGTAAGTAGAAATACTGCTCGCTCAGATATCTTGAAATTATTTCATACAATGACTGAACATTTGAAAATTGAATTTAACAATTTTGATGGAGTTATGTGTTTTACATCTGATTGTTGGTCGGCTGTAATCACAATGGTTATGCATGTGTCACTGCACATTTTATTGATAATAATTGGTTACTTCACAAAAGAATTATTACTTTTCGCTTACTTGAATATCCATATAATGGAATAAATTTGTGTGAGAATTTATTACAGGTTTTTAATGAATTTAATGTATTGAGCAAATTATTTAGCATTAGTTTTGATAACGCTAGTGCAAATACAGCATGCAATGAACTTTTGAAAAAGACTCTTAATCTTTCGTTTGACTCTAAATTATTTCATATGAGATGTGTTTGTCATATATATAATTTAGTAGTGCAGGATTGTTTAAAATTAATAACACCACAAATACATAAAATTAGAAAAGCTATTAACTAAATTTCTTGTTCAAATTCTAGACAACAAGAATTTAGAAAAATTTGTAAAAATTTTGGATTGAGGAGAAGAAAATTTATTGATGATATTCCAAATAGGTGGAATTCAACTTTTCTTATGTTAAAATCGTGTGTTGGTTATACAGATGCTATTAATGCTTTCGTTAATTCAAAGTAAAATCAATTTCACATGGGTGATTGTGAGTGGAACATTGCATTTAAAGTCATGAATTGTTTGAAACCATTCTATAAGGCAACAAAAACTACAACCGGAGTTTATAATCCAACAAGTAATCTTGTGCTCGCTCAATTTGTAGAAATTGCTAATCAATTTTCAAGTCATAAAGACGATCCATTTTTCTATGATATTATTTGTACAATGGAGGACAAGTTTCAAAAATATTACGAAAATATGCCAATGATTTTTCCAATTGTAGCTGTAATGGATCCTCGTACAAAATTTTTTAGAATTCAGTGTGCTATGGACCAACTTTCTGAAACTTTATCTTTCAATATAAATATTACAAGCCGTGAAATATAATACTTTATTAATGAAATGTACAATAGTTATGTTATGAAATATGGTAATAATGAAAATGTTCCTTCTACTATGAGTTTTGCTACAAATTCTAAAGCTAAAAGTTCTTTCTTTTCTTTAATAGCCAAGAAACGCAATGTGTCTTTTACTTTATCTACTAGTTCATTTTTAAATGAGAATGTTATACCAGCTGAATTAGAAAGATATTATCAATTTGATCACTACAGTTTAATTCCACTAGACGAGGTTGACAATTTAGATGTTTTACAATGGTGGAAGGTAAATGAACGGTCATATCCAATATTATCAAAAATGGCCCGAGATCTACTAACAGTTCCAGTCTCAACAGTGGTATCGGAGTCTGCTTTTAATGCAGGTAATAGAGTGCTAGATGAAAGAAGATCAAGACTTAAAGAAAATATTTTAGAAGCTCTCATCTGCGTGAAAGACTGGTTATTTGCTTATAGAAGAATGCAAGATAAAGTTGCTGACGATATTGCTCAAGACTTTAAAAATCTTGCCGTAGATGAATAAAATCTGATTTGAAATGACGAAATTATAGTTAAGTAGGTGCCAACATAGTTGGGATGTACTTTAACTATAAGTTCATAAATAGTTCAAAACTGTGTAATTTGTCAAGTTAGGCAAAATATTGTTCAAACAATTGTAAGTTTTTATATTATTTATTTATTGATGTAAAATTTATCGAAAAATAAATCAATGTAAAATTTATTTTTACGTAACTTTTATCGATTTTCACTATAATTCTTTTTACTGCTATTTTTTGGGAGAGGGAAAAAAAAAACGACGTGCGGGCCTACGGGCCGTGCACGGTCCGGGCCGGGTCAGGGCTCTCTTGACCCGTTCCGGGTTGGTCGATACCGGGCTGCTTTCCTTACAGTCCTGGCCGGCCCGGACTGCCCGTTTTTACACCTCTAGAAAAAGTGTACATTCTCGCATCTCTCTTACTCACAAAAAATGGTTGTCCCCTAAAAGTTCTTTATGTATTGAAGAAACGTTATGGCAACCTAATAGAAATATGTAATATGCAACATACCCCTGATTTGTAAATCTCTGCTATATGTATTTGTATGAATTGCTGAAAGCCTAAAACTCATAAAAATACAAACATACATTCAAATCCTCTCGAGACGGAATTACAACGTCGGGCAATCTCAACCAATGGTGAAAGGATCCATGTAGAACACAACACCAGCTACACCAGGTTTTTAGCTGTTTCTAAAGCTTCTTTTGATAGTGGATAGTCCAAGTACAAACCGAACTGAGTAGCTACATATCAAGAGATTCCCTTGAACAATATCCTGCTTAAAATTGCTAGAATCCTGAGATTCACCAACATACATATCATTTGCAGTAGTCAATTCATTTGAAATGTGAATTGTAGGAACCAGTGTATACATTGTGTCTCCATCTGTTCCCACTGGTCAAGACAATGTGAAGTGTAACGTGATTACTTGTTTTCATGTAACTAAAGGTGCTGATCACAGCAAAGCAAGGCAAGCGTACCTATCATCAATGGTCCAAATATAAACTCATCAGGAGTATGCAAAAGTAGTGAGCATTCAAATACTAAGCCCTATTTGACACACATTCTTTAAAAATAGTCTTCCAAAATTCATTTTCAATCTCACGTTTTTCAATAAAATAATATTTTCATTCACATCAATAATTTTTCTTCTTTTTTAATCACATATTTCTCATCATGTCACTATTTAAAATATATTATTTCCTTAATAATATACATCAAACACACCCTAAATATATTTGTTCTTGTTAAAATAACAATATCAATTTAAAATCAGGATAGCTTGAATAGAAGCAAAGTATCTCGTGTGTAGATGAGTAATCATCTAAGATTGAGACTTTATTTGGAAATTGTTTATACACGATTTAAATTATTAATAGATAAAAATGAATGATAAATAAGTGAATAGTACTTCTGGATCCCAGAAAATATATATAAAAAGTGATTGGACCATTTAAATACAAATTATAGTCAGTAGCCAAACATGGGTTTAGTCTAATATTTGTAGTTACACAAACCAATAAACTTAGTATGTAACCTCCAAAACTAAATGATTTCAATAGTCAGCTGATGAAGGTAAAAGGACAGACCTGAAAATTTATACTTAAGTAGTACATCAATATTAATTTTCCAATTCAGGCTTTTAGGCTATAGACGTTGCTTTTAGATTTTTCTGCGTGACTAATCTTTGTATTGATACCATATTTATCAAAGAATAAAGAAAAGTCAATCAACAACTAAGGAACCCTACTTAAGTGCACGTCCAACCCCAACTCCAAAAATTGTTATGTTGTTTTCGAGGACAATATAGTTGCTATAGCCCCTATCGTGAGAAGCAACACCCATGGTAAATATCCATGGACTAAAGGAAGAGATGCTCTTAGGTGATGGTCCAGTATTCCATGTTGCCAGTATTTATTGAAACAGAATGGCAGAAGGAGGAGGAAGAAGAAGAGTGAAAAATGGAGGGAAAATCTTATTCAATTGAAAATCGAATTACATCACTTGTATAAATAATGTTGAGCTACCTTGACATTTGTAGCATTAACAAACTAATCTAACTAACTAGACTAATAGTTAATAGCTAACTAACTGAATATTCTAATACTTTCCCTTCAAGATGGACGATGAACATCAGTAATGGCCATCTTTGACATTAAGGGAAATAATAGAGAACCTGGCAACGCTTTAGTAAATATGTCTACCAACTGATTTTGAGATCGAATTGGTAAAAGTTTGATGAAACCTTCAGTAACCTTATCACGGATGAAATGACAATCAATCTCAATTTATTTTATCCTTTCATGAAAAATAGGATTGTTGGCAATTTGAAGTGCAGCTTGGTTATCACAAAAAATCAGGGCTGGGGCTGATGAGGGAACTTGAAAATCATGAAGTAGCTGATGAATCCAAACAAGTTTACTGGCGGTGGAAGCTAGAGCACGATACTCTGCCTCTACAGATGATCGAGATATGGTTTGCTGCTTCTTAGATTTCCAAGAAATCATAGAATCACTAAGGAATACACAAAAGCCTATAACAGATTTTCTTGAATCCAAACATGATCCCCAATTAGCATCAGCAAATGCTCGAAGCTGCAAGGAAGATGAAGCAGAAAAAATTAATCCTTGACCTGGAGTGGCTTTGAGATACTGTAATAAGTGATGAGCTGCATCAAGGTAGGGCCAACGAGGTTGAGAGACAAACTGACTGAGCTTGTGGACTGCAAATGCTATGTTTGGCTGGGAGAGTTAAGTATAGCAAACGTCCAACAAGTCTTCGATATATAGAAGCATCATCAATTAACTCTCCTTCAAGGGAACTAATGCGAATTTCAGGATCCATAGGTAGAACAGCTGGTTTACATCCAAGAAATCCTGTATTTTCCAAAAGTTGCAATGTATAGTTTCTTTGTGAAAAGAATATCCCATTATGAGTTCTGGCTATTTCCAATCCAAGAAAATATTCAGTTTACTAAGATCTTTAAGTTTGAACTGGCTATGTAAAAATGTCTTCAAAGCCTCAATTACACAAAGATTTGATCCTGTGATAATAATATCATTGACGTATGCTAATAATGTAACAAAAGAATCACCATTTCCCTTAGTGAATAAGGAATAATCCAATTTTGATTGATGAAAACCATGAAGAATAAGGGCATGAGAAAACTTGGAAAACCATTGTCTGGATGCTTGCTTAAGACCATAGATAGATTTGTGATGTTTACACACTAGTCTTTCATCTTGTTTAAGATTTGTATCTGCCTTACGATATCCTAAAGGCATATCCATATAAATTTCTTCAAATAAGTCCCCATTAAGAAATGCATTGTTGATGTCTAACTGAATAAGGTGCCATTTTTGAATAGTAGCAATAGCTACAAGTATCTTCACTGTGACTTGCTTAGCAACTGGAGAAAATGTCTCGATGAAGTCTAAACCCTCTTGCTGAGTATAACCCTTAGCTACTAAACGAGTTTTGTACCTTTCTATGCTCCCGTCAGACTTATGTTTGACTTTATAAACCCATTTGCAACCAATAGAATGCTTGCCCTTAGGTAACTTAGTTACTGACCAGGTTTTGTTCTATTCCATGGTGCTAGTTCAGATGCCATAGCCTCTTTCCAATGATCAAACTGGACAACTTGATGGTAGAATTGTGGTTCAAGGTTAGATGATACATTAAGAAGAAAGCATCTGTTTCAATATGGTATCAGAGCCAACTATCTTCTAATATTGAATTTGTTGATACTACTAAGATCAAACGTCTTAAGTACCAATGGCTTCAATACCTTCAAATTCATTGGCAATTGATGATGGAACCAATCCACATTTCCTCCATCATTCGGATAATCCTGGCCTTGTTCTTGTCTCACAGCAATTGACTGGAGACAACTATTCTTCTTGGAGTTGATCAATGATGATTGCTTTGTCCGTAAAGAATAAATTAGGATTTATCAATGGATCCATTATGCGACCTGAAAATGATAAGGAACTACTTAACTCATAGATACGCAATAATAACATTGTTATTTCCTAGATTCTCAATTCCATATCCAAGGAAATTTTTGCAAGTGTTATATACTCTAAGTCCGCCTCTGAGATCTAGACGGATCTAAGGGAACGCTATCAACAGATGAATGGTCCTTGTATATTCCAAATTGAAGATGATTTGGGAAGAACTTAGCAATTATGGACCTATATGCTCATGTGGAAAGTGTGTATGTGAAGGAAATAAGAAGCTTGCTGAACATCATCAAATGGAGAATGTAATGTCCTTAATGGGACTGCACGAATCATTTGCTGAAGTTCGAGGTCAACTGCTATTAATGGATCCTATTCCTTCTATCAATAAAGTTTTTGCACTTGTTTCTCAGGAGGAAAACTAGAGAAAGGTCAGTATTATACCTGGAACAAATAATTCCATGGCTTTCCAAGTACATAGTGAAAATAGAAAGGATGGGATACGACAATACGAAAATAGAATTCAGAAGAAAGAAAGGCATGTTTGTACTTACCGTGGAATTACAGGCCATGCAATTGATAAGTGTTATAAATTGCAGGGTTATTCTCCAGGCTACAAGCCTAGACAAAGGCCTGAAATGAGCAATCAAACTGGATCAAGTAACCAAGCCAGACGTGCTGTTGTTAATCAAGTTTTTGAGCATCAAGTGTCTGAACTTAATGTGAATCAAGCATAAGAAAGTGTTGGGGGCTTTATGCAGACTCTCAATTCAGATCAATACCAACACCTGATGAATCTGTTGAATGCACATCTCAAGGATGCAAAGATAGAAACAGAAATACATGGTAAGTCTGTAATGTGTCAGGTACATGTTTCTCAATTTTCAGTACTCCATCACTCAATTCATTTAAACACTGGGTAGTGGACTCAGGTGCTACAAGCCACATATGTTCAAATAAATCAGTCTTTCCCGAATTGAAGCATGTTGAAAATGCATATGTCATACTACCTAACTATGAAAAGATTCATGTGCAAGGGCCTTTGCTACTAGTTTGTCTATCATTTCTTTTAATCAAAACGATTGAAAAACCTTTCAGCTGAGTGATTGCTCATTCCACAGATTTGACAAGGGCCTTTGCTGCTAGTTTGTCTACCATTTCTGCCTCGGCTCCTTCCACCTCCACCTCTGTTGATATAACTTCCACAACCATTGTTAGATCTACCTCCTCTGTTCATGTTAGATCTGTGCATGAAGTTTGCTGAAGTTTAACTCAAGTTTACTGAGGCTAGACTACTTTTCACAACATTAAGATGCTCAATTCTACTCTCATAAGTCATCAACACAGATTGCAGCTCATACCAAGAGATGGAATCTCTGCTATTGATCTGAACTACAATATGGGTGTATTCTTCATCAAGTCCAGCTAGTACTTGCGTAACTAAATCACTGTGAGGAGTACTTTTCCCAGCAATTTCAAGGTTATTTGCTAGCTGTTTAATCATGTTAAGATATTGATCAATATTCATTTATCATTTCCTTGTCCTTTGAAGTTCGCCAATAAGGAAGGTAACTCTTGATTTGTTCATTATTCCAAAGCTTTCATGGACAGCATTCCAGAAGCTGCAAGAGTTTGAAGATTCCATCACTCTCATGGCAATCTCAGGTGTCATAGAAGAATAGAGCCAACCCATCAGTGCTGCTCAGTAAACATCCACTTCGCATATTTGGCATTTGGAGTCATTTCAATAGTGATCCCAGCAGATTCAGTTGTTTGAGTTGCTAGAAATTCTGCAGGGCAAATTTTAGTTCCTGTGATGAAGCCTTCAAGGTTATGTCCCTTAATGATGGGCATAACCATATTCTTCTACAGCGGAAAGCTGCTTCTATCAAGCTTCACCGGTGGAACTTGGGTAATGCTTATTCCAAACGATGACATCTGATTTCCTCCCATCAATGATGGCAGCAGTGTGCTGGAGGTTGGTTGGACTGATTGTGCATTATCATTGGATCCAGTGTAAGCCATTTGAAGTCTCTGATACCAATTTAAAAATGATAAGAAAGGCAGAGAAAGCTAAAACAAAATTTTGGAGAACTGATTGTATATTCTAATGTCACACAATTGGTGAAGTGAACATACATAATTTATATACAATTTTGGAGTAATGAGCAAGAAATAAAAGTACTATACACGTGAGAATCAATACGGTTATAACTAACTAAATGTGGTCCCATAAGTGAGTATTCAGCTTGTGATTGCCACTGCCTCTTGCACGCAAACTTTGATGATGACAATTGCATATATTTCAACAGCTACTAATGTATACTTATTCAAAACTAGTAGAGCCAAGATAAAACGTTGAAGAATGACATAATTGCATCATAAGAAGTGAAAGTGATATATATCAACAGTTCGATTTTTTTTTTCTTTCAGATAATTTAACTTATATTCTTTCGCTGCATAACATAAGATAAAACTTAATGGTATCCTACAAAGGAATAAAACTCATGGAGAAGAATTCCTTCTCACTGTTATAACTCAAGTTCTCTTTATTTGATAACTAAGGAATATCTCCCAATGTGCTTGTCAGGGAAGTCGGATGGACACAAAATAAAACCTCAATACAATTGGGGGTGATATTCTTCAGGCTTGAGACAAAGGAAGGGTAAAGGAATTTAAAAATGGCTCTGCAAAAGTCTACCAATAAAGAAAATCGTGTTTATGTTAAAATTCCGTGAAAGCACAGATCAGGGGAAAAAAAATTCCAATGAGGAATCAAAATTTATCATTGTGGAATGAATATTAGGTGACTTTCACATTATCATTTTTTTTTTTTCAGGTGAAATTGTAGGACTTTTCTATGGTCAAAAGGAACAAGATACTCTCTTTTACACTGAATATCAAAATCCTCTTCTGGATCCAGTTATAATAACATATGGCCTACACTCACGTTCCATGGCCATCCCCATCGTACGGTGAAGCAAAGTCTTGAGTTGCAATAAATATCCCGATTGATTTGATACTACGTAACCAATAAATAAGTTGTAATCCATAAGTACGTGATTGTGACAAAAATTATATAATTGCTATCTTAATATATTTAATTAACAAAATATATTTAATTATTTATTTATCACCTGAATTTTGAAATTGTAAACTTGTTCTCTTAAAATTGAATTGGTCTATACTTAAGACCCGTTATATGAATTTTCCCCAATTAATTAAGCCATCCTTAACATGTGGACCACTGGAAAGGCTGCTTAGGCCATCTCCAACCTGCACCAAAATTTGAGTTAAGTTTTACACTATTTTTCATCAAATTTTGCACTAAACCGAAAATTATCTCCAACCCAATACACCAAATGAACATGTTTAATCATTTCTTCATTTTTTTCATTCTTAAAAATTTATTTATCTGAAAAATTATTTATTTATTTTATTACTATATAAATTATTATGTTTAATTAACGAAAATATTGAATTCATTAACAAATTTCAAAAAAATATAGGACAATTAATAGAAATACGACAATTAAGTAACTATTAAATCATGTTATTAAAAAACAGTGTAATACGTTTCGAATCCCGATATCGATATCACAAAGTCGAACTAGTAGTGTAATTTAATAATAATAATAATGATATTACGCAAATGCACGTAGTAGTAGTAGTAGTAGTTAACAATTAAAAATTACTGTATAACAAAAATGGATACAAATACCTTTAACAAAATTTTGGTACAAAGTGAAAAAGAAGGGCAAAAAATTATTTTGCACCAAAATGGTGCAATGGGTTGGAGATGAATTTTGGTGCAGCTCCAAGGACGTTTTGAACTTTGTGGTTCTTCTCTTCTATTATTGTGTAAATAGTTTAAAGTCCACCATGATGGAAGCGATTTTGAATTTTCCTCAATAATTTAAAGACTTTTAGCAATTCATATGTATTTTCAATGTTGTACTGATCTCTTTTATATTGACTCAATTTTGTCAATATCACACATATTTCCAACTTCCAAATACGAAGACTCTAACGTTATGTTTAGGGCACGTAATAAGTTTATCATGTTCTCACTTTTATTGATTTTAATATTATACCTTACTTTTTTGGTGCAAAATTGCTCCCAGTTTGTTACAGCTTATGTTGAATTTGGTGCAAAGGGATTGAGTTGGAGATGCCCCAAGGACATGGGCGGACCTGGGGGGTGGCCTGGAGGGGCAAGTGCCCCCCCCCCCCCCCCACCAAAAAAAAATTTTGAAGGTTTTTTTTTTTATGAAAGGAAAATGAATCTTCATTCATTTCAAACCAATGTTCTCTCAATTTCAAAACGAGTCGGGCCTCTCTAATGCTTGACGGAAGTTTGTAATTTCCTTTAAGTTGCCTTTACAATTTCATTCCAGTTGAATTCAATTTATATACGTATAATACTGCGGCTGGCATTTGATAATAGGTAATGGGTTGGGGAGCGAGTCGAGCCAAAAAATGCTCAACCGAACTTTGTAATTTCCTTTGCAATTCCACCCCAGGTTACATTTAAGAAATGTATATATAAATCTGTGGCTGGAATTCTATCAAAGTTTGTGTAGCTCTTGATAACCAAGATTGTATACTCAATTTCTTTGTTGATTTGAATTATGAAACTACATTAAATTTTTCTCTATTTCTCACTTTAATTATAGAACGTTATCAAAATATGAGAACACGTAGAGAACAATTGTAATAAAATATCTTTTACTTTAATTTTTTCGTCACTTTTTGAAAGTTTGATTGTGCCGCCCAACATAAAAAGTCTGCATCTGCGCCTGTCCAAGGACGTTTTGAACTTTGTGGTTCTTCTTTACTATTATTGTGTAAATAGTTTAAAGTCCATCATGATGCACGCGGGCTTTTAGCAATTCATATGTATTTTCTATGCCGTGCTGATCTCTTTTGTATTGACTCAGTTTTGTCAATGTTACACATTTCCAACTTCCAAATACGAAGACTCTAACGTTTAGGGCACGGAATAAATTTCTCATGTTCTCACTCTTATTGATTTTAATATTATACCTTACTTTTTTCGTGCAAAATTGCTCGCCATTTGCTACAGCTTATGTTGAAGTATAACATATCTAACATCATCTCATTATAAGTCTCGACCATTTATAAATCACCTCAGAAATGAATATTTAGACCTTGTTTGATCCTCATTTTTTTTTTTAAATATATTTTTCTTTCTCCTCTTTTTAACCACACATTCTTTAATAAAATAATATCACACGACTCAAGCTCTTGGAGAAAGGCATTATTAACATCAAGTTGCCTGATAGACCAACCACGACTAATGGCAAGGCTGAAAACCAATCGGACAGTAGTGGGCTTGACAACTGGACTAAAGGTATCATGATAATCAACCCCAGAGCATTATTTTCTTCGACTTTATCAATCAAAAATTTTAGATAATATTATTACGTCTCTATCTATGAAACGGGTCACATGGTAGTCAGTTGAACAAAAATTCACGTCAAGATCAGCATTCCACTATGCATTGCCTCTTCAAAAGGCCTTTTTCGAGATGGCTATATCATGCATTTAGGCTTCTCTCGCATAAGAATTTTGTTATACAAGGCAATGCCTCATCTCTCCGCAACAGTGCATATCCGAGACGATGGCATTTGCTACAAACCTACCTCAACCAAGTAGAATAAAGTACACTACACAAATTAATTGATGCGATTACTCTGGAAGCAACGTCATCCCGACAAATCACAACTTTTCAGGCTATGCAAGCCATGGGCATATAACGGCTATAAATTGAAACAAGTGTACTTGATAAGTGAGCCATTAGGATAATTCAAGTTCAAGAATCAAGATGGCCTCTTCCACATGTAAATACTCAACCTTCTCTCTTTTAAATGTAATTGAACATGAGGAACAAACTATTATAATTGCAATCGAGTAATTCTCTCTTCAAGCCAGTACATATATTTTCGTTCATTATGTATCTTCCAAACCCAAATATATCTTCATTCGTCAAACTTGAGTATCAGAGTGCATGAGACCGTCGCACCTCCAGAGCTTGTACACTTTAATGTAGTGTCGAACTGTGCATGTAACATACACGTGATCAGAAGAGAAGTCGGGATATCCCACCAAATTTGAATGTCAACATATTTTAATTTGAAGTCTAACAACGTAATCAATATTCGTATGAACACATATAATGTAATTGTGACTTACATGCCAATTTTTTCTAGGTCCTATTCTAGTTTGTTGGCATATAATTTATATACGACCCACCATAGCAAAAAAAAGTCGAATTTTTGGACTTTGAAAACGCGACAGCATTCCATTCTTGACTATAGTAGACCATGACTTGATTTAACCTAGCATTTCTAACGTTGTAGTATAAAAAAAAATTGAAATATTTAGTTGTCTTTTAAGTTTGTCAAATTGAATCCTAACCCCCTTTAATTTGTTTTATTCTGTTATTTTCTCATACACCTTAAGCCCATTTTTGTCTAATATTGGATTTTGGTTGGTGAATTTTGTATATTGGTAAAAAAATATCATGTTGTTCCTGTACAACAGTTGTTACGAACACGTTTTGACGTAGTTTATTGATATGTTATTAATCTTGATCACTTCAAACGAGGGATGCTCAATTACAAGGTATTTTATTCGTAAATATTTAAAAATATTCAAATATCGATTTATAATTGGCTAGAGTAAATAAAAAAACGATTGGTCAATGGAGATATCAACAAGCAATAGTGCAATACCCACAGAAACTGATGGCAGGTAAGCAGCCACTTCTTACTCGACAATCAACATTTATTTCTCTTTAGTTTCGAGTCATTGTTTAATAATAAATGGGAACTTCCAATTCCAGTAAGTTAATTTTTTTAATTTTTTCACCTAACTTTTTGTTTTTTATAACATAGTTACTTTTAAGTCTAAATAAAAAGGTAATTGTTTTGACAAAATCATTTGAAGTAAACTTATTATACTTAATATTTTGAAGCTTGGCTAAACATGCACAATAAAGTCAATGATATAAGCCTATAAAAATATAAATCCTAATGTTACTTAAAGTACTAGGTATAAAATGGAAAGCGTGCTGTCCTATAATGGTAAGTTACCCAATTCAAAGGACCAAGGAAATTTCATCGTGTTTGGCACGTAAGACAATATTTTAAGTTATATTTACACCATAATATTGTTAATTACACCAAATTTTAAGGGATAATTGCAACTGAGACCCCAAACCTTTGAAACACTAGCAGACTTTTCTCAAATCTTTGATTTGTTGCAGTCGTCACGCCTAACATTTCCAAACATTGCTGGTGAAGCCCTTTTGGGAGGTTTCCATCCATAATTTCGCCAGTTAACCAAAAATTTAACTTTGACCACATTTTTAATATTTTAAAAAGGGACAAAAGAGTAATTTTAGATTTTCCTCATATTAAAAACTTAGATCAAAAACCAAAATAATAAAATAAAAAAGGAAAAAGTTTTTTGGGGTTTCTTCTACTTCAGTTGCAGTAGATTCCCAATCATTGGTAACCTGGCATCTCTTAATCAACTTGTAGTGTGGTGGAGGGAAATGGTAAAAGATAGAGGGAATTTCTTGTAGTGGAGATTGACCGGAAGGATTGTAGTGTGGTGAAGTGAAGTTAGTATATGAAATCATCGGTTCACTATCCAAATATTTTCTGCGCCATTTCTTGTTCCGTCGTCGCCAGGGATTCTCCTTTAATTTCTACGCCTTTGGCAGCGGAGACGCGTCCACGGTGGCGCACCCATTTTCCTCGACGGTTTATAGGGATTGTCCGGAGGTGGAGACGGTGGCACAGCCCAACCGATGCTTCACCTGCTTGAAGAAGGTGGGATTGATTGGTTTTAAGTGTAGGTGTGGGACCACTTACTGTGGGACTCACAAGTACCCTGAACGGCATGGGTGCAATATAATCGAGATTCAGATACTTTGGATTTCGACCATTTCCCCTCGCCAAATCCCAAATCTTGAACTAGAAAAAATCCAATCTAGCATCCTCCTTTTTCTTCTAATCAAAGCTAAACCAAAATCTTGAACCCCCAAATCTAGCAACCACTCAAGCCACATAAATCCTCTCAACTACTCATTTTATTGTAATAATAATCAGTTTCTGATCCAAAAATTGCTTCTAGAAAGCAAAAATTAAAGAAAACCAACGATGAAACGATCTCAAAATCGATTTTTTCACAATAGAAAATGTCCAACGTAATCTTGATTTCCATTTCATATCTTTCATTGATTTTCTTTTTCATTTTATGGCCTTTCAAACCCAATAATTCTTCATTTCCAAATTTGGGGGTGAGAGGAAGGAGAAGATTTTGTTTTTTTTTTTTCCTTTTATTTCTTATTATTATTATTATTATTATTATTATCATTATTATTATTATTATTATTATTATTATTATTATTTAATTATTTTAATTATTTTATTTAATACTGTAAATATAGAATTACACTTTTTCCCCTGTTTAAAATATTAAAAATGTGATCAAAATTAAATTTTTGGTCAATTGACAGAATTATGGATGAAAATCGTCCAAAAGTGCTTCATCTGCAACGTTTGAAAATGTTAGGGGTGACGACTGTAACAAATCAAAAATTTGGGGAAAGTGTGCTAGTGTTTCAAAGGTTTGGGGCCTCATCTGCAATTATCCCAAATTTTAATTGATAAATATTCTTAACTTTTGTTCTTTTTTGTACCTACTTTCCCCAACTTTTTTTTTTTTTTGCCAAAATTCTTATATCAACCTTCTATTAATTTGTACATCTTGTCTTTCATGAAGTCCTACGTCCAGAAAAATTATTAAGTGAGCAAAAGAATATTTATTTTCTTCTCATATTTTCAAATAATCGAAATAAACAACAAAAACAAAAATTTCAAGAAGTATTTGCCAGGCATTTTAATTCACGTTAACAAAGTATTTTGACAAAAATCGATACAAGATTTGCTAATTAATTAAAGGTCAAAGGAAATAATATGACGAAAAAAATTTAAAACATAACAAACTGAGCAATACTAGAATATTCATTGCAATTAAAAATGTGGTGCAAATAGTAAAATTGTAGTGTAATTGCTTAGTACATCAATGCATTTCCACTTGCTATCTACTATAATGACAAATGGCTCGTAGGTTCATTGAAACTCTATTCATTTTTTCGTGATTTTTACAGAAAAATAATGACATTTTGTGGGGACACATAACGCTCGTCTCTTTTGCGAACAATGTCTCTTGCAGGACAATTTCTTTCAATGTGTCGTGACTTATGAGTCAAGACACAGTACGTGATTTGTTTACGGTCCTACTTTATTTTTAGGACTCACAAAAACTATGCTTGTCTAGTATAATTGTTCCACAATCGATTCCAAAGCACTCCTTCATACTCTGGATGGGAGCTCAATCGAAGCTCCTTACAAAAGATAAATTGCTCTACCTGGAAATTGATAGAAACTGCAGCTTTTGTAACTCATGTGAGGAATCGGTCAGACACCTTTTCTTTGAATGCTCCTTCACATCGCAAATTTGGGGAAACATTAAGGAATGGTTGGGTATATCTAGAGTCATGTCTACCATAACAATTGCACTTAAATGGATGAGAAAGGAAGCAAGAGGTACGTCATGGAGGAACAAAGCTAAGAGAATTGGCCTTGCTAGTGCTGTTTATCATATTTGGATGGCTAGGAATAGGATAATTTTTGAAAACCTTATTCCTCACTTGGAGAGCATTGTTCGACGAATCAAAACAAATGTATACAAGGTTTTATTCACCTTGTATCCAAATGTTTTGATTTGTTATGAATCTCTTATTATGGCTTGATAGTCTATTGTTTGTTTCGTCACTCTAGGGGGTTGGGCCCTTTGTTTCTATGTATTGTTGACTGCCCCGGCTTGTCCGGAGTATTTGTAACTTCACTTTGATCAATATAATTAATTATTTACCGATCAAAAAAAAAAAAAATATCGAGCATCAATAATTTTCTCTGCCCCACTTTTTTTTTTTCCTCTCTGCCCCACTTTAGTCACTACCTTGGTGATGTATGAACTATGAACCCAGCAGACGCATTCAATGTTTGACAAATAACCGTCAGCCGTTCATTTTTGACAATTTGGCAGCGGGGCTGGTGAATAGTCAGGAAGACATTTTCTACATAAATACCACACACATTCTATCAGGCCTAAACTAACTTTCTTCACCCTCTAAACAATTAGTCATGGAAGTTTTAGCTCTAGCCCTTGTTATATTCACTTTTTCAATCACCATTTTCGGCTTCAGGCGCTGGTCAGACCGCGATACCAAGCTTCCGCCCGGTAGCTTCGGTTGGCCCGTGGTCGGAGAAACTATACAATTTTTGTTCGGCAAGCCGGAAAAGTTTGTTGGCGATAGAATGAAAAAGTATTCTCCAGACATTTTCAAGACGAAAATACTTGGAGAGAAAACTGCTGTTATTTGTGGGCCAAATGGTCACAAGTTTCTGTTCTCTAATGAACAAAAGTACTTTGCTGCATTTCGTCCTCACCCAATGCAATACATCTTCCGTTCATACCAAACCAAAGCGCCTGCTGCAAAGCCCCCAGAAGTGCCGCGCGACGAGACTAAAGTTTTGCGGCAGCCTGGATTTCTTAAGCCCGAAGCCTTGATCCGATTCTTGGGTAATTTCGTCTTAACATGCTTGCTCTTATAACAAAATTTGTCGTCAGTAGCTGAACTTTCCATGTTAAACCACTTCGTCTAAAACTAAATTTTCGTTTTCAACAGGTAAAATGGACTCGATGACACAACTACAATTGCAAACTCACTGGGAAGGCAAGGATGTCGTCAAAGCCTACCCACTTGCCAAGACCATAACTCTAGCACTCGCTTGCCGATTCTTTATGGGCACGGACAACCCGGACCGCATCGCTAGACTCGTTCAACACTTCGATGATATTACTGTCGGTATGCATTCGATCATGTTAAACATTCCAGGGACCATATTTCATCGTGCAAACAAAGCTGCGGCCGCCATTCGTACGGAACTCATGAGCGTGATCAAGGAGAAGAAAGATGCAATGGAATCAGGGGTTAAAATGCAAGATATTTTGTCCCATATGATTGTTATAACTGATTCCAGTGGAAAATTCATGCCTGAGGCTGAAATTGCTGATAAAGTAATGGGATTGCTTGTTGCTGGATATAGTACAGTTGCAACTACAATAACTTTCTTGATGAAATATGTTGGCTTAAATCCAGACGTCTATGAAATGATCCGAGCTGGTAATCATCTTTAACCCCATAATTATCTCATTAAGTACTTGTGTTGAGCCACACGGTGAGAGACAGACTTTGTTCAATCCATCCATATAGTCTACTAGATTTTCAGTATATTTTAATAAAAAATGATGAAATGCGTAGTTGATAAAATTTATACATCTCTGCGTGGTTGAAAATGAATTTGAGAAAATATGAATTTTAGAAAATGAGGCCAAACAAGGCGTTGTCATGCTTTCCCTGGAGTAAAATGGCCAGTAGTCTGTATAGGGAAGTGGGTGGAAATTTTTGTAGATGGGCCTTGCTATAGTTACCGGGGGGGTTGACAACCCCCCTGACCGGCCCCTCACAGCACCCCACTGCTGTGAGGGGCCGGTCAGGGGGGTTGTCAACCCCCCCGGTACATTTATCATTCCCCTTTGTGGATAGAGTCATAGAGATGTTCCGTCTAATCTACAATGCAACAATTTTTAAGATTGAAATTATTTTGTACTAGAATAAGTAGACCCACATGAATTCATCTCATTAACCACTTGCATAATGGACTATGAAGTTTAGGACATGTTTGATGTTGATTTTGTGAAAAATATATATATTTTTTTGAATAATGTGAGGCCAATATAAAAAAAAAAAAAAAGGCTATAGGTTTATGTATTGAATGAATACGTGATTAAAAATAAATTTAAAAAAAGGAGTTTTAAAAAATCTGCACCTAAGAGTTGCCTATATAAAAACAATGTTTGAAAGAGGACATCCCAACCACTAAGCTTATATCAAATATTTTCTATCACGTCCATGTCGAGTAATTTATTAAAATGTGTTGTGTCTTCTAATCTGTAAAATGCAGAGCAAATGGAAATAGCATCATCCAAGAAGGCAGGCGAATTGTTAGAATGGGAAGACATGCAAAAAATGAGGTATTCTTGGAATGTAATATGTGAAACAATGAGACTGGTTCCACCACTTCAAGGCACATTCAGACAAGTTCTGACTGAATTTACCTATGCTGGCTACACAGTGCCAAAGGGTTGGAAGGTAAATATTAAATTCACGCATATATTTTATATTTATTGCGGTAAAAAGTAGTTTAGCACATTAAAAATGCTGACACCTTTCACATTAATGCTTTCCTGCATGGCTTGACACATAGACACTTTTTTCATAAATGGATCACGACAAAATTTAAATCTAATTCATCGAATCTTGGACGTGATACCAGGATACTATTTATTTTCATAAATGGATCACTTTGGTTGTTAAATTTCATTTTATTTTTAAGTTTAGTCATTAAAATAAATATTTATTTCAAGTTGGTCACTCGATAAATATTAATTAGTTTGTCTAACATTACTGAAGACTTGGTTTTCAATAGCCAATTTAAAACAAATGTTCAAATAAAAAAACTACACTCGGTTATAATTCCCATGTAACAGCTTATACAATTTCATTTTTTTAATTTAATATGTATTCTCGATATTGATATGTTTGCTCTGTAGGTGTATTGGACGGTGAGCACAACAAACATGGACCCAAAATATTTTCGAGATCCTCAAAAATTTGATCCTTCAAGATATGAAAACGGTGAAGCTCATGCTCCATACACTTATGTTCCGTTTGGAGGAGGGCCGAGAACTTGTCCTGGAAAAGAGTATGCTCGGCTAGCCATACTTGCTTTCATACATAATTTGGTGAAGTATTACAAGTGGGAAGTAATGGATCCTCTTGAGAAGGTCAATGGTGATATGATGCCTACGCCGGAGAAAGGTCTTCCAATCCGTCTTCATCGCATCTAGTAGTTAGGTGCATATAAAATTAGATTTGTCGAAGAAGTGAATAAAATGTAGATGTATTTTATCTTTTATTTCTTAGTTATTTGTATTATCACTTATAATTTATATCATACTGTTTCAACTTTCAAAAAAGATGTAATGAGAAGAGGGGATGCACCTAACTCTTTAAATAAAATTCAATTACAGTAAGGAGAAGCATCAAAATAAAGAATTTTTTTGTTTTTTTTAAGAAATAAGACATGCTCTAAATGTGGATGGATTTAGTTTCGTGAAGTCAATCGTGTTGGGAAATTATTTAATTTCCCGTGATGGGCCGACATATGTAATTAATTGTGTATAAAAGCTATCTTAAAGTTAAGCCCAAAATTAAAGTGATCTATAAAGAAATTAAGTAATTGGGCTTTAAGCATCTAATTAAAGTGTGGACCGGACTATATGTGTAGAGACCGGATCCATTAGGGTTTGTATTTGACGATGGGCCGAATACATATGGAAATATATAAAGGGTTATGGTCCCCAATTCATATGGTGATTTTCTCATTCTTTGTGGCATCCCATCAACACAAGAATACAAGAGAAGGCATATGAAGAGGAAGATCCATAAAACCCACAATCAGGAATTAAGATGCAGATTTGAAGCAACCAAACTGGAGATTTACAGATCCAGATTCAAGATTCATTGTTCAATTCAGAAATCAATTGATTAAGGTATGTTCCGCGTTAATTCAGTTTTCTTGATGATTTGACATGAAGATCTTGGCAAGATCATAAAATTTAAGTTTTTAATAAAGTTCCAACAAGTGGTATCAGAGCCTATTCATGTTAAATCATTGGGAATCAAGTATTTTTAATTTGGTTCTTGTATATTTTTATGGTTTTCAAATTTAATAATTTCGGATTTAGATTTATTAAATTTGAAAATTATTCGGTTAATTTTAAAGATTTTCAGAATTTCGGTTTAAAAAAAAAAAAAAAAAAATTTTTTTTGGGCCGCCGCCGCCTTGCCGGCGGCAGCGGCATGGCTGCTGTGTTCACAGCAGCGTGGCGCTGCTGTGAACCAGCAGCCCGAGCTGCTGTGTTGCAGCAGCGTGGCTGCTGCAGCACAGCAGCTCGCCTTCAGGCGCTGCTGGAGGCTGCTGTGTTCCAGCAGCTCGCCTTCAGGCGCTGCTGGAACCAGCAGCCCGAGCTGCTGGCAGCAGCGTTCCAGCAGCGTGGAACGCTGCTGGGGTGGGCCAAGGGGCTGCCGTCCGGCAGCCCCGGCCAATTTCTGGCTTGGCGGCGCCGGTGGGCGCCGCCAAGGGATAAAAGGTTTGAAATTAGGGTTTGGATGAATTTTTTGGGGGCGGGGGCTTGTGATGTAAATTTGAAGTTTTGAGGTCCTTGACTGCAATTTCAAATTAGGGTTTTATTTTAAGGATTTAGCCCCTTAAGTTTAAGGTTTTGGTGTTTCAGTCCCCTAAGGTTATAAATTCATCCAATTGGGCCTTTAAAGTTACGGGTTTAATAATTCAGTCCCTCAAGTTTCAAAATTAATTATTTTGGACCATTAAAGTTTTAATTTTAATGTTTAGGCCCCTACAGTTTGCAATTTTGGTTATTTAGCCCCTAAAGTTTAAAGTTCATTCAAGTTGGGCCTTAAGGTTATGGATTTTAATAATTCAGCCCCTGGAGTTTTAAAATTAATTATTTTTTGGGCCATTTAAAGTTCTGATTTTGTAATTAAAGCCTCAAAGTTTCTGATTTTGTTCTAATTGGCCTCAAAGGTTTTAAATGTTTAAAATTTGGCCCCTTAAAGTTTTGAATAATTAATTTTTTGACTCAAAAGTTTTCAATAATTAATTATTGACTCCTAAAGTTTCGGATAATTAATTTTTGGATCCCTAAAGTTTTCAATAATTAATTATTGACTCCTAAAGTTTCGGATAATTATTTTTGGATCCCTAAAAGTTTTCAATAATTAATTATTGACTCCTAAAGTTTTTCAACAATTAATTTTTGGATCCTTAAAGTTTTTGAATAATTAATTTTTGACTCCTAAAGTTTTTCATAATTAATTATTGAGCCCTAAAGTTCTGGATTATTATTTCTGGGTCCATAAAGTTCTGAATTATTAACCCTAGGCCCCTAAAGTTTCAAAATAAAATAAAAGAATTAAGGATTAACAATTATAATTCAAATTTTGGTATTTCTTTTGGATTACTAATTTTTCTAAATGAATTGATTGAAGCAACATGTCACCAAAGTGACCTCTCTTGCCTAAATTAATTTATTTGGAATATTAGAAAGGTTGTGTGTACGTAATTCATGCGGGTATTGACCGGCCCAAAGGAAGGTTAATATTTGGCCGAATTATTTACATACCTGTGGTAATAAATATGTGACAATTATAAGGCTTTATTTCATGTGAACAATAAATCAGTCCAAAGATAGGTTTATTGTTTGACATGGTTTATTGTCAATATTTGATTACTACACCAAGAGTACCACTTACAAGTTGATATTTCTGTCCAAAGACTAAATATCAATGTTGTGCCCGGTCTCTTGTGATGGGGTTTACCATTATTTGAATTGATTAATTGTTTAATATGGATTCTTATGTGAACATGTAGATTAAGTATTAGTTCTCTATTCAGTTAATCCATCAACTTCCACAATATCCGCCAACATCAACTCCATTCCTGTGCTAAATGGAACCAACTATTAAGGACTGGAAAGAGGACGTTATGATCGTTCTTGGCTACATGAACTTAGACCTTGCGTTAAGGACCGAACAACCCGCTGCACTTAGGGATAAAAGTTCTATTGATGAAAACAAGGACTTTAATAAGTGGGATTGCTCAAACCGCATGAGTCTTATGATCATGAAGCGTGGTATTCCAGTATCATTCAGGGGCGCTGTGTCCAATAAGGCAACCACTGCCAATAAATTTCTTGCTGAAATTGAAGAAACGCTTTGCAAAGGCGATAAGACATAAACTAGTACGCTTTTGCATACCTAGTTTCACTAAGGAATAAAAGCAAAAGAAATATTCGGGAGTACATTATGCAGATGTCTTATATTGCTTCGAAATTAAAGGTTCTAAAGCTTGAGCTATCTGATGATTTGCTCATGCATCTGGTTTTAATTTCTATTCCTGCACAATTCAAGGTCAGTAATAACTGTCAAGGGATAAATGGACTCTAAAAGAGCTCATTTCATACTGTGTGCAAGAAGAAGAAAGGCTGAAGCAAGAAAGAACTGAAAGTGCTCACTTGGCTAGTACCCCTAAGGACAAGTTCAAGAAAAGAAAGAATAAGAAAGTTGGATCCGGTTCGGTTCAAAATTAACGGCGAAATAAATTTAGCTGTAAATTTTGTAAAAAAAAAATTGGGATATAGAAAGAGAGATTGTGCTAAATGTCACGCTTGGCGTGTAAAGAAAAGTACATTTCTCACTTTGGTTTGTTTTGAGGTAAATTTAATGCAATACCAAGACACACTTGGTGGATAAATTTCGGTACCACTACTTACATGAGTGTGTCTATGCGGGGTTATGCAGAGCCAAAGCCAATTGATGCCGAAAGATTCATCTATCCTGGTCAATGGCATATCTGTTAAGGTTGAGGCTTTACGGAATTTAGGTTATCATTAAAGACTGATTATTATTTGAATTTGAAAGAGACATTTACGGTACCGTCCTTTTGGATGGAATTTGGTTTCTATTTCTACATTGGACAACTTTGGTTACTCTTGTTCAATTAGAAATAGTCAGTTTGATCTTTTTCTTAATTCAAATATTGTGGGTATCAGTTCTTTATCCGGTTACGATAACCTATGTTTGCTTAATGCGGTTGCCTCTTATAAAGAAACCTTGTATTTGGATTTACGTGGTATTGAACATAAATTAACCAATGAGAATTCTGCTTTGTTATGGCACAAGCGATAAGGTCACATTTCTCAAAAGAGAATGGAAAGATTTGTGTCAGAAAGAATTCTTGATTCCCTTAATACTTTCAGACTTAAGTAAATTATATTAAGGGAAAACAAACAAACATAAGGAGATTAGGTGCCAATAGGACTTCGGATGTCTTAGAACTAATTTATACGGATATCTGTGGATCATTCCCTTCGGCTTCTTGGAATGGTCAACAGTCATTTATTTAGTTCATAGACGATTTTTTCTCAATATGGCTACCTATATTTCATCTATGAGAAATCCCAAACACTGGACATGTTCAAGGCATACAAGACTGAGTTCGAAAATCGACTCGGTAAAAGAATTTAACAAGTCAAATCTTACCATAGTGGTGAATACTATGAAAGATATGACGAATCAGGAGAACAATGTCCAGGACCTTTTGCAATATTCCTAGAGGAATGTGGAATTTACCCACAGTACATCAGGATCCTCCTAGATTTAAAGCACTAAAGATTGCAGCTTAAAGTCTCAACAAAGTTCCAAGTAAAGTAATTGTTAAGGGGTTACAAATTTTTAAAGGTCCCACTACCAGGTTAATTTTCGAAATGGGAAATGTTCGATTTCTTGAGGATGTAGAGTTTGTGAGGGGAGATAAGGTTATAAGGTTATGATTTTGTCTTAGATGAAGAATATTTATATATTCCTTCTGTTGCAATTGACAATGATTTGGTTCAGGGACAAATTCTTGCTCCAGATCTTGTTCAAGAAGCAATTTCGGATCAAGACAATATTACAAAATCCCCCATACACAATCAATAGATTGTTCCAGAAAAACAAACTCAACAACCTCAAGAACAAATGTCATTAAGGAAATCCACTATAAAAGAAGAAAGACAATTTTGGATAACTTTATAGTCTTTCTCCAAGAAAATAAGGATGACATGGATTGACGAAAGAATGACTTATCAATCAACTTTCATCAAGTCATGCAAATGAATAATTCTAAAGAGTGGATTGATGCCATGCATAAAGAGATTTTTCTTCGGTTTCTATGAAAACTCTTTTAGGACAATTATGGCTTCTGTGACATATTTTGGTCTTAAGTTGCATTAGATGGTTTACAAATTAAAGAAATCCATCTATGGGCTTAAGCTGGTTTCCCGAATAGGTATCACAATTTTATCAAATAATTATCTCATTTGGTTTCGAGATACATTCAATTGATGATTGTGGATATCACAAGTTCAGTGGGAGTAAGCAAATCTTTGTGATGCACCTTTTGTATTAAGGATATAGATACACAAGAATTGTTCTTTGTGTATTTTTGGGTAATCACAAAAGAGTTGTATCAATAAGGTTCTTAAAAGATTTGTAGTGCAGATATGAAAATCAAGTAATACCCCTACAATTAAGGGAGACAACTTTAGTCTCAATTAATGCCCCAATGATAAATTTAAAGATAAAGGATATACATCAGATTCTCTATACTTTGACAATTGAGAATTTAATGTATACTCAGGATAGCACACATCCGGATATAGTATTCTTTGTTGGAATGCTAGGCAGATATTTAATTAACTTGCGATGGAAATTTGGAAAGCAGCCATCAGGTTATTCGGTATCTATAGAGAACAAAGGATTACATGATCACATTCAGGAAAATCAGACCAATTGGAGATCGTTGGATATTCTGATTTTGATTATGGAATTTGACTGTACAATATTGTCACTAGGCTGCATATTTTGGATGGAAATGAAAGACCACTTAAGTTATTTTGTGACAATAACAGTCTTATATTCCAATAGGAACATGATGATGTCAAAGTTTATAGACATTGAGTTCCTAATTGTTAAAGAATGAATTCAGAGTGGTCAGGTTTTTATAAGGCATATAAGGACAAACTCTATGGATCCATTTACTAAATGGCTACCACCCGAGGTCTTTCATGAGCTTGGTGCTCACATGGGTGTTGCATCTTTTGATGATATGCCAGTTTAGTGGGAGTTTGTATTTTGGATGTTGTCTTTTGACACATAATTTCGGTTGTGCACATTCAGTTCATTTCAGAAATAAAGTATTCAGTTCAATTCCACTCTGATTAAAGTTTATGGTTGATCTCATAAGGTATTAAGGAATAAGGCAGGACCAGTTGGAAATAGGCATGTTTAGATCACATTACATGTAATTTCCATGCTACACATCCACACTTGATCTATGTCATTTGATTGTATTAATATACGTGACCATTGATGGGTTTAGTTATGTTACTTATAACGAAGACCGCTTTGATCCTATGTTGATATAATCGATGGACGAGATTGTTCGGAGATGCTTTTGGTTATGATAGCAAAAGTTTTGAGCTCATAAGGTTATACACATTTATAAGGTAGCATATGTGGCCCAAGTGGGAGATTGTTGGGAAATTATTTAATTTCCCGTGATGGGCCGACATATGTAATTAATTGTGTATAAAAGCTATCTTAAAGTTAAGCCCAAAATTAAAGTGATCTATAAAGAAATTAAGTAATTGGGCTTTAAGCATCTAATTAAAGTGTGGACCGGACTATATGTGTAGAGACCGGATCCATTAGGGTTTGTATTTGACGATGGGCCGAATACATATGGAAATATATAAAGGGTTATGGTCCCCAATTCATATGGTGATTTTCTCATTCTTTGTGGCATCCCATCAACACAAGAATACAAGAGAAGGCATATGAAGAGGAAGATCCATAAAACCCACAATCAGGAATTAAGATGCAGATTTGAAGCAACCAAATTGGAGATTTACAGATCCAGATTCAAGATTCATTGTTCAATTCAGAAATCAATTGATTAAGGTATGTTCCGCGTTAATTCAGTTTTCTTGATGATTTGACATGAAGATCTTGGCAAGATCATAAAATTTAAGTTTTTAATAAAGTTCCAACAAATCGTTCCAAACATATTGTAAATGTGATTGTCAATTTTGTGTTTATTATAATGCATAAAGTAGAGTTAGCTTAAGCAATAGACAATTAGGTGATATCGCAATGAATAATTTTAATTGAATCACGGATATATATTAACTTAATAAGAATAGTCAAATTGTCGCCATCATCCCAATAGCATTACTGTCAATATTGTTGACGCGCTGTGGGTTGGTGATTACCAACGATAATGTTGTCGATAATTGTATTTGTACCACTAACTGTCACGCCGTGGACAATCGCCATAAGAATTTTAGTCGATGATCATTTGCACCATTAGGCCCTGTTTGATGGACCATTTTTTCTTAGGAAAAAAGAAATCAATTTTCAACTTTGCCAAAATGTAGTGTTTGACGCGCCCATTTGGTGGGAAAGCCTTTTCCAGGTCTGACGTCTTTTTTTTTTTCTTTGCAATGGAAACAAATTTCATAATTAATTATTAAAAAAAAATCACTTTATTAGACAATTTTCATGTAAAATAAAACCGAACGAACACTAAATTTTGATTAAAAAAATGGTTTTTTAGGAACATTTTTTTTCGACATTTTTTTTTTACTTTTTGGCAATGGAAACAAATTTTATAACCAATTGTGGAAAAAATTATCACTTTAATGGACAATTTTCATATAAAACAAAACCAAAGGAACACAATTTAAAAATTTTCCAGGTGGAAAATTATAACAATCAAATACACTTAATTAACAATTCTCTACAAAACAATTTTGAGGTAATTACTTTCCCTAAAATTTATTTTCTTTCCATCCAATTTCCATCATTCCAATCAAACGGACCCTTATTTTTTTTATATTGTTTTCGAAAGGATATCCTAAGGCTCCATATTGCTTGAACCTCTTCTAGTATAAAAAAAATATATAAGCATAATATAAATGTGATTTGTTCATTTTGTGTTCATAGTTATAGTGTAAAGAATATATAAGCATGATATACATACATATCAATTTTTTTTTTTTAATGAAATAAGTCATCCTAATTCTAAATAGTGTTCTAAAAAACTCGTCCATGTTCGAAGCTCGAAACAAAACGTCTTGTTTCACGTTTAGATGCTTTTTTTTCGAATTCCTAAACCGTTAAATTTTTTCATTCATCTCTTTCGTCATTCCTAAGCGCACTTTATTCGTTTTTTTTTCTTTTTTTACAAGTCTTTTATTTCACTTTAACATATTAATTTTTAATTTTTAGAAAACTTTTAATTTGACTTTAATTTCAAGTTTTTTTAAAAAAATTATCTATATAAAAATTAAAAATAATTGTATCTAAATAGTTAAAGTCGATTTAAAGTATGGTGATATATACATTATGTAATTGTGATTTCAAAATTCGTTACTTTGTTGCAAACTCCAAAGACATGTATAAAGTTCTTATAAATAGACTGAGTATGACTTATCTAGTTGAAAATTAAAAGTATGAAAAATATTTTATTTTTTGCATTTCGAAAACTTCTCACTTAGTCTCGTAAATGTTGAAGATTTGCTTCCACGCCCAACCACGCTTTACGTTTTTTAGAACACCGATTCTAAATAATAGTGATACAAGAATTTTCTAGAATTATATTTTTGAATAAACTTTTGACAACGTGTCTTCTCATGTATATTATTTTTTGAATTCTTTTTTTATCAAGAAGAGTTGGTGGGATGTGATTTTTTTTTATTAAATATTACAAGACTACCAATTCCACACGGCTAATATTTTACATCTACTAGGAGCAAAGTCAAAAAGACAATGTTTCAATAATTATATTTAAATTTGCTATTTTCAATTACAAAATGCTTATCTTATTTTTAAGCTCACGCAAACATGAAATCTTGTTTAGCTAATAAATAATCATATCAAATTTCTAGTAAAATATGAAGAGGATACGAGTATAACAAGTGTTTGGTGTAAATTAAAATCAGATTTTTAAGTGGATTTTGATAGAAGTTTTTGAAATGTGTGGTTGAAAAGATGTGGGACACATGAAAGATGTGGTTGATATTGATTGTTTGACTTAAACGTAGAATAAAATCAGATTAAAATCTCACCCAAACAGGTACAATGATCAATTTTCATCTATTATTATTTTACGGAACATACATGCATACACAAGCCATCTTATATCAAAAATATACGAAACGATTAACTTGGCCTCTCGAATTGAGATTGATAAACTCTCATAATCCCTCAAATCGTATTTAACGACTCGTACAAATTCATTGCATCTAAAGCACACAAATCTTTATGTTTAAACAAATAATAGGATATTAAAGTTATCCATTTTCAAATCTACTTGTGAGCATAGCAAACATGAGATTTACGTTTGGTGAGTAATGAGAAAAGGGGAAGCACCTATCTTTTTCATAAATTCAATTTGAGTAACTCTTTTTCTTATTAATGTCATGTATTTCAAACGAGTCTATGAAAAGATTAGTTGTTTTAAGAAAAATTAAACACATGAGCAAACTAGGTGTGGAGTGATAGTCTGATAGACTAGAGATGAGCAAACTAGGTTTAGAAAAAGAGACGTGAAGGAAAAATGAGATTACATATTAGTTCATACCCTATTGGCAGGATTCCAAATAAATTGAAAATTAAGTTTATTTTCTAGAAATAAGTGCACCAACATGCTCAACGTGGGGCATATTTAGGCTATGTTTAATTTTGATAAAAAATCAAAATTTTAGTGTTATGGAAGAGCTGCCTGGGGTAAGAAAGGTACAAGAAGCAAGGGGAGGAAACCAGCAGGAAAACCAGAAGAAAGGGAGGAAGAAGAAGAGAAACAGAATTAACGACAAATTGAATGGGGACGACATCGATGTCGTTTTGATATGCTAATTCTAATTCAATTGTAATAATTATCAAAAAAGTTTTTATTCTTCCTGTGGGGAACACGCTTCTTCCTCAGCTGGGTATATATGTATGCTTGTGTATACTCAGCAGATTCACGTGAAATTTGCTATGAAATTCGGTTAGTAGTGGATTGAATCTACAATTCACTTTATTCCTCATCACTTCTCTCTCTTTTTCGTCAACCCCCCTCCCTCCCTCCCACCCAATTTCTATTATTTGTGTGAGTTGTTGCTGAATTTCAGCTGGATTCAGCTGAAATTGGTTGCAGGAAGCCGAAATTGAGTCCCAGTCGTGAGAAATTGGTATTAGAGCAGGCGTAATACACTGGGTAATCGATTAAAACATGGATACAAGGGCAAAGGCAACTGATGAACATTTGAAGAAGTTGGACTTCGAAGTGGCTGATCTGGGTACAAGCTTCAAGGTGGTTACTGGCCGATTGGAAAGTAAATTGGAATCCACTGACCAAAACTTCAGGTGTTGAGTGGTAGGCAAGAGAAAATCGAAGATGCTGTGATGGATTTGAACAAGAAGTACGAGAAGGTTGTTGCATTCATGGCCCAAATTTCAACTGATTTGAGAGCCAACCAGAAGAACAAAAGGATGGGCAAATGCAAAGGGTCAACCAATGCTTGGAGATGTACCTGCGATGCTCAATTTATCACCATCCTAAGCTGTGGGGAAAGTGGTTGGCCTTGGCTGAATGGTGGTACAATAACACCTATCACTCTGCCATTCGAATGTCTCCATTTGAAGCCCTATATGGAATGAAAACCCCTCAGCTAGCATTGGGAACCTATCAACAATCTATTGTGGCTGCAGTGGATGACTTACTCCAAGAAAGATACAAGCTGGATCTTTAAAGAAAACCTATCACAAGCCAGGGCTCGAATGAAACACTACGCTGATAGAAATCTAACAGAAAGGTCTTTTAAGGAAGGGGACCGAGTTTTTCTTAAGCACCCTTATACCCAACAATCTATCCAACGCAGGGCAAATCACAAACTGGGAACTAAGTGCTTTGGCCCATATCAGATCACTAAGAAAATTGGAGAAGTGGCCTATCAACTGGCATTACCTGAAGGATCAAAAGTTCACCCTGTATTCCATGTCTCATTACTGAAGAAACAACTTGGGGATAAGATAATCACATCTATGCAACTACCTGAAAGGCATGATAATTCCCAACCAGAGAAACACCCTCTTTCCATGTTACAAACACGATCTGTGCAATGAAGAAATCAGATAGCAGAACAATGGCTTGTGCATTGGTCATACTCTTCCCCAAAAAATGCCACCTGGGAGGATGTAGAGTGGATTAGACACCATTTCCCTGTTGATGGATCTTGGGGACAAGATTAAAGTGAGCGGGATGATTGTTATGGAAGAGCTACCTGGGGCAAGAAAGGTAGAAGAAACAAGGGGTGGAAACCAGCAGGAAAACCAGAAGAAAGGGAGGAAGAAGAAGAAGAGAAATAGAATTAACGACAAATTGAATGGGGACGACGTCGTTTGATACTTATCAGAAAGGTGTCATTTTGATATGCTAATTTTAATTCAATTGTAATAATTAGAAAAAACGTTTTTATTCTTCCTGTGGGGAACACACTTCTTCCTCAGCTTGGTATATATATATACTCAGCAGATTCACGTGAAATTTGTTGTGAAATTCGGTTAGTAGTGGATTGAATCTACAATTCACTTTATTACTCATCTCTTCTCTCTCTTTTTCGTCAGAGTTATTCTTCTTGTACATCAAGTGCTACATAAGGATGTCCATAATGGACACCCGACCCCCTCCCATTAGATGGAGTATCGACCCCACCAACCATTCCTCCAATGAGGAGGCGCCGGGTGTCCTTTATGAACACTCTTATGTAGCCTCTGATGTACCTGTAGCATCACTCTTTTCGTCATCCCCTCCCCCCCCCCCCCCCCAATTTCTGTTATTTGTGTGAGTTGTTGTTGAATTTCAGATGAAATTGGTTGCAGGAAGCCAGAATTGAGTCCCAGTCGTGACATTTAGTAGATTTTGATAAAAGTTAATAAAATATATAATTGGAAAATTGATAAAGCTTGTGAGTTTCATAAACTGTGTGGTTGAAATGAGTTTAAGGAAAAATAATTAGAAAATGGAGACTAACACATGACTTAATTTCATTGATTGTACCAAACATATTGTAAAATGTGATTGTTCTTTTTTGTATTGATTATTATAAAGAATATATAAGCATGATACACAAGTCACTTTGTATTTCAGCCCATATTTGATAGGAATTCTGAGTCAAAATTATAATTAATTTTAACCATATATTACATGAAATTCACAACTTTTCAATCACATATTTTATTAATTTTTATCAAATCACCAAACAACTCCTGTTTGAACTCTATTAAAAATTCAATGCATTTTTTTTCTTTTCAACCACACATCTTTTAATAAAATAATATAACATTTAAATTCAGAAGTTTTCCATATTTTTAATCACACATTCTGCAAAAAAACATTATTTCAAAATATATTTTTCCATAAAACCTCGTTAAAATGGCTTTCAAATTAGGGCTAAATAAAATAAGCAATCCTTATTCTAAGTAAAAATACAAGAATGATCATAGTTTTTGAATAAGTTTTAGACAGCGGTCTTATGTGTATTATTGAATGCTTATTATATTGACTCGCGGGTTGGTGGGACTTGAGTTTCATTGATTATTAAATGCATGAATGAGGCAACGAAAAATTTCATATTTAAGAGATTAAGTATGATATATTTTAAAATTAAGAAATAAAGTTTATTATTTCAAAAAACAGATATTAATTAATTTTTATTTATTAAATAATTAATTAAATGATCACAAATACGTATTTATAGATTACAACTTATTTACCGACCATATATTATCAAATTAATTAATCAAAAATTATTTTTCGATCACACATAAAAAATTTTATAGGTCACAACTTATTTCACGATCATAAATTATTAAATTAATTGATCACAATTAACCAAATTTTGAATCACAATTACAAATTTAGTCACAATCGCACACTATTCTATATCATGTATTATTTATTGGTCATAATTAACAATTTATTATTACAACATTCAAATAATTGGTCACAAACACTATTTTCACCCCACTCCCACCACCAACCCCACCCAAACCACCATGAGCACCACCGCCTCGCCAATATCACCACAAGTCACTTTGTATTTTAGCCCATATTTGATAGGGATTTTGAGACCATAACTACCATTCCTACCAAAAAATCCACAAACCCGTCGTCGTTTCTACCGCACACTAACACCGCTTACACCACCATCGAGAAGCCACCACAAAATATATTGCAAAATCACCATCGAAACCATCGCAAAACACCAGAAAAGATCAGCAAAACATCGCAAAACCAACATAGTAAGGCAAGAGCGGTAGCTCGAAAACCTCTTTTGTCGGTCACCACGCAGCAGAAGCGGCAAGTAGTATTGTAATCCGGTCGCAATCGGAGAAACCACTGGAATGCCGCAATTTATGATCAAGCAAAATTACTGATCTTCGCGACCTATGTGTACCAAGTGAAACCACGGATCCGCGCGCAGAGACGTCGACGTTGCAACTGTGAGAAACGACGACTACGCCTCTGTCGGAGGTGCCATGTCTCCGAATATCGTGTGTTGTTGGAGAAGAGAGAAGGTAGAGAGATGCGAAATGATTAGAAAGAAAGGTGAAAAAGATTTAGGGTTTGGAGTGTATGAGGTGGGGTGGGTTGCAGGGTAGGATGGGTTGTGTAGATTAATTTAAATTGAGTGGGATGAGTGTTTTCATGGGTGGTGGGTTTGTAGATTAATTAATTTTATAATATTGTTATTAATATTTTAAAATTATATTATCATATGATTTTTGTATAAAAATTCTTAAAATCTAAATTTTGAAGTTGAAACATAAAAAATTGAGGAAATTACACCTAGCCCTAGATTTAAAGTACCAATTTCATAAATTCTGAATCAAGTTTCATGTTACAAAAATCAGGTTTTAATTAATAATTTAAAAATATTTTTTATATCTAATTAAATACTAATTAATAATTTGCATTCCAATTAATAATTTCATTCTAAAACCAAAACCTAATTTCATTTCTTTCCCCGCCGTCGCCGTCTCCTCTCATCCCCTCCCATCTCCATCTTCTCTCCTCCCGTCTGTCTTCGTAGTCGCTCTTCTCCCTCACCGCGACAACGGTGCTAGTAACCCATACCGACTTTTCTCTTCTCAATTCTGTGATGCTGAAACGTCCCAACCGTCTCTACCTCACCGTTATTCTCTCTCTCTCTCTCTCACTTCGCTCTTCGATCCGACGAAATAGCAGGCGCAGTCACGCCCGTGACGGCGCCCTTATGTCCTCTTGTGGAGGTCGGTTAGGTGTGTGTGAGTGCGTGTGGAGGCAGATCCGGTAGGTGTGTGCGTGGGTGCGTCTAACTGGTATGTGTGGACGCAAACAGGTGCGTTGTGCGTGCGTGCAACATTTGGGTGTGGTCTTGGTTTGTATGAGATGTTGACGCCGCTATTGGGCGACAATGGTGGTGGTGCTATTGGTGGAAGCGGTGGTGGTGCTACTGGTGAAAGCAGTGGCAATGTGGTGGTGCGATGTGGGCGGTGGGTGAATCTGGGTGTATGGTACGGTGCTGATGTGCAGTGCTGGATCTGTGCGATGTGGTGGTGGTGGTCACGAGTGATTTGGTTGATTTTGACTAATAATTAGGTCAGTGTGTGACCAATGAAATAGATAAACTGTGACCAATGCATGCTGTGTGACCTAAAAATTATTAATATTGACGGTTTGGTGTAGTGGTGGTGGTGAAAACATTGGCTGCGATGTTTGAAACTGTGATTTTATTGCTTGGAAGTGGTGGTGATGGTGATGGGTGTTAGCGACTGTTGTACGTTTATGTGGTGTTGGTGTTGGCGGCAGTGGTGCGATTCTATAGTGTTGTGTTGGTGGTGGTGACAAATGATTTGTTGATTGTGACCAATGAATTGGTTGGTGTGTGACCAATGAAGAATAAATTATAACCAATAAATACCGCGTGACCTATAAATTTATTAATTTGTGATCAATAAAAGTAATATGTGACCTATAATTTGATATTTTGTGACCATAAAATAAATTTTGTGATTTATAAATTTTGTGATTTGTGATCAATAAATAAATTGTGACTTTTAAATTTTAAATTTGTGACCGATGAACGAACCGTTACCTATAAAAATTTTGAATTGTGACCAAATTGTATAAATCTGTGACCTTTATATATTTATTAATAAAATATATAATTAATTAATTAAATTATAAATAAATTTTATTGAAAACTTGATTTTTGAAATTTCAAATTTCAAATCTTAATTTTGAAATGGTGATACTTAAATACCTTATTTATGTATTGTTCCCTAAAAAATTTGAGAAATGATATTCATCCCCATTGGGGATACATCCCTAATTTATATGCCGTTAATATGACATTAAATGATAGGTAAAATTAAATAAGTCATTTAATTTCACCTATAATTTAACCAATCATTTACATCCACATAGACTGGAAATGCATCCTCACTGGGGATGAATACCATTTTTCAAAAAATTTGGTTGAGTGTAGTGTAATGTCCACGTGAGGCAAACTAATATTTTGGGAACAATACACAAAACCTACATATAATAATTATTTTTCAAAACTAACAAATTTGTTTAATTATTTCAAAAATCAGGTGGTAAATAGATTAATTAAATATTAAATTATAATATATTAAATATTAAATTATAATATAATATATATTAATTATTTACACCCTATCACACCTCACCCACTCCATCTCCTCACTACACCACCTTCCTCCATCTCCGGCACCGATCTGGCCACTGCTCCGGCGACGGTCCGTCAACTTATCCGGCGACGGCTCTGACGATTTCAAAATTTTCAAAAAATTGAAAATCACACCCCCAACCCATTGATTGGTTACAATTGGTCACAAACGGTCACAATCGGCCACAAACGGTCACAATCGATCACAAACAGTCACAATGAACTACCTGGTAGTCAAATCGCGATCTGGATCAGAAAAGTTCGCCGACACCACCAACTTCGGTTGCAGCCTTCAATTTGATCAAATGTGACCAAATTTGTGTTCAGTGTGACCGTTTGTGACCAATTTTGTTTTAATTGTGACCGATTGTGACTTGATCATAATCAAGTCACAAACGGTCACAATTAGCACAAAATTGGACACATCACAGTACACATATATTTGGTCACAAATGGTCACCACAAAAAAATCTGAGTGAAAAAGTGGAGAAACAGAAATTACTGCCATTAAAGAACACAAATAAAAACCTGAGTGAAAAAGTGGAGAAACAGAAATTAATGCCATTGTGTTCTTCATTGCTAAACAATCAACTCAAGTTTCATTAAAACCTCAAAAGTACCCAATATCTGCAAACTTATGAGGTATTTTGTCATTAAAAACAAAATTATAGAAAGGAAAATACATCAAAATCTATCATTCCCATCAAGCAATTAAACAATACTCTTCAGTGAAACTGTATAATTTTCAAAAAAATGGCAAAAGGAATGTTACCAAAAAAACAAAACCCACATTCTCAGCCCTTCAAAATGATAGATAAAAATAAAAGAAAAAATCTTCAGTTCACTATCTTGTGTGTTGACAGAAGTACATAATAGAATAGTCGCGTGAGAAGATGGTCGGAGGTTGAAGACGTTCCTTCAGGGCTGCTTGGGAGTTTATTTTTCACCGGTGTTGGATGACGCTGATGTTTGAGTGATCGTCGGAGGGAGAGGAGAGTCTCCTTCCACTTACTGATATCAAAGCCGTCGGAGGAAGAGGGGAGGGAAAGCAGTGGCAACGCCGCCACGCGAGGCGCCGTTGCTTTAACCACTAGATCGCACCAAGGGATCACCGCCACACCACCATTACCACCATAGCTTACACCATCACCACTATTATAATTACCACCATCACAGCCTAATAGCACCTCCACTACCAAAAATAACTGTTGAAAAAAACCACCTACAAACGCCACCACACCACCAATTGCAGCGGGATCTGAATCTGTACTCGCAGCTCTATCGCTACGGCCGCCGCCACCACCAATACCAACATCAACACCAAATTTTCTCTCATGAGCAGCAGCAGCGTCTCCAAACCTACCACTGCGATGTCGCAACCACCATTATCATACACCGCAACCCACATCTCCATCACATCGCCTCCACCAAATCTTCCACCTCTCGCTAGTAAGCATCCAACTCCACACACTCATACCTCAAATCAACAACCTAATCGACCAATGACACATTACCATTTCCGTCGTACCTCTTCATCCACAAAGTTCCCCACATGTCGACTCAAAATTAAAAAAAGAAGAAGAAGAATAACGGTCGGCGACGCTGCTGAGAACTCAGCCCTCGACGGCTGTCATGTGGGGGGAGATCGAAGCGCCGCTACACAGCGGTGGAGCTGCACCCAACGAAGCAGTGCCGACGACCTTCCTCCCGACGGAGCTACGTTTTTGGGCAGAGAGAGAGAGAGAGAGAGGGGGTTATGGATGAATTGGGAATTTGGGGGTTTTTGATAGGTTTAATTAAATTTTTAATAATTATAATTATAAAATATAATTACCACCTGAATTTTGAAATGTAAACTTTATCATCTTATTTTTGAAATGTAATTTTGAAAATAAGGTTTTTAGGTAATTTTCTCTAATATTTTTGTGTTAGCTCGTGGAATATGTAATGGGCCGCGTATTGGGTACCCTGGAACCAAAATAACTAGACCAGTCCGTGATAGGATCAAAACTCATATGAAATTGGGCCCATAACAGGGACAAAAATGAACACACCTGTCCTCTAAATCGGAACGATCTAAAATCATTTTTATTTAAGCTTCGATGGTCAGCTCACTCTGATTTTTTGATAGATCTGATCTACGCGAAATTGAACAAAAATGGCAGCAGGAGGACCCGATCCGTTGTTTGGATTGAAGAACAGTTTCTATTTGGGTGCATACCAGGCAGCCATCAATAACAGCGACATCCCTAATCTCTCCACAGAAGACGCCGTTGAGAGGGACTCACTCGTTTACAGATCGTACATTGCCCTCGGCAGTTATCAGGTATAATTAGATTATGCATTCTGCCTCGTTTTCCAGATCGCAGCTACACAAAGTAGTATTTTTAGATTCCGTGAATTGAGAACTTTTTTTTTTTTAGTTTTTTTGTTCTCATGAATTTCTTGACGAAAGTTTTCTTATTATTAATTGATTTTTAATTATTTTTTGGGGAGTAGCTTGTGATAAATGAGATCGATTCATCGGCAGCAACGCCACTTCAAGCTGTAAAATTGCTTGCTTTGTACCTCTCGAGCCCCGACAACAAGGTGAATTTCATTTGTTCTTTTAATCCCTTTATCTTGCATCTGATCTTGCTATTTACTTCGGTGATCTGGATTTTTGTGAATCTGGACGAGAGAAAACAAGGATTGAATGTGCCCCTCTACCATATCTGTACAAATAGAATAGCCCATATATACAGAAT
The DNA here is from genome assembly GCA_035079005.1 of Fraxinus americana. NCBI lineage: Eukaryota > Viridiplantae > Streptophyta > Magnoliopsida > Lamiales > Oleaceae > Fraxinus > Fraxinus americana. The sequence continues at coordinate 34,395,536 of CM068709.1, read as the reverse complement.
GGTAAAGAGGACCTATATGATCATCGACCATAGAAATGAAATGAAAGGTTAATCCTTACCAACTTGATCTTGTTGCCACATTGGGAGCGTAGATAATTGTAACCATATACGTATAAAATGACAGCAATGGAATGCCAGGATTTGAATTGATGTCCTTTCATTGATTCCTCCTAAATTGCATTGATTTATCCTAAAGATTTCATTTCAATTGAAATTTGGTTATTCACCATGTATGAGCCATGACTGAATGGTTAAAGCGCCCAACTCTAGGATTTTTTCCTCAATTCAATTAGGAAATTAAAATAAGCGATTTGGTTTTGACAAAATGATTGAAGGAGATTTTTAAGTACAATGAGATTGTACTTCAATTTCTTATGTTGTGTGCAGAAGGCCTCGTCATCAGGGAGGTTAGATTAATATTTCTTTTGTGAAAGTTGCGATTTTGGGATTTTCCGATTTAGCCATATTTCAAAGAGAGACTTGAACTTAGAAGTCAGAAAAAAAGACTTTGAGTGGGAAATGGGATTGACTTAATAGTAACAGAAGTTTTTCTATCACACTGTAGGAATAATATATAAAGCATAATTTCTCTTAGATTTGACTGTAGGGAATCAGGTCACTTGAAGTGGAACATGATGCTCCACATGGATCCTACGTTCTGTGAGAAAAGGGAAAGAATAGAGGGAGAATTTTAGTTTTGTTCATTCCAAAGGAAAAAAAGGAAGAAAGTACAAAATTAAGCAAGAATAAATTTCAGGGTTACACATTTTTCTGTTATTATTAAAAATATTTTATTACAGTTTTACTTTCGACAAGTGTAGGCATAGTCCTAGGTTCAAATTCTTCATGTCCAACATGAGTTGAGGATTAAATTCATCTCTCTGTTCTCTTTGAAAGGGTTACAGGGAGCATAATTTCACACCATGCTTGATTTTTGACTATGTATGAACATGCTCAAGTAGTGGATACTGATCTTTCTACTTGCTCTTTAATGATGAAGGTCCTGGTTATATCAATTAAATATTATTTTAAAAATCTCAGTAGGTGCATAAAAACTCTTATTTTATAGTCTATCTTTGAAATTTTTGTCACCAGATAAGACTTTAATTCAATCACCTGTTCTATATTGTAGGAAATTACAATCTCTAGTCTCCAGGAGTGGTTAGGAGATCCAGCGATAGGAAACAACCCTATCTTACGTCTTATTGCTGGGATCATATTCATGCATGAGCAGGATTATAATGAAGCTTTGAAACATACAAATGCAGGGGGAACCATGGATCTGTGAGTATTTTGTATATTTGATACTGAGAATCTCTAGTTGTTTCCTTCTATTCTAGACAAGCACGGTGAATCTTGATAATGTCTGGTTGATTCCTATAAACTTGGGGGTGCTGGATGATTGATGGATATGTAGGTTGCCACATGCAGCTGGTGTATCATGTAGATTTGGCCCGTGGAATTTGTTATTTTCTTGATTGAACTGGGGATGAATGTTAATTTTCCTTCAATTCATTAATCATGTTCTCCCTGATAATGTATTGTTTCTTGTCTACCGTGGGTTTAATCTAGGAGTTAGTTATGTTGTATAACCATATTTTTAACTAAATTTCCAGCTTATCAACAATTCTTCCTATCTAGTTATGTAGTTTCTCCATGCTTGGCTTTCCTCCACTTCTAAACTTTGTGTTTACAGTGTGGAAACTATGCTCTTTTTATTTTTATTTAAAGAAGTACCATTTCTATAAGAAAAAATAATAATAATTTTTTTTTAAAAATAGTGAATTACCTTATAGTAAAATTCTGTCTCCAGTGATCATTTCTTGATAATAAATTTTATTAGCTTGATTTTTTTGACAGCGATTTTCCACTGTCAGGTCTGACTTTTGGTCCGTATTTGTCTGCCAACTCTTTTTCTTAAGTGTAGCATGTTTTTGTTCAAATATTTCTTATTTTAATGATTCTTGAATGTGAGAACTCTTTTTCTTAAGTGTAGCATGTTTTTGTTCAAATATTTCTTATTTTAATGATTCTTGAATGTGAGGAGATACTTTTAAGTGGTTGCCTGAAATTTCTAACAATATAAAAGCCGGGTTGTGATTGCCTGCATTTTTTCAAGTATTTCTCTTTGTTTGCAATCTTGATGCAATATTTGACAAGGGCTTTTGTTTAGAGTTATTTAATTCATCCACCTCTCTTTGGACTTCTGTTATTGACTTGTTAATTGTTTATATTCTTGTATGGAATCTTGCCTTTATTCTTTAGATTCACTACCTTTAGCGCAAAATCAATAAAGGTTCAGTTGTCAAAAGAACGTAAATAGTTATAATAATGTGTAAATGCACAAGGGGATTGTGAGTTCCACCTTATCTACAAATGCATTTCATGCAATCTTTTTTTTCTGTAAGTAGGGATTGCATGTTGACGTTTTTGGTTCCATGTTTTTTATGCTCTTGCAGGCATGCTTTGAACGTTCAAATTTTTCTGAAGATGCACAGATCGGATTATGCCGAGAAACAATTGAGAATCATGCAACAAATAGATGAAGACCACACACTTACTCAACTTGCAAATGCATGGCTGAATTTGGCTGTGGTATGTATTCTTTCATTCTATATTACAGTGCTCGATTTTGAAACTGAAAACCTGTAAATTTAAGAATTATTCTTTTGAATTAGGGTGGTTCGAAGATACAGGAAGCATATCTTATTTTTCAAGACTTCTCAGAGAAATATCAGATGACTAGCTTGATCCTGAATGGGAAGGCTGTTTGCTGCATGCACATGGGGACTTTTGATGAAGCAGAGTCACTATTGCTTGAAGCTCTAAACAAGGTATGATTTACATATCTTAGTCTGTTGCTTTTCTTGAAGCTCCTAAATCCTAATGCTATTTTCAGGCCTCAGTTTTCTGGGAGAGTATTTGTCTTGTTAATTATGAAGCATGTTGTCACAATGCAATTTTATGGAGTTGGGTTTGATGCATGCCATCTGCTTAATTTAGAGAATTTTTCCTAGCATTGGCACTCTACATTATGCTTTGTATTTGTTATAATTTATCTGATATGTTCCCTTTTTTGTCTACATTGATGTGTGCCCGTGCATATTATGCTGAAAGGGATAGTTTGTTTAAATTTCTCCATATGAGTGAGTTTTGATGGTATGCACAGGATGCGAAGGATCCAGAAACTCTTGCCAATTTGGTTGTGTGCAGTCTTCATCTGGGAAAGCCATCGTCTCGCTACCTCAGGTAGAATTTTAATATGACAAATCAATTTACATGCAATTGTAGTAGGTGAAGTTGGAAAGCTCTGATTCTTTTCATAAATTATTGAAGTCAACTGCTTTAATTGGTCCTTTGATTGTTCCTTGTTTACCTTTTCGGGGAGAGCACTGTACATCTCTGTGCCTCTTTTTTCTATTATTTATAACCCGGTGATTTTTATTTTTATTTTTTACTTGTGAATTATTGTTCTTGTACGATCTATAAGAAGTTTCCTGAAACATTGTCGACTAGTGGAATATCTGAACAATGAAAATTATTTGTGGGAAAATGGAAGCATGTTTGGGAATTGTTTATTTGTTTATAATCAGTTTAAATTATAAATAGATCGAAATGAGCGGTAGATAAGTTAGTAGAATTGTTGTGGGGGATAAAAAGTAAGTTTGACCAAAAGTATATATAATTTAAACTAGTGCTAAGAGCTACACAAAAGATGCTAGCTTTTAAAATATTAGTAATACTTTTCTCGTTCATGGATTATATATATATATATATATATACAGAAATGATCTAATGAGCACCGGTGCTCATCTTATCCTAAGCACCAATGAGTTGTCACATTAATTCATTGGTGGATTGGAACTCACAAAATCTTTATCCACCAATGAATTAATGTGCCAACTCATTGGTACTTAGGATAAGATGAGCACCGGTGCTCATTAGATCATTTCTGTATATATATATATATATATATATATTATATATATATATATATATATATATTTATTTATTTATTTAATTTTTAATTTTTTTGTCAAAACATAACTCATCTCTGATAATTAATGCTAAACTAAATCGAGTATCTAATTTTGAGCTCCGTTTAATTTCTATCGTTCACCCATGGTTAATAATTCTGCAGCCTGTTAGTTTTGTTTATTTACTTGTCGTCAACTTAATTTCTAGCTCCCTTCAAAATTGGAAAAATTCCATAATTTACTTAGAAGGCATTTCTTGTTGCCCTTACATGTATGCTACTTTTTGCAGCCAATTGACATTATCACACCCGGATCACATACTTGTCAAACGTGCAAAAACTGCAGAAGAGAGTTTTGACAGAGCAGTACAGACGAATGCTTGAAGAATGGACTCTTCGCAAGTGAGATTGTCAAGATGTCGGTTCTAGTCTGCCACACCAATATGACGAGTACACTTTTCTTTACCATACATTGGAAGCATTTGGAGTTGTCCGAACAACTTTTATGTGAAGTTCAATTTGTTTAGCTGTCACTTTTGCGTGTACTAGGATCTTTTGTTAGATTTTGTTAAAATTCAATTCACAGGGCTCCAGGTTTTGACTCCATTGAATTATGATTGCTGAATGTTTTGGGTCATTATGCTGAGTTCTTAAACAAAGTATTGTTGTGGTGTTCAGTTTCTCTCCTTTTCATCTCCCTTAGGTATTGAGTATCTGAAGAAATAAGTTACAAGCTTGATACCAAATCGAACAAATTTCAAATCAGAATTGAATCAAATAGGCTACTGATGAAACCATATTTGATAAAATAAGGTGCTTCCTCGAGATAATTATGACGACATAGTCTGAGTGAGGGGTTTCATGCTCATTAAGATGAGCGATTTGCCGTTTCCATGCAATCTGTAGGCTTTCTTGAAGATTATTATATTTTGCGGTCCAGTTCAATTGAGTTCTGATCTTTGTTGGATCACTGTACACTTCCCCATAATCACCAGGCCTACGTGCATGGGCGGACCTAGGGGGATCCTAAGGGCCAAGTGCCCCCCTAACTTATGAGTTTTTTTTTTTTTAATTGTGTTTGATATCGATTGAAATCTAAATTTTAATCTAAATCGAAGTTAACAATTAATTTTAATAACATATTTCATGGAATCCATAACTGTTTAACTTTTATCAAAATTTACTAAAAATTTGATTTTAATCTCTACCAAACAGGAGCAAAATCACAATAAATTTGAATTTCAATAATATGCTAATTTTAAAAATTCTCCGATGATCGTACGCTAATCAAATCTACAAATTGCTTATATCATTTCAAAACTTATTTCGAGAACTACATTATAGGCATATCGAAAAGCCCAAACAGATATCGAAAATACGTTTAACTTGAGTCTTAAAAAAAGGTCTAACTCGCATTTTTTTTTTAAATTCAATTATTTCATTAATATTTATTATTTTTGCGATTTCTCAATGTAATTTTCATTATTTTATTAGGAAATTTATTATGGAATACGACATAAAAAAATTTCGAAATTTTACATCCGAAAGAGTCATATCCTATATAAATTTTTGAATGTAAAATTATATGTGGTATAATTTTTTGAGACGTAAATTTTCGATCTTAAAATTTTTCCCAACTTTTTTGCAAGTTCGATTGTGCCCCTAACTTTTAAGTTCTGCGTCCGCCTCTACCTACGTGGAAGGAAATCCAGTTTTATAGGCACCCCAGTTGCCTTCTTACAGGCCTCCACGAACTCCTTCACTGATCTACCTGATCTCAAAGAACACAGCTTGAGAAACGTTAACTTTCAGCAATTGAAAAGAATGGTCAAAGAAAAATGATTTTTACCTCTTCCAGTACCAACATTGTCGATGTCAACGTGCCCGGTTTTTGCCTTTTCCAGAGCTTTCACATCTATATAGTATGCAGGTGCCGTCCGGACTCCGAATTATAATCTGTCCTCTAACCTAACATGATATAAAAGAAATATAGATTACAAAAGCCATTTTTCTCCATGATGTGTCAAAATTATGTACATTTGATCCGACAAGATATGTGTTTAGGGATAAAGCTTTGCAACTCAAAATCTATTGGGGATAAACAGGTGGGTGTAGAATTAATTGGACCAAAATCTATCAAACAGAGATGAAAACAGAGCAAAGCAGGAATGGATACAGGACTTAACTACAAGCCGGGCTAATACGTAAAAAAAAAAAAATTACACATGAAATTTTTTTTTACATAATTTTTTTTTTATACCAATAAAATGAATACCTGTGATAATACAACAAGAGTATTTGATGTAATATTGTGATAATACCTGTGTTGTATAAAGAAATTACTAGATGAAAATATACACCTGAAATTTATTTATTACACCTTCAGTTCATATTTGAGAAGGTCTATAATGAGAGCGAACTGTACATACTTAAGAGGATCGAGTATGCTCTCTCCAACATATGCTACAGCTGCAAAGTGCATCACTGCATCAAATGAATTTTCTGCAAATATTTTGTGTAGCTGGATCATTGATCAAGGTAACAATTCCGGCTATGTAAATCTACGCGACAGAAGATATCTAAAGAAGTGCTGAATCAAAATACTGCTTTCGGATTGCCCAGGTCAGCATATGTAAACTGAAGCCTTCCTGGCTGTGGAAATAGTTGATGAAGGACCTTTCCCCGTGAGATATTATCCTGTTAGTGTTTTGTTAAGCTTTTACTCGAGAATTAAATACCCATTTGTAAAGAAACGGGGAATACATGATGGATAAATACCACTATGGTTACACGGTAGAAGTCCTTAAGAAGTTGTAATGCAGCATGAGAACCAATATAGCCGGCCGCCACCTCCGGTTACTAAAACATGAGTGACTCCTGGTTCATGATGAGAGAATTGCATAAAGATAGGGGTCAGATGCAATTCAAATGCAGATAAAGAAAGCTTCAATTGTAATGTAATTAGAAAGCAAAAATAGTTCAAATGTTGGCAGTTAATCAGCATGAGTGGAAACTGGATAGAACCTTTTCAATTATAGGGTACGCAATCGTAAGTCGAAATGGAACTGTTGAAGCAGTACTAAAACTGACTTATAAATAAACAGGGATAAAAAATTGATAAACTTGACATTGATTACACTATCAATTGAACTTTCCTAAAACAGTTTCTTTTCCAAGAACTGTGAAAAATGGATAAAACTTCACCTCCTAATGAAAGAGATCAATTAGACCTTGCTTGATTTCTTGTCCTGGTTAAATTTTGCATTTGAGAAACCACTTTCTCAATGCTAATAAAATGAATAATTCAAGAATTAGAAGTATTCGACATCAGGTTTTCACTGAATCTCCCCCTGCATTGGGGATTGAACTCTATAATCTGCAGTAATTAAAAATAAAATCTGAGAATCAATCCATTAAATAGTAAAAGATCTAAAAAGGCGACAATTGACCAGATATATTTCAAAAAAGTAAAGATTTTAACTTAAATAATGAATGACATTATTAAAAATTGCAAAAGAAAAAACACTTATACCTACAAAATAAGAAACTAAAAAGAACCCATGATAGCATTTCAAGTCTTGCAGTGAAACTTTAAGGTAAATTACAAATTTTGTATATTTTTCAGTGTTGTGTTCATGTGATTGAACAATCAGAAGAACTGACAAGTGAACAATACAAAGGACGATTGCTTCAATGCATTCTCATAAATAAACATGAAAAGATTGATAAAAAATCAATTCTTGATAAGAAAAAGCCATGGATGGGGATCATTAACAGAAATACTATAAAATTAGAAAGAAAAAGAGGCCAGACTCTGGGGAGGTCTGTGTGAGATTAGTGTGTATTAATGTGAGTTACAAATGAAGTCGCTTGTCAATGTTGTTTGCTTAGACTCCAACTCAAACACATACTAATTGCACTTTCTTCTTTCTTTTCTTTCCCCTTTTTATGGTTTCTTTACTGACCAACCTTGCCTTCTCCTCTTTCTTTTCTTCTTAGTACATTGACTACTTTCTTTATTTTTTTAAATTTTGGCTATCTATTACTTATCAATTATGTTAATATTGGAAGGTGTTAGGAAACTAGTTGGGATGCGCTTGTCGACAAATTATTAAGGAGAAGAGTTGATGGTTTGTCATTGATGAATACTCCTGTCAGATATTTGAGGGGTGTGTATGTATACTATGCCCCTGTTTAGGCCACATTCTTTTTTTCATTCTCATTCTTTTATTCATTTTCAACCACACATTTTTCAATAAAATAATATTTTACATCATATCAATAACTTTTCATTACTTTTCAACCACACATTCTCCATCAATCTACTATTCCAAAATACATCATTCCAAAATAATGTGGTTCAAACAGGTTGGGACGCACTGGTGGATGTTCCATTAAGATGAGTTTTTCTGGACAGTAACAATATGTTATCTATCTATGGCCTAAAAAATAGTTGAGTGCTTGTATAGCTAATTTTGAAAGCTCCTTAAGATAAGCTTTTCTGGACACTCAACTATATTTTAACCGCTTGGTACGAGCATAGGCTCCAAAAGACACTTATTTTTTAAGGTTAAATGAATGAATTAAGTAAAATGAATAATATTAATACTTTTCAAATAATAAAAAATAGAGATATATATGATCACATCTAACACCTTTTAAAATTTTGGTTTGTTTGAAGCTGATTTTTTCGGAATTCCCTTTTTTACATTTAACTTAAAAAGTGAAATATTTACTTAAAAATAGAAGTTGGTATCTTTTCCTTATAAGTAAATTTTATAATTTACAAGTTAATTTTGTACCTAATAAGTAATTTTTAAATTTTATAAGTGAATTTTTGTCTTATTAACAGTATTTTTGTACTTTATAAACAAACTTTTACACTAAAGTAATTTTTTACTTGTATGTAAAAAAATTACTTATAATTAAAATAGATCTTATGAGTAATAAAAAGTCATACAAAAAATTATAATTTGAAAATTTTACTAAGCAGCATATATGTAATTTTATTCATTTAAACTGGTGGATAATAAGCTCTCATGGATTAAACTGTTTTATAAACCGTTACTAAAATCACTCGAAATCAATACGCTCATAAATGCTCAAATCGATACTTTAAAAAACGCACATAACTGGTACCCCAAACCTTCGAAGCACACCCTTAATGTTGTATGTGTTATGCAATTATAAAGACAACCTCTAACATTGGAAAAAATTAGTAGATGTCAGTAATCAAGGTCTATGTTTGTTTTGTCCGAAGTGTGACGATAACATAAACAAATATTGTAGAGAAATTATGCACAAAAATTGAATAGATGATGCAAGAACACTAATATGGTATATATCGAGTATCTAAGACATGGAAATAATAAAAGCTATGGCTTTTAAGTTTTAGACATGAGTTTGAAGGACACTGCTACTTGTACAGGTCCTATGTGGCTTCGAAACAAAGTAACACACTTATCAGCACACAACATGTGCAGACAAAATGCACCTGTAGTGCATTCTGTAAAGTCCCCTGTACAAACAGCTTTATCCTTGAATTAATTTTGAACCATAAAAAACTACCCAAATTTTCAAATTTGGTGAAGAGACGCAAGGTGTTGAAGGCGCCTCTACTAACTTTGCATGCACATGAAGTCATTTAGTGAGCGCTCGAGCACGATATCGTGTAGTGAGCATATTATAGATCAATGGGATCCATATGAATTTGAATTAATTTTGAATCGGAGATCTTGGAGCTAAGGCTAAGGCCCTTCCTAAAACCAATGGGGACATAGTTTTGTATTCAAATACTTCAGCATCTTGATCTGGGTCTCTTGTCAGTAGTATTTATTGACTTCTTATCACTATAAAAGTGTCCATACAGTCAAAATTGGTGAGAGACGCAACGTGCCCAAAGTCATACATTGAGTACTCACTACATTAAGTATCCTACATGTCGCTCCAAGAGACGTAGAGCCCATTTATCATGACTTTTACTTTTACTTCCAATAGAAGAGTTTTTGAAAAAAGTAACCTTAATTTTTGTTTGGAAACTAATTTTTAGAAACACTTTTTATTCCAGAAGTGATTTTAAAAGAAGTTATAATAGACCAACTTCTTATAAAAGCTCTTCTAATTATCGAAAGCACTTTCATACAATTAATCAAACTGCTCCAAAATCAGCTTTTGGATTTCAAAATCTCATTTGACCTTTCAAAAGTCATGTCAAAAGGACCCACAATGTGTCCGAAGGCGACACCGTGTGCATGGAGTCATGCAACGAGCGCTCACTATGTTAAGTACCCCGCACATGACTCCAAGATGCGTGCAAAGTGAGATCGTTCATTCCATTAAGATGCGTGCAAAGTGAGATCGTTCATTCCATTAAGATGCGTGCAAAGTGTGCCCGAAGGTGACACCGTGCGTGTAAAGTCATGCAATGAGCAGGGATCGTTCATTCCATCAAGTACCCTACGTACAACATGAGTCACGCTCAACACACCGTGTAGTGGGAAGACTAAACATCTTAAATGAGATTTATATCATTAAACTTAAATCCAACTACTTAATAGACACAATTAATATTTTTCACATTTTTATTACAAGTTAACGTGGCTTTAATTTATTGCGGTATGATTATTGTTTAAGAGCTATTGTAAAGCAAACAAGATATCAAAATCACTCTGATATCACTTGTTGTAAAACCAATCACCGAATTGAGATGTTGAAATTATATGGCACAATAATAAAGTATTTGATCAAACAAAAGAATAATGAAGACAAGAAATATGGTAGAGGAATTATGAGAATTTATTTACTCAAAAATAATGGAAATGAGAGAAAATTACAATGGATCATATCATTCTAATAATCTATTTTCTCACATTACCAAATTATATAGAAGAGCCTAATAATTAAAGGGAACGTGTAGGGGAAGTCTAAACTCTCTTGGTAGAATTGTTGATGAAATAGAATGTCACAAAATTAGTCCAAAATGAAATATGAGAGAAAAAATCGAAAAAAAAAAGGGAACGAGGCGTACGAGCTACACCCGTGCGCACAGGCGCTCCAATGCTAGCGCCTAAGCTCCAACCGCTGTTAATAAAACAACATTGCAGCGAAAATCCTCCAATTAATTCAAAAATGTGTTTTTCTTCATTCCGAACTCTTCTTCAAATTCAATATCAATTTTCAACTCCCAATGAGAATCCAAAATAGAATTTCAACTTGATATAGGATTTCAATAGTATTCCAAATTTGAATTCTTCATGACGTGCATTTCAATTAGAATTTTTCAATACTTCAAACACTTCGACAAAGAAATTCGGGTCACACATAAATTCCAACAAGAGCAATAATATATTCAGCACATGACCATTGACTTTTTATTTATTTCTGAGTGCCCTTCTCGATACAATTACTAATAATAAACACTAACGATTGTTTGCTATTGCTCGAAATCATACGCAAATTAAAAAAATAGCATTAAATAAGATAGTTCTACAAAAAATTTAAAAAAATTGAAGATTCATGATAACAAATGGCTCGTAAAAATCACTAAAGGCAATCGTAAAAAATTCAAGAAAAGCAAAAATAACTTTACGATTTATCATATACCATATACGTGAAATTAAATAATATTAATCATATTTAACGAGAAGAATTCAAAATCCATCATCGTCAACGTGTCTTTAGCAATCGCAGGTTGCGGCAAAGCCAAAAAGAAATGTCAAGCTATTATCTTCGAGCATTCTTTTTGCACTATTATAATGAATACTATTAAGTCCTTAATTGTCTACTGTTATTTCAATTTTTTTTTTAAACTCATTTTCAATCATACATTCTTACAATAAAATATTTTTTCACGTAAATTCAAAAAAATTTCCTATCCTTTAACCATGCATTCTTTCAAAAATTCATTCTTTTTACACTCGTTTCTCTAGACAAGGGCCAATATTTGAATGGAGGCTTCAAATATAACCGTTGCATGTACACTGAAAGTCTGAAACTCAACTCATGCACACTCACCTTCCTTTTTCATCAACTGCTTTTAAGGCCGTCGATCCAAAATGGCCCCACAGAATCTCATTGCTTGAGTCATAAATTCTACACAAATTCAAAAATTCAAATTTCAAAATGCCAATAAAGAGAGAAAGGCTGCGACACAGTACCACTTTTTCCTCTACCAAGCCTCAGAAAATCACAGCACAGAAACAGAATCATCGGTCCCTTCAAACTCCACTCCCCGATGCCGTTTTGCCGAATATTTCCGTTTTACGTAGATTCTTTCAAAATATATTATTTTATAATCCATTTTTAATCACACATTTTTAAAAAAAAAATATTTTTATCACATTAATAATTTTTCTTTACTTTTTAACCATATATTTTTTATTATATCACTCTTTAAAATACATTCTTTCCTTAATAATATCAATCAAATATACCCATCGTTTTATTACCTCTCCAATCTAAATGACTAATTAGTAAAGAATAATGTTAGGTGTACATAATCATTCACATAATAGTTCACATAGTACTGACTTGGCAATCATTCACTTGTTGATGTGTAAGTGTGAAATTTGAATTAAAAATTGGATCATATGCCACATGTAATTATGTAAACCATTATGTGAATGTATGTACCCGTAGCATTACTCGTTGGTAAATGATGAAGGATTGTGCTACATGTACACTCCATGGATTACACAATTTTTTACACCACTCTCACATGGAGGGGGATCCACGAATATTTTATTGTGTGTGGGCCCCCTCCATATGAGAAGCGTAAAAGATTGAGTAAAGGATTATGTACATTTAGCATAATCCAATGATCAAAGAGAGCCTACTTGTCGACAAATTCTGCTTGAGTAAAGACAAACTTGGGTTAAAATAAACTTCAGGGAAACGCTGTTTGTTTGAATAAAGCAGTCTTCACTTTTTTAGCTTATAAAAATAATTTTATATCAGATTCTTGAAATTCGAATTTTCTGGGGCTTTTTTGGTTTCAAGAAACAGTCCCCAGTATGTTTAAATGAAAAGTCTTCACTTTTATATCTCAGTTTAAATCCCCAGTATGTTTAAATCAATTTATATCTCAGTTTCTAGTTTATTCTTGAAATTCCATTTGCTTTAATCTGGGATTCTTGAGGCTTTTATGGGTTTCCAGTATTGATTTATTGTAGCCTAAAGAAGGAATTTTACTAAGACAAAAAAAAAAAAGTTTGAACGTTTATGTATTCTTGAAAATGAGAGAAGAAAATTCGTCTGATAACAGAGAGAAATCATCAAAATTTGCTGATCAAAACCAGGTTCCAAAGGGAAATAACAACAATGTGAAAGGGAACAGCAATTCCTCAAAGGCAAAATCCTCATGGGGGTCTCACATTGTGAAGGGGTTCACAGCTGCGGAGAAGAAAACGAAAAACAAGATGCAAACCACAACACAAGGCCAGAAATTGCAACTCGCAGGGTCTACGGGTGTTGGAAACCAAAGGAACCAGCCTGCGGTTTCGCAATCAAGAATCAAGAGGTCTCTCATTGGTGATCTATCTTGTTCAATATATGCTACCCAAGTTCATCCACATACAGTGAATGGCAATACCAAGACTAAGCCTTTGGGTGGTTCTCAAGATTTGTTTCTGGAGATTGATCATTTAAGGAGCTTACTCCAAGAATCGAAGGATAGAGAGTCCAAATTGCAAGCTGAGTTATCAGAGTACACGAGAAACCCCAAGGTTTTGGAACTTGAGAGAGAGCTTGAAATTAAGAAGAGGGAAATTGATGGCCTTGTTCAGAAAGTTGGATTGCTTGAATGTGAGAAGGACGGTCTTTCTGAACAAGTGATGACTTTGAATTCAGGTTCAGAGAAGCAGGATGAGTTATCCGAAAGAGAAGAACACGAGAATTCAGGCGGTATAGAGATGGAGATAGTCGAGTTGAGGCGATTGAATAAGGAGCTGCAGCTTCAGAAGAGGAATCTTGCTTGCAGGATTTCTTCCTTGGAATCCCAATTAGCAAATCTTGCCAAAGTCTCTGAGGTATCATCATTGCATATTTTATTACAAACTGAAGGCTGATTATTGATTTTCAGCGTTCATCTTTTATCTTTAACCTTAGTGCTAAGGAAATGGAGAATTTCACACATTTCTTTGTATTAATCTCCACATTATAGTCCTTATTTCTGCATAATTTGGCTCCCATTATATAAATTGCGAAGTTGGACGGGCTTATAAACCAACTAGGCTCAAAGAAATGCTGTCTATTTATGTAACATTAAAGTCTAGGCACTCAACTACTAGCGTGTTTCCTTCTGCTTAAGAACATGCTTTTGTTCGGCTTTTTTGGAAAGTACAGGTGCTTTGAAGAGGGGTCAAATGTGCTCAATATATTTCTCTAATGATATTATCATATCCTTATTCTGTTCCACTGTTTTCCCATCAAATTCACAGGACTAGTGTTATTTAATGGTTTACGATAGCCAGGAAACTCTCGCTTTGATTCTTGGAGTTCATTTTACTGTGATTAACATTCCACTTTAAATTTATCATGATCATGGACAGAGTGACATCGTTGAGAAAATTAAATCAGAGGCGTCTGTGTTAAGACATGCAAATGAGGATCTCTGCAAACAAGTAGAGGGCCTTCAGATGAATCGATTGAATGAGGTTGAAGAGCTTGTTTACTTGAGGTGGGTCAATTCATGTTTAAGAAATGAGTTGAACAATTCCTTGACAGTGAATTCGAACAAGGCATCAACCCCGGTTTCTGTTGAGAAAGGAAGACAATCTATTTGCTCATCTTTTCAGACTGATGAAGAGTCTAACAATAATGCCACAAAGACGTTAAATCTTATAAAAAAGTTAAAGAAATGGCCTATTACGGATGAAGACATACAACAATTAGAATGCACAGATAATTATGTGAATCGTAATTGGGATGCTTTACAGAATTTTGCACGAAGGCATTCAATAAGCGGATCAAAATGCTGTACTGAAGATTTAATACTTGCAAAGAGAAGGCAATCTGATGGTTTTATATGTTCCAAGGAAGTAGAAAATGCAGATGCTTCTCAAAAGTATGATCTGGGAGTAATTAACAGTAAAGTGTTAGCTTCATTGGAGGTTGAGAAGAGGACATTAAGAATCCCTAATCCTCCTCCAAGACCTTCTTGCACGAGATTATGCAGACGGAAGGAAGAAATTTCTGATCACACTGTTCCTCTCCCACCTCCTCCCCCACCCCCACCGCCTCCTCCGAAGTTAATGGCTAGAAGCATGACAGGAATGGTTCAACGAGCTCCACAAGTTGTTGAGTTTTATCATTCCCTCATGAAGAGGGATTCGAGGAAAGATTCATTAAATGCAGGGATAACAGAATCCCCAGACGTTGCAAATGTTCGTAGTAGTATGATAGGTGAAATTGAGACCCGATCATCGCATTTGATTGCTGTAAGTGCTTGATTGCCATTATCCTTTAACAAATGAAATTATATTACAAGTAGCATAAATGTTAAAATAGCAATTGTAAATTTTCTATATCATCACACCTCGTTGTCTACTTGTCACAATGGATCCTGCTTCATTGTATCAACCAATTTTAATCTATATTGTGTTCTATGGGTAGATAAAGGCAGATGTTGAGACTCAAGGAGAATTTGTAAACTTCCTGATACAAGAGGTCAATGGTGCAGTTTATCAGAACATCGAAGATGTAGTTGAATTTGTGAAGTGGTTGGATGATGAACTCTGCTTTCTTGTAAGTTGCTTAATTTGCAGTACTTGTCGAAGAATATACCTATATGTGTTGATATTTTATTAAGGTAAATTTTTATCTGATTTTCACTTGGTTATGGTTTCTAGTTACCTATTTAAGTTTTAGACAATTAACATTCTTTGGAAAACCATAGCTGCTTATACAACTCAAGACTTTTGTAAAATAATGACAATTTAAAGCTAGAACTTATTTAAAAGCTTCATTTATTATGTCCATCTATTTACTCTAGTCATGCTCGATTTGTCTTAAAGGTGGATGAAAGAGCAGTTTTGAAGCACTTCAATTGGCCAGAGAAGAAAGCTGACACATTAAGAGAGGCAGCATTTGGATATAGAGATCTAAAGAAGTTAGAGCAAGAAGTGTTGAATTTTCAGGATGATTCTTGTATGCCATGTGATATTGCATTAAAGAAAATGGTATCTTTGTCCGAGAGGTAAGAATATTTTATAGTTCTCTGAGATTCCTTAATATGTACTATTTTTTATTGTTCAAACAAATCATTTCCTCCATCAGAATGGAACGCACAGTTTATAATCTTCTACGGACAAGAGACTCCTTAATGAGACACTGCAAGGAGTTCCAGATTCCCACTGACTGGATGCTTGACATGGGGATATTAAGCAAGGTTAGGCTGTTATTATTATTATTATTATTTTTTACACGTGATTTAAATTTTAACACTGAACTTATCCTTCTTTCTTTTCATTTACTATGGACATTTATTCTTGAGAATACTTCTTAATTATGTTTGGTAAGTTCTGAGTAAATGGTATGTCTAAATTCACTGTTCATTTTGCAGATAAAGTTTGGCTCTGTGAAACTGGCTAAGATGTACATGAAGAGAGTGGCTACCGAACTTCAATCCAAGGGCACATCGGAAAAAGACTCTTCCATGGATTATATGCTACTCCAAGGAGTGAGATATGCTTTTCGAATTCATCAGGTTTGTTGAGTTACTTATATTTCTCTTCTGCTATATTTAAGATATATTTGGACTAAATCTGTTCATTGGCAGTTCCTTAAATGTAAGTTCAAGAATGCACGTAAAAATATGCTGTCAAATATGGTTAAGGAAAACGAATAAGGATTTCGTAGCTGATCATAATAATGAACTAGATTTTAGCTTGTTTTCTTTTTTTTTTATAGTCTCATTTCTAATTCTACGTAGTGTTCAATGTTGTCTAATCCACTTTATCAAACATGCAACATCAGAATTTCGACATGGTTTTCTGATTGTCTGAAGAAGTTGAATTCATCTCTTTTAATTTCTGCCTTGATTTGTTCAGTTTGCTGGAGGATTTGATGCAGAAACAATGCATGCGTTCGAGGAACTTCGAGATCTTGCTGTCGCTTTAAACAAAAAGTAGAGAAAAATAGAGGGAAACGATACTTGAGAAAAAAAATAGTAAATGTATGTTGTCTGGCGAGGAATTCTGATTTTGCTGGCAGCTTACCATCTCAGTAAGTACCAACTTTTGTATGATGTTACTATTTATATGGTCAGAGTGATTAATGTTGTGAGGAAGTGTGAATTATGTATTTCTTTTTTGAGATAAACTAGTCGAAGTTATCGTGAATATGCATGTCGTTCATGAATATCAAAGTTTTCACACTTACAACACGGTATGCTAATCTTGGACCTTGGTGAAACATTGTCCCCGTTTGCATTAATTCGTGTGCGCTTGGGTGCTCAAATCTCTATGTGCGAATGTGCACTTGTACACATTTTATGGTGCTGTGCTGTGTTGTGAAAAGGAATTGGTAAGAAATTTAGGAGTTTAGTATGGTAAGGAGGGTCTAGGTAGGTTGGCTCAATTTATTTAAAAATAATAATATTTGAAATGATTTCGGCGCAGGTGGTCCGTAACCTTTGGCTGCATGTATTTTGAGTCCGTAACTTCTATTTTCTGGAAGAGACATTCTGAACATGTGCCTTTAAGTGCTCAAATGATCCTTTTGGATTGATTCTATTCAAAGCTGCCATTAGTTTTGCGTCGTGGGGTAATTATATTCACATCTTACTTCTTGTTTACTACAAGGTGAATATCCATTGCAATTAAATGTGATGTGGATAATAAAAATTACTGTTAAATATAATTACCCTGGCGCTTGGCCTCACATTTCATTTTATTGCGAGGCAAAAATAGCAAATCACTATTCTCTTCTTGCATAATGTTCCTATCCTTCTTGGTGGAACACCAATATGTAAGGAAGTGCATTTATTTTTGTGTGGGTAGGTGCTCAAATCAATTTGGAACACCAAATTGGCTTGTTTAATTAAAAAAATATTAAATGGTAAAAGTAAAGGATGAAGAGAGGCGGCTCGGTAGGGAAGAAATGGAAAACTGTCGAGGATGACTTTTTTTTTGATGAAATGAAATGGGCCAAAGGTGCTTTTTTATTTTGTCCAATAAAAGAGGAGAATGCACATTTACTTGAAAGAGTTCTCAAATAGCTATTTTAAGCTTTCGAACATATATAGTACCCTTTATTATGCCTTGTTGTGAATAGTGTATTAAAGCTATTTTGTTTGTTTGATCAAGAGGATTAATATCCTCTGTATGCTCCTTGTTAATAACTAATAAGAGCCTGTTTGTTTGACATTTATTTCTTATTTCTAGAATAAGTCTTACCGTTGCAGCCTAGAGGAGCAGCATTTTTTGACCAAAATGTGTCATGGTGGGTCCCAACCGGTTGAAAATAACGGTCAAAATTTTCATTTTTTGCCAAAAATAATGGCAAACAACCAGGGGCTAACTTGAGTATTTATAAAAATAAGTCAAAACAAAAAGGAATTCTTTTTCGCTCTTTTCAATTATTGCTTAATTTTAAATCATGATAAAATCTCAAAAATTGCAAAAACCAAAATATTACATGTCAATACTCATGTTTACATGCCAATCCTCTATTCAAATTTGGAAGACGATTTGGGACTAGCTAAGATCATATTTTTAGAAGAATAAAGCTATTTGTACAAAAGAAATTTGACAAAAATGTTGACAAACACTCACATGATTGTCGGCCCTACATGAATAAAAAATTGAAAATAAAAAGTGGGCCCTCCCCCACATGTGAGTGTACAAATTCTTTTGTACAAGTAGCAAGATCCTTTTTAGAAAGACCAGCTTAAGTCTACAATAGAATTGAATCGAACCTAGATGTAGACACATTAGTCTTGTCTATCTACCTATTTTGACTGTCCTAATAGAGATGGTGGGTGTAAAAAATAGGGATAATGATAATAGACATTCATAAACTCTATAGGTTTTCTCCAGGACCAAAATATTATAACCATCGAGAGATTTCCATTTAACAAAAACTACAGAATAAAGTTATTTTGTACAATCGTTGTTGACAATTCATGTGTGGTTAAGATTCGTGTTGTTGATTTAAAAAATAATTTTAAAAATGAATGATGTAAATTCCTGTCAACTCATGATTGTCAATAAAATTGTCGACCGTAATTGTAGATCTAGTATGGTCTATACTATAAGAACAGACGTCAATTTGATTTTGAGGAGGAAAGGGGGAAACAAGGAATACTAAAGTTTGGGGGTAAAATGTAAATGTAAATGCAAATAATTGTGAAGAGCAGCTTAGATTTAGGGTTAACCACGTGCGGTGCGGTGGGATAAATGAATCTGGACCACTGAATCAGATTGAAAAGACATCTGCTGTCACTGTTAGATTTGACGTTTTGACAAGATGTTACCTTATCTCCATGCCGATTATTAGGCTTGTTTGGTTTTGTTAAAAATTGATTAAATATATAGTTAAACATTTAAGCCCTTATCATTATTTCGAGAAAATGAAATTTTGAATAGTATTTTTTTGAAGAATGCGTAATTAAAAAATTAAAAAAAATTTGGGTTCGTGGGCAAAATATTTTATTGTTTAAATATATGATTAAAAATAAAAATGAGAATTAAAGAGTTTAGAAATAATGATTGTCAACGGGGTTAATAAAATTATGAAACCAAATTGTTAAAATTAAGAAGTGGACTTTGATTTAAACTTTTATCACTTTGTTTAACTTAATTATTAAACCTTTTCTTCCACACTAAATCGGTCAACTCTGTTGTTGTCGGTATTGCTACTATTTGATTTGGATAAAAATCAAAATTTTAATAGATTTTGATAACAGTTGATGAAATGATTATAAACTTACGATTATCATGAAATGTGTAGTTAAATTTAATTGTTTATTACCCTAACTCTATAACAATTTTTAATATTTTCCCTGAATTTGAAAGTAATATGCTTTAAATTACCGTGTGAGAAAGTGTCAATCGAAAAATGTAATAATTCACAATATATAAATTCGATAATAATTCACAAAAATAGAATATTTGCTACCTTAATTCATTTTGCACTCGTCCCTGCTCGATGCTATAGAGATTCCACTTCACGTGATTACCAGACACCACCCAAATTGGAAGCTTTTTTTATGTCAAGATTTTCTAGTTAAAATTCTTGAATATTTTTAATAACAGTAGTTTTTACCTGGGTAAAAACGTTTTCACTGATATGACTAACAAGAAAAAGGTCCTGAAAACAAGAGTGAAAATTACTACGTTGGTGATTTCCACAAGTTATATCCCATGCAGGATTAGGTCTGGACAATACCTAAAGAAACAACAAGTGATCGATCGTGTAAAAACTAAACAGTAAAGTGTTGATTCTGATGCAATGGTAATTTCAACAGTTTCATGACTTCACTAGGTAAATATTGTAATAGATACACATATATATAGAGAGAGAGGCAGGAAAAGACAGGTCGAAGTGATATTCAAACTGTCATCACTTGCTCTACGTGGTGGTATATGATCGGGGGGCCCTCCTGTCTCCTCCCACTCATTATCACATTCTTTTTCTTTATAAATTTTCTCCATTCCCACTTCTTGTTTATGTGTTCTTCATTCAATTCAGTACCCTTTAGTTTCTCATTCTTGAATTTCTCCTCCAATTGATCTTGAATTTCTCACAGCTTGGTCCAAGCATAATCATAACCCACAAAACTAGTCTTTTTCTCAATCTTACTTAGTAGCAATTCTGATTCAGGCTTTCACAAGTTGATTTCAACAATGAATTTCACAGAAAATTTGATGTCAGGATCCAGAAATAGTCAGTGCAATTCAAGCAACACTGGCAGTTCAATATCAGAATCCAGCATTAGCAGTCAACAACCACGACCTCCACTACCACCAACATTGAGCCGCTACGAATCACAAAAGCGTCGTGACTGGAACACATTTGGGCAATATCTAAAGAACCACAAGCCACCACTAGTTCTCTCCCGGTGCAGCGGTGCACACATACTCGAATTCCTCAGATACTTGGACCAGTTTGGCAAGACTAAAGTCCATAACAATACATGTCCTTTCTATGGCCACCCTCACCCTCCGGCTTCATGTCCTTGCCCACTTAAACAGGCATGGGGCAGCCTCGATGCACTCATCGGTCGCCTCCGTGCGGCCTTCGAGGAGAACGGTGGACGGTCGGAGGCAGTGGCGGACCCAGGATTTCGAGTCAGCACGGGCGACCGTGGATCGTCGACCGTTGTCAGCAATAAATACTAAGAGTCCCGTTTGATGCCCATTTTTATTGCAAAAAAATGCATTTGAAATAGTGATTTGATAGAGAATGCGTGGTTAAAAATAAGGAAAAATTTTGAATTTACATGTAATATTATTTTACTGAAAAATGTGAGGTTGAAAGAAGAGAAAATATGTATTTTGAAAAAAAAAAAATAAATCAAACAAGGCCTAAAATTTAAATATAACAATTATTTTGTTCAAATTAAACATATATAATTATGTTGTAAAAATTAACAATATTCACTAAATGATATTGTGGTCAAATTTTGTATAATTTAAAGGAAGAACAAGGGGTCAAATTTTTATAATTACATTAAAATCACTAAACTGTAATATATATTATTCGGGTAAACTTATAATCAAATTCCATGAGTGCCACAATGGTCAAGTGTTCACCATTTCACCCTAAGGGTAGGGGTTCGAATCCTCTCCCTATATCATTTGGTTTTGGCAAAAAATGTAGAATTTAAAATATTTCACAATAAAATTGTTATGAAATGGATTCGAAACATGGACCTCTCATGTAAAAATAAAGGTTCTTGCCAGTTGAGCTTCAAGAAATATATGAATAAAAAGGAACTTACCAGGTATATATCTCAAATGTTTATTCATTGTAAAAAAAAAAAATCGTCCTGACGGATCCAGCACGGGCGGCCGCGGGGGCTCGCCGGGTGCTGGGTCCGCCCCTGGTCGGAGGCCAACCCTTTTGGTGCACGCGCCGTCCGGTTGTATCTGAGGGAGGTGAGGGACACTCAGGCTAAGGCTAGAGGAATTGCTTATGAAAAGAAGAAACGCAAGAAGCCACAGCAGAAACAAGAAACTCAAGTGATGTTGGAGGAATTAGATTGTAATCGTGTGAATTCAGTTATGGTGTCCAATGAAAATCTAGTCATGGGAGGTTCATCTGATGATAGAAACTCCACGATTCCTTTATCTGTTCTGAATTAGTAGTAGCTTTAGTGTTTAGCAGGTAGTATTAATCAGCTTTATAGTTATAGTATTTGATGTATGTGGCATAATGTAGAATAAGGTTTTTGTCTGTGTTTTGTGGTGTTTAATCACGCTCCCACCCCCACCACCAACAAACACACATTAAAGTGATGCTTTGAAACCCTAGAATTGATAATTAGGTTATTGTGAAATAGGGTTTTCTTTTCTTTTAATCCATTAACAGTGACAAGTATAGCAGGTTGCTATACATGGCATCTAGCAGTTCCAGTTGAATCAGTTAACCAATTGGCAATTACACTAACCCAGAAATCCATGTGTTGCTTAAAGAATCTCTGGCAGTCAAGATCAAATTGTGGTCGAAGTTTCTTAAACTATCATATTAGTTAATGCTACTCGATTAAGGATGGTTGGTCCATCCACTTGACTACTGGGTTTTGCCAATTAAAAACTAATTGTAGAGGTGGAGCTTTATGCAAGTGGGGAAAAGAACTTCCACAATGCCAATTCAAGATTTTAAATTCCGTTTATAGTTTGTTTGATAGGATAGATTACATTACGAAA
This sequence comes from Fraxinus americana, assembly GCA_035079005.1. Taxonomy (NCBI): domain Eukaryota; kingdom Viridiplantae; phylum Streptophyta; class Magnoliopsida; order Lamiales; family Oleaceae; genus Fraxinus; species Fraxinus americana. The sequence continues at coordinate 34,372,691 of CM068709.1, read as the reverse complement.
CAAGAAAAAGGCTCCCTTCTCCCTTGTACCATAACAGTTGAGGAGCACCCATCCATAACTTTTAGCAGACATTGGTATGAAATCATAAGAGAATAATAACATGCCTTTGGGAGAAGAAGTTGAAGCAATCCTCGGAGTAGATTTCACAACGACGTCAACTCAAGGAACATTTGAGGGGATCTTCACGTCCACTCTAACACTAACTTGAGTTCGTGTTGCTTACCACCTATGCTTGATTAAGTTGTCTTATGTATCAAACATGCTCTTATTATTGATACATTTGTTAAATTTATCGTAATGAATCCTCAAAAATAGTTTGTATAATTTGTTTAAAATAAAATTTGATTAATAAAATACCCTCAGTGGAGACTTACGGGTTGGCCTTTAAGGTAATCGAGCTTTCAAGCGATTCTTGACTAAAATCGTCTCCAATGTTGTACACTATATTTGGTGCAATTTGGTGTAACCATAACCATTGGAGATGGTCTTACACCAAATCTCACATGAAAATTTATTTTAAATTATTTAGCTAATGTTTGGTGTGGATTAGAATCGGATTTTTAGTAGATTTTAATAAAAATTATTGAAATATGTAGTTGAAAAGTTGTAGGACCCATGAAATATATGATTAAAATTAATTATTGACTTCGACTTAATTTAAAATCTGAATTTTAATTGGTACCGAACAGAGGCTTAATAAATTATATTATTATTAAAATTGTTAAATTAAAAATTATATTTAATGAACTAAAATATTGCATACATTAATAACCATCACAATAATTTATTATATCAGCAAATTATTTAATTAAAAATATATTATTTTAATTTATTGTATCAATTATTATTACTTATACTTGATTAGAATTTAGAAATAAATGTTAAATAAAAATAACCATGACATTAAAACATTATACATTAATTAAAATCAATTAATTCTAAAAGATAACAAAAGGATATAGATGGAATAAAAAAATTTGTAAAAGGGGAAGGGAGGGCAAAATGGAAAATTAAAAAAAAAAAATCAAATTTAGTGTAAATGAATGGTGGTGGTATTGTCACCACATTTTAATTACAATTAAACTCTTTAATATTTACTCATTATAGCAATTATTTCCTTAACTTTTTTCCGTCAAATTATTATCTTCAATCTTCCATTATTTATTACGTTTCATCTTCGATTATGATTTACATCAAAATATATATTCATACTTTAAAATATGAGAAAAATATTTTTTCGCACTTTTATTTATTTATTTTTTTAAAAATATGTTCTTTGGATATAAAATTGTTATCAAATACAAATTACATTAACTAATGAAAATTTTGAGGATAAGAATGACATGAAAATCATTAGGGACATAAGTGCTATAATGAACAAAAATTAAGAACAATTAAAATATAGTGGAAGAAATAAAAATTGTGGTGTGAATATATTCGTAAATAAATAGTGTTAAAATTTGGTGTAACGGTATTCATTACATCATATTTACCTAATCATTGAGGAGCTTTTTATACCAAATTTGCCTCAATATTGGAGATGTCTAACTATGGAACAAATTCTACTATACACACACACCTCAATACAGTAAGATTATTATCTATATGGATAAACATTTTTTTTTCTAGACCTTTCATTTAAAACGTCATATATTCAAGAATAAATAAATAAATGAAATATGTACAATTTAAAATTTGAAGCCAGTGGATATGGGTAGGTCGTTTTTTCCTAATTCGATGGTAACTGTGGCTGCTGTCTATCCACGACGGACGAGTTTCAAAGTTTCGAGGTAGTTATCAAAAGGCTTACCTAATCATCTAGAGCTTATTTGAGTCCCATTTTTTTATTGAAGAATACATTTTGAAATAATAAATTGATGTAGAACGTATGATTAAAAAAAATTAGATAACTTCACCTTATTTTCATGATTAAACCCTCTTCGATAAATTCTAGAATATACAAATTGGATTTGGCCCCCACGAACCAATCCCAAAATTATTATCATGGATTACACTGTATACAAGAATAATTTCCATTAGGCACGTCAACATCGCAAGTCACTAGGAAATACCAGAATACACATTGTAACATTGTATTCATAATTCAATTTCCACTAGTTAGTGATTTCAATGAGGAATTTTTCTTAGGATGGGATGGGGTTTTAAAAAGGAATATCCACGTATGCATACATAAGAGAATAAAGGCCAGAAACGCAATAATTTTCACATTTCTTATGTGCCAAAAATTGCGGTAGATAAAGCCTTAAAGCTCTATTGGATCCAATTCTATTTGTTCATTTCATTTCAATGATTCATTATATATCACCACTACTGATGCATCATGCACCATTAATTTATCACACCTTCTAGTTGACCAATTAGACAAATCATATGAAGCCATTAAGGAAAACAACTAAATAAATTTACACGCCTTACACTTTTTAGAACCGCAACCATCCCTTGTATTGGACAGAACCTTGAAGACAACATAGTCGAGACAGCACAACCTCGTATGCCTAATGAATCTGGCTTGTGGGCATGCATCAAAAATTAGAATTACAGAATCTGATTGTGAATTGCCTCCTAAGACGGTTCGACCAAATAGTTGCATGCGATAAAGTTCATTATTTCGCTCGATAAATATTATAGATATTGACATGATAATAGCCTATAAGTTGGCTAATTTAATGATATTCAAACAAAGTATAATTAGTTAAATATTTTTAGATGAATGTGAGACAAAGGGAGGATCCAATAGAAAGACACGTCTCTTTTATAGGTGAGTATTTAAACTTTCAAAAGAAATTGACATTTTGAAAGGAACGTGTGACGTATAATTCATGCTTCAAAAAAAACTAGGCTTGTCGAGTAATCCTAAATAATAATAAGGAAACGATATCAAATTTCCATTACCACAAAGAAATCATCTTAAATGCACTTCTAGTAAAAGTGGGGAAGTACAAGGATAACATATTAGAGGCTGTCTGTGATTGATTATAATTAAAATTCCTACCGTTTAAAGCCAAGAAATGCCATTTTTCTGACCGTTGGGCACCAAATCAGCCCACCTTTGTTGACTAGTTCTCTCTTGCATGGATCCCATCAGAGGAAGCAACGTTCCAAAAATCAATTGGTAGAAGTGGGGCCAGACAGGCCATTAATATAGTCAATTCATCCTACTTTGTTCTTAACAATCGTATTTTAAAATCAAAAGATATAGCGTCATTAGTGGATAATGAAAATGGGTCTTGGGAAAAGAATTTTTTAGATGTCAGGGGACACCTAATCAATCAAGGAGTTATCTAACGTCAACTTTTCAAATCCCTTTATCGAGGATGAATGAAAATCCTATCATAATTCGATCTAATGCCTTCCAAACACAATATTACAGTTCATAATCAACATAAAAAGAATTTCAAATTGACACGAAGGAGGATATCGTAGAATTACACTTTCGCTCTTAACAAATATCAGAGGAACGACACATTTATTTATAAGAATTTCGTCGCTTGAGAATTAAATATTGGCAAATAATTGAAAGAAAGATATTCCTTATTATACTCCTACTTAGCGCCGATTTTAGACCCATTGAAGTCCAGAAAAAATCATTTTCAATTCAAATTATGTGGGCCCGCATACAGTGAAATGGTTGAAAAAAGAGCAATGCTGCTTATCTAGGCCCAAATCCAGGGGCCGAGGTGGATGCACATCGACCCTTGATTTGAATTCAAGTGGGGCCCTTTTTTTTCAAATTAGGGACTGAGGTGTGGATTCTGGCCGGTCACTGACCAGCATTAATGTTCAAAGGAAAATATTATGTGTACTACAAATTGTATAAAATGGGTTACTACATGGTCAAGTGGCGACCATGTATTGGAGGGTCGGCTGTGGGGCCTCGGCCGCCACTTGGCCATGTAGGTCCCATGTAGTATATGTAACATCTCCCATGTTGAAAAAGGAAAATTCTCTGAGTACAGGGAATTTTACCAGAATTTTACCAGAAAATGTTCCTAGCCTTTGATTTTTTTTTCCTGCCTTTTTGTATAAATCCTGACCTTTGATTTCAAAAATCTGGCAATTGTCTGGCAAATCTTTCTGTACCTATAGCACAGTTCGTTGAAAAAATGTGTGGAAAATGCAGTTTTGTAATTGACTTTTCCACATCTTTTTTTTTTTGGTTTCATTCTACATACCATATTTACCCCCAAATATACAGTGTTTAAAAGGATTTGGGTTGATTTGGAGGAGAATGAATTATAAGCTAGATTCCTAATTTCAACTCAAAAATTGAAGATAGAATAGTGAAAAAGAAATTTCAACGGGTGCCCTGTCTGAATCAGGCGTTCTGCCAAATGACATTTCTTGCAGGAATTTTTAATAATAAAATAGTGTCGAAAATTTTGGAAACTCATTAGAATCTTATTTTAATAAGAATCAAACAGAAAATTAATCTTTCTGCTTCAATTTATCAAGAGGATCATCTCAAGATATCATACCACATTTTATTCTCGACTTTCATAATTTTTCCTAAGTTGAACTGCCATATTGCCATGATCAACAAACAAAGCTGCTCTCCAGTGAGCAGGATAAAAACTTTTCACTCCTCAAAGAACTTCAAAAAAATTCAGAAAAATTCTATAAATTCAGATAAAATTTTGGGATGATCAAACCTAGCTGTTGTAACGCGGTTGGAGAAATCAAACTAAGGGGGTGTTTGACACCCATTTTTTTGAAAAAATGTGTTTTTGAATAGTGATTGATGGAAGAATGTGTGGTTATAAAGTAAGGAGAATTTTTAGGTTTATGTGTAATATTATTTTATTGATAGAATGTGTGGTTGAAATAAAGAAAGAGAAAAAAATGAGAATGAGAATGAGAATGAGAAAAATGGGTGCCAAACGGGGGCTAAATACTGATTGTGTAGCAAAGGAATCCAGCCCTGGTTTACTCCGGGAATTGTGAAGGTAAAGTTTAATGTTGAAGCAGAACTGAGATCATCACTGAGGGGGTCCAACTCCAAATCATTGTCAGAAGTTATTAAAATGAGTTAAAAGCAATAGTGATGATAATCACAATGAATATTATGTGAAAGTTATTTGAGCACGGGGACAAAAATGCATTTTTGAATAGTGATTTTTGGAGAATGTCTAGTTGAAATTGAGTTTTGGAAAAAAAAAAATTGATAAAATGAGGCTCAAACAAGGGCTAAAAATGTAACGGAAATGCCAAGAAAGAATTTAAAAATGTAAAAAGAACGTCTGTCTCTCTCTCTGCTTTCTATACATGCCCTGAAGCCCCTACCTGTGTCTTCAAGAAATAAAACATAAAACGCGATAATAATGAAATAATTTACAACTACTACGTAATACACAACTCTTGCAGTTTTCATTTCAGCTTTTCCAGACTGTTGTAGTGCACAAGCCCTTGCAATAATGAATAACCTATGTTTTCCCATACTTGATTTGAATAAATCTCAAGCAGGCGTTACTTTTAACTTGATTGCAGAATCAAAGTGAAAAGTGTTAATCTCCTTGCTGGAAGAAAGTATAATCTGAGCTGGATTCGTTCTTCATAACCTGCATAAATGTTGCTCCGTCTTCATAAGGAATTATGTTTCAACGGTAATATGCATCAGGGAGGAAATTTCCCGTTCACGAAACAAGTGAAATTATTGACTTATCTACAGGACGGTGATCCTATACTTAAATGCCAACCGAATAAAGGGTTCAATGTTCCATAAACCTTGCAACAGTAGACAAATATACTTAAAACGATATACTACATATAATTATGTATGTTATATAGTCTTTCAATTATGAAAATACTTACCCAAGTTTCCAGATCATAACAAAAAAAATTCAACTTGAGTGTATCATCGAGTGTATGAAGTTTCTTCACCCCCCCCCCCGGCAATTTTTTGGGTGATAAATACTTGAGTGTAGGCGTGTTAAAATAGAGTTGTAACTCCTACAAATAAAGTTTCAGGAAAAGAGACAAACCTCGGTTGTGTGTGAAGATCCAGTAGGAAGGATAGAAACAAGAGAACTCCAAAGAACGGGGTCTGTTAACGGATCAATAGTATTGTAGTTGGTAAGAAGTGGAGCTGACAGAAGAGGAGCTAGTGGGTATGCATTCCTCTGCATGGATAATCCTCCACCTATACCAGATGCAACTCCAAGTCTCTCACTTCCACCATCATGCCACGATTTCTCAATGGTCTTCCCAAGGTCAATTTTTTTTATACCACTTTTGTTTTCATTCTCGTCATTCTCGTCCTTTTCTTTCTTCTTCAGTGCATTCTCTTGCAGGCTTCTGTATGCAGCTGACTGTGACAAAATGCTCATAGCGGACACTGTTTTGTGTTTTTTCCCTTCCAGAGACAAACCTAGACATGGCATCTCATATGGTTCAGTGGGCTTGTTCAACCTTTCTAGAGCTTTAAGTTCACGACCAATGTCTTCCGGACAGCCATGTTTTGTTTCATCTAATGATTTTGCATGGGAATCAGTGTGACCGGATTTGTTCACTCCCCACCATTTGATGTAACTTGACAAATCGATCTTCCTGTCTATGCAGAAACCACCTACATATTCGCTTTCAATGCTTGCCTCATCACCGGAACCTTTAGTGGTAGAGAAGTACTAGGCAATTAGCAATTGACTCGTGAAGAAGAACAGCAGAAAGTTTTTCAAAATGTCAAGAACAGAAACACCACATCATTTTTGTCCTCGATATTCTAAGTATACTTACCATAGAGTGTGTTGTTGAAGTAAGCAGCTTCAGGCATACGACCAAATTGTGAATCCCAACGACTAAAGACATAGTGAAAATTGATATGAACACAAGGCAAATAATATTACGAACAATGGAAAAATTCAGGCTTATAATAAAAGTTGAAGCATAAAGAAACTAAAACCAGCATTTCCAGATAAGGGTGTGTGTGTGGATGGTAACTAACCCACATCCATGCCTTGTACAGCTATCTCCATGTATAAAAGAACAATGAACGTACAAAATCATACCTGGCGAGGGGGCGGTATTTGGAGATACCCCTTGAGAAACCACTACTCTTTCTGCACAAGAAATGCTTCATAAGAAACGGCAAACATCCATTCATGGTTTATATAAATACAAAGTATATACACACCTTCGAAGTGATGCAAGATAATCCTCTCTGGATACATTTTGCATCTCTTCAAGGTCTCTTGTATAATCTTTCACCTGCAGCCCCCAAATAACTTTGTCAATACATGCAAAGAAAACCAACAGCAATGACTACAAATTAGAACGGTTAACCTCCGAATACTTTCAGTTAACCTGTCAGATTATAAATTTAAGAACTTAAAAACACAAAGATCTGAGGTGCTTATGATTGTTTCACAGAGTGGAAATCTTAAATGTCTTACAGGAAAGTTTATTAGCGTTCCAGGGCCCCAATATTTTAGAGCGGCAAGGTCATATGCTCTGGCTGCAGCTTCCTCGTCATCATAAGCCCCTAGAGCCATTTGAAGAAGAGAAATGTTAATATTAAGTCGAAATGCTGTTGTCATTTATGTGTTCCAAGAAGTATGCTGATCAGACTACTCACCCAAGTAAACTGCCCAGGCAGGTCACACGCCATCAGAGATTCAATTTCAGTGCAAATACAGGGGATAAAAATAATTAGCATCACAATCAATTAGGCATTTTAACAAGCATCAGATATACAATTGCATGCTTACAAACGGGAGAGAGATTGACCTTGTTTTCCCTTCTTGTTTTGGCTTTGATTCCAGGTACTTTTATCCCAAAGATGAGCTTCATAACGACCAGTCCATCTATGCCTGGCATCAATAGCACAAACTCACGATTTCTGAAAGTCTTGTCCAGTATAGATAAACCAATCTCATAAAAAATTTAAACATAAAGAAAAATGAAGGAAATAATAATGCTTTTGAGGAACAAATTCCGGGCACGAAAATATAAACAAGACAAAAGCATCTCACGCATCAAAAAATGCACCTTATTCCCTTTGTTCACAGTGATATGAGAAGAATTTCTTCGCAGTACAAATTACACTTACACGCTCTAAATAAGCAAATAGATCATAAACCTGAATCCATCAAAACTTAATGACTCTTCCAATTACTCATAGAGCAAATAAAAATACATCCGCACATCACCACACGATATTAACACGAAGTAGATCACATATTGGCTATGCATAGTGATACAATACCTAGTGACACCACGATAAACGGAGCTGCGCTTGCCGGCGGTGCAAGGGGGCATTTTACTGATGCGCTCCTTCGCAGTACATCCTCTCTCTTTCTTCGCTTTCTTCAGGCCTCTATACAATAAAAGTTGATCGGTGTCTAAGGGGAACGCCGCCGCTTCCGAGCTTTCTCCACCTCCTCCGCCACCACCAAATTCTTCGATTTTTGTAGGCTCAGAGGAAGAGGAATCCATGGCTAAAGCTTTTGAAACCCTAAGAGAGAAAATCAAAGTGATTTTGAGTGTGTGTGTGTGTGTGATGGATTTTTCCTGTGATGCGGAAATCTACAAGAGGGAGGGAGAAATTAGAAATGACGGACGTGTCCTGAACTGTATCTGGTCTTCAAACAGTTTATAACGGCTATGAATATATGGGGGCATTTTTGTACTTTTCGCTAGTTTTTTTGAGCTGTAGCCATCTGTGAGTCACCGACCGACCGAGTCGACATTCGACAACACTTGTCCGATGATGTTGTTGGATTTCATGCATCATGACAGCGTCGCTAACCATTGCATCTCTATGCCCCGTTATTATTGAAGACTACTAATAAAACTTCTGGTGGTCATTTTTTTTAAAAAGAATATTGTTTTAAATAGTGAATTTTTGAAAAATGTTTGTAGTCACATAGAATATTTTATTGTGTGAATATGTTGTTGAAAATAAATGTATAAAAAAAATAATTTTGAAAGAATGAAAGACAAACATGAACAAAATATCATATTAATCTTTTCAATAAATTTGAAACCATAGAAAGTAACGTTTCGTTTTGAATTTAAAAATGGAAGAACTTTTTGAAACTTAATAAAAGGAAAACAGAGTCGGTGTCGAATCTAAGATAAATTGCAAAGCAAAGGCAACATGGCGCACAATCATCAATTTTTTTCTCTGAGACAATGTCTAGGATTTGTAATAATTAACGACATAATATGGGTATTTATAATTGAATTGGTGGAAGTTGATCCTTAACTCTTGTGCAAATGACTGATTAACTTATGAAGTCAAGGGTAGAGTGACTCGTGGCGCTTCATGTAACGATGATTGAGTGCGTAAATTCTTTTACACATTTAGGACAATGTGCGAAGTCGCAAACTTATCGATGCCTCACTTTCAATAATGTGATGTCATAGAACTTGATCAATGAATCATTCAGATGAGATCATGTGTCAAACACGTAGATGGCATCTGTTCCTTTCTCTCACCTATAAATATCTACAAGTGTCAATCTGAGGATAATAAACACTTTGGTATTTTCACTCTCTCAAAATAATCGCAACTTCAAATTATATTCCCTTCTCTAAGTTTCAGACTCGCACTCAATACACTTATCCATGTTTGAGCCTCATTGTTTTCTTTTTTTTTTTTTTAATTTATTTTCAACTAAACATTCTTCAAATAAAATAATTTTACATGTAAATTCAATTTTTTTCTAACCACACTTTCTTTATAAAAAAAAATCACTATTACAAAAACTTATTTTTACAAAAAAAAAAAAAAGGAGCTCAAACATGGGTTTAATATCCTTTTGTAACTGACATAAGCATAATAGCACGAACGATCGCGATCTCCCAATCCCTTTGTGTTTGGCTCCGATCTTGCTTGTCTAACGCGTGCATTATAACTACACAGATAACATACGTTTGAAGAGAAGTCAATTAGAGATTTGTTGATGCGCTGAGTCCCAACTAAATATGTTGATGGGCGAGTCCCAACCAAATTCGAAGGTCAACATGCACAAATAAGATACCAAATCCAAACATGTCATAATTATTTAGTATCTTTTATTCAATTTGTAACCGTAAGATTCCATTTGATTGCAAGAATGGAATTTGTGTTGAAAGAAAATGAATCTTAGGAAATTGAATTGCGTAGACTTGTTTTACTGGAAATTATCAATTGATTGTGTTTGATTTATATAATTTTTCAATTGGAAAATATTGAAATTTTGAATCTTTTGATATTTGTTTAGCATTATTTTTCATAGAAATTGTCTATTAAAGAGATATAATTTGTTACAATTGGGGATAAAATTTGTTTCCATTGCAAAAATATGGTGTTTTTGAGCCACATTATTTTGGAAGAATGTATACTGGAATAGTAGATTAATGGAGAATTTGTGGTTGAAAAAGAAGGAAAAATTATTGATGTAATGAAAAATATTATTTTATTAAAAAATATGTATTTGAAAATGAGTAAAAGAATTAGAATGAAAATTTTAATGTGTATCAAACAGGGGCATAAAAAATAAAAAGGAAAAAGTTGCCCAGAAAAAGTGGTGGAAAAAGTTTTTCCTCAAAAATAAAAAAAAAAAAAAAAGACAAAAAATGGAGTTGAGTGGAAAATCATTTGCCAATAAAATTTTGCCTATCGAACAAGCAAAAAGGTTGGAAATGGAAAACAAATTCCTAGTTCCATGAAAAAAGAAATACTATCAAACCGGGCCAAAGATCATTTTTATTCAAGAAAGTTAACCAAACATGGAGATTGTTAACATAAAAGTGCTAAGATTTTATAATAATTTCTTCATACATCGAACTAATCATGAAAGAACACCGTAAATCTCGGGTTGAAATTTGATTAACCCGGTTGATTTTCAAACTTACTCTGTGCCACTTTTTCACCTGAGTAGTTGTCCTTTGGTTTGTTTCTAGTACCTTAAACTCTCATTTTGTTCCCTACTTTCCAGCTGGTTGGCAGCACTTTGTTTATGGTCAAAAGAAAGTAATCTCTAATCTCTTTAATTATGATGCGCAATCAAAAACCAGTGTAATCCTTATCTATCCAATCTGACCACACATACATTCTAGTTGATATTATACTTTATATTGTACTATGTATCACACAATTTTATCATTGATTTCTCCACCACTTAAAAAATAATTAATGATCTCGATTTTGCCGCATGAATTCAAATGTCATTCAAGTTGTACATAATTAATGTACAAGTAGTATAATTCTTATCTATTTTCCCTAAGGTTGCAATCAATCAAAATGAAATCAAATCCAATACAAATTACACACAAACAGCGTTGAAAATAGATTTGGAGAAAATGTCAGGAAATTGTAAAAATTCAAATCCATTATGGAAGTCTTAAAGTCACCTGATCCAAATTTGTCAATTGGGTGTATACCAATAGACAATAGTCCACGGAAGCGAGACAACATACATACCATTGGCTCTGGGCCAAAGCCCAGATGCGCTGCCCACAGGCTATCTTGTTATAGGAAAAAAATTCAGCCCTGTTTGGTTTAGTTAAAAATTGCTAAACATCCAATAATTAATTTCAACTATACATTTTGATTATGCTACATATACATAACAATTTACATACACATGATGTAGTGAGATATGATTGGATCAGAATTACTTCAACTAAAAAAAATGTTCTCTCTTTTAGACACATCATCTGTATATAAATCATTACGTAACTCCTTATATATAAGTACCATTATTCTTTTAGCAACACCAAATAGGGACTAAATATTTATTTGTTTACATGAATTTAATTGACTTCCAAATCCGATCTATCATACCGAGACAAGTGCCATGAAAAAAAGATAGATGGTGTGGTCGTGACATGTTGAAGAGTGTTACATGTTATTCCAACTATTGTGTTTTTTTTCAGACACAGCTTTTTTGCAGTTACAAATCGGTTCCTCCAGTTTGCAGAATTTCATTAAAGCCATGTCATGCTCTCTATGCTATATCCCAAAATATCATTCTGCATAGTTTAAATTCTGTTTTTCATAAAAAGAGTTCAAAACGCTATCCGATCATTTGATATTTCTCGATATATCAAGGGTCCGTTTGACATGACTTTTGAAAAGTCAAAAGGAACTTTTGAGATCCAAAAGATACTTTTGAATCGTTTTGACTAATATTATGAAAATCGCTTTTCTAGTTAGAAAACTTTTCAGAGGAAGTATTTCAATAGTAGGAAACTCTTTTAATATTTGATTTTCAAACAAAAATTAAAATAACATCCTCTAAAAGCTCTTCAACAAAAAGCAAAAGCCATGTTAGAAGGCCGTAGGTGTGGGTATCTTGAAAGACTATTGTAGTTTAACCGTGGATACTTGTGCCGTGCAAATTCACCTTAATGAAGAAAAGTTCAATTCTAGTCTCGGTCAAAATTCATTCTTCATTTCATTGTTCTACATATCTGATTGAAGGAAGTTCTCGCATTTATGGCCTTTTCTCTGATACTGTTGCAGCTCAGGAAATTGTTTTGGCTGATGGGCGGTTGGTTAGAGGCTTAGAGCAGAGCTACAATGAATACTGTGACCTTTTTTATGCTGTTCCATGGTCTCAAGGGAAACTCAGATACCTTGTTGCCGCTGAGATTAAGCTTATGTACCTATAAAGAAATACATGAAACTTACATACAAACTTGTAGTGGGCAATCTGAAAGACCTTGCACGAGAGTACATGGATTCTTTTGCACCATGGAATGGAGATCAGGGCTACCCTGAATCCTGATAAGGTCTCAACCTGAGAATTTCTAGCCGAGTTTTAATTGTGTTGGTTGTTAGAAATTCGAACGTTAACTATACCGTTACAGCTTTCTTCCAAATTCGAAGCTTCCAGTTGTGCAGATTTTGATTATACTAGTCTTTGCCCGTGCAAATGCACGGGCTGATTTTTTTTTATAGTACTGTTAGTGTATTAAATGTGATTGAATTTTGTGAATTATATAAATAACGTTCGCTGTGGTGGAATTTCGTGAATTATATAAATAACGCTCGTTGTGGTGAAATTTCGTGAATTATATAAATAACGTTCGCTGTGGCGGAATTGTGTGTAAAAATGTTTACAAAGTCATATTATTTTAGGATATGAAAATATGTTTACAAGTGGATAAGGACTATTAAGTTCACATATTCCAAATTAGTGAAACCTTGAGCAATAATTAACAGTATTTCAATCAACAAATGAAGGAATCAGAATGACTTTAATCTAGTAAAATATAAGCCAAAAATATGTTTCTATAATAATTCAATAATTGAAGCAATTGGTAACAAAAACACATTTTGCAGTCATAAATTTAAAATAGATAGTTTCAAGTTGTCTGTTTCCACAACCTAAGAAGCAACGTGCTGAAAAATAGTTTCACAAAAAGTAATACAATCTTTTGAGATGTAAATTGGAAGAAACTCTTACAATGGAAGAATGTTTGATCGGACGGTTGATAGAATGATCAAGTTGTACTTGAAGAGGAATAATAGGCGATCCAACAAAATAAAGAAGAAAACTCAATTCATTGTAACGGCGAGCAATAATCGGCGACGACCATTTGTCAGACGTTTGAGCCTTCATCCATGTGGACATATTCTGCCACCGGAGCGCAACGTTGCTTAATCCAGCCTAGAGGAGCCGGAAGCTCAATTGCAACTACTTCGTTCTGTTTACTCGGTCTCCATTACTCAATTTCTCAAAGAACAAGTTCTAATCGGAGGTTTTTTTCTAATTTGAAGATATCCCAAGCATGGCACCGTCAGACACTGAGATGATATTAAAACAAAATTGCACATGATTAGAGCCTCTTCAATGAAAAAATAATTTTTTCAATAAAACAATTGAGAGAAAACTTCTGAATAAAATAAATGCAAAAAGAAGACAGAAAAAGCTTCTAAATAAAATAAATGTAAAAATGAGAAACGTAAAAGGAGCATTGAAAGTTATCAAACCTTATGCATGCAGAATTGGCCATAAATAGTATCTTCTTCACATGTATGATTATCCACGAGTGAAAGAGTCAATGAGGATGAACGAAATAATCATTGAAGCAAATATCTAAGGCAATCTTTCGCCTATAAAAAATCATTCTGTCTGATTAATTTGATTCTATTGGATAACCTCGAACTAAACATTCTATGTATTTAAGTAGAAATACTCCAGAATTTGGCCTATGAAAAAGATAGGTGAGAATAAAATTTAATTAGTATGTTAAATGTATAATTATAGTAAACAGAGAATGAAATGGTATAGTAGATAGCGCATAATTTAAATACTTACCCATTATTTGCTGAAGGTTGATGCGGCATGATTTCCAACTTTATGTTTTTTTTTGTAATTTTCTTCTTCAAGGATCTCAGGCCCTGAAGTTCGGATGTATCAGGAAGTGCGTAGTTATAGCAAATGCCGATTTTGAATGTGCTCTAACTTGCTCCGGTGTATGATTGTTATTGCTACAGTCATATACGTATGTTTTCAATTCATCAATGTTTACACAGTATAAATACCATGTATTTCCTGGATACGAACATGGAATTAATAGGTACTTGCATCTTAACCATGGACGACCATTTATTGGTAAATTGCCATTCACATAGTCTTGTAGAATAGGTAAATTTGGTCCATCGATTAAGGTATTTGTGTCCAGATTTTGCATTTGTACTATCATCTGACGAGTACACTCGTTTTCATAGTTGAAATCCATAATTGCATATTCTTCTGAAACGGACGTAGGATTATTGTTTATGAACTGCCTCAACAAGTTGAACTCCAAATCAAGAATCTAATAAAAAAAAATAGATGTAAATAATGTGCATTAAATATAAAATTAAATTTATTATAGTAAATCAGTTTACTTACATCAGTAGTTATAGGTTGTGTTATATCCATCATAGCTTCTATTATGCTTCTTGGGTACATATTTTTAGATCCATCATCCAACAATGCGCTGTGAAAAAAATTATAATTTAATTCGAGATGAATTAAATGAATTCAACAATGTGTAAAAGAGTGGAGTAGAATTAGAGCGGTTACCTTGGTGGATTTGCTGCAATCCAATTTGTAAGTGCTAAGTATCTGTCTGTTGAGTAGTCTTCTAAAGGATAATTCATTAATAGTATTGAAGACTGTATGCTTTTCCCTTTTTGTATTTGTTGTATTCTTTGTTGTGTAGTGTCTTCTGTAGGTTCAAACGTTGATGTATGCTGTACAACAGGACTTGTATGAATAGAAGCATCTTGATGAAGAGGATCATGTTGAGGATGCATTCTAGATTGTATGATTTCGTTGTAGTCTTGTTGTAATTTTTCATGTCGTTGAAACAATTCATCTTGTCGTTGAAAAATTGTTTTGTACTGACGTTGTTGTCTATCTGATTGTTGTGCCATGGTTGTTTCAAGCAATATGTTGTTAATATGATCAACACATTCGTTTGTAGCTGTAAGAATAACTCGATTTGACATCAGATGTAAATTATCAGCATATGATTTTATATTTGGGAAAACATGATGTATTAGAATTTTTAAGGATGTAATTTCATCTTCAAATGGTAAAATTATATTATCTGAGAGTTTAATACATTTACAAGAATGTTCAGGCTCTGTTCCATTTCCAATTCTAAGTAAGTAATCGCAAAATTCGGGATCAAATTGTGCCCTCATATTCTCAACTAATGGCAAATGTAAAAAAAAAAGGCCACAGATGGGAAAATACCAATGAAGCTCTCATTATGTCTTCTTTTTTTCCTTTTTGAACAATTGGTAGAACCTGACGAAAATCCCTTCCAAAGACTATAACTTTACCGCCAAAAGGCAAATTAGAATCTGTAATATCTCTGAGCATTTTATCTACGGCTTCAATGGCACAACGATTTACCATGGTTGCTTCATCCCAAATTATTAATCTAGACATTTTAAATAAAGTTCCTAAAGGAGATTGCTTACTAACAGAACAACAAATTTCACCAGTTGTGTCTAAAGGAATTTTAAATCTTGAATGAGCTGTTCTACCTCCAGGTAAGAGAGATGCAGATACTCCGGAAGACGCAGTTGCTAAAGCAATTAAATTTTTAGAACGCACGCTCGCAAAGAGCGCTTTATATAAAAAAGTTTTACCTGTTCCACCTGGACCATCAACAAAAAAAGCACCACTTGATTCCAAGTTTATTCTTTTCATAATTGTATCATAAGCAAATTGTTGTTTATCATTTAAAGTTATTGTATTAACATTGTCATTTTGAACAATCAAATTACTTGTCTCTTCTGCAATCATTCTTTTTAACCGTTCACTTTCGTCTATATTTACATTGAATGATACAATTTCAAAGTCGTTAATATTTTTGCCCAACGGTTCTAAAATAGAGTTTAGATCATGTAGCCCCCGTACTTCGGCAGCGTCAATGGATATATTTTCATGCATGTAATCATCAATCATGTAAGCTTTGAATTTATCCCACAATAATTTTGGATTAGTAGGATTGCAAAGCAGAAGGATTGTGGCAAACAAACGTCTTAAAGAAAATGGCATTTCATAAAGAATAGCTTCAGATAAACATTGTTCACAATGATTATCTCCACTTAATAGACCATATAGAAATGCAGCTTCTCTATAAGTTGTAGTAGTTACCCCATTTGAAGTTCGTAAGGATTGAAATGATGTTGGCCCGCGAATATGATTAAGAAGAATGCGAAAAAAATAACGTTCGCCTTCAGAAGGATTTGCTGTGACAATTCGGCCTACAACAATTTGTTTCTTTCTTAAAGTCCAAATCTTTGTATGTGTATTCCAAACAAAATGTGTAGGGAAATCTCGATATAATAATGTTCGAGCAAATTCATTAATTTCATTGATTCGAAAAAAATTCAGTTAACATTGTTCGTCTCATATTTTCATTGTTAACAATGGTAGCTAAATCATCGTTCCCATTGTACGTTATTTGGTGTTGGTCTTCGAGATGCAATCGCAAAGAATAGACGTAGGACAAATTTCGGCCAAATTGAAAGAAAAAATTCGCCACATAGCTTCAGTGGAGATATCCATCCGCGCATTGATAAGCAGAGATTTCGTCAATTTCTTTTTCTTGTTCATTTGGGTTAATTAAAAAATTAATACGATCATGTCCTTTGTATACATATTTGTACAAATATTTTACACTTTGATAGAAGAACATACTTCAACATTTATATGACAGTCATATTTTGCACTTAAATAAGGATTATATGGTACAACCCATTGGTTGTCTAACATCTCGACCTCTAACTTTAATATAAATACCAAAGATCACGACGCCTATACAATGGGTAAGAATTATGACCAAATATAGTAGTGCTACAATAATCTCGAGGATATTTATTTTTATAACCTTTATTTAGCTCCATACATACATTGGTTGGATTTAGATTTCCACAAGGACCATGCATATTATGTTTAACAATAACGAGAATGCAAATGCGGGAATGTGGTTTTGTCAGAATTTCACACGACACAATTTTATCAACATTTTCAAGACATGAAACTTTATGGTTACGGTTAAAAATTAATAATAGATGTGCATGTGGAAGGCCTCTTTTTTAAAATTCAACAACGAGATATATGAGCAATAACAGACCTAAAATATTTTTTTTGTATAAATCATCTTTTAGTTCTTCCAATTTTGCTCTAAATATGCGAACGATTAAATCCTACGATTTTGGACTTCGTCATTATGCCTTAGCTCTTGCTTAATCTCGGGCCAATTGGGGTTACATGTTATAGTTAAAAATATATCTCGGTTTTCCATAACGTTGTACAATGGCCATTGCATCCATATATCGTCGCAACATATCTCGAGGCCCACATGTAAATGATTGAGGTAAAACAAATTTTCTTCCAATTTTGTACCCTCTTGTTTCTCCGTTTTTGAACAACACGTCTACAATACCTTGATAAAGTTCAAAGACGTATCTGCTTTTGATTATTACGAAAATAGTCTAATCTAGTGGTTTCAATTTTAACATACATATCCACAACATATTGTTGAAACAATCTACCACTATGAAGCAATATAGACTTACCCGAACATCCGATTTGTAACTTGTATGAATAGTATTCTCGACAAGAAACACAGGATCGATGCTTAGCTCCATTGAGTACTATATGATGAGAAGCCAAATTTAGTATTGATTTATAATATTTATATACGCATAATTAGGGAATATATAAAAACAGAGATATATATATATATATATATATATATATATATATATATATATATATATATATATATATATTATAAACCTTGATCTTCTTTTTCGATAAATATAATTGCATATAACAAGGTCTATTATTTTTAGGTATAAGTTCGTTTACATAATGATATACTTGACCTTGAACTCTAAATGTATATATACCTTTATATGATTTGAACAATTCTTTGTCATACTTTACACCAAATGAAGTAAATGCAAAATGGTTATTATATCCCCTTACCAATTTTTTAAACTCTAAACATGTTGGTTCTGTAGAGGTAAACAAGTTAAATAATATAGGTGGTGAATCAGAAATAAAAAGTTTAATTTTTCCATCAGAGCAACAAAATCCTTTACTTTCTCTATAAAATTTTTTGGCGCCACAATGTTTACAATAAGTACATATTGGTAATACATACGGAGTAATTGGGATATCCAACAGGGGCAAATCTCCTTGTAATTCAACATTGGAAACGTTGGTAGTAAAATCATTCGAAGTAGAAGATTCATAATTATTTATTGTAGATTTCGACGACGCACCTAAATAATTATTTATAGGTAAAATAGGATTAGCTATTCTTTTTCGATGATCCACGGATCCAGTTTGAAGCCGCTGTCGACGATACTTATGTCTTTGATTTTCTTGTTGTCGAATGAAAGTATTATATGATTCAGCTGTAGTTTTAGGATGACGAATAGTAGGCTTTCCAGACATGGTTAAAGTATCTGTAAAAATAATAAAAAAAAGTTCAAGTTATATCAGTAAAAAGTATAAAATGAAACGAAGTAAAATAGCAAAACAGGTAATAGATGTCCCATGTTTCTTTTTCATATAAAATATATATAACAGCAACACAAAGACAACAGGGTAACAAGAATAAGAACATAGTCATAGGCAACTTTACAACATTAAAAAGAATTTGAGCGAGAGGAAAAGAAACCGTGAATTCTTATGTCTCTTCACTATCTATAAAGGAGCATTAATTAAATTGGTTGGAATAGGAAAAGTTAAGAAGAAAAGATTTGGAAAAAATGCTGCAGGAATTATGGAAGGGACATTTAACTAATATTTTAATTTTTTTATATATAATAATACTAATTGCCTAATAGTATTCTAAATATTATGGGGACTAATATTTTTCACGCAAACATTTTAAAAGTAACGTAAATCAAGTTACTATTATCCACACACCAAATGCGCATTATTTTTGTGTTATGTCTACTCATTCTATTTCCTTCATTTCTTTTTACTACTTACAAACGTGCTATTACATAATCCCATATATCACGTAACTATAATCACTAATTTTCATTAAGAAAAATGAACATTGATTGCAGTAATATCCCAATTAACATAGGTAAGAGAGTAATTCTACTTACTTCGATGCACGGGCATTTACACCGGAGTTTTTTTCCCGAGAAGGTAGAGCGGAGATCTTCTTCTTGGCGCGACGGACCTCAAGATGGTTAGTCTACAACTAAATCAACTACAGACCAGTAATCGAGAAAATTTTTTTTTTTTGTTAAATCTTTTCTTTCAGAGGATTTTTTTTTTGTTAAATCTTTTTCTTTTTCTTTGAGAAAGAGGAAACTGTGTAAAAATGTATTTGCATGCATGTATGTATAGGGCAGAAAATGTAAGTCGGCAACTTTATTTTTTTTTGGATTTTGTGTATTTTTTATTGACTAAAATAATATGTTAGTCTGCAAAGGGCAGAAAATGTAAGTCGGCAACTTTATTTTTTTTTGGATTTTGTGTATTTTTTATTGACTAATAATATAATAATATTTTAGTTGGTCATAAAATACGGCGGGAAAGTAAGTCGGCTACAAATGAAAAGTCGGTTAATAAGGCAACTTTATTTTTTTTTGGATTTTGTGTGTTTTTTATTGACTAATAATATGTTAGTCGGTAATAAAATATCAACAGAAAATACGGCGGGAAATGTAAGTCGGCTACAAACGAAAGTAAGTCGGTTATATAATTAATAGAGTAGTGAAAAAAAAATACAGTCAACAATTATGGCTATCAAATTTAAAAATCACAGCTCAAATATCAATTGTCAAAACCAGATAATGAATAGCAAACAACCAGTTCAAATGTGAAACAGAGGGTGCAAGAAATGTAAGTCGGCTACAAACGAAAGTAAGTCGGTTATATAATTAATAGAGTAGTGAAAAAAAAACACAGTCAACAATTATGGCTATCAAATTTAAAAATCACAGCTCAAATATCAATTGTGATAATGAATAGCAAACAACCAGTTCAAATGTGAAACAGAGGGTGCAAAAATGAACAGTGATTTGATCATCCTCTCTTTTAATATATAATATACTAGTCTTTGCCCGTGCAAATGCACGGGCTGATTTTTTTTGATAGTATTGTTAGTGTATTAAATGTGGTGAAATTTCGTGAATTATATAAATAACGTTTGCTGTGGTGGAATTTTGTGAATTATATAAATAACGTTCGCTGGCGAAATTGTGTGTAAAAATGTTTACCAAGTCATATTATTTTAGGATATAAAAATATGTTTACAAGTGGATAAGGACTATTAAGTTCACATATTCCAAATTAGTGAAACCTTGAGCAATAATTAACAGTATTTCAATCAACAAATCAAGGAATCAGGATGACTTTAATCTAGTAGAATATAAGCCAAAAATATGTTTCTATAATAGTTCAACAATTGAAGCAATTGGTAACAAAAACACATTTTGCAGTCATAAGTTTAAAATAGATAGTTTTAAGTTTATAAATCCAATGTTTGAACTTTAGCTATGCTTATTTTTCATTTGGATTGAATGAGTTGAATACCCACTATTACTTTCCTTTTATTGACAATAGTGTTTTATTTCAATAAAAGCATCATATTTCCAAATTGATTCGAGTCAAATAAAAGTATTGACAATAGTGTTTTATTTCAAAAAAAGGATCATATTTCCAAAATCATTCGAGTCAAATAAAGGTAAGATTTATACAGGTATTTTAAAAAATATGTTTCTATAATAGTTCAACAATTGAAGCAATTGGTAACAAAAACACATTTGCAAAATCATAAGTTTAAAATAGATAGTTTTAAGTTTATAAATCCAATGTTTGAACTTTAGCTATGCTTATTTTTCATTTGGATTGAATGAGTTGAATACCCACTATTACTTTCCTTTTATTGACAATAGTGTTTTATTTCAATAAAAGCATCATATTTCCAAATTGATTCGAGTCAAATAAAAGTATTGACAATAGTGTTTTATTTCAAAAAAAGGATCATATTTCCAAAATCATTCGAGTCAAATAAAGGTAAGATTTATACAGGTATTTTAAAAAATATTATTTATTTAGGTCCGATTTCTTTTTTATTTTTTTCATAAATTTGTTATAGTTTAATCTGTACTATAATAAAAACTCTAGGGAAAAAATATAAAAGATAACTACAAATTGAACTTTACAAAATCTATGGGAAAAAAAAATTGTACCTAAATAAACAATATTTTTTATCGCCACATATATAAAAAAAAATGTAACTCCTATGTTATGCATTGTGGTCCTTATGACCATCTTAAGGAAAACTATAACACAATAATAAGCATAAAAAGGGAAAAAAAAACACTAACTTCTGTAAATCATATTTTATTTTTAGGTCATCAAAGAAAAACACTGGATACTAAACAAATGTTGAAACTTTTATGATAGGCAAAGCCATGTGAACCTCTTCCAATTCTGTAGAACTATTAAAAGAAAACCAAATACCGAACCTAAAACAAATACAATAGACCAAAGATCGAGCAGAAACATTACAAAAGAAACAAATACCAATGGAACAAAAACACAACAGGTCAATTTCCACCAACTGAACAAAAATGATAGGGTAATTAAATATGCCATGTTCTCATCATATTTGCTTTAAACTTATACTGTTAATCATATTTATTTCTTCATACTAATTGACTCCTACAAATTAAGTTGGCATCTCATTCTATTGGGGAAATATCAACCTCAAACCTCAAAGCAGGCCTACTCATCCCTTAACAAGCGACATTTCAATCTAATTCAACAAATGTAGTTTTATGTGATTTCTATGACACCTTTAGTTGGAATTACTAACCTAAGAATCCTGATGCTATGCAGATCAAAATGGAATGATCATATTATAGGCCTATGTTAAAGTGAAACCCCACTGTCCTTTGCAGATAAATTAACTAAAACAAAAGAAGTTGCACCTTGTCCACCTTCATTTTTTTTTTCACTCAAAACCCCACTTCAAAGAAAAACTACAAAAATGTCCCTAATTGATCATATATACGCAAGAGAATTGAATAAAGGTTGAAACATTTTTTCCCGTTGATGAATGCACAACAAAGAAACATGGCAGACACTTCTAATGGAAGGGTTAGCATTTGACTGAGGAGATATTTATTACCAGTTTTCCACAGGTATTTTGATCATCTCAAGAGAGTTTGACAGATATCTTACCAGATTTTGTCATATCAAGATGGATAATCCGTGCAGTGTAATATGTCCCTCTTGTGCTTAGCTCTTGTACACTGAATCTACACAACCCTTCGAGCACAACAATGTATGTGACCCTCCCACTTGGTTTCTCCACTCCTCGACAAATGTAAGGCTCGGGTTGCAACCCCCCTAAAAGAAAACCCAGAATTATTAACCAACAAAAATTAATGATGACGAGCACCAAAACAATGTATCTTTGCGGGTAGATAATCTTATTTATGTCATTCTATACACTTATATATACCTATTATGCCAATGAATAACTTCATGTTGATTCTTGCCATTGAGTTTGTGGGAGTCAGAGGTCTCCTCTTGGTTTTTCGAGCTTTGCTCTCCTGAAGTAAATAAATCCAAATCAAGTCGTCTAAATCTCAACATTTTAACAAAGCGGTAAATTTAAAATGAGATAAGAGATGTTAGCATTAGCTGAAAATTTTACAGTTACCAATACCAGTATAGTTTTCAAGAACTGCCTTAAATTATTCTTTTTTGAATAATACACGTTTACAAAACAAGGGTGCATTTTCCATAACAAACGTAGTTGAAAAAATAGTGGATGCTGGTGTTGTGACCTACATGCCATTTTGTAACCACCAATTTTTCGTAAATAGTTAGTATAATTATCAAATTATCATTGTTACTGCATTCCAAATTTAACACTAAACAAAATTAGATTGACAATATGCTCCGGTAATCACCTGGAGATGGCGTGGGACCGGCCTCCGCAGAATCACGAACTGGAAGAATACCAATTAATCTTTCTCCTCTCTGCCACAATTCTTGTTCTACTAATTTCACACTGATAGATATTCCAATTAATATCTGCAAACGGGCTCCTATGTGCAAAAATTTA
This sequence comes from Fraxinus americana, assembly GCA_035079005.1. Classification (NCBI taxonomy): domain Eukaryota; kingdom Viridiplantae; phylum Streptophyta; class Magnoliopsida; order Lamiales; family Oleaceae; genus Fraxinus; species Fraxinus americana. Next base: position 34,349,114 of record CM068709.1, on the reverse strand, counting down.
TGTGAAAGAGGGAAGAATATGAAAAGGCGATTTTTAGGGCTTCCTTCTTTGACTCTCTTGGATCCGGAGCTGCAAAGAAGGCTACTTTTAGGAGCAGCAAGGCGAGGCGAGGCGAGGCTCCAATTCCCTGTCGGTAGTATCGCCCGTTTCCTCGAGGCCGGGAAGTACGCCTCCTGAAATTATCAGGTAAAAACTTAAACTCCTGAAATGCCCACGGCTCACCTGAGGGGCAAATCCAGCCACCAGTCCGTTCGAAGCAGTGGCGGAAGATTCTGAAACCAAAACGACAGAACACGTCGTTCGCGGAGCCGACGACTTTCTCCTCGTCCTCTCGGCCTTGCCCGTCGTCACCCGTTGAGTCACCGTGTCGGTAGCAGCAACTGCTGCGGTGCTCACTCTGCTTCGGCCTTCCATTTCGAATGGAAATCATGGAATCAATCAATCAATGGAATTAGGAATTTAGGAAGGGTGGGATTTGCGATTTTAGCTTCAGTTCATAATTTGGAATCTGATTGGAATTTGGAGAGAATTGGATTTGGATTATTGATTTGGGGGAAATATCATCTTCGCGCGCACGGGGAGCAGTGATCTCCCCGTGCGTGCACGGGGAGAAACAAACTCCCCGTGCGCGCACGGGGAGAAGTGTAACTCCCCGTGCGTGCACGGGGAGGATTTTTTTTTTTTTTGTTAATATTTAAAATTGGGCAAGAAATTTTTTTTTTTTTAATATTTAAAATTGGGCAAAACAAAATAATTCCAACTAAACATTCATGCAATTATAACACTTTCTTATTTCAATTAAATAAAATCACAATAGAATTAACTAAATATCAGGGGAGTTCAAAACTCCCCGGCGCACGGGGAGATGGAATCTCCCCGTGAACATGGAACACAATTATATTTACTTAAAGAAATACTAAACATGCAAAACTAATAATAATACGAACGAAAATAACTTCTAGGTATAAATACTTACAGTAAAAATTTATGTTCTGCTGCAATACCAAAACTTCAAAATTTAGTCGTACAAACTGAACAACATAATGGAGTAAAATAAATATTTTCAAGATTTATAGATCAACATAATGATATTTTTGCATCCTAAATATACAAAAAACAAAATTAACTATACCTAAGTACTTACGAAAATCTTAATCATGTAACACAATTGTATTTATTTAATGAAATACTAAACATGCAAAATAATAATAATAGAAACTAAAATAATTTTTTACATATAAATACTTACAATAAACAGCAAGGTTAAGAAATTCTCGATGATAGAATAAATTTTTCTTCATTTGTTCTCCTATATAAATAGAATAATCTCTTCGGCCGACTACAAAAATCAACCGACTAAAAAAATATCTTTTCATTCGATCTTTTAAGTGAAGGAGAAGGAGAAGGAGAAGGAGAAGGAGAAGGAGTGGAAAAAAAAAAAAATATTTGTTAGCCTCCCCGTGCGCGCACGGGGAGATCTTGTGTCCCCGTGCGCGCACGGGGAGTACGTAACTCTCCGTGCGTGCACGGGAGGAATTTTTTTTTTTTTCTTTTGCTTCACGGGGAGAATCGTTCTCCTCGTGCACGCACGGGGAGATGACATGTTTTTTTTAATTGTCTTTCCTAGTAAATTTTTCAACGATTTTTTTATCTGCATAAATCCAAGTATAATTTTATCTAAGTATTATTAATTTATTAATTGTTGTAATTTAATTAGTAAAAAATTAATGTTGACACCCCAGTAATAATATTAATAATACTAAAATGATGTAAAATGATGTGTTGATGTGTTGACAAACTTATTAAGTTAACCTAATATGCATAGAGAAATACTAAATCTATACAGACAAAATTAACTATACCTAACTACTTACAACCTAAACCATGCTGAAAAAAAAATTAAAATAAAAAAGCAAAAATATAACAACAATGAATAGAAATCTACCAAATTGTTTTGTCACTTCACAGTGTTTGCATTTAGTGCATTTGCATGTTATATTATATATATAGTGTAGGAAGTAGCAAAATACATACGGAAGTCGGTTGTAGATAATTTTTTTTAATTAATGAAGGCGGCAAATTTCACCGTCGAAGCTTGAAGAATTTAGTACATAGTGGCAAAATTCGTATAGTGTGAGCAAGTGGGTTGCAGATAATTTTTTTTAATGAATGAATTAATAATTAAGGCGGCAAATTTCACCGCCAACGCTTAAAGAATTTAGTCAACAATAGTGGCTGAGAAGTGATATTTCACGGGGAGATTGACTCTCCCCGTGCGCGCACGGGGAGTATTCATCTCCCCGTGCTGCTGGGGAATGTAAATTTATATTTTTCAAAACGACAAAATTACTGCTTCAACAACTAATATAAACATTTAAGTCACTAACTCAAATATTTACGAAATCAAATCGAAAGAAAAATATGACAAAGAATGCATAGCCAGAAACTACAATTAATGAACTGACTTTATGAAAATTTAAAATTTGCAGGACTTCTTGCACTTTGGTTATCAATAAAGAATTAGTTTCATCATATTTCCTTCATTTCTTTTTACATTGCAACTTACAAACGTGCTTCATTTCTTTTTACATTGCAACTTACAAACGTGCTGTTACATAACCCCATATATCACATAACTATAATCACTAATTTTCATTAAGAAAACTGAATATTGATTGCAGTAATATCCCAATTAACATAGGTAAAAGAGTAATTCTACTTACTTCGATGCACGGGCATTTACAACGGAGTTTTTTTCCCGAGAAGGTAGAGCGGATATCTTCTTCTTGGCGCGACGGACCTCAAGATGGTTAGTCTAGAACTAAATCAACTACAGACCAGTAATCGAGAAATTTTTTTTTTTTTTGTTAAATCTTTTCTTTTAGAGGAATTTTTTTTTTTTTGTTATAAATCTTTTCTTTGAGAAAGAGGAAACTGTGTAGAAAATGTAAATGTATTTGCATGCATGTATATATAGGGCAGAAAATGTAAGTCGGCAACTTTATTTTTTTTTGGATTTTGTGTGTTTTTTATTGATTAATAATATGTTAGTCGGTCATAAAATATCAACAGAAAATACGGCGGGAAATGTAAGTCGTCTACAAATGAAAGTAAGTCGGTTAATAAAGTGGGCCACAAATCATAATCTGAAACCAGTTTAAGTGTGAAAACAAGGGTGCAAAAATGAACAGTAACTTTTAATAGAGTAGTGAAAGTAAGTCGGTTAATATAAAGTCGGCCACTAACCTGAAACCAGTTTAAGTGTGAAAACAAGTAACTTTGCTATCCCCTCTTTTAATAGAGTAGTGAAATGAATAGTGATTTTGCCATCCTCTCTGTTAATAGAGTAGTATTTGAAAAATATCAACCGACTACAAAAATACAAAAACATTCATGGACAACCGACTACGAAAACATTAATTGAAAGTATTACAAAGTCAACAAAAAACGCTAGTTCACTGTAGGCGTTACTGTAGCGAAACCAGATATGAAGTGATCAAATGTGAAATCTCATGTGCAAAAATGAATAGTGATTTTGCCATCCTCTCTTTTAATAGAGTAGTGATATAACAACTCCCCACTCCCATCAACTCTCTCTCTCTCTCTCTCTCTCTCTCACACGGGGTGTTTTAAGGAGTAATGTTATTCATTTTCAATGGGGTTACAAATACAGTTTAGGTGACTCTAAATGATAGGTTTAAATGAAAATGTGAAATTAAATGATTTATTTAATTTCACATATCTGGGGCGGAGCCAGCCCGTTGAATTAGGGGGTCCTCGGATTGAAGGGGTGGGGGCTCACGGGGGTTCTGCTATCCCCGAATTTTTTTTTGAAATATTACGTGTTAAAATAAGGAAAGTTGGTACTTTGTAATAGAGAAAGGAAACAACGGAATATAAATTAATGTACGAAAACTTAACAAAAAAATCAAGAAACGTATAAAAGAAAGCACTAATTTTTAATTTAACAAAATCATACCTTATTACAAGTGTTCCTTTCGAATTCTCATACTTTGAGAAATTAATGCCAATGCCAAAAGCTTGTATAATAACGTGTATACTTCATTTTTTTTGTCACAACCAACTTTTGTGCAAGTTCACAAAGACCTTCTAATTCTACAAATTTTGGATTAGTTAGGAGATAACTTAAAAAAAAAAAAAGTAAAAAAAAAAAATTGAGCCCAAAAAATATAAAAAAAAGTTTTTGTCAAAAAATTGGGGGAAGGGGGGGTCCAAGACCCCCCCACCTCCGCCCCTGCACATATCATTTAATATTACATAAACTGTGTTTGTAACCCTAGGGATGAATGACATTATTCTTTAAGAAGTTCAAATTTATGAAGGCACATTAAGATGGGTATGGTTATCGTGATATCTTTGCCATTAATTCTCTTTTCGATATGTCCTGGTTTTGGGTGTTATTTTCTTGGTAGAGCGAAAGGGAGACAAGAAGTCTACACCAATGCCCAGGTTTTTGGGGCCCCTGCTCCGCCACAAGGTAGTGGTGGGCCGATTCTCAGGTTTTTGGGGCGCCTGCTCCGCCACCAGGTAGTGGTGCGAACGATTTTCATACTTCTTCTCCGCTGCCCTAGTTCAAAGTAGACAATTCCGACAAAGTTTAAGGCGTCTGCAAGAATAAACTCAATTTTGCGTTGTATTTTGTAGAAAATCAGTGGATTTTGAGTGAATTGTTTTGAAGTATTTTTGTATTGTTTGTTAATATTTTCCCCATTCTATTTATATAGAGCGAGTTTCTTTATTTTCTTGTATCAATTGTATAGTCATGTTTTTCATTGAAAATATTTTGTTTTGTCTTGTTCGTTTACTGATAAATTATTGTTTAATTTGATTAGTTATAACCAACTTTACTATTTCCAACAATAGTTTACAACTAATTGTTTATAAATTAAATAATGGTGAACTTCGAAAGTTTTTGGAAAAAAATATTTTTTCAATAACATCAAATAAGATTTCTTAATCGATGTGAAAAAACAAAATCAATTTGGGATTCTATTTATTTTTTATTCAGACGGGATGGTAGGGTGACTTACAATCATGCTAGGGTGCCAGAAAGAATTTGACACCTTAAATAACATACACTCACAGTTGAGAGTAGGTGGGAGTTTGCATTTTATATTCACGTGAGTCCCATGAAAGGGCCCGTGCACATGTGAGAATAAGTCATTCAAGATGTCAAATTCTTTCTGGTAACATGGCTTAATTCAAATATTTTTCACCGTGGAATTGTTTTGTTGAGCCTGCAAAAGCGTTTCCTTTTTAAAGAGATTCAAATATTATGCGACTCAAATAATTCAAATATTATGTGAACTCTGTAGGTTTGAATATAATTGTTCCATCAATCAAATTCATGTCTTACATAAAAATATACCCGGCATATTTATTACGACCAATATCATGATGTTAGTAATTTATCACAGAAAGGCATTAATCATTTTGTTTTATAAATCGAATTAAAATACTTTAATTATATATCCTGCATTTTAAGCTTAGCCAAACTAGACTAGACACTGTTTGATAGTGATTAAAATAAGATTTTTAGTGAATTTTGATAAAAGTTGATGAAACGTGTAGTTGAAAATTTGTGAATTCCATAAAATTCGTGGCATGGGCTAGGTTTCTAATCATATTTGACTAAGGGTGCGTTTGATTGTAAAAATAGAATTTGGATGGAAAGAAAATGAATTTCAGGGAATTGAATTGTCATAACTTGTTTTATTGAGAATTGTTAATTAATTGTGTTTGATTGATATAATTTTTCACTTGGAAAATATTGATATTTTGGATCTTTTGATATTCGTTTGGCTTTATTTTCATGAAAATTGTCCATTAAAAGGATATAATTTGTTACAATTGGAGATAAAATTTGTTTTCATTACAAAAAATAATAATAATGATAATAAAAGAAAAAAGTTGCCTAGAAAAAGCTTTTCCCACCTCAAAAATCAAGAAAAATGACAAAAAAGGGGTTGGGTGGAAAACCATTTGTCAAGAAAATTTTGCCTATCAAACAAGTAAAAATGTGGAAAATGGAAAAGAAATACTATCAAACAGGGTATAAGATGACGAGTTGACAAAATTGTTTAATCTTATTTGACTGATCAATTATAGTTCTGGAAATGGTGACTGGCTTGTCCAAATTAAACGTCCTTCCCGCAACGCATTTAAGACTCTTATTTCATGGTCATGAAATTAGTAGTGGAATGCTTGGAGCATTAGCAGATTAGGTGAATAATTAATTCGTCATTTTAAATGTAGTGACATTTTAGAATGATATAATTAATAAATATCATTTAATTGTCAACTATATCTTATGTCCTCAACTTTTTTTCAACGCATTTTTATCTTTAACCATCCGTTAATTAGTAAATGTCTGTCATACGAATTCTACAAAGAAAAAGAAAAACTAAAAACATAAGTGTTACGAATACAACGTGTGAACTGAGCGGCAGTCTACTTTTGCAACAAAGTGACAAACACATTGAGACGTCAATTGGGTTACTCAGAATGTATTTGTAACAGTTCATGACTTGTTTGTCCATCAACATTCAACATCAAGTTTCTACTTTTGCATGAATAAGTTTTCTTCTGGGCGCGTAAGTTTTTCCATTTTCTGATATGAATAAAGAGGCTGGGGTTGATGATCATAGACTTATTTTCACAAGTTAAAGCAAGGTAAAAGAGAGAACATTAGATTACCTGCTGTTACTCTTATGGCTCCAGCTCCAAGATTTCACTCACAATCGCTCATCACTGTTTCGCTGTTCTTTTCGTCGGTGGTGGCTTTAATTTCTGCCAAGATTTCTTCCAACAGATACAGTAAATGGCAGACTCTAAGCGGTAAATTCAATTTTTGTAGTTTTTACAGAATTTGTTGGGTTGAAGAACAAAATGTGAAAAAATAACTGGAACAGTAAATTAATTAAATTTCTGGTTAAATAGTTCGGGAATACATTGAGATTCTCGAATTGTTTTATAAAAAATTTGCTGATGCCCTCTACTGACGTGAAGCGACAAGAATTAACCAGGTACATCTTTTGTTTATTTTTTTCAGGGATTTTTTTTAGATAATTAAGATTTCTTCAAAGCTGATTACAGAAGATATAAGTTTTCTTTTGAATGAAAATTATTAATTTCAAGAAAATGACATTACTTTATGATATAAGTTTTTTGTTATCTTTTGAATTCTGATTGGTATTATGGTGAGGTTGTGATGAATTCTAGAATAAGCTAATGGGGAATTAATATTTTAATTCTATGTGATTGTTGATCTCTTATTCAGATGCTCTGTTGATTTTAATAGTCTCTAGAATTTAGGACTTCCCTGTCCCATTTAAGGAAACTAGAATCTCAAAATAGATTTTCTTGTGTCGTTGCGTGAATTTATAGATCGATAAGAAGGAAGACTTTCCTTTTCCTTCTCTCTTTTTCTTGATACTCATCAATTCATATCATCATCTATTGGTTTACTTTTGTAGGAAATGCGCCATTAGTAGTAGCCCGTGGTGGATTTTCTGGACTGCTTCCTGATTCTAGTGAGAGTGCTTATCAGTTTGCTGTGTCCACTAGCTTATCGAATTTAATCTCCTGGTGTGACGTACAACTTACGAAAGATGAAGCTGGAATATGCTTCCCAGATGTTAGGCTCGACAAAGCTTCAAACATTGACAGGTTCTTCCCGAACATGAGTCGTACCTACATTGTTCATGGGGACTCTAAGCAAGGATGGTTTTCTGTGGATTACACCCTCCATGACTTAGAGAATGTCAGCTGTAAGTTTATGTAATCGAATGTCATCCATTGTTCATTAACCTGAATATCATTTAATCTTTATACTTCTAAAAAGATGAAAAAAGTATTCTATTTATGTAATCTGAAGAAGGAAAATCATTAAAATTAATTTACAATCACTCCCAATTGTACATGAATTAAATTATTATAGTATTGTTATGCATGGACTTGTAACAATTAAGTGACTGGTGGATCTACTGCGTCTAACCTGCCTCAAAGCAAATATTCCAAGACTGTATCAAAATGTTGATAAAAAAGCTGAAACCCCTGCAGATTAGCTCCTCTAAAGGTGCAGGACTTACATAGACGATGTGCTCTTTGATGTATCAACAAGTTTCGTTTTTCAATTTCATATCTTCTAAAAAATCCATATAGTAAGAAAGAAAAGTGCACATTAACTACTTTAAGGGCACAATTCGTTGTGAATTTTTTCTTAATTAATAATTTATAATACTTGTCAAGTAAACATACTTCCTTACTTCCATATTTAGGGGGTGTTTGATGGATATTATTGAGGCAAGAATGTATTTTAAATAGTGATATGATAGAAAATATGTGGTTAAAAAGTAAGAAAAAGTTATTGATGTGATGAAAAATATTATTTTATTGAAAATGTGTGGTTAAAAATGAGTTATGAAAAAATGTATTTTGAAAGAATGTGTGTCAAACAAGGGCTTAAGAAGTTAAGAGTTCGAAAGACTTGCACCTTGAGTCTCAAAAAATTTCTCTTCGCCTTGTCATGCAAAAGATGATTTGCCCAACACTTGGGGCTCTTTTGAAAGCTTAGCAGTTAGCACCAAAGACCTTTTGCCTACAAATTATTGTGCCATTTAACTGGTTTGGACCTTCATATCTAGTCTTTTCATGAGAGATAAGCACTGGCTTTATGGACCTGGTGGAGCTGACCTATGTTAGCTCGACTGTCAGGCTCCATATTATATATGATCGTCTTTATTCTGAAAAAATGTTGCCGAGGACTGGTGGAATTGGGTCCATTTCTTAGAATCTAAGCCAGAAGATTGATTTCATCCACTCCAGAGCAGTTTGAATTATGATGTTTTTAAATGAATCCTAACTGTATTTTGTATTCTTGACAGTGAAACAAGCCATTGATTCTCGAACAGATGGTTTTGATAAGAATTTACTTCCAATTCTTGAGGTCCAAAAGGTGGCTAATATCTCCAAACCATCCTCATTATGGTTGAATATTCAGGTCATCATCAATTCTTTAAATTTTTACTTAGCATTATGATGTATTTCATTGCATATAATTCCTTTTTATCTTTATTTCATAGTTTATGGTGTCCTCATCGATCTCATTTCTTTAAAAAATTATGTTTGCAGCATGATTCTTTCTTCAGTCAACACAATCTGAGTATGAGGAAGTTTATAATATCTGTATCTAGAAGTGTTCTAGTTGATTATATTTCATCACCAGAAGTGAACTTATTGAGAAGTATCCAGGCAAGATTTAGACGAAGTTCAACAAAGCTCATTTTACAGTTCCTTGGACAGGACGACATTGAGCCTTCAACCAACCAAACATACAGTTCTCTTTTAAAGAACCTTACATTAATCAAAATGTTTGCCTCTGGTATTCTTATACCCAAAAATTACATATGGCCTGTAGACCACAGTCAATACTTACAGCCTCATACCTCTGTCGTTCTAGATGCTCATGAAGAAGGTCTAGAGGTTTTTGCATCAGGATTTGCAAATGATGCGACTTTTGCTTACAATTACAGTTATGATCCAGTAGCTGAATATTTATCCTTTATTGACAATGGCAACTTTTCTGTTGATGGCGTGCTATCTGACTTCCCAAATACTCCATCTGCAGCCATAGGTGAGCTAAATCCACTAACCTTTTATTTTAGCACTCTTTGACATTCGGTTTCTATTCTGCTTTAAATGATTCATGTCTGCAAGTGTATAGAAGTAATCTGATTTTGATGAATCGAATGGTCATCTGCAAGAAACAAACAATAAGAAAGGACATTGATCGTTTCTTTTTTGTTTTTGTTTTTATCTTTCCTTTTATAGGGTTTTATGGATTCGAACCCCTTGTTTCTCTCTTAGTACCAGCATTGCCTAGCCTGTTGTTCGTGTTCTCTATTCATTTTATCAATCTACTGGAAATCCCCTCATGTCTCTTTTTGATATCTTAAATTTGCGTCCCCTCAAAGATTTTCCCATTTAATGACGTTAAAGTTCAAAACAGAAGATGTAGCTCTCAAGATAAAATAAATGAGAATCCATAAATTGGAATTTGGAAGAGAACTGTCACAATTTCCATTTCTTTTCGATGTCCAACTTGTAGGTTGATAATTTAATTGATCCAAAGCTATATCATCATTTATGCATAACAAAATTCTTAGCATTTTTTATTTGAGTTTTCATTTCTTTCCTCCAGAGAACTAGTTTCCTAGTCTTGATTGAACAGTCATCACTATCAGCTTCGTTAAAACATATTTGATTTTTAATTATAATTATTATTTCCTATATCTGCTTTCTATTCATGTTGAGGTTCTTTGAAATTGCAGATTGCTTCTCTCACATGGGGCATAAGGAACCATTGGAGGGTAATATTTTCAGTTACACATGATATTGTTATATAATTGTGTCCTTTAGACTTCTTTGAAGACAGAATATCTCTCAAGATTGACAAGTTTCTCCCACTCTTCCCTTCTTCCAGCTAAGATTTTGATTATTTCATCTGAGGGTGCTAGCGGAGACTATCCTGGCTGTACCGATTTGGCATACACTCGAGCTGTTTCCAGTAATGTTGATGTTCTTGACTGTCCCATCCAAATGGCAAAGGATGGGATACCTATTTGCTTGGGCTCTATAAACCTTATGGACCGTACAACCGTAGTTCAATCATCTTTTAGCAACCTTTCTACTTATGTTCCTGAACTTGGCACAGGGAATGGGATATTCACCTTTAACCTCAACTGGAGCGAAATTCGGAGATTGACTCGTAAGTTGAAACCAACTTTCTTCCCTATATGTATCCTCAACTCATCGGGGCTGATCCGAACTGTTTATCGCTTTTAGCTTGCCATTACTTTGAAATATGTGCACATAGCCAAAGAAGGCAGCTAATCTGCATCTAGTTTTGAACTTCAGGAATTCTCTTTTAAAAAAAAAAAAAATCTGTTAAACATTGTTCTAGAAACTCTAGTTTTCCAAAAAGGAGTCTTCAGTAGTGCGTTGTAGCACCATTGCTAAATGATATTTCATTTTTCCTTAAAGAAAAAAATCTCTTGGTTGCATATGGTTTTTATGGAAAATGATATGAGAAAAAGAGCAAGAATAGGCGGTCACATGTCAATTGAAAACCATTCTATGAAAGTTGTTTTTGTTATCTAATCATTTCACATAAATTATGGTTCTTGCTCGTGTGCATTATCACATACTCTATCATACAAGGATCCATTCTACGAAAAAGAGAGAATACATTCTTTGCCCTTGAAAGGTTTTAATATGTTCTATTTTGTTGCAGCGGCTATATCAAACCCATGGTCTAATTTTACTTTGTACCGAAATCCTAAATTCAGAAATTCCGGAAAACTCATGTCCTTATCTGACTTTCTGGCTTTAGCAAAGTACTCACCTTCTGTTTCTGGTGTCTTGATCAGCATAGAGGTGAGTTTATGTGTTCTGTTTCAGATTCTTATCACATAAGCAAAGCTTATCACACGTGATGTTGGAAACTTAAATAAGTAATTTTTCCATGTGTTGAGACTTTCATTTGACATACTTGAGAACTTCTATTTTCATCAACTTCGGGGTTCCTCTTAAAAGTTACAGAATATTTATGGAGAAGACAATGGCATATTTTTAACTCATGTTCAAATCCAGAGAGCAATATTTAGGATAATGACGTGCTTCGACTACCGTTTAATATATTATTTTTTCCTTTATCCGACCCCTTCTCCACCCATTCAAATAAGGAATAAATTGTATCTTCTCTGACTTGAAATTCATTATGTGATGAACATGAACTTTGCGACTCCAAAAAATGAAAATCACTTTTTCAACTGAAAGTGTGTACTTGCTTGCAAATTTCAACTCTATTCAACTTAAAACAAAATCCTAGCCTGCATTTATTCCATTGAACATGATACTACCAAGTAAAAATTTCATTTAGCAAAGTTATTGTTGTTTTTGGCATATGAAATTATATTTAAAATAAATGGCAAATGTGATGGCAAAACTTTAACTCTGAGGTAACACGAGTGTGTCTGTGTGCGCACCATGCATGGATAATTATTTTAAATTTTAAGATAACAATATGTAAAGACGTAGAAAAGCGAATTATGTGGATTGACATTAGGACTGATTTGAGGAATCCTCAATTTTCGAAGTATCAGCTATTCATTTGATAAAACTTATATTTTATAGCAATCTTTTGTAAATATACCCTCGTAAAGAAGCCTAAATTCAGCTGAATGTGAAGTATGTCATTCAAAAAATAAAATTGTCATATAAGATAGATAGATATATGATTTCCCACTTTCAAGGAAATTATTAGAATCTCACATTGCTTGGAAAAATATAAATGATCCACTTTATAAGGTGAGGACAATCCTCCCTAATAAGCCGGTTTTATTAGGTGGAGTTAGGCCCAAAATCCTTTCTAACAGAAATTATTCCTTCTGCTTTGTTGTGCATCTTTAAAAACTTCATATGATGCTTTTTATTATTTAGCTTTAATAAGTCTGCTTGCATATCAAGTTTTCATTTTGCAACATTTGAGAAGCATATATAATTTGTACATAATAATATCCCGACTGTCTGAATTGGCCAAAAGGGTTGATCTCCAATTTATTGTGGTTTTTCCATGCAGCATGCAGCCTATCTAGCAGAAAAGCAGGGATTAAACGTGGTTGATGTAGTACTAAAATCCTTGAATGAAGCCGGTTACAATGATCAGACGATCAAGAAAGTGATGATTCAATCCACTGACAGCTCAGTTCTTGAAAAATTCAGGAAGAAAAGAAATTACGAGCTCGTTTACATGGTGAATGAGAATATTCGAGATGTCCAGAAATCAACCATCATAAAGATCAGGGAGTTTGCCAAATCTGTGGTGATCAGCAAAAACTCTGTCTACCCTGCTGATAAGGCATTTCTTACTAGTACCAGTGACGTGGTGCCAAAACTACAGGCATCCAATCTCTCAGTCTATGTGCAACTCTTCAGTAACGAGTTTTCATCTCAAGCATGGGACTTCTTTGCAGATGCCTACCTGGAAATAAATACATATGTTAATGCAATTGGCATTAATGGCCTCGTTACAGATTTCCCTGCAACGGCTGCTAAATACAGACGTAAGTTTACATATGATTTCCATTTATGTGTAATTGTGCCATTCTTTTACCATTTACAAACCGTTTTATTTGAGTTCGATTCATGAATAATGCTAAATGTACACTACTTCTTTTACATTGATTTTGAATTGCTTTTTTGAAAATTGAGGGCGGGAAAACTGTTTTTTTTAGACTGTCCAATGGTGTTTTGCCATGTGGTACAATATAAAAGATGATGCACATGCAGCATGATTGTCGATTCATAGTTTTCATGAAGTACTGGATGGATATTTTCCTCAAGATGCATGATTTTTTCACAAGCCATGTTATCTGTTCATATTTCAATTTCACTTTTCTAGTTTCTTCTTTTTTATTTGTTTATCAACTGAAATGCTGTGCTGCTCAATTATTCTCTAGCACATAATGAACATCTGATGTCTTGGTAATTCGACAGGGAACCGGTGTTTGGGGTATAAAGAGATTCCCTCGTACATGAGAAGTGTCCAGCCTGGCGAACTCTTCAATTTCATGATTTCTACGCCACCAGCTGAGGCTCCCTACCCAGTCCTTTTGGATGGCGATGTGGTCGAGCCACCTCTACCACCTGTTGCAGCAAAACGTTTACCAGCTCGCAGTAAGAATGGATCTCCAGCAGCATCTACAAGAACATATTTGTGTAGTGTTTCTCTTCTCCTCAGTGCTATTATGCTGTCCTAAAACCAATTGTGATACCATTTTGTGTTCTTCATATTACATTCAAGTGGCTGAGCTTTTCACATTGTATCTATACACAGCTTTAATCCCTGGGGAATAAAGTTATTATTTGTGTTAGATATTTTTCATCATTTTGCATGTGTTATCTTTTGTTTTGCGAATGTTTTGCCGCCCCGACTAGTGTTTGCCGCTACGCAACGAGGATCGACCTACAGATGCGTCCATTCATTTTAAGGGACACACATATTCAAAAGGTTGCCTCCATTTCTATATATTCTGGGCGAATTTTCATTTGCAAGACACATTAAAAAATTCGTTATTTTCTATTCTTCTCTCTTTTCTCTTAGCATCATCAGTTTCATTATAAAGTGTTTTCTTGGTTTGATCAAATAGTCACAATTTGAATCAAACGCCTCCATTGTATCCTGAGAGAGATTTTCTATCATACCCCAATCATGACTTTGTTGGAAAGGGGAGAAACATCTCTTAAAAGATAACGTGTTTCGTGCCTTGGAGTTCATTAGTTTTTTCCAGATTTTATTATATTAATCCAACAATTTGTTCTCAAATCTTTGCTACGGAGTGTTTTTTTTTTTGACAATATGTTTTATTGATGTAGAAATCCGGTTGGATTCTTCGATCAATAGAAACACATTTTTGTCTATGATTTTTTGTAAAAAGAAGAAGCAATCAGTTAGTATGGCCACCATACGTGACCGAAATGAACATTCGCGCTCTGAAAATCAGGTTAGGACCATATAAACACAAGAAAAAGAAATGAAATATGTTACATTAGAGTGGGATATCAAGTGATGTAGTAGGTCGGGAAGGTGGATGAGATGTCGAGTCAAGTAATAATTAACATCAACTATCATTCATGTGTTATACTTTCATTGTTAGCACTACATTTTCTGTGTGAAGATGACAATGATGCTACTGCTATGCTGGAATTGTTGACCAATTGAATGATTAAATTTGACTTAAATGGTGCAAAGTCGTTTTTCTATTAAGAAAGCCATGTTTTCTACCTTTTGAATGGATGCTTCAGATGTCATCAAGTGTCGCCCCACAACCGTTGGATTGAGACCTTCAGGTGACTCATTCAAATAGCATTCTAGGGTTTGGAACTGTACACTCTCTCTGATTTTCTCTCAACTATGCGACGTTCTTGTGTTTTTGACCTCACATTCTCTCTGCAAATCAAAACTCTCTTTTGATTTGTTGTTTTCTCAAATATTGTAATTTTGAGCGATACTATTTGATTAGAGTATTTTTTTCTTGTGTGAACATTGATTGTTGAGTGAAGGATGAGATATTGTGATTTTTAGTGGTTACTGTCTCAGTGTCTAGATTTGGTCATTCTTGCATTGGTTGTGTTCCATTCTAAACGATGGTTGCTTCAAGTGACTGAAGCACTGATGTATTTTGGGTTTTTGCCTTCGAGCAACATTTAATGAAGTTCTTTTACTTTACCGTTTTGGTTCGTTTATTCATACATATTTTTGTTTTACTTAGTTAATCTTGTTGAACCTCCTCCTAACAGTGATATCAAAGAGGTTGAACGGAGGTTCTTGACTCTGATTCTTGTAGATCTGAAAGCTTTGACACTTGTTTAAGCCGCTCTTCATTATTTCTTGAAACCCTAATAAAGGGATCTGGTGAGATTTTTTCTGTTTTACAGTTAATAGTACAGATTACGTGTTTATACTCTTTAAGTTCTCTGCACTTGTGTTTAAAAACCTTGATATGTGACTATTTTGGTAATTCCTTTGTCCAGAAACCTTATGAGTTGTCTGGAATCTGAGGGTTACCTTGATTTAAGTCAATGATCTTGATATAATCACTTTGCTGTGATCTTTATTGATGCATAATACATGCTAGCTATGATTTGTACATGATCTGTGTTGTATATTACATTGTAATTGTAATACTGTGAAACAATTTCTTGTGAAATAATTGAAGTTCTTTATAACTTGCAATTATTGTATATTCTATGTGTCTCTTGTATGGTGATACTTGGATTATTCTAAGTTGCAAGTACCTGCAAAGTGTCTGCCTGATCTGCATATATTCTTACTGCATTCAAAAATTTTTTTTTAAAACAAAATGACAAGTTCAAAATTGGAACTGGAAGTCTTTAAAGGTAAAGGAGACTTCAATTTCAGGCGTCAGAAAATGAAAGCTCTTTTATTACAACAAAAATGTACTAAAACCATTGATGAGTCATGACCAACTAATATTGAATTAAGTAAAGTAACTGAATAAGATGAAACTGCATGGAGCTCTATCTTTCTGCATCTGTCTGATAATGTAATTAGAGAAATTGGAGAAACTAAGACTGCTGCTGAATTGTGGAAAAAATTGGAAACCACTTATTCGAACAAAATCATGCCTAATAAGATCTATCTTTTGAAACAGTTATTTGGTTTCAAATTGGACCCATCTCTTGACCTAGAAACAAATATTGATAGATTCAACAGATTATCCCGTGACCTAGCTAACTGTGATGAGAAACTCTCAAGTGGACAGCTGGCCGTGATTTTATTAAATTCAATTAGTGATAAATATAAATATGTTAAAAATGCAATTGGATATGGTAGGGAAACTCTATCCACTGATGTAATCATTAATGCCTCAAGATCTAAGGAGATAGAGTTAAAATTTGAAAAGAAAAAATCTGTTAGTGGCATAAATTTGATGATGAAGTCTAAGTTTAATCCCAAGAATGTCAAATTTAACAAGAAACCTGGACACAAAAAGAAGGAAAATTTTAAAGAGCCCATAATAATGAGCCTAACCTATAATAATGAGCCCAATATTGATGAAGTGTATGTTGTTGTTAACATTCCACCATGTCAAGAATGGATACTTGACTCAGACTACACCTACCATATGTGCTCAAATAAAGAATGGTTTACAGAGTTTGAAAATATGACTGGTGATAAGGTTTTAATAGATAATCACATAACATGTCAAGTAAAAGGAATAAGAACTATCACTTTAAATGTAAATGGTGATAATAAACGGGTTCTTGAGAAAACTAGATATATTCCTGATTTACAAAGAAAACTTATTTTCTTGGGGGGTTTTAGATGATCTAAACTATGACATTTTGATTAATAAGGGATACATTAAAATTTTGAGAGACTCTCACTTGGTTGTTGAAGCTCCCAAGAGTCATGGTCTGTATATTTCACAAACAGATATTTTTTTGGATTTCACTTCAGCAGCAATCTCAATTCAAAATGATAAGTCACAAATATGACATAAAAGATTGGGCCATATTAGTGACAAAGGACTACAAATTTTGAAAAAAACAAGGTGCCTTCAGAAAAGATAACATTGAAAAACTCAGTTTATGTGATTATTGCATTTTAGGAAAGCATAATAGATTGCCTTTTTTGCCTGAAATGCATAAATTTGTGTCTATTCTTGAATATTTACATGCTGATCTTTGGGGACCAGCTTCTGTGCCTACACATACTGGCTTTGAATATTTCTTGTTAATCATTGATGAATTTTTTTAAAAAAACTGAACTTTTCTTTTAAAATCTAAATTTGACGCTTTTAACATTTTCAAAGAATGGAAAGCTTTGATAGAAAACCAAACTAATAAAAAGATTAAGGTCTTAAGAAATGATAATGGTTTGAAATTCTGCAATCTGGAATTTGATGAATTGTGCAAATTTTCTGGTATGTTAAGACACGGAACTGTGACACACACTCCACAACAAAATGGTTTGGTTGAAAGAATAAATAGAACTATTCTTGAAAAAGTGAGATGCATGCTTTTAAATTCTAGCCTGCCTAAAATATTTTGAGGTGAAATTGTTAAACTGCAAGTTATCCTATTAATAAAAATCCCCCTAGTGCTATACATTTTAAAACCCCTGAAGAGATGTGGAAAGAGAAACTTGTGACTTCAGTAACTTGAGGGTTTTTGGATGTGCTGCCTTTGCACATCAATATGAAGGCAAGTTAGAATCTAGAGCTTTTAAGTGTATTTTTTTGGGGCTACGGTGAAAGGGTTAAAGGGTAGAGATTATGGGTAAGGGAAATCAAAGGCTATAAAATCATATTAGTAAAAATGTTGTATTTAATGAGGATGATCTATCCTATGTTAAGACTGAAAACCAAAAAGAATCCTTTAATCAGACTGAAAATGTAGAAATGGGGGTTGAAATTGAGGCAGAGCAGTCTGATGATGAAACTCATCATACTGTTACATACCATGTTGAGAGAAATGAGGAAACACCTGATGATGGTGCTCTTGTTGATGAACCTGAAGCTGATTTAGAACCTAACCAGTCTTTAAATAACTATCAACTTGCTAGGGATAGGCAAAGAAGACAAATAAGGCCTCCAGTTAGGTTTGAAGAAAATGTTTCTTTGCTGTCCTATCAAAGTATGATTGAAGAAGAGCATGAATCTTTTGAAGAAGCTATAAATAGTAAAGATTCTAATAATTGGCTTGTAGCAATGCAAAATGAAATGTAATCACTTAAAAAGAATAAAACTTAAGTTTTGGTCAAAAGACCTGAAGGAAAAAGGGTTGTTGATTGTAAATTGATCTTCAAAATTAAAAGAGGTGAATAAAGTGAGAATGACATTAGATATAAAGCTAGACTTGTGGAATTACTTTACCCAAAAAGGAGGAGTTGATTTCAATGAAATCTTCTCCCCAGTTGTGAAATTCACAACTGTTAGGGTAATTCTAGCTTTAGCCACTCAATTTAATTGGGAGTTAGATTAATTGGATGTCAAAACAACCTTTTCAAATGATGACTTAGATGAAACTATTTACATAAAACAACCTAAAGATTTTGAAGTAAATCAGAAAGCCGACCCAGTTTGCCTTCTTAAAAAATCTCTATATGACTTAAAACAAGCTTCAAGTCAATGGTATAATAAATTTGACAATTTTTTGCTTGGACTTGATTTTAAGAGAAACAACTTTGACACCCGTCTTTACTGTAGAAGGAATGGTGGAGAAAACTCACTTTATCTACTCCTTTATGTGGATGACATGTTGCTTGCAAGTCATGACATAAAAGAGATAGAAGAAATAAAAGATAAACTAAAATGAGAATTTGAAATGGACTTAGGTCCTGTTAGAAAGATTTTAGGTATTGAAGTTAAGAGAAATATGAGAGAAGGCATACTAAGTCTTAGCCGAAAATCATAAATGCTGAAATTGGTAAATAAATTTTCTATATCCAATTCCAGAAGTGTGAGTTTACCTTTGACTAATCACTTTAAACTTTCAAATGAACAATGTCCTAAATCTAAAAAAGAATTTGAAAGAATGGCTAGAGTGTCATATTCTAATGCTGTTGGGTCAGTTATGTACCTTGTGATTTGCTACAGACCTGATTTGGCATTTTCTATTAGTGTTTTGACTAGATACGTGTCAAATCCCGGTGAAACTCATTGGGAAGCCATGAAATGACTTCTTAGATACATTAATGGTACTTCTGATTTAGAAATACAGTTCAGGAAACAATATGAAGTTGTTGTTTTGAGATGATTTACTGATTCAAACTATGCTGGTAATAGGGATAACAGGAAATCCACTTCAACCTACATGTAAACTCTGTGCAATTCCTGTATAAGCTGGAAATCCCAGCTTCAAAAGATTGTTGTATTGTCATCTACTGAGGCAGAATACATAGCTGCCACAGATGGCATTAAAGAAGGAATTTGGTTAAAAGGGTTATTAAATGAATTTGGTTTTGCTAAAAAAGTTGTTCTTTATTCAGATAGTCAATCTGCCATTCATTTAAGTAGAAATCACGTATTGCATAAACATATCTAAACATATTGATGTTAGATTCCACTTTATAATGGATATAATTTCCCAAGGGGTTGTGAAACTTGAAAAAATTTCTACTAACTATAACTCTGCTGATGTAGGTACTAAGTGTTGCCACTAAACAAATTTCTGGACTGCTTAACCTTGCTAAACATCACTGCCTGCCGATTTAAGGATCTGGTAAATGTGATGATGATGTCAAAAATGGAAGTAACCACTGGTGTAAATGAATGTGAATCATTGTACCAATGTGGAGAATGTGAAGATGGCACAATGATGCTATTGCCATGTTGGAATTATTGACCATTTGACTGATTAAATTGATTTAAATAGTGCAAAGTCGTGTTTCTATTAAGAAAGCCGTGTTTTCTACCTTTTGAACGGATGCTCCAGATGTCGCCAAGTGTCAGCCCCACAACCGTTGGATGGAGACCTTTGGGTGACTCATTTAAATATCATTCTAGGGTTTGGAACTGTACACTCTCTCTAATTTTCTCTCGACTCTGAATCATTTGTGTTTTTGACCTCACATTCTCTCTGCAAATCAAAACTCTCTTTTGATTTGTTGTTTTCTCAAATATTGTAATTTTGAGTGATTTCTATTTGATTAGAGTACTTTGTTCTTGTGTGAACGATTGATTGTTGAGTGAAAGATGAGGTATTGTGATCTTTAGTGGTTACTGTTTGAGTGTCTAGATCTGATCATTCTTGCATTGGTTGTGTTCCATTCTGAACGATGGTTGCTTCAAGTGACTGAAGCTCTAGTGTATTTTGGGTTTTTGCCTTAGGGCAACATTTAATGAAATTCTTTTACTTTATTGTTTTGGTTCGTTTATTCATACATATTTTTGTCTTACTTAGTTAATCTTGTTGAACCTCCTCCTAACATTCTGTTCTAGTTAGTTTTCGTAGATTTCTGCTGATTCTTTCCAAGAAAGTTTTCTTATATTGAATAAATGTTGAAAGCTTATAACAGATTACATGTTACAAGCTCTCGTCTTTGTTTGTTATTTACTTATTTCTACCTCTTTACCTTTATATTGCCGTTTTGTGCATTGATGACATCAATTTACACTATTTAACATGAAATTTCATGGTTTTGGATGAAAACCTTTATTTGCATCCATAGATAAGAAGCGAAAATGAAGTATTATAGGGAAAATTTTTGAAATTTTAAATGGTTACCAATCCATAAATAGGCACAATTTCTCCAATTTTGCTATTTACATCGGTTTTGCTCTTAAGAGGAGGGAATATGTGAAAATAGGCAATAAAGGTTTATAACTATGTGTAGGAAGCTAATCATAACGAGTATCTCGGACCCATATCTGAGCAGTCTTGTTCATCGCCACTCGAGGCAAATTCTGCTGCAATTGCACCCTCATCCGCTCTCTAATTTGTTCTTGTACTTGCCACATTGGCCCAATGGCTTCACGTCATGCAACGAGTCAAAACAGTTTGGGAAGTTGTAGTGTATTCTTATTTCTTACTTTGCATATTGTAGTACGACTATTCGTCCATCTTGACAATTTGCGCGCACTTGAAATGCACTTCAAACTACCCATTTTCGATGTCAACAAATTTAATTTTTTTGGTTGTGCATCTATTTTTCATGAACTATTATTAAATTTAAATATAGGTTACGTAAAGAGATGAGTTTGGATGGACACAAAAGAAGGGTCGAAGTGCTTGAGTTGTGATTATAGACGAATTCAGGATCGGACTAAATTTTTTTAAAGTCAAGCTAATATGTTAAAAAAAAAAGTTTTAATATACATTTAGGTATTGACATCTAGAAAACTATATATCAAGTGAAAAATAGATGAAAAACAATAAATGAATATTCGAAAAACTAACATAAAGAGCAAATAAAGAGTTTGCTGAAGTGTATAAAAAATTTAAAGATAATCTATATTATGATCAATATAGTTTTTAAAAATGAAGATTATCTTGAAGATGCTTTAATTTATGACAATATCAAATCAAGGGACAAGGAGTGCTCTAGTAGAAAAAGATAATTTAATTACATGGAATATTAACTAAGAAATTAGTTTTTTTTTAATTTAAAAGTAGTTTCATTTTTTGATGCTAAAATGTGACGCATTACATTTTAACCATCTTCGATAATTTAAGAGATCAATCTTCATGTAAAAAGAGAGAAATATGTGATTCTAATTGATCGTTGAAAGAATTTGGGATGTAGCGGTTATAGATTTTAGTCTTAGAGACTTAAGTTAGCAAGGTCAAAAATTGTCGAAGTTGAACGTTACGTTGAGAATTTTGTAAAATTTTTTTTTAGGGAGGAAATCACTCCTTTAGGGATTTGGAGGTCTAACACCACCGCATTCACTCCATTCAACTGTTACATAGCATGGAACTTGGGCCAACAATTGTGTTTTTCCTATTTTCAGGGGTTGATTGGGGACGTCATGTCGGAGTCATAATTGCTCATAGAATAGATTTCAAGCTGAGACTCTTTTTTTTTTTTTTTGGTGTGTTGATTATTTGATACAACTGACATTGCGTGTTAACCAAACAAATTCTATTATCAAGACGATTATCACTTCGATTCAGCCTCCTTACTGACCAAGCATTCCGTCCTGCGAGGAAAACATGGAGCCCATAATGTTAGAACATCTGCAATAAACTCTCTATTTTTAAAGAGCATATTTTATCATTTGGAGAGTATCTATAAATTTAGAGAGTTAAAATTTTGAAATAATCTAACAAACTCTTTATATTTAACACTAAATTTACTACTTCAAAAAAATATTTATTATTTTTGTTTATCTTTTATTTCAACTAACTTTTTTTAAGATTATTTTATTATTTTTTTACATTGAAAATTGAAACATTTTGAATCCATTTAATTATAGAGATTGAGTTTGGCACTCCAAACTCAACTCTTTAAATTAAAATATTAAATAAAAGAGTCTCTCTCATTATTATTTTAAATGTTGACTCTTTAAAATATCGAACATCTTTTGTTTAAAGAGTAGATGTTCTTAAATTGTGTTAAGTAATAATAAACGTCAAGGACAAAATTATAATTGATATAAACGTTGAAGACCACCATAATAATTTTCTTTTTTAAGAAAAATTCGCCAACTAAATTCCAGGGTGAAGCTTTTGAACTCAGATGCGATTTTGAGTTTAGAATTCAGAAAATCCTGTGCCATTGTTTGTATCCCAATGGAAACTGCTTTCCGTCCAATTTCACGCACTATCCTCTTTTGCGGCACAAAAAACAGTAGTAAATTGCACTATCGAGTGCCCACTAAATATCTCAGTACTAATTCTCTACCTTCACTCGCTCTCAGTTTCCCCAGAAATTATGCCTTCAATTTTGGGAGGAAAAACAATAGGAGGTTCCTTTTTAATGGGTTCATTAGTGCCTCTTCCAGCAGTTTTGAATTTAACCCATCTCAGCAACTCGCCGTTCTTCTTGAAGTTGAAGGGTCTCTCATCTTTTTATTTTTGCGTATTCTTATCTGTTGTGTGTGTGTTTATGCTGCTTTTGTGGAATTTAACTTTAGTATTTTTGTTTGTTCGATATTTTTCCGTATATAGCGTTTGAATTCAGTTTTTGGCTTAATTTGAGTCGGATTAAAACGTTAGCTGTTTTTTGAAGTATGTTACAGAAATTTGTAAGGGTCTGGGACTGTATGTGTATATTTATTGGAACATTAGAGCTGTAATCCGGGAAAACTATTTCACTCAAACTAGTTTTAATTTTTACCTGCTCCAAATCCCAATTGCAAGACTTCTATTAGACTGCTGCCAAAAAAAATAATAATAAAGACTTAACTGCAGCAAATTTGTTGTATTTGGCTTCAGATGGCAATATGAATTGCAATTTGGCCTAAATTTACTTCGAAGTTTGGGGTAAGGTTCAACTATGGAGATGTCTATTATACACCATCCGTTCTCAATTTTCTGATGCACCGTGAAGAAACTTGTAATAGAATGTTGTGTGGAAATTGATTGCAGTTCTCTGTTTCAGATACCTTTAGACCACTAGAAGTCTTTCATTTACAGTTAGTGTTGATATAGATACTTGTTAACAGTCATATCTGCATCCTGACACAGTACTGTAACTTTCACTATTGCTTGTGGATTTACTAGAAATTTCCGTTTCTTCAGGGTTTTAATGGATGTCTATCGCTTGGGTAATTGCCAAGCCTTCAATGTAGGTGCGGCATACGCTTTAAATTATATGTGCCGCTATCATTTCATTAATTTATTTCCATGACTGTGATTAAATGGGAATTACATCATTACAAGTCTCACATTTCTTTATTTGGCAAACTCAGCTTTCCGTAAGCTGGGATTAGACTGTGCAAATTGGACTGAACCAGTCTATCAAGACCTTGTAAGGTGTGATGTTTTACAATTATCCATGCATATAGTTGACTTTGGTTTTTTGTGTTTTTGAGGCTTTATTGCTCATTATTCAAAATTCAGTTTGCTGTAATTTTTCTCTTTTTCATTAGAACGGATAAAACAAGAACTCATGGAGGTAGTGTTTATTGAGATAATTGAAGGAATGCACTTAGATGGTTGGTGCATATTGTGCGTAGACCTAAAGAGCTCTCATCAAGAAGGGTCAAAGATATCTATTAATATGGTTACACAGTATCTGGTTTTACTGGACCTTTCAATTGATATAGGTTGGATCAAACGAAGTGGTGAAAAAATAATTTATGTAGCTAACCTTTTTTTTTTTTTTTTTTGAGGGGAGGGGTTGGCGGTAAAGGTTAGCATAGCTGTTACGTTCTTATCCTTGTGAAGCCTAAAATACTGAGTTTCTCGACACCTGTAAAGTCATGGGTTCAGAATTCATTCATTTAAAAGAACCATGGAAAAAATGTAAAAGATATCCTCAGACTGATCAAATTAGTAATGCTTGTATTCCTATAATTAAATTTGGTAACCTTTTGGGTTGTTTTCCCTTGCGTTGGTCTGAGAATAAAGAGTTTCAGGAATAATGTTCTTTTACCAATCTCTTTTATAGTAAGAGGATGGAAGAAAAATGATTGGAATATAAATGAAGAAACAAGAAGAATATGACAGCTGAAAAGAAATCCAGGCCAGAAATCTATGAGATAATACTCCTTCTATCACTATATTGTGTACAACTTTATACTCGTCTTCAAAATCTAATTACATTTATGTTTGGTGCTTTTCCTCTTCCTATACCTGGCTACAAGTTGGGGGTAAATAAATGTAATAAGTGTATACTCATTTTATATTTTGCCTTAAATTCTCTCCGTCACTTTTAGTCTTCCCTTACTTGGACATGCATATCTAAACCAAAAATTCAAGCATATCTGTCTTCTTCATAAAGGTTTCAATTACTGACTTATCTAGTACAAAGTACAGTCACAGATTACCGTTTAGTATGTTGTTGCTTCAAAAATTGATTCCTTTATTCTCAGGAAAAGTGCTGGGGATGAGGAAAGGATGTTAATCTTGTATTTTGACAGGGTGAGCTCCTGTACTTATATTTAGGGTAGTCCAAATGTAATAATTCTTAAATTCTTTCTCAACTTCAACTGATAGTAATATATTTTTTTTAATTCCTTACAGATTGGTTGGCCTACCTCAGTTCCTACAAATGAGAAGGGAGCTTTCATGAAACGCGTTCTTCGAGAGAAGGTACCAAATGATGATTACAAGTTCCCATCCACATCTCTCTGTATCATCCACCAACTCATTTTTTTCTCTGGTCTCTCTTTTTCTCTTTAGATTTTCTCTAGTTCTGACCTAAACCTTAGCTCAGAACTAGAGAAAATCATTATTCCATCTGAAGACTCGATTTTCCTTCTGGTTAGTTTTTGTATGCACATGCATATGACTGCATCTTTTATGGAGAAATATTACTTGTGCCTGAAGCCAAATGACACGAGAGTATATAGTTGTATCAAATTTCCAACATTTCATTAGTGTATCTCTCACTTTATATTTTAACCACAGTAAATATTGTTTCCAGAAGTGGCTTAATTATTAATTTACTGTCTGCAGAAGAATGCTCTGGATGATCTTGTCATGTCAAAAGCTTTCCCTTTAAGACCTGGTGTTGTAGAGTGAGTAATCTGATTCTGTTGTGATTTAACCTGGCATGTTTTGTGCTCAAGACTGTTTTCTTCATCAGAGTTCTTGGCAACTCTGGTTCTCCAATCTTTGCCATCTTAATAAATACAAATTAGCTCCACGTAAGGGGTTTAGGCCTTCATAAAACCTATACCATTAGCAATGGCAATTATCCTTAAAACTGGAGAATGGATAGCATCTTCACAAATATGCCTCACTTGTTTCCCTGATAAATTGCCCTCCTCTTACAATTTTTACTGGTCAGCAGTACCACACTAAGAATTTAACACTGTCATTTGCAATTATTTATTTATAATATCTGGTCGATCTTCTTTGTAATGTGATTGTTACTTGTATCATGTGATCCCTTTACTGCAGGTTCATTGATGAGGCATGTAAAGAAGGTGTACCTGTGGTCTTTTTAACGGCCTACAGTACAAGTGGAGAAAAAATAGCAAGGTTTGTGTCTGATCACTGAAAATATTTAAGCAGGGGTGAAGCCAGAAAACCTGGGGTTTTTTTGAAAGAAAACTAAGGGGTGAAGTGCAAAACAGAGGTCTGTCCCCCGCGAGGGGAGGGGGTTCCCTCACTCTCCCAGCTGTACACTAGCTTTGCTCGTGGGTGAAAGGATATATTTTTGTATTAAGAGAGGCCAAACTTTGTGCCTATGTCTATTAGAATGGTCACTACTTCGGGGTCTCTTAGTATGTATAAGTATATCAAATACGTGCAGATATTAGGTTTTGTTTGAATGGGGGCAATCAATACAGTATACAACAGTAAGGCCATGGCATCATTTGGCAAATTGCTGATATTCTCCCAAGAATAGACATGCTCCACTAGTGCTAGTCTTCCCTTGTTAACAAATCTTAAGATGGACTATTTAATGTAATTAGCCATATGTTTTCATTTTTATTTTTCTTTTTTGGTTATTCATCGGATACCTAGTTTTTACTACATATTTGGGTCTTATTTTTTGGCGTTATTATGTCTGAAAATGACCTAATAGCTGATCCTTAATGATGGTCCAGCTTCATCCATATGAGAAGTGATTCTCTCCTGGTTTTCCATTTCCCTTCTGATGTCGGTACTATGATTGACAACGGAGACATTATTGTTATCATGTTATGTATTACTTGCATTGAGTGAGGGAATCCTAAAATGGCTGCGCCAGGCACATCACTTTTTTTCTTTTTTTTTTTTCCTTTTTGTGTGTAAAATTCCTCAGTCTTACACGGCTATTGAAATTGCTCGAAACTGGCAAATCACTTTTTCATAAATCTAGAAATTAACACAGCTATTGATCACGGCTAAATTTGATTGAAGATCTTATGACTTAATGTGATGCATTTTCATTTTACCTTTGTGACATCAAGTTTTTGTAGTCTTGGCCAGGTTCTGGGGAAGAAATATATGAAAAGCTCAAGATCAGTTTATTAATGTTATTTTCATTGAACCCATCTAGGTCTTTTATTACGAATCACAATCAGGGTAATGCTAGCTGACAATGATATATGCTTCTCTCTAGAAATTTAGCAATTATTTGCAGTTTTTTAATTCCTTTGGTCTGATGAATGTTAGCAGTTGCATGGTACGTATCTGGTATGACTGTTTTATGGTTTATGGATAAGACTGGAATAACTAAATGCCTTTCATTTGATTGATTATTAGATCAATTGTTGAAAAGCTTGGAGATGATAGAATGTCGAAGACAAAAGTAATTGGAGACGAAGATGTAAAGCAAAGCTTTTACGGCCAACTTGTGTATGGTAAAGGAATATCTTCCAGTATGGATGAGCAATTAGCTAAGGAAGTGGCCAAAGCAGGTAGGACTGGAATCTAGGTTCTTTTGTTTTTCCCTCATCACTTGCTTTTAGAGAAAAACTAACAAAAATTTCCTTGTCTTCAAGTTCAGCTTCTGCTGAGAGACAGAGAATTGCCGAGGAGGTTGCTTCTATGCTGAAATTAAAAGTTGAACTTAATACTGGCGCTAGTGAAAGGTTTTTCCACATTCTTTGTCCATACTATTGTATAGAGTTTTAGCACGTTTTCTTCTCTAATTTATGTTGTATGACCCATCATTGAACTGGAACAAAAATAAATGCTTTGAATATTAAATGCTGTCTTTAGATAAGCTTCCATTTCAAATGTAGCATGTAACTTCTCTCACTACAAAGATTCAGTTTCACAAATGTAAAAATCTTAATTTTTGCATTTCGGACGTAAAATCATTCATTAACATTCAGGAGGCTAGAGCAAATTTGCGATGCATGAAGCTTTGACTTTCTATGGTTCTGATTTTGAATTTTTTGGCTTTGTTTATAACTGCACTAAGGTGTGAACATGTCTGCACACATGTACCTATTGGAACATTAAACTTTGTTAATTCTCAAGATTATATTAATTGGGACTTACAGCAATAATCTCTTAGCCGGTGCAATTGATTCTCGGAATCTGCTGAACCAAGTTAAATTGCCTGTGTCTGTGGTACAGATTGCAAAACATTATTGCTACACTAAGGGCGGCGGCGGAATATGCAGATGTACCTGTACACAGCTGTGTTCTGGTTGTAGGAAGCCAGTCTGGAGTTGCTGCTGCTGAGCGAATAGGCATGCCTTGTGTAGTTCTCCGGAGCAGGTAACATAAATTCTATATTTGTTCTATTTTTTTGCTTGTCTTGTGATATGAAGACTGTAGACTATGGAACTGCAGTTTTAAGAGGGTAAGCAAAAAAGCAATATTTAGCTACAATTGGTCGTTTCTTTGTTTTTATAATGTGAGATAGAAAACACTTGCCAACTGAAACTTGCCTGCAATTTGAAATCAATTCTACCATAACCTTGAGTCCCCAAGCTAAGGTGGGAGTTGGCACAGCGACTATCAATAAGATTTTGTGAGACAGTGCAGTTTGGCTAAGCTTAACAGATTTAATTATAAGTAAATTTTAAAATATATAATGTTTCATGGATAACATTAGAAATAAGTTACTTATTTGGAAAAACCTCTATAGTGTTAAAATAAGTAACTTTTTTTTTTTTTTTTAACTTGTAATTATTCGTAGCTTGCTTTTGAATATAGTCTTTCAAGATTTACTTCATCCTTGACATCATAACTTATTGTGTTTTTCCATTGCTACATCCTGATCAACCTCTTCTTTTCCTCTTTTGTTGTTGTGGATCCTGAAGTTCGACATCTAGAGCTGAGTTTCCTTCAGCGATTGCCATAATGGATGGATTTGGTGGTGCAGATTTAACAGTTGCTCGACTTCGCAGAAAATTGTGGTCATAAATATATTCCATAATCCTCATTTCCTGCGTGCCAGACTTCAGTTTTGATGTTTATGGAGTCCATGGTTTAGAATGACAAGTTGTGCAGGCTATCAAGTTATTTGTTCAACATTTATTTTTAATTACAAAATCAACTGCGGTTCTTGCCTTGAACCTTTGGTTTTAGCTGTTAAATGCAATTTCACTCGAGTAATGCTACTCTGCACCAATGTCCTCGTTGGTCAAATCTCAAGAGCCAGTCAAATCAAATACCATACTTGTGGCCCCCGACCTGCTGTCCTAGTTGGCAGGATTAAAAGGTAGAAAATTTGCAGTGGCTTGGAATACAAGGCTTTGTCTTGACAATACAAAAATTGATGTGTATATTTTAGAGTTAATTAAGCCCCCGTTTGGCACCCATTTTTTTTTCATTCTCATTCTCATTCTCATTCTTTTTCTCTTTTTTCATTTCAACCACACATTCTATCAATAAAATAATATTACACATAAACCTAAAAATTCTCTTTACTTTTCAACCACACATTCTTCCATCAATCACTATTCAAAAACACATTTTTTCACAAAAATGGGTGTCAAACACCCCCTAAATTAATACTCACTAAAATTATTTTACTATTTGTTCACTTAAATTTAAAAAGTTACTCACTGCTCACTCATATTTGAAAAAGATTACACATTCACTCCTATAAATTTCATTCATCCCATTGGACGGATGAAAATCGTATGTAGCGTTGGCGGATTCCACGTGGACATATGAAATTGGTATGAGTGATGGATGAATAATCTTTTTTCAATATAGGTGAGCAGTGAGTAATTGTTTTTAAATTTTGGTGAACAAGTAGTAACATAAGATAGAGTCCATGAGGATGACCATTATTTTGAAAAAATAGAGTTTTGAATAGTGATTTTAGGAGAATGTGTAGTTAAAAAGTAAGAAAAAATTTTGGATTTAAAAATTTTATTATGTAATTAAAAATGAGTATGAGAATTAAAGAATTTTAAAATAATAGTTGTCAAACAGAGATAGTTAACTCGATTTTAAATGGTTATCTTTTTTGAATTTATTTGGTTTAATTTCACATAAAATTATGAATTTGTAAAATTTTAACCCCTTTTCATAAAATTTTATAATATTATGTGTGGGTTGGCTATAATGTTGCTACTTGCTTAATCAATTGAATTTTTTTCACACTTGACATTTTAAAGTCATTCATTTTATATTGTTATTTTGCTATATTTAAATTCACACTCCTCAACTTTACTCTAGTACACATTTTATAAGTATTTCTGTTTGCCACAACGTTACTATTAAATTTATTTACTTATTAATTATTAAATGAAGTTAGTGAATTGTTGTTCATCTGACTTGTTTATATATAAATTTTATTACATTAATATTTTTCAAATACTAATCCTCCTTAACAAAAACTCTACATCCCCACTAGACCTTGCCATGCTACTAAAATCATTAAAATAGGAAAATAGAAATCTAAACAAAATGTGCAAGGATCCGTTAAGAAAACGAGAGGCTCAACCGATGAATGTGAAAAAAGTATTGACTTATGCATAGAGAGTTCAATTTTGTAAATATTTTCAAGTACAACATAACCAAGGGTCGAGAGTCAAAATAGTTTGATTGGCTGACTGCAGAGGGGCCGGTTCATTTTTTTAAACTGGTCCGGTGTTTCCAAGTAATTTTTCCAAGTTTTAGACACTGTGCTCTCTTATTGAATACTCATTCTTGTATACTTTGAAAAAAACAATGCAGTTCACGTATACTCATGTTTACAGCTGAATGAATAACAGTAGAAGTATCTACTTATTAACCATGGACATAAACCAGATTACAATTGCCTTACAGGAAGTTGAGAAATGAACATCGGAAACTAATATATATGATAATCATCAAGAAATAAGCTCAATCGACATCTTTATTCGAAGATAAACTTTCCATTACAAACAACCATTGCTACACACGTAAAAATCCAAGACAAACGTACTTTAAAATCTTTCAAAGCAACACACATAAAATCAAGACACAATGACTACAAGAAGCTATCACATACATAGGACTGGTAATAAAAGTGGCTATACCATGAGCCACTGCACATAGCTGTCAAGGAACATGTGCTTATTATGAAATAAAAGCGGGGAAACCCATTAGATTCACGCACAAACTCCTTCACTAATAGCTTAGGAAAGGAGATTTGGACATGGTGAGTTGGCATTTTGACTGTGACCGATACAATGTGCTTCACCACTGCAATTAGCAAAGGACATTGAATGGCCTAGTCGAGGCCGCTCAAACAAAAATCATGACGTCTTGCAGATCAGGATGTATGTTGTAGAAACTCTGGTTAAATGAACCATTAGGCTGCAACTCCATCGCGACTTCCTGGTACATACGCCCTCTGAATGCGACCATATCTGCATAATACACTGGTGGCACAAGGGAAACAGGTTTTGTGCATCGAGCATATGTGAAGCACATGTGATAAATGAGTTTCTGTATCCCATCGGACGTGAAGGAATTCTCATCCCAAAGGACATAATAATGAGTAGGCCTGCTCGTCCCAATGCCTCCATAATGGCTGAAAAGATAAAAGTCGAACTCGAAAGGATGTACAATTGTTGTGTCTACAACAGTTCCTGGAGGCACGTTTCCAGAGGCACCCCCGTCCCGTCCATTTTCCAGAAAAAGTCGAGTCTGATGCCGTTTTTGAGCAACAACTACAGTGATTTTTGGCTTATAATGACCACCGTCATAAATTGCCTTCTCCAGATCACATAACTCCTCATCTAGTACCATTCCAAATTGTCCATCACTAACACCATCGCGGAAAATCACAATTTTGTTTGGCCAAACATGATTGAGTCGAGCATAAGTCTTGACCAGATCTAAACAGATTGTTCTAAAATTTACAATCTTCTCTTTACGATGTTCCTGTGGGCAAACTCTTGCAGCATAGCGATTTGCAGTAGGCCAATTAATGGAGCCAACTACTGCAACGATGGATGGACAAGATGAATTCCCTCGACCGGGATGATTTACATCAGCTCCAATAAATATAACATGATCTCCATCCTTAAAATTAGGGAGCCTTTCAATTAACTCAAAGTTACTCCCTCCAAGCTTTGCATTGATCTTGAGACAAAGATTTGCAAGATTTTGGTCTTGTCCCTTGTTAGCATGCTCCATCAAACAACATTGGGTCACCACTCCAATTTGAATCTCCGATACCCATTTGAGATACTTGTAGCCACGATGTTCATCCTCCATCACACAAATAATGATTTGTAACTTGCCTTCATTTTTCCGACTGGACTCCTCCTTAACACTAGTAAGAAGATTATCAAGCCTTCTTACATGCAAAAATTCATCCATTCCCGTGACACGGAACACAAGAGGATCCTCCATAAACATTCCAAGTTTTCTAGATCGAAGCTTCAAATTCTTGATAAATGCACCAGCTTGCAGCCCACCGTAGCTAAAGTCTATCAAAGCCCATCGCTCGACTGGTCTTGCTTCCACCAAAGATTTTCCAACAAGGCTCCACTGGCATTTCTCCTTGTCCACTTTAACGACTTGGGAATTACCAAGCTTTAACTCAGGAGCATCAATTACACGACCGACAACACTTGTCATGTTCATATCAACAACCATTCCAAAATTCTGCATGACCTCACTGCATAAAATAAACGGAATCCAGTATTAGACACACAGTAACAACATATGTTGAAGCATAATAGTATAACATGGTCCACAAAGAAAATGTAAATTTTAACCAAACTAGAAGTCATGCATATTTATGTTTTACTTAGAACTCCAAAACTTCCCTCTCAAGAAGATTAAGGTATTCTATCAATTATTTATAAGTTAATTGTCTCTCTATTCTCGCGCACACGCACATAAGATTTACTATTGTATGGATATGGTTTGAAATAATAAACAAATTCACCATCCAGTTTCATTTCACCTCTTTTTTCCCCTGTTTGAGGGGTGTGAGGCTTGTCGAGAATACATATCAGCTATTACCTTTGATTTTTTGGTGCTTTCTGCATGAATTTCTTATACTAAAACTTCCCACATATTTATTCTTTATGCATTCTTTTCTCAAATAGCTTCAAATTTCAATAGGATCAATTATGGAATATCAACTACTTAAGAACTCATCAAACAAATCAAAGAATATCACTGGAATAGTAAACAGTCGGATGTGTAATGCCTATAAATTTCATGCAACATTATTTATTAATAAATGAAAAATAGACTTCAAAAAGAAAATGATAGATTTTAAGGAGAGGCACCAATTTACATGAACACACACATACATGTAAAGAAACAAAGTAGGTAATTTTACTTACCCGCAAGGTCCATCATTAGCCTGCACCATTTCACTTATTGCGTTCTTCCTTTTCTCGGGCTGAATGAGTGATTTTCTTCTCAAGTTCGAACCTGCTTGTCTTCCCAAGTACTCGTTCGGATAACGCTGTCCCTCCACCAGAACACAGAACTCCATGGGTACATCATTAGGCCTGTTATTTTTGGAAAGATCCAAACAAGGAATCTCCTTGAACAAAATATCAGTTCTCCACTTGTCCTTAAAATAATCTACAAGCCTAATTTGCTTGGTTGGCTTGCCTTCTGGACCTACAAGTGAAAAGGAAATCTCGCTTGCATTTTTTTCAGTTAGCCCAGCAATAGTATATATCTGTTGGGTATCACGATGAGTTACTCTTACTTTCAACCCTTTAAGCACATGAATTACCTCTTCTCTCAACCTTTTTACATCGTTAACTTCTTTGAAACCTGAAACATGCTCCTTCAGGAACTCTACAACTGGCAATGGCTTATGGAATGCTAACACCGAATAGTCCAAACACAATGCAGGACTCTGAGACGTGAGCTTTACGCTCTGCTTGAAACCGCAATATGCAGCAACTCCAAAACGGAGGTCATCGCCTGCTCTGAACTCATGAGAATAGAAGCCCCGACCAACAGGAATTCGGTGCCTAGAAGGGTTGTCCTTCATTACCAAATCCATTACATGTAGTATATCACGAGGAATATACGAGAGATTCCCATTTAAATAATCTTCCAGCTTGGAAAACTTCAATTCATTCACAAATTTCATAGTGAACTTGTAGGAACGACTCTTAGAATTTTCACCGTCAGACAAATCGATCTTGAATTCTTCAGTGGGAAGAGGTACTACACTAAAAATGCTTTTTGCACCATCATAAGTCGTTTGCAGGATTGGAAATTGGTTATGAGAGAACCACTTATCTACGAGCAAATGCAATTCAGACTTCGGCACCCTTTTCTTTCCACGTGGACTTTCATGGGATGTAACGTGCTCGATATCCACATCGTAGTGAAATATAGCAGCCTCTGAATTAAATCTGATAGGAAAGTGATTAGAAAGGAGCCTAATGGATGGGACAGCAAGTGTCCCTCCCCTGTCGGGCCTCCCAATAGGCACAATTCTGTTCTCCACACTCTCTGCCGGAGATGCAGGTTGTTCTGAAATATTTAGAGCTTGAATTTCAAGATTATCTGCAAGTAAAAAATAATAATAATTACAGAATGAAGAGTTACTTGCTCGTATTATAAATCTAACCCTACCATGTAATAGGTAAATGCCCACAATCAAATACCAAAAAGATGTCATCATCAACAAGAACATATTAACTAACTCCTTGGAGTCCAATCAGCCAGGAAAATTTTGGAGAAGGGCAATAAAACTGCGATAAAATTGGAAAAATAGGTAAAGAGTTCGGGAGCTTTGCAAATTGGGATGAGGACCAAGTGAAGCATTGATTATTGATTCTCATTTTAAAAGCCATGGAATCAATCTTAGGTCGCAACTTCAATATGGCGTGGAAAACTTAGTAAAAAGTATTATTGGTGGATTGATTGAAAAATCAAAGGGAACCAACGGAAAATCGAGGTCAGCTCGGTCAACCAAGCTGGTACGATCCGTGCCTGGTTGTCACGTTGATCCTTGGCTTGGTCATATAGAGATAAAACACAAAAACTCGTTACAACAATTGAGAATAACTTGAATAATGTAAGATTGAATATAAAGAACTGTGGGGCGGAAGAAGAGCCTACTCCACCGATGGATTTGAAGGTGGCAATTGCGCACGATTTTACAATGGAAGCTCCACCTTCCTACTCAAGAGTAAGAGATCTAGCCCTGATACTTCAGAATTTGAGGAAGCTATTGACATCCCAAAGTGACCAAAAACGAGAAAATACTACACTAAAAGTGACGAGAAATATGAGTAGGGACCATAGTTAAGAGTCAGCCCATACGCACAATAAGCTTAGATGGAATCCGTTAAACAAATCATCAAAAAATATAGATAGATACATTATAATCGATTATATCACATATTTTACATGAGATCGAATAAATAATAATAGGAATAGTTAAAAGATTAATACCAGGAGTAGATTGAGCTCGTTGAGGCGGAAAAGAGGGTGGAAGAAGCGTTGGACCCCATGGTCTACCACACCATACTCCTCCCCTTCCACTTGAGGGCCCTGCTCCTTCCTGTTTAGGACCATAACTCTGTCCCTGAACCGACAGTTGTGGCCTTTCCTGCTGAATCAGAGGCCGGAATCCACGAACACCACCGGAATTTCCCTGAATTGGTGACGTAGTCGTCCGTTGATGCTGATCGGTAAGACCCGAGTGATCCCCAACTCTCCCTCTTCCACGGCCACGTCCCTGACCCTGTTGTTGATTCTGATAATTACCACCTCCACCGCGACCTCGACCATGACCACGGCTATAGATGTTTTTGCCACTATCCATTCTCTCAGTAATGCACTCGCACTCTCAATTTGACTTCAGTAGACTAAACAGAGAAAATTTCTTGATACAACCTCCAACGATCAGTGTGTTTTTTTTTTATAGTAAAGTTATTGTTAGATTTTACCTTGGAGACGAAGAATGATGCTTTGCTTGGAGACGAAGAATGGCTAGAAATCACCGAGAAGTTTACAAAGGGCAATTCTAGAAGGATCGGTCATCCAAGGGAGAAAATTATGGCAAAACTTGGCGTGCAAGTTTGCTTTTATCGTACGGAGGACATAACTTCACCTTCATACTTTACTGTTCCCGGATTTCTTCAACTGTTTTACGATCAGGAATATAACCTTTAAGGGTGGTTAAAAGATATAAGAGAAATTTTGGATTTATTGAATAATGTGCGATTGAAAACGAGTTTTGAAATAATGATTTTTTTTTTAAGAATGTGTATCAAAGGGGGCTTAAGGTATGAGCTTATTAGGCTAAATTTTTAAGTCGGTCAAATTTATTTACACTACTTGAACTCACGACTTATAAATGTCACTATCAGAAACTTTACATGTGATTGCACGAGCTCGATTTTATAATAAAATGAGCACAACCGACACAAGCTTCTTAGCATGAAAAACAAAGTTGTGAAAGTGTTCTTATCGAACTCAGAAGGTTATAAATTGAATAATAATGCATGTAATAAACATAGCTTGACTGAGTTTGGGACACTTTCCTAGATTGCTTTGGATTTGTGGAAATAGATCTCCTAATTGATGTGTCTGGTCTATTTGGATTAGTGAATTGGGTCTTAGCATAACAAATATGTCTACAATTAAGTTTTAACAGCTCTTGCTTGATCTCAAATATTTTCAAAATATATTTTTCCTCGCTTTTTTTCAACTGCACGCTCTTCAATAAAATAACATTACACGCAAATTCAAATTTTTTTCTTATTTTTCAACCATACATTCTTCATCACTCTACTATTCTAAAATGATTTCTTAAGAAGAAAAAAAGGGTTCAAACAAGCTATTAAATGTTAGATGTAAAATTAAAATTGAAACTTGTAAAAATAAAACACGCAAGGGAATCGGATCAGACGAGAACTAGAATCGATCGGTGCCGTTCGTTTGCTTTTTACTTAAGGAACCAACGATTCCATTTCGAAATTCCCAATGAGAATTGGTTCAGTTTCCAATTATCAAGTAACGGGGACCAAACCACACTATTGATTCTTGAGTTATGTGCCCCTTCTAACTCCTTTCTTGGTAGTTTGAATTAAGATTGAAGCAGTGGTGTCTACTAATTAGATTGCTATCACAGTCTCTTTGATTAATTTATTATAGACTCTATTTATGTATCGACTCCCACATCCCACAAGATTCTTCTTTTGGATTTCAATACATGACCCCTCTTGTATGATGTCGTAGGAATCAACAAATGGTGCTGCCATTTTCTCCCAAACAGTTGGTGTAAACGATGATGCAACTGTTATTATGGGACACGGCTGGTCAGGAGATATACCATAGCTCAGCTTGGATGTACTATAGAGGAGCCGTTGCCGCTACCACTGCCACTGCCACCGTAAGTAACTACTCATCGCCCGCCCTTGGACTTTGTTATTATTTTCTTACTCTGCATCTCATTTTCAAAACCTAAATAAGCGTGATGCATAAGCCTGATCTATGTATGTGTGTGTGTGTTTTTATGCACTAATTCAATTTGTACCATAACGCGATTTTCATTTATCTATCTAAAGGGAGCATCTGATGGTTCTTTCTTGTCATGATTTCTTACAATGCAAATATAATTACAATTCTTTAATGTTAAAGATCGCTTGATCTGGACAAAAAAAAAATAAAAAATTGGGTGCAGGAGCTTCAAGCACAAGTTTCATCTTTTTGATCTGGCAAAAGAAGGCTTCAGTTGCTTTTCAATTATATCTTTCTTGGGTGTATTACTGTCTAATGATAGGTAATGCAGTAAGTCCTCTTTAGGCAGTACTATTCACAATTAAATTACTGAAATTTCCATATAATTTTTCTGATTGCCTTTATTGATTCTGTGGTGTGGCATAAGGTAATCCCAATATAGTTATGACTTGCTGGGAATAAGGTTGATTTGTTAGATGCAAGAAAGGTGGCGACGGAGGCAAGTATACTCTATTTTCTTCTGGAATACGGATTTTTGTTTGATGCTATGTATTCATATTCATTTTTCATCTGGAAAAATCAATCTAAGAAAAGCTATCTCTGAGCTTTATTTTCATCACTCAGGTCATTGATTTTCTTGCATATCACGTTCAAAAAGTATTTTCTGTGCATGAACCAAACCTGAAATCAGTCATTCAGGGAAGTTGCTGCCCTTTCCAGAGAATGATAGAATACTTGATGTCCCTTTAAAAATGGACTTATGAGCCCAAAGAAATCTGCACAAAAATCAGGAGACCACGAATATTTAAATGTTGAGTATTTGTTTTTTTCTGTCTGTACTAGGGCATCAATCTTCAGTTGAGAAATGACGTAGGCTTAATTTTAGTACAGACACTCTTACTTAAGACCATCTAACTCAAGGTTTATCCTGCCATATAAATAGAAACTTTGTGATTTTTCTCTCTTTTCTTTCTATAATAAAAGTGCATATCCATCTGCAGCTAAGAGACTGCCTCGTTTGCAGCCGGTGCCAAACCCGTCAGGCATGGTTGAGGGCTGCTAGTGCTTCTTGTTGCTCTTGAAGTTGACGCATCCTTCACCAAAGAATAGTGTATGTTTCAAGTTAAATCACGTCGCATTACAAACTTGAGCATCTATTTTATGTACCATTGTTTAGAAGTGTACAGAAAATGTTCCATCTTCGAAGGTTTTAATATTTGTGCATTGGGTTCTCGTTGATAAAAGATGAGCGGAAGATCTTATTTCTTTGTTTTGAAGAGTGATATGATTTTTTTTAATCATTGGAAAAATAAATAATAATCGTATTGTTTTTGTGTTTGATCTACTGTTTTTGATTGGTCTTTCATATATTTGTTCATCTTTTGTGCGAGATTTTTGAAGTGCCACGTGATTAGAAAGAAACGCATATTTTTGTTTAATATTTTGTTCACCTATGTCTGTCAATGAATTGAACTATCCTACATGAGAGCCAAATCCAAGCTTAAAAAAATAATAATAGTTCCCTCTTCGTCTCATACAATAGGCAAAACTAAAACCAAACATTCTCAAACTACATGCAAATGTTGAGACCACAATATACAGCCCAACGGTTATCTATTGTTGATCTCGAAATTTAGCAGCCACTGATGGACAAAAGATCCGACGAACGTTTGCAGTTCGATTGTCAAGTCAACGGTCAGATGAGAGAGAATGAGTGCAATAAACGGATGAGGAGGTTTGAATAGAGTTTGAAAATATATTTCACTATATCTATTTATAGGCCAAGCAAGGCTAACGAATCAAGCTCAACCCCAAGATGATGTTACTTGATTCTATCGACTCAACACAACACGGAAGTTGCCATGCTATTAAAATCACTAATATTGGAAAATGGAAATTTGGCAAAATTGATTTTCCTTGATACCTAACATAATGCATGAAATGATCCTTAAACAAGCATAGATTGATCTTAAAATCCTTTACAAAGACATTTAATGTTCAAACTCTTCACCAAAGAGGTTCTTTTCAAAGTTCATTTTTCTCAGGAAGGCAAAAAATGTGCAAGGAACCGTTCAAAAATGCGGGCTCAACCTACAAATGTGAAATAAGAAAACGCGCGAGAGATGTAGTACGTATTTGGTTATTGTGGTTAATATGAAACAAAGCATTGGCTTAACCATAGAGAGTTCAATTTGGTAAATATTTTGTCCACAAACATTAATATTTTTAAGCACATCATATCCATTGATCATCAACGGTCGGAGAGTTTGATTAAATGACTGTAGAGGGACCGGTTTTTTTCTAATTTTAAGACACTGAGCTCTCTTATTGAGAATGCTCATTCTTGTATACCTTGAAAAAAAAGGTAGTGCAAAAAATACTCATTTTTACAGCTCACTGAATAACAGTAGAAGCATCTACTTATTAACCATGACAATTACTTTGACATAACCCACATAACATGAAGTTGAGAAATGAACATCGGCAACTAATTACCAATTTTAATATATATGATATGATAAATCATCAAGAAATAAGTTCGATCAACATCTTTATTCGAAGATAAACTTTTCATTACAGACGATGACTGCAACACACATTAAAATCCAAAACAAACGTACTTAAATCTTTCAAAGCAACACACATAAAATCTAGACACAATGAACCACAACAAGCCATCACACACATAGGACTATGGTAATAAAAGAAGTGCCTGTACCATGAGCTATTGCACATAGCTCTCATGGAACAAACACGTGCTTATTATTATGAAATAAAAGAGAGAGAGAGAGAGAGAGAGAGAGAGAGAGAGAGAGAGAGAGAGAGAGAGAGGGGACCCATTAGATTCACGCACAAACTCTTCACTGCTAGTTTAGCAGAGGAGATAGGACATGGTGAGTGGGCATTTCGGCAACCTTATCTTTCCACGCGGATTTTCATGGGACATCAAATGCTCGATATCCACTCCATAGCGAAATGAAGTAGACACAGAATAAAATGTCTTAGGAAAGTGAGTAACAAGGAGCTTAAAATGGACTGGATAGAAATTGGCCCTCCCCTATCAGGAGGCACAATTCTGTTCTCCACACTCTCTGCCGGAGATGCAGGTTGTTCTGAAATCTTTAGAGCTTGAATTTCAAGATTATCTGCAAGAAAAAAAAAATGATAGAATGAAGAGTTTCCTGCTTGAATAACCACAATCAAACACCAAAAAGAAGTTCTTATCAACAAGAACATATTAACTAGCCCCTTGGAAAAATTGGTTAAGGGTTCGGGACCTTTTGCAAATTGGGATGAGGACCAAGTGAAGCATTGATTATTGATTCTCATTTTAAAAGCCATGGAATCAATCTTCTATATGGCGTGGAAGGCTTGGTAAAAAGTATTATTGGTGGATTTATTGAAAAATCAAAGGTAACCAACGGAAAAACCAGAGGTCAGCTCATTCCAACGAGCTGTTAAGAATCCAAGCCTGTTGTCATGTTGATCCTTGGCTTAGTCATAGAGAGAGAATGCACAAAAACTCGGCACAACAATTAATCGAGGATAATTTGAACAATATATAGACTGTGTGGGCGAAAGACGAGCCTACTCCACGGACCAATTTGAAGGTGGCAATCGTGCACGATGTTAGAATGGAAGCTCTAGCCTATGATACTTCAGAATTTGAGGAATCTACTGACATCCCAAAGTTGGGGTACGGTAATAAATTCACAAAATCTCCTTTAAGTAGAGCGTGGAAAGTGACCAAAAACGATAGAAATACACCACAAAGTGACGAGAAATGTGAAAAGGGCGCATATTTGAGACTCAGCGCGCACACACAACAAGATTAGATGGAACCCGTTAAACAAATCGCCAAAAAAAAAAAAGATAGATTATAATCCATTATATCAAATATTTTACATGAGATCAAAGAAAAAATAGTATGAACAGTTAAATGATTAATACCAAGAATAGATTGAGCTCGTTGAAGCAGAACAGACGGTAGAGGAGACGTTGAACCCCATGGTCTCTCCCTCCGTATTCCTCTCCTTCCACTTGAGGGCCCTGCTCCTTCCTGACTCTGTCCTTGAACCGACAGTTGTCGCCGGTCCTGCTGAATCGAATGCCGGAATCCACGAAAACCACCGGAATTTCCCTGAATCGGTGACCTAGTCGTCCGTTGCTGCTGATCGGTAAAGCCCGAATGATTCCCACCTCTCCCTCTTCCACCGCTGCGACCCGGACCCTGACCCTGACCCTGTTGTTGATTCTGATAATTGCCACCTCCACCGCGACCGCGACCACGGCTATTGATTTTTTTGCCACTATACATTCTCTCAGTAAGACCGAAAATTTCTTTTTACATCCTCTACCGAGTCAGTGTGTTTTTTTATTTATAGAAAAGTTTGTTGGGTTTTACGAGATGACGAGATTAACAAAGGGCAATTCTAGAAAGATCGGTTAAAGCAGGGGAAATGTGGGTCATCCAAGGGAGAAAAGAGAAATGATAAATAGCCAGGGTTGATGATGGGGAACAACTGTTTTTTTCACCTTTAATTGGGTGAGTGAACGAGACAAAAAAGAAGCAAATGAGACATTGATGGTTAGATGGCCTAAAGCATGGCACGCAACTACATGAATGAGCAGCTTCAAGAGGTTTGAGTCAATTGGCTGCAAAAGAACATTGAAAAAACATTAATCTAAAAATGTTAACGCACTAAAGTCGGACAATATTTATAAATTTAATTTATGGGTTAATTTCACAAACGGTCACTGAACTTACGCAAAAATAACAAAACGGTCACCGAACTTCAAAACTTGCAGAAACGGTCACTAAAATTTCATACACTTTCATAAACGGTCACTGAAGTTCAAGTTTCTTTCACAAACGGTCACTGGAGGATCGTTATGCCTTTAGTTCAAACATAAAAGACCAAAGTGCGTTAACCCGGATTTTGGACAGTTTTGAGGTGCCAACTTTGGACCACCATAACTCCGTCCTCCGGCCACCTTTTGCCACGAACCAATATACCAAATTGAAGCCCTCAACGCCCTCGTAACAATCCACCCAACTACTGGCCGTGATCCCGTCGGAATTGGCCAGAAAATAGAGCCAAAGTGAGCTACCCAGATTTTTGACAGCTTGGAGGTGCCAACTTTAGACCACCATAACTTCATCCTCCGACCCCCTTTTTCCACGGACCAATATACCATATTGAAGCCCTAATTCCCTCTTCAAAACCCACCCAACCAATGGCCGTGATCCCGTCGAATTTGGCCGAAAAAAGGATCCATAGTGAGCTACCCACTCAACCTGATTTTTGGACAGCAAGCTGTGCATGGGTAGCCCACTTTGGGGAGATTTTCAGGACAATTCCGACGAAATCACGGCCAGTGGTTGGATGTGTCTTGAAGAGGGAATTGAGGGCTTCAATATGGTATATTGGTCTGTGGAAAAAGGTATCCGGAGGACGGGGTTATGGTGGTCCAAAGTTGGCACCTCCAAACTGTCCAAAATCCGAGTAGCTCACTTTGGCTCGATTTTTCGGCCAATTCCGACCGGATCACGGCTAGTAGCTGGTTGGGTTGTTAAGAGGGCATTGAGGGCTTCAATTTGGTATATTGGTTCATGGCAAAAGGTGGTCGGAGGATAGAGTTATGGTTGTCCAAAGTTGGCACCTCAAAACTGTCAAAATCCGGATTAGCTCACTTTGGTCTTTTATATTTGAATTAAAGGCGTAACGGTCCTCCAGTGACCGTTTGTGAAAGTGCATGAAACTTCAGTGACCGTTTCTGCAAGTTTTGAACTTCAGTGACCGTTTTGTTATTTTTGCGTAAGTTCAGTGACCATTTGTGAAATTAACCCTTTAATTTATAAAAAATAAAATT
This sequence comes from Fraxinus americana, assembly GCA_035079005.1. Classification (NCBI taxonomy): domain Eukaryota; kingdom Viridiplantae; phylum Streptophyta; class Magnoliopsida; order Lamiales; family Oleaceae; genus Fraxinus; species Fraxinus americana. The sequence goes on along the minus strand of CM068709.1, from coordinate 34,305,746 downwards.
TACGATTCAGCTTGGGAAGTCCCACAACCTAGCTAACCAAGCAGTATGTAACCCCAACGAACAAACGAATAATTGACACAAAACTGTGTAGAGAATCCAGTCGATCATAATCACACGAACTTGCAAAAATCATTCACCGATTGTTCGAATCTGCAAAAAGAATAATCTTCAATCATGTTGGAGAATTATAAGCGAACAAGGATTTCGGGAATAAGGAAGGCATAGAAAAGAAGAAATAAGAAGTTCCTACAATGGTTGCGTAGATGAAGTGAAATTGTGTGTGAGAATGGAGAAATATTGAAGAGGTGATGGTTGCTTGTGTGAAGAAAAAAAGTAAAAAAAAATGAAGAATTGCCAAGTGACGGATGAGAGGGTTTGAATAGAGTTAGAAAATATATTTCACTATATCTATTTATAGGCCAAGTGAGTCTAACGAGTCTAGCTCAAGCCCAAGATGATGTTACTTGATTCTATCGACTCAACACAACACGGCAGTTGCAATGCTATTAAAATCACTAAAATAGGAAAATAGAAATTTGGCAAAACTGATTTTCCTTCATACCTAACATAATGTGTGAAATGATCTTTGAACAAGTATAGATTGATCTAAAAATCCTTAACAAAGACGCTTGCTGTTCAAACTCTTCACCAAAGAGGTTCTTTTCGAAGTTCACTTTTCTCAAGAAGGCAAAAAATGTGCAAGGAACCGTTAAAAAATGTGAGGCTCAACCGAGGAATGAAATTCAGAAAATGCATGAGAGATGACTGTATTACGTATTTGGTTATGGTGGTTAATATGAAACAAGGCATTGGCTTAACCATAGTGAGTTCAATTTGGTAAATATTTTGTCCACAAACATTAATATTTTTAAGCACAACATATCCATTGATCATCAAGGGTCGAGAGTGGAAGAGTTTGATTAAATGACCGAAGAGGGGCCAGTTTTTTCTAATTTTAAGACACTAAGCTCTCTTATTGAGAATGCTCATTCTTGTATACCTTGAAAAAAAAAATGTAGTGCATAAAGTACTCATTTTTACAGCTCAATGAATAGCAGTAGAAGCATCTACTTATTAACCATGACAATTACTTAGACATAATCCACATGACAATTGCATAACAAGAAGTTGAGAAACGAAATCGGCAACTAATTACCGATTTTAATATATATGATATGATAAATCATCAAGAAATAAGTTCCATCAACATCTTTATTCGAAGATAAACTTTCCATTACAGACTACGACTACAACACACATAAAAATCCAAGACAAACGTACTTAAATATTTCAAAGCAACACACATAAAATCTAGACACAATGAACCACAACAAGCCATCACACACATAGGACTATGGTAATAAAAGAAGACCCAATTAGATTCCCGCACAAACTCGCATTTCGGCAACCTTTTCTTTCCACGCGGACGTCACATGCTCGATATCCGCATCATAGCGAAATATAGTAGCAGCACAACAAAATCTCTCAGGAAAGTGCGTAACAAGGAGCCTAAAATGGACTGGATAGCAAGTGTCCCTCCTTCAAGATTATCTGCAAGAAAAAAAAATAATGATAGAATGAAGAGTTTCCTGCTCGTATAACCCTACCATGTAATAGGTAAATGAACACAATCAAATACCAAAAAGATGTTCTTGTTGAGATATCCACGTCATAGCGAAATATAGTAGATGCACAACTGAAGTGCGTAACAAGGAGCCTAAAATGGGCTGGATAGCAAGTGTCCCTCCTTTAAGATTATCTGCAAGAAAAAAAAATAATGATAGAATGAAGAGTTTCCCCTACCATGTAATAGGTAAATGAACAGTTAAATGATTAATACCAAGAATAGATTGAGCTCGTTGAGGCAGAACAGAGGGTAGAGGAGGCGTTGAACCCCATCGTCTCTCCCTCCGTATTCCTCTCCTTCCACTTGAGGGCCCTGCTCCTTCCTGTTTCGGACCACAACTCTGTCCTTGAACCGACAGTTGTCGCCTGTCCTGCTGAATCGAAGGCCGGAATCCACGAAAACCACCGGAATTTCCCTGAACCAGTGACCTAGTCGTCTGTTGCTGCTGATCGGTAAAGCCCGAATGATTCCCACCTCTCCCTCTTCCACCGCCGCGACCCTGACCCTGACCCTGTTGTTGATTCTGATAATTGCCACCTCCACCGCGACTGCGGCTATTGATTTTTTTGCCACTATACATTCTCTCAGTAATGCAGTCGCACTCTCAATTTGACTTCAAACAGAGAAAATTTCTTGTTACGACCTCTACCGAGTCAGAGTGTTTTTTTATTTATAGAAATGTTTGTTGGGTTTTACGAGATTAACAAAGGGCAATTCCAGAAAGATCGGTTAAAGCAGGGGAAATGTGGGTCATCCAAGGGAGAAAAGAGAAATGATAAATAGCCAACAACTGATTTTTTTTCTTTTTTTTAACAGTCCAATAAAAATGGTGACACGTGTCCTCTGTTTTAAATCCTATCACCTACCCTGTTAGTGTAGCATTGCTCAGGAGAAAACTATGGCAAGTTTTGCTTTTTGGGAGATAGAAAAAATCTATTTGTACAACACTTAGAGCTTGTGTGGGAGGGATTAAAATCAGATTAAAATTGAAAATATAGCCGTTATTGTTGACTTTTATTAGACGAGTGGGGTCCAATAACGGCCATATTTTCAATTTTAATTGGCTTTTAATCCCTCCCGAACAGGGCCTTAGTGTGTTGTAATTTTTACAACTTCTCACATGGAGGTGGGTGGCACTAATTAATTAATTAGTGGGACCCACCTCCATGTGAGAAGTTGTAAAAATTACAACACACTAAGTATTGTACAAATAGTGGGGTTGAGTTGGTAGATATCAATCCTGCTACGCAGTGACATCCTCTACCAAGTCACTGTGTTTTCACTTTTTATAGAAAAGCTTGTTTTTTACGAGATGCGAAATTAACAAAGGACAATACCAGAAGGATCCATTAAAGCAGGGGAAACTGTGTACCTGGGTCCCAGATTTCCTTGACGTGCACCACAAGATCACTCTCCAATTGCAAAGTTAAAGGAGTAAAATTCTGATGAAAATCAAATAATATAACGTATGAGCTTGTTTGGCAAAGCTTAAATTTTTAAATCGATCGAATATACTTCTAATTCATAATTTATTTACACTGCTTAGAATTCATAACTTGTCAAAAACTGTACATGTTATTGCACGAGCTCGATTTAATAATAAATTGAGCACAACTGACGCAAGCTTCTTAGTATGTAAAATAAAGTTGGAAGGTGTTCTTATCGAACTCGGAGAGAATGCATGTGCACGAGGTTATAAATTGAATAATAAAGCACGTAATAAACATGAGCCATGTATTTAATAATTTATAGAATCTTTCCCCTTGTACAATCCTTAATCACTGGACCCCCGCTAATCAGTCAGAGCTGTAAAATGTACAGTCTATTAAGGATTGTACATGCAACATCTCTCTAATTTAGAACGTGTTTGGTAGAGATTTTTGGGGGAAGAATTGATTTTTGAATAGTGATATAATGAGAAATGTGTGGTTGAAAATGAGAATTGATTTATTTTAAAAAGGAGAATTTGTACCAAACATGCTCTTATAATATTTTGCTTGATATAGTTTGAGGAGAATTAGGCCACTTGGATGAGTGAATTGGGTCTTAGCATAACCAATATTTCTGCAATTAAGTTTTAACTCAACGTTAGGTTTAAAACTTTGAAACTTGTAGAAAATAAAACACGTGAAGGAACTGGACCAGACGAGAACCAGAATTGTTCGGCGTCGTTCCGATTTGTTTAGCTTTTTTTACCTAAGAAACCAATTATTCCATTTCAAAAATTTTAACGAGAACTGGTTCGGTTCCAATTCTCAAGTAACCCCCGGACCAAACCACACTATCGATTCTTGAGTTATGTGCACCCTCCTAATTACAACAGTTCAAAAAACACTGTTACAATTTCTAGTTTTGAACTAAAAAGATTATTAAAATTGTAGGTGATCATGTCTCCTTGTTAAGCCCAAATTTTTTTGAAATAAAATCATTTGGGCCTAAGATGCAGACCACTTTAAATCAGGACTTGCTAATTAGGAACGGCTCCACCATTGACCCTTAACAGGAAGCATGAACTTAAGAGGATTAAAACGATTCTAACACTTTGCACAACAAAATTCACAAAGGAGGCATCAAACTTGGCTCCAGAAACTACATTTTGTGAATCATGACGAGAGTCATGAATTTTTCCTTGGCTCAACGCATTTTTTGAATTGAAAAACTTTTAAAGGACGTGGTCAGAATAATGAGATGCTAGAAATGGACATAATAGTCCTATTTTTATCCATTAATTATTATTTTGTTGTAACCTCTAGTTGGAATTGGTTAAGTGTTAAATCATGAAAAAGTGACTTTCGTGTTAACTTCGATCAAATATTCGGACTTGATCTGATAATCAAATTATGAAAATAAATAGACTAATGTATTCTACTCGTCGAGTAGATCGTCGTGGTATATTTGGAATCTCCAAAACAATTTTGGGTGAATGTAAAATTACGAACTAAATTTGAAAGAAAATAGAGGAAACTGGCTGAAAATTTGTCCAATTTCGTCGCTTGCCTAGCGCTGAGCGAGGAGGTTGTTGCTCGAGCAACAGGCGAGCGACAGAGTCTCTGTTTCTAATACTCGAGCGACGCAAGAGCAAATGTTGCTGAGTTTGGGGCGTGACACTTCACTCATAACACTTACTCCTCTATAAATTAGACCCTTAGGGCGTCCATCTATTTATCTCAATAATATGCAATCATAGCATAACATTAAATTCATATTTTCAAGCCTAAATTCTTCATAAAAATTGGTTTTTTTTTTTTTCATTTCATTTGAAGGAGTACAAAAATTCGATCTTCAGTTCATTGTTCTTGTGTTTTGAAGTGTTATTAACACAAGAAGTTTGTCGATGTATCTTGGAAATTGATTGCCATCATCCGTAGGCACCGTTGTGAGCAAACTTGACTTAAGTACAAAGAGTTCAACTCTTACCTCGACTTTGCATATATTTTTATTTTGGTGTTACTTTGACATTCTTTTCCTTGATGTTTTCACTCATATCCTTACCGTTATTCTGTCAAATTTTTGATAAGATTGGTAAGTTGATTTTGGATTTGTTGGAATTTTTTGACCCAAGTTATGTTAGATTTTTTCAGAAAATATTTTTTCTTTCTCTGCATGTGTTTCTATTGGAAAAATATTGTTTCCTTTATTCCATATTATTTTTTATCTTGTTTCCATTTTTATAGTATTTCTAGGGTTTAGGATCCACCCTTATAAACACTAGACTATTTTCACAAGTTTTATATTACTGAAATATAGAATAATTGTATAGGCTCAGTTATTGTATATGTTTTTATCCATATTAATTAATTGAATAAAATACTATGTTCCTCTGCCGATTAATTATTTTGTCTTTCATATTATTGTTTGTTTGCGATCATATACTTCATATTGTGCCATCTATATTACCTCGATCTGTTTTATTTCCCAACAGGTGGTATCAAAGTTATTGGTTGTGATTTGTTCGAGGTTTTTGTTATTGATAGCAACCTTGAAGTATGAAATTTCGCTATTGAATCGTAATATAAGATTTTTGTTACGGCAAGTGAAGATTGATAATCCAAAAATAACTAACTAAGAGGGGGTGAATTGGTTTTTGAAACTTTTTCGACACTCAGACTCAAAACAATATAATACACAAGATATGAATGCAAAATATAATACTAGAATTAAATATGCAAGTTCGATAACTTAATTCAAGTATGAATATAGCACAATATAAATGGCAATGTAAAGTAAAGTGCGATAATGTAAAGATAACAAATCAATTTAATGGGCTTCGATACACAATGTGTTCTACGTCCCCGTTACCAAGCTCTCCGTCACGAGCAATGCCAAATGCACTATAATGATAACTTACAAACAAGGAATACCGATCCTTAGGTGACTTACAACATGAGCATTTATCCTTAGGTGACTTACAACAAGGAGCACCCATTCTTAAGTGACTTTCAACAATGAGTACTTATCCTTAACAACAATCGAATTTTCACAAGGCTCTCGAAACCACTAAAGTATAAATGATAGTTTTACAATTGAAAGAACTCTCTTAACAAATGATATAATCAAGTCAAGCATTTAGAAAGTTAGGATAACACTTCAATATATAGCAAATAATAAAGTTCAAGTGTTTGTGTTGTAAACTTTGATGAATAATGAATAACGAAATAGTTTGTATCTTTGTATCAAAGTTTTCAACATAGGATCCCTCTTAACAAATAATACAAGTTAAGTATGAATAGAGATTTACACTTAGATATAAGTGTTGGTAAAGAAAACTTTTATCAAGAATGAAGAATAAATGAGGTTGTGAAAAATTCTTTGCAAAATAAAGTTTTTGATAAGATGAATGAAATATGTTGAATCAATCAAAAAATTCTTTTTTAATAAATGAAATAGAATTAAACTCAAGTAATCTTAATGATTTTCAATGAATAAGCTTTTTAAAATCTCTTGTAAATAGTTGAAATTGAATGCGAGAAGAGATGAGTATTTATAGAGCAAAGAAGACACAATCAGTCACTTTAGGTTGAGTAAGTTCGGTCGATCGAAGTGTGATATAGCAGTTGCAAAAATCAAACCGTTGAAGTTTCGGTTGATACTTTGGTCCATCAAACCGGTCGATCGAAATATACTTTGGTTGACAGAAATGACTGGATTTTGGAGTTAGTTTACTATATATCAAAAATGTTCATTTTCCAAAATCATCTTCATTTTTAAAATGTTTTTATGCAAGTGATGAATTATGAAATATAGTTTGAATTTTATGTGCTTTGCTAAGAATTGATGAGTATACCTTTACATATAAACGAGGTTTCGATAAACAACTTCTAAATACTAGTCTTCATGATTCTTGTTCTCTTCGGGTCTCTTTTGTTTGCAAACTCTTCAACTAATGACGATTCATACCTTTGAATGTTTTAGGGATATTCATACATGAAAACTCAAGAAATTAGATATATTAGAACCATAAGTGTATTGTTTATTATAATCAAAACAAAGTGGAACTAATCATATGTCAACAAAGATGGGAGTTGTACTCGCACAAATGGATTTGGATGATGCCTCTTGTTGAAATTTGACAAAATGCCTACAACTTGGACGACGGAGGAAAAACAATGGAAGGATCGGAAGGCACTTTCACATATCCATCTTAATTTCTCTAACAATATTCTTTATGACGTTTTTAAGGAGAAAATGGTAATTGCATTGTGGTTGAAGTTGGAGTAATTGTGCATAACTAAAAGTCTGACAAGCAAAAAGCATCTGAAGCAGAGGTTTTATTCTCATTGCATGGCTGAAAGCAGATCTTTGGAAGATCATCTGGCTGTGTTCAAGGAGATCATCGCTGATTTGAAAACTTTAGAGTTCTTTATGATTAAGAAAATTTGACCTTAATCCTTTTATGTTCGCTACCCGCTTCATTTACTTCATTTAGAAACACGATCTTGCATAATCGTAATACTATCACCATTAAAGATGTATGGTGCTTTGTTTTCAAAAGAGAAGATGAAACATCTAGTTAGATTTGATATTAGAGATGGAGAAGACTTTGTTGTTCATGGTGATCGAAGAAGAGGTACATCGAAGTCAAATTTCAGTAATCGGGTTTGTTACTATTGCAAGAATAAAAGACACATTAAGGGCGTGTTTGGGAGAGATTCTCAAATTTTACAGTAAATCAATTCTCATTTTCAACCACACATTCTTCAATAAAATAATATTTTCCATCACATCAATAATTTTTTCTTCTTTTTCAACCACACATTTCCCATCATATCACTATTCAAAAATCAATTCTTCCCCCAAAAATTCCTCCCAAACAAGCTCTAAGAGGGATTGCGACAAATTGCAGAATAAAAGTAATTCGACTACAGATCATGGGAAGCAATCAAGTATTTCAGACGAGACCAACATAGCTGAGAACTATGTGAGTGATGGAGATGTTTTGACGATTTTTGACGTGGAATCCAAACCTGACGAGGAGAGGATTTTGAAAGCAGCTTGTGCGTTCCATATGTGTTCCAATCTGGATTTGTCTGAAACATATGAAACGGGGACGCAAGGTGTTGTTGTCATAGGTAACAACAATCCTTGTCGAGTAACTGATATTAGTAGAATTAGATTGAAGCTAGTGGATAAAACATGTAGAACACTTGATCACGTACTGTACCTTTGGAATTTGGTTCGGAGTCCATATTGAAGAATACTACTCAATTGAGTTTGGACGATATGAGTAATTCCTCTTGTCCACCATTACCTGTGGTTCCATCGTATTCAACTACTAGGGATAGACATATTGGAGATAGGTACGTGGATGCTCATTCGATTGCACATACTTTTAGCATTTTTAAAAGTGTTAAGACTAGTCAGGTGCCTTCTATGAAAGTATTGAAAGTTGATTTTGCTACAAGGAGTGTTTTAACATTGTTTGGTAATTTCTAATTCTTTGTGAGTTTTGGGGAACTCGGTGTTTGGATGTGCGTATCCTTGTTGAATACCGTGGAAAACGAGGAGTATTTTTGTATTGGAGAAAGTTTGGTTCTTGCTGAAAAATTCGAGTTTTTCGTTGCAATCAAATATATTTTTCCAGGTGGAGAAATTTCGGAATTTCATTGGTTGTATCGGGAATTTGTGTCAATGTGGATATTGTTTGAATTTTTTTTTTTTTTTTACCCAAATTAGATTGGATTTTTTGAGAAAATATTTTTCCCTTTTTTGCATGTGTTTTTATTGAGAAAATATTATTTTTTTTAATTTCACGTGATTTTTTTATCTTATACCGTTTGATTGCAAATGTGACATTTGAATTGAAAAAAAATTAATTACAGGGAATTGAATTGCCTAAAAATTGTTTTACTAGGAATTGTAATTAATTGTGTTTGATTATTATAATTTTCCACCTGAAAAATGTTGAAATTTTTGTGTCCGTTTGATTTTGTTTTTCATAAAAAATTGTTTATTAAAGCGATAATTTTTTTGTACAATTGGGTCTATAATTTGTTCCAATTGCAAAAATATAAATTAAAAATTAAAAAAATTACCATACCGAATACCATTCGTTCAGCTTTGTTTTGCATGGAAATTGTCAATAAAAGTAATAATTTTTTTACCATTATTTCTAGAATTTTTTCCAATTGCCAAAAAAAAGCTGAAAATCAATTACCACACAAAAAAAAAAAAGAAAACATTTTCCTTCAAAACCAAGAAAAGAAGCGCGTAAGGGGTGGGGAGGGAAAACGAATTCCATGGAAAAATTTTGCTATCAAACACTACAAAATGTGGAAAATGGAAAACTTTTTCCAACTTCCTAGGAAAATAGAGGGAATCAAACGGGGCCTTATTTCCATTTTTGTTGTATTTCTAGGGTTTAGCATCCACTCTTTATAAATACTAAACTTTTTTCACAAGTTTTGTGTTACGGAAATATATAATAATTGTGTAGACACGGTTATTGTATTTATTTTTCTCCATATTAATCAATTAAATAAAATACTATGTCCATATTTCAATTAATTATTTTGCATTTTATCTTGTTTGTTTGTGATCATATACTTGATATCGTGTCATATATATTACCTTAATCCGTTTTATTTTCCAACAGGTTTAAAGTAATCACTCAAATCCAGAATTATATTCACCAACACCTCTTTTGGACTTATTTTAGACACTCTTCTTCGCTTGTCAGATAGGCTCTTTAAAAGTTTCAAAACATTCATTGCAAGCTTCGCAACACGATTTTCCAATTGAACATTGTTCAAACAGTAAGTACAAAATAAATTATCAAACATGACCGTTAAAAATGAATTTAGTAGTCCAATTTTTTGTCTTATAATTCTCATTTTGACTTCACCTCTTTTAACTCGTCGGGCAGGCTCTTGATTACCGTTTTAAAATAGAGGAAATTACATTGAACCAGAATTCTAGAGATTACAATTCAAAAATCAGACTTAAAGTTTATTTATACAAAAATCTGATATTAATTCAAACTTTTAATATTAATAATAATATTATTAATAATCTATCCTACATTTTCAATTCCAAACCCTAATTATATTTCTCCTTCCTTCCTTTCTCTCTCTAAACCTCTTACTCTTCACTTTTCTCTCACCTTTCTCTATCTCTCACCTACGACCACAGGAGCAGCCATGGCAAAAATACAGATGGAAAACTATGGGTTGTTGTAAATATTGAAATGATCGACAGTCGCTGCGATATTATTAGCAGCACGACGACGACCACTCGCGACGTATTTCGGCGAGGTGTTCTCGTATGCGTTGACAATTTTTGCTAGCGATTTCCGTGTGTGAGGAAGAAAATCGAGAGATAAGAGGAAAGGGAGGCAAGACTTGTGGTGTGCAAACGGTCTGTGCTGCAAACAGAGATGTTGGCATTTGAAGGGATCGTCGATTGCTGGACTTGTGGCGTGTAAGGGAGAGAGAGATATGGTGGATTGGAGGAATCTATTAGGTGTCGGGATCGAAGCGGTGATGAGCGTGGTGGCCACTCCGTGCAGTTTGCGATGGTTGTGATCTTAGTTGTGGTGGCGATGACGATGTGGTGGTCTGGTGAATGGTGGTGGTCGTTGCGCGGCATCCTGGTGTTTTTTGTTGGGGGTGATTGTGGTGCATTCTGGCCATTGGTGAGGTGGTGTAGTGGTGGATCTAACGCTGTTGACGGCATTTTTGTGATGGTGTTACAGAGATTTTGTGTTGGTTTTTGATGTGGTGGAGTGCGATGCTGGAGGTGGTGTAAAATGTTGGGGATTTTGGATCTGATTTGTTGGTGGTGTTTGGGTGGCGGTTGTGGTGGTTTTGTTAGATCTGGTAAAGGTTGTGGTTTTTGTTTTGTCGACATTAGTGGTAGATCTGGTGGTTGGCGTGATTTTTGTTGGATTTAGTGGCGATGGATCTAGTAGTGACAGTGACAGTTTTGTATTCGAGAGGTAGTGGTGGTGGTGGTTTTGGTGGTGACGATGCCGTTGGAGAGAGTGGTGAGGTGGTGGTCAAAGATTATTTGTTTGATTGTGACCATTAAATTGGTTAATCTGTGATCAATAAACAATATGTGACCAATTAAAAAGATAAATTGTGACTAAGAAATAATGTGTGACCTGAAAAATTGTTAATTTGTGACCGATAATTTGAAAATTTGTGATTGTCTACTAAGTTATAACTTATAATATTTGTGATTTGTGATCGATGAATAAGTTGTGGCATACAAGTTTTTTTATTTGTAACCGATGAACAGATTGTGACTTATATAATTTCTGAATTGTAACCTATAAATTTTTTTATTTGTGACCATAAAATAATTTGTGATTTATAAAATTTTTGATTTGTGACCGATTAACAAATTGTGACATATAAAATTTTTGAATTGTGACCATAAAATTATTTTATGACGTTTAATTTTTTTTTGGTAACCGATGAACAAATTGTGACCTATAAATTTTTTGAATTGTGACATGTAAAATTTGTTATTTATGAGTAATTATATAGAATTTGTGACCAAATTATGCCCCCGTTTGACATCCATTCTCTTCTCATTCTCTTTCTCATTTTTTTTCTCTTTCTTCATTTCAACCACACATCCTTGATATAAAATAATATTACACATAAACCCAAAAATTCTTATTACTTTTCAACCACACATTCTTCCCATCAATCACTATTCCAGAATTTATTTTTCATCAAAATGGGTGTCAAACACACCCTATGTGAAATTGTGACTTTAATATATTTAATTAATAAAATATCTTTATATAATTAATTTATAAATAAAATTTTAAACAATCTGAAATTTAAAATTTTAAACCATATCTCTTATATTTGAAATGGACTAAACTTAACCTCTTAAATATGAAATCTTCCCTTTAAGATATTCACGAGTCTCAAAGGAATAAAAAGAAATAAATTCAGAAAACTTTGGCCCATGCCCCTCTCTCCGCGACTCCGCCTCTGATTGTGGATGGATTACAGTTCAACCATCCATTTTTTTTTATTATTATAATAGAAGTATTATAAAGTTTGCTTTGGTCACAAGATTCCCACTCCAGTGGCCAGCCACGGTGCGGTGTCGGTCCCAACTGTCTAACGTTCCCACATGTTGCCATCTGGCTATATCTCCTTTGTCCTCTACAACATTGGACAGTATTTTTGTCAACTGCTTCTGCTTCTGAACATTTCTGACACAGTTTTTTCAATTCCTTTTTTTCGTTTTTTTTCTGCGATATTCCTACTCCCAATGCTCTGACCATGTTTATTCTACTTGCTAATCTATTACCTTCAATTTGCAATTATAAGAAGAGTACATCCCTTGATTGATTGACAAATTGTAGATTCGAATTTCTCTTTTCGGGGCTGGATATGCCGAGTCAAGAAATTATTTAGTTCCGAGTCGTATGGTTGTGATGGGCTCAATTTGATTTTCAATTAATAGATTTTTTTATTTTTTATTTTTCTTGGATTAGTACCCACAAATGGGTCTTTCTTAGAATTCAAATTCATTTTATCATAAATCAAAAAGCCGTTTTGGATTCTAGCGCTTTATCTTGGAATCACTTTGCATGTAAGAATCGGGTTTTTCTTTCCATCTTCAAATTTTATCGTCGATCGAAAGGAATGTTTCTGGGTTTTCTGAATTTCAGAAATCGCTGCCTGGATTTTATCACTGACTGCTGAATCGAGGTAAGAACTGATGATTATTTGATTTTTGTTCTTTAACTTTCTTGATTTCTTCAGTATTATTATTATTATTATTATTATTATTATTATTATTATTATTATTATTATTATTATTATTATAAAATTAGTGGTTTAACTGATAATGGTTTTGTTCCTTTCAGGCGAGAGAAATATTAGACATCAATTATCCTCGTTAAATGATCAGAACTTTTGTATGTGAATGCATTTCTTCGGAGTAGGATAAGATTGTGATTGGAATGATTTAATTTCTGAGAATTGAAGATTGAATCTCAAATGGACATATCAAATTGTAAGCATTTGAGATTCTTTGGATTCCATTTAAATTCTCTTGCCTGCAAATGTATGGCACTGGTGATCATTGCTTTGGTTCTTAGAGCAGTTTTTCTTCCCACTTTTTATACCCTTGGTGGGATTGGAAACAAGAACCTCTTTGCATTCGACAATGGACCGTCAATGTTGAATCGAGATTTTAGTATTGAAAAGATGAAGTTTTTGGAGGTTCCTCAAATTATTTGGGGGTTGAACAATCAGAAAATTGCCTTTGCAAGAGCTTGTTTAACGGCAAGAATGCTGAATAGAACACTGTTGATGCCTAGCTTGAGTGCGTCGCTATTTTATAAAGAAGTTGATTTGTTGCAAACTATTTCATTCGATAAGGTTTTCCAATTCGAAAAATTTAACTCTATTTGTAAGGGGTTTGTCCAATTAGGTCGTTATTCAGAGATTTCCAACGGAAGCGATGTTTTCAAGCTTCAAAAGGGGAGTGGAAGGAGGTGGACAGTCAAGAGAGATTTAGATCAGTTACGACGGTTTAGGAACAATCGGTACGACGGGTATGAAATCATTCAGATTGTTGGCAAGAACCCATTTCTGTGGCATGATCATTGGCCAGTTAAAGACTATGCAAGGGTCTTCGAATGCTTGGTTTGGGTGGAAGAAATATCAAGTGAAGCTGATAAGATTGTTTCCAAGATTAGAGAGATTGGGTCGAAAGAAATCCGTAGAGTTGGGCCATCTCAAAATGTCATCAATTCAGTGCCATACGTATCAGTTCATATGAGAATAGAAAAGGATTGGACGATTCACTGCAAGAAGCTGGAACAAAGATTAAATATAAGTGAAATTTGTAGCAGTAAGGAGGAAATTATGGAAAGGGTTGGAAATATTGTTGGCTTGAAAACTCCGGCTCTAATTTACCTTGCGGTGGCTGATACCCTTCTTGAAGATAACTCTATACTAACTGGTTGGAAGGAGGGATTGCTTCCTTTCGAGAAGAAAAAGTTAGGTGTTATCGAAATATACAAGAAGCACCCGTATCTCATTCAATCAGCCATTGATTATGAAGTTTGCTTAAGATCAGATGTGTTTGTAGGGAACAGTTTTTCCACATTTTCCAGCCTTCTTGTTCTTGATAGAACCCAGAAAACGATCAAAATTGGTGCTAGGAATCTCTGTGGCATGGAAGCTAAATGGCCTTCTTATTCGTACAATTTACGTGGGGAATCTGAAGGGCCCCGTCCATGGGTGACAAATATGTCTGATCTTAACCTTCAAGCAATTAGTTATGGTTCTAATCACATCTCGTGTGAATTAAGTTCATAATTCTAGATGACCACCAGATGCTTACTTGGATGTTGCTTGAGCTCGGTGGACGCAATTGGTGGTATAGCTTCAAATTTATTTATTTTATCTATAAACAAGATGAGGTTTGGAATTTTTTGGAAAGCAGACTAGGGAAAATCAGGTATACGTTTGTTTTGTAAATATTATGTTCGGATCTTTACGAGTTTCTTGATATTTTTGAAGCTCCATATAGTGATAGGACATGTATCTTGGTGGAATACTTGTGGATTAAAAATTTTCTGTAGGCACATTTAATGTCAGTTGCAATAAAAGCTTCATAATCTTTACATGTTTTTATATTGTTGTCTTGTTGACGAATCCTATTACTGAACATGCTATAAATGGACATACATCTTCCATTATATGCTCTAGGGCCACAATTTCGCATAGCTTGAAAAATTCCGACAGTCCTTTTCTGTTGGAAGTTACATCTCTCTTTGTTTTCTTGGTGGTGACTGTGATGAGAATGATGGGGAAGGGGACTTAATGGTGACTTGAACCCACCAAATTGTGCCAGAGATTATCCCTTGTCCCCTAGGGTGCTCCCTGAGGGACATCAAGAGGGCATTTGCTAGGCCACCCCTGGCCTGCCTCGATACCTGCCAATTCCGGCCCTTTCCAGCTTGGTTGATGCCATTAAGCAAGACACAGATGAAAGATCTTAGGCAGTGTCCTATGAGTTTTGTAACATGTTCAATTTTCACTGGACGAACAATTATGCCGTTATATTTAGAACCAGCCAGCTGCCCTCGGGAATGGCCTCATGATCATGAGATGCATGCCCTTTCGCGGTGTGCTTGATTGATTTCAGTGATTAATAACCATAAACTATGTTTCTAAATTGACAACAAGCAGTTCAAATTTTCCCAATATTTATGTAGTTCTATCTATTGATACAGAAATATCGAAATCAAGCCCCAAGAAGAAAATAATCACGCCACTAAAAACAGAAAAAGGAAACTCATTTTTCCTCTAAAAATTGAATACCACCTCATAAGCAGTTTTAAGTGCAAAGTGCCAGCAAGTTTAGGCCTAATCACATAAAAATTGAATACCACCTCATAAGCAGTTTTTAAGTGCAAAGTGCCAGCAAATTTAGTAGGCCTAATCACATAAAAATGCTCAAAAATTCCAAGTATGTTGATCATCTCGTATCAAAGAAGAAAACACTAAGCTCACTGTCAAATGCCAATACTATATAAGAACTGAATCACTTATATAGACAACATATAAACCTGTTTGCTTCATTGCCTTCTAAATTGTCAAAAACATTTATCCTTTTGTTTTCCTTCAATACTTTCCTCTTCATTCTGCAAGAAGGAAGCTCTATAATGTATAAACTCCTAATCCTTGCACAAAGAAATTTACGCTCACAAGTTTTGAGCGCAAGAAGGAATACGAGCACTGAATGAGAAAGGACCTTTCGCTATATATGTCCAAATAGTGTTAAGAGCAAGATACTCTTTACCCCATAAATCAAACATTATAGGAATGCTAATTGACTTCATTGGATGTAGTCGTCATAGTAATTGTCACTCATAACGGACACAAATTTTTCGAGCCAAGGTAGCTGGTGCAGATCCTTCATGGGATCAACATAGGAATCTGTATAGCGAGGCGGGGATTGTTGAGGTTGATGATCCGTCAAACTGAACGCCCCTGCAAGGAACCTCTGGATCAATGCCAATTGTGATTTTTCTTGATCTGAATAAGCATTCATCATTGGGAGTGACTCAAATGAATCCCATGCCCATTGTTCAAACTCCTGGGTAGGATAATTTGCCGATTCATTAGAATAATCTTCGGTCCAGAACGCACATTCACACGTCTGTTGGCCATCCCTGTATTCCACACCACACGAATAACAAAACTTGTGCCCACACCTGCAGGTAAAAGACGGACATGGGACCATCAGAATGAGCACTTGTAAGATTTACCCAATTAGCATAGTTTCGACTTCTCATTATGCCAATACTTCCATTTGATATACAATAAGCAATGCTAAATCACAATTTCCAAATGTATTTCCATGATGCCCCCCAACACCTACTAACCATTTTAAGAAATCTTATTAATCTGTTCAAAGCACATGCCAAGAAATATTGCAAGAAAAAACAAAAACAAAAATTGAGATGACAAGAATCCAATAACAAATAAAGAAAACAAATATGATTAATATTGTAAATTTTAAGTATAATGCACTCCACACTTCTAATTAATGTTTCAAGGAATACTTGTTATCGTGTATAAAAAATGGCCCAATTAAACCTCGCTCAACAATGTTTGTTAGCTCTCAATTAATAAGGAAGCTGATATATTGCTCACCATCGTATGACAGGTGAATGAAATTACCTTTTCTCATCCTACTTAGAAAATTCATCTAAATTGACTATGATCTCACATTTTGCACCAAGTTAAAAAATGTGATACAAAAGGAAGATTCCAACAAGTCTACTAAATTAACGTGTAATTCCATTTATAAATCATAATTTAAGAGTATAAAAAGGGCATATGTGATGCGGTATGATGATTCATTCTATATGCTACAACACATTTATTTGTCATATCTTAATACTATACGCAGCGCATAGATGCTTTTATTTTGGTGACATTCAAATTACTCAACTGACTTGAGCCTCAAAGGGCCTCCGTTGGGCAACCCAGCACTACTTTATAAGATTCTCGCACATTTGATTTGAAATGTTGATAGAATTTGACGTCAACATTATTCAACTATTTTTCTAGTACCATTTCTTCTCATCTTTCTTCTTTTTAAGAAAAAACAGAACAGTCATATTTGGAAGAACTCAGCAGGTCAAAGTGATAGATCTAGATGAACATCAAACTCCTCGACAATCTGCTAATTTTGAGAAAATTAAGGTGTTTCGGCATGATTATGATCACTTTGCTCATCCTACCCTTTACTAATAGCTTAATTTATATTGAGAAAACACGAACAAAGATATGCGTACTTTTGCAGACCATCTTTCCCTGGTCTCCTCATTTTTCTTCCGCAAACATTTTCTTCCAAATTGAACCAAAGTGAAGGAAAAAAGTTTCTAAATCACTCTGAGAAAATAAATCAAAAACATTTGAAAAAAGAAGCATAAATATTTCGAAAGATGATAATCTTACCGGCATGTCATGTGGTAGCAACCATGATTGAGCTCAATCATCCTGTGGCACTGCTGGCAACGCCTCCACCCTTTATTCTGTACCAGACTCATGTAACGAGCTTCTCTATCCTCTAATGGGAGTTTTTGATATTCTTCACAGGTCATAGAAGTATGCCAAGGAACCCCACAATCCACGCATATAAATCCCCGACAAATAGGACACTCCATGCAGCCGTTGTCCGTCTGACTCGATGAACTCGCCCGAGTCGACAAGCATTCACGAGGATCGAGCATAACCGAGCAATTAGGATATGGACAGAAAATCTTGTTGAGGATATTTGCTTCTTTGAGGGCTCTCTCCAAAGATTCGTAAGAGGTAACAGGAAGAAAAGACCTAAATTCGGAGGTGGAAATACAGTATTTGCAACTCAATTGAGGGCATCTAATGGGAACACGAGTAGATTGCATTTTCTCCTTAACATAAATTTTCATGCAGTCGGAACAAAATTTGTGTGAACACTTAATCGTGATCATCATTGATGCAAACTTCTCCTCACGACAGATTGAACAACTTTCAGTCAATTTATCTCCTTCGGCAGGAATAGAGACTATTCCAACAGCCACTTGGGCTAATTGTACAGCCTTTTGAAATTCAGTACTTCGGACAAATTTTAGAACAAAGGATTCCATATTACTAGCTTGTTCTAGAATCCTTTGCCTCAATGCCGCAAGAAGTGGATTTTCAAGCTCCTCATCTTTTGTAATCTGAAAGAAATTAATACCACTTTATCATTAAGTTATACAAAAGATTTGCAATAGCAAATGACTTGAAGCGATCAGTTAGTGCTGAGAAGTGCAAATATTCTTTCGTTATTATCTGGAACATATTGATTCATTTCAAACTAAAAATGGTTAAATTTAGTTCATTAGAAAGAAAATAAATAAAATTGAATTAGTTTTCCAAATAGAAAGAATATTGATCATAAGAAGTGCAATTTAAACATATTTGTTGGCTTAACCAATAGTGATCACCAACAAACAAACAAACAAACAAGAAGAAATATAATATTACATGTTTGGAGCAGAGAAATTGCTTACTTGATCATATAGGATATCAGACTCTGTAAAGGCGAAAACTTGCCTAATATTGTTTTCTGCAGCCTCTGATAAACCATCAAGCAAAGCTAAATAATCTGCCACGGATTCTTCCACATAGAAATCAAGCTTTTTCTGCACTCGAATAGGAGATAAATCACGTGACCTCTCCATAACCACACCGATTCCAGAAAGCCTAGAACCAGAATCTCCAGGACCTGCTATAGACACACCCTTGAAATACATCTTCACAGAGCAATCGTCGAGATCTTCATCTAAATCTGCCTTTCTGGGCTCCTCACTATCCTCCACTTCATCCTCATCCTCGCAACAGCTTCTAAAATCATCTTCTTCTTCCTTAGTTTCATTATCCATAATTGTTTGTTCCTCCATTGCCACGTACTAAAATTTTCAAGCAGCCACAATTTC
The DNA here is from genome assembly GCA_035079005.1 of Fraxinus americana. Lineage (NCBI taxonomy): Eukaryota > Viridiplantae > Streptophyta > Magnoliopsida > Lamiales > Oleaceae > Fraxinus > Fraxinus americana. Next base: position 34,286,661 of record CM068709.1, on the reverse strand, counting down.
TTCACAGCTCTACTTACTTCAAGAATTGATTAGGTTTCAAATCTAATAACAAGACCAAATATTTCGGAAAACATATCAGACTTTAACAAATAACCGACAACAAATTCAGCATCCTTAGTCCAAGATAAAGGACCATTAAATTCAAATGATGACTCATTGAAATCACCCACAAAAGAAGATCCAGGATTCCGATGAATCACAAACAATATTTTTTCAACAACTAATTGAATAAAAGGAAAAAAAAACTTCCCGTCAGCCAGAAATGGTATAGAAACATAAAATTCCGTTCATCAAAAAAGACAGCCCAACAAACATTCTTGCCTATCTTTAAAATTCATATATTTTTTTCTTAAAAAGTTATATACACGTGAATATATAAATATATGCACAAGAAATCAAGAACAGAAGGTTCCATTTCCATACCTTGGTGTGAAGAATCCTCCTTGTTTAGATAGTTTCAGAATGGGTGATTGGCATTAGAACCCTAATCTGACAAATGCTCCTTTTTGTGTCTGGACAGTGGTTTACTGTCAATCGGTTACTATTGGTGTTAATGGCGTCAAAAGAAAGTCAAGCCATTTGGTAGGGGTAGTTGTAGTATTAGTTTTATTTTTTATTTGAAAAATTCTTTCTTTCGTAATACACAAATTTAGAGTGTGTTTGAACCACATTATTTTGAAATAATATATTTTGAAATAGTAGATTGATGGAGAATGTGTGGTTGAAAAAGAATAAAAAGTTATTGATGTAATAAAAAATATTATTTTATTGAAAAATGTGTGGTTAAAAATGAGTAGAAAAATGAGAATAAGAATTTTAATGTGGCTCAAACATGGCTTATAAATAAAAAATAGCACTAAGATTGTGTTTGATGCACATTTTTTAGGAGAGAATGCATTTTTTGTCATGAAAAATATTATTTTATTGAAAATGTACAATTGAAAATGAGTAGAAAAATGACAATGAAAATGAGAATGTTAGCTTGATTTGATCAAAACAATCGATGATGATGATGTGATACGTGTGCTCGTGCAAGATTTAATTTGGACAGCAATGTATCAAATAAGAAAAATGATATTTATCCCCAATTTATGTGGATGTAAATAATTTGTTAAATGATATGTGAAATTAAGAGTAATGCTATTCATCCCCACTATGGATGAAAACACAATCTAAGTGACGCTAATGTGGCATTAAATGATAGGTGAAATTAAATAAGTCATTTAATTTCACATTTCATTTCACTTATCATTTACAGCCATCTAAACTGTGTTTTCATCCCCACTGGGGATGAATAATATTACTCTGAAATTAAATGACTTATTTAATTTTACCTATCATTTAATGGCACATTAACGCCACATAAACTGGGGATGCATTCCCAGTGGGGATGAATAGCATTTCTCATCAAATAAATATTCTAATCCGACGTGGGATGACGTATTAATTAGTGCGGAAAGATTCCCTTAGTATTTACTATTTACGAAACCCAGACACGTTGTTTGCGTTTGTTGAAAGTCTGATGAAAAACGTGAATCCACTTTTGACTTTCAAATCCCTTCATTATTATTATATATATTTCCTATTTACTTTATCCATTATGTCCAGTATTTATTTAATTAACCCGGCAAAGTATGATTTACAAGTTAAAAAATGTGTCAATCATGATTAGCCCCCACTACTCAATTACTGGAATGGTCTATTGGATAATTAATTACTAATTTATTATTCTATCTTGGTACATATACGTCAAGATTTACATGACGGATTACGTAAAGTCACGTGACATTTTATCATTTGTTAATTTAAAATACAATTAACTTTTTCATCCAAAATTTTTCCTCCACGTCATATTATGAAATCCATTATATACATTTTTTTTTATGTACAAGTAGCAAAATTCTTTATTATTTCGTACGTGACAGTGTAGCGGAAAAAAAAAGCTCAAAAGGCTTTACAATTTGAATAGAATTGCGCGCTCAAAGTTGAGGTTAATTATTTGTGAGTATTATCGATCGAATTAAATATAACTAAAACATAAATATGTTGAAAATAATAGTGTGGAAACATACTTTTTTTCTTTTTTTTTTTCAATCTAACCAATATATTAGCTACCATGATCAAATTCATGGTCTCTTCCGCTATTGGTGGATGATTTTAATGACATGAACCTAAGTTCATGTTTGACAACCATTAAAATAAAATTATTTTGTTCTCAAAATTATTTTTAATCATACATCATCGCAATAAAATATTTTGCTCATAAATTAAAAAAAAAAAAAAACTAATTTTTAACCACATATTCTTCAAAAAAATCATTATTTTAAAACTCATTTTAGTCTAATTGTTGTTTATGACAGGATTAAAACATGGAAAAAATTCATTTCTTCTACTTTTTCTTGACCATATTTCAAAAATAACAAAACAACTTTCACATTTCAAAAATCAGAAATTTTGACCTACACACACACACACACACATAAATATATAAAAAGATATAAATAATTATATATATATATATATATATATATATATATATATATATATATATATATATATATATATATATAATTAACCCACCCCACCCCCACCGCCCCGGCGACTTCTCCGGCCATCATTCCGATTCCTGTGGCCATTTCCGGGGACTGCTCCGATTCCGACGACTCAGATCACAAGTCGCAGCCCAAGTCACAGCTCAGGTCACAGTCTAATTCACTCAGGATTTTGTTCATAGTCACCGATTATTTTCAAATAATCACAGCATAGGTTACAAAATTTTTTTGCACATGGCTCAAATTAATATTTAGTCACAAATAGTCGAATTTTACGATCACAATTAATCCATTATGCGGTCACAATTAGTCCATTATGCAGTCCTAGTTGGTCACGGAACACAACACAAATTCAAACAACCGACGCGCCTCACCACACCACCATAACCATCGGACCATCGCCTGTATCGCACCACCACCATTAAAAAAAAAAATAGCCGCCACCACCGTTTACATAACACCAACAACACACCAATAAAAACAGCCTAAAAATTCCTGATACATCGAACTGAGATCAACAGCAAACCACAGCAACGGTGATCCATGGCAGCCACCAATAAAAACAACCATAGTCAACCGAAAGCCTTTCAAGCAACAGATCAACAGCAAACCACAGCAACGGTGATCCACAGCAACCACCAATAAAAACAACCATAGTCAACCGAAAGCCTTTCAAGCAACAGTGATCCAAGCCCAGATCTAGTACCACCGCCAACAGCATGGAATACCATTCGACCGTTGCACTCACCAATCGCAAACTACAGTAAAAAACACAAAATTGCAGAACCAATCGAACCCATGGCTTCGCGCACCAATCACACCCACTGCTGCGCACACCAAGGAGGACGGAGGAGGACAAATGTGTGTTGGTCGTCACTTCGAGCTCCAGCGTCGCCGGTGACGGGAAGAAAGGTGGTAATTACAGCATGGAATACCATTCAACCGTCGTGCGCACCAATCGCAAACCACATCAAAAAACACAAAATTGCAGAACCAATCGAACCCACGGCTTCACGCACCAATCGCACCAGAACACACACCAATCGCACCAGAACACACACCAATCGCACCAGAACACACACCAATCGCACCCACTGCCGCGCGCACCAAGGAGGCGAAGGAGGACAGATGTGCGTTGGTCGTCGCTTCGAGCTCCAGTGTCGTCGGTGACGGGAAGAGAGAAGGCACAGAGACGGAGAGGAGAGCTCCAGCGTCGTGCAGTTATAGAGAGAGAGAGAGAGAGAGAGAGAAATAATTAATATTTAATTAAATATGAATATATATAATCTACATCTAATTAAAAATATCTGATTTTTGAACATTAAAACTTGAAATCTGATTTTGGAAAATAGATCTCCAAATGTAGGGTTTGCTGTAATTACCACTTAAAACATCAACATGATTTCTATTCACTTTTGCTTAGGAATGGTAGCGACGGGTCGGGTGTGGCCCATCTCAAATGGAGATTTAAAATATCATTCCAGTTTATTTATTTATATATTTATTTACTTTTTAAATAAAATTTAATTTAAAATATTTTTAAAAAGTAATAAAAATAGACGTGAGAATCATGTTCCCGTCCCATCTCGATTCACGATGGGACGAGAGAACACGAGAAGTTCATTTTGTCGTCCCTACTTTTTAGCCCCCTTCATTTGAAATTAGTGTAAAGAGAAGGCATCTATCAAAAGAAAAGAAGGGTATTGTGTTAAGGAAAAAGGGGAAAATGAACCTCTCTTTTGGGGTCACAATTACTAATAAAGTGGTGATATTGAAACAAAAGAGAAAATATTGTGATTAATCTGAAATAAATTACAGTTAGGTGACTAATAAAAGATAGAAAAGAAAAATTTATTTTCATATTAATGTACCCTTTAGCTGCAACCGGCTTTAAAAATGAAAAAATATATACTTACAATATTTTCAAGATGCAATTTGAAAAATAAAAAATTTGTGAAAAAATTTCAAAAATCAGATGGTTACATTTGTGACCACCTGATAACATTTCAATGTCACAATAACACATAACTATGGTCACATTCACAAATCGCATAAGGTTACATTTACAAATACAGAAATTGTAAGTCACAAATACAAATTTTATCGCAGTCACATATCATTTATTGGTTATAAATTATCCATTTTATCGATCACGTATTATTTATTAGTAGAATTATCCATTTTATAGGTCACATATTATTTATTAATCACAAATTACACATTTTATTGGTCATAATCTCCCAAATAATTGTCTCAAAAGTTCTTCATGTGACCACACTCCACCCCACTCCGCCACACAACCTGAATGCCGCAGCACCATCAACAACCACCATTTGCAAACTAATTCCCAATCTAAAATTGGAAGCAAGAGCTTGCAATTTCACAAATTGCACTAATGGTCACCGCCCCCAAATCCTCATCCAAACCCTAATGTTTCCTCTCACTTTTTCTGATTGGAGCTGACATGTCTGGCCACACACGGTGCACCATCTCGAAGCACACCGCATACCATAGAGTATTGGGCGTTGCTATGAACAGGAACAATGCCTGATGCTGCTTAGCCCAGCGATGATGGAAAGTGGGGGCGGGGCAACGAACGGTGGTGGTAGTGGCCAGTTGTGGGGTGTGGGTGTGAATTTTTACTTCAGGAATGGGTAAAAGAATAGGTGGGGTGATTTGAGGTGGGGAGTAGATATAGTAGAATAAAATTAAAATCTGATTTTTGAAATGATAATATAAAAATTAAGACAAAGTGTAATTTCCTCTTAGAAAATATTCTTGTTTTTACATCATTGAGCCATTTTCTTTGACCCTAACAGGGCCACAGACCACAAAGAGTAGGCTGTCCCTTTAATTTTATACGACTTTTTAAAGCATTTAGGAATAAGCATACGAAGATTAGGACAACTACCCAAATATAATTGCATTGCAATTGACAATATTCATCTATATGAAAAGGACAAAAAGATATTGGAACATTGATAGGAATATTTGGATATGGCCGTTGCGACATCTTGAATTATGAATTAGTAGGAAATTAAAGTTAAAAAATAATATTGAAAGAAACTATCTTACTATTGATTTCTTGTTCTTTTACGACATTTGCTTTCTCCATCTTTATTGCACTCGATGAATAATCAAATGTGAGAGTACGTGTTAGGTGCGGTATGCTTATATTGGTTGATTTAACATGTCTGTTTTGTTCTTGCTTACAAATTTATTGTTTTAGTTCAGGTTCAACATATCATTTTTGTGTTCAATGGAATGCACTAGTAAAGGAAGAATCCCTCTATATTTTTTTAAGGAAAAATTGCAGCCAAGGTACAAAATCTTTCATTTAATTGCAAACTTTGTCTAAACCTTTTATCTGTGTCACCCACAATACCAAACATTTCAAAAATAAGAACATGGAGTCCAAATGGATGAAAGTCGTTAATTTGGCCGTTAGTTGACCAGAGTACTTGATTTTGACCAAATATAAAATGAGTAAAATGGTAACTTTATAATTTTAATAAAAATATAAATAAGAATTTAAATTAAAAAACCTGGATCTTTCTCACTCACGCCCATACTCACATCGCCATTGTTGCACTGGTTTAGTAATTTTATGGCTTTTTTATCGTTCTGAAATTCAAAAGGGAATGAATGAGTTGAGATGAGATTGGGAAAGGCAGCTTCTGCGAAACACAAAACTACCAAATTCCTATTTCGTTTTCTACGTAGATCTGTTGTGGGCATCTTCTTCGTTTGGGCTTCCTCATCTTCATAGATAGGCCAATTTCTCATTGTAGATCTGCTTTGGGATTCATCTTCTATCTTCAAAAGTTTATCGATTAATCGCATCCAATTGGCCTCGACAAGATTTCAAAACTTTCATCGTTGTGCGCAGCGATGCTCATCATCTATGTAAGATATCTAAAGTGGAGTATGCACTGGTTTACTGCAACGGCATGACTATAAAATTGGAGTTGGATACGTGAGTCTTGATTTCTCCTAAAGCCTCTGAGAAATTGGTTTTTGTTACTTGTTTTATCCACCACTGGTTCTGGTAGCGACTGAGGCGGTTGTGGTTGATGTCGATCAACAAAATTTTAGTGCATAAAAGGTGGTGGTCAAGGTCTGCTAATTTTGAGCCCTCGACTGCGATGTGAACTTTGGGTGAAGATGATACTACAGGGGCTTATTTTTTAATTTAAAATTTTTTTTATTTTTTTATTAAAATTATAAGTTACCATTTTACCATTTTTATATTTGGTCAAAATCAATTACTCTAGTCAACTAACTGTCAAATTAACGGTTTCCATCTATTTGGACTCTATGTGCTAATTTTTGAAAGATTTGGTATCGTGAAGTGGCACAAATAAAATGTTTAGATAAAGTCTGCAACTAAATGAAAGGTTTGATACTTTGACTGCAATTTTTTTTTTTTTTTTTAATTTTGACTTGGTGATTGATATTGAATGTGGTGTTCGATTCTATAGGTAAAATCTAATAAGGTACGTGAACTTGGTAACTAGTTAATAGGCTAATTTTTCGTTCTATACTCATTCTCGATTGTAACCCCGATCTTTCAATGAGCTACAAGAGATTGTATATTTGGTCACTGTGCATGTGGGGTGGAAAAACCCTCTTGAATGAGTGTCAGTGAATACACCTTTTGTTTCAAATCTTATCGGATTAGTCAAACCTAGAAAATGTTGAAACTACTTTTGAAGTAAAAGAAAAGTAACGACTAGATTGGGAGAGTCGGGTCGAAAAGATGATTCATCACTTTTTCTCGTGCACGTCTATGTTCTTTTTTGAAAATAATATTTTTTATTTTTAAAATGAAATTGATATTCTACTTAGTTTATTTAATATTTCGAAGTAATTTCATTTTTATAAGAGCATAAAAATAAATTTCAAGTATTCTTGAAACAAAAATAATCAGTTGCATGCTTGTTTATAGAGTAATTATTAAATAATTATATTTTTCTATATAAATGAAACATATATAGTGCACGCTGGACAGTGCGCACCATTAAACGGGACTGCTCGGCCCAACAAGAAGTAAAAAGGAGGCAATGAGCCATAATAAATGAGCTTATGTAATAGGCCCATATGTTTTATCCCACCAGTTATAGGAATATCGAGGGACAATTAGGGCCCAATTCAATTCTGTCCTTTTTTTTTGGGAAAGAATACATAAATAAGGCATTTACTTTTACCAATTTCAAAAATACAAAAACATGTTTTAAATTTCAAAAATCAGGTTTCTTTAAATTTTTAATTATGAAATAATAATTATTAAATTAATTTATTATTAATATTTAATTCTACTATAAAATAATTAACCCACCCTCACTTCCACCACCCCTACAACTCCGGGGCTATTCTGGCGATCGTTCCGACGACTTTTTCGACGACTGATCCGATTTCGACGAATATGTTAAGGTCATAGATCTATACAATTTGGTCACAATTCAAAAATTTTTAGGTCACAATTCAAAATTTTCATAAGTCATAATTTGTTTATTGGTCACAATTTAGAAATTTGAAAGTCACAATTTGTTCATGAGTCACAAATCTCAAAATTTATAAGTCACAATACTTAATTAGGTCACAATTTATCAATTTATTGGTCACAATTAATAATTTTTAGGTCACAAATTAATAAATTTTTTGTCACAATTAATAATTAGTGGTGGTCACAAACAATCAAATTATTTGTGACCACCACCAAAATCGTTTGTGACCACCATAATTGGTCACAGATTAATAATTTTTAGGTCACGACATTTATTGGTCACATTTTTTATCTAATTCACTAGTCATAAACCAACCTAGTTATTGGTCACAAACAATCAAATCAATCGTGATCATCACTTCACCACTGCCTCTACCAGCGGCACCACCACTGTCGTCGCATCTCCACCACCGTCGCGAGCACGACCACCCCCGCCACACGCGCACACACCTAACCATCGCACAACAACACAACAATTACATAAAAATGCACCCATCGCACATAAACGCAACCACCGCCATCCAAACCGCACGATCACCACCGCCGCGCACAACCCACCCAAACCACCAACAACAGATCCGCCACCAACAGACCCGCCACCAACAACAACAAAAAACAACAGCCACCACCAACAACAACAACAGATCCGCCACCAATAGCAGCAACCACCAACAGCAGCCACACCCACCGATCCACCACACACCCACGGATCAACCGTCACTCCGATTCACACACACACACAGAGGAATGGCAGCAACGACACACCAACACACCCAGCCACAGAACGGTACACCCACTGATTGGATCTTTGAGCACCACCATCCCACCATCTAACACTTCGAGCGCCAGTGTTGCCGGTGAGGGAAAGGGTAGAAGACAACGACGGAGAGGAGAGAAACACGTTGAGGCCAGAGAGAGAGAGAGAAAACGATGAGGGACTGAGGGTAGAGAGAGAAACGGATCTGCGAAACCCTAGGGAAATACCTGACTGGATCTTCGAGCGACACCGTCCCACCGTCCGGATCTTCGAGCACCAAAGTCGCCGGAGGAAAAAGGGCACAGAGAGAGAGAAGAAAGGTGAAGACGAGAGAGAGAGAGAGAGAGAGAGAGAGAGAGAGAGAGAGAGAGAGAAGGCCGATGGCCATCGCGGCTAAGAGGGAGAAGAGAGCAACGAGGATGAGAGAAGATTAGGACGGGATGAATGAGGAAATTAGGTTTGATTTTGGGATTAAATTATTAATTGGGATGAAATTTAATAATTAATTAATTATTATTTAATTAGATATAAAAAAAACCTGATTTTTGAAATGTTAAACTTGTGACCTTAATTTTGAAATTGGAAATCTAATTTCAGGTGTATGTGTAATTTCCTCTTTTTTTTTTCCACCCCAATTCATGTTGAATAATGCTATTAAGTAGCCTATACACTAAAGTGATAGGCTCAACAAAAAAATAGAATTAAGTGATTCATTTAATGTCATTTTAGTGCTATCTAATCAGATATTTTAACATCAGTTATGTTGCATTTAAGTGAAAAGTCATCCTAAATGAAATTATGTTCTTGCATTTAAATTCATATATCAATTAATGTCATTCGAATGCTATGAAGACGAATAATGTCATTTATCATTACAATGACGGAACATCGACTATGTAGGTCTACATGGAATAATGGAATCGAACAATTTAATTTTCATGAGAGAGAAATGTGAGGTAAAATGAGTGATATTCCATCACCATCATGATAAATAACATTACTCTATCAAGACTGATGTTTAGCACCCGTAGTACTAGTTAATATTACTCTGTCTTTATTAGGGATTGCTGCCAACGGCGGTTAGCATAGTTCTCTCGAATGGTAGTTTTAGTTGGAGGCAGTAATTGTCATAGTTTAGTATCGTATCGAAACGTTTATAAAAAGACAACAAATGATAGAATCAATTCTTGAGGAAACGGCTGATAATCCAAATACTCCAACTATCGCAGCGGGAAATCTTTATCTCATCTTCGTGTAATTAAATAGGCACAACAATAAAATCAATCATCATCAGAAATTAGGGGAAAAAAGGCAACCTGAATAAGAAATTATTTCTATAACGTAATTTGAAAAAAAATTATATAAAAAATACAGAGATTAGTCTAGCTTCTTGATAACGCAAAAACCATGTCAAAATAACGTAAACATATTGAGAATTTGCTAAATTTCAGGTTGTTTTCTTTCTATAAATTAATATACTAAATAAATGTTTAATAGAAAGATATACTTGGTAAATTGAATCTACGTAATTAATACAAAATAAATGTCAATTAGGGACATTGACTAAAGCCATTGTTACAAATGAAAACTGCCGTCGGGACAAAAGTGAAAATCAAATGTTTCTAAAAAATTTACACGTTACACCATAATTAAAACCTATTTTCAAGGAAAACATCATTAACAAATTTACAGTCATTGTCATGACCCAATAAAAACTAAAAATGAAAAAAATAAAAAATAAAAAAATTGCAGTATTGTAATGTATTCCCCATCCCAAAATCACTCCTCGTTTCTCACATTTTCCCAACATATTCTTACTCGCCAAATTTTCCCATTTTTCCAAAAACTCATTTTAAACCACGTATTATTCAATAAAATTATTTTATACGTAAGCTCAAAACTTTTCATTATTTTTTAATCACACATTATCTAACAAAACACTATTTTTAAATGCAATTTGACCAAAAAATAGGGGTCGAACAACAACTTATATTTACTTTTAATCACTCAAAATGAGAATGGCAAAATGCCACCGAATTGTAAATTGCTAAATTTTGTTAAACTTTTATCAAATTTAAATTTTAATCACGTATCTCACGGACCCACAACTTTATGAACTATTCAGCAATATATTTCATACTTTTTTATCGAAACATTTATCAAACAACTCCTATATTACAAATAGAAAGAAATAAGTAGTCGATAAGTAATTAGTAACTGTGTATTCCATAAAAGACGTGATTAAAAAATTAACCTAGATGCCGAACATGCACTTAACTTCTTTTAATCTTTTCAACCTCAACACGGTGTATGTGGGCCCGAGTTTATATAGAGGAAACGTGTTGCAATACCAACGACGCGATGTCAATTTAAAGATGATGGGCTAGTAGATATGTGCCCCCAACAATAAGATACAACCAGGAAAGTTACGGTTCACATCACGGGGCCCCATATTCACTCGTCGGATCAATGCATTTATTCCGAGTATTGGCCACATCATCTAAACAATTTGGAATATAGAAAAAATCATTAAAGTAGACAACTTTTGTGACACAGCTTTCAATTTCTACCCTAAATGGGCCCACAACCTTTCATCATAAGTTTGAAGACAGAAACATGGGCCAAGATACTCGGACATTTCACCCGGGTCAATTGGGCCCACTATTGGAATAGGTGTAAACGTACAATAAATGAGTTGTTTTGAAGGAAACTTTTGTTAGGTTGGCACTTTCATAACGTGTACATGTTGTCTGACCTAGAATAATTAACATTTGATAATGTAGATAGAATTTTATTATATGGTTCAACTTTATTTAATAGAACCCATTTTTTCATATCATCAATTTAGTTTCACGTTCCATCCCGAGATTTATTTCTTTTAAGGGATAATGGTTTATCGAGTATTATCTAATACGACGTACCAAAGGTGTCGATATATTATAACGTACAGCTGACGAATCAGTGCCTCATTTGATTAAATATGAAAACTTGAATTTAGTACTTCACGATAGTATGAATACAAATACTAGTAAACAAAACATCGTATGCATTTCCTTAGTCTTTATCTTGCTTTCTACATGCATGGCAAGACTTTTAAGCAATGGAATTTTTGGTTTCTTTTACTTTATTCACACATATTTATTGGACCAAGAAAAAATGTACCCTTACACCATGTGTAATTATGCAACGTTAACTTTGTCTCGAACTTTGGGAACTACTACAATTAGATTTGACCGGATAATATTTCGTGTGAAGAGTCTGGATGAACGTCTCAATATATACAATATATTGTATATATTGATCGGATCAGTTTGAGGGCACTTCGACTAATTTCACGAGTTCCTGAAGTTTACGGTCGGGTACTTACTTCAATGGCCCTGAGGGGACTCGAACTAGTAACCATTGAGGAGCAAACCCAAGGCCTAACCAATTGAACAACCTTCGGGATTAAAAAATCTCAAAATATACAATATAATAATAATAATAATAATAATAATAATAATAATAATAATAATAATAATAACAATAGTATTTTTTGCAAATAATAAGTCTTGTAAGAGGTAAAATAAAAATTTATTTTTTATATTATATCATCGTTGACGCAGTTGAAAAGAATTCAATTCAAAAAATATATATTGGACAATCAAATCTGGAGAAGTTTGAAACTTGAAGGGATTGTCTAGTAGATGAGATGCTTTGTGTAGTCAAAATAATTAGGCCACCCAACTCCATCCCCACTACCCCTTCCCCCTTCCCCACCCCTACGCTTCTTGAATGTGTTATGAGGAAGTTTCGTGAAGACAATCACAAATTTTAATTTTATTTATTTATTTTGCTTTTTCTAGGAAATGCATCTAAAGCTTGTTCGGTTACGTAATTCTTGACAACAATAATTGATTTGTGATAATGAAGTCGAGAATTAAATTATATATGGTATATCGATCTTGTGGAGTCCGAAGTAAAAACGACATCGCACAAATTCTTAAGGTTTTTATGTTAGTGATAAAATGGAAAATTGACCCCACTGAGGGGGTCCCACTTGCATCAAATTTTCATGTGTGCCCCACAATTCAGTGATACATAACTATCTGCCATCTTTTTATTCTGTCTATCTTTAAATTTGGGCCTTTATGATATACGTTGACAGATAACTAGCAAACATATTGTGAAAGGGATATCAAAGCACATCCGATTCTTTCAACTCCTCGACTAATTTCAAACTAAGATAATTAAAAATAAATAATGCGATAACTGAGTCACGCATAAGACACACTTATAGTAATTACTTTTCGTTTACTCAAATTGAACATTCAAAATAACTTTTTGGCAATCAATACTAAGGGTTGATATAGGACGTGAGATAAGGGATAAAAAAATTTCTCGCTCCAATCACACTCGAGATTTATTCAGGTGACGTACGAAATAAAAAAATAAAAATGCATGTTGCGAATTCTAATTTAATATTTACGTAAGCTAACATATCATTACAAAGACAAGGCATCCACCGATTGAGCTCCTTAAATTCAATAAGGCCGTCCAAATTGACATTCAATTTTCTATACTTCAACGATCTTTTCATTTGTCTTGAAATACCTTACGATAACAACATCTTGTTAAATAGAAATTATACAAGTGAGGTGGTGGGCTCATTGAGCGATTAATTTTAATCAAGCCAAATGCGCCGGATTATTTGTTCCCATTGGACACATGATTGTGACATTTCAAATATCGAACAAAACATATTTTTCTCATAATTAAGAGAAGAAAGCCCACACGGTACGTTCTTACCAAACATGTCCCATTATCATGAAAGTGTTGAACTTGCGGTTCTATCAAATGAGTAAAATAAAGAAAATAATATGATTATCTCAATTAATATACATTATGATTGTTTCATTGAATAAGGAAAAGATAAAGGGCAGAAAGGATGATTCTTGGAAAACAGTCGGTCCATGTGCACATAGAAAATTTTCAAGAATCCCAAAAAGTTTTGTTTTGAAGATGAAGAGATAAAGGAAGGTAATGGGTAATTCCTAGAAACTAGACTTTGGATCTCTTTTCCACATCATTACTTCCGACAAAACAAAAACAAAAACAAAAACAATATTTAAATAAATAAATAAAAGCCATCAGAATTGAATAAAATAAAATGCACGTGTCATTAATGTTAATTAATTTTATCTAAACTATGATAAATAGGCAACTAATTAAACGGAGTTATAATAAGGGACATGGATTTCAATAAGGTACTTGAAATGCTTTAACAAAGTTGCTTTCACATCACTATACATGCCGGAAAAGTTAGGAAATTGCTTGGTCCATGCCTTTAATTATCTATTTTGGAATCAAACCGCCAAAAACTCGACTTTTTCGGCACCTTTGCATCTTACCTAGCATGCCATGTTTTGTCAAGTACAGTCTGAGCCAATTTTTATGCAGAATTTACATATCTACTTGATTCCCACTACAAGACGCTACTCGTGTTTGGTATACTAGATTGAAAATTACTAAAAGCGATAAAAGATGAGATGCGTGTGAACAATTTGTCTAGAATCTCACGTTATTTGGGAAAATATAAATAATCCACTTAATAAGGTGAGGGCAATCCTCCCCTAATAAGCCGATTTTATTAGGTGGAGTTAGGCTCAATATTCCTAACATGGTATCAGAGCTAGGTCCAATTATGCAATGTTGGGTGCCACCCAATATCGTTTTTTTCACAGTTGTTTGGCATGGTCCACGCTGTGCGTGAGGGGGCGTATTAGAATCCCATATTATTTGGGAAAATATAAATAATCCACTTAATAAGGTGAGGACAATCCTCCCCTAATAGCCGGTTTTATTAGGTGGAGTTAGGCCCAATATTCCTAACAATTACCTCATTTTCCAATACGCTTCAATTCAATTTAGAATATAAATAAGTTGTATTCTCAAGTACATATTTTATAGGACTGACAACTTTTCAACCACCAATTCCATTAATTTTTATCAAAATATACTAAAAATTTTATTTTAATCACCACCATTCAAGGGCTAAAGTTCCATTTTTTTTCAAAACTCGTTTTCAATTACATTTTTCACTAAAATAATTTTACACGTAAATCGAAATTTTGTCATTCTTTTTAACTACACGTACTTCCAAAATTACTATTCTAAAATGCTTTTTTTTTCTCCAACTCAAACGGGTGCAAAATATTATATTATCGATATGTCTGAAAATCCATTAATAATATTGACTATTCAACTGTGTTTTGCATCTAATCACTATCAAATTGAATACAAATTCACACACTCCAATGTTCTTGCCAATTGTGTAATCAATTCCCACTGCAACTTTTGCTCCTGATATTGAAGAGTAATATTATTCATAGGGACCTACACGTGAAACTTTGTTATTTGATGTATTAATGTGATAATTTTATATTACCTTATGAATTAAATAACAAATCGACATGTGTATGCCACGTAAGACGACTACCACCGATAATTTTTACTATAAATAGCATTACTCAATATTGAATATACACATAAACTCAAAACTTGGACCAGTTAAAAAGTGGGATGCCCGGCAAAAGTCGGCCAGGAAACTCCAACACAATATATGCTGAACAACTTTCAGTTCTTTAACCATTTCTTTTTTGCCGTCAAAATTTAAAAAGTGAACCAATGTCGACATTGTACCCTTTACATTTTTCTCGATGAGTAGATATTGACTAGATGATATAACGAATAAGATACGATTAAAAATGAAATGCGATAAAAGAATAAACAAATTATGTTAATTCGCTAAACAAATTTACAGTAATGTACAACCAAAATGTATAATTACTGTTTTTTTATGCTAATTTCTGACATGGCCTTTGATCAAGTAGACGTGTTAACGTGCAAAGTGGCAGTCATGGCAGATTTACATACTGGGCAGCATTGGACAGGGGTGGTCCCACTCCCACAAATGTTGCAGAGGCAAAGATGCCTACATGGCAGCAACAACACACATGATTCTCTCTCCCCACACCTCCTGCACATCCTGCCACCGCATTCCGCCACCGTCCGCCGCCCATATTCACCGTCGACTTCCCTAGAATCACTGCTGCCGCAGCACGACTCAACGTCCTCCTCCACCGCACCTCCACCGACAGCTGCACCGCCGGAGAGGCGCTCGTCGCTAACATGGGCCAATACTTGTTCGAGGTTTGTACGCAGAGAGTTGGCCGTAGCCTCGTTTGTTTGTGCTAAGTTACGCAATAATTGGTTTTCCATAAAAAGACTCTTCACTCTTTCTTGAAGAACCAAATTCATTTTCCCCATTCTCTGTAACTGAACTTCCTTTTCGTTTAGTTTATTCATCGCACGTTCTCCTATTGTGGACAGCAACAATCTCGCTTGTTGCTTTTGCCTCTCTTCCAATTCCAATTTAATCTTTTTCGTCTGAAAATCACCATAAATTTTGATCAGAAAACTAAACAGTAAACCCCAAATTCATCCAAGACCCACAAATCTATAAAATTTATACCGATACTTACATGTTGGGAAATAATGCAATCAATCTCCAACTGGTATTGCTGGATTTGAGGTAAAACTTCTTCACCGACAAAAGATGGAGAAATGCTATTATTTTCCTGGGGTGCTCCGAAATTACATGCATCATATAACTGATTCATAGATTCTCTGGAGCGCTTTCTCGGAGCCGGCGGTAAGTTGTATGTGAGTCCGCTATCCGTGTTCAAAGAAGTTTTCGCCGGAGTCGAATCAAGAGATTGATAAATCGGCAATAAATTTTCCGGCATTGAAGAGAGCAAAGGCACCGCCGATGATTCCATCTGGGTACTGTATGCAAAGGCGTTTCCCTGGTTGGAATTCACGAAACCACTGCAAATATAAAAAAACACTCATCAGGCAAAAATAATTAGAAGTGTGTTTGGTAAATAAATTCTCAAAGGTGATTAAAATTACCTATTGGGCATGAATTGTGAAGGAAAAAGATTGAAATTCCTTGCTTCAACGGCCATAAGAATCGAAGAATTTTTTTTCTCTACAGTAATATGTGGAGAGATGCATGCAAGGGAAAGAGAGGTGGCAAAGGCAGGCTAGGGAAAATGAATGGGTTTGGGATTATTTAAGTACCTGGTTTGGTGCACTATGCAGGTAGTCAGTCAGTCAGAAAATAGGAAAGTCAAAGAATTCTAGAGAGAGAAAGAAGAGTAAAACCAAGAAATTTTAATATTTATTTTTGTGAATTTAGGAAATGAGGTAAGAGTTGACAGATTCATTTAATGTTGAATTCCAAACGCCAAAAAAAAAAAAAAGGAAGTTAACAAACGCAAATCTTGTTGGCCTCGCATTAATTATACATTTGTATATATCTCCAACTTTCTAACCATAAATGGCCCACGATTAAAGCGGCACTCACGGTTTTCCTATTGCTAACAGCTGACTTGTAGGGGCTATTGCAGAAATTAGTAACCTTTGGGGGGTAGATGTGTCAAAATGCGCCACGTCACGATAAATGTTCGTGTTGTGGACGGACCTAGAACGTCTCGAGTAGAGACTCAATAAATTAAGAATTTAAGATTTTTGAAAAATTAAAAATTACTTCTAAGCTTGTTTGGATAATTTTTTGGGTACTTCGGATCTGTTTGGCAGCATTTATGTCTTGCTTTTGCTTTATATAAAATTTTATTGAATAACTTAATTTAGGATAAATATTTTCTAAAGTAACTTCTTTATCTCATAATCAATTTTTGACTTTTCAAATATCCTACCAAACAGAACTTTTGTCTGATCACAAGAGCTTTTAAAAAAAGTCGGTACCTTACCCCCCGAGGCACATCCCAGTTGGCAAAGGATGGGCACCGTTGGACTTGCAACCTCATGGTGGGGAGTTCGATTCCTGGATGGAGCAGCTGAGTGTTGTAATACTCAATTTGGGTGGAGCAGCTTGGTGATGTAATATCCATGGAGGAAGGCTCCCTTGGGACCAAGAGTATAAAGGGTGCACAGACCCTGGTCAATTTGGGCATATCCCGCGATTAACCTCCACCCATCACTGAGGGGCCGGGGATGGGTGGTTCAGGACATAGTCTAGTGTAAGTTAGGATACCTGGATATCAAAAAAAAAGTCGGTACCTTTCTCAAACAATTCAGAAAAAAAAAAAAAAGAACGAACAGAAGCCAAGGTGAAGCTATCATAAACATGCCTTGAGCATTGTATGTAAAAGATGGTCCTATTAAGTCTATATGGAACTACCGAATCAAAATCATAGACGGTGGGTGTTTAAATATTACAATTCATAAATCAACTATGAAGTTTATTTGTTCACATATCAGCTATTAATTTAATTATTTATATTAATAATAATATTATAAAATCTACCCACCCCCGATGGCCCTACCCAAACTAATTCTCATTTGTATCTTCATCATCGGCGACATCTCTTCATCTCTACATTTTTTTCTTCTTCACAGTACATTGGCGGCGACGGCTCTCTCCACCATTTTTTCCTTCTTTTATGGGTCGACAATCTTTTATGCGTGAGAAATAATTGCGTGCAAGAATAATTATACAACATTAATTAAATTAATTAATTATTACACTGATGTTAATTATATTACTATGTCGATCATTAAAAAAAAATGATGAACTTGTTGAACAATATATTTATTCCCATTAGAACATATAAGGTAAATATCGAGCATAAAAAACGTTCAAAAGATTGTTTTAAGCGATGATTTTAAAACCAAAATTGAATTTATCAAAATTTGATAGAGTAATGGCAAAAAAAAAAAATGAGTACTAATACACTAATTCATTATATGTTCATCAACTTCTTAGTTCCAGCGTATACAATCTTGTATTTCTTCTTCAAGGACTCTCACAGTTCATTTGCAAATTTCAGGGAACTACATGCATTGTATAATGTGTTGTCCAAACAATTTCAATATGTAGTTTTTGTATAAGAAGTTTGAATGTTTCTAAGCAACCAATGCTATCAATGATACCCTATTATTTTCCTTTTATTGCACGACGGGAGCATCTTCCTTCAAAAATTTTGTCAAGTTTAGAATTGTGAGATATAATAACATTTTTGTTGATCTCTTGAAATAAACCCCATTGAACTTTTTCGGTTTCTATCGATATGAAACGGAGTTTGTATGAACGGTGAGAGGGACAACCACAACTGGATGAATAACAACATTAAAAACCAAGTTAGGTATAACTCATTTCGAAGTTGCCATATTCGAAGTATCATTCGAAAAAATATCGATATTGTTAACCGTATTCATTTTTCTTTACATAAAACAGAAGATAAACCAAAAATCAAAATCTGATAAGGAGTAGAGGAAGTTAAATATAAGTGAAATCAGTTAAACCGAATAAAAAATAAAGGATAAAGTTATCACTCAGAAAATCGACTTAAGATTGTTCAAAAGATTGTTTTGAGCAATGACTTTAAAACCAAAATTGAACTTACCAGCCTTACCAAAATTGGATAGAGTAACGATAAGAAAATGAGTAATAAAAAGTCAAAGAAGAAAGGCCAATGGATAGAACAGAGTAACACAAAGAGAAATTGATGCAAAGTCGATGCAAGAATTGAACTATTTGTCCTTAAGTCAATTTTATTCCGCAATGGTGCCTACAGATGATGACAATCATCTCCCAAAATATAATGATTATCTTCTTGTGTTTGTAGCACTCCAAAACACAAGAACGACAAACCAAAAATAGTTTTTTTGTACTCCTTCCAAAATGAAATGGAAAACAGATTTTTAAGCAGAGTTTTGGCTAAGAAAAGATAAAATTTTACGTTATGCTATGATTGCATATTATTAGGATGAAATAATGGACGTTCCAATGGTCTTATTTATAGATGAGAAGATGTTGTGAGTAAAGAGACACGTCTCAAAACTCAACAACATTTGCCAATGGTCACAACTTTTGTTGTCGCCTTTGGTCACTTGAGCATCAGAAACAGAGAATCTGTCGCTTGCCGTCGCTATAATGTCTCTCGAGCGACACCCTTACCCCTCGAGCATTAGGCGAGTGACGGAGTTAGACAAATTTCAGCCAATTTTCCTCTCTTTCTTTCCAACTTTAGACCCCAATTTCTCATTCATCCGAAATTGAATTTGTCATTCCAAATACACCACAGCTATCTACTCGAAAAGTGGAACAAGTTAGTCTATTTATTTTCATAACTTGACTATCGGATCAAATTCGAATATTTTGTCGAAATTGACACAAAGGTCACTATTTCGTGGTTTTATACTTAACCAATTTCAACACAAAAAAAGACCAGAAATGGGACGATCTCTACATAGCCTTGAATAGAATTTAAGGGGTGATTTCATAATTCTTTATATATGAAAAAGTATTGTTTAAGTATTCCATATACTATATTCATCGATGGAACATAAATTTGTTCTCGATATATGATTAATTTGTTGGAAAATTCGAAATTGGTTGTGACCAATTTAAGTGATTGTTTAAGTGGAATTTTTTGTTTGGTGAATGAGAAATTAAACCAAACTTAAAATGCTTAAATGCTTGAAATTGTTGGAAATTGTATAGAATATTGTGAAATATTCTAGAGCATGAGTAGATGAAAAGATGAGTCTTTTCATATAGAAGATCATGACTTTTGGAGATCATGACTTTTGGTGGGAGTAACTTCCAGTAATTATGATTCTTAATTTCAAGAGATGTGTATCTTGTTGTGGTTTCCAACTACTATATATATAGATCCTCATGTGTTTGGATTTTATGAAAAACAACAAACAATTTAATTGATAGTTTCATATCATTTCATTTCATGTTTACAATTTAATTTTGCATAAAACACTTTGTAGAAGTGATTATTTCTTACATCAAAATCATGGTTATGGTAGAGAGGGAACTCCGTTCGAGTTCGTTGATATAAGCTATTTGGAGTACTCCTATGGCTTGACGTGGTCGTTGTATCTTTGGAGATGATTGTCGAGAAACCGTTAGCACCGATGCGGGGCAAATTCATCTTAAGGACAAAGTGTCTAACACTTGTCTCGACCAATCGCATCACTTGCATCTTATCTTTCTTTTCTGATTTCATTCTAATTTAGTATTTTGATTTCGGAAAGTAACTAATATTCTTTTGATTTCATGCGATGTTTGAATTAAAGAATGACACGCGTTCAAAATTGGAAAGTGATGAATCCATATTCATATATTAGAAGTCGGTAATCACTATTTTGTCTACTCAAATCAGATTTCGGTAAATCGAATGATATTTCGATTTCACGGTATGTTCTTGATTAATATAACATGCACATTATCGGTGTAATATCTCCTACATAATTATCCATCGAGTGATGAGAGACTGGTAATTATCCATAACATCAATATGGTTGATCGTGACATGTAAATGTGAAATATTAGGTTTGTTGAAGCAGCATCTTTAGGTGGCAACGGTGGAAAAAGAGCTTCACTTTTTCTTTTTCTTTTTTCAAGTGGAAAAGCACTGTTTGATCTTGTAAGTGAACATTATTCCCATAGCTTTAAGTTAGTCCCATTTTCTATTATAACTTATAAGCAATTATTCTTTATATGCTTTTATGTAATTATTATATTTTAATCTGCAAAGAAAATTGATTGCTCTGTTGATAAAGGTAGGTCAGTTCTATACATTATTAATGAATATGTCGGCCTCCGATCACCAAGTCGGATTAAAGGCACAACTTGAACATGACCCACCTGTGAAGTTGCCCGCCTTGTGTCCATCTCGGAGGGATGAGTTTGGCCATAACAGATGAGTTTGGCCCTTTACTTCAATCGAGGTTATTTGACGAGGTCAGCTAAATGAATGCTTAAGAAGGATACTCAACTCTAATTGAATGGGAATCATTCATTAGTAGAAGATTTGTCTTCCAATCATCCATAATCGTCCATAGGAAATACGATAAGGTAGAGTAGACGGCAAAACCTACAACACGAGTAATCATTATGAGACCGTTGCTGCCCGCATCAATCAATCAAAAACCATTGATGTGATAAATGGTATACAAATCGAGATCAACTTCATTCCTTATTTAAAAAGGGGGACCGTTCTTTATGGGGCATTCAAAATAAAAATTATATCTTATTAATAATTTTACGTTTACATAGGGATGTTAATCAGACTTGTCGGCTTGATAGGCCCATGAAAAGCCTGAGCCAACTCAACTTGTGGTTAGATGGGACCGAGCCGAGGAGCCACACTGGCCGACTTGTGTAAATGGCCAAAATGGCTCGTGACACAGGCCATTTACAGGCTGTCTCATTGTATATCAGGTAGACAGTTACAAACTATCTGCATGAAGCTACCTGTGTATCAGGCAAGCAGTTGCGTAGTTGCCTGTGTTTCAAGATTAAAAAAAAAAAAAAGTGAGCCAACTCGATTTGATCGGACTAGACAAGGTCTGAGTCGATGGCTCAAGCCAACCCTTGATTTTTCGGTTCAGCTCGATTGGGGCCAAAACCTGAGCTGTGATTAAGAACTAGCTCGGCTCGTTTACATCTCTGCGTTTGCATACCTCTTTCGAGTTCAAACATATTTTAGATTCTGACATCAACGCTTTCTCTCAACTCTTCCTTTTTTTAAAAAAAAAAGTCGAATCGAAAGTGCTACATAAATTAAAAAATATATATTTAGTGTGTTGTTTCAATTATAATCATGATGATAGAAAGGATTGGTGGGTCTCCCTCGCCCCCTAATCTCCAATAATTTCAAAACAGACCACGAGAGTGTCTTCTTGTCGCACTTTTGGCACTGGATAAAATGGAGAAGTTTAAAATGAGAGAAAACGTGTAACGAATTAATTTGTTTGTTACCTAAATCTAGATTTATTTATTATCGGATAAAAATCGATTTTAATTTTAAATGAGGTCCTAATGAGAATGATGGCATTTCCCTTTATCTTGTGGTTGAGAAAAGCGATCCTCAATCTAGGGCATTAAAAGGGGCCGATTTTTTGGTGGCACCCAATTGATGATACAAACGTTGTTCCTCATAAGTTATTATTACTTATAATTATGCGAAAATAATTAATATTAGACTTGCACAAGATCCACTTGATTTTCTCTGAATTCCACTGTCTTATCATGAGAATCATTTCAAGATTGATGATTGTCCAAACAATTCCCACTAACGCTAAATGAGCCACAATTATCGAATAAAAGTTAAAATAAAAAAAGTTGCTTAATTAAGCAACGCCATTAAAGTATAATATCACGGGTTGGTTCTTCTTCTTCGTGACATTGATTAGGCTTAAAGTGAACGGGGCAGGCATATTATAGCACATCCCTATTTCTTAAAATATCAAGCACAAATTTGAAGGTTTACCTATTTTCCTTTTATTTTATTTGTTATAGGATAGGCAAAGAAAAATATCCGTCTCGACTCGGATTAGTTGTCACTTTCTGATATTGTGTAATCGAAATTTTTTAAATAAATTAACGATTCAAATATTTTCTATGCAAAAAGAAAATTTAACGATTTTTCTAATTGTAAGCTATAAATAAATTACCATTAAAAAATCGTGGGACCAAATCCAAGGAAAAATCGATATGGCTTTGTACACCGTATTATGGTTTGATTGGATGAGATTATGATAAGGTGAATGTGGAATACATTAGTTGTCATTTTAATTATTTTAATGGGTTCAAATATAATCCAAAAAATCAGTTATTTTCTTGTCTTTTTTATTTGTGTTTTCTTAGCTCGTTAATCTTGACATTTAAACTTTACATTTCGACATTCATTCATGCAAATATTGACAAACAATAGCCGGCTAAAATCAAACTTCCAGATTATGCATACTATCTTAAGGGCACGTTTGATTGTAAACATGAAATTTGCATGAAAAAATAAATTATAGACAATTCAATTATCTAAAACTTATTTATATGAAAATTATTAATTAAATATGTTCGATTGATTTGATTTTTAATTTAGAAAATATTATACTTTTTCATTTTTTATTGGTGGATAGATTAGAGAGAGAAAGAGAGAGTGAATTACCTGAAAAATAAAAATTATTTCTTCCTAAAAAAATATTTTTCTCAATTTTGAGGGAAATATGGTCGTGTTGGAAAATATTTTTCAGGAAAAAAATTGTCAATCAAAATCCTAAAAGTAGGAATTTGGTGGAAAAATGACATTTTTCATGAAAAATAAAAACAATCAAACACACTCTAAATGAAAATTTCTATTGTTTTCTATAACAATATCGACTAGATTTCTAAAAATGGATTTATTTTCTAAATTCTAAATTCCTTTTTGAAGATCAAAATTGTATGGTAGTGTAGAGTAAATTACTAATGGAAAATCCCTATGCTATTTTATCCCTTTGATATTTCATATTGTTCTAATAGTTAGTTTCACGTAGTACATCATTCATATTTATAAAATTCAACGAACACATTAGACTAAAATCGGGCTTCTAGATTACGCATATTGCCTTAAATGGGAATCTCCATTGTTCTCTTCAAAATATTCGCTAACAAAAGCATCACCAAGACGTTAAAGGTGAACATTGTACGATAGACGTAATTTCTAAAGGAAAATCCCTATGCTATTTTATCCCTTTGATAATTCATATTATTCAAATCGTTAGTTCCACATAATACGTCATTTCATATTTATAGAATTCGATAAACACATTCGATTAAATCGGACATCTAGATAACGTGTAACACATTAATGGAGACCCAACTAATTATGATTTGATTTGTATACTTTTTAGGAAATTTCTCTTTTGAGGGCTATTGACAATTTGCAATAGATTTGTGTACAAGAAATCAAGATTGGTTAGTGTTGTCAACATCAATTTCTACTTCAATCACCGTGTGATTCAAATTGTAGGACCCACTATTACTATTGAGGTCTATAATTGAGGATTTTTCTTTTTCAACGGGTTTTATCATTTTTATTCCTTTTTGGCTTTGTTGGGAGAGAGCACACGTCTTTTGAAAAGAAACTTCAAGATTTTTATTTATTTATTTGGAAGAGGGTCCCTGTCTCGGACTAGAAAACATAAAAGGTTGGCTTCTTGCATTGTTTTTGTTCACATTATGTCATAAATTATCATATTCGCGTTCTATCTCGACTCTGTATATTTTCTTAGTGTTATTTTTTTAAAGAAGGCTCTAAAAGATATTGATCCTATAATAATGCTCAATTTGTCACATCGAAGGTGCTCTCAATATGGACAAATATATGTTAAGCTATATTTATCTTTTGAAATTATCAAGCACGTCTATTTAATTCATCTCGAAACAATTGTTTGTGAAAAGAGCCGTGCTGCAAATATAGAAAAAATAATTTTGTAAAATTGACAGAATACGTACATGGGGGTGGTTCCCATTTTTTATAATAATATTTTACTCACATGGGGTCCACTCTCACGTGAGTATTCTGTCATTTTTACAGAAGAAACAGTTATGTACAAGTGGATAAACTCTTGTGAAAATAGCGTTGATAATAGGAGTTTGCTGATGCAGAGCTATTGTCATGACCTAAAATGTTGAAATAAATTTGGAAATCAATTATTTAGATAACAATTTATATTTTAAAAAAGTTAGAGAACTTCATTGACGTATAATTATATTTAAAAAAATGCAAATATCATTTTCAAAAAGACTCTTATTGATATTAATTATACGTATATTAAGCATGAAACGTATCGTTTTCTAATTAGCCATCATTTCTCTTCGAATAGTTGTTTTCAAATACCAACCTTTGCTTGTTATTTGTCAAGCTCAAACATTTAGACTTGGCACATTATACATATATAGGTGTGTATTCTTATCACTCCTAAAAAAAAAATAAAAAAAAAATAGAAGGAAATCCATTCAATAATTCATCTAAGATGTACAGTCACATCTCATTAATATGATAAATTTTTTTTGAGTGGGCTGATCAATTTTGAAATAAGATCATATACATGCATCACAACGAATTACATACTCTCAATTTTTCAGATCAAATCAATCAATTAGATCCTACTTTTACATTCTCTCAATTTTACAAAAAATATGTTGTTATGTTAAAATAATGTTACGGGAGGTGCTAACAAAAGAGAATAAACTTAGCGTTAAAGTTTGAATTCTCATTTGAATGACGTTGAAAGTATAAATTTTATGGTGCACCAATATATCGATAAGGCCAAAAAGTTGAACTAGAAGATTGTGAAATGCATTAAAGTTTCAAATTGATTGAATATAGGTAGTGGGGAACCATGCCCAATTGTGATTGAGATTAGTCAACTCTATAACATCGAAAGTTTTTTTTATCTTGGAGAAATGTTATTTAGCATTATTGGTATTATAATTTAAATTTAAGTGTCACTAAGTGTTCAATTAAATTTGTCTCATAATTCTACATTTAATTGAGTTTATCAATTAAAGTCGGTTTTGGATGGTTTAAAAATTACTTTTTCGCAAAAAAAAAAAAAATGTTTTATAAAATAAAAACACTAATAATAAGATAAAAGATCACTTATAAAATATAAAAATTTACTTATAAATAAAAAAATTCACTTAAGATTATTTAAAGGTATAAAATTAACGTATAATTGTAAAATAAATGCTAACTTAAAATTCTAAGTAAATAATTAACTTTATTTAATCTTTAAAGTTAAATATTAACTTATATGTAAAAAAAATTATCTATAAGTAAAATATCACTTATGAGTAAACAAAATTTCATACAAAAACTATAAATTGAAAATTTTACTATGGGACATATATATATACACTTTAAAAAAAAAAAAACTTCTAGAATCGATGGATAATAAACTCACGAGCATAGATTTGACGGATTTTTTTTTTATTATTTTAAAACATTCATAATAGACACCTTGAAACTCCCAAGCAAGCTCTTAGGGGCAGCTGGATTAACGTGGGAATAGGGTTTGGCCATATTATTATGGTCATTTAATTGAAGCATTTGTGATTGCAGTTTTGAAGATTTTGAAGTTAATATTTATGTTTAATATTTTCGGGATAAAGAAATAAGTATGCATCTTATCAGAACATGCTTAATCTCTAATTCTTAATTCTGTTGATTTGTTGTAATGAATAATGTCGTTTGTCGACATGTTGGAACTTAATAGGTCCATGTAGAATTTAATAATTGAACGATCGGTATATCATTTGAAAATTTGAGTGACTATTATCGTAAAAAATAATTTCAGCAATAATTATTGTAGTTATTTAAAATTTTAGTGATCATTAGCGTAATTAACCCAGAGGGCCAGAACAAAATGTCATTTCTTTATTGTTGGGCCGATGGTTTCGTAATTGTAGAGAAGTTGCTGGATTTGTGGATAACGTTCTAACTCAACAAATTTATTGAAAACCAAGCAAATGTTTTGGGCCAACCCATGTCTTGATCCATTTAGAAAATTCAGTAAACGAGTAGACCCCAAGTGGCCCAATCTATGATACCGAACAAGTATGGAATTCTCTGGTGATTTGGGAGAAGTCCCAAGTGGAACGAGGTCTTGTAGCCTCATCAATCTCTTCAAAATTAGTAGTCAAATCTTATAGTTTTATGAAGAATTGATAAAAAAGAAAAAAAAAAGTTCGATCGAAGTCTACGAAGTTATCTATTTCTTGGTATAAAATTGATCGAGAAGTTTTTATCTGAGTGAACGACGAACCTTAAAACAATTTTGAGGAGCAAGGCCAGGTTAGACATGTCTTTTACATAAATAGGTTAGGGAGTGCAAATTTTTGAAATTTCAAAAGAAACAATTGCTCAATAAGTTGAGTAAATTGTTTGAACAGTCACTGAACTTTAACATGGTCACGACTTACTCACTGAACTTCAAATTGCCTCTAAATGGTCACTGAACTTTCATTAATTGCAGCACATCCAACACTCAGAGGGTAGTGGGGTGTGCAATTGGAATCGAGTTCAGTGACCAATTAGAGGCAATTTGAAGTTCAGTAAGTAAGTCATGACCATGTTAAAGTTCAGTGACTGTTCAAACAATTTACTCCAATAAGTTGCATAGTTGCTCCATCAAAAGTTGAAACCTTTAAATAATAAGTACACGAATCTTTATGTAGTCTAACGAACATGGACTTTGTCATTTGTACACACTTGTTGACACATGTATTGTTGTCAAAAAACATTGAATGAAAAAATATATATATTTTTATAAAAAGCAGTCAAACAAGATAGTGCCATGTAGTGTAAATGAGGGAGTACACCAAGTATGGTTCTACCAACATTATATCAACTAATTCCTTTGGAATGGCCTCTTGATGAAGCTCTGTCGCGGCTTATTAGTGCTGAAAAAAGTTTGTTGGGGTTAAAATGAACAATTCAAAATATTTTGGCGAATCATGAACTTTTATTTAAAGATCAACAATTTCACGACGTGAACACAACAACTGTAAATAAAGTCAAGGTTTAACGACATCACACTAGATTTAGAGAGTGGATGATGTTGAGAGAACGTACAATTATTTGACAAATTTAACTTCACAATTGAACCCTAGTTACCAGAAATTAAACTATAGACGCCCAACCTAAAGTTAAAAATTCAATTGACTATTGAATTTTGCATAATAATATTTTCAATTGGCTATATAAGTTTAAAAGTTTTCGAATGGTCATCGAACATATCAAATCGTTATCTCTCTTACTCAGAAATGATCTAATGAGCACCGGTGCTCATCTTATCCTAAGCACCGATGAGTTGGCACATTAATTCATTGGTAGATAAAGATTTTGTGAATTCCAATCCACCAATAAATTAATGTGTCAACTCATCGGTGCTTAGGATAAGATGAGCACCGGTGCTCATTAGATCATTTCTGCTCTCTTACTATTGCACTTTCATTTTTCAAATGGTTATTGAACTTATCAAATGTTATCCATTTATTACTTAATAATTCACCATTAGAAAATTCGATAGAATTGGTGACGTGACAAATTGAAACGCCGACATGGCACATTATTATCGTTAGTTGATGACAAATAAGCCAAAAATGCTATTTCATATATTAGAAGCGATGGATTTTAACCTTGCATGTTTTCTTTCATTTTATTCGTATTTTAATTTAGTATTAACCCTTTATTGCTTTTTCTCGTTAATCCCATTTTTTTCTAATTTGCCGCCATTAACGACAATAATGTAACAAGTCAACCTTTTCGTTTGCCACGTCGTTGAGTCTGTCAAAATTTTCAACGAGTCATTGAGTGATGAACGATATAACAATTTGATAAGTTCAGTGATCGTACGAAAAACTTTTAAAATTTAATGGCAAATGAGATAACGATTTTATATATTTGATGTTCATTCGAATAACTTTTAAATTTCAGTGGTCTATACAAATATTGTGCAAATTTCAATAACTATTCAAATTTTTAATGCGCAACTCTTTTATAAAATAATTCAATTATACAGGTAAAAATGAAAATTAGTAGAAGGCTAGGCCCCTGTCCCCAATGGCATAGCCCAAACCCATCCATCTCTGCCCATACATAACCTCCAGCGTTCGAGTCCCTTCCCATACAATAATTTATCAAAAACAACTCTCCAAAAGACAATAAAACCCCTTCGGTCATTCTCCCATCGTGCTCCCTAGGTTTCTGTCTGAACGATAAAAACCGGTCCACCATGGAAATACAGCGCCACAAACCGATCAACACTGGCTCATTACCGGAACCGGAGATCTCGTTCAGATTGAGCAAAGTAGCGTTGGCCCAGATCTACAAATTAGTGGGCTTCAAGGAGGCCCAAAGCTCAGCCCTCGAAGCGCTCACAGACATCGCTACCAGGTACTTGAAAGTAATCGCCAAGTTGGCTGCAGACTCTGCCAATTCTTGCCGCCGCACTGAATCGAACCTCCTTGACGTCGTCGTTGCCCTCGAAGATTTGGGTTCTGTACGAGGTTTTCGGGGTGGGTCTGATACAAACTTACATACATTGTACAAGTCGCAGGTGGTTAAATATTTGATGGAGTTTGTTAAGTATACTCATGAAATCCCATTCGCTCAGCCGTTGGATGGGAAATTTTTTTGTCGGGGTGGGAAAGTGAATTTTTTGAAACATAGGGGGGTTGAGGATAACAATAATTGGTATTCTGATGGGGTGGGATTAATGCATGTGCCAAGATGGTTGCCTATTATGCCGGAGATGGGTGGGGAGGAAAAGGGAGAGGAAAGGAAAAGGGAGGGAAAATGGGGGTGTTTGAATGGTGGGATTGAGGGTGAAGGGGAAAAGAGATGGGGAATGGGAATTTGGGAGGGAAAAGTGGTGGAAAAAGAGGGAAGTAAAGAAATTGAATCGTTAAGGAATAGAGAGAAGGTGAAGTTTAAATTGAGGGTGGATGGGAACAGAAGTGGTGGTGGAATGGTGGGGAATTATAGGGGTGGTGTGTGCAGGGGTGGTGGAATTGGGAAAAGGGTTCTTTGCAAGGATTGGAGTGGTGGTGGAGGCGAATGCGAATGCAACGAGGAAGAAAATAAGAGGATGATGAAAGTCATGAATAAGATATCAAGATAGCGTGAAAGTAGTCTAAAGTAAATAGAATTGGTCGGAGATCATCATGTTCACTCAAACATCAACTTTGGTGCAATGCGTACGAATTTAAGGAAGTTCCATAATCTGATCTGAGAGATAAAAGGGATTAGAGACAAGCGAGCATCTTGTTATCGGAAGGAATCGAACTGCAGTTGATGAAGAAAGAAAAACATACTCGCAAATACCATCCGGATTATATCCACTTGCTGTTAACTGAAGTTTTGGATTTATTTTTGATCACTAGAATTTGGTTCCAGAACAGATTTTCTACCTTATTTATGGTCATGATTGATGTTAGACCTCAGAATAAGTGGAACCATGTCTTTATTGTAGTGAACAAGTTGAATCTAAGCTTGGAGTAATTACACTTAGCCTCTCCGTCACTCTATAAAATAAAACTCTTTAATTTTCATACTTATTTTCACACACACATTCGTATAATAAAATATTTTTGATAATGACAGTCACACAGGGGCTTAATTACTACAATTTTGCTATTTTTGATGTAGAAAATTTGTTGATACGTAAGAGTGTCTTTCTTTTTTTGATAACTCTGCTATCAAAATTTTGTCCAACTAATTTTGGAGAGTGGGTGGCCTTTTCGTCTGGTTTGCCAACTTGATAAATCAGATGCAGTCACAACTTTTACATACTTGTATCGGATATTTTAGAAGCAGCTTCCGTGAACCTTCCTTTACAAAGTGTGGACGGGACCCCCGAAGGGTGATAGAGCGCACATGACTTTGTCTTTACAGGACATCTGTCTACAAACATAAATTTTGAGAGATGGAATAAGATGGCCAAAAGCAGGTTATAAACTGCTTTTCTTCCCAGTAGAGAGATTTTATTTTTCTCTCTATTTTGTTCACTGTATGAGAAAGTAAATTAACTTTTAAAAAATACTTCTTTTTTCAATGATAAAACTAAAAAAATATAAAACATGATTCAATGGTGCAGTGTAGTGTTTTCATATTGACTAGTTTTTGCCCGTACATTGCTTGAGACGGGTCATTTTGTAGGCAGGGCCGGCCCTGAGAATTTTGAGACCCAAGGCGACTAATTATATATGAGACCCTTAAGCATATTTTTTTTCAAGAGTAACAATAATTTCAAAAAGGGAGAGAATACGTCGAATGAGCAAGTTGAGACCATTTGTCAACGGTTGAAAAAGAACCTTCGATTTGTAAATACTAAAATCTAGTTAATTAAACAATTTATCTCAATTATTCATTTCAATGAGAATATGTCATTTAGTCAGAATTTCCTCCAAACAGTTTGACGTACGATTCTCATTAGGACAACTTAAAAGATTTGAGTTCTACAAAATATAATCTATTACGAAATTAAATAAAAATGAACACTAGATATAGCATGGTAAACCCTAAAAGAAACATACACGAACCTAATGACGTGAGTAAAATAATCAACTATCAAAGAATAAAAAATACAATAGTTTCGATTTAATAATTTCGCAAAATTAACTAAAACAATTAAAAGCAAATTACTGTCTGTAGCACCCAGTCGGTCTTGCCTGGCAGCTTATCTGAAGTCGGTCCTAACTGACTGGCTTATTTGTTTTAACTAAAATCAATTGTACACGTTTTTCGCACGTTTTGATATTTAGAAATCATTCTAATTTAAATAATTCAATAAAAAAATAATGAGTAAAAATATAAAATATGTTTTACTTACACAATTAAATATTCATTTTTACATCAACGATATTGATCTCTATATTAATTTTTCTTCTCGACTTAGCTAATTATAGGATCAAAATCACAATAGGAAACATATTTCAACTATATTTAAGGTATGTCTTTAGCACAGTATATTCACTATCAAATTACTTTCAGAAGTACAAAAAAAAATAGTTCAAGAAAAAGAACATATTTTCAAGAATCAAGAACATAGAATGAAGGGCAAGAATTCCAAAAATGAAAGGAAAAATCAAGATTACGATTAAAAATTTTACAGATGAAAGTTGATCTTAGAAACAGTCTCCACTATGTCTACCATCTTCAATATCTGGGACATGAACAGCCAAACAACCCCTTGGGCTCAAATGAAGACAAAGAAAACTGTTTAGAAACCATAGCCAAACAATCCCTTGGGCTCTCAATTTCCTCAGCATACTCTATTGGCGACAGTGGTCTAGTCTTTCCTGGAATTCTTCTGATTCCCTAGCATTTCTTTTTAGGCTTTGGTACTGACTGCAAATAGATGTGGGTTGAATTTTTCTTATGAGACCCTCAAAAAATTGGAGGCCCTAGGCCATGGCCTAGTTGGCCTTAGGCTAGGGCCGACCTTGTTTGTAGGCAATGTTAGCACGTTAAATGTATTGAATTCTCTTTTATTAAATTATATTTTTTCTATACAATATTTCATAACTTCATTTGTAATATCAGTAAAATTGTATAGTAAATACACTTTGCCTAACAGAAGTTATGATGACGTCAAATGCAAAAAGATTAGGGTTGGTTAACTTGCATGTAAATTGGAATTTAAGAAAATGTTCTTACCAAATTTTCATATAAAATTACAATGTTATCAACAATTTAATGTTTGAAACAAGAAGCATAGAGCCTCATGGAAGATGACATACTGAAGCTGGTGTACAACTATTAACCAATACCAACATCCATTACTTGCAGTGGAGAGGTCAGCCATACGCCAAAACATGGTGAACTTTGAAGTGCGATGACATGTTTCTAGACTAAGATTCCAATCTATCAACTTAAAGACTCTAGCTTATCTATCTAGCGTCTTGAAACAACTTGTCTCAATGATCTTGAGTCAGAACAAGTAGGGGCAGTTGCCCCCATTGAATTTTGGTCCTTTGTATTTCACTGATTACACTTGAGGGGCAGCCGGTTCTAAAGGTAAGAGAGAAACCTAATAAACCACATAAAAAATTTCAAGAGAGATTGTCAAGAAAATTTCATATGAAAACAACAATTTTGGGAATAAATAAATAAATTTCAAGAAGATAAGGCTAGACAGAATCTTAGAATGAGACTGTGTTGAAATAGAATTATTTGCAACAATCAAAAGAGTGCAAAATCGGCATATAAATCCCAATAAATTTAAAGCATGTTTTTACCCCAGATAAATATGATATTACGGTTTGGTGATGAAGATGTTGACTTATCCTTGTAGAAATCACTGCAACGCAAGGTAAAATTGGGGCCGAGAGCGTGACGAACATATCCACCCTTTTTCCTTCTTTTACAGTAAATTGTCCTCAATTTTATTGCAGTGCTTCTGTGGAGACAAGGAGACACGAATGACAACCTTTTAATGCAATTTACACAACCTAATAGCAATTCATAAATTTTATAAATGTGACAGAAAAGATGCAATTAAGCAGAAACTCAGAAAACATAATAAGTATGACAAGCTTTTGATGCAATTTACAGAAACTAACAGCAATTAAAAAAATTTATAAATGTCTCAGCCATTGCGTACCCGTTGAAGGAAAGTCGATCCAATCTCGAGCTACAATGGTCACGTTCAACTACTTTGGTCAAAAAGGCGGAGTAAACGGCACCCATTGAGGCCCTTTTTCTGTCTGGCTACCACGGTCAGAAAAATGCATAAGAACTTCCAGTCAATTCAAATGTAGTAAAGCGGTAATAAAGAATACTTCCCATAGCAATTCACTAACTCAAAAATTACAAAAATTGTACATATCAGTCAATGCCGAAAAACATTAATTAAAAATAAGCTAAAAAGGAAAAAAATAGTATGCACAAAGAAAGCTCAACAACCAACAACCTATTACAAATTTTACAAGTTACTATAAATAAATAACCAAAATAAACGTACTATATAAACCTATAAATAAAAACATGGATAGTTCAATTAAGGAACTTACCCAAGATAGAGTGCATTACTGTAGTCAATTACAACCACCAAGAAATACAATTGGACACTATATACAAGAAAAGAATAAATACAAATTAGAGTCCATAATTTATCAATAATAGTTGAATGATAAATACTAAAATAGAAACTTTAGGAAAAAAATACAAAGACTAATTAAAAATTAAACTCTAGAAAATCTAAAAAGAAGAACAAAAATATCATACTTGAAGATAGCACAGTTCAATTGATGTTGAAAATTTTAATATTTTTACTTTGAGAATGATATCTTACAACCTAAAAAAAATTGAAAACAAATTCAATATTGACAAAATCAGGAATTACTAAAATTATGACAAACTAAAGAAAATTATAATAAAATAAAAAATCGAAATATATGAAGTAAATTGAAGTAAATGAAGAACTGAGAGAGAAGTAACATATTGCAAACTTGTTAGATGTGAACACGAAGTAACACAAATGAACAGGAAAAAAATGTATTTAGCCCAATTGCTTCTTCAATGCTAAATTTCATTTTCATTACTCTATATCCCATAAATGCAATTATGACTTTATTGATTAAAACTTTTGACAAACTGATGTAGATTGAATCTACAAACACGCTAACAAACACCTTAAGAAAACAAACGCTTTTTTTATTTAATGAACAACCAAAAACTCAAGAACAGATAACCTACTGGCCAGCAGTCTCTCATTAATGGACTGCGCTACAAAGCAAAATAAATATTGAAAATAATGAACTAAAAACTTTAAGTGTCGTTTTGACTTAACAAACGAATTCAAGCGTTCAAAATCCCTCATATGTCACGGGGGAGCGGTGAGTTCAATAGCAATCGTCGCGAGCTTTCCAGAATGGAGTCATAGGCCCAAAATGGACAGTGCATGCAAAAGTTACGTCATTTTTCGAAGGCCGACAATCCAAACGTTCCAAATACGCAATCACTCTTTAGTTCCCATCACCTTTCAATGGCTTCCTTTCCTTTATTACTTTTCCCAATTTTACCAAACCGAAATGTGAATCAAAAAGTGTACACACACCTCTTCACTTTACCCATCTTATTTCCTTTCTCTCTCCACGACTTTTCTAATTGTTCGGACAATTTTAGGTTAATAAAAGACATGTATCTCAAAATGTAGTGAAAATGTTATTATTAGTACTATAGTAAAAAAAAAGGTCTCCGCGGAGACACGGAGACATCAGTATGTCTCCGTGCGTGTCTCTATGTGAGACACAGAGACATACAGATGTCTCCATGTCTCCACGAGGACACGCTCTCTCCTTGTGCTGCAACCTGTAATAATAAATGATCGTGTGATATACTTCAAATTGAGTAAATGAGTTATTGAACGAAAGGATTGATATTGTCACAAACGACTCATAGCAGAAACCATTGAACATGGTCGATGAACCTGCAAAAAATGCCAAGTGGTAATGCTAAGTTATTCAAACAATGGTGAAAGATAAAGAAGAAGTAATCTTCTATTGCATTTTAACAGCCCATCCCAACCAACTGTAAGCTATAACCAGTAATTCGCTCAAAACACAGCAAAGATGAATGATAATAAAACTGTGTAATCAATCGAAAGAAACAAAATAAATTGTAAATAAACAAATCATAAAGAAATCGCCGAGTGATTGAAATCCAAAACACCACACTCAACAAGGGCAAATCATCTGAAGAGATCCCATTATAAGCATAATCAATCTCTTTCCCATCTCAATACGAGATGTAAGTACCAACTGACAACATCTGAAAGTCTCAAAGTATCCATCTAGCCATGTTTTAACAGTTTCTGTATACCTAACGACAGACAGGGAAGAACGAAAACATAAAATTAAACAAAATCGAAAGCCCTTACCCGATGGAGACCATTTTGCCACTTCACGACGCTACTGAGAAAAAGTGAGAGAGAAAGAGTAGGAAGTCAAAAGCTTTGAGAAGAAGAACGAATTGTAAGATATTTTTACGATAGAAGATATGTGTTGAAGATATTTCATCCATTTAATTATTATATTATATTATATACTCAATTTTAACACCATAGACACAAAAAATGAAAAGCAAACTATTACCAAACCAGTTGAAAAAGAGGTCAAGTGTGAAAACTAATGTGACAAAAATAAATAGTGAATCAAAGATTCCTTCTTTTAAGAGAATGAGAGATATATCGCATATGATATGCATCAATAGTCTTACTCTAACTTCTCAATAAACACGCTCAAACCTATTTTGACGAGCAATGGACAAAGTAGGAAGTATTCACGATCTTGAAAGCAACTATTTAAACTCTAAAATTGAAGTATCGTAAATGCGTGGACTATTATCTTCTAAAGTCGGATACACATCGTCGAAAAGCGGTATGAATATTCATAATTGCTACAACTTTAAAATTTATAACACTAAAGTTGTGTTTGATGTACATTTTTTTAGGAGATAATGCATTTTTTTTTTGTGATGTGATGATGAATACGTGGTTGAAAAAGATGAAAAAATTATTGATGTATGAAAAATATTATTTTATTAAAAAATGTGTGGTTGAAAATGAGAACGTGGCTCAAATGTGGGCTAAGTGAATTATATATTGACTTCTAGAGAAAAAAAATCATTTTATTTTCGAGACTAGAACCAATTAGGCATTGTTTGAGAAGGGAAAAAAATGAAATTTTAAATGAGATTACATAATTCCAGGTATTTGAAAATCACAGTGCAAAAATCAGGTAATAAGTTTTTTTAATCAAAATTCAGGTACCCACCCAAGCCCTAATATAATTTCTCTCTCTCATCTCGACATCTCTCATTTCTCTCCTCTCCACTCACACTCTCTCTCTCTTTCTCTCTCTCTCTCTCTCTTCGACCTCTCTTCGACGTCGGCGGTCCATTCGAACTCCAGAAACTGACGAAGAAGGGATGCGCCGACCGACACTGCTGGCATCGAGTGATGCTGAGCTGATTCCATCCTTCAGCAAAAAGATCGCTACTGCGAACTAGACGAACGGTGAACGACGAGTCTTGGGCTGTGAATGGTGGCCATTATACACAACAGCAGCATCAAACGTCTCCTCCTGACTCAGCCCACACATCCTTGACTCAACCGACAACCATCCACATTATTTCGTTGAACTCGGACGACCGGCGACACTGCTGCGAACGCCAGTAATCCGGCGTTCAATCCCGCAGGTGACCACCGTGTTTTATTTCACCTTCTCTAGCTTCCCACCCGTGAGATCTACGACATTTTGGGGAATTTAAAATTTTATCGTCTCTCTCTTTTTCTGATTTTGTAGTGGCTGGAGTTGGGGGTTGATCTTCTGGTGTATTGAAAGTGCAAATGGCGGTGGCGGACTTGATGACTTGTTGGTGGAGTGGTGGCTGTGGTGCGGTACTTTTGGGAGAGGGGGTCGATTTTGGCAGGCGATAGTTGTGTAGAGGTATGGTGGAGGTACTGTGCACGGTGGCGGTATGTGCCCTTCAGTGGGTGTCGTTCGCGGGGGTGTGCCTTTCGTTGCTGCCGGCTACCGTTCAGTGGGTGTGTGCAGCCAGTGGGTATGTGTGTGTGCTGTGGATGTCTGTACTGTGAATGGCAGCCGCGGAGTGGATGTGGTGTTTGACTGCAAATGTGGTGGTGGTGAGTGTGTGTGTGTGTGCTGTGAGTGCGGTGCAGTGCTGTGGTATTGGCGTGTGGGTGTGTGGTTTTTGACCAGTCGTGGAGTGTGTGGTGGGTTGGTAAGTTCAGATCTAGTTTGATGGTGGTGCTGATAGTGGTGATGTTGTGTTCGTGGTGTTGTATTATTCGTGGTGGTGGTTGTGTGGTGGCGTTTGTGGTGGTGGATCAGCGATTGGGGTGGTAGTCGTGCTGTGTTAGGTGGCTGTGGGTGGCGGCGGCTGAAGTAGTGCCGTGGCATGTGACCAAATATTTGGTTATCTGTAACCAAGTATTTAACTGTGACTTAAAAATTTGACAATATGTGACTGAAAAATAATATGTGACCAAAAAATTTGAAAATACGTGATCAATGAAATTAGCCATTTTTTTATCTGTGACTGTAAAAAAATCTGTGACCAATTAATTTGGAAATCTGTGACTGTGTGACCTATAAATTTTGATTTGTGACCAACTAATTTTGAAATCTTTGACCAACGAATTAATTGTGACCTATAAAAATTTTGAACTGTGACCGTAAATTGTAAATCTGTGATTGGAACTATTGCTAGAATAGTCGTCGGAATCGGAGCAGTCGCCGAAAAAGAGTAGTCGCCGGAATGATTGCAAGAATAGTCCCCGAAGAGGTAGGGGTGGTGCATGTGGGGTGGGTTTATTATATTATATTATATTATATTAGAATTTAAAAAAAAAAACCTGATTTTTGAATTTTCAAACTATAAACATGATTTTTGAATTGATATAAACTAAACACCTTATTTATAAATTTTTCCCATTTTCAATAGTAATTTTTGGAGGATGTGTGGTTAAAAATTAAGAAAAAAATTTAAATTTATGTATAATATTATTTTATTAAAAAATATATGGTCGAAAATGAATTTTAAAAAATAAATTTAAAAAGAAAAATAGAGCTCAAGCACCACCTAGATAAATATAGTGCAAAACGCCGTCTGTGGGAATCGAACCCACGACCACGTGGTTAAAAGCCACGCGCTCTACCGGCTGAGCTAAGACGGCTACTTGTTTATATTTTCTGTTACATCTAACATAAAGATTAACGACCACTGTGAAATTTACCCAGACTGAACAGCCCCTTCTCGGAGCTTCATGCCAGTTCTAGAGGTTCCATTGCTCCCTTTCCCTTCTATTTGAAACCTCTTGGTATTCACACCCCTGCGTAACAGAAAAACCCTAGAGAAGAGAACTTTTCAAAATGGAGCCTCAAATCGTGGACGTGCGATCAGTTGTGGAAGCAGTTTCTGCGGAAGATTCCGACGCTCCTCTCTACGAAGTCGAAAGCCTCTGCATGCGTTGCGGCGAAAACGTAAGCACCCCACTATTGACTCGGATTACTGTATCGTTGCATTAGTAGTTGTACCATACTTTGACTGGAGATGAGCTTTTTTCTTTCTTGTTTGTCTATTGTAAAGTTGTATGAATTCATTATGCATTATTGGGGACACTGGAGTTGATGTTACTCATACTTCTTAAATAATATTACCGTATGAATTAGTAATTGTACCTTGCTTTACCTGCAAAAGAACTTTCTTTCCTTCTTATTTATCCATAAAGATCCGTATGAATTGTTCATGCAATATCAGCAATACTGGAGCTTTATAGTACTCATTGACTCCATAGCATTACCAAATGCTCTTTTATTTGTTCTATTGAGAGTTTTTTGAAATATGGGAAACCTGAAACTGTCAATGGTTTGGCTATATGTACATAATGGATTAGATATGATTGAGTTAGAATATTTTTAACAAAAAAATAAAAATAAAACTTACTCCTCTCTTCTTGACACGTCATCTGTACATAAACTATTATGTAGCTTCTCATGTATAAGTTGCATTATTCAACCACTAATGATTTTATTGGAAAGTCATATTTGGCAACAGAATTATATAATGGATTCCGATATTTTTCTTTTCTTTTCTTTATTTTACCTTGATTACTTAAGATGAGAAACCGTGCCAATACTTTTACAAGGTCTCTGACATATACTATTTTTTGACTGAACAGGGGATAACAAGGTTTCTATTAACACTAATTCCACATTTTAGAAAGGTATATAACACCTTACTTGGTAAGCTAACTACTTTCTAGTACAACTTTATTAGTATCATTTGTAAGCTGGACGCTAATTAGAATAAGTTTTATTAAAGATCAGAGTTTGAGATTAATCAAAACCCAAGTTACTGTTTATGCATAAACTGATTTTCTCTTGATTTATATGAAATGTGATTGGAAATCTTTATATCTGGTTGCAGATATTGTTGTCAGCCTTTGAATGTCCACATTGTGGTGAGAGGTAGTTGATCACTTCTTTCCCTGCACTAAGTTTAGATCAGTCGATCCTTTTGAAACATTCTCTTAATCTCTTTATCTGGTCTCTGAAGGAATAATGAAGTGCAGTTTGCTGGTGAAATCCAGCCTAGAGGTTGTCATTACCATCTGCAAGTTCCAGCAGGTGATCAAAAGGTTGTGTTCTGAGGAGCCTGATGTTGTGGGGGTAGACTTTTCTATTGATTATTTTGTTGTCTTGTAAAAATGCTTTCCTGAAGTTTCCAACGGTGAAGATAATGAAGTTTCAAGCTTCATCAGATGTAGTAATAAAATGTTTGGCTACATAATTTTTAGTCTAAGAGGTTTTTTATAGTTCAATGATTTGAACTGGACGAAGTTTTAAGATATTGATATTATGGTGTTGCACATTTTATGCATAAATATTGAAGGATACTGTGAGATGTAGAAAAAAATTATTTTTGTTTAGCAGCCTAAAGATCTTTCTCCTTGGCTTAAATCTTTTTGATTTAAATTTTACTATTTTCCCTCCCAATTTTATTTGAGTAAATTATGCCTTTCTTGGTTTTTTGATTAAATATCTTACGTTTTATCTTTGCATAAGGTTGAGTCTTTAACCAGATATATGATGAGTTCTGGTCCAACTTGGTTTTTGTTTTCCAGTAAAGCACTTACTGCCACCATCAACTCTTTTGTCCCTAGTGCACCCCTAAACCATATATTGTCATAATATATGCTATCATTTCATTTTTTTTTTCTTTTTTTATTTACACTTCTTCAGCCCTCTCTCTCTCTCTCTCGTGTGCAGTAGTTTGATCAATTTTCCAATGTTTCTGGACTTGAGCATTATTATGGGTGCTAAGCTGGTTGGTTTCTCAATGCAGGTGCTTAATCGTCAAGTTGTGAAATCAGAAACTGCCACTGTTAAGGTATTTTCTCTTTGTACTCGCTGAACGGTTGTCAACAGCACCTTTTAGTCGCAGTTTTTCTCACAGTGATGTGTATTGGGGTTAATCACACTATGAGCCTGTTTGGTACAGATTCTCATTTTCTACAGTAAATCAATTCTCATTTTCAACCACACATTCTTCAATAAAATAATATTTTTCATCATATCAATACTTTTTTGTTCTTTTTCAACCACACATTTCCCATCAAATCACTATTCAAAAATCAATTCTTCCCCCAAAAATCCCTATCAAACACACTCTATATATTGAATCTTAGATAAGAATTGATTACAATTTTTTTTTACGAGGCTTTACACCAACTCATTTTAATTTTTATTTGTGTAGATACCTGAACTGGACTTTGAGATACCTCCTGAGGCACAGCGTGGATCTCTGTCAACGGTATATCCCTGACAACTTCCTCACAGTTGATATTTTTTCCAAGGTTTAAAAAGGTGAAACTAAGTACTGAGGCGGTTTTTCTTTATGAGGCGATGCGTTAGCCTCAAGGCAGATTAAGGCGTAAGTCTCACAAAAAAACAAAAAATCTAAGGAAAAAGAATTATAAAATAGTACAAAAAAATCAAAGTTGGAGTATATAGTAAATATGATATATAATCATTAGCATATTGAGATGGAGTTCATCTAAAGAAAGAAGATGTTTAGCAAAAAAAGCATTACAAAAGTTAGAAATCACTCCATTTGTAATGGAAAAAACAGCTTAAACTAAAAAAAAAGCCTAACAATCTGCACTATCATCACTATTACTAGCATCGTTAATGGAATTATCATCATATCTAATTTTCCCATCATTTTCCTCTTCGCTACTCTCAATTTCTGATTTTTG
This sequence comes from Fraxinus americana, assembly GCA_035079005.1. Classification (NCBI taxonomy): domain Eukaryota; kingdom Viridiplantae; phylum Streptophyta; class Magnoliopsida; order Lamiales; family Oleaceae; genus Fraxinus; species Fraxinus americana. The sequence continues at coordinate 34,244,645 of CM068709.1, read as the reverse complement.
AATTTCTATTAAATCTGTTCCTTTTTTATCCTCTAATTTCTGGCTGCCGTTTATTTTTTTAGGTATTTTATTGTTTTGTTTGGGCCTAAAATGCATTTTTAAATGGTCCTTTTCTTTTTTAAGAAGGCCCTTTTTGATTTCTTTTCATACAATTGAAAAATCAAATTTTAAATGACTCCATGAGGCGCACGCCTCAAAGATTTAGAGGTGTGAGCCTCATATTTTTAGCCGCAAAAATACTGCATCGTGGCATACATGCGCCTCACAATGAGAGGCACGCCTCACTACTGCCTTTTTAAACCATGATTTTTTCTTCATTGTTAATATTTCTGAAGTTTCACTGGTCTGTTGAAATGGATCATGCATACAGCAAAATATTGGTACAGAACCTTTGCATGAGCTTTCCTAAGATAAGAACCGTTTGGTCTTCCTTAAAGAAAAATGGCATGGAAATGTTTTGTTCGGTTTTATAGGAGCAAAAGCTAAAAGAGAAATCTTTTTCCACTTGTAATGTTTTCTGAAATATACAGTGTGATTATTTCTTATTGATTTTATCACTGTCAGAATTGGTATTAAATTGACATTTCTTACTGAACTAATCTATTTTTTAAGTGAACTCTTTTCATAATAACCCTTATGGTCTTTATATTGGTTAAGCTACAGTCCTAGAAAATCCAAGTTCTTACTCGCTGAGTCTTTTTTCTCACATTTGGTTGTTTTCTGTTACTAATTTAGATTGAAGGGATATTGGTAAGAGCTGCGGATGAATTGGAGGCTCTTCAGGAAGAACGGAAGGTACACTTTTGTTTGCATTGTCATTTGGTTGTTATATGTTATCATCTTCTTGTTATTATGGTGATCTAACTTCTGTATATATCAGAGAGTGGATCCCCAGACAGCTGAAGCGATAGATCAGTTCTTGGTGAAACTGAGAGCTTGTGCCGCTGGAGATTCACCATTTGCTTTCATTCTTGATGATCCTGCTGGTAACAGCTTCATTGAGAATCCGTAAGAGACCTTTTTCTTTATCTAAAACAAAAAAAATATGGTGAAATCATGTACGTTTGTCAGTTAAAAACTGGATTTCTGTATTCTTAACTGCTATTTGTCATCCAGAACTATGTGATTGTTTAAGTTTCATTATAAGTCACTGAAATTATAGTGATAGAAATGAGTGTGGACAAGTGGGTTGTGGGTCATACGGGATGTGTTAAAGTTAGACTTTGATTTTTAAATTATAAGGTGATTATAATGAAAGGAGAACAAGCTTTAAAATTAAAAATCCTGCACAATTATTTAACTGGGGAAGGTTCTTTCACTTTTTGCAGTATATTATGTTAATTCCAACATTCATATTTGTATGCTATACTTGATAAATGACGTTGATAAGGACTATCTGACCTCAAATAGGCTTGCTCCATCTCCGGATCCATCATTAACCATCCAAGCCTACGAGCGAACTTGTGAGCAAGTTGCTTCATTGGGGTATCTTGCGGGAGAACCCACTACCAAAACATCAGAAGAAGGGACAAACAACGTCTCTGATCAAATTCAAAGAGAACCACATGGCTCTGTTGGAGCAAGAGCTGGCCGCCGAGCTATTGCTCAGGGTAACAGTGCAGAAATTGCTGAAACTCTATTTCGATATTCTGCACCGGAGGAGGTATATTTTATCAGACATGAAAGTTAAAACTTATATTTACGCACTGGAGTCATGTCGATTGATGGTGTTTTTTCTTGGACAGGTCATGACTTTTCCATCAACTTGTGGAGCTTGTGCTACTAAGTGTGAGTGCCGAATGTTTGTGACAAGTATCCTTTTTAATGTCTTCTCTACCACTGGATGCAGATAGCTGACAGCCATTTGTATTTAAATTTAGGATGTACAATGTTATGACACGTATTCACATAAATTAGTTTCTGAGGCAAGTGACATAAATGTTGCTCGAGTTATTTGTCTCTGTTCACCTGGTGATTAGAAATGAAATAGATGGGGAAATATTGTGAATGGCTCTTTTAGCTCTAGCTGGGGTAAGGAAATAATTGCGATTTACTCTATTTGCTGCATTATAGTAGAGATGATAAAGTCTTTTGGTTAGATTTGTGGTACTTCACACATTGTATTTGAATAATAGCAAGGTATTTTCCCTTTTTTTTTCCTTTTAATTTGAGCCATTCAAATATGTGAGGTTGAAGGAAAAGTATAAAGGTCTGTTAATGCAAATCTATTTTGACTTCCTTTTTTAGGTAAAGATACTATAAAAAGTGACCGGTGAATGGTTGCATCTTCTTGATATATAATTTGATTTTTCAAAGAATTACCTCAATTTGGTTTTTGTGCTTGAGGAAAAGTTGACCATGATGTTTCTACTTTACATTTATCCATGAGATATGTCAGCTTAACTAGAGTCAGACATTCCATATTTCCAAGAAGTGATTGTCATGGCATCCTCTTGTGATGCTTGTGGTTACCGTAATTCAGAGGTATGCGTCTTTGTATATTTACTCTAGTTATCATTTATGATTTGAATTATAGTTACTATACCATGCCTTTGGACTGATGGTTTTGTGGTTTATTTTTCAGGTGAAACCTGGTGGGCGTATACCTCTGAAAGGAAAGAAAATCAAAGTTTATGTGAAGAACATAAAAGACCTTAACCGAGACGTGATAAAGGTATATATTTGGTCTGGTTAAGCTTTGCTAGTTTTTTGAGTTACTGTTTCAGACCACAATCTTTTGCTATTTGAAATCTGAAATGCTCCTATATTATTTGAATTTTATGAAATTTTTGTCCTAGAATGGGGCACTACCCGCAGGCAACTGCAGTCTGCCCCCTCATACTTAGTCCAAAATTTAAAAACATGAGGAATGTTAAAAAACATACTGAAAAGATAGTGCATTAGATTTAGATATCCTTCTCAGTTTGCCGAAACATGGCATAGAACTGCACAATTGCTTCCCTTTCCTTGAGTTGTAGTTTTATTGTTTATATTCATACTCTAGTTTGAACTTGTTAGAATGCTTAATAGTACATGATTATAGTGTAATGGTCTTATTGGCCTTTCTGTTAATGTGTTTCTTTCTTCTGTTAATGTGTTTCTTTCTTTATGCTCTAAAAACCCTTTGTACTTACTCGTTTAACTTAAAATTAGACAAAATGTTATAAGTACGAATATTTATTGCTTTGTGTACTGTTTTGCGTTGGTATCTCTTACAGTTATTTTCTAATTAATGATCATCTGGTTCATAATAGTCAGATACTGCTAGCATAAAAATCCCAGAGATTGATTTGGAATTGGCCAGTGGCACTTTAGGTGGACTTGTGACAACTGTTGAAGGCTTGATTTCCAAGATTAGTGAAAGTAAGTATCTTTGACCATTTTTTTCGGTTGTTTTTCTCCCTTCTCAGGCCTTAACCATCCCCTTTTGAGCTAAATGAGTGGAGGGTAAAAGCTGAGGGGTGAAGCAGGGTATGGGCTGGGGTTCAGTTAGAGAAATAACAGTAGAGGCATTACTCGATGGCATCCGAACCCCCCTTTTTTGGAGAGCGAGAGATTATATATGTGCTGTAAATTCATGCACAATGGTGGTCTTAATATGTGAATTTTTAACATGACATTGTTGCTACTTATTGTGACATCAACAATCTCAAAACATGTTTTTGATGTTTAAATTGCAGGTCTTGAGCGAGTACATGGGTTTACTTTTGGTGATAGTCTTGATGATACCAGGAGGAGCAAGTGGAAGGAGTTCAGAGCAAGACTTGACAAGGTTTGTGCTCTGTATAATTTCGTTTTCACCTAACCATGTATCTGAGGCCATTGCTTGCCAATGTCTTGCAATTAAAAGCACCTTTATATGTATCAGCTCAACTAAATGGTTTCCTACTTTCTACTCTTGCCAAGCCAAACTGCATATTTTTACTCTACCATATTGTTTTCTGTTGTTATTTTTTACACTTGAACAATCGAACTCTCAAATGGATGCACATAACTTGACTGCAGTCTTCACTGACTTGAATGTAATGTTCAGCATGATGTTAGTTGGTTAGGATCCACTGTGCACATTAATTAAAAGAAACAAGCTCGGTTGAATATTACTAATCAATCCGTTATGAGGGAGTTCTAAATGTATTTTTACATGGTGCATCTATTCTCGTCAAGGAAAAGTAACCATAGCTGACTTTATCTATTCTCGTCAAGGAAAAGTAACCGTAGCTGACCCGTAAAGTCATATATTTGAGTGAAATTGAAACCATGAAAAAATGAATGCACGTGCTGTTATCTTCCTCTTTTCATGGGAACTCTCTCCTCCCCATTGTATCATTCCCCATGATGATTTAGTGACAGTTGTTATCCTCCTAAGTTCATGTCTTTTCTCACCTCTGAACATCTTTCCTCGTATGCTGTAACTTTGTCTCTCTTCGATCACGTTCATTTGGTATCGTTTAAGAGTAGCATTATGTCTTCGTTTGGGCAGTGATGACTGACATTGTCCAAATTAATGCATCCTCTCCTTAGTTTTTCCTTCAAATATCTAATCTCATCTCTATGTTTCCCAGCGCCCATGGAATGGTTAATTTGCCTCCTGAAAGTTGATGAAGACGTAAGCGTCCAGTGGATTCGTTTTGCAAAAAAATGATAACACCTCGGTATTTGAAAATCTTGTTGAAGCAAAATTTCACCCATGCTATATATTAAATAGTTCACTTGTTTCTGCACTTTCCATAGTTTGAAACTCTGCCCCGCCATTCTGAATATGTTGAACCAGATTTTCTTGAATATATGAAGCTTAGCTATCAATATGTGACTGTCTTAGGCAGTCTTTCCATTTTTTTTTTTTTTTGTCTATACACAACTGGCAACTCTTTGAATTACAACTAGGCTTGAGATGGATCGTGATGCTGCTATTGGCAATTTTCAATGCAATTGTGGTTTAACCCTAAAATATGCAGTGTCAATTATCAATCAATTCCTGCCTCAGCAAGTGCACTGCTTCTTCATCTCTATGGCGGTGTTTCTGTCTTCAACGTCTTAGAGAAACACCTTGGTGCCCTTAGCCACTTTGAAGAGAAGAAATATTTATTTTTATTGAATGCATTCATTCATTTGTTGACCGATAGGGCCAGGAGTTGAAAGCCGCTTGAAGGAGTTGACGAGGTTTAATAGGTCCCACGATGAACGAACAGTAGCGGAAAGGCTCGAGCCAAGATCATAGGATTATACCTTCTGAGACTCGATTTTCAACGGTATAACAGTAGCTACGGTATCTCAGTATGGCTGTACTGATGGCAGCTCTTTCTTTTTCTCCTTTTAGACTCGCTTAACTCAAGCTTGGCTTTGACCTGGCGAGTCGGACAGGGTATGAAGTTCTGTTCTGGATAAAGGCAGCGACAACGATTGATATAGGATTAATAACTGAGTTGAGTCTCTAAGCAGTAATCAAGTAAACCCTCAAAAGATGTGCACAAGAGCTAAGCCTACTTCCCTAGCTACTTTCCTTATTCTTACTACTGTCTAGCTAGGACTGACTGCATGTTACCAAGCATTCCTACTCTCACTATGCTTAGGGCATCGGATTCGTGCATTCTAGTGCATCGTTATTTCTTTACTTGCATGGATGTTCGTACTATTGGAAAAGTGTCATTATTCATCTAATCTCAGATGTAAATGAACAATAAATTCTTTCTAGAGCTAGAGGAGTGAGGCTAAGCTATATGCTACCCTATCTTATGAAACCTGAAATGAAAAATCTTGAGACACGGCTGGAACAGAGGGGTACTTATATCTTTAAAGGTTAGCCATCTGCTACTAATAAGAATATAATTCCTTAAAGACCTTCCCCTTCTTTAGGTTTAGGGGTGAAAGAAAGCGCATTTTAACTCCTCCCTTATCGTTAGCCCTACATGGGAAAGCAGTTGGCCGGGTCTTTCCCTGTTTTTCTGTTCCCTCCACGAGAAAGAAGCACGGAAGAGGTATGCCCAGCACGCAGAGGATCCGTTGATGACTACTTCAGCATATTTTCTCATAGAAGTGATATGGAACCATATCTTTGAATTTGACTATAAGGACACCCCAGTCAGTTCGGGCTCATTTCTGTGGTTTGAGTGGTCTTGGACGGTGCATTATTGCCTAGAGATGTACCACTCAGTTTGATTGTTGTTTTTGTTGTGGTGTTATCTTGGAAATTATTTGGAAAGCCTACTGTTGTGTTACAAGATATAATATCTCGTCACTTGAACTTAATTCCCTTCTTCATGCTAGGTTTTTTTTTTTGCCTTCTACAGCTAAAAAACTTGGATGAACCTTGGACTTTGATAATTGATGATGCTCTGGCCAACTCCTTTGTTTCCCCTGTAACTGACGATATAAAGGATGATAATGAGTTAACATGTAAGTTCCTTTTTCCCTGGCTACAATGAATGTTCTTTGATATAAGGTTGTGTAATGCCTGTTGATTTTTTATTTTTTATTTTTATTTTTTTTCTAATGATAGGGTCTATTCTCTCGGGGGTATACCCTGCATAATCATAAGCGTTTTTTAATGGCATGATTTGACATTTGAAGTCAATTGGTGGAAAAAAAAGATATTACTTAACAGAATAAATTATTTACATTTTTGTAAAAATTCAACAAACGCTGCAACTTGAGAAAATATTCGAGAATCAGAACTCAAATGAGTCGATGTTAAAAACTGTGGTTGACGTACTAAAGTCTATCTTGCACCACTTGAAATGGAGGTTGCGAGTTCGACTTGGGTAGGAGAAATATACTTTCTGCAGTAGTCCTGGTAGGGTGCACCTTTCTAACGATACACTTATTCTCGGAGAGTTAAATCTTGCTACGAAATCATCGTCTAGTGAAGTTTCCACTGGGAAAAATGCAATCTGAATCATAGAACCTCCCCTTCATTTTTCCAATAATTGTCGGACTCCATTTTCTTTGCCATGTTACCACATCAAGAGAGTCAAGTTTCAACAGAAATGTGTTAGATGCCAAATGCAAAATCTTATAGAGTGCAGTCGTGAAAGTAATGTAACACTTCAACCAACTTCCTTGCAGTAGTTGGTTGTGAGCACCCCAAATTTCAACGAGCAACATAAATCATAAATTTGGGTGGGGGTGGTGGGTTATCAAAGCACTTTAATTTATGTTTGTGAGGCAAGGCTGTCTTCGTAAATTGGACTTTTGGAATTCCCTCAATTTATTGACATTTTCTTTTGATTGCTAATCTTGCAATGAATTATGCTACATGTACAAAATTGGGTTACAAAGTTGGTTGACAAAATAACATTTACACCAATCATTTTAAAAACAGATTTTTAAATCATTTGAAATCAATGGTCTGGATTTTGCCAACACACTTTGTAACCCAACTTTTGTAACTCAACTTTGTACAAATAGCTTTATATATCTTGCAATATCTTGACGCTCTTTAGCATTTAGATATCTTTTGCCATTTCCCTTGCGCATTCTTGTTAAGTTGCAATATCTTGTATAATATTGGCGGAGATTTGTAATGCATGATGTGCAGTTGAGGAATACGAGAGGTCATGGGAGCAGAATGAGGAATTGGGCCTTAATGACATGGACACCTCTTCAGCGGACGCAGCTTATGGTTCGGCAGATGTCGAGTCATCCAAGGATGGATGAGCCGTTGTCACGAGTTTTGACCTTTTTCTCTTTATTGTTTTAAATTATATGAAAAGTATTTTTTACAGGCATGGCATTCTGTGTCACTCTCAGGTTGCAGTAGTTTCTATGTAATGCATAGTGGTTGGCAAAAACTGGTGTTTTCTTCATAACTGAACTGTCTGATTGAGAATTTCACAAATGTAATCAGTGATCTCCACAATTTCGTTTTGGCCACAATTTTATGAAAGACGAAAATTTCACCGGAGAAACTTGGGTTTAATATGAATATCGTTACTTTAACAGTGCTAGTGATGGCAACGGGGCGGGTTCGGGGCCACGCCACTCCCCCGTCCCGCCCCGAGCCTGCCCTAGATGGGGCGGGTGCGGGGGTGTGGACTTGCCTTGCCATGTTTCTTGCCCCCTTTTTTTTCTTTAATTTTTAGTTAAAATACAAATTCAAAATTTTAAAATTTAAAATAAATAATGTTCAAATTAATTATATCAGTATCCAAAGTAAGCACACGAAACAAAAAATGTCCAAAACAAATTTTTTTTTTAATTCTTCATGGGCGGGTTTTACCCCGCCTCGTGACCCGAGACAGGACGGCGAATCTAGCCCAGCCAACCCGTTTGGGGCGGGGTCCTGTTGGGACGGGACGGGAAAAATTTACATCTCTAAACAGGCTACATTTGGACTTGAATTAAAGTTCAAGTTGCACAAAGTTGAAGTTTACTGATAGTTTGGATGTCAACATGTATTTAACCCCTTTTTTAATGCTAAAACAAAAATCTAAAAATCTACATAATAGGAAAATTTACTTCAAGAAAAATTATTCGTGTACTTATTAGTAATCAATTCTTATCTTTTGAGGGATTAAATTAGTAATTATTACTGTAGTTGAAAAAAATATAAGATATGAAAAGCGCGCGAGGAAAAATTAGGGATTTGTAACAGTTGAGAAACTCTCGACTCGGAGGAGCAGCGATAAGAGGAATGGACGGTGGAAATGAGGGATCTCCACTTTTACGATCACAGACCACCGTCGATCTGAGTCGGAACGATGAGGCAGTGGCGGACCTGACGGGAAAAATTCATCAGCTACCATGCTGCATCAAGTACGAAGGTTCTACCTCCGTTTCTGACTATTTCAAGCCCAAATCCTCTGGTATGACAACGTTCGAACACGAACTCACGATTTGTGAAATGTTGCTTGTAGTTTTCTTTGTTGCATTTGATAAAAAAAATGATGAATTAAGGGAGAAAATGACGTGTAGGCATGGAAGTGGATGGGTTAAGAGTGGAGGAAGCATACTTCAGAGGAAGGAAATTACATGGCACAACTCTTCCCCTTCCAGACGGCTATTCTGGTAATTCTCTTATCTCATTTTATGTATCTTTTCATTTTATTTTTGCGTATTTTATTAGAAAAACCTTCCAGGTTCAATATTGATACAGTTGTTACTTCTAGGATTACATTTCTCTCTCTTTTTTATTTTTCTGAATGTGTATGTTTTGTATTTATGGCGTCTACGAAGTATAAACCAAAACAATTGGCTTATTTAAGCCTTTTTTCTGCAGTACGAAAGGTTGCACTGCTGAAAAAAGACATATTCCCTCATTTTTTTGCCTTTAAAGCTCCGCCAAACATGCACCAATTTGTCTACATTTTTATCTACCTTGCTCTTTGTATTTTGCCATCTATAGAATGTAAAAAGCTAATTTTGAACCAGGATATTATCAAATGAAATGGCGTGAAAAAAAACTTGACTAAACAGAGAAAGTAAAAGACAATATGGCGAATTATGCTAAAGGAAGAGGAAAACTAGCTATCTGCTTAATTATTTGCTATATGGGCAGTCCATGGCAAATTTTAGTTATCTAAATTGATATTACTCCTGAAACTGATTCTGTATGTAAGACGATTTGTTTGCTTTCTCAAGAAGATGGGTAATCCTTTGTGTGAAAATTTAGTAGATAGAGACTTAATAAATATTTTCCCTACACCACTGTATTTTTGTTTTCAGCTTACAGCAAATTTTTTGTTTATATGTGCTTTAATCTGATAAATTGCTTTATCCTGTTCGTTTTAAATGTCTCATCATTGCTTCACAGGTTTCATCGTAGGAAAGAAAAGTTATGATGAGAACCCTAATACTGAAACTTCATATTGCTGGGAGGCAAATGCAAAGTTTCATAATATAACAGTATGGAATCATGACAGCCTTCCTTCTAATGATGATGCATTCTTGCGCACCTTTCACTGGTTTGCTGTTTCGAAAGCAGTAAGTTCTTATTTGACTTATGTGACCAGACACTTGATGGATCCGAAGATGTCATCTCAGCTTACTTCAATTTTATAGAATATTGCTTGTTTATCAGGCATCCCTGTGAACGTCCCTGTTTTACACTTCTGAGAAACTTGTGTGCACTTGTTGAATTGGTTCTCTGAAATAATTATTTAAATTATGACAACAAGTTCTTTAAACATTGACTTATTTTCTGGTGTAAATACTTTTCCTAGGAGCACAGCCTAATGTTATAATAGTTGATTAGGGTTGGTGAAATCTGTCCCTTAGTAGGTTTTAGGGTTGGGCTGAACCTATACGTCACTGAGATAATGCCACTATTTGTCTAGCGAGACTATTCTTTTGGTAGCCCAGCCCATTCTTTTGAGTTCTTGATTGATTGAATAAACATTGAATAGCATTGGCTTTTTCTGTGTTTTGTTCAACTTGTTTGGAATGATATAGTTTTTTCTCGTCTTTCTGTTTTGTTAAAGGTGATATCTTAAAACTATTCGGATAGGAAACGAATCGATGTGGTTTAATTTGTGAAAAAACCTTCAACCGCGTTCTTGAATTTGCTCTCAGTTTAGTTTTTATATGCCGTTCCTATTATTCCTTGAACAGAGCTTTCGAAGTTGTGATACAGCTTGGACATTTGTTTAGCGGCTCAAAGAGGAATGCTAAGAGCACTTGCAACTGCATGAGTGCACAAATTTTGACCATCCAAAGAGCAGAGAGTGCATATTTTAAATTCCATACATTGCATTTACCTGGTGTGTGTTATTGTTATCAATGGTCCAGATTTATTACTCTTGCAACTGAGACTGCCGGGCATTCTTCTTCAGGAGGTCTTTTTAAGTTCTAATTAGGTCAGCATGTACATATACAACTTTTCAGAACTCTATAGTTGAGCGTGCTTTGGGGGAGAATAAAACTAGGATGGGAGACTGTCAGGATGTTCTTGTGTTTTATCCCAAAAAAGAATGAGAGCATTTTGATGTGCTTGAGAGTAAATCAAATTTCCCTATTTTGCAAACATGATTCCAAAGTTGATTTCCTAGAAAGTAAATCTCAACTTACTCTAGAAAAATGACTTTTAAGCACATTCAAACATGCTCTAATTATGTACACCATCAAGTAGGTTCACATCCTCATAAACATATAGAACTACACAGTAGCTATACAGATGCTGTCAATTCCACAAGATATGATGATTAAATTTCAAATGCTTGATTTACATCTTCTCGAGTTCTCATTTTTATTCTACAATGATAATTAAGATTTGATTATACTCAATAATATTAGTTCACGATGAAGGCTAATAATCTCTTGGCTCCCCAATTTTAATGATTCTAGTTATGAATGCAGCTTCACCAAGAAGTCAATGACGTAGATTTGGAATCCCTTCCAGTCGATCAGGACCTGGTGTAACTCGGAGATCTTTCTTCAGCTGCACTTCGGTGAAATACTTTGGTTAATTTGTACTTGCGGAATGGGGATGTAGTATTGAAGCTTAAAATTTAGCTAACCTATGGGCTATGGGCATTGTATGTAGCTTACTCTTTGTTCATCCGAATTGAAATTTCAGCAATTTGTCTCTCTTTGCCAAAGACATCATTGAACTATCATCTCTTGATGCTTGTTGCTGCTGAGCGTATTTGGCTAAGATTTTAAAAAGGTGTATTTTTGTTTGACAATACGACTCTTTTAAGCCTAGCCAAAAAGGTTGATGCCAAAATTAAATGTCGAGCAGTTTTGCAGGAAGAGAGATTCAAATTCAAAATTAAACTTGAATGATCATGTACACAGCGTCATTCGACGATTTGTGATGAAATGCATGATGTTAACAAGATTATGAACAATGTTAAAGGTATAATTGAGTGATTTGATTAGTAGAAAACGATTGATGTAAGTAACATTTCGTAGCTATGTCTAATCTGTCTCTGGTGTTGGGAAAAAGCTACAAAATTTGATTACTACATTAATCAATCTCCATGTGATAATTTGTTTTGAGTTAAGACATGATTTGTCATTTGAAAAGCTTCTTTAACTACTTCATTGTAGACACTTGATCGAAATGCTTATAAATTATTCAAATTATTAAATCGCTAGTCCGGTAAAATAATTCATGTTACACTTAAAATATATGCTTTGATCAGCCAGAAAATCTTCATTTTCCATGAAATTAGGGATGCATACACGTTCGCAAGCAGACATGCCATGTTACACGACAACATTATTTATATGCCTTGCTTTCTGTAAACTATGCCTGGGTATTTGTGCCTTTGAAGCAGGCCGATAACATTTTTTTCTATACTTATTTTTAATCACAATAAAATAATTTTGCACGTGAGCTCATAATTTTTTCTATTTTTTAATTACACATGCTAAAAAAGTTATTTTCCACAATTCATTCCAAAAAAATCTCGACCAAGCGAGCTTAAACTCGACCTAAAACATGGCTTTTTTTGTTTGTGTGGGATGTTAAAGATCAGTCACTTGGTAAAAGCGTGGATTGACTACGACAAACAGTCCATCTTGTACGATCGAAAAAATTAACACGTAATTAGATTTCAAAGGAAGATTATCCGCTGCTGACCTTAAGCCATTGGAAACTTTATGTCCTAGTCAACTATTGGATTTTAATGTTCAGCAACTATAAATTTCAAGACAAACGCAGTGTACAAAATTAGGTTACAAAATGAGGGTGTCAATGTCAGATTAATAATTTTAAAAGCAGTTTTCGAAATCAATGATCTAGATCTTACCACACTCATTTTGTCAAACAATTTTGTAACCCAATTTTGTATACGTAGCATTGCTCAAATTTCAATGGCTTTAGGCTACTAGGCATCCCATTTTATATATTTCTTTAAAATATTTTATTATCCAAGTGTCAAGAATGTAATCAAACAACACAAAAATGAGAGTATCTCAAGAGTTGGATGAAACACATGATTCTCCACCCTAGTTGGTTGGAAAGATTGCACGACTTTTCTTTATCCAAATATGATTATCAATCCAATATTCAAATATTTCATTATCGAGGATTTAAGGAATTAAATTGAAAATATAGAAATGAAAGTATATCGAGACTTCAATGAAACACTTACGTGATCATCAATCCATGCCCCTGATCGTATAAAATTAAAAATTATAGAAAAAATATTTTTTTATTAAGACAAAATCAAACGTTAATTTCAACAATATATTTACATATTTTTTATTAACTATATATTTTCTGGGATTCAATATTATTTATTTTAAAAAGTTACTAATAATTTTTCTTGAATACAAATTTGATTGCTCTTATTTCTCGAATTATTTAAAGATTATAATTAAATTGTAGAGTTTGGTTCAATCAGCCATTAATTAGATGCTATATTTGACCATCATGAATACCGTACTACAATTAATCAACAAGAAGAAAATTACACCCCTAATTTGTCAAAGTCTAAGAAAATAAGGATGCACCTAATTAATTTGACATTAGGATATTATATTAAAATCCTAAAAATGATGATTTAGTTAGCATTTCTTGAATGCAGTAAGGTAATTATTGAATTAATGACCACAAAATCAACAAACACATAATAAAAGTAGAAGATTTTAACATATCATAGAGACACTTATTCATATAAATTAATGATGTAAAAAATATAATATATAACTTGAAATGGATGCATAAAAGACTAAATTCATGCAATTCTAATCGACATGAGATGACATATATACACTCTTTAGCAAATTACTTATAATTAAGGGAATTGATCTATGTGCAATAAAAAAAATTAGGACTATAGTCAGAAAAATTCATGTAATATAATTAGAAAAGATTCGCTTTCTTTGGGTATGCCTCTAGCTTCTTCATTTATATTCATACCATGTTCGGGTTGGTACTTTGGTCTCGCTGTCCCCTACATGATTGGAGATGGAAGGATTGCCTCTCCCTTCTAGGGCATCAACCTCAAGTTTGATTACATTAGGTTCAGATCGAGTTGGGTAATGAAAAGTTTGATAAAGAATTCTTATTTTTTCCCCCTTCTTTCATGCAAAACTTGACAGATAGATTGACAACATAGAAAGAGGCAATGCATTTGGTTAATCTGGAATCACACTGACAAGCACACCTTTACTGAAATCTTGCAGTAAAATGTGAGATTAACTGATAATTTAACTTTTACTGCACTGGCTAGGCCTCTAGATATTATATATTTTGTTAAGGTGACAGAATTTACACCCTCAGCAAATATTTATGAGGTCAAGTTGGGTTAACTCGTATAAACTTTACTGTTTCTTGAAAAATCTCAATATAATATTTATAAATTGACCAATAGCATGCCTTTCTCGTGTTTCGGAAACTCTTAGACAATTTATATACTCACCTTGATTTCCTCAGCTTGAAAAAGATGGATAATATATATTTATTAAGATCTAGGTTTCCATCTTAAAAGGGCAGTAGTAACTCAAGTGGTTATATGATGATTATTTATTTGAAAACGAAGGTAGAAATTTTATCCAGCTTTAATTGAAACCAGCAAGTAGAAATCTAAAGATTATGATATTCAAATCATATATATAGTTTAACTGAATAATTGACAAAGATTAAATAAGAAATTAAATTACCTGTGCTGATGAAGTCAAGAAACGCAAGGGACTAATCCATGATCAGAAGTTGAGTGCAAAGAAATTAATTTACAGTATTGTTGGTGAGTGATTGAAGCTGCTAGATGACCTGGTTGAACCCAGATCTTAGAAGCTAACTTCATTCTCGACAAAGGAGAATAGGACAACTTTAATTTGGTCGAGTCAAAATCAAATCCCAGAAATCAAGAACTCAAAAAACATCAATATCATGGATCAAGGGTGGAGGATTGATTGGATTTCCGATAAATGGTTGTGAGAATTCAAGAAAAGAAGAATATAGATTTGTTTCTTACCAGATCACGCTGGCAGCTTCAACCTCTCAAACCAACATACATACATACATAAACCTAAAGCGCAGTTTGAGACAGAAAAGCAGTGATATATTTATAGGGTTTTGATATTTGTGAAGGTGAAGAGCCATGCATGACTCTCCACTTGATTCATATGTATGTTGAGAGAGTTTTAATGGCTAATTTCTAGCCTTTTCTTACAGCTACTGACGTTGACTTGTTGCCTCCTTCCCAATCTCTCCTCCTCTTCTCTTCCAATAATTTATTTTTATTCTTATTTTTTTAAAGCAAACAACACAGGACCACTAGCCACGATCGACCTCGACAATTGTTAGTTACAAGGTCACTAATTAGAGTTGATTGATCCATATAAATTTAAATACAACAAACTGCTTTACTTTAATATTATTGACATTTTAATCCTGTCACATATGTTTAGCTATACGTTACCTGCACCCTATGAATAGCTAGAATGCAAAACTATCATTCCGGGGTGACCGTTTGTACTCCTACAGTCAAGTGCAATAGTAAAATTTGAGTACATTTTGGTCGGTTTTTTAGATAATGTGCATCTTTTGTTTGGTGCAAAGTGGGATTTGAATCAAGGGTATTTATGACTTTTTAATTGTTTAACTGGTTGATTTGATTTATATCGGCGTTCTGTCGACCTTGCCACATTGATTCTGTATCTTTTGTAGCTGTTATGTAAATCTCGAGGATCCTTCGAGACATGGTTCTTGTGAGTTACTCTTCCTCAGCTGTATTAGGAATGTAGACGATCCCTGATATATCTTGTTTGTGGAATCATGTAAACAAAGTACAAAGGTGCGAGTAGATATTTGTCTCTCTTAAGAAGACCCCGTGCGGACCCTATTATCACCATAACAGGTGTAGGAACAACAGACCCCTTGTCTTAAACTGTTAGGTTTGCCATCTGCTCCTTCGACCATGGGTTCAATTAATCAAGGGTCACTGCCAACCACCTGGATCTTTGCCCCATCCCAAGGCAAACTGTTGGGACTGATTTTTGAATTATATTAGTAAGGTGGTTTACACAAACATTTTCTTGTCACACTAATCTTAATATTGAACTTCGTATAAGCAAAAGTTGACAATCATCAAGTAAAGCTCGTGAACCTTTTAATTTGGCCAAGACTTAAATATTTAAGAATCCATGATTATTAAAATGAGTGGACAGTGGAGGGTTGGGACAGAATATAAACGGCGCATGCTTGGTTTTGTCACACGGGGATGTCTTTTTCTGCCTAATAACTAGTTGTTTTCAATATTTGGGCAATTTTAAGAAAGCATTGGACCATGTCCTGTTACCATCTACCTTTGCCTTTTTTGTACGTATCCCTACCCTTTAAACTTTAACCTTCAATTCATTAATTCATACAACATCTGACAATTTGCTCGGCACGAATGACCGGATATCTGTAGTATAGGCCAGGTTGGCCGTTGGCTCTATGGCACTCTTTTTTGTCTTTACTTCTGGGATTTTCCTCCCTCTCTGTATGTCTACGTATAATTGCATTATTTTTCATCTGGTAAGGTCGTCCTCGATCTTTAAAATAAGTAAGTTCCGTTAATTTATTCTTAGTTTCATTCTTGTGAAAGCACTTTCCAAGGGGAATATTTAATAAACGGGATAAAGGGTGATCTACATGCACAACACCTAGTACATATTTTTACGGATACGTATTCACTCCCCTAGGTTTTTTAGTTGGTATTCTTTTCAATATCTACGTCATTTTAGCATTTCACCGAAAATATAAGGAAACAAAAAATTATTTGAAGTGAAACATATTTTCGTGACTAGTTGGCGAATATTCACACTTTTCTGTTGTTAGATATGAAACTATAACCAATGTTTTGATGTCAACTTGTTCCTTTTTAAAGTTTATAGACCAATATTGCAATTTGCCCACACACACACACATATGGTTGATAAACAATGACATTAAGACAAAGCCCTAATGGTGGGGAAGGACCACAGGCTTTTAATTTGCTATAAATAATTTGATTGATTAATAGATATGATCACATGGTTTTGCTTTGTAATTTAGCTTAGAGACTTGAGTCTTCATGTGATTAAGGTTAGTAATCTAGTGGTGGTTGTGAATAAAACTGACCATTATTAGCTTTTCTATTTACTCATTAAATTAAGGCCTTGATTTTGGTCCCACTAACTAGTGTTTGATCATTCATTTGTTCACTATAGATAGGAAATTTGTAGCTGCCTTTCATTTCCCCAACATTTATGATGAGTTTTTTTTCTCAAGAGGTGGCTTAGATTCATTTAGTGGATTCCATAATCAACTTTCTGGTCATAAGTGGTACTAGTTGACAATAGAAAGTTGCTTTTCAATCTCTATTAATAAATAAAAAGTAGAAATCACTTGAATCACTACAAAGTTGTTTCGCGATCTTCACGCGTTAAATTTTATGAAGTTATATTGTGTTTTTGAACTTATGCCGATATCCGGAAAATTGGAGGATGGGTACTTCTATACGGGTCATGTTACATTTTAGTGAAGATTAAAATAGTTTTGCGCTATTGGGAGTTGATTATGCAATTAGAGTAAAACACGACGGTCAATTTGCTCAGTTTTGAAGGTTGAGATCAACTTGTTAATGCGGTAATAAATTAGGAACCAATTATACACATTTTAATCTTGTTCATTGAAAATACTTGTTAAATGACTTGCTCATACTAAATTCTTATCGAGTTCATTCTTAATTAGATTCTAACAAAAAATGGTTACTAAGCAAAAATGCATTTGATAGGTAAGAATAGAGGTGGGCATGGGTTGGGTTGGGTCGATTTTTGCCTCAACCCCAAACACAACCTAACATGATCGGTTTAATCAAAATTTAACCCAACATAATCCTTGTAAAGGTTGAAACTCAATCCAACCCAATCAAGTATCGGTTGGGTTGGGTTGTGTTGGATTGGATTAGTCGGTTTGTAACGACTTGGTAACAAAAATTAAAGTTATCCAATTTTCTATTATACTAAATTCGAATAGACAAGATTAAATAGTAAGTAAATAAATAAATAAATAAAATTATCTATTATCTTATTCAATCCTCATTAACTGAGCCTCCACAGAACAAAGTGCATTTAACAAAATATGAAAAACTTATACTACATTTCTTGTGGAAAGAACAGTAAGCTCCTCCTCTAAAATATACTAAGGTAACTATAGTTACACTATCTACTCATACTTTTTAGGTTTCTTTTACTTTTTTAGATATTTTATTTATTTTATTTTTATTTATTATTATTTTTTTTAAAGTGACGAGTTGGATTTGACGAGTTTATTCGATTTACATGAGTTAACCCATAACCTGACTCAACCCAACCTGCCTACACAGTCAACTCACCCAATCCTTGTAAAAACAACAAAAAACCCACCCAATCCGGTCGAATTGGTTCGATTTTGACGATTTTGACGGATTCGATTGGATTTTGCCAACCCTTAGGTTTTTACTAGATGGTATATGAAGGATCTAACTAACCATATTTCTTATATATTTTTCTCTTGAATGCCAAATATATATTAGTCGAATATGTCTATATGCCACGTGCACCATGGTAAGCCCATGTGCACCTAATTATCTTAATCAATTATCTTAGTCAATTTGATCAGATTTGCTCTGATCACGAGGTTCTAGTTGCAAATGACTTGGACGAATATGGGAAAGATGGAACTATCATCAATCGGCTTAAGAAATATATGATTCGGTTCAGTATTCGATAAAGTGAAATAGGTTTAATTGTCGAGACATTGAATATGGAGTAATTATAATTGGTTTTTTAAGTTAATCGAAGATCGCTTGTGAAACTACTAGCATTTCTTGACACGTATTAGCTTTAGTGTCGGTATTACGAAACTAAGTGGTCATAATTGATGCTATTGTGGGGTTAAATTGTGATTATTATGTCTATATGTTTCCTATGATCATCTTTTTGGATTTGACAATGCTACATAGAAAGGGGCTTAATAGCATGGCAAGCATTCAGACAAGGAATGACGTGATTAACGAATAATAGTGTGGTTAATGACATTATTACTTGTAATTAGTAGCACTTTTTTCATGTGTAAAATGTAAATAATAACTCGTAGTTGAATATTTTGTAGCATCGCCTTTTGTAAGAATGAAGGTTGGGAAGTTCATTGATCCAAATGGTCGTTCATGTACCCGAGAAGATTCAGCAGTACGCGAAATCTTTGGTTAGTATCATATTTAACACGTAAAATCTTAGACTGCTTTTTTCAATAAGATTGACCAATAAAGGCTGAATTCGAAAATGTCAATTCCCAAAATTACAAGCAGAAAAATTCAAATTAATATTATACCGGAACTTTAAAGGATTTTTTGTATTTTTAATTTTTTTTAATCTGATTCTCTCAAAATAATTGAAAGGACATCCTAAACTCGGTATTCACAGTTCCCAGGCCCGCGCGCTCAACCCAGACTTGCAAACAACTTGGCCCAAAATGGAATTCCCTAGCCCATTTGCAAGACATTCATAAAAATTAAAAAGTGAGATGCTACGTATTTAAAGAATCAAAATTGACTTTAGGCTCGAATAGGCTTTTTATTTAACTTTTAAAATAAAGAATGAGTTTGACACTCTAAATTTGAACAATTAAAATCGCTCTTTGTTTATATTTTATTAAGATTGCATTTAATAAAATTACAATTTTTTAATGTTTCACTACTTAAATAATTATTATATTAAGTCCCTATTTGTTGGAGATTAAAATAATATTTTTTGCAAATTTTGATTAAAGTTGATGAAGTATGTAGTTGGAATATTGTTAATCTTATAAAATATGTGGTTAAAATTAATTGTTGACGTTGATTTAGATAAAAAATAGATTGTGCACATTTCGGATTCGAAGCAAGGAAAACGTGATAAAGGTGCTTCAATTTGGTGGTGTTAGATTGTTGCAGCTTAACAAGGCATGGGCCGATCCAACTTGCTGTTAGTGGGCTGAAGTCCACATATTCTGGTGTCCAATTGGAGCACATGTCTAGCATATGTGTTGGGCGGTTTTCGAAGTCCAGACTAGTGGAAAGTGTGGGCAGCTCCTAGAACTAGTTGAGGGATACAGTTTCGGGCCAATTGGGTAGGTCTATTCCTTTGGTAGTTGGAGATGTCAACTGCATACGATTTTGAGTCTATAAATACTGAAGGCCAGACCTGTTGAGACACAAGGGAGTGTTGTGATCCTACAATGTCTTCTCTCGTGTCTTGTATTATTGTTGAGTAATAAACAAGTTGTGTTCTTTACCTTCTATTGCCTTTTACTTCGTGTGTGTTGCATGAATTCGGGTTGGCTGACTAAGAGCTTGTTTGGCAAAGCTTAAAATCAAATTAAAATTGAAAATATAACTGTTATTGAGTCTCACCGTCTAATAAAAGTCAACAATAATGTCTAATTTTTCAATTTTAATCCAATTTTAATCTCTATCGAACACGTCCTAAGTGTGACTTAGTATCATAAATGAATGTTGGAAAATAAATCAAAGTATTTTACCTAACAAACCTTTTAAGTTTCACTTAATTCATTTACTTTTATTCCAAGAAAATAATTATGTTTATACGGGTCAAAACTGCGTTTTCTTGATTAAAACATTATGTAATATGCGTTTTAACACATTTTCCGTGTATTTTCCCCATCACTTCCGTTATCTTCACGGCTTCGCCACGTCACCCCCCCCCCCAACACCTCTACCCCGCGGCGGAAGAATTTTCTCGCTATACTCCTTTCTTTACGTAATCTATCAATAAACTAAAATGTCGAAACCTGCATGATCGTATTAATATTAATGATACTTACAAAATTACGCATAATTTTATGAGCTACGGGTTGATTGTATAATTCGGAGAGGGAAAATACGAAAAACCCCACAATTCTGATGGCGGTGTTGTTGGAGGACATAGTGAAGTCATTGGAGCAGTTGCTGAAGCTGATCAGCAGGAACAGCCAGGAGCAGGCATACGTGGACCCAACCCTCGACCCTGTCCTCTTGGTACCGGGGATCGCCGGTTCGATCCTTAATGCCATTGACCAGAAAACCGGTAAAGAGGAGCGGGTCTGGGTCCGGCTCCTTGGGGCTGACCACGAGTTTCGTACCAAGCTCTGGTCTATCTTCAACCCTACTACAGGTCAATTATCTGAATTTATTATTTTTTCCTATTTTTTTGTATATCATGTGATCTATAGTATTTGTTTGTTGTGTTGGTTTTGGTTTTGGTTACTCGTTGGAAATTACTATCCATTTTTTGTTGAATTATAATTCATTTTGGGAAGAGGGGTGAGCTTAGAGCATCTTCAATGCAACAATGAATGCTTGTACATGTAGCAAGCAAAATGGGAGTGGAGAGAAGAACATCTCTAATGGAATTGAATACAAGAGAGGATATAGAACTTGTTTGGGAAGGATTAAAATCGGATTAAAATTGAAAATATAGCCGTTGGAGTTGACTTTTATTAGACGAGTGGGACGCAATAACGGCTATATTTTCAATTTTAATTGAATTTTAATCCTTCCCAAACAAGCTCATAGGGAAAGAGTGGAAATAAATTAGGAAAAATTAAATGGACACATTCTCCAATGAGTAAATTATAAAAAATTAAGTATGTGTACAGTATGCTTGATATCCTCCACCTTTTCCTTGCCTTGTAAGCATTTTGAGGTGATGTGATACACTTTTTGGTACAATCCATGGCCCCATTGGAGATGCTTTTAGTCTTGCAAGTGAATAACTGTGTCTCAATTCAAGTAGCTGATGTAGATAATTATTTCCATATTATTGAGTTTTTGAATAGTTCAGGCTCTCTTTCTCTCTCTCTCTCTCTTTTCCAAAAGCTCAAATTAGAATTTATAATGTTTTTTTCAATAGCTTTCTCCCCTTAAAAGTAGTAATGATATGTTCATAAAAGGGAAACTTGTGAATTGTTTTTATGATTGAAAAGTTCTTAACTTCCATAGAAGTTTTTCTTGATACTACTTAAAAGACATATTTAAGTGTGAGTTCTTTTATGTTGTATGTGAAAAGAAAAGTTTACAAATTTCAGGTACAAGGTATCATGAATTGCTGGCGTCATTCCAAATTTAGGCCATGTTCGGGAGTGATTAAAATCCAATTAAAATTGAAAATATGGCCGTTATTGGGTCCCACCCGTCTAATAAAAGTCAACAATAACGGCTATATTTTCAATTTTAATCAGATTTTAATCCCTCCCATACAAGGCCTTATTACTGTTATATTTTTTGTGACTGTTTTAGTTTCTTCATCTCTCTTCGTGTAGACTGTTATTGTGTAGGTTCTTTTTGTTGGTCATGGGATTGTTTTGGATATGTATAACGTTGTCCAAATCGTTTAAGTCGGGGTATACTTTTTTGTGTGTGTATAACAGGGAAAACAGTAACTTTGGATGCTGATACTCATATTGAAGTTCCTCAAGACAGAAATGGCTTATATGCAATTGATACATTGGATCCGGACATGGTAAGATTGTGATATCTCTGTATATTGGTCATTCACATTAATTTTTCTGCATTTTTTCATCCTCCATTTTGTTTTACTTAGAGAAGAACGTGAATTAATCCTTGTTACAGTATGTATATATGATCTTGTGATAAGATTTATAGACCTCATAATTTCAATTTTCATGATACAATCAACATCTGCCTTTTATACCATTGCTAGCGTGTCCTTTATCATTGATTGTTTAACCAAAACGATATGTGACGAAGTGCAGATTAGGACCCCCTACTGCCTTATCAGAGGAAACAGAAAAGCGAAGAATGGGAGGGGAGGGGAGGGGAGGGGTGGGGTGGGGGGATTCTATCAACATTTTTACATCAAATGCAAGCTCCAAACCCAGATTCCTATTATAAGGCACATAGATGAAATCATATAATTTTAATTATATTTTTTTATTCAATGTTAGCAAATTTAGAATAGTCTCTGAAGTGCCACGTGGGAACAAATTAATTACTTACCATGAAAAGCAGAAAGACAAGTTATCAGTTGTTCCCATCTGAATCAGATGCACACTATCATCTCTCTTTTTTCGTTGGCGTTCTTTTCTTTTTTCAGGTGTGTTGGGGGGAAGGGGTTGGTTTATATTTAATATGAATCAATAGATATAGATTGGATTTGAAATTTCCAGTTTCCATAAAGAAATGCCCATTGATGTAGTTATTAATATCTGTTCTATGGTGGTTTTTTTTTTTTTTTGCAGGTTCTTGGGACTGATTGTGTATATTATTTTCATGACATGATAGTTGAAATGCTCAAGTGGGGCTATCAAGAGGGAACAACTCTCTTTGGATTTGGATATGATTTCCGCCAAAGCAATCGGTAACGGACATACTATTTGAGAAATTTGCACATTGCACAATTCTGAGATTATGAATGACAGTCCTAGGGTACAAATGTACCATTTGTTACTATTATTAAAGTCTTCTTTATGAGAAGAGGAGTAGAACCTCCCCCCAAAATTGTAGATCTGTAACATGTCGTAAACTCCCAACATGATTTTGTAATATTGGTTGAGTAAGAATTATTGAATTTCATATACCTGACAAAAAGCTAGTAGCTTTTGTTTCAATTTCGATATCATCTGGGTAAAGAAATAAATTTTTGTTCCCATTCCCGTTATACCTTCACTTGCACAGTATGTGTGTTCCTGCTGAAGGTGTGATTGTTTGCCCATTCTTGATATTTTTAGAACTACTTCTGCATTCCAGGTTTCAAGAAACAATGGAGGGCATAGCAGTGAAGCTTGAGTCAGTGTATACCGCATCTGGGGGAAGAAAAATTAACATCATAAGTCATTCCATGGGCGGTCTTCTTGTTAAATGTTTCATGAGCCTGCATAGTGATGTGATACTTCAACTCTTTGGCTTATTTTGCTTTTCTTACCTTCACCTTTTCACTCCCATGTCCATCTAGACTTCTAGTCAGAGACGGATTCAGTATCATATTACAAGTCGGGCTAATACATAGAAAAATTATATTTACACATTAAAAAAAAAAAAAAATTACAGGAGAACTTTTTTTTTTTTTTTTACACTAAAAATTATTAACAGGCCGGAGACTGGACCGGGGCTACAGCCCGGCTCAGTCCCTCCTAAATCTGTCCCTACTTCTAGTGTACTCTGACTTCAGTATTAACTTCCGTATTTTTTTTCTCATGGGAAAATCTCTTCCATAATTCTGCAGATTTTTGAGAAGTATGTGAAGAATTGGATTTCAATAGCTGCACCATTCCGTGGTATGTTGAATTGTTACTCTATCTAATGTTGCTAGGGGGCTGTTGCTGACCAATTTTTGCTTCTAGACTTAGGTCTTTGTACAAATAACTAGAAATCATCTAGCTGTGGTTGTTCGTACAACTTAAAAATGCTCAGTTTTTCCAAACTATCAATATATAGTCTGAAGTAAGCTATGAATATATTATAAAATGCTGCTATTTATCCGTTTCTGTTTTAACAATATATTACTGGCATGCAGAGTATATTTCCTCCTTTTATTCTCTCAAGAAATCTTTGAATGAGGCTTCTATTTAGTTGTAGGTTACATAGCAAATGTGCAGGCAGTTTTCATGTTTGCAATTGTACCAAGAGATGTTAAAGAAATCCTTCTGTACAGAAAGATGACAAAAATCCAATTTTATCATGTTTGTTCATCAGGATAAGAAAACTTTGCAAGAACTCTAACTTGAGCTTGAAAGATTTCTATTTATCTTGATTAATATTGTTATTACTGTCTATTTAAGTTATATTTCCTCAGAATATTCTATAATCGTAGTTGCACATGTATTGTAGTCCCACCATCCCTTAGTTGTTGCTACACTAACCGCTTTGTGTTCCAAGAGGAAAGAAAACAAGCTTTATTTCAAAGGACAAAACTCTTGTATCATACCTCCTGTTACACTCAGCTGTAAAGTTAACAATTATAACATAAGCTGTCATTACTTTATTACATGTTTAAAAATCTGAATTTAACAAAGGCTCAGAAATTGAAATACAATTCAATGTTATTTGTATAACACCTTACATAAAAAGTAGATTTTTTTGAAATTCAGCAAAATTATTGGATAGGGTATAAGTTGGACTGTCCATGCTTCATTTAATTCATTATATAAACCTTTTTTCTGTTGCATAACTGGAACAAGACTCATATCTATGTGGTGTTCGGCATCACTGTATTTATACATTTCAAACTTTTGATGAATGACTTATAAAAGTAATGGGATTGTTGTTAATTTAACAGGTGCACCAGGATATATTACCTCTACACTTTTGAATGGAGCATCATTTGTGGAAGGATGGAAACAGAATTTTTTTATATCAAAATGGAGCATGCACCAGATGGTATGAAGATAATTGCTGCTCACAGCGATCTCCTGTTTGCAGTGCTCTCTCTCTCTCTCTCTCTCTCTCTCTCTCTCTCTACCCCCTTCCTCTTCTGTTACTGATGTAAGATCTTAGAATTTATTAACCACTCCATTCCCTCTTCCTTGATGGAAGTGGCTATCTTCAAATGAGCGTCTTCATCATAAGCTATACTTCTTGAGTTGTGTAGTTTTTAATTTACTTCTAATCTCATTAGAAATCCTGTTTCATGAAAATTATGAGTCGCAAAACTATCAAGGTGTTATATAGTCCAGTTATTTGAAACTGTGTTTTTTCCTGTCTCAAGTTGTGTTGTATTTTTTAACTAAAGATAAATGGCATTGTATAGATTAGAAATCATCAACTTCACTTTATGTGTTACACACTCACATTTTTCTTTGCCAATTTCTTTCCAGCTGATTGAATGCC
The DNA here is from genome assembly GCA_035079005.1 of Fraxinus americana. Taxonomy (NCBI): domain Eukaryota; kingdom Viridiplantae; phylum Streptophyta; class Magnoliopsida; order Lamiales; family Oleaceae; genus Fraxinus; species Fraxinus americana. Next base: position 34,218,927 of record CM068709.1, on the reverse strand, counting down.
CATCAATATACGAATTGATGGCCTGTCTAGATTTCCCTTGGGAACACATTCCACTTCTGGAAATCTGGAGGAAGAAGTCTGATAGTGATGGAAATTCTACCATAATGCTAGAATCTTATCCTCCAATAGAAGCCGTATCAATATTTATAGAGGCTCTTTCAAGCAACAAGGTGAGCTATGAATGCAAATTATGCCAAATATAGATAAATAAAAACCTGTTGAACCTTGATTTATTGGGTACTAAAGAATCCTTATCGTGACTGTGATTTTTTCTTTTTCTTTTTCTTTTTATTTTTGTGAAGTTCATAAATGTCATGATAAGACACATTTTGGTGTTGAATTCATCGGAGTATCAGAATGTCATTACTAGTAATTTTCCTTCTCTTGATGAATAACTGTATAATAATTCCAGGATTTTCTTATTGTTTAGAAAAAGTTGAAAACCAAAGTATAACCAAATATTTTTGACATTGTCTGGCAGTTCACTATTGATTGGCATATTAAAATGTGATTTTCTAATGCATGACTTACTATTGCAATGATACTTCTTTCCAAGTGTCTTAAATAGACAGTGGTGTACTTGCAGGTTAATTATGATGGTACTGATATTTCTTTACCATTCAACTTGGAGGTTTTGAAGTGGGCTAACGAAACACAAAAATTGTTGAGCTGTGCTAAGGTTCCCAAACACGTTAAGTTCTACAATATTTATGGGACAAATAATGAGACACCACATAGTGTTTGGTACTGCTTTAACTTAAAGTTTATGCTCATGAATTGATTGGAATTCTGCAATATATTAAAACATTCAAAGCATATCGACATGTGAACTCATATGAAATGCTAATACTCTTTTGCAGTTATGGAAGTGAGGATGCACCTGTATCTGACCTGCAACAGTTACCTGCTCTCCTGGTACATCTATTAAATGAACCTTAAAATAAATATACAGCACGCTTCTTCAGAACTTCATGCATTTTTTTTTTTTTTTATCTGTATTTCCGTTTTACCAGTTAGAATTTGTTTTACATATTGTATGATATTTCTGTAACATTTGAAACTTAGGTTGTAAGAAATGTTCTGAGTACTGTTTTTGCACATGTCAGGCCAAGTACATAAATGTTGATGGTGATGGAACTGTTCCAGTGGAATCTGCTAAGGTACTTCGTTTCATATTTGTTGCATGAATTCTTTTTGAGTTCAAAATATAATTTTATCTGTATTTCGTTACTTCTTCTATCCATAACTTCAGCTTATTTTTGAGAACTCACTTTTATGTATAGTGTTATGACCCAATAACACTTACAGCTTTGGTTTAGAACACTCACTTGTTATGTTTACTGTTCAGTGTTATGACAGGTGACCTGGTATTTTTATTTCACCCCTTTATCAAATTCCAAACCTTACATGTATGAAACAATGATGATTGCATAATTTTAATGTCTTTTGTGTGGGTGATGGGAAATTGTATACACAAAGAAACATTTGAACTGTAATGAAAAATATAATCTAGTTTGACCGTTCAGAATGGACCAAATTTTTGGGATATCCCAAAATAGAAAGTAACAGTTGCGAAATAAATGGCGTATTAGAAGTAAGCATGTGAACTGATTAAAGATCAGGGAATATGTTTGGATGAGGTGATTAGCTTTTCGCATAAAACATAGATATAATCATTCTGGCTGGGGTGGTATGCTTTTACAATTTTCGACACGGAAAATTTTAGTAACAATTTTTATTCCAGTTTCTGAACGTTCTCCACTCTTTTCTTCACTTCTCAACGGCTGCAGGGCAATACTTCCTTTAAATTTCATACATTATTCCCTTTCTTTACTACCTAAAATTAATTTTAAAATCAATATCTTTTTAAAAAACATTACAAGCATGGTTGCAAATTCATTCAAAACAATAATAGTGTACGGTTGAAAATTTGACGTTTCGAAACTGAACCAGCAATGACTTGGTTTTCTCTATTGACCATTTTTTTTCCAGGCAGACGGGCTTCAAGCAGAAGCAAGGGTTGGAGTCCCTGGAGATCACCGTGGAATTCTTTGTGATCCTCACGTGTTCAGAATTCTCAAGCACTGGCTGATGGCGGACCATGATCCTTATTACAATCCAGTTACTGATTTTGTAATTCTACCTACCTTGATTGAAGTTGAAAGTCACAATGCAAGAAGTGGCTCGCAAGTAACTTCGGTCAAAGAGGATTGGGAAATTATTGGGGAAAACCAAGAAGACCAAGAACAAGACAATATAGCTGAGAAAAATCCTTTCGTGGGTTCAATATCCATCTCTTGTGTTGGAGGTGATAAATCCTTGCAGGAAGAGGCCCATGCCACTATTACTGTTCACCCCCAACACGATGATAAGAAGCATGTTGAGTTAAAGGGCATGTCTATCTCAGCAAGTGCATAAAAAACCTTTACTATCGTTGTTCTATGTTACTGAACATGGGAAAATAGGCAACCTTCATATATAACTGTCACGTATTGTTCGTGTATGTACAGTACTGGAACGTGATATATGAATATCATCTGTAAAAAGCTCCAGGTATTCCTTCTTCACTGCCTTGTATCTATACAGGCAACAAAATATGTTGTTCGACTTTGCTGTTGGTGTGGGGATGCACATTTGTGTATGTTCAACAGTTCCTGGATATCAAATCTACGTCAAGGGCCAGAGAGTTAGGGAATTTATTGCAGAACATTTATTTGTTATAACGCCCAAGTTGGAAAGAGGGTATTTAGCAATTGTAAGAGTCAAAAGGGAAAAAAGAAGAGAGTTAAGGTGTTGAATATGTATTTTTAAGTATTGACCCCGAAAAAGATGAACAATCATTTGTCATATTGTAGTCGAAAACTTGCTGTGATATAATCCTAAAATTGAATGGTATAATCATATAAATAATATAATGATTTATAAAGTATATTGGCGAGGATTACTTATTAACTATAATCAAAACTAGCTTTAGTTGGAAACATACAGATGCAAAGATTTTGAGTTTGTTCATCTTAATTATTAACTAAAATAAGTAATTAAGAAGCAAGTAATTCTTAAGATAAACCTAGTCGATAAAGGCACTAGTCACTAGGATTTAGAATCCATCATCGTTAATCAATTACACATTGTCTATTCTTGTTTCATGTTGACAATTAATATTTGTTATGTTACTAATTTTTTTCTTGAATAAATTAACTCAATTTTTACACATGATCGTGCTATATTTCTATGAAGAATACGATGAGTAAAACAAAACTAGAATATCAATCCAGATTAAAGCAAGCACAAAGTACATAATGTTTATGGTGATGGAACAGTTTCGAGGCCAGTATGGTGCTAACCTTATTTAAAGCATTCTTGGATACTAACCAAGTTTTTGTAACACACAGTTTTGTTCTGGTAAACAATAGAAAAGGGCTAGCACACTTCATATGACAGTGAAACTGCAGATGTTTTACACGCACCCTATTTCGAAAACCGCTCCCGGTCGTGTGGAGCAGAGTGGTCGATACTTGGACCGTGAGGGATGATTCCAAACGGATTGATAGAAGGATGGCTTCCATAATAATGCCTCTTAATGTGTTCCATGTTGACTGTGCTGCTTACACCAGGGATTTGGAATATGTCTTTCATGTAATTGAAGAGATTTGGAAATTCACGTAGTAACTTCTTGTTGCATTTGAAGTGAACCGCATAGACCTGTAACGGAAGAAGATTTTATTCGAATATTAGTTAACTTCCGCATTTTGGCAGAGCTCTAACAATGAAGTACTAGTTTATATTTTAAGTTGGAGTCACTTTTTCAGTAAGGTCCTTCACAAAGGGGTCATATCACAACAATCTATATATTGTTTGAACTAAAATGGATAAAATCTTACTTCGGCATTAAGCGTTACACTAAAATAGAAAATATCCGTACCTCGTCAAATCTTATAAGGGTCACAAACAAGCGAATATCTGCTTCAGTCAGTGTGTCTCCACACAAATATCGCTGCTTGCTGAGAATCTCCTCGCATCTGTTTAGAGCTTCATACAGTTTTGTAACTGCCTACAAAAGAAAAAGGAAAAAAAGGAAATAATTTTTTGAGCCGGGATCGATGGATCAAAGCCAGACAGAACCCACATTGTTTCCTGGCAACTACTGAAAAGTGCAATGGCCAAAGGCCTCTTGGGAACTTTAGGCATGAAGAAGTATTTACCTCATCGTAAGGTTCCTGTTTCTTAGCAAACCCGCATCTATAGACACCATTATTAATCCCATCATATATCCACTCATTCACTTCATTGATTTGTGCTTGCAAGTGAGGAGGATAAAGGTCAAGAGCTGCATTCTCAGCAATATGATTGAATTCAGTATTAAACATGCGAATTATATCTGAGCTCTCATTGTTTACGACTGTTTTCAGCTTCTTATCCCAAAGCACCTATAATAAAGCATAACAGATTGCATAAATTAACATAAATCTGAAAATAACTAAGAGAAAAATTCACTTCTATAGGTAACACATACAGGAACTGTATATTTTCCCGAGTAATTCTTGCTTGCAATCTCGTACAGTTCTCTTATACTTTTGGCACCATTTAAAGGGTCGGGATCAGCTCCCGGTTCCTCTGTACTAGAAGTTGGAAAGACCCATCCCATGTGATCATCCGTATCCTTTGTCCTTCCCCATATGGGCTTGACTGACTAATACGAAAAAGAAAATAAATAATTGATAGAAAGTGATAATTATATAAAAAGTAGTAGTTTGAAGTATGAGATTTACAGTGAAACTGATTGCATTGTCGAGTCCTTTGATCTTCAGGTATGCAAGGCACCTAGATGCCCACGGACAAGCATATGATATATACAAGTGATACCTTCCAGCTTCTGCGGGAAATGGAGAATTGGGATCTCTTGAAATGATATTACGAAAAGTGGAAGGAGTTCTAACGAAAGCACCGGCTGTTGACATCTCATCCAGAGCTGAATGAGCCATTCGAATAGTTTGCTAATGAAATGATTCTTATATATTAGAACACTTCCATCCTTCCAGCATTCAATATATGAAGCTAAACAATGCCATGCAGGAGAATGCAATCTTATGCTTCGGAATCGGACATGATCATGCATCGAATATACGAGATCATAATTCCGAGTCCAATATTCATGAATATGGAAAACTGCAATTCACATGTTCATGCTAGCGTACGATACTTTCTTCAAGATAGGGAGTGTGAATGCAGCAGTTAGAGACGAAGATAGGAGGGGGGGCGACTGCCCCCTGGTCGCTCCCCAACATTGTCCGCCGGTCCACTATTCCTAGTTAATTTGTAATGTATTTTTCAGTTTCGCCCCCCGCAAAAATTTTGACTCGCCCCCTCAAAATTTTGAAATTTTTTTTTTCATTAATAAATATTGACCCAATAACTTACACTTTAAAATTCAACAAAAGCCCAAATCCAATCCAAAACCATACAAAAATCATACTTAAATATTGACCCAATAACCATACAAAAGTCTTAGATCTAAACAAAAGATCCAATTGTTACTTAAATAAATAAATAGCCAAAATTCAATCCAAAAGTAAAGGACCCATTTATGAATCAATTATCCAAAAACATACCCACAGGCCACAGCCCATCTAACGTTCATCTTTTCAATTTGTATAGCGTCAGACACATAGATAGACATGTTTTTGTATCGACAAACTGATTGTCTTTTTGGTCAGGTATTTTGGTACTCAAAATCGTCATTTTTAATCCTTTTAGTTAAAAAAAAAAAAATTCGGGCACTCCACCCCCGAACCCCCGGGAGGGGGGTCCACCCCCCGTCTCACAAGATTGAAATTCTAGTTACATCCCTGGCAGCAGTTCGATAGTTGTAGCATAACGTTGTATTCCGTCCTATATTCACATTATAAGTATGATCTGGTAAAACTAAATTTAATTTCGTTTACTTGAAAGTTGAGATTTGAAGCCCATTAAGACATCATCTTCATTGTTTATATTTCTGCTTATCTCTTTCAAAAAATTTAACAATCATTTTCAGTGCATCTGAAACTATCTCAACAGTTTTACCACTCCTTGGAAATTCATGAGCGACTGATTAGTGTGTTTTGCACACGGGTTTTATACCAATAAAGCTTCATTTGTATACTTAATCTGTTGATTATAGAACGAATTTAATGTGTTTGCTAGTGTTTTGGTTGAAAGAATGTTAAAATAAAGAAAAATGGTTTTTGGAGCAAAATAGAGGAAGAATGGAGCAGAAATATGGCGCTCAAGCGCCCGGAAATAGCGCTCAAGCGCCGGAGAACAAAGTAGAAATTTCAACAGGAAGATGGCGCTCAAGCGCCACAAAAAACCTTGAAGTGAAAAAAAGAGGCAGAGATTGGGCGCTCAAGCGCCACCTACATGGCGCTTAAGCGCCACCTTCACAGATGACGCAGCGCTCAAGCGCCGCAGTCGGGCGCTCAAGCGCTGCGCCGCGAGAAAAATTAGGTTAATTTTGGGCTACGACAAAGCCCACAAAAAGGACTCCAACTTGGCTAAGGATGTAGAGGAAGTAAAAATAGGCTAAGAGAGGCACGAAATAGAGGGGGACGCTTTGCAATAATTGAGAGAAAAACACCAAATGAAAGAGAGATTCACAAGAGGAATTACATCAAGGATTCGGGTTCAAATCGAAGATTGGAAGCGGAAGAAGATCTTGGTGCAAGGGCTTAATCTTTCCATCTTTTGTATCAATTAAATCCGGTGATGTGCTCAGATTTTGTTATTTATTTCATTATTTTACGCATGAGTAGCTAAATTCATTATTAGGGCGAACAATGTAATCTTTTGAAACCCTTAGTTATTTTAATTCATGAATTCTGAGTTTTTCATTATTCAATGTGTTGATTTTATTATGTGTGTAATGCTTCAAATTACTTGGCCATTAATTTGATGATTTATTGAGTTTCTTACGAGTCGAGAGGGGGGTTCGAAACTTAGAACGTGTAATAAAATCCGGTAACGAGGTATAACGTGTAGAGATACCTATACTAAGTGCCGTGGTCGTTATATGAATTCCTATTGCCTTAACTCGTTTAACTAAGGAGAATTCGCATAGAGATATGGAATTAAATTAGTTAAATAGACTCAATGAGAACTCGAGAGGGGTAAATTGAATACCATAGGAGAATTCGATCGAACATTACATTAGGCTAGAATCTTGAATTAGTAACTAAGGTGATCATTAGGTGAAATTGTTTTGCCCTAATACTTCTCACATATTTGAATCTTCAATCTGTTTGTCTCCAATTTTCGTTCATAAATCTTCATTCGTTTTAGGAATTTAGTTATTCTAGGCATCCACATTCATCACAATCTGAATTTTGAGTTCGTTTATTTTCATCAAATAGTAGTAGGAGAAATATTTTAAGCACTAAAGTTTAGTCCTCGTGGGAACGATAATCCGGACTCTTAGGTCCACTATATTACTTGTTCGATATCGTACACTTGCGATATAAAAATACGCAACAGCGACCATCTTTCTTTTCTTTCCTTCCCCTATCCATCTGCAGCCCCTAGATCTGTAGGATTTGAACCTACATCATCGGGTTCTGATCCAAACCCGCGCCATAGTCTCAAATAGGCTTTCTTTGAAGGCGTTACCACTCTTCATAGATTCAAGCATATAAACAGTCGAGATATCGAGTTCTTAAAAAGATGCAACAAAAATAAGACCATCATTTTCTTCTGTAAATTCTTAGCATAGTTAAAGTTAAATTGAATCTTCCAAAAATTCCAGACTGTTATTAGAGATCTCATCAAACCCATTGCTTCGAAAATCAAAAAACAAAACCCATAAAACAGCAAAGACAGAAAATTTGATCAGAGTTAAAATGGGTGTATTTATTTACCTTAAAACAGAGTAAGGGATGATTCAGTTTCTTTAATCCAAATGCTGCGTATACGGTGGGTACTGTGTGTTGTTCGGAGATTAAAAAGATCATGAATATCTCGTTACTCTCACGCCTGTAGCCAGGTCTACTCTGCTACTACTGTATTTTAATCAAAATCATACCAGTTTCTTTATTATTATACTTTTAGAAAGTGGAGGCTCCAAAAAATTGTCCAATTATGCTTCGACGCGTGGTATAATATAAAAAATGATTTCAAATAAAATATACACGTAGAATGATTGGTATAAAAATGTCTTTTGAGTTTTAAATCAAAGGAAAGGGTAAACTTATCCAATTCAATAGGGAGTCAAGTGCTATAAAATTCAAAGATTGGTGTCTGCAGCCGCAAAATAATATATTGAGGTTCAATAGGTTGACTTTAATTATCCCTAATAATTACTGGTTCACAGTGAAGTTATATAATGATTGATTCTATTTCCATCTTTCAGCTAATTATTGTGTCCACGATGCCATCTCTTTATTTCGAGAAAATGAAATTTTAAATGCTGATTTTTTAAATAACTGGGGGTTACAAAGTAGAAAAAAAATTAAAATTTAAGTGTAAAATATTTTATTTTGTAAAATTGTAAATGAGATTTCAAAATGAATATGAGAATTAAAGAGTTTTGAAATATTGATTGTCAAACATGAACTTAATCTCTAGTCATTCATCGGGTTCCTTAACCTTTACATCTTTTGCTAATAATGAACATAATCGTGACATCTATTTAAGTGTTTGACGAAGAGAAACTTCATATAAAATGACATTTTAAATAAGATGTATGATGTGTTTAGTCATCCGAAATAATTGTTTATCATAAACTTACAATATTCTCAACACAAGGCATATCATCCTCATTGCGTTTTTCTTTCCGATAGAGATAAAATTTATATATATTGTCTTAATTATCCATCTAATGAATTCATCACCGTACGTGCAAGTTCCATACAAAATTCAAGAACCAATTTATTGATAAAAGATATATGGTTATAAAAAGAATTAACAAATTTGTTGATAAAGTTATTTGATTCTTGTAAACCATTCATTAATGTCAAAATATTATTTCACACTATGAATCCAAATAATATAGTTTCCTTTCTTGTTCTCCCATCCGTTTGAAGAAAAAACAAGTGTATTAAGCAATAGAGAAACTGTCTTCTTGTTCATCTGTCCACAATTTTCTCCAAGAAATCGCAGCAAAATACAAATTACTTAAAAAAGAGCACATTCAACGTGCAGGAAGGATTTCAAATACAAAAATATAAACGGACTATATTTTTAACAGATCGGGTAAGATTCATTCTTTAGCCAAAATTTCCAGTAATTGACAACTAACTGAATCAAACAGTAACCATTACAGGAAGCAAAGAGAAAACTAGCAGCTATTACAGGGGAACAAAGAAACATAAGCTCTTCTTCAATGAAATCCTCAATATCTGAGTTCTAGTTCTCAATATCTTTTTACATTTTACTTTTCAACTTCTTTCTTCAGATTCTTAAAGAGTATGTGATTCCTCCAGGTTCAAGCCACAACCAGTTATTTCAATGCCTCTGCACAAAACACTTTCAACTAATATTTGCTCCCAAGCTAACCTCTATAGTTTAGTTGTTCCTTGGGACATTTGATGTTTCCTTTCCTTCTTCAAGCTTGTGGCTTCTGGATGAGAATCTCCCAATCTTCAAAATTTTGGGGCCTTTAGATTTGAATGAACTTGTTATGTTAGCATCGCCAAGTTCATGACTTCTTTTTGATATCATATTGCTCAACTCAGTATCGGGATTGAGCATTTTGGCTTCTTTGGCTTCAGGCGCATTAAGAACAGTCTCACAATTGTCACTTGGATTACTAACTACACCTTCATCAACTGAATCATTTTTAGTAAAGATAGGTCTTACCAACTTCCTACGCTTGCATGATTTATGAGCCAAGCTGTCAACCTCTGCATCCATTAGAGAAATCATACCTTCTGCTACTGAAGGATTTGACTTAGTGCTAGTTTCTATCAATTTTTTCTTTGTTTCACTCCGACGCTTGAAATCCACTGCCCTTGTCTCTTTCAGCACTTCATTGATATTCTCATCAATGGCTCCATATACATCCTTCACATATCTTGCTGTCATTGACTGATCAACCTCTATATTACTATCAACAAAGGCTCGTCTCTCATCCAAACCACTTTCATAATTACATCCACTATGAAATGGTTTGCATCTCTTCAGCTTTTTCCCCTCTCTCACCCTATTGTTGAGACCCTGATGCAACAAGCCCATGACTTCATTAACCGATGAATCCATGTAACATTCATCATAATAAACATAATTATTGTTTTCTTCTTCTTCTTGGACCTGGGCTACAGGACCTGAAGTTAAGCGAGTAAAAACACTTCGTCTATTGCTATTTGAATCTTTACTTGGAGCTTTTGAATGCCTGTGGTGCTCCTCATAACTGATAATATTTTCTTTCGAGCTTTTGAAGTCCTTGTCACAATTCAAAGAATCTTCTTCATGGTGGTACATGTCTAAACTTGAATCTTGTTTATCAGAATAAAGAAAATCTTGGCCAGCTAAAGTTTTGTCAACCTCAGGATAAATGATGTACTGATACATGCCTCCTGACGTCAAAGAAAAATTTCCACTCTTTCCAGAATTAGGATCCTCCATGGAGTTTAACGTATAAGAGCCCGATCCTTTATCTTGTTCAAAAATTTCACTCCTCAAGGCAGGCAGGGAAGCTGAAGAAGGGTTTGGAAAAGATGAAATTCTATAATCAAGGTATGCAGAGGAATTCATATCCACGTGATTAGACAAGTCTGCATTTAAGAAATATTGACTAGGATGATCTGATATAGCTGGCAATACAGCTTTATTTCCGTACGCTAATGCAACATCCAGATGTCTGCTTGACCCTTCTGCCTCTAAGCCATATGCGGGTGACCCGCTTTTAGATAAAAAGTAGTGATTCCCTCCCGACCCATGACAAGGAGTTTCTTGCACTGAACTAGATTTCCCATTGGCTGCAAAAGAAGAGAAGCGTTGATGAGGGCTCCTGGTAAGTTCTGGAATATAAGGGACATCAGTTGTACCATGATGTGTTGAGTGAGGAGAGTTGGGGTAGACGAGTGAGTTTTGCTTCATCTTAGACAAAGAAGTAAACTTGGTCGAGAAGACAGGTCTAGCAAAAGTGTCAATCGCTTCTCCAATTTCTACCTGATTGTCATTTCTGAACCTACCATCATCAGACATTCGACCACCTACATTTGTGACATATCCGGAGTTCTTGTTTAGGGTGGTTGAGAAACGAATGCTGTCCACAATATTGTCAGATACTCTACCTTCACTTTTTGAAATCTTTGCATCATTGATAGTCCTGCAACCGGAGTTCAAAGGGTTCCCAAAATTTTCAGTTGAGAAGCCTCGCCCCAAATGAGAACCCAAATTAGCCCCGCTCCCTATTCTTTCATTCATAGCAAACCAACGATCTCCAGTTGCTTTTCTTATTTTATGCAGAGAGCCAAGGCTTTCAGATGCACTATCAGGGCTGCTAATACAATCCATGCCGTGTCTATTCTCTAATCTTTCATCTAGGTTACCAACATTAGAGCCAACAGGTTCAATAGTATGATGGTGATTGTATTCTTTTTCTCCATGATCACCAATCAAAAACCTGTCACCATTGACGCCAAGTCTGCTACTGTACAAAAACTTCCCATGGTGCTCAGTTGAAAATGCTGATCCAAAACGATCGTCCGTGTCATATGCACCCACAGTCCTATTCCTCACATTAATCTTGTCGTCATCATCCGCTTTCATATCTAACAGGCCCACAGGATACTCTTTGAAGTGGATAGAATCAAGATCACTATCCACTCGAAATTTATCATTTACCACCTCACCTGTTAATAACCGGCCACCATCAGCTAATCTCCTCACTTTATCAAATGTATCCTCTGGACTACCAAAGCGGAAGGACCCCAAGGTGCCACGATCATCGTGGAGTCTATTTTTCAGCAGATCATTCCTCAATAACCTGCCATCATTATCTGCTCTTCTATCTAGACATTCACTAGCGTAACCGGTCAATGAGCCATGAGCCACAGAATTGAATTCATCATCTTTTGGTTCTTTGGATCTATTCAGCAAGTTCCCTAGGTAATCACCAGACATGCCAGGCTCAATAAAATCTTCTTTACTACGTCGCATATCTGCTTTCTTAACTAATGCAAAGCGGTCATCATCTATCAATCTTCTTTCTTCACCAACTGCTTTGTTGACTAATTTTGTTAATGGCTGACGTGGAAGTTTGTTTTTCAACTTTCTTGAACTGAATAAAAATACTAGCCTGTGAACCTACATTCAGAGGAGGAAAAATAGAAGCAGAACTTTAAGCCATTTTCCTTTTCCTCCAGAGGTCAATATCATAGAGTGCAACACTTATCAAACCTGATCTTCGGACAGACCAAAGTTGAATTTCTTTGCTGAATAGTAATTATCGTAGATAGCGTCTCGAAAATCTTTTTCAGAAAGTGGATTACAGTACCATATTGGCCTAAAATGGACCTGGATAAGAAAACGTAAGAATACAAAACAAAAGAAAAATTGCATATATCATTGTGTTGTATCCTTGTCTTAGTCTAATGCAACGCATTTTCACAATCCAGTCCCACATAAGAATGAACCACTATAATAAGAAACATACCTGTGCAGGGAATTTCATTCCTAAATTATTACACAAGTGGGGTACAATATCCATTGCACCATCAGAACAGGCCTGATAAACTCCAAAAAGTTCTCTCTTCTCATATTCAAACAGGAATAAAATCATTCCAGCTTTAACCTGTCTTACAAATTCAGCCAAGGAAGATGGCAGGCCAAAAACCTTACGTTTGAAGCACTCCTTCTTTGTTGCAATATTTGACATGAAAATTGCACCAAACTCAGGGATGCTTCCAGCAACATCATTGTCCCCATCACGTTCCATTGAAAAGTCTGTAAGTCGCCACGTTATAAAATAATAACACCACCAGTACAAACTGAGGCCATAAACAGTAATATAAATAATCTGGATGTGTGGTACGAAATCCATACGAAAAAGGACTAATATGCAAAGAAAATCTTGAAACCAGAGGACGTAAAGTGAAAAAATAAAAAACATTAGAGCCATTTTTACAAACCCCTGAAGCAGGAAACAGATTACAATATAAGTATGAGGGTGTGGAAAAGCTTTCTCTTTCAGCATAGCTCATAAACTTAAAATCCATCCATCCCAATGATCTCTCTTCAATATGGCAGCTAGAACTTGAAAAATACAAATTAACCGAAACATTTCACAACCCTAATTTAAAAAATACAAACTAACTGAAACACTTTACAACCCTAACTTAAAAACACAAACTAACTGAAACACTTAACAACCCTTTACACACTTAAATTCGGCTACTTTGATCTCAGTATATCCTCTCAAAATCTATAATGTATATCAAATTCCACCAACGAAACAAATAGAAGAATCAATATCCTGCTCTGTAAAATTACACGACAAATCTACATTGCAGGTGAAAAAAAGCTTCTGTTTTTTTATTTCTGTATACAATTCATTAATATTCCAATGCAGAAAAACAATTCTATTGTAGCACATTGTGAATAATGTAAATAAAGGAACAAAAGAAACAGATATACAGAAAATTAGCGCTAATATCCAAAATAAAGCATATCTAACAAGCCAATCAATAATAGCAAATATATGATGTAAAGATAAAGCAAAAATCCTTCCAGTATGAAGGAAAAACCAATCTTCCAAAAATTAAAACCACTAAAACAGCCAATTACTACGTCATAACAATTAGATGAGTTCACATCAGTCGTCGAGATTGTAGAGTACCTTCTAGAAAGACTATAACTGAAAAACCTAAAAATATCACAAACAAATACATTTAAGATTTAAAAAAAAAACCCCGTATCCTTTCAGCGACAAGTGGATCTTCGCTCGATCGATTAAAACTTAGGTAAATACCCATATGCACAAAACATAATCGTGAAAAAATATCTGAATATTCTACTATACAAGTTATTTTAATACAAATATATGAAAAAGATTCCACAGAGAGAGAAAGTACCGACTCGTGAAGGAAACTGAAACGTCGGCAAAGGGTTTTCTTCGTACAAGAAACTTAGAATCTACTCCTTTTCTTCAATTTGTAGCAAAACAAAACAGAACAGAATTACAGATAATACATGTGTAATGCTTTTCTTCTCAGATCCATTTTTGAAGAGACGTCGTCTTTTAAACTTTTCATACCAAATGCTTGAAGAACCCTTGTGTGCGCGAAATTCTGTATTAATATGTGCGCATTACCGACCATAAATTGCGTGATTTTACAAGTTTTCGGGTTTTGGGCCGGGCGGGGGCCGGGGCCGGGGCGGGCGAGGCGAGGTGTGGGTCAGGTTAAACCTCATTTCTCTGGTGAATAATATCATGGGTTAATCCATTTGCATACAATTGTCCGTACATAATGGATTATTCCCTCTCACATAATGCGTGGGATCCACGTGTATTAAAAATTCGGTACATATAGCATAATTCTACTATCATTGATGATGCTCAATTGAATCGAAGAAACTTGAATAATTATCTACATCTACCATGTGGATTGAGGAGAAATTTTTTACTAATATTAATTTTACCTTTATATATTTAGTATAGTACCATTTAATATAATTTAAGTTCATTTAATATTCATTTAAGTATAATGCTCATTGTTTTATATTTGAGAACTTAGAATTTTATATTAATTAAATTAAGTTTAATTACTTAAATTACATTTTTTAAATTAAGTTCACTACTTAAAATCGAAACTCACATATATAGATGTAATTTTAAAGGTTGCATTAATATAATAGTAGATTAATTACAATATAAAATAATATTTATTATAGTTTCAATATAATTATATATATAGACGAGCTTCAATTTTAAGTGATTAAATTCAATTTAATTAATATAAAATTATAAGTACTCCAATATGAAAAATGAATTCTATACATAAAAGTAGACTGCATAAAGTTAAATTGTAATTAATCTATCATTAATGTCCCCTTCAATATATTATAAATATTATTTCATATGTACATGTATATATATTATGAGTGTGTTTGGTAGGGATTTTTAGGAGAAAAATTGATTTTTGAATAGTGATATGATGGGAAATGTGTGGTTGAAAAAGAAGAAAAAAGTATTGATGTGATGGAAAATATTATTTTATTGAAGAATGTGTGGTTGAAAATGAGAATTGATTTACTGTAGAAAAGGAGAAGTTTTACCAAACAGGCTCTATATTATTTATTATTTATATACATGAGTTTCACTTAAAAGCAATGTTACTTATATATTAAATTATATTATAATTACAATATATATAAAAATAAAATGTGGAGATTGATGAGAAACATTAAATTTACCATTTTGCCCTTATAAACGTTGTCATTATAAATTGGCCGTTTAAATAATATAATAGATAATATAACTATATAAATTGGCCGTTTAAATAATATAATAGATAATATAACTATTTAAATACAAAAGAAAATAAATTGAAAAGAAAAAAATTGCTTAAATGTGATAAATAGTTAGGAAGGAAAGAGTCGAAAATGGAAGAAATTATCCATCAATTTTAAAAATCTTACTAATTACTCCTAATAATTAGAAGTTACTAGTCTCATATTTGTATCCCCCTCACTAAATACACGCATCGCATCTCAATTACACATTTTTCACTAAACTAGGTTTAAGCAATGTGCAATGCACATTTGCTTAGTTTATATATAATTTTTTTGGTTAAGAATTAAATTTTTATTAATGAAGATGTAATTTTTTGGTTAATTAAATAACTAATGATGTAATATTTATATAATTGTTAAATAATTACACATTGCGATTTATTAAAAAAAAGAGCATTAATAGAATCTATAGTATCGTCCTATATATAAATATCGCTCATAGTTTTATGAAAGCTGTTTGAGATAATTTTGATTCTAAGATAACGATTCAACATTTTCCTCATCCTGCACTGCTTCAATAGAGAGGATATTAAACTGCTTATATTTTTTCTCCTTTAGTTTCTCTGGATCTACGTAAACTTGAATCTTTCAAATTTATTTTGATAATTTCTCTGCAACGCTTTTAACATATGGTCGATTTTCCTACAAAATAAATTTTGAATATATTTACATAATTAATAAAAAAAACCCAATTATTTTTAAATAACTCATTATAATAAAAATCAAGTTTTGAAGAAAAATTTAAGAAATACCTCTTCAGCATATCCCATCAATTCAACTGTTGAACAACGAAGTGCATGTTTTGCTACTTCACCAAACATAGTAGCAGCTAGTTTTTCAGTATTATCGTCCAATTAAACATATCTCCTAACACTTTAAATGCGTTAAATATATTAATTTTAATTTGAATAGTGTTAAATTCTAAATTAAATCAGACGTCAATTTTAAATTAAAATTGTAAGATACATACCGTGGTTTGTAGACCTATTGGCTTTTACAATATATACAAACGAAACTTTCATTGTATTTATATCCAGTTCTTTTATTACAGTCAACGCATGACATGTAATAAAATATTTGGACAAACTCAATCACATTTATCTTCGCCCATATCCAGAATTTTGCTCTCTACATTAAATCATAATCAATTTTTACAATGAATGTTAGTGTAAAGACAAAAAAAAAATGTATAAATTTGTGTTTCGTACTATTATATTATATCAAATTTTGCACTTAATCATGAACCTTTTGTACATAATAAAATAATAGATAACATTACATTACAATACAAAACTAAATAAATAAATATTTTTTCTTCATTAAGTTCAATGTAGCTTACCAAATAAATTATTAGCATTTTTAAATTGATAATCTCCACGTCTATTTTGTTTTTTTAGTTTAATTTTTTCCTAGTGACTAAAATGTAGTAGTACAAAGCATTTTGCATTTCCCATTCGTTTATTATTAGATAATAGAATTCCAACAGACACAACATTAATTGCCACAAACGGTAACTTAATTGCTATTTAATGGAAACAATAAAACTAACGGTGAAAAAAGATTTTCCGTTAAAACAACCAATTCCGTTAGATTTTCGGTTAAAATAAGAATTTCCGTTTCATATGCACTTATATATATATATATATATATATATATATATATATATATATATATATATATTAGGTGCAAGCACGTGCAATGCGCGTTTGTCTAGTTTATATTTAATAGTTTTGTTTAAAAATTAATTTGTCATTAATAAAGATGTAATTTTTTGGTTAATTAAATAATTAATGATGTAATGTTTATGTAATTGATAAATAATTAGACGTGTGATTTTGATATTGTGATGTAAGTTGGTGAGATCAAAGAAAATAAGCAAAAGTGGACAAATTTGGAGAAATGGCTAAATTGTAAGGGATCCAAAGTTCGATGACTAAAATGAAAATACTTAAAAATTGTGTCGAACCTCACGATGAAGATTTGAGAGTGCTCGGAGTCAATTGGATAAAGGAAGATATCAATGGAATCAAGTTTAGTCAAAAGATGTTCACAAATCAATTTCCAGCCGAAAAGTTATGCTCCAATGTTTTAGTCTCATATTGAAACCTATTTTTGGCATAGAAAGTGATCGAATTGGAAAATGATGTCTGAACCAAAGTTGTAGCCAGATGAGTTAGCTTTCCAACGCATTTTGAATTGCCTCAATCGGATATCGGAATACAAAGTTATGATAAAAATACTGAAAGAAGGTGCAGCTACCTGTTTAAAATAAGAAATTCCGTTACATAGTCCGTTAAAATAACAAATTCCGTTAATTTTTCCGTTAAAAATAAGAAATTCCGTTACATAGCCACTTTTAATATATATTAGGTGTAAGCAACGTGCAATGCACGTTTGCTTAGTTTATATTTAATATTTTTGTTTAATAATTAATTCGTTATTAATAAAGATGTAATTTTTTTTTGGTTAATTAAGGGCGTGTCTGGGCACGCTGCAAGGAGGAAGGAAAATTGATTATGTTACCTTTTTTTTTATCAAAACTACAACCCTACAGTGAGAGAATTGGTCCAAAATTACGGCTCCCAACGGCATGAATTGTGTTGCTTTCAAAACTACAGCCCTACAGTAAGAGAATTGGTCCAAAATTGCGGCTCCCAACGGCATGAATTGTGTCGCCTACGGCTTGATTTCTATTGAAAAGCAGAAACAGACACCCTATAAATAATTAATGATGTAATGTTTATGTAATTGATAAATAATTAGATGTGTGATTTTGATATTGTGATATAAGTTGGTGAGATTGAAGAAAATAAGTAAAAGTAGACAAATTTGGAGAAATGGCTAAATTGTAAGGGATCCAAAGTTCGGGGGCTAAAATGTGAATATTTAAAAGTTGTGCCGAATCTCACGATGAAGATTTGAGAGTGCTCGGAGTCAATTGGATAAAGGAAGATGTCAAGGGGATAAAATTTAGTTAAAGATGATCACAAATCAATTTCCAACTGAAAAATTATGCTCCGGTGTTTTAGTCTCATATTGAGACCTATTTTTGGCATAGGAAGTGATCGAATTGGAGAATAATGTCTGAATTAAAGTTGTAGCCAGATGAGTTAGCTTTCCAACGCATTTTGCATCGCCTCAATAGGACATCGGAATACAAAGTTATGATAAAAACACTGAAATAAGGTGTAGCTGCCTGTTTAAAACAAGAAATTCCGTTACATAGTCCGTTATATTGAGACCTATTTTTGGCATATAAAATGGTCGAATTGGAGAATGATGTCTGAATTAAAGTTGTATTCAGATGAGTTAGCTTTCCAAATCATTTTTAATCGCCTCAATCGGATATCAGAATACAAAGTTATAATAAAAACACTGAAAGAAGGTCCAGCTGCCTGTTTAAAACAAGAAATTTCATTACATAGTCAGTTATATTGAGACCTATTTTTGGCATAGAAAGTGATCCAATTGGAGAATGTGTCTGAACCAAAGTTGTAACCAAATGAGTTAGATTTCCAAATCATTTTGAATTGCCTCAATCGGATATCGGAATACAAAGTTATGATAAAAACATTGAAGGAAGGTGCAGCTACCTGTTTAAAACAAGAAATTCTGTTACATAGTCTGTTATATTGAGATATATTTTTGGCATAGAAAGTGATTGAATTGGAGAATGATATCTGAATAAAAATTGTAACCAGATGAGTTAGCTTTCCAACTCATTTTGAATTGCCTCAATCGGATATCAGAATACAAAGTTATAATAAAAATACTGAAAGAAGATGCAGCTGCCTGTTTAAAATAAGAAATTTCGTTACATAGTCCGTTATATTGAGACCTATTTTTGACATAGAAAGTGATCCAATTAGAGAATGATGTCTGAATCAAAGTTGTATCCAGATGAATTAGCTTTCCAACGCATTTTGAATCGCCTCAATCGGACATCGAAATACAAAGTTATGATAAAAACACTGAAAAAAGATGCAGCTGCCTGTTTAAAACAAAAAATTTCGTTACATAATCCGTTATATTGAGACATATTTTTGGCATAGAAAGTGACCGAATTGGAGAATTATGTTTGGATCAAAGTTGTAGCCAGATGGGTTAGATTTTCAACGCATTTTGAATCGCCTCAATCGAACATCGGAATACAAAGTTATGATAAAAACGCTGAAAGATGGTGCAGCTACCTGTTTAAAACAAGAAATTCTGTTATATAATCCGTCAAAACAACAAATTCCGTTAGTTTTTCCGTTAAACCAACAAATTTCGTTAAATAGGCACTTTTTATATATAGAAAGATATAAGAAATAAAATTTTAAGTATTAATAAAAGTTAGTATTATGTGTTCCGAAAAATAATTTATATAGTATTGGGTATTTTATTATTATTGCATACCCATTTTTGTATAAATAAAAATTGATGGTAATCCAATTACTTATTAGTAATCTGTTTGAGCCTCATTTTTGGCTAAGAATACATTTTGAAATAGTAGATTGATGGAAAATGTGTAGTTAAAAAATAAAAAAAAATCTTAAGTTTGCTTGTAATACTAATTTAATGAAGAATGTGCAGTTGAAAAGAAGATAAAGAAAAATGTATTTTGAAAATAATGGGAATCAAATAAATATAAGTATATAAAGAAAAGAATTTTTTTTTATCTCGTTACATTTAAAGGGAAAATTTTTATTCTTCCATTTTTATTAATCCC
The DNA here is from genome assembly GCA_035079005.1 of Fraxinus americana. Lineage (NCBI taxonomy): Eukaryota > Viridiplantae > Streptophyta > Magnoliopsida > Lamiales > Oleaceae > Fraxinus > Fraxinus americana. Next base: position 34,198,730 of record CM068709.1, on the reverse strand, counting down.
ATTCAAAGAAAAATAAAACTTTTGTTTTAAGATTTTTCACTCCTATGTCTGTAATTTAAAATAAATTATATGGATTAATATGACGAGCATGATTGGTACGTAATTTTTTATTTCTAAATGTGTTTAGATAAGATACTTTTTCGTTTTTACTTTTTAAAGTAAAAAAAGTTTATGTTACAGACAAAATGAGTAAAACTTTTATTCAACATTTTCACATTATATACGTAAGTTCATAAAACTTTTATTCTACAAGGTATGTAAACTCGATCAATCCATATATGGATTGAAACAAACCTTTTGGAGTTGAAATATATATCTATATATTCTTAAACAGTATTAATTTTTTCTCTAACATTATCAATTACCCTACTTTGAAAATATTATGCATATTATTCATTCCGTACATATAACGTGTAACGCATGTGCTTACTGCTAGTTAAATTAAAACATAACTTTGATGATTACTCAAACTTCAATAGTATTACGATAATTAACCGTAACCAGAACTACTAGCAATACAACCATAATAGAAAACTAGATCTGACACCATTTGTTTCTAATCTAATTAGAACTAAGCTAGGTGCACGCCCATTGTGTATACTTTGTTTGACACTCACCTATGTGTCAAAAATTTGGCCATTGTTTGAAGAAAGTGTTGTTAAAATTAATGTATAGAATTATGCCAATTAGTGTGGATATCAAACTAGATGTTAAGCTAGATGTACACATATCATGATTGTTCTAGTTAACATTGGCTACTGCTTGTGATTCATCACCGACCAGTCCCCACAACATTGAGTGCATCGCAGCTAGCACCACAGACCAATATTAGTTATTAAATTCGAATCGATCGGGGCCAATGGGGAATTGGGCAGATTAGACAGGCTCAATTAGTATATTTCAACCAATTTGCACATATTTTGTGGAGAATTGACAAATCGATTCGACTAAACACATCAATAATTTGTAAATTTACAGAATGAATGGCAAAGTTTCAAATCAGATACCTCTTATTTGATGGTTTTCCATTAGGATGGCAATTTGCCCTGTCAAATTCGAACTCCACGAATACCTGTCTCGCTTAATTTTGGACAACACAGCAATGAAGTTGTTGTCTCTGGGGCATGGTGGGGACGAAGAATCCCCACTGGTCCAGTTTAATTTTTATTGTATTTTAAATGTTAAATTAAATTATTTTGTAATTCTATTTGAAAAATAAATACTTGAATAATTGGGTCACAAAAAATGAAACACGGAGATATTAATTACAAGTCTCCCTTTTCCAATAAGATTGATAGTTTTTCGCCGTGGAACAAAATAAATCTCTTACTAAACCCTAATAATTTTGACTATAAATTCATGCAGGAATCCAACCTTTGATTCATTATATAAATATGTTGAAAGATAATAAGTCCATAAAAGAATTTATCATCAAGTAAATAATTGTCTTTATATATTTGGATGAACCATTAAGTGGATTTGTGATCTTTGTTGCAAATGGTAAGTTTATTAGCGAATGACAATTGTATCCGTGCAATTCTAGAAATTATTATCATTGTATTCTTAATCCTTCCCCGTATAGTTTTGATTCTCAATAAAATAAAAATACATATAAATCTATTGACTTCACTCTATTTTCTCTCTAATTTATCACATATTATCAACACGAAACCTTAATTTTTCAAAGTCTAATTTATAATATTGTTTATGAAATATCACAACATTACAATAGTTTTGTTGTTGATCTTGAAATAGCACGACATTATAATTAATATTCCAGAAGAATATTATTTGCTCCTGAAGAGCGTGAATTATAATTTTCAATATTCCAAAGAACATTAACATGTTGCACTTGAAAAAATTATAGTAAAATATAACATGCTACTTCAATTTGCTCCCGAGGAGTATGAATTATAATTTTCAATATTTTACAAGAATATTGATATATTGCTCTTGAAGTATCACATTATAATTCTCATTAGTATATTAGTTAGATTTTACTTCTTCTCGAAGAGCATAATAATATAAAATTTAACATAAATTATGTTTTTACTTCTGAAAAGTAAATATTTATATAATTTATTACTCTAAAAAATAATATGTTATTACTCCTGAAAAGCTAATTATTATTGTTATTCTTAAACGAAATATGACTCGGGCATTTAAATATTCCAAAAGAATATTGCATAATTGTTTGAATCAATTAATTCAAATTAATATTCTTCAAGAATATTATATTATTCTGAAAGAAACACAATTTTATATTTATTAATATTCTCGAATAATATTATGAGGTTATTTTTTAAGAATCACAATTTAGACATTTCAACGTAAAATTGTATTGATTTTGAATAATTGCAATTTTAATTAAATTGTTTAAAAAAAAAAAAGAAGCAATAGTTTATTTATATCAATATTCCTGAAAAATATTGATTTGAGACTCCAGAAGAGTTGATATTGTATGATAGAACGGATAAACTTACTGAAAGTCCAAGAATAGCTAATCAAGAGAGAGGGTGAATTGGTTTCTAAAACTTTTTCGAATAATTAACTTAAAATCAAGTGTGTAATAGCTAGATAGATTAATTCAAATAACGAACACGAATATGAAGGCAATAAGTAAAGATGGATAGATAGTGCAAACGATATAATTATGAGGTTCGATCCAATGCAATGATCTACGTCCCCTGTTACCAAGCTCTCTGGTACGAGCAATGCCAATTTCACTATGTTGATTGACTTGTGGTGCAATCCAACCATTTACAAAGCTTCCGGCGACTTACAAGTAAGGAGCACCGATCATTTTACAAGGTTGAGCTTTCCGAGACCTTAACACGACCCACAAGTTTAAAGAGAATTGAATTTACAAATTGAAACTTCTCTCTTAATAAACGATATGATCACAATTAAGTACCAAGAAAGAAATAAGCTAACACTTTCATGGATAGCAATGAATGAAGTTCAAGTGTTAGGTTTGGAAAAACTTTTGCTGTGTCGAATGATTTTCAAGAATTGATTAAAAGTTTTTCGAAACAAAATGATTTGATAATAATAAATAGGATGAGAAATCAATGCTACTTTGCTCAAAAGAATCTCACTTTAATGCTCTCTTGTTGTATATATGAATAGCAAATGAGTTGGTATTCATAGAAGTGAGAAAATCCAACTTTTCTGCCTAACCAGACGACCTATCCGGATGTCCAGAACAGTATCGGACGACCCAAAAAGTAACAGTTGAAAATCAATCAGAACGATCAAGAATTTGACCGTTACTGGCGAACCGGACATCCGGATGGCCAGAAATATTTCTAGGCCAAATTCTGTCTTGTTTGTAACTTGTAGATTTTTGCATGACATTTTTACTAGATATTTTAAGGCAAGTGATGTTTAATAGTATTTAAGATTAATTCGGAAATCTTACATTTGAAAAATAATTTTTGTTCAAACGTTTTAATGAAGTGAGTTTTTATCGTGCATAAGAAATTCGTCACTTGAGCTTTCAATGTGTCATTACTAAAAATTAAAATGCTTTACCTTTACAAACGAGCTAAGAACATTAGTTCCAATATCTTCGATTAATTTTGGTGCAAGTGCTCGATTTTGAAATGGCGCAATGTTTGTCTCCGTTTGATTTGACATGAGTGCTTGATCGATTTTCATCTTGAGCTTTGTGATCGACAACATTTTGTCCAATTGTTTTGTCTCCAATTTGAGTAAGCTAGCAACATGTAAAATTTGAAGATTCAAATATAAATATTAGTGATGAACATACTTTTGTTTGTTATAATCAAAACATAATATTGGCCATATGTTAACACTTACTATTGCTAGTAATTTATTCTCTACTAAATAATAAAGAAACTTATAAAGTTTTTAATAGTGTTTCTTAATTGGTACACTATACTAAACTCAAGTGATCCTTTAATATTGTATTGAACCAGAAGTTCAATAACTCTTAGTGTGTGTTTAACTGCATTTATTTTTTGTGAAAACTATCAATTTTTCATCTAAATTCCTACTTTGAAGCGTTTGATTGCTATTTTTTTTTCATGAAAAATATTTTTCAACTTTTAAAAATATGTCTAATTTTCCTTGTTTTAAGGAAAACATGTTTTTGAGGAAATAGGTTTTTGTTTTTCTCAAAACAAATAAAATATTTTCTTTTCTACGATATAATTTTCATGTCAATCAAACACGCCAGTTAGACCATCATTGGATCAGTAATGATGAGAAATTAAAAATTCAAACAAACATTTAACGAAGAACCAAATGATTCTTCAATCCAATGAATTTTATATTTAATTTTTGTTTCTCTTTATCGATAATTAATCATTATACATTACTAGCTAAAATAGGAACTGAATTTTCTATATTTTTGAAAAATTAATTAGGGTGATAAATGGAATCTCATCATCCTCCACTTTAACCATCTAGATATTATTTGTATCTAATAGATTTGATACAAATACTAGATGATTGCATGGTGTTCGCAACTTGAAATTTGCCAAATTAATACTCAAATTATGTGCATAATTTTCAAATTATATAATTAAGACTATGTCTTGTTAATGCTATTGGACATAGATCTCAACATTTTAATAAGTGTTAGTTGTGATGTCGATAAATAGTTTAATAATATTGCATGTTAAATGCCTATAATTAATTTAATTGAGAACAAGATACTTCTTGTATCTGTCTAGGGAATGTTATTACGCATCATATCAACATCATAATTCTCCCTATTATAATTGACTTACGGTCAAAGCCTAATTTTTTTCATCTAATTATTTTGTTAGTACAATATATGTAAATTGATCTACTACAATGCATTGAAATTGAAAGTAAATAATGCTGACAAAAAATGTGTAGTTCGATCCCTTATCCCAAATTGATGATATTTTATAGCGTAGTAAAAATGATTGTCAATTTGATTGGACAATTCTCTCAACATTAGGGAGGTGAATTAAGAAATTGGAAATAATGTACAAATGCATCATTATCCTCGTAAAAAATAATTCGAACCATAAGTTCAAAAAATAATTTATTTAAATGCATTTACTGATCAAAGAGATCAACAATATCTCATGCACCAATTTTAAATGCTCCAACATGAATTGATGTCATAGGATAACAATTCGTTAGCATTATATTTAACATATCTATGGCATGCCTTAAGCGCGATGGAACTCAATTTTAATATAAAGAATCTCCAAACGAAAATGGAGAAATTAGCAAAGATAGTCGCATTAAGGAGACATATACTTTTGATGAGTATTTAGACATAGCAAATTATAAAACACCTAAAAAGGTTTAGGTACCTGATTTGTTGAGAATTGAGATATCTTAATATGTTATATTATTATGGAGAAATAAATAGAATCAAAAATAAAAAGTTGTCGACAATATTTTTGTACGTAATGTACCTATTCATATTATGAGTTGCGAGGATATCGAAATCAATTCGTTATCGATCAAAATAACAATTGGCCAAATAAAATGACGGGATCCTAGTAAAAGAATTTAGTAGAGAAACCTGAGATTTCTAGATATGATCCTAGTAAACTTGAATTTGCTAAAGGAACCTGAAGTTTCTAGATCTACAATCTGAGCACCTAAATGTGTTTACTTATGCGAAATGAAAATGTAAAAAGTAAAGCCGTAATATGAAATGCATGACTCTTTACATAATGTATTTCACGAAGATTTGCATAAATAGATAAATTATCATGTGGTGGATATATTCATAAGTCTCTATTTCATTAGCGTGACAATGTGAGAAATCTGATATGCATGTAATAAATATGATTATAAACAATTTATCTTGTATGTTTTTATGCTATCCTCAGGGGCGGACCCAGCCCTGAAGTCCAGCACGGGCGATCGGTGATCATTGACCGTTGACCGCAATGACATGAATGATGATATTTATTATTAATTTTTAATTAAATAATATTAAAAATTATTTCGATTAATATATATAAATACACTAAAACGTAGGAATGATAAAATGTGAAAATATAATCCAATACGAGCCAAAATAAAAAATAAAAAAGGTAATACAACTTCACTTCGTAACTGTACGCTCAGATAATTGGAATCTCCGTGGTCTCATATTTTGAAAGCGCTGCAAGATTGTCTCATTATCATTTTTTTTAAAAAACTTTTTGCTCAATGTACACAACCAAATCGTCATTCAACCAATCATCCTCCACCTTGTTGCGCAAATCATTCCTGATTAGATTCATAATAAAGTGTCATTTCAACATTTGCACTTGCCACTTGTAGTTTCAATTTCAAAATTTCAACACCAATTTATCACAAATTTCTAAATTCTCCAATGAAAAAATTCCCAAATGAGGGATTCAAACCTGGGACCTACAACGTAAACATGCAACCTCTAACCAACTGAGCTAAAAAGTATGTTTGAAAAAAATAAATAAATTCCAGTAATATAAGCTTAAAATTTATCTGTTGTAAAAAAAAATTGCTCCTACGGATCCAGCACGGACTGTTGCGCGGGCTCGTCAAGTGCTGGATCTGCCTCTGCTTGAACTTTTAGATGTTGTGATTCAATATGACATCATAGTAGGAAAGATCTCGTGCTCAAATCCCGTCGTCACCCATTTATAAAATTTGTACATGTGTCGGGAAGTGGTGAAAAAAATAAATCCAACCTACACATAAAGAAGAGAGCCGAAGACTAAGAGCATGTCTGGAAGTGTTTACAAATGGTTTAAATTATAAATAGAAAGAAATGTGGTAAATAAGTGAGTAATACTTGTGGGTCGTTCAAAACTTAAGAATAAAAAGCAGCTACAGTGTTTATAAACAACTTAAATAAATTATGTTGTCTCCCCTCTAACAACTAACAACTATTCCTTATAGATGAGAAGATGTGAATTTAGATGCAATTTTGTCCAACAAATAAAGAAACCAACGCGAAAATCATACCCGAACAAAAACCCCTCTCTTGTCGGCTATGTAGCAATACAGTTCACCATTACGCACTCAATTTGTTTGGGCTGCTATCCATCTTATCTGGCCGCCTAGATTGTATTGCTTAATCACAAGATGCATTTGCTCAATTTATGCAATTTCTTCTCTATCATTTGATTTTTTTTACATCAATGGAACCTGCCACCACAGCCAAGTTCGCCAATTCTCTGAGCTTGGGATTTTTAGCATAAGACTCCACGTCTCCACCAATCCCGTAATGTTTTTAACCCGGTCGAGCCTTGCCATGGAGAAAATTATGGATTTCAACTGATCTTTCAATATACCACTGCATCAAGCGAAGAACAGTTGAAGGTAAAGTGAAAAGGCTATTTTTCAATATACCGCTGCCCCGGTCGTCTCCCTCCTCTAAGGTTTGGGTGAATTTTTGGAATTGAGGATTTGGAATCTTGGATTGGATTTTGTTTGTGGCTAATGGGTTGTAAATTGGCCAAATTCATTGGGCTTATTGTTTTAAAAAAAGGCCCAAAACATGAAACAAAATCAGAAAGGAAGAAAAATCACCCGCCGCCAGCTTCCTTCTTCATTTCTCCCCGGCTGACGGCGTAGGACTTCAAGCTCCCGACGGACCCAGCACGGGCGGCCACGGGGGCTGGCTAGGTGCTGGGTCCGCCCCTGGCTATCCTAAAAGGATTTAATAAGTTTGAAGCATAAATCAAGTGATATTATCATGAGGAGAGCAAATACGCGTTGTACTCTTTTTCCTTTGACCTAGGTTTTGTTCCATTGAATTTTCTTAATAAGGTTTTTAATGAGATAACATTTGTGGCGTGTTAAAAAGAATAAAAGTAGAAATTTGAATTTTATTCTACAATGAGCAATCAATTTGCAGAAAGAAATAAAAGACACATAAACTTTATAGAGGTTTCCATGCTACAACATAAATTTTGATCTCCTAAACACCGTGGTTAGAGTTCAATAATGACTACATCTTCCATAGTTGCACGATATGATTAAAAGAAGTTTATATGAGAAGATTCTACAATCTATTTTCTCTAACCCCTCCCTCTCTTATTGATGATGATAATAACATTCTAATGACAACTCTTTGTTTATAAAACAAATTAAAGTAAATTTGAAATTACAAGCACGTAAATTTTAGAACTGTTAAATCACAAAAAAATTCAAGAAAAAAGGGAAACACAATGTCTAGTCGATGCGAATATTCTGCACGCTCTATGCTCTCTCACACCAATGCCTAAATCTTCAATTTGATACAGTGGGTTCTTTGAGAGGTCAAGGATGGAAATACAGATACGAGTTTGTTGAATTTTCCCCTGCTGAGCCCCATTGCCCAGCATATTCTAAACTTTGTACACAAGGAAGTGGGTGTAAATAGAATTTTGTCTTCTTGAGACAATCTTCCTCTCTCTAATACCACTTGGGAAAACCTAATGAGTATACCCGTTCAACTTCGTCTCAATAAACAATGGAGTCCAATCATACTGGCGTAGACTTCACACGTATTTAGATTTTCCTCGTCTATCTTCTCATTGTTTTCCCTAGAAGGATTCTGGTTGGTATGAATGGGTATTTGAGCGTCAATTCTACCTGCTCGAGCATTTCTTATGAACATTGCACAACGAACTTCTCTAATAGGTCTCGAAGTAATAATTTGTTGGATCTTGTTGGTACTGGCAGTAAAAATACTTTCGAAATTGGATAGCAAAATGATCTTTCACCACCGATCCCCTGAATTCTGTGTTTTGACATAAAACCATTAACACTTCTTTAAAGTGTAGATTAAATTTCATATTTGATTTCCAAAATGCTTTTGTTCTTGATTCTATCTCTACCTTGAATTTGTCTCTGTACATAAGTAAACCATCTGAATTTGCACAAAGGTCCTCTCAACCATTTTGCAGACACTCTTCCAACCCTTTTGACCTTTCTCTATTATTGCATTACAAAGAATCCATCTAAGATGACGAGAACATCTTATAATGCTTTTAGTTGAGTCTCAATGCAGGGATAGGAGATTTCAATATATACCTATGAGTTACACAGTCAATTACACTAGAAGCACCTTTTCAGGTGTGAGAATGGATATTGCACAGAAGCTTCTTCAAGCCAGATGTGATTTGTTACAATATGCGTATAGAGGCTTACGGGCAGATATTACTTTTCAAGAAAACAGAATTCACTTATTTTGAACTCCTTGAAGCTCAATGTGTCCCTACAGAAGATACATCTGCACTTCTTTTAAAAGCATGCTGCTGGAGCAGGCTGAAGCGGTCTTTGCCGATATGCAGAAAGATTGCCGTCCCCTGAGTACGCTTTCATAATGTTCCATAATCCAGTTATATACAGAATGGTGAATGCCAAGAAAACTCGTATATTTCGTAGTATTGTTTTTTATGTTACATTTAGCAAGTCGATCATAATAACTTATTTGCGGCCCATATTTTTTACAAGATGTGGGTCCATTAAATGTTGATGCCTTAATGTAGTGATGACAAAATGCATATTCTGTTGAAATGATTTAATACAATCCTGCTAAGAATAAAAATCACATAGTTAATTTATGGTCGATATTCATACATGCGGAAGACATTGTTATGTATGAATATTACTATCTAGATCTTCCTCTTGTTGCTCCTCACAAATAATCAGCCGTCAATGGAGCAAGCCAAAACGATAACGGAGAGGAGAGGGGACCTAGCCATTATATAGGAAATCATAGTCGGCCCATTACCGACTTAAATCCTACTTAGAGTTTACATAATTTTTGCCCACATACTTAAAATTACCACATTATAAAAATAAAGTTTGTAAGGTGTACAACAGTTCACGTGATCACTAACATATTGGACTAATCACAGTATTATTGTAAACCATACATCTAACCCGTAAAATTCGCAATCAAATGGAAGCCCACATAATATGATTATTCTAACATATTCTGCCCAAGATTCAGAATATTCATAATCATTATTCTTAATTTTATTGTTTTAAATATTTAGAAGTTCACTGTCTCATTGAACTGTGTCTCTCTCAATGTGCAGGATGGTAAAGCCTAAATGACCTTAGAGGCGTTCTGTGAAATTAGAAATGAAAAATGTAAACCTAACATTTGTACTTTCATCGCTCTTGTGAATGCATATGCAAGAGATGGCCTGTATGAAAAAGCAGAAGAATTCTTCGAACAGCTGCAGGAAGAAGGGCTTGAGCCTGATGTATATGCCTATAATGCATTCATCAAAGCCTACAGGTCAATTGATATAGCAGCTTCAGACTCTCTTTAGATTTTTTCTATTCGCTTTTCATCATACTTCAGCGTTGGCTCTAAGTTATGTTCTGACATTCAAATTATATTTTGTATCACTGCATACAAAACACGTCTCGATTCATAATGTTGATGTTATACCTTCAAAAATAAATTTTCTTGTTAGTCTTAATGCTCCTTTTGCCATGGGAACTGGATGTGCATAAATGATGACTTAGAATAATTACTAATTACAAAAGTTGGTCATTTGTTTATGCTGTTGGTTTAAGAATGTTACTTCATCCAATTCCATCAGGGAAGGCTAAGTATTAGCTTCCAAGGTAAATTACCACGAGAGATTCTTTTTCAGCGTTTGTTATCTTAAGAATTCATTATATTTTTGTTTGATATGACGTTTAATGAGATTGAATTGTTCAATATACAAAACGATAACTTTGTTTTCATCTTTAATACTATCTAATCCATGTTAGTAAACAAGCCATAATAGTTTTTTTCAAGTGGGGTGGATGGTGGGAATCATTTTGTTCTGTGATGTGCATTGAGCATGATGCAAATGGTTGGCGGGTGTCATGTTGTTGGTTTGTACTCGTAAAAGGAAAATCAAATTTGTTGACCCTTTAGTGAAATCTCAACGGAGTCACTAAACTTTAATTTGTATCAATCGAGTTACTAAACTTTAATTCAATTTCAAGTTTCACCCTCTCTGTCACATTCTTTCGCCTATCATTTTTCGAACGGACAAAAATTGCTTAATTGACAACTATAATCTTTCATGTAATTTCGTGACATGATATAGTGGTAAATTGGAGTGTCTGCAACCGTTACATATATAAATTGCTGTGCGATTATCACTTAAGTAATTTTCATCAATTTGAAAGACTATATGTGGTGAAGTGGTAAAAAGTGAAACTAATTAAAGTTTGATGACCCAATTTGAATGTGACGGTGACTGAGGCAGTTCAATGATCGCAATTGAAATTTATCCAACTATAATATGTATTCATATATTTGCAAATTCACAAATTGATGGACCGTTTAGAATTGTATAATGGTCGCTTTAGAAAAGGAAAATACTCAAATATAAAATTGCTTACACTCACCAACTTTTATTGTATTGGTTTGTTGACATACCAACCCACCACCTTCCTTAATTTGTTTGGTGGAATAATTATCTACCTTATTCTAGTTTAATGATCTTCCATACCTACCCTGTAATTTTAAGGTAAACTGTAGTGATGCCTAGTTTTACAATGTTTACATATTGCGAAAATTTTATTACCGATCGTAATTTTCAACCGCAGATGATTTTAACTTTTATTAGTTTCAAATCATGTTAACATAGTGTCATATGTATCATTTCGTATGGGACTTGAAGTTTTAACGAGCTTACTTAAAAATAGTGAATAGTTTCAAATTATATATTCGGATGGGGTTTACACGATATTTCCGAAATTCTTGGGCATACAAGTTTCATTTTGTAGAGTTGTCTGCTTCTATTTTACTTTTACCCTACCAACCCCCTTTCCCAAAAAAAGAAAATAAAATTTTGGCCCATTATGTAGATTAGTAAAAACCACGAAGCCTAATATTTTTTCAGAGCAAAAATAGTACTTTCTGTAAGTGTGCGCCACTGCATCAGAGTGCAAACGGTGGGTTTTGGTTCCGTTCTGTAAAACATGGCCTCAAAATTGTGGGCATCAAGGGCTGCTTCATGCTTCAGGATCTCTATTTTTCATAGAGGTTTTGCCACTGGTACGCACTCTCTGTTTTTCATTTATTTATCTGTTGCGGTTATATGGTTTTCTTGATTTGCCTTTTCGGTTTAATGAATCTCGTTCATGTATTTCCTGTATGAAAACTGCGTGATCTGGGGTTCTCTTCAATAAAGATCTGATTTGTATAACGTGGGTTCACCGGATCAACGAATAAAAGATCGTTAATGTTTTTGTAATTGGAGTTTCTTATGCTTATGGTGTATATATATCGGTGAGGTGTGTAATATGAGCGCGTTTGGTTAGATACTTTGAAATATGAGAATATTCTTGGCCGCCCGGGAGAGTATGCTGTAGGTATATATTGTCAACTTACCATTCAATATTTTGGTTCCATTCGTTGCATCTAGGGGAATTTGCTTGCATCTATATAATAATCATAAATCAGTTTCCTGTGCTTGATATAAGATGGGTTCTAAAACCCAGTAAAATGCTGCATTGAAGCATAGTGGACTGTATTGAATTTTTTTTTTGAATCCTAAGTCATTGGAAATACGCGGAAGGCCGTAATTTTTGAAACCCAAGTAGTTTAATGCATATGAATTTGATATCTTTTTGTGTTGAATTTTCCATTAATTGCCACTCAACAACTATTCACTTGGAGAAATAAGTTAGCTTGTTGCAAATATTTTGATTATTTTTAGTTATGTTTTTCATTCGGTGTGTAGATTTTTGGGCTGCTTGTAAGTGCCTGATTTGCATCTTAAAGTATTCACTTATGCGGAACATTAATTTATTTATGTGATATAAAGCACTTCAAAATATGAAAATACAAATTAAAATTTTTTCATACGGTAAAGCTGATATTGATAGGAACCTGATTTTCTCTATCATGGACCTTGAACCTAAAGATCTCACACTAAAAGAAAAGTAGGAAAGTATGATGTTGACATTTCGTTATAGCTTTAATGTCTAAACAAGCAATATTTTCTGACCTTCTCCATTGAGATACAATCTTACCAAAGTATTTTCTCTTGAACTGATTGCAGTTATCAAGGATTTCAAGTATGCAGACACTCACGAATGGGTAAAAGTTGATGGTAGTTCTGCTACGGTGGGAATAACCGATCATGCTCAAGATCACTTGGGTGATGTTGTGTACGTTGAACTGCCTGAAGTGGGAACTGCCGTAACACAAGGTGGAAGTTTTGGTGCTGTCGAAAGTGTCAAAGCAACTAGTGACATCAACTCTCCAATTTCAGGGAAAGTGGTTGAAGTTAATAAAGAGCTTAATAATTCTCCTGGTTTGGTGAGTCCATGATATATTGTCCATTAATTGCAAAGTTTAATACGATTGTACCTTCTTTATTGGTAATCTCTTTGTTGTGTTATTGTTCTGTGACATTAATTTAGATTATCCTCAAGCCAGTAGATCATAAGACATGTTCTCATGTGCCTCAGTCGTACCTGAATGATGCCCGTTCATTCATACAATAATATGCTTATGTTATCTGCCTTGATATGCCGTCACGTGGCAGATACTAACCTATTCAAGTGTCTTAGGCATGTCATGGTGCCTTTTAGTGGGATTTTGTCCTGTGATTTAGATGTTGATGTGTTTCATTCTTGTTCTGTGTCAACCTAAGCCAAAAATATCACTGACATGCACTTATTTAAGCATAGAAATTCTGTGTTTTTTATTTTGTGTTCTTTATGAACAATTGGGATTCCTCGAGAAGTTAAAATGTTGATAATTTGCAACTTCAGCGGGCAGGGGAGTTTAGAAGTCGTTTGTTTTAGAATATTCTGGTTAGTTAACTTTTGAATATTTGAAGAAAAGAAGAAAAAACACACCTTTTTGGATGTCTTGTAAGATAATACTGCTCAATGAACGGATCTTGTCGTTTTGCTTGCTGATGATATAGTTGTTCAAATTTATCTCAGTAACATAGCACGAAATTACTACTTGGGCTGATTGTAAAGTTCTCTTAACATGCAAGTTCACTCTTGTTATTCTCCCTTCTTTCATATGTTTATGGTACCTAAATTTCGTTTCCGAAACTGTAACTCTGAAATTTTGACTTGGCTATGATACATACCATTATGTACATAAATGTAGAGACCAACTTGTCCATGTTTTGATACCAAAGAATGATGTTTCCATTGTTCATGGTCAAGTAATTTGATGATTTGTTGAAAGTGAGAGAACTAAGTATTAGAATAAGATAAGATACCAAAGAGTCGTACGCAAGATGCCTTACACTTCTATTTCTTTGTCAAGAATTCTTCGGACCTTCCTGTAATTATGCTGCTACTTTGATTCTAATCCTCTTATTTCCCTTAATTACGCTTTACTGAGCAAGCAATATCTTCATCAGGTTAACGCTAGCCCATATGAAAATGGATGGATCATAAAGGTCGAGATTGGCAATTCTGAAGAAGTGAAATCCTTAATGGACTCTGACCAGTACTCAAAGTTCTGTGAAGAAGAAGATGCTAAGCACTGAGGGAGACAGCTCACAGTTTCAATGAAGAAACATTTCTGTGGGGAGGATTTGTTTTCTAGTTGGCGATGATGATGAACACTACAAAATTATGTTTTTTCCTTTTTCTTCTCCTTGTTTGATCCTGGAATATTTTCTGCTTCAGCACGTTTCTTCTCTTTGTTAAATTCTTGTGGAATGCTCATCTGAATTAAGAATAATTTTTCTTAAAGAATGTTGCAAGATCATGAATTTGAAATTACAATATTTTCATAATCCTTCAATAGTCTGTTCTAGTCAAGGAACTTGTGCCGTGTAGTACTGTCCTCTGATACAATTGAGAGTCAACAAATAGATACAAATTAATTATAGAACGAGTGGTTCAAGTTTTGGTATAAATAACTGGTTTGTAGCTCTTCTCTGCAAGTTATGTGCTCTCCCACCTCCACTGCCATTGTCACCACTACAAGGTCAACATTTTCGTTAATTTAGAGGAAGAGGTAGAAAAAGTTCGATGACCAAAGTGAAGATAGGAGGATCTAATTGCTGCTGGAGTCATGGACTCTTGCCGGGTTTCAAGATGTGCACTTCAGGATGCCGTCTCAGCTGCTGGTCGAGCTTGAATGATTGGGCTATATTGGTCGAGATAACTTCAAAAAGCATCTATTTGTATTCCATAACTATCTGTAGATAATATGTTCCAATTGTTTACTTAATTTTAACTCAATCTCAATTCTCAGAAAGAAACTTAGCGCATGTTGGTGTTTATGAATAAGAACAAAATGCAAAGCCCCACATTCACATGAAAGTTAATATTTGCTATCCATTGTCTATTTGTGTTCCTCGCTATTCACAATTGCAACAAGCCAACAATAAAGGGCATCTTTCACTTTCCACGGGTTGAGTAATAACAAATCTTAAATGTAACAAATTATTTTGCACTTCTCGGGGAAAAGAATAAATAAATTAAATTGCAATAATGGCGGATCCAGTAATCCAAGTTAGCATAGGTGACCGTTCAGGCTGTTGAGTGGCCGCGTAATATAAGAGAAAAAAAAAATTTCGATCCAGCACGGGCGGCCGCAGAGACTTGTCGGGTGCTGGCTCCTCCCCTGATCACAATTATGGTTTTGAATTTAAAATACATTATAATTTACTTATGTTCTGTGTAATTTAGGAGCTGATCATTGCATTATTCTCCGAGTGACAGATGACTCTAAGAAGAGAACAAAATTCAAGATTATAAATTGACGTTTGATATTTGATTCAATGCAAATTAAAAGAAAGTCATGTGATTTCAATCCAAATTTTAAAAATATTATGAGAATACTTCAGCATTTTCTTTACCAATTACGAAGTAGCTAATAACGTTGAAAGAAAATAAAAATAAATTACAAATTTTCGAGAGAAAAATACAACTCGATTTCCAATCAGAATATGGACTCTTGAAGCTAAAACTATAGATAAACCCATCAAGCAAAATCCAATTACAAAACTTTCATGCTCAAACTTTCGAAAAGAAAAAATATAGGTTGTATGTATGTGTATATGTATACATAACTTTAAGGTTTTTTCAGCATAATATATATTTCGGAAAAATTATGAACTTATGTGCAAAAATTCCTAAAGCCTTTTATATATAGACACTAAAATCCACTTTATGGTACTTTCATTTTTTTCATAATTCAAGAAGTCCGAGTTGGGATCTTCAATATACCATCTTTTGTCATCACTACATGCTCGCAACTTGAAATGTCTCCATAAAACGAATTAAATCCAATTTAGCAAAAAAAGAATAAAAAAAGTGACATTAATGTATCACGCTCTCTCTCTCTTTGTGCTTCGAGTAATCGTGCATCGAGTTAAATACTTGTTGGCTCTTCGTGGTCATCCTGTAATTTTAAGAATTACACTTCTAGGCACCAGATTTTTAGAATACCAACATGCGTGCATGGGAACTCTATAGACTACCTTAAATGCTAGAACTATCCTTGTTACATATTTTCCAATTAGGGATGACAAAAAAAATCAATTTAACCCGTACCCGTGGGGTCCCGCCCCGAATGGGGAGGAGATTACCCTCCTAACGGGGGTGAATGGGGCGATGACGGGACGAGAGTCATTGCCCCGAAGAGGGTATGGGACATGTACGGGAAACATAGTTCCCGTCCCATTTATAATTAATTTCAAATTTAAGTTTTTTATCAAACAAAAATAATAGATTTATGATCATTTTTTAAGAGAACATAAATTGTTTTTAATAAATTGGTAAAAAAATAATAATATTTACTAACTAAAGACATAAAAAAGTTAAAAGTTAAAAATAAAATAAATAAAAAATAAATTAGACGATAAATGGGGCAGAAGACTTGCCCCGCCCCGTCCCGCTTTAACTGGGTATAGGAATGGGGTGGGACGGGGTAAGGTAATAAAAAAACTTGGCGGGAAGGGAGTGGAAATGGCCAACCCGTCCCGTTTTCATCCTTATTTCCATTTTAACATGCCTATATCAAATCCTTAGCTCCTTTATTCTTTGAAAGTTCAAATCCAAATTGTTGAGTCGTTCCATCTCCAGTCACTTACGGAGCAAATCTTCATTACCAAATGATATATAGAATCCAAAATCACTCTTCAAATAGCCAAATATAGATCCAAAACCAGTATTGAAAAAATCATACTTTTCATAAGAACACCATTACCATATCTAAACCGCTTCTTTTGTGTAAGCATCTTCACATTGATCATCACCGTTGAGCAATAAACCTATGCAGTAGCCTACGTACAAGCATAGCTGCCTACATTACTCAAATACTGAGGCAGGCTTGATGTCAAAGCGAAGTATGTTCTCCACAATTGGACTCCACCACCACCCTTCTAAAATACGCACCGTCACCCCCATTAGTTAAAATTCATTAGATCGTCCATTTATTTAAATTTTATTATTAATGATGTTCTCTCCACTCAACTTTTATTACTCATGAAAAATATGCATTAGCTAACATCAAATTATAAGCCCATGGTACCGATTAAAATCTACTAACTTAGAGTCAACAATTAATTTTAACCACATATTTTATGAGTTCTACAATTTTTCAACCACACATTTCATCAACTTCTATCAAAATCTACAAAAAATCAGATTTTAATCCCCACTAAACTGGGCCTAAGTAAGCTCTATAATATCTTGTTAAATTTATAATTTGAAACTTGTATCTCGATACACAACCCTCGAAATTTGAAAATCAAAGTTCAGCTCGTCATATATAGGATAAGAATCCCCCGTAGAGATTGGTCCGATTCTTTTCAAGAACATTGCTTTTATTCAATCTTTTTTTGCAAAGTATATGTAATGATGCAACTAATAGACTAATCTCCTAATACAATTTGAGGCGCAAACATAAATGCAATTATAAGTAGCTCAACAATCATGCTATTTGGATTATGAAATCTTAGCTATTATTATATAGATTGCTGGATATTATTCCAATATGTAATGAGAATTACCTTTAAAGCAATCAACTGCTGCATAATAATGAAATGCCGTAGGGTTCATACCATAAATTTATTTGGATTATACTACTTTGCCATTAAGTTTTACATCAAGTTTCACACATTTTTGTCATTTTGTGTGAGTATTGTCTATTTTACCCTTATCTCTATATTTTAATTATTTTCCGCATTTTTACCCATTTTTACCCTTTAATTGGTATTAGAGTCTAGTAACGAAACTAAAGAAATTTTTTTAAAATGAATAGAAAAGATAAAATGATTTTAGAAGAATTACAAAATATTAATATTTTAACTAATACTAATCGAATTAAATTACAAGAATTAGCAACAAATTTAAGTGTTAAATATAAATCTCTAAGTGAAGAGATAAAACAAGTAAATAGTCCTCAACATTTAGCTGAAATAAAGAATAAAGGATTACAAATATTAGTTGATGAATTTTCCGAAAATAAAGAAGAAGATATTATTATAAATCAATTTTTAGAACAATATGATAATTATGCTCAACATTTTGGAGAAACAGATATTTTAAACCAAGATATTTTAACTCATATAAAAAATATCGAGTCTAATTTGAAAATTGTGAATGATAATATTAAAATAGGACCAAAAATTCTATATAAACAAATTGAATTTAAATTTAAAGAATCAAAATTTAAGGATTCTTATACATCAATTGAACCACCTTTACCGGCACATGTTATAGAAGAATTAGAAACTAAATTCTATGAAACCACAGGAGAAGAATTAGAAACTTATAAACAGAGTTTAGAACAATTAGCTATTCAAATTGAGAATATTTATATGAATGATCCACCCAAAGAAGAAACCACTGAAATTAATACTCCACCTTTAAATCAACAAGTTGAAACACAAATATTAGTTGGAGAAACAAGTAGAACTAATTATTGGACTCAAGTCGAGTCTGATGATTGGAATTTTGAATGGATGAAAGAACATAGAATAATAGAAGAACGAGAAAATTATAATTTTAGAAAAGGAGTTAGAACTACGTCAACCAAGCCTATACACCTTAGGGATAATAATCCAGTTAAATTATTTACTGAACAAATTCCTACAACAAGAATATGGCTAGATGTTGATGATAACAATAATAAAAGTGAAATTATTGACTCATGGGCAAAAGCTACTGATTTAGCGGTCGCTTTTCATAAATGGAATACCACTCAAGCATACAACTTTATAATCCACACCTTTAGAGGAATCACTTCAAATATCTGGAGCAGAACTTCTGAAGAAACTAAAAATCAAATTAAATATGGAGAAAAATCTACAACTACTATAGATAGTAATGAAAGCTTAGATGCTAAAAACTTTAAGGAAATTTTAAAACGAATGGAAAATTTCTTTAGACACTTACTTTTACAAGAAGTTATACCAGAAACTAAAATAGATATGATCACTCAAGAAGCCTTATAAGCAGAAAGAGAAATGGAATTATTAAAAATCTGTGATATCCATAAAAGAATGGAATCTATCAGAAGAAGATAAAAAACTACTTAATAGATATTTTCTTAAACTACCTTGGCCATGGGATCAGATATTATTTGAAAATTACCAAATTTATTGGAATAAGATAGAATGGGGAAATCCTAATCATAGAGCTGATATCTTAGGAATGAGAACTTCATTCGCTAAAAGAAAAATATCAGAATGGTGTAGAAAATCTATGTATCAACACCTATTTAGGAAACATGGTAAGAAAGCAAATTTATGCTGCTATGGAGAGATAGCAGCAGTACCACAATTTGGTTGTCACAAACCATTTAAGAAACAATACTATAAAAAGAAATTTAAGAAATATCTTAAACCTTAGAAGAGAAATAAAGGATTTAAGAGTCACAAGAAATATTTCAAGAAGAAAAAGCCTTGGAAAAAGAAATATAACCAACATAAGAAATCTCAAAAGAAATCTAAAGAAGAATTTTATAAAAAATGTAAATATTTTACATGTAATGAAATATGGCATATATCCCCCAACTGTCCTAATAGAAATAAAAGAGAAAATGTTAAAGCCATTAGATTAATGGAAGAAATAGAATCTGACTCAAATTATGAAATAATCGAAAACTTAGACGAATTATCTAAAACGGACTTAATCTATGAGCTTGATATACAAGAAATTGAAGAACCAGAATTTGAACAAATATACATGAATCAAGAAATTATGGAAACCATTGAGAATACTTTAGATAATGAAGAAGGAACTTCACAAACAGTTATGTTTGATGAAGAAAGATATGGAGCCATAAAAGAAAAACAAATATCTTTAAAAGATAAATATGTTCTTGTAAGACCAATATTACATTGGTTTAACAAAATCATATATATTGCCAAATATGATGAAGTATCTATTAACATCGAAAATGTTAAAGGTAACACTACTATACCTCTAATAACCAGAAAATGGGTTAATAAAGAATTAGCTAAGATAAAACCCTCAACTAAAGAAAGATTAAAAAAATATTGTGATTGGAGGAGTACAAATCATGGTTAAAGGATACTTTAGAGAAGGAATTGATATTCCTATACAAATGTACTTGATGGATAACAGAATACTTCATGATCCTATGGATGCTTTATTAGGAGTTATATCTGGAAATCTAGTGTATAAGAAAATTATATTTACTGTAAGACCTGGATTTGCCATGTCTTTATTAGAGGAAAACTTAAGTTTATGATTAAATCTATATCATAAAATTGATAGATTAATTATGCCACCAAGAAGTAAAGCAGTAACTTTACATTGTAAAACTTTATATGCTTTTACTACTACGCACCAAAAAGAAATCAATAAAGTCTCAGGAGACTTCATACAAATCCATGAAGACTTTAAAGATCTAGCGCAATTTACACCGCCAAAAATGTTAAGTAATAATAACATTTCATTACCACAAGACATATTGCTTGATTTTCATCAGCAATTTAGAAGAATAGACAATAATGTAGGAAATCAATGATTAGTCATCTTAAATACCTCTGGACAACTTCTTGTTAGAATGCCTAGCAGAAGAATAGAAAGAAGTATCAGTACTAGAGAACTCTCAAGCTCTCATAGACCATCTACAAGTAGAAATTATCCAATAATGCCTAAAATTAGTATTGATATTGACCTTAGAAGGTGTGAGGAAGATAATTTTCTTATCCTAGCAGAACATATCAATAATCAAAATAAATACGAAGAAATTATAGCCCTTGTTAATACGAGAGCTAGTACTAGTCACATAAGAGCAGACTTAGTAGAACATTTAACAGAAGAGAATTTACCACAATGAATAACTCTCGAACTAAGCTTCACAGATATAGAAGGAGAACAATTTAAATTAAATCTTAAAATCCATAAAGATTATAGAAAAGGAAAAGATACTAGTCTAATATTACTTGGAATGAACTTTCTTGAGAAAGTCTCACCATTTCATATCCAAAAAAAATACTCTACAAATAACTATAGAAGGCAAACAAAAAATGATTCCTAGAATTACTAAAAACAAAGAACCAATTTATATGATACAAGGAATCAGATCAATCAAAACTAGTATACTTAGTCCATATTGAGATAACTCTCAATTTACCAGACTATTGTATGATAAAGTTTCATGCCATAATTAATACCGGATCAAGTATTTGTCTATATAAAAGAAATGTGTTTCCAAAACATTATTATAAAAGAGATTATAAGAAAACAACTTATGGTCAAACAGCCAGTGATATTGTTGAAAGGAAAAAGCTAAACGTACTACAAATTTTCCCCGAATGGTTTACTTCCGGCTGAGTTGGCACTCTAAGTCAAAAATAACGGTAGCTTGGGCCTTGGGGGAAAGAAATCACGTGATATCCTGACATTTCCCTGCCTTTTTAACCCACCAAACACCCCACTCGCCCCTGCTATCACCTCACCCCACCCTTTATATATAAATAATTTTCTTTATTCATATCTCTATTTTCGAGGTCATTACGAGACGTCAAACGAAGTCGAAATATTGCATTTTTAATATTATATCAAAGTACTCACAACCCAGTTTCCCTCATCTCTAACGGCGTGTGAAACGGCCAACCGTAGCAAAAGTTAGCACTCGTCGAAATAAGACGTTTCAAAATATATAAATGATTTTTCTTAATTTTGTCTCAATTTTCGAGATCATTACGGGATATCAAACGAAGTCGAAATATTGCATTTTTAATATTATATCGAAGTGCTCACGACCTAGTTTCACCCATCTCTAACGACGTGCGAAACAGCCAACCGTAACAAAAGTTAGCACTCGTCGAAGTAAGACGTTTCAAAATATGTAAATGATTTTTTTACTGTAAAAAATATTTGAAACGTCTTACTTCGACGAGTGCTAACTTTTGCTATGGTTGGCCGTTTCGCACGCCGTTAGAGATTGGGGAAATTAGGTCGTGAGCACTTCGATACAATATTAAAAATGCAATATTTCGACTTCATTTGATATCCCATAATGACCTCAAAAATTGAAACAAAATTAAGAAAAATCGTTTATATATTTTGAAACATCTTACTTCGACGAGTGCTAACTTTTGCTACGGTTGGCCGTTTCGCACGCCGTTAGAGATGGGTGAAATTAGGTCGTGAGCACTTCGATATAATATTAAAAATGCAATATTTCGACTTCGTTTGATATCCCGTAATGACCTCAAAAATTGAGACAAAATTAAGAAAAATCATTTACATATTTTGAAACGTCTTACTTCGACGAGTGCTAACTTTTGCTACGGTTGGCCGTTTCGCACGCTGTTAGAGATGGGGAATACTAGGTCGTGAGTACTTCGATATAATATTAAAAATACAATATTTCGACCTCGTTTGACATCCCGTAATGACCTTGAAAATAGAGACATGAATAAAAAAAATTATTTATATATAAAGGGGTGGGGTTAGGTGATAACAGGGGCGGGTGGGGTGTTTGGTGGGTTAAAAAGTCAGGGAAATGTCAGGAAAAAATGATGATCAATTTGGAGTAACGAATGGGAAATGATAGTTGTCAGGAAAATGGCGCCTTCTAATTATTATTATTTTTTTTATTTCAGCATTGAATTTTCAAAGCCAGCCACATCAGCCGGAAGTAAGGCGTGTAGTAATTCCGTGAGTACGTCTAGCATGATCCTTGTTGAAATCTATAGAGATTTTGTAGAAAATGTTCCTATCATTATAGGAAATAGAGAATTTTTTATTCCACGAATTTATGCAACAGATAAAATTGGATGTGATATCCTTTTAGGAGAAAATTTGATCTATACATATAACCCCTTTACACAATATAAAGATGGTTATGAATTCACTACACCTTGTAATCACAAAATAAAAACACCAAAAATTTATAAAGCTATTGGAATTGCACATCAACCAATTCACCATAAACCTAGACATTAGAGTTCTGCAGGTAATCGTGGTGGAAGTTATACAGAAATTAATCAAAAATAAAAAATTCCAGTATTAAAAATTGAAAATTTAGAAGAAGAATTAGAAAATGTTAAATTAGAACTAAGAAAATGTTATCATGGGTATCCTCTAACCAAATGGGATAAAGATAAACATATGGCAACCATTGAACTAAAAAACTCAGATACTAAGATATCAGGAAAGCAATTTCCTTATAGCGAAGAAGATAAAAAAGAATTTGAAATACAAATTAAAGAACTCTTACAATTAGGAGTAATAAGAGAATCAACTAGTCCATATAATAGTCCAGCATTTATGGTCAGAAATCATAGTGAAATCAAAAGAGGAAAAGCTAGAATGGTAATTGATTATAGAGACCTAAATTTTAAAACAATATCAAATAGCTATAAACTACCAATAAAAGATTTGTTAATAAAACAAATATAAGGAAGTAAAATATATTTTAAATTTGATTGTAAATCAGGATATTGGCAAATAAAACTAGATGAAGCCTCAAAACCTTTAACTAGTTTTACTACACCTAATCCATTAGGACAATTCGAATGGAATGTTATGCCATTTGGATTAGTGAATGCACCTGCAATATTCCAACAAAGAATGGATAAAATTATTAGACCAATAAAGAATTTCTGCATCGTCTATGTAGATGATATTCTTATTCATAGTAAAAATTTAAAAGAACGTATTGAACATCTTAAGAAATTCAACTATATTGCTAAGAAGTATGGATTAGCCTTATCAGAAAGAAAAGCTGAAATAGCTAAAATTGAAATTGAATTCTTAGGATCTATTTTTACCGAAGAAAAAATACTTCAACAACCTCATATTGGTAAGAAGATTATAGAATTTTCAGAAGTAATTAGAGACAAAAAAGAACTACAAAACTTTATCGGATTATTAAATTATTCCGAAAAATTTATAAAAAATTGTGCTAAATATAAAATCCACTTTACCCAAAAACTGAAGAAAGGAGTTGTATGGGAATGGACACAAGAAGATGTAGAAATGGTAAACAAAATTAAGAAAATATGTGAAAATCTACCTGAATTAAATATTCCAAATGAAGAAGATTTCTTTATTTTAAAAACTGATGCATCTCTATTACACTGGGGAGCAATACTTAAAAGAAAAGAAAACCATAAAGAGTTTCTTTGTAATCCATTATGTAAATGTTCAGAAGAGCTTGTTGCTTATACTTCAGGCACATTCAAAGATGCCGAAATCAGGTATGATATTAAGAGAAAAGAATGTTTAGCAGTTAAGAAAGGAGTAGCAAAATTCGAACCATACTTGCTACCTAAGAAATTGCTTATTAGAACATATAATACTCAGGTAAAACCATTATTAACAAATAAACTTGGGACAAGTGCAGCTGAAAGGCCACTCATTAGAATACAAATGTGGTTTGCAGCATTTAAATTTGATATTATCCATATTAAAGGAAAAGACAATTTTATTCCAGATTTCTTAACCAGGAATGAAGCAAATCAAGAAGGAGCTCGAAGCATTGAAGTTCGAGACGAACATAAAAATTGCTGTAATAGAGTCCAAGATAACGTTGATAGAAATGGCTGCTGTTAAGCCGATATCTGAGAAAGCCAACAAGGCTATATTATCTGAAGGCCCTAGTGCCAATAATTTTGAAGGCATTTGTGCCAATATTGAACTAGAAGCATTGAAGTTTCATAAACTTTCAGTTAGAGAGAATACTACTTTGTCTCCCTCACAGGAGAAAATATTTACAAAGGATAGTATCTCCATACCAGAGCTTAATAATTCAAATATCATCAAAGCCTGCACTCATGGTGTTATGGACATCAAAAATAAAGATGATTTTATGTTAGCATATGTATTGTTCAATCTAGCCTGCTGCTGGTTCACCAGTCTAGGAGGATGGATGAAAACGCTAACACATGGAACCTACAACAAAGTTAACATTTATCCAGAGCCCCAGCTTATTGGGTTCGTGCTCTCTACGAAATGGGAAATATAATTTGTATTTACCCATCGGAATCTTTAAAAGAAATTTCTTTGTTACCAAAAGAAGTAGTCCGAACTATTGAAAGGTATTGTCAAGTTCTTAAACATAAGAACATATATATCAGGTTTTTCTCTGCCTGTCCCGAATGGGATAATGAAGAAGATAGACTACTGCCAGTTAGCCATGTCATAAGGATTGCCACTACTTCCAAGCATCTTCAGCCTGAGAAGAGTGAAGTCCATGAAACTACACCAGAAGATGTTATCAAGATGACGACCTTCCGTAGAGCCATGGAGATAAGGAGCAATTTGAGCATATCCAGAAAGTTATTGAAGAAAATCAGAATATTTGGGTGTATGAATCACAAGACCACTTGATTTACAGTAAGGCTGTGGCACCCACTAAACAAGGAGATTGGCACTATCTTGATTTATGGTGTGATCATATTTTTGGAGGTGACGCTAGTGGGACACAGAAGACAAAAAATGAGCTGTGTAAACAGTTTTGGCGTTATCCAAACCATAAGTGCGAGTTCTGTAGCAATGAAGAAGATGGCTCACCAATCTCACTAGATCCAGAGGAATTTCCGGATGAGTGGTTTGAATCTCATATGGAAAAGTAGAGGACCCCCTTTATCACTACTTTATCAGATCTACTTTGATAAAGAAAAACTGTGGGGTTTCACCTCAATAATTTTCCATGTTAAGACAAGGGACTAGGCCACAGTAAGATTCTCATTATCTTACACAGTAACACCACAATAATGAAGGACAGCTGGAGAACTTTTTGTGTCTATAAAAGGAAGATTAATTCTCAGAAGAAGGCATCCCATCCTTAAGCAAAAAACTATATTTCTCTCTAGTTTTTCGAATCTTGTAACCATTTCAGTTTTTCTCTTTCATTTGAAGTTTGTAATAAGGTAATTTCTATGGAGTTCTAATCTCTTTAGAGAAAATACCAAGAGTGTAGCCGAAATATGTGTGTATACTCTTATGTAAGAGATATTAGTGTGATGTGTTTATGAAATCCAAGTTGTTTAAAAATACCGTCTTTCTATTCTTGTTGTTTTCTCAAAAACTCTTATCTTACTTATACTCCAACGGTGAGAACCTTGAGGATTGTGCAAGTATCTTGTTGCCGTTTATCCGTGTATTGGCGTTTGAGGTGTTGTTAGAGAAAGCTATTAGAACCCCGTTACCTTTCAAATGTGATGTTTTAACAAGGAGTTGAAAGGAAAATTGTGATTCCGTGTGATCCATTGTGAGATATGCAAAAGAGTCGAGAGAAAAATAATAAGAGTGCGGAAGTCGTGTTGGACAATAACCCACTTTCTTAAACTCAAATGACATTGATCACTTATATCTGAGTATACAAACATATGGAAGCAAGCTCGAGGGAAATCTAGTTGATATTATTCTGCATTTACCTTCTGCTTCAATACTGTAAGATCTTTCTTATTTATGTTGAATACTTGCATTAATATTTGCATTTATGATATTTATGAAGTTTTAGTTACTATCATTCAATGTTTAGAAATTGATTGCGAAAGGAAAAGAGAAGAAATTAAATCATTTTATACTATACTTGATTATTTTCTAAAAAATAGTAGAAATCTACCTGTGCCTTTATATTTTACAGAAAATATATTCAGAATTAATAAAGAAATTAATAAATTAGAAAATAAAATTAGAATATTAAACGATTGTTTTGATAAAAAATATATTGATAAATAGGAGCATAATTGACTTTTCTATTTATTAGGAGAAATACATCAAAATTACCCTATATCAAGAATAGAGAACCTTGATTTGACTAAAAAATAAGAAGAAGAATATTTATGTCTTTTTATCAGAGAATGTCACCCATAATGTCAAACTAAGTGTACATGTAGCAAAATCGAATTTATTTCTTGTAAACCTAAAGGTACTCTTTTCAATGTTCTAAAAGGCGTAATGCGTGGAGGCCAAGCCCAGGGCCAGGCGAGCTTAGGCGAGGCATATGCGTAAAAAAACGTAAAAAAGACGTTTTCTTATTTTAATATTATTTTAATTTTTAATCAATTAAAAATAATACTTACTAAACATTTAAAACAGATTTATAGGAACTTTATATATTTTTTCAAAATTTCCAACAAAAATGTAAGTTTCAAATTTAAATACAAAATAGTAAGTAAATAGCATATGAACTTAAATTTTATCTAACTCTTTATCGGATTCCAATTCAATAACATATTTTTCATCTAATTCATCCTTCTTGTCTTCCGATACAAAATCCTCTTTGAGAGTGTGCATTTGTATTTTTGAGCCTTGGTTCAAATCCGATAAGAAACTAATTTTTCTTTTAATAACTCGGGTGTCTTAAGAAATTATCTACAGTAAATGAGATTCGTTTGGTCACTTGACTTTTGGGTTCAAATGGTTGTTTTAATTTTAAATTAGGACAAACTGAAGAAATTGACATTTAAGAATTTTTAACTTCAAAATAATTGTAAAAAAAAAAAAGAGCGCATTAGCGGTCAACAACTGTCATTGACCGTCAAATAAGACGCTAACTCATTAGGCTTGACGTTTTGGCATCACCTCACGTCTAGGCGCGCCTTTTAGAATACTGGCATATATATATATATATATATATATATATATATATATATATATATATATATATATATATTAAATAGATTTTGTGAAAAGTGATACTTTTTCGAGAACGTGGGACTAAAAAGTAGTTGAACCCGCATACAAAATAATTTTTATTGAAAAAATATGTGTTTAAAAATGAGTTTTTTTTTTTTTTTTTTTAAATGAATATCTACCAAACAGGGCATAGATGAAAAATTTAAGAAGTGAACTCTTTCCGCTAAGGACCATTGTGTAAGAAACATTTATACTGGAGCCTTTTAATGAAAAACGGGCGTGGACGTAGGGAGCTTAAAGTAATTTAAAGACTAATGGGGGTCGAGCAGATTATAGTTCAAATGCTGAGACAATTGTTGTTCAAAATTTGTGCTCGTAAAGAATTTTCAGTTGGCGGGCAATGACAGGAGGAGAAGAAAATGTAAAAATACAAATAAATAGCAAAAAGTCTCAAAGATCATCTTCGTTGTCTTTGCCTCAATTCCCTAACGTGAAGGGACGGTGGGGGATGGATCGATCAAGCATTTTGCCGTCTCTAAGTGATACATGTTTCTACAAGGACTGTGTTGGGGCCTTTTGAGACCCATATTTTTGAGTAAAATGCATTTTGAAATTGTAGATTGATAGAAAATATGTGGTTAAAAATAAAAAAAATGTTTTTGGGTTACGTTTAATATTATTTTATTGAAAAATGTGTAAAAAAAAGAAAGAAAAATGTATTTTGAAAAAAAATGGAGATCAAATGAGGTCCCAATGTAAAAAAGATTTTGAGGGTTGGTGTTGTCAAGGACCAATTATGCAATTATTATAAAATATTAGATATCAATTTGCTTTTTTTTTCATAAAAATTGAATACCAACTTGCTACTGAGACAATACGTTAGATACCGGTCGTACAAATTGTCCTCGAACGTTTTATGAGTTAAATAAAATATTTACTAGATTAAAAAAATAGAAAAATGGGTTAAATCCACCAATGATCACCCAATTTTATACTTGGTGTCATCATGTCCACTCAATTTAATTTCATTTCACTATGATCACCCAACTTTATACTTAGTGTCATTATGAGCACTCAATTTGATTTTATTTTATTATGGCCATCCAATTTCATATAACTTTTCACTATAACCACCAAATTTCATATAATATTTTACTATGACCACTCAACATTTTTTTCACAATTTTCATTAATTTTAAAAGGGTAAAATAATAACTTTGCATTATATATAATATAAATTAAAATAAAGTTATTTAAAAAAAGTTACTTAAGAAAATAAAAACTTAGTTAAAAAAGTTATTTAGAAAAATAAAATAAAATAAAAACCTATTTTAAAATAAAAAAACACTTTTATTTTTTTTTAAATTTATTTTATATACATAATACGAAATTACCGTTTTACTCATTTTAAAATTTGTGAAACTAGTGAAAGAAAATTGGATGGCATAGTGAAATATTATATAAAATTAAGTGAAAAATATGAAATGTTATATGAAATTGGATGATGACGATGAAATAAAATCAAATTAGATAAAATTGAATGATGATGAAGCAAAATAAAATTGAGTGGCAATTAATAAATTTAATCCTAGAAAAATAGAAAAGGAAAGAAAAAGAAAATCGAGTGACAAGGAGATCGTGCGTGCTGGTTTTTGTCTCTCTCCAGACACAGAAAGCGCCCCCCGGGGCACATCCAAGTTGGCAAAGGATGGGCACTGCTGGGCTTGCAACCTCAGGGTGGGGAGTTCGATTCCTGGATGGAGCAGCTGAGTGTTGTAATACTCAATTTGGGTGGAGCAGTTTGGTGATGTAATATCCATGGAGGAAGGCTCTCGGATCGGAGTATAAAGGTGCGCAGACACAGTCGATTTGGGACATATCCTCATGATTAACCTCACCCATCACCGAGGGCACGGGGATGGGTGGTGATAATCTAGTGTAAGTTAGGATACTGGATATCGAAAAAAAAAAAAAAAAATAAAAAAAAGCTAATCGTCATTCGTCAACACTGTAATGTAAATCAGATGAAGAAATACTTTGAACTCCATTAATGTACATACCACCACGCTCTCCTCTCTCACTTAAACCACTGGATTTTGGAAGTTTTGCTGTACTGTTATTACTAGTATAGTAATGCTCAGATCTGAAGTTGAAGCTCTTGACCCAATCTCTTTAATGTTCCAACTACTCCCAAACTTACCGCATTGCATTTCTGTGTGGTACTTGCTCTCAATTTTTTATATCGTGTTTATATTTCGCAAATGATGACCTTTTTTCTGCAAAAATTTCACACACTACTTTTTCTTTCTTTCTTTCTTTTTATATTTTTTTATTTTTTGAAGTGGTGATAACTCACACTCAATTTCGTTCCTGTGGTGAAGGATTTTTATTTGAGGGAAAGAATTTGGAGACCTACGTTTAGTTTTAGTTTATATGAATATAAAAGAATTTTGGGGAAAACTATGCAGGATTTTAAGTTTGAAGTTTGGTGAAGATTTTTTAGAACTCTGAAGTATATATTGGTTGGAATCCAGAAATACGGCTCGAAGCGTTTCAGTTGTACGGAAATGGCAAAATCTAGGACTCACTTTGCAGCGCAAGACGTGTTATCATCATCTCTCACAGCAGTAAGGTCAAAGGAATGGGAGGGTCCAACCACGTGGAATGAGTACCTAGGTCCAGAAATGGCCCCTAGAAAAAATGGTGGCACTGATGGTGCCACAAGCCAGAGCTCAAGCAGGCCGTCACAGAAGGGTTTGAACATGCAATGGTTGTACCAGCTCACTCAAGTGGCCGAAGGACTGATGGTGAAAATGTATAGACTAAATCAAATTTTGGATTACCCTGATTTAGTCAGTCATATCTACTCGGAAGCATTTTGGAAATCAGGCGTGTTCCCTAACCATCCCAAAATTTGTATTTTCGTTGCGAAGAAATTTCCTGAACACCACAGCAAGTTACAGCTGGAACGGGTGAAGTTTTAGGATTCTTTAGGATTTATTAGTTACTAATTTAGCATTTAAATTAGCTAAAATCGAGTAGTAGTGGTTTTATGTTATTGACAATGGAAGTGATTCTGTAGGTTGATAAGTTTGCTTTGGATGCTATGACTGATAGCGCAGAAGTTCATCTACAGAGCTTGGAACCGTGGATTCAGGTGAAAGTTTACTGATCTGCTGACTTGCATTCCATGATTGTATTAGTGCTTCCTAATGACGATACCACATTTTTCAGCTGGTATTTGTGTTGACGGATTATTAGGAATAAAGCTTAGTTTGCTGTTGTTATTGTATTTGTGGTGGATGGTATATTACACTGTAAAAAATTTTAAATTTATGTCTGTAATCTACATGAATCCAACCTTTATGTCTGGCATTTTCTTTCCTCCACTTCGAGACATCTTATAAATATATCCACTTGAGAAAGTAACCGACGACTTCAATTCTATACAAAAATGTTCTTTTGCCGTCTACAATAACTTGGAGACTAGGTTATAAAACAGAAATGAAAACTATCAATAGTCACATCCACACCATCCACTACAACAAAAAGTAAAAATATATAAATGGTTTGATGAGGCTTATGGTGAAAGAAACATAAATCTTCTAGTGGAATTCAATTTGAGTTTCACAAATAGTCTGGATCACGCAATTTTTATGAATTGGTTTAAAAACCAGATGAAATAATGTAAATCTACTCTTGCACTGTCAAAGTAAGAAATTTTGTGTTTCACTGGCTATTCTTCTGTACCTTATATTTCGTATCAATATATTGATGCATCTACTAGATTTATCATAACTATTTTAAAACTGATTCCATTGTCTCGATAGCTGCTCCTTGACTTGATGACATTTCGAGAACAAGCTTTGCAGCTCATACTGGATTTAAGCAGTACTGTGATTATCTTGCTGGTGAGGGATGATGCAAGTTTTTTAATTTGTGAAGAATCTAGGGATGGTTGTTTCCATTTATAAAATTTTGAGAATGACTTGGACCTTGGTTTGATATGCCATTAGTCCAATGAATTTTTTGACGCTTCATTTTCTTGCAGCCCTACCAAAATTCTCTCATACTACATGCCTTTATGGACCTCTTTTGCTCCTTTGTTCGTGTTAACCTATTGTTCGTGTTAACCTATTTTCTGAGAAGGCAAGTCTACCTTTGTGTATATCCCCCCTTTCTCCCCTACTGCTTTTTGGTGTAACTGGATACTCCTGTTAATTTCTAGCACTTGTATGCATGAAATCATGTAATATGCATTCATAATGCAATGTGGATTTCTGGGTATTACTTGAGTCTACACTGTTGTCACAGGTACCAAGAAAAATGATGACGCAAACATACAATATTTTGCATGCTATGGCAAGAAATGACAGAGATTGTGATTTTTACCACCGGTAAGAATGTATTTACTCGTTAGATTTTAAACCTCAGCGGGCGTGTCATCAGTTTTGAACATAATGTCTCTGTGATTTTAGAACCTTTCATTCGATTGCGTTGTGCACAGTGAATAATATATATACTGACCTGAAGATAAATTATGATGATCTGACAATGTATTTGTTACATTTATTGTTTCTTTGATGCATATATTCCTGATGGCTTAGACAAGGAAAGTCATTTTTGACTTCTTTGACAGAAGTAACTGTAATTCCAGATATAATGATATGCTTCATAGTTGTCAGTGTTATCCTGCTTTCAGAGAGATAAGACACACTTAAGGAACCAACTATTTGTCTTTAGCTGAGGCAGTAGCAACTCAATGTGTACATGAAAGAGGATTCACGTGTCAACTTTTGGGGTTGTAAACAAGTTTAATGCTTAAAAAGAAAATGAATTAGTATTAGGATAGCGAGAAGTGCAACGATCTGGATTTTGGACCACTAATTTATTAAGTGATTTGAAAATTGACAGAGTGCTTAGACATTTTAATGAAGTGGTACATTTTCAATAAAATTTTGCATGTTTGTGGTCAATCTATATGTCAAATCTGCAGTAGAAAAAAATATCGCATATTGCTTTCTAACTGTACCATCTTTCTTGATAACAGATTAATTCAATTCGTGGATTCCTATGATCCACCATTAAAGGGGTTACAGGAAGATCTTAATTTTGTCAGCCCTCGAATTGGAGAGGTATTACATCTTCTCTCCTTTAGTAACTTAACGTGATTCCACTGTGAAGTCTATCATTTTCCTTTCAGATCTTTTCCAGCACACTTTTTCTTCCAAGTGCATTATTTACATCTATAAATAGTTGCATGCATAACAAAACCCCTGCATTAAAGCTACTGGTGCTATATGCAACACAATGCTTGAAAGTTGAAAAGTGTCTACTACGGCATGAGAAGATCACTTTTTCTTGTTATGAAGATATTGTATCATCCTCATGTAATGTGATATTATCTACCCCCTTTGTTAGTGTTGTTGCTCTATAGATTTTTAATATATTCTCTCTTTATATTTCCTGTCAAAAGCAAGAATTAGGCCAGCAACTAGTTTCTTCTTGTTATGAGTTGTCTTTACGTATACAATACGTGTATATATGGTGGGTAATTATTCTCCTTATTAGAGAGGATTATTTCCTAATGTGAAATATCCTTTGTTTGTATATAATTACGAATCAATATATGAAATAACTTATTCTCCCAAATCAATTAACATTGTATCAGAGCCTAATTCTCTAAGTTAGGGTTTGTGAGTATTTTGAAAACTTGTGGGATTGTTCTCGGTGGTGGCAAAAGTTTGGGTCGGTAATTTCTGGGTTGAATCGACAATTACCAGGGTCACTTCTTGTTGGTCGAAGATCAGGATATCTTCTGTGGCGGCGAAAATTGATCAGCTATGAGTGTTCTGGGTCGTCACGTGATTTTGACTTGGGTTTCTTCTGGTTCGGCGTTCGGGTTTGCTTCAGTGTGATTGTTGGCATCTCTTGTTGCCGTTGTGTGTGGCGACTAGTGACGGGAGTCGTGTGTTAGAGACAGGGCTTCATCGCTTTCTTCTCCCGGTGGGTGAGTCGAGCGCAACCGTCGACTGAGTTTGGGTTGCAGAGTTGTACTCTTTGGCTGATTTTGGGCTGTAGACGAAGTGGATTGGTTTTGGGTTTTTCCTTTGGGCTTTCAGGTGGGTTAGTTTTTTTTCTGTTTGGATTGATTTATTTTGTTTGGGCTACTCTATTGGGCCTGCAATATTGTTGGACTATTATTATTATTATTGGGCCGCTTTGGGGTTCATTTGAGCTACTCTCTTTTGTGTCCATTTTGGTTATCTGTTAATCATGACCGAAAGTGATAAGAAAATGGTGAATGCAATTACAATAACCCCATCCTCAAAAATCACAGAAAGGAAGTTAACGGGTAGTAGAAATTATGTCCAATGGAAGAGAATTGTCCGTAGGTATGTGTCAAGTTTAGATTTAGGTGATCATTTGACTGATGATCCACCTCCACCATCCGATACTAATTTTGGGATTCGGAAAAAAATGGCCGATGGAGGAAGATAAACTCTTTAATCAGATTCAAAATACCCTTGGCCCGGCGGTTGACGATGTTATTAATCATTGTGATACTGTAAAAGAACTGTGGGACTATCTAGAATTTATGTATGCTAGTAAACAAGATGTATCGCATGTTCATGAACTGATGTTGAATATTTATCGGGCTGAGCAAAAAGGACGAAATTTGTTTCAATATTATACCGAGGTAAAACAAGCATTTGAAGAAAAAGGGGCTATGTTTCCTATTACTAGTGATGTGAAGACAATGCACGAACAAGAAGAGCAGATTGTGGTCCAGTGTTTTCTTGCAGGTTTGGGTCCTGAATATGAGGTGGCTCGTACTCAGTTACTTACTAGTGAGGCACTACCTTCGTTGAGTGATATAAATGCTCGTCTCCTTCAGGTATGCAAGGATAATGACAAGGAGCAGGGTATAGTACCAAATGAGATGGTAGCTCTAGTTGGCACAACTTCAAAGTTGAATAACAGTTACAATATTAAAGGAGGAGGAAGAGGAAGTCGAGACATAATTTCTAGCAGCGATTTTCGTGGTTGTTATTACTGTGGAGAGCAAAGACACATGAAAAGAAACTGTTGGAAATTGAATGGCAAACCATCCAAGTACACAAGTCAGACTTCTATGAGGAAATTTGCCAATCTTGCCACTCAGGATGGTTTTCTACCTACACCTCCTACACTTCCATCTCAGCATCAAATTACGATTTCAGCAGATGAATATGCTCGCCTTACACAATTTTACGCTTCTCAACAGCTTGCTCCTCAACAACCCGCTCCACCTTCCACTTTAGCCAACACACGTAATCCTGTAGCGTGTTTTTCTACCTCATGTCGCAATTGGGTCATTGATTCTAGTGCCACAGATCATGTGATTGGAAATACAGGTATAATTTCATCATTTCAGTCTTCTTCTACTTTACCACGTGTCACTTTGGCTAATGGCTCTAAATCTCCTGTGGTCGGATGCGGGACAGCGCATCCAACAAACTCTTTACCATTGTTTTTTGTTTTATGTTTACCTCAGTTTCCTTTCAATATTTTGTTTGTGAGTCAAATTACTAAATTCCTTAATTGCGGTGTTCTTTTCTTTCCTAACCATTGTGTTTTTCAGGATCTTGGGACGAAGCATATTATTGGTAGAGTGCGTGAGCTCAATGGCTTGTATGTGTTAGACTTTTCTCCTACACCGGTGCGAAGGTCGATTGCATGCGCTAGTACTTCTTCTCTTCTGCAGCTCCATTGTCGTTTCGGTCATCATTCTCTTCCTGTTTTGAAGAAATTATGCCCCAGTCTTAGTCAAGTGTCTCAATTAAATTGTGAGTCGTGTCAATTAGAAAACACCACAGGGTGCCATATTTCCCTCGAATGAATAAACGGGCTACGTCCTCTTTTGATTTAATACATTCTGATATTTGGGATCCTTGTCCTATTTTATCTAGAACCGGTTTCGTTATTTTGTTACCTTTGTGGATGATTATTCTCGAGTTACTTGGTTATATCTTATGAAAAATCGTTCCGAATTATTTTCAGTTTTTTGTGTTTTTTATGCTGAGATTAAAACTCAATTTAATAAATCTATACGTATCTTAAGGAGTGATAATGCCAATGAATATTTCTCATCCACATTCACTTTCTTTCACAAATTGGCGTTCTTCATCAATCTTCATGTATTGTTACTCCGCAACAAAATGACGTGGCAGAACGAAAGAATCGTCATTTATTGGAGGTTGCACGAGCTCTACTTTTTCATATGAACGCTTCAAAAGAATTTTGGGCTGATGCAGTCTCTACTGCATGTTACTTAATCAATCGTATGCATTCCTCCGTCTTAGATGGTAAGATCCCTTACTCTATTCTGTTTCCCTCTCAAACTTTATTCTCTCTTGCTCCTCGAATATTTGGGTGCACTTGCTTTGTCCAATATATGAGACCTCAGGTTTTCAAACTTAATCCTAGATCCCTTAAGTGTATATTTTTGGGTTATTCTCGACATCAAAAAGGTTATTGATGTTTTTCTCCTTCCTTAGGACAATACTTAGTATCTGCTGATATCACCTTCTTTGAGTCCACACCCTTTTCCAATAATTCTATGTCTTCTACTCCATCTTCCACTGAGCCTGAGGTATCAACGGCTATTCACGTATTTAGTTTCTATTTATAGGTCTCACAATATCAGGGATATTATTCCTAAAATCTTTCCTAAATCTTTCCTTGTATAAACCCTGTAATATTCTATAAATTGAATGTAATACATACTGAGAAGATATTCAAACAAAACTTGACATGGTATCAGAGCCCTAAAAAAAAAAAAAAACTTACTCGTGCGTGTAGTGGCTCTCTGTTCGTGAGTTGAACCTCGTATTTCAAGCATCGGTCCTCTCTTCATTGGCGTCGAAGATTCTATGTGCATTTTTCAGACCGCATAGTATTCTCCATCGTCGGTGTCATCTTGATATTTCTGGTTTTCGCGTTTTCGGCCGGAGTGAAGTCTGGGCTTCGTGGTTTCGTCTTGGCAGATTGCAATTGAGTTTCTCGTCATCGCGATTGAGTTTCATCTTGGCAGCTTCTGATTCTCGTCATCGCAATTGAGTTTCTTCTCAGCTTCTGGTTCTAGGTTTCGCGTTTTCTTCTCGGTTTCTTCTCGGCAGCTTCCGGTTGCTGGGTTTTTCCTCTCGGTTTCTTCTCGGCAGCTTCCGGTTGGTGGGTTTTATTTAATTTGGGCTGATTCTGTTGGGCCATTGAAGGTCTGATTCCGGTTGGTGGGTTTTATTTCATTTGGGCTGATTCTATTGGGCCATTGAATTGGGATTATTTAATTTGGGCTGATTTTGTTGGGCCATTGAATTGGGGTGTCTATTTAATATTGTAAACAATGTCTTTTGAGAAGTCTGATTCCGTTTGCATCCGTTTTAATGGAAAAAATTATTCGTCATGGGCATTTCATTTTCAGTTGTTGATTGAAGGGAAAGGAGATCTGTGGGGACATATTGATGGAAGTATTCCGTCTCCTGATCAAGAAAAGGAGAAAGAGAAGTATCTTGCTTGGAAAATCAAAGATTCCCGACTTATGGCTTGGATTATCGGTACTGTAGAAGCTAATATTGTTCTTAATCTCAGGCCCTATAAATCAGCTCGTTCTATGTGGGAATACTTGAAGAGAGTCTATACTCACAATAATAATGCTCGGCGTCTTCAGTTAGAATTTGAATTGGCAAATTTTTCTCAAGAATCTCGCTCCATTGACGAATATTACTCTGGATTTTGCAACATGTGGGCTGAATACACAGATATCATTTATGCTTCTCTTTCACCAGACAGTTTGGAGCCTGTACAGGCTGTACACGACGTCACCAAGAGGGATCAATTTCTTATGAAATTGCGACCTGAGTTTGAACCTGTCAGGTCCAATCTTATGAATCGCGAGTCTATTCCTACACTGGATAGTTGTTTAGGGGAGTTACTACGGGAGGAACAACGTCTTATCACTCGTAATTCTTTGGAACATCACAATTCCGTGGCACCGGTTCCTGTTGCATATGTGGCTCAAGGAAAATACAAAACTCGGGATATGTCACAAGTGCAATGTTACAGCTGTAAGGGGTTTGGCCACATGGCTCTTCAATGTCCACGGAAGGTTTGTGGTTATTGCAAGACACCAGGCCATGTCATTAGAGAGTGCCCTACACGTCCTCCACGCAGGATTGGATCAAGTTATATTGCTACTGCCGCTTTAGCCTCTGGTTCTGCTCCGCCATCTGCCTCCACTCGAGCTCCAGCCTCTCATAGTTCTGCTCAAACTCCTTTTACTCCAGAGATGGTTCAACAAATGGTTGTCTCTGCTCTGTCTGCCCTAGGTATCTCAGGTAATTCACACTCTGTTCGTTCTTCTTGGTTATTAGACTCAGGTGCTTCTAACCATATGACTCGTGATCCTAAATTGCTTAGTAACCTTAGACCATATACTGGACCTCTCAAAATCCGCACTGCTGATGGTAACACACTTCCTATCTCTGTTGTGGGTGATATATCACCAGATTTGCCTAATGTTTTAGTCTCTCCAAATTTATCCACTAACCTCCTATCGGTTGGGCAACTTATTGATAACAATTGCACTGTCTCTTTTTCTGCTTCTGGTTGTCATGTGCAGGATCAGGTGTCCGGGAGGACGATCATGAGGGGGCCTAAGGAGGGGCGTCTCTTTCCTATTTCACCGAAGCCTGTTTCGTCTTTTCCTATTTTCTGTAATTCTGCTACTTTAGATATTATTTCTTGGCATAAGAAATTGGGACATCCCAATTCTACTGTGTTAAAACATTTGTTAAATTCTGGTTTACTTGGTAATAAGAATAATGCTTCGGTTTCGTCTGTCTCACTTGATTGTGCTTCATGTAAACTTGCTAAAAGTAAAATTTTACCATTCCCATCTCAAGGTTTTCATGCTTCGCATATTTTCGATATTGTTCACAGTGATGTGTGGGGTATTGCACCTGTGGTGTCTCATGGTCATTATAAATATTTTGTTACGTTTATCGATGATTTCAGTCGATTCACATGGGTGTATTTTCTTCGATCGAAAAGTGAGGTTTTTTCCGTCTTTCAAGCTTTCCTTGCTTTTATTGACAATCAATTTTCCTCCTCCATCAAAGTT
Source organism: Fraxinus americana (assembly GCA_035079005.1). NCBI lineage: Eukaryota > Viridiplantae > Streptophyta > Magnoliopsida > Lamiales > Oleaceae > Fraxinus > Fraxinus americana. The sequence continues at coordinate 34,159,567 of CM068709.1, read as the reverse complement.
TTACGATCTGATTCTGGAGGTGAATATATGTCAACTGCATTTCAATCTTTTTTACAGTCCAAAGGTATAATTTCTCAACGATCTTGTCCTTCTACTCCTCAACAAAACGGGGTAGCGGAACGGAAAAATCGTCACCTTCTTGATATGGTTCGAGCTCTTCTGATTGATTCTTCTGTTCCATCTCGTTTTTGGTGTGAAGCATTATCTACCGCTGTGCATCTCATCAATCGGTTACCTTCTCCCACCCTTGATAATGTTTCTCCTTTTTATAAACTCTTTGGTCATCAACCCACTTACTCTCATCTACGTCCTTTTGGCTGTGTGTGCTTTGTTCATTTACAATCTCATGAAAGGACTAAACTCACTCCTCAATCCGTCAAATGTGCATTTTTAGGCTATGGTGGCACCCAGAAGGGATATATCTGTTATGACCCTACATCACAACGCATCCGACTTTCTCGTAATGTCATTTTCTTTGAAAAACAACTCCTTTTCAATTCAGAGGTTGTGGGGTCTCCCATGTTTTCTATCTTATCTGATTTTCCCACAGAATTCTCGCGGTATAAGCCGGGGCATGTTTACACTCGCAGGGATGTTGTACCAACCACTAGCTCCGAACTTCCTTCTCAGACGTCTCCTCTCCCACGCCCCCCTGATCCTCCACCTATGACACCAGATCCTTCACCGGATGCTTTGCCACTTCCTCTTCGTCGTCCTTCTCGTGTTTCTCGTCCACCCGATAGGTATGGTTTTTCCTCTCATAGTTCTATGTCTGCTACCCTTGCATCCGTTTCTATTCCTTCTTCCTATAAACAGGCTATGGAGCAAGAGTGTTGGCAACGGGCAATGAAAGCAGAACTTGAGGCTCTTGAGGCCAACCACACTTGGGATGTTGTGCCCTGTCCGCCGACTGTGAAACCAATTGGGAGTAAATGGGTATATTCTATCAAGCTTCGCTCTGATGGTTCCCTTGAGCGCTATAAGGCTCGACTGGTTGCTTTGGGTAATCGCCAAGAGTATGGAATCGACTATGATGAGACCTTTGCTCCGGTTGCTAAAATGACTACTGTCCGTCTTTTGTTGTCTCTTGCTGCTTCTCAGACATGGTCTTTACATCAAATGGATGTGAAGAACGCGTTCCTACACGGAGACCTTAAAGAAGATATATATATGAAACTTCCATCTGGTATGCCTCTTTCCTCGACAGATTCTGTTTGTAAACTAAAACGCTCTTTGTATGGTCTTAAGCAGGCTCCTAGAGCATGGTTTGACAAGTTCCGCCGCACTCTTTTGGATTTTTCATTTACTCAGAGTCAGTATGACGCATCCTTATTTCTCCACAAGAGTCCAGATGGGATCGTTTGTCTGTTGGTATACGTTGATGATATTATTATCTCTGGATCTGATCACATCCTTATTCAGAGACTTCAGAAACATCTTCACTCAGTTTTTCATATGAAGGATCTAGGTTATCTCACTTATTTCCTTGGATTGGAAGTCCACACGACACCGCATGGTATCTTCTTGAATCAACATAAGTATATTCAAGATTTGATTGGATTGGCTAATTTATCTGACGCCTCATCCATTGATACTCCATTGGAGCTTAATGTCAAATATCGTAAAGATGAGGGAGACATTCTTCCGGACCCCACTCTATATCGGAAGTTGGTAGGGAGTCTTATCTATCTCACTATCACACGTCCTGATATCTCATTCGCTGTTCATACTGTCAGCAAATTTATGGACACTCCGCGCCATCTACATTTGGGGGTTGTTCGTCGTATTATTCGGTACCTTATTGGGACTCCTCATCGTGGTCTGTTTTTCCCTTGCGGGACATCTCTCGAGCTCACCGCTTATAGTGATGCTGATTGGGCTGGGTGCCCTGATTCACGCCGATCTACGACTGGGTGGTGTGTCTTTCTGGGTGATGCTCTCATTTCGTGGAAATGTAAGAAGCAGGATTGTGTTTCTAAGTCCTCCACTGAGGCGGAATATCGTGCTATGTCAGCTGTCTGTTCTGAGATTGTATGGTTGCGGGGACTACTTGCGGAGCTTGGTGTTTCTCAGTCCCAACCAACACGACTTCATGGTGACAATACAAGCGCTATTCAGATTGCGGCTAATCCAGTATTTCATGAACGGATCAAACATATTGAAGTGGACTGTCACTACATTCGGGATGCCTATGATTCCCAAGTCATTGCCCTTCCCCATGTTACCACTGCTCATCGCACACAGATATCTTCACCAAATCTTTGACTCGCCATCGTCATAACTTCCTTGTCAGCAAATTAATGCTTGTGGACTCACCAGCATCAATTTGAGGGGGGGTATCAACGGCTATTCACATATTTAGTTTCTATTTATAGGTCTCACAATATCAGGGATATTATTCCTAAAATCTTTCCTAAATCTTTCCTTGTATAAACCCTGTAATATTCTATAAATTGAATGTAATACATACTGAGAAGATATTCAAACAAAACTTGACATGAGGATGATTTCCTTATTTACGCTGTGTCTACACCTGTGTTACCAGTATCTTCTTGTCCTTCTATTCGACATGTTTACACTCGTCGTGTGCAGCAATCTTTGATGGCACCTGCTACTAACCATGGCTTACCGCCCCTACCTGCTGCTTCGCCTCCAGATTCGTCACCCTCTTCTGATCCTAGTCTCGATCTTCCCATTGCCCTCCGAAAAGGTAAACGGTTACCATCTTCCAAGTCCTTCATTGCTTCCTTAGAGCAGGCGTACCGAGATCTATTCCTGAGGCTTTGTCTCACAGTGGCTGGCGAGAGGCTATGCAAGAAGAAATGTTGGCACTGGATCATAATCACACTTGGGATTTGGTTCCTTTACCCCTCAATAAACAAGCAATCGGGTGTAAACAGATGTTTACAGTCAAGATGAATCCTGATGGATCTGTTGCTCGTTTGTGGGCTCGTTTGGTTGCTAAGGGGTATGCTTAAACTCATGGTGTGGATTACTCTGAAACTTTCTCTCCTGCTGCTAAACTAGCTTCCATTCGGTTATTCATTTCTTTTGCGGCTACCTATCATTGGCTGCTTCATCAGCTAGATGTTAAAAATGCGTTTCTCCATGGTGATTTGCTCGAAGAGGTATACATGGAGCAACCACCAGGGTTTGTTGCTCAGGGGGAGTCAGGGAAGGTATGTAAACTGCAAAAGTCATTGTGTGGTCTGAAGCAATCACCCTGTGCCTGGTTTGGGAGATTTAGTGAGGCTGTGACTGAATTTGGCTTGTAAAGAAGTGCATATGATCACTCCGTCTTCTTTAAACATCTACAGTTGGGTGTATTTTGTTAGTGGTATATGTTGATGATATTGTAATTACTGGTAGTGATAGCAGTGGCATAAGTATGTTGAAGGCTCTCCTAGGCACAAGGTTTCATACAAAGGAGTTAGGTCCTTTGAAATATTTCTTAGTGATAGAGATCTCTCGAAGCGGTAAAGGAATTTTTCTATCTCAAAGAAAATATGTTCTAGACTTACTGGATGAAACGGGTTTAGCTGAAGCAAAACCTAGTGATACCCCTATCATACCAAATGTGAAACTTGGAGCAGATGGAGATATTTTTGTTGATGCGGATAAGTACAGGAGGATAGTGGGAAAGTTGAACTATATCTTAATTACTCGTCCAGATATTGCCTTTCCAGTAAGTGTTATTAGTCAGTTTATGTCATCTCCTAGGACTTCATATTGGGATGCTGGAACTCATATATTAAAATATCTTAAAGGAGCACGGGGATGTAGGATTCTCTACAGAGACCATGGTCACTGTAGAGTTGAGGGTTTCTCAGATGCTGATTGAGCAGGTTCTCCTGTAGATAGGCGCACTACTAGAGGCTATTGTGTTTTCGTTAGAGGTAATTTAGTCTCTTGGAAAAGTAAGAAACAAAGTGTTGTAGTTCGATCAAGTGCAGAATCTGAATATCGGGCTATGGCACATGTGACTTGTGAACTTATGTGGCTACATCACTTACTTGAGGAGATTGGCATTGTTAAGTCTCACCCTATGAACTTGTGGTATGGTAATCAAGCAGCTATTCACATTGCCACTAATCCGGTATTTCATGAAAGAAAAAAGCACATCGAGGCAGACTGTCATTTTGTTCGAGAGAAGCTACAACAAGGATTGATTTTGACTAAGCATGTCAAGACAGGGGATCAATTAGCTGATATGTTCACTAAAGCCTTAGCTGAGAATCGAGTAAACTATATTTGTAACATGCTGGGCATGATTGATATCTATACTCCAGCTTGATGGAGAGTGTTATGAGTTGTCTTTACATATACAATACGTGTATATATGTTTGGTAATTATTCTCCTTATTAGAGAGAATTATTTCCTAATGTCAAATATCCTTTTTTTGTATATAACCCGTTTATGAATCAATATATGAAATAAGTTATTCTCCCAAATCAATTAACACTTCTCACATCCTTATGTCAGGTATTGGAGGCTGTGGGTCCTGTTGTATTTTTATCTACCGATACAAGGAAGCTAAGAAGTGAGGGTTTTCTGAGTCCTTTTCATCCTCGATATCCTGACATACTTACCAACTCCGCACATCCAATGGTAAATTGTTTTCTTGTTTTTTGTTGATAAATCTAACCTAATAATTAATGACCTGAGATAAACTATTTCTCTGTGAAGGAATTTATGTCAGTCATTTGCCCCTCTTCCTTTAATATTTTAGATTTTCTTTCTTTTGCGTCATTTGCAGAGAGCTCAAGACTTGGCAAATGTTACTTGCTATAGAGAATGGGTGTTATTTGGGTATCTTGTGTGTCCTGATGAGCTTCTTAGGGTCACGAGCATTGACATTGTTTGGTACATTGCAAGCCATTCTTTTTTTTTTTTTTTCCCATAATGATTTGAGTTGTAGATTTTTTTTTTAGAAGATATTTTGACTGTTATTTTACATTTGTGCATAATATGAATTTCGAATATGTGGAGCTGCAATATATCGGTTTACCTATTTAGGAAAATAAGATAGATGAAGATGCATAATTTGGGCCTTGGGGGGGGGGGGGGGGGGTGGTTTGAATAATCGTTTTCTAGTTTCTATATTTATTTCTGCCTTCTTGTCTATTTATCTATTTATCACTAAGTGAATTCCATTTTTCTTTCTTGGAATGCCTTTCAGGTTGCGCTGAAGGAAAAACTAGTTCTTACATTATTTAGGGATGAGGCGAGCTAATGGAAAATGTTGTTCTTACATAATTTAGGGATGAGGTGAGTTATGTATGTTAGTGATTCTAATGAGACTTGTATTTCTTCTTGTATATTCATTTTATTGCAGAAAAATAAGTAGTGAATTTAATGATTGTCCAAAAAATATACTCTCAGAAATCTGCTGAATTTTTTTGGTACCCACTGTCTATATTTCAAAAGATTGTCCAAGGATCTAAACAGGCATGGTGAGATGAAGTTGTTCAACATGAATGACAAGAAGCTAATCCTTATGTTTAATAAGGGCTGAATTCTCAAAAATGTTTTTAAAGAAAAATAATTTAAACTTCCAAATAGGATTCTCAAAGTCCTCAGCTCTTCTGTAATATATTGTATTCGAATGACTAACCAGTTACCGTCAATTCTGGTACCTTGCCAATGCTGATTACATTTTTCCCTGCATAGTCCTTTCTTCAAAAATTATTAAATGCAGAACCCACTCCAAGAAGGAACCCTGTAGCATTGAATAAATAACTTGTGTTACACCTTGCACATATACCGAATCAGCCGGCAGCAGGGCTAAGAGAGGATGATAACATGCTTTAATGTATACTGAAGCCAAGATTTTTTGACAGTAACCAAAAGACCTGGTACTGAGGTTCTAATTCAAGTGAAGTCATGAAGTTCTTGGAAGAACCACAACGGCACAAACTTGACACTTGTAAAGCTGTGGGCTCTCATAAACCAATATACAGAAAAGATTAAAACACTATGATAGCAATTCTTGCCCATTAATATATTATGATTTCAATTTTCCACTATATCTAATAGAATAAATGTAGTAAAGATGCTGAGTGAGTATAAGATGAATAACCAGTGAACAGTGTGGCGGGTACGTTGATGTGCTACTATATCTTTTCCTCTTCTTAATGTGAGCTAATAGATAATGGTCTCATGTTAAATGTGCAGTATATATTATTGCATGAGGTTTATCAATTGTATGTATTACCACGGATATTGGAATCAAAGAAGATGGCGAAGTATGGACGGACAAAGCAAAAGGAAGCAGATCTGGAGTATAGCATTGCAAAGCAGGTGGAGAGAATGATAAGGTATTAGCAGATTGGATACTTAATGAAGATTTCATTTTAGGTATTTACTGTGTATTGCATACATCATCTAATTAGGGAACCCTTATTAATGCAATAGGAATACATAGGACAAGAAAAAATAAAATGTCGACCATTATATAATTATCGAAAACTAGGAAACATATTCAGCACGCAATTATAAATATTTCAGGAAATTATGACTTACCGAAAAGATGAGGCATTAGCAACTCTCATGAAAATATATAGGGACCGAGTCACTGTGATGTGGCCATCTTTGCGCCTCTTTAGAGTACCAAAATGGGTGTTCATTCTCTCAAAGAAAGATGTATATTAGAAGATTCTTAAAATGTCACTTGGTGGGTAGTTGAATCATGCAATGGGGTCTTCAAAAATGATTGCAGCTTTGGAAATAGGAGAGAGACCTAAGTATCTCAGGAGCAGAAGTTGCACTATCAGCATTCTCTGGCATTTACTGCGGCTATGGGTTGCAGCAACCAGTTTTTCTAATGAAAGACGGCACTACATCCGTCAGAGATGGCTGTTCTGAAATTATAAAGATGGGGAAGAGTTGTGCGATATCCTTTTGATTCCATTTTTCACCATTTCATGACATTGACCATGTCTATATTGGTTTTGTTTCAATGGATCTAAATGACATGGAGGTCGTTTTGTGGTTGTAAATAAAGTTGTTTGTTTCAGAATCTTGGCTCCACAAGGCTGGGTGTTCTTACTTTCAGGTCTCATTTGTTTCTACTTATTTATTTTATTTCCTCACACTGCTAATATACTACTCTCATTGAGTATTTCTGTTTTGGACATCTCTGCCCTTTTCTTCTTGATATTTGTAGGACTGTAATCAGTTTTGCTAATGTGTATATTTGATAACTGCAGTGAAGTTCACGAGCAATCGTTATTTTCATGTGATGCCATACACCGTGAAAGGAGAATTTTACTGAAGCAAGAGATTGGAAGGATGGTGCTCTTCTTCACTGATCAGCCGAGTTTATTAGCTCCAAATATTCAGGTATATTGTGTGTGTACATAGCTGCACATGTTATCTGAATCTGATTGAGAAAAAATGATGTGTGTTCATAATGATGTCATAAGGGTAAGGATATTAGAAACCTATATAAAATTTGAACATCTGGTTCTGGATCACTATCGTTCTGGTGAATGGGAACCACAGGGTTCACAGGACAAAGTTCCTCCATTTCCTTTTCCTTAAAGGATTGGGGTTTTTCCGTGATGAAGATATATGATCAGGCAGGAGTGGAGTTAGGGGGGACATTTTTATTTTTATTTTTTAATACTGGGCTGATACGTAGAAGGAAAAAAATTTCCTTAATTTTTTTTTTAACTAATAAAATGAAGTGGGTTTTAGCCCAAACCTGTCCCCCTCCCTCTGCCCCTCTGATGAGGATTCATTGTTACATATGAACTGCAGTTAATTTTGTTCATGATGGTGGACACCCATCATTAGTTTAAACAGCTACTGGTTAACCAACTAGATATTAATTCTCATCTCTCATGCCTAACCATTTTAATTAGCATAGGCTATCAGACTCGAAAAATTCATGCCTTCATGTATCTTAGTGCCAGCATTTTCATGCTCACTGTTCCTCATGTAGCCAACTCCAATTTTATTGGAAACGTAACTTTGTTTGTGGTTTCTTCCGAAAAAATAACTCATGGTCTTATCTCACTCCAGTTGGACCGTACTTAACTATTCATACCTTTAAAGTTCTGTTCTATCTAGTTAATATCATGTTATATCTTTTATATGTTTCCATTTGTCTCTCTCTTTCAGTATTCATACCCAGAAAGTTCAGCAGTTCAACTAATTTCATATTAGAGAGTAGACAATGCATATTGATCTACTAGTACTATTTGACATTAGTGAAAATGTGATGTTTTCCAAGTTTGGATGATTACACATTGGGAGCATGGGATGCTTTCACTAATTCATTATTGAAGTTAGATGTCAATAGTTGAAATATCTGGGTTCGTCCTCTATGGCAATATGCTGAATCCATTTTGATGCTTTCCAGGTTAAATGTATTCTGCGAATGAGTGAGAATTTAGAACAGAGAGAAGTGCAAGGCATGGGGTTCCCGTCCCTTGTTAGATACTGATATATGCTAGAGTGACAAAATTCAATTAAGGTTGATCTACCAGCATGGTTTGCTTATGATTATATAGGCAGATAACTTTAATCCTCTTTGGTGAATCTGCAGATGGTATTTTCGGCCTTGGCCTTAGTGCAGAGTGAGGTATTGTGGTATTTCCAGCACATTGGAATAGCATCATCAAAATCAAAAGCAGCCCGAGTTGTTCCAGTTGAAATTGTAAGAAAATTATATTTTTATGTGGGTTAGTGGAATACAATTTTGTGGGATGTATTATATGTATTAGGTATAGAGCATTTCACATCAAAATAAATCCTTTTTGATGTTTGATTCATGGAGGCAGGACCCAAATGATCCAACAATTGGGTTCTTATTGGATGGAATGGACTGTCTTTGTTGTCTGGTGAGAAAATATATTGCAGGTCAGATACTCTTACTAAAGCGCTATAAGAAAAATCTGTTTCTGTTGATTTACTCTTCATGCAAACTTCTCTTTTGTCTTATTCTTTTTATTAATACCACCAGTTACGTTTTATTTCCTGCATTGTTCATGGACAGGTGCACTAATAGTGAATTGTTAATTCATTATACTAATACATGTAATATATGAATGAACTAATTGTATAATTGATGGCAAATTGCAATGAAGTTTCTGCAGGGGGTGCATGGTATACAGTTCAGTATTAGTCCCCAGAAAGGATGTTGTGAACATAATATGTTTCTCGACAAACTGACCATATGTTGAACTGTGTTATTTATTTTTCTGTTCGTGTGGTATGCTAATTAGCAAATGCTATCCTTTCCTCCTCAGCCATTAGAAGCTATGCTTTATCATACCTATCGTCATGTGCTGGTAGAATCCGTTTTCTGCTGGGTACACCGGGAATGGTAGCTCTTGACCTGGATGAAACCTTGAAAGGGATTTTCCAGAGGATTGTTCAGCATCTAGAACATATACCGAAGCCTTAGGGTGAAAATATTTCTGTCATCACATGTGATTTATCTGTAAGAATTTATCTGATGGTCACTTGTTTTAGTTTCTTTTTTAATACATTGTTACTCTGATTTACCCAGTCATGTTAAATGCAATATGATGTGGAATGTTCTTTGAATCAAGGTAACTAGATAGAAGCTTAGCTTGTGTTTTACACTGCTAATGATGTGTCAAGTTAAATGAATTAGGTTGTCTAGTATGTTATAATATCTCCTTTATATTATATCACAATAAAGTGAAACTTCATCATATGTCATTTTTTGATATAATTAATTCATAGATAAAGCAACATGAAGTTATCACGTGTAGTCAAAACATTTTGATGTTCACTATGTTTTTGTTGTTTTTTGTTGCTTCTTGGCAAACTCGGCCTTTTCTTGAAATAAAATTTGGATCTTGACATAGTAGCAATACACAATACTGTAAGAGAAACTTGTTGGAGCCTCATGATATAATATGCAAATTTCCACATTGTGCCTGTAGTTGTATTCTTCTATTTTCATTAGCCCCATTAGTATACCTTCAAGTTGATTTTCAAATTTTGAAGGTTTCTCTTTTCTATGGTCTGCATGTTGGAGATACTTAGTGTATTGTGCTGTCGATTTTTATATCTCGCAAGTGTACGGATAGTAACAAGTAATATAGTGGACTAATAAATCCGAATATCGTTCCCACGAGGATTACTATCTAACAATTGGTTAAATTATTCCTAACTTTAATTTGATCGAAAAAATAGTAAAGTTTTGTGATTGGGATCTAAATTATTCTAACTAAAACTAAATTATCTAATGTACGCAATTTGTCGAATTTCGTTTTTAAAAGTATGAATATGGATGCTAAGACTTACAATTTTACCTATGGATCTTCTTTAATTCGCCAATCAAGATTTATTACTATTGTAGTGTTCGGTCGAATTCTTCTAAAGTATTCAATTTAGCTATCTCGAGTTCTCATTGAGTCTATTTCATTAATTTAGTTCCATATCTCTATGTAAATCAATCTTAGTTAAACGAAATATTAATTCTAAGAATTTATCTAATAACCGCAATAATTAGTATATATATCTCTTCTCGTTATACTAAATTACCAAATTTTACCATGTGGTCTAAATCTAAAATTCACATCTTGATTCGTAATAGATGCACAAAATCGTTGAATAATTGGCCAAAGAATTCAAAGTATAAAATTAATGAATAAAATCAACACATGCATTTAATGAACTAGAATCTTGAATAAAAAAAATAAATGTTCACACATAGATTACATTGTTCGTCCTAACTATGAATTTAGGTACTCATAATAATGAAAGAAAAACAAAAAGTATAGAGTTCATAACCAGGTTTTGAAATCTTGATCATGGAAAGAATTGGATCTTGCACCAAGAATCTTCTTCAACTTTAAAAATCTTCAAACCCTAGCTTTTACTCCTTGATCTTGATGATTATGTGTTATTCTCCCTCCAAATTATGTGGAACTTTTTCGAAAAGGTCAAAAACTTGTATTTATACTATTTTCCACGTTTGTGTCCAATGTAGGGTTTTTATGGACTTCAAAACGGGCCAAAAATGCACCCAGGCGCCGCTGCCAAAACAGAACCTCATTTAGTATTTTTATCATTACTTTTTCTCTCGATATCCGATTAAGGCGATTCAAATTGAGTTGTAAAGATCATTCAAAGAGCTACAACTTTACCAGAAGTTACTATTTTCCAATTCGAATGTTTAATCGGTTAAAAATGGGTCTCAATCTCCGCCTGGAAATCTTGACATCCTTGTGCGGTTGAAAATTAATTTGTGAAAATATTTTGAACATATTTAACTCCTTTTGACTTCTAATTACTTCCAATTGACCCCTAGCATTTTCGAATCTTTATCGTGAGTTTTGACACAACTTTCTATTCTTAAGGGCCATCGAATGTCTGGGAAAGAAGAATGAATCTGAGTATTTACACTTTAGTTCCCAATCTTTGGATCTTACCCATTTTTCGTTATTTTTCGCTTCTTTATTTCAATTCCACCTCCATTCATTGAGTTTCACTTAATAACATATTATATAATTAATTAGGTTATAATTCCATTAAAAGAATTACAAAATGTCAATATTTTAGAGCTCGAATAAGTGTATAAAATACACTTATCATATTATCAACTTTAATGGACCTTCCTACCTTCCGCTAAATGTATAAAATGTCATGTTATTTTTGTTGTGTTTTGTTCTTGATGTATTCTCTTCACCCCCCCGCCTCCCATTTTTCTTATTTTGCTGATTTTCTGCTGTTGGGTGTTTATTGTCATATTTTCCAACAGTGAATCATGTTTTTTAACATTCAGGAGTTACGGAAGGATTGGTTATCAGTTTTGATGATCGTTACTTCTTCTCGGTCATCTATTAACATTAGACATTTGGAAAAGGCCACAGTATCTACTGGAAAAGAAGGCTTACTATCAGAAGGAAATGCTGCTTATAACTGGTCCAGGTGTTCTTTCTTACTGCAACGGGGCTTAATTTTATTGTTCTGTTATTCTGGCATGACATTACGCATAACCTCTTTATTGACTTTGTTTTCCATGTTTATTATGGATACTCAATTGTCTCTGTAAACTGGTGCTTGTTCTTCATCTCAAGATCAAGATGGATCCAATGCTTGGTATACTCGCAAAATGTTGTTTGTGAAATTCCAGTTTGAACCTTGTCCATTATTAATTTATTATCTGATTCTGTGTACCTGTCATCTTCACTTCGTTAACGAACATGTTATTGATTGTTTAGTGTGTGTTTGGTAGGGATTTTGGGGGAAGAATTGATTTTTGAATAGTGATATGATGGGAAATGTGTGGTTGAAAAAGAAGAAAAAGTTATTGATGTGATGGAAAGTATTATTTTATTGAAGAATGTGTGGTTGAAAATGAGAATTGATTTGAGAATTGATTTTGAAAATCACAACCAAACAGGCTCTTAACATGTTTCAAATAGCATCCATCCTCAGTACTGTGGAGCTGACATTTTGAATCATGGGATTGATCTCCCAAAGTTTGGCATTTTACAGAAATTTGTTGGCTAACTGCCAAATTGGAAGAAACCATAGAGAAGCTTTAATTTATGCCTTAACTTCTTCAGGGATGTATTTACTGACAGTCATGCATTACCAATCTTAGTGCATGTTTGGAAGGTGATTATAATTTAATGACTTCTGGACAAACCTAATTTTTTTCTACATATTTTGTCGGACCCACAACTGCTACTACTTACTATCCACACATTCCTTAGGACCACAGCTTATAATCACTTTCAAAACATGCACTTAATCATCTTTGCATTGTATAACGCATTACTTAGTGAAAATCTTGATTGATGTGTTGCTTGATAGTTGTGTCACTGTTCTCTTTGCTGTCTCAGCAAGTTTCTGAAGATTTGGGGTTCCAAAAGTTATTCTACTCTCAAATGGCTAGACTTTATTCATCAGTATAGCTAATGAGTATTGTGTTGAGGCAGATGTGTAGATGAACTTGAAACTCAGATGTCAAAATATGGGAGTCTGAAGAAACTTTACTTCTATCACCAGCATCTTACTACTGTAAGTTATGGCGACATAAATCTTCAGTTATCACATATGTTCTTTGACCATTAATTTGAAAGGGTAATATAGGTTTTTCGTAACACCATGTTTGGGCTCGAAGGTCGTCCCCAACATTGTTGTGCATGGCTTGGTGTTGCTAGCAGTTTTCCCGAATGTGCTTCCTCAATTGTTCCAGAAGAGGTAATTGAACATTGATTAAAACCATCACTCAGATGCTCATACCTTGGCCTGTAAGCCTCAGTTACGTGCAATTAATACTGTGATATGTAAACCATGTATTGAATTCCCACATAACTGAATTTTTTCATGGGAAGCATTTCGTATTCTAACGCTCAACAAAACCTAAACAATAGGATGAAAATGGAAGGGAAAGAGAACATTCTAAGAGTACTTTCTGTTTGTGCAGGATATATTTTATTACATAAAATTTGATACTCACGATTGTTTCGCTCGCAACAGACTTTCTTCTCGATTCTGTCATCCCTAAATCAGAAACAAATGCTCCCATTTACTTTTCAGACTCCCAATCATTGTACAGGTGTCCATTGAAAAACCTTCATCTTCTTGCCTTTTTGTGTGAAGTCCAACACCTTTTCCTCAACCTGTAAGCCACAATAAGCTTTCATTTTCATTAGATTCTGGGTCACAAACTCACCTGCAGTCTACTCCAAGAACGTGAAAAATTTCTTCGATCATAGCTCAGTGAATGCTATATATTGTTGAGTGCTGATTCTGTAATTATTGGACATTTTCAGCATTTTTCCTGCAATAATAACATGGTCTATTGGCCTATGGAATGACTGCAACTTCTTTATGACACAGTTGACTAAAATTGGTCACGATGCAGTTCTATATGTTGAATCCCTTGTTGAATCCATCATGGGAGGACTGGAAGGTTTAATTAATATTCTTGATTCAGAAGGAGGATTTGGCTCTCTGGAGATGCAGGTTCTTATTCTTCTCATTCTATTGAGATTAGGATCTAGTCAAGTCTGTTGTATTCTATTTAGACTAATTTTATGAAATTTCAGCTTCTCCCTGAGCAAGCAGCAAATCTCATGAATTTGACATCTAGAGTATCAACATCCCCGAAAGTGGCATATGGGTTTCAATTACCGGGCTATGAGAGCAATCCTGAAAATGATAATTCTATCAAAATGTAAGTTATTCTCAACTAATTATACAATTTGATTTTACATCATGAAAAAATACTCGAGATTCAAGTTTCTCAATGTATGAACACTAGTCTGGTTGTCTAATTTGACGACAGGTTAGAAGCTGCAATGCAGAGGTTGACAAATCTTTGCTCAATTGTGAACGACATGGAACCTATCTGCGTTCTGAACCATGTTTTTGTACTGAGGGAGGTAAATGACTATCTCTCCACATCACTTATGGAATATAGACATGGGGATTAGATCCACTGATAAAGAGTTAAAAATAAAAAATTATATTTTAAAAAAACTTATGAACAGTGGATTTAATCGCATGGGAACATATTTCTTATTTTCATGTAAAGGTTGATCTTAGTCTATCTTGCACATGGCAAACGTTCACAAGGCTATCTTGACCAGTGATAGCTAGTGGAAAACTATAGATATTCCACTAAACTCTTGTTTACTATGATGTAGTACATGAGGAACTGCATCCTTGGAAACTTCAAGAGGAGGTTGCTTACTGTTCTGAAAACTGATAATGATCTTCAACGCCCTTCTGTGCTAGAATCTCTTATTCGCAGACATACTGCTATTGTCCACCTAGCTGAGCAACATATCAGCATGGACCTGACCCAGGGTATTTGGGAAATTTTACTTGCCTCTACCTTCTGTGGGCCAGTGTCTTCTTTACACTTGTTTGAGAAACCAGCAGATCGGCACACTGGATCAGCTACTGAAGCCGTGTGCAACTGGTATGTTGAAAACATTATCAAGGATGTCTCTGGTGCCGGTATCCTCTTTGCACCATTGCACAGATGCTTTAAAAGCACTAGACCCGTTGGCGGGTATTTTGCCTGGTCAGTCACTGACCTTAGGGAATTGAAAGCCTTTGTTCGCATCTTTGGTACCTATGGAGTTGACAAGTTGGACAGAATGATGAAAGAGCACACAGCTGCACTCCTCAATTGCATCGACACCTCATTGCGGGCAAATCGTGAGAATTTGGAGGCAGTTGCTGGAAGCATGCTTTTTGCTGACAGAATAGAAAATATTAAGCAAATTGTTGATATGGACACAATGGTTGGGTTCTGTATTCAGGCAGGACGGGCAATTGCTTTTGATTCCCTTTTAGCAGAAGCTGCTGGTTCTGTGCTTGAAGATGGTGCACCTTTAGTCCATTCATTGCTAGCAGTTGTGGCTAAACATTTACCTAATAAAATACCTGAGAAGAAAGAGATTCGGAGGATGAGAAGAGTGGCAAACAGTGTTAATGTAGTTGGAGACCATGAATCTGAGTGGGTTCGATCAATATTGGAAGAAGTGGGGGGTGCAAGTGACGGTTCATGGAACTTGTTGCCATATTTATTTGCGACATTTATGACATCTAATATCTGGAACGCTACTGCCTTCAATGTTGAGACTGGAGGATTCAGCAACAATGTTCACTGCTTGGCAAGGTACGAATACTTGAGTTTTAGTCTGAGAAATAAAAAAATGATTAGATACATCAGGTGATCAATTTTCCTCTCCGTTCACTTCTCTTTGCTATTGAAGTTGCCGCATGCGGTCATATTTGAATATTTATGGTTACATCTAACTAAACAATTAATTGTTTATCTTGATTATGTTGAAATATGTGATGAAGCTTTCCATGCTACATATAAATAAAGTCTTTTTTTACAGTCTACCTCAAACAGGAATATCATCTTCTCTAGTTATTTTACTGACCTACCATTATTATTTCATTTTATATTCTGGAAAAGGCAGACAACGTGTTTACAATAATCATCGTAATTCTTTTCAAGTCGTAAGTGTTGGTCTATGATTCATGTGGTTTTTAGTCCTTGGGTAGTTAATCTATCAGATATTGTCATTGTAATGATATGCTGACAATGGAAATATGCTCTAATATGTTGCTCCTCTGGCTGGTTGGTTACTGTGTTCGACAATGGATTTTCTTTTGTCAGGTGCATTTGTTCAGTGATTGCAGGTAGTGGATTCGTCAGACTTGAAAGAGAGTATCAACAGAAACACTCTCTCGAATGGCCATGTCACCGAAGCCTTTGATCCTGAGAGAGAGAATAGTTTTTCAGCAGAAGCTAGCGTAAAGTCCACAATGCAGCTCTTCATCAAGTTCTCTGCCGGGATTATTTTGGAATCTTGGAATGAAAGCAATAGGTAAGACAATGATATTTTCTTGTAAGCTTATGGTATCTTAGTAACATGCTATATTAATTGGCCAATACATTTTCTGGTAAGATGATAATTCTCCTTTATTTCCCTGGTGCATCTTATTTCAACTGCCGAATATATAGAGTAACAGTATTAATTGGTTGAAACTTTTATCAACCGATTCAGAATGATTTCCATACTTGTCCATTTGCATGAAATGACATTTGGAAAATTGATAACATTTTGTTTCTGTCGTGCAATACTTTTTCTAAATGTTTTTAGTTTTATTCATTTGCACAGGTCTAATTTGGTTGCAAAGCTGGTCTTCCTCGATCAATTATGTGAGCTCTCTCCCTACCTACCGAGAAGCTTACTGGAATCTCGTGTACCTTATGCCATCCTTCGTGCAGTATACAGTCAGTACTATTTGAATTCTTCAACTCCACTGGCATTATCTAATTCATCCCCCCGATACTCTCCTACCATGTCACTGGCACATGCTTCTCCCGCATCGAAGCAGCCTTATGGAGATTCTACTCCACAGTCGAGTGTAAATGATTTGGGTTATTTTAAGGCTTCATCAACTCATGGTCAAGATCAGTATGATACTGAAAATGGTAGCACAAGGAGTACAGACATCAAACATCGCAATGCTAGGCGATCTGGGCCCTTAGATTATAGCTTGAGTCACAAGACAAAATTTATCGAAGGCTCAACATCAAGCAGCACGGGACCTAGTCCGTTGCCTAGATTTGCAGTTTCAAGGTCAGGTCCTACATCATTCAAATGAGATATTAGAAAAAACGTAGTTGAGTAAATTTTGTATATAATTTTCATCATCAAGAAACAATGTTATTAAATTTTGGCAATATTTATGTCCAGTTTTGTTCATTCATAAATTGTCCCTAACGACCAATGTATATCTTAAGTTACTCTATTTGGAAAGCCCTTTGTAATCATCAGTTATGTAAGTGGGATAATTAGTTTAACAAATTTAGTTTACCAAAGAAAATTCGTCATCAAATAAATGAATAAAATATAAAATTAATAATAATCGAAAATTATGTCGCAAACAAAATAAAAATAATTTATAAGTCAGTAGTATTGTAAGGAAAGAAGAGGAAAAAATTATGTCTCTTAATTGTCAATATCTCTTAAAACATAAAAAATATTAAAAAAATATATTTTTTTTAAGTTACAACAACAGCATTGTCGTGATGTTCATAACAGACGTGCGAAAGTGATTACCATTGATATATAATTGATAATTTCATCTGAATCATCAATATATATTGATTTTAATTAAAGTTATGTCTAGAAATTATGTATATATGTTCGGCAATAAAATAATAGCAAAATGCCCCAAGTACACGGGAATTATTGCCAGGGGCCTTACAAGATGCGGACCCCACATGTAATTTGAAAAAAAAAAAAAAACTGTGCAGGGCCCACCTATGTGTGGCCTGTAAGTTGCCTGTGAAAATTCCACCTATACTTCAAGCACTGTTCTAAATAATATATTCGTGTCAAGTATAAAATATTCAACACAATAACAACAAAATCCAAGCTCGCAGTCTCCCAATTTTCACAGCATCATTAATGTCTCTTGAATTAGTTTTATAATGTGGAGTCCGGTAACACTCACCGACTTGTCTTCGTATTTTTGAAGCTTGAAATCTTCGCTAAATAAACAACATTTTCACTACAACCCCTTAAATTTTGAAAAACAAAATCTAAGAGTAACCTCCATAATTACTGAAGAAAAAATAAATCAAATGAGTCACATAAGCCCAGACACGGAAACTGGCATTTCCTAGGAAGTTCTGAAGAAGTCCAAATTTATATCGAGTAGCCATTAATATCAGGTGGGGATAATAACAACACTTTTACAAGTATAGATACAAAGGAAAAACCAAATGAAAGACTAAAATTACACTTACAAGAAGCACAAGTACATTCTCCACGGATCAGTTCAATTCAAAAACATACACACACACACACTCCCTCCATCCAACTGTTAATTCCACTTTCATTTAATGGATGTCCCAAAATTAAAGTCTACTTTGATAAGTACGATATTTGCTATTCTCTAACTGTATGATATCCTTGACTAAATATCAGAAGACATGATCTGCACATAATGCATAAAAATCTCAATTCCCAAAAAGCAACCGTATTTTTTGAAGTGAATGGAGTAATAAAGGCACGCACTTAACTCCAAAGAAACGTTTGTGTACTATCCAGCTTGACATTTTTCAGGTAAATTAAGTACTTGAGTCATAATCCATGAGGCTATAATCTAATATTTGATTACTATTGCTTCAGGTAACAAACCAAGTGGTCTAAAGAGAAATAAATCTTTATTGAGGCATGTGGCATGTGAATTCTGATGTTTCTCGTGCACTTCTCCACTTGATTTAATTTGTGTCGCAATGGTAGTTGCAATATTTATATATAAATATATATAGAAGAATAACAAAGACGAATTAATAAGAAATAGAAAGCTTCTCCACTTCTCTCGCACTCGAAAAACAAAGCATTTTATTAGAAAATGAAATACAGCATTAAAGTAACAACAAAGCTTCTCCACTTCTCACTTTTCTTAGTAACAACAGACACAATAACTAGTATTGTAGCTCCTTTTATTAGAAAAGCCTGTGCTTACCCCGTCGAAACATAAGCCTGTGCATGATTGTTGAGCGGATTAGGGAAATCCATAACCTACAATTTAGCACTGCATATAAAGTGATTGGAAGCAAAGCAAGACCAGCAACAATTTTTGGCAATGTCCCGTCCTTTTCTTCCTTGTAGACCAAAAAGAAGGTTGCACTAAATGTTAAGACCATGCAAACGATTGAAGCAAAGAGCGTAATTAGTCCAACCATCAACTTTGCCGGTAATGTAAATAGAAAATCATCTTCTTCATAGCGTGAAGTTAAGATAGACAAGAACATCATTATAGAAGCTGTCGAGCTAAACATTGCCACTGCATTAGATATAGCAAAAACTGTGAACCACCTATTGTTCAAGAAAAATGGAGCACCTGTTTCTTCCTTATTCCCACCTGGTACAGTAAAGGCTGCAGCAAACGCAACTGTGGCAATTAAGGTTGCCACAACCATGCAAGAAGTTGCAGTGTCCTTCATCCAATCCTCACCGGCTTCCCGTAGCTTCTCATGTTCCTTCATAAACAACTCCCTAGGTGTTTTGTCCTCATCGTTTTTCTTTTGAACATGAGAAGGCAGTAGAAGCTTCTCCACCTCCTATAAAGATTACTCAAATTAATGTATATTGCACAATCATCCAAAATTTAACTCTAATACGGGGAATTAATTTTTGTATTACGTCGAATAGTTGATTGGAGACTTCTATGAACGTGGATATATATATATACACACACACACACACACACACACACACACACACACACACACACACACACACATATATTCAAGATAAATAAGAAATGATACAATTCACCATCATGTTATAAAGTGTTTCTCTTCTCTTTGAGGGGGAAAAGGAAAGGGAATTTGGTAGTCATATTAATTTCTCACCTTAAACCATAATAGCTCTCTCTGTATTTGAAGAGCTGCTCCAGATACACTATTGAGCCTGCTTGCAGGTGCTAATTTCGCAGCCAAGTGCAAAATGTTGTTATTGGAATGATCTGTCCAGATCAACAATGAATCTTTAACAGCTCCTGTATTGTAGATGAGACTAAAGACTTTCTCTTGTCGATTAATAACAGCAACATGAAATATGGAGTAATTATCTTTTGAGTCGATTAGCCATATAAGATCAGGATATGCGTGAATAAGCAGAGTCAAAAACTCGACATTCCCAATTTTTGCAGCATCGTTGAGTATAGGAGTCCCGTGAAATAGTTTTAAAATTTCCTTGTCCTCTAAAGTCAGAATGTGTCTGCAGAGCTCCTCTACCAA
Source organism: Fraxinus americana (assembly GCA_035079005.1). NCBI lineage: Eukaryota > Viridiplantae > Streptophyta > Magnoliopsida > Lamiales > Oleaceae > Fraxinus > Fraxinus americana. The sequence continues at coordinate 34,139,279 of CM068709.1, read as the reverse complement.
CTGACCGGCTTTTCTCCGCTTTTGAATTGAACCATATATCTTTTTGAAACCTACAAATCTTTGCTAAATTATTTATAAAATTCACGTTAACTACAGAGGTAACAATTCGAAAAAAGAAAATCTAAGAAAAAAGTGAAATAAATCTATATATTGATCATTCACACATAAAGCCTAGACTTTAAATTAGTGGGGAAAAATTTATAAATAAGGTGTTTAGTTTACACTAATTCAAAAATCATGTTTATAGTTTGAAAATTCAAAAATCAGGTTTTTTTTTCCTACTAATATAATATAATAAACCTACCCCACATGCACCACCCCTACCGCTCCGTGGATTATTCCGGTGACCATTCCGACCACCACTCTTCTCCGGCGACTATTCCGGCTACCATTCCCGCGACCACTCTTCTCCGATTCAGGCGACTATTTCGACAACCATTCCGACGACTATTCCGACAATCATTCCAGTCACAAATTTATAATTTAATTAGTCACATATTATTTTTCAGTCACAAATAATAATTTTTGTACGTCACAGATTATTTTATGGTCACAGTTCAAAAATTTTATAGGTCACAATTAATTCATTGGTCACAGATTTCAAAATTAGTTGGTCACATATCAAAATTTATAGGTCACACGGTCACAGATTTCTAAATTAGTTGGTCACATATTTTTTACGGTCACAGATTATATAATTTTTAGGTGACAGATAAAAAAATGGTTAATGGTTAATTTCATTGGTCACAGATTATTTTTCAGTCACATATTGTCAAATTTTTAAGTCACAGTAACCAAGTACTTGGTCACAGATAACCAAATACTTGGTCACATACCACTGGCACCCCGTCGCCGCCATTATCACCATCGCCACCAACATCACCACCAACAAACCTACCACCACCGCCCGTTTCCTATCTAAATCCACCGCACTACCACCATACCCAACCCACAACCTCACCAACAAAACCACCGCCGAGCCACACACCCATTTCACTGTAATTTCCTTGTCCACCCAACTGTAATTTCCAAGTCGCCACATCCACCAGCGACGCTGCAGCGACTCAAAGTGGCCGCGTCGCCACGCGACGTTCGCTACGTTTCAAGAATGCTTTTAGCAACGCGTCGAACATGAGGGGAAGGGGAAGGGGGAGAGGAAGAAAAAAATAGGGGAGGGGCAGAGAGGAAAAGGAAGGGGAAAGGGGAAGGAGAAGGAGAATGGAGGGAGGCGGCGGTGAGGTGAGAAAGGTGAGAGAAATGAATATTTAGGGTTTGAATTATTTAGGGGTGGATATATAATATTTAATACTTGATTTAATTATTAATTCAATAACTGATTTTTGATTAAATAAATTTCATACCTGATTTTTGCACTCTAATCTTTAAATACCTGAATTTTTATAATTTCCCAAATTAGTATTTGCTAGGAGTTACTTTGAAAATATAGAATAATCTATATTCTGATAATTTTGTGATTGTACAATGACCTTAATTAATCATCAGCAGACAATAAAACAAAACAAAACAAAACAGAAACACAAAACACTGCATAAAAAGTTCAATTAATATTTCCAAGCGGACGGAGTAATACACGTGCATGCGCATCCAAACTGTGTAGATACATATATGTCTACTATCAACTAGAAATTTTCAGGTAAATTAAGCTCGATTTTTTAATTAATTTATTGTTAGTTGAAAGTTAATAATGAAATAAAATGATCTTACAGGGAACGTTAGGGACGATTCTAACGAGATTTTCACATATCCATTCTTGACTTGTACCATAATCCGAAAAAGGTTTTTTTGCTAACTTGTGTAGAGCAAGTCCTCTCACGTCGTCTGGAGAAGAAGTAACTATACTTCTATCTTCTGTCAACATTTTTAATGCGATATCTGCACATAGGAAAATTGCAATATTGCAAACGTAATTTTCATTGTCATCTTGAAGTCATAGTTACCGTACGTACCATACATTTCAGTGTTGATAGTTGCAGCAAGAATGCACATGCGCTCCTCAGCCTTGAAATCTCGAACAGGTGTAATATCGTAAAGATATTCAACCATTTTTTTGTTTCTCATCATAGCTGCCGCTTCAATTGGGCTCGTGCAGCATCTGCATCGAATTGTTGGCAGATTATTATTTTTTCCGTACATGACCTTGGCAATTTCTACATCCCCCGATGCAGCTGCAAGCCAGAAAGCTGTATCTCCAAGATTGTTCATAAATTCCAGGTCTCCTTTGTCCAAGTATTCGACTAGCATCCGGACAATCGCAGGTTGCTTGGCGAGAGCAGCTATGTGGAGAGGCGTATCTCCTCTTTCTGTTATCAAAAGACGAGCTGCACTTTTGTCCAATCTCAGAACAGGTTCAGCAGCTTTCCGATCTCCTCCTAAAGCAGCTTTATATAATATTAGACGACGCTTCAGAGCTTCCCTTTCTCCCCCTGATGATGTTATGTTATCAGATATGTGTTAAACCAAATCCACTCACATAATCAAATATTAATATTTACATTGCAGTTTGTTAAAAATCCATCTCATTACTGTTGTAATTTGTTCAAATCATGACAACGAGGGTTGATTTTTGGATACTTTCTGAGTATGGAAATATTGGACGAAATAAAATTGAAAAAGATGAATAACATAGGCACACCACTTCGTCGCTGGATAAAGTATACCCTTACCCTATATTTGATCAACTCTACAACTTGTAAAATAAAAGAAAATCAGAAACTTACATTGTTGAGCATTCGCATTGGAAATTGGATTTTCCACTCTGACTTCAACTTCGCTATGCATGCTTGGCAGCTCAACGGCTGGTGCCTCGACAACATCTGATGTTGGGGCTGTAGAAAATTAATTACACGAACCTTTTTAGAACAACAATTAAAATGTAACCCATGTTTGGTATATATTTAAGATTTTTAGTATATTTTGATAAAAATTGATGAAATATATGATTAAAAAGTTGTTGATCCCATAAAATGTTTAAAATTAATTGTTGACTTTGATTTAGATTAAAATCTTACTTTTAATTTCTATCAAACAGAGGCTTATCGATTGAACGAGACTCAGTTTTAAAATTAAGGATTAAGCAATTGTACCCCTTGTTTAAGATGTGAACGTGTTATAATAATTGAATTAAATATGTAAGATGTGAAAGATGATGTGAGATTTCGCTAGTGTAAATTTGATAAGTCAGGGTGCAAATACAGATATACATGTAGCAAGATCTAAAATAAAATTGACCGTCGTTAATTGATGCTGCGTATTTGGACAATCACTCTCTAGATATAACAATCAAATTCATTGTTCAATAATAACAAGCAATTTTCGAAACTCTCTAATTTTAATGCAAAACTATATCTCAACAAAATAAGTATAAATCGAATTTTTTATAAAGTGCACAAGATTATTTCTGTATAATTTCCAAGAAAATGAGTTGAATATTTAGCCCACAAAAATTAACTTACGATAATAATTCGAAACTAATAAAATAAAATAAATGTAGGCTATATTATTCTCTTTAAATCACCCAATAACGGTCTCTAACCATTTTATTTTATTAGATATAACTGCCTCTTAACAGTTTTTATTTTACTGACAAGTTTATAATAGAAATAGGGATTTTGCTAGTGTCACTCCACATGCGCCCCGGACTGCCGTTTGGCAAAATCCTAGAAATAGATCTGGAAATAATTAAAATAATAAAATATTTATTTTAGTCAAAGAAACCCAAGTCAAATAATAGACTTGTAGAGTATGGTTTGAACTGTGTAATCTAAATCCCACATAAATTTCACATTTTACCACTCAACCAATTATCTCAATATAATTATTTCTTTCAAATTAAATATACGATATATATTTAACAGCGGCTTGTTTATAAACACGAATATCAAAGGGTAGGCACGAACCTGTACGAGGCAACTCCAGCCGATCAACCCTTGCATGTTCTGGTTCTCGTTTTGGATTTGGTTCATTGCCTTTTGAACTCACTGCTTTATCCCTCATTCGTCTTCTTTTACCCGATGGCCTAGAAATTTACCAAGAAAACTAATGTTCTACTGTTAATTGGTATCAGTTTGTGTTAGTTTCTACATATAAGGTACATTTGATAACATTTCAACATTATACAAGTAACTGTTGATCAGCTATACTTCAGTACTTAGTCATATATAGAAATGTGAATGCTGATTATTCTGTGCAGTCTCCGGTGATACTGCACCTTCTGTCATGCAGTTTGTAATGCAGGCTATACAACCAGCATAACACACGTTGCATGGAAAGCGTTACCTTGAGACTGAGCGAAGGTAGTGAATTTATAGCTGAAGTCCTAAATTATTATTCTTTTTTATTTTATTTTTTTAATTTGGGGGAAATTGCAGTATTTGTCTTCATTCTGTTGCCTTATTAGCAAATGAGTCTCTAATATATTTTCTCGACATTTTAAAAACTCTCAAATTACAAAATGGAGCTGAAATCCTTATTTTCAAATAGGGTCGGTCCTGAGAATTTTGAGATCCAATGCGACCAATTATATATGCGGCATTAAAGCATATATTTTTTTCAGGAGTAACAATACTTGCGAAAGGGGAGAGAATACGTCACATGAGCAAGTTGAGACCATTCATCAACGGTTGAAAAAGAACCTTCGATTTGTAAAAACTAAAACCTAGTTAATTAAACAATTTATCTCAATTATTCATTTCAATCAGAACACGCCATTTAGTCAAAGTTTTCTCAGTTTTACGTACAGTTCTCACTGGGACAACTTAAAAGATTTGAGTTCTACAAGATATAATCTATTACGAAATCAAATAAAGAAGAACACCAGATATAACGTGGTAAACCCTAAGAGAAACATACACAGACCCAATGACATGAGTAAAATAATCCAAGAATAAAAAATACAACAGTTTCGATTTAGTAATTTCGCAAAATTAACTAAAACAATTAAAAGCAAATTACTGCCTGTAGCAACTAGTCGGTCTTGATTGGCGGCTTACCTGAAGTCAGTCCTAACTGACTGGCTTATCTGTTTGAACTAAAACCAATTGTACATGTTTTTCACATGTTTTGATATTTAAAAATATTATAACTTAAGTAAGTCAATAAATAAATAAATAATGAGTAATTTTTTTTAAAATCAACGACATTGATCCCTATACCAATTGCCTTCTCGACTTAGCTGATTACAAGATCAAAATCATAGTAGGAAGCCTATTTCAACTATATTTAAAGTATGTCTTTAGCACAGTAGTTTCACTAGCAAATTACTTTCTGAATAAGTAAGATTTGCTAGTAAAAAGTAGCTTTCTTTAGCAAAATAAGTAAGTTAAAAGCTAAACCAAACATGCTTTAAACTATAGCGAAGTAAAAAAAAATAATTCAAGAAAAAGAATATATTTTCAAGAATCAAGAACAGAGAATCAAGGGCAAGAATTCAAAAAATGAAAAGAAAAATCAAGAATTCGATTAAAAATTTTACAGATGAAAGTTGACCTTAGAAACATTCTCCACTATGACTTCCGTCTTCAAGATCCGGGACATGAACAGCCAAACAATCCTTGAGCTCAAATGAAGACAAAGAAAACTGCTTAGAAACCATAGCCAAACATTCCCTTGGGCACTCAATTATCCTCAGCATACTCTGGTGGCGACAGTGGTCTCCTCTTTCCTGGAATTCATCTGATTCCCTAGCATTTTCTTTTTAGGCTTTGGTGCTGGTTGTAAATAGATGTGGGCTGAATTTTTCTATGAGGCCCCCAAAAAATTGGCCGACATATTGAGGTTGCCTCATGCAGTCATATTTGAATATTTATGGTCACATCTAACTAAACAGTTAGTTAATTTTTTACCTTGATTATGTTGAAATACGTGATGAAGCTTTCCAAACTACATATAAATAAAGTCTCGTTTTACAGTCTAGTTATTTTACTGACCTACCATTATTATTTCATTTTATATATTCTGGAAAATCACACAACGTGTTTACTATAATCATCTTAGTTCTTTTCAAGTCACAAGTAGTGGTCTATAAATAAAATTTTGTACGTCACTACGAGGAAGCATTGTCAGTGATAATCGTGACAAATGTGTGCAAGTAATTTTCAATGATATCTTGTTTATAATTTCATTTGAATCATCAATATATATTAATTTTAATCAAAATTATGTGTAGAATATGTATATATGTTCGATAGTAAAATAATACGTAAGTGTTGACTAAGTATAAAATATTAAACACAATAACAGCAACGTTTCCAATTTTCGCAGCATAATAAATGTCTCTTGAATTAGTTTTGGAATGTAGTCTGGTAAAGTCACCGGCTTGTCTTCGTCTATAAAGTGAACTATAAATTAATCTACTTTGCCAGAAGAAATTGTCCAGAAGTAATGCCGATGAATTGGAGAGAAATGATTATCATTCATTTAGTTCAATTCAAAAATATTATTATCATTCATTTGCCGTTCTTTCCCATAATCAACTTTCAACTTGATATTGGTGATACTTCATCCAGCTGGGATATCCCAAAATGAGAGTCTACTTTGGTAAGTAGAATAATCTATGTATTGACTGTATGAAATCAGAAGACAAGTCTGCACATAATGCATAAAATCTCAATTCCCAAAAAGCAACCGTATTTTTTTTTTAAGTGAACAGAGTAATACGTGACTCCAAAACGAAATGAGTTGAAAGGAGCTAGCAGAAACATGTGTACTATCAATATGCTTGACATTTTTCTTTATTGTTTTGCATGGAACACAAGGGATAGTGGCAATGTCGCTAATGAGTCTTTCACATGTCCGTCCTTCATTTCTGTCATTATGTGATAAAAGGCTTTCAGTTGACCACACACCGCCTAATGGCTTTGGGAAACATGTACGCCGTAAAAGCTGAATATTTATAACGTATTTCTCAAGCATGCCATGTGTAGAATGCTAAAAAAGTAAGTGGGTAAAAGGGCGATTTATTGCCTTATATGAATGCCGTAAGTCAAAAAATACCTAATTGATTTAGCAGCGATGGTTGCAAGGGCTGGGTGGTTGAATCATTTGCGTGGGTGTCGTTGAAATGTGAAATGTGAGACTTGTCTGGATGTTTCATGGTCAATTGGATAGTTTTTGTTAACTAGAAACCATGGTGCTACGTAAATTAAAAGGAGGGGACTAAAATGATTCAAAAAGTAGAATAGGAACCTATTTCTTAGTACATGACTAGGTTGAAAGCTGATTTGCAATTTTCCTCGCTCTTTAGTCTTTTGGTCGTGTTTCATCCTCATAATTGCAGCATGACGCATGGGGTTACCAAAGACTCGTGCTTGACAACTATTGCAAGGATCATGCTATATGTACACAATAGTTTACGATTTGATTTATAATTATATCCTTGTAAATTGACAAATTTTGGTACATTAATTTTAAAAATACAATTTTCAATCAATGACTAAATTATTGATATATAGAAAGTGTCAATAAAGATGTACACGTTTGAATGTACAACTAGCTTTATACGTGGAAAAAAATGTTCTTATTATCACTACAAGTCAAGAAAGTTTAGTGCATGTGATCGCTAAAATTCACATGTACTCAATAATTGCTCGTCATCGTCCTAAAAGTCAAAAGTAATTGTCTATTCATTGAAATATTCAAGTAAAGACGATTCTTTTTCTTTTTTAAATGTTACGTACTAACGTTGGGACGTTTGAATGTACAACTAGCTTTATACGTGGAAAAAAATGTTCTTATTATCACTACAAGTCAAGAAAGTTTAGTGCATGTGATCGCTAAAATTCACATGTACTCAATAATTGCTCGTCATCGTCCTAAAAGTCAAAAGTAATTGTCTATTCATTGAAATATTCAAGTAAAGACGATTCTTTTTCTTTTTTAAATGTTAGGTACTAACGTTGCATCCCATAAAAATATGTATTGGGATTTGGAGAGTTTGATTTATAAAAGCTAATCTTGATAAAAAGAATGATACAAACCCTTTTATGTTAGTTATTTATTTTATTTATAACCAATGTTAAACTCGACAAAACCTTTTATGCTACTCAGAAGTTGATCATATTATATGTAAAGGGTGACAAATGGGATTTTATATTCTACAACACGAGAGAATTATACTTGATTACTAATCACAAGAATAAAAGGAATAATTAAAATATTTCAAAATTCAGTAAAAAATGGGTCCGAGATGTATATGTATTATAAAATTCGGATAGGTTAGCCAGTTCAGTGAAAACTCGATACCCGATATCAGTCCAATTTGAGCTGCTCTATTAGACCAGTCAAAGCAATAAAAAAACAAAAAAATACCATAGATTTTAATTTTTGAAAAAAAAACCTCTTAACTGAACCCATTTACCCATTGGGTCATTGTTAATTAAAATTTTCAGATTTTATTTAGCATTTGAATAGTTGCATAACACTCTAGACTTCGTTTTTCACTTTTTTAATTGCTTTTTTCATTGCTAATTTCTTTTTCTACTTCATCTTTAAAACCTTTCATCTTCTTGAGTTTTGGAGCAAAGGTTGAAAAAAAAATTTAAGAATTTATTTAGTGAATAATTTTTATTATTACTAACTTTCATATAATGAAAACAACGTATTATATTTGACATATCATTCAATCACAACTGGAAAACACTAAAATCTTATACATTTTGGTAAATTTACCTTGTATATAATTAATATAAATAATGAAGGACAATAATTTCGAGGCTAATTAGAAATCAAAATACATCTAGAAATCAAATATTCACATGCGTTCACTTTGGGTGGTTGAGAGTTAACTTTATTCTCAGTGATGTACATATAACATAATTTTTAATTGTTTATGCTAATTGGGTCACTATAATTTAATTTTGTAATAATTGGGTCATTGCCTATTAGAGTTGTCTCAATTTAGATCACTTCATTTAATTACGTCACATTGTCTAACACCAGACATTGACATAACCATTAAATACTAATGTCCCTCATACTTGGCCGTAAAACAATAGAATGAAAAGGTTGTACAATCGAAAAACATTAGCCGTCTGGTAGAGCATTTTGCAAAATCTATCTAATTTTGATAGATTTTAGTGGATTTTTTGAATTAAAAAAAAAAAAAATCTAAGCCTAGAATAAGAAAGCTAGGATATAGGCCTAAATTTCTTTCTTTCTTTCTTTTTTCTTTTTTAACAAAATATCAAATTTACTATAGAATTATTTTTGCATAATTACATTTTTGCTTCTCTCCATTCATAGATAGCACTATTGGAAAGGCAAAATATACTTAAATTTCTCAATCTTTACTCATTATAGCATTTATACCCCTAATTTCATGATATTGATCTTATCCTCGAACTTTTCATTAATTAACACATTTTATATTTTTAAAACAGTTTATGTCCAAAAAAATCCGTTAAAATAGCGTATAACAATTTATTTTCCCATTATATTTTAAAAAAATAAAAAAAGTACGAAAAATATTTTTTCTTCATTTAAATCATGAAAATAAAATATTTTGATATAAATCATCATTAAGGACAAGATATACTAATTAATGAAAGATTGAAAATAATAACATGGTATATTGACCTATGGAATGCCTGAGTCTTCTTTATGACACAGTTGACTAAAATTCGTCACGATATGTTGAATCCATCATGGGAGGACTGGAAGGTATAATTAATATTCTTGACTCAGAAGGAGGATTTGGCTCTCTGGAGATGCAGGTTCTTATTCGTTCTAATTCTATTGAGATTAGGATCTAGTCAAGTCTGTTGTATTCTATTTAGACTAATTTTATGAAATTTCAGCTTCTCCCTGAGCAAGCAGCAAATCTCATGAATTTGACATCTAGAGTATCAAAATCCCCGAAAGTGGCATATGGGTTTCAATACCGGGCTATGAGAGCTATCCTGAAAATGATAATTCTATCAAAATGTAAGTTATTCTCAACTAATTATACAATTTGATTTTACATCATGAAAAAAAATACTCGAGATTCAAGTTTCTCAATGTATGAATATTAGTCTGGTTGTCTAATTTGACGACAGGTTAGAAGCTGCAATGCAGAGGTTGACAAATCTTTGCTCAATTGTGAACGACATGGAACCTATCTGCGTTCTGAACCATGTTTTTGTACTGAGGGAGGTAAATGACTGTCATCTCTCCGCATCACTTATGGAATATAGACATGGGGATTAGATCCACTGATAAAGAGTTAAAAATAAAAACATATATTTTTAAAAAACTTATGAACAGTAACATATTTCTTATTTTCATGTAAAGGTTGATCTTAGGCCATCTTTCACGTGGCAAACGTTCACAAGGCTATCTTGACCAGTGATAGCTAGTGGAAAACTATAGATATTCCACTGAACTCTTGTTTACTATGATGTAGTACACTAGTACATGAGGGACTGCATCCTTGGAAACTTCAAGAGGAGGTTGCTTACTGTTCTGAAAACTGATAATGATCTTAAACGCCCTTCTGTGCTAGAATCTCTTATTCGCAGACATACTGCTATTGTCCACCTAGTCGAGAAACATATCAGCAGGGACCTGACCCAGGGTATTTGGGAAATTTTACTTGCAGAGACCTTCTGTGGGCCAGTGTCTTCTTTACACTTGTTTGAGAAACCAGCAGATCAGCACACTGGATCAGCTACTGAAGCCGTGTGCAACTGGTATGTCGAAAACATTATCAAGGATGTCTCTGGTGCCGGTATCCTCTTTGCACCATTGCACAGATGCTTTAAAAGCACTAGACCCGTTGGCGGGTATTTTGGCGGGTCAGTCACTGACCTTTTGTTCGCATCTTTGGTACCTATGGAGTTGACAAGTTGGACAGAATGATGAAAGAGCACACAGCTGCACTCCTCAATTGCATCGACACCTCATTGCGGGCAAATCGTGAGAATTTGGAAGCAGTTGTTGGAAGCATGCATTCTGCTGACAGAATAGAAAATATTAAGCAAATTGTTGATATGTCAGGGAGGACGTGCAATTGCTTTTGATTACCTTTTGTTGAATATGTTTGACATTCTTACTCTCAGTTTTTTTTGTTTTAGTAGGCTAGATATTTTTGTATCTTAAGTCTTAAGTTTAAGTGATCAAATTGATAACTTAAACCTTTGTAAAAGTTATCATAGTTAGATCTTTTTTAATGACGGTTTGTTAGTTTAAGGAGGTGGAAAACATGTCTATGTAATCCTATAAATACCTCAAGTATTGTATGAAAAATATGTTTCAATCTTCTTTCTTAATCTTCCAGAAAAACAGAGCAAAACAGGTTATTTTTCCTTAGGCGAGAAAACAAAGAAAAACAGAACATGACAGTAGCAATCCCGGTAGGCTTTTAGGCATATACGGTGAGTTGAGTGAAAATACGGTAACTAGAGTGCATATACGGTAAGCACTCTGTTTCACCATAAAACAGAGTTTCCTTTGATAAATCCGGTATGTTCCTTGCATATACGGTAAGTCAAGTGTATATCTGGTAGTTTGAGTGTAAATCCGATGAGTTGAACTAAACGGTTAGGAGTGTTAAAACCGGTTGGATTATCTTAAATCCGGTAAGTTCCACTCTTTGATTCAAATATTCTAACATGGTATTAGAGCTGAATTAATCTTAGAAAGGGAATTTGAAGAAGGGAAGAAGAAGAAGAAAAGAAGTACATAAAGAAACCATCAGCAAAAGTTTGACAGAAAAGAAATGGCTTCAACAAGATTTTCAGCACCACTACCATCTACCTTCAATGGAGAAAACTACAACTTTTGGGCTGCAAAAATGAAAGCTTATCTTAAAGCTTATGATCTATGGGAGATCACTGATACTGGAGTTGAACCAGCTCCTTTGAGGGCTAATCCAACAGTGGCTCAAATAAAGCAACACAGTGAAGATGTAGCAAAGAAGTTCAAAGCTCTATCTTGCATTCAGTCGGCCATTTCAGATGCAATATTCACAAGAATCATGACTTGTGAAACTGCAAAAGAAGCCTGGGATGTTCTGAAAGAAGAATATCAAGGTAATGAAAAAACGAGACAAATGCAAGTCCTTAATCTGAGAAGAGAGTTTGAAAATTTAAAGATGAAGGAGACAGAAGTTGTCAAAGATTTTTCAGATAGGATGATGAAGATTGTAAATCAAATCAGACTTCTGGGAGATGATTTGCCAAATAAAAGAGTGGTAGAAAAGGTTTTAATTAGCCTACCTGAAAAGTTTGAATCCAAGATATCTTCATTAGAGGATTCTAGAGATCTGTCAACAATGACCTTGGCTGAATTGGTAAATGCTTTACAGGCAACTGAACATAGAAGGCTAATGAGGCAGGAGGAACAATCAGAAGGTGCCTTATTTGCTAAAGGAAAATTCAAAGCTCAAATGAATTTTGGAGCAAAGAAACCTGAGGTTCAGAAAAGAGATCCTGAAGGCAGCAGCAGGAATCAGAACAAAGAGGATAAGTTTGCACCTTGTCCTCACTGTAAAATAAAGGGCCATTCTCCAAAATTTTGTTGGTATAGGCCTGGAGTTCAATGTAGAGGTTGCAAACAATTTGGTCATATTGAGATGGTGTGCAAAAACAAAAGAAGGAATCAACCACAACAGCAAGCAAAAATGGCAGAAAAACAGGAAGAAAGGCTAAAAGAGCATCTGTTCTGTGCTATTAAGGCTTGTAGCAAAGTTGAAACTTGGTTATTGGATAGTGGCTGCACTCATCATCTGACTGCTGACTCAAGCATCTTTGTGGAACTAAACGAAGCCTACAGATCCAGAGTCAAAGTGGGAAATGGTGAATTTGTAGAAGTAAAAGGCAGTGGAGTGATTGCTGTCCATACTTCAACAGGTATTAAGCACATTCCTGATGTTTTATATGTGCCTGAGATAGATCAAAATCTAATAAGTGTAGGGCAATTATTAGAGAGAACATTCTTTAATGTTTAAAGAAAATGCCTACACTATATTAGATGAAAATGGAAAGGAGTTGATGACAGTTCAAATGAAAGATAGGAGCTTTCCTATAAATTGGAGAAATGTCACTAGACAAGCATGTTTAGCTGAAGAAAGTAAAACTACCTTGTGGCATAAACGATTTGGTCATGCTAATCACACTTCACTTAAGCAAATGTATGATTTTAATCTTGTTGAAAGTATACCTAAAATCATTGATGAAAGCTGTGTCTGTGATGTCTGTCAACTTGGAAAGCAAACCAGACTGCCTTTTCCAAAGAATCAATCAAGAAGGGCTATTTATAAACTTGAGTTGGTACACTCAGATGTATGTGGTCCAATGAAAGTGACTACATTGAATGGCAGCAGATATTTCATCCTCTTCATTGATGACTTAACAAGAATGTGTTGGGTCTACTTCTTGAAAGCAAAATCTGAAGTTGCAAGTGTGTTTCAAACATTCAAGAAAATGGCGGAGAATGAAAGTGGCTGCATGATAAAAACCACCAGAACTGACAATGACACTGAGTACAGCTGCAGGCAGTTTGATGATTTTTGTAGAACTGAAGGTGTCAAGCATCAGTTAACTATTCCCTATTCTCCTCAACAGAATGGAGTCAGTGAGAGGAAAAATAGGACAGTGTTGGAAATGGCTAGGTGCTTGTTGATTGAGAAGAAAGTTCCAAAAGAATTTTGGGCTGAGGCAGTTAACACTGCTGTTTACCTTCTCAACCGTTTGCCATCAAAAGCTTTGGAGAAGAAAACCTCATATGAAGCTTAGCATGATGTCAAACCTGATATCTCACACTTGAAAGTGTTTGGGAGTGTTTGTTACACTCATATTCCTGATGCAAAAAGGGATAAATTGAGTAAAAAGGCTGAGGTTGGAATACTTGTTGGTTATTGCAATAATGCTAAAGGATATAGAGTGTATAATCCTGAAACCAAAAAAGTGACTTCCAACATAGACATCAAGGTGGATGAAAATGCTACTTGGAACTGGGATGCAAGTTCAGTAGTTAAAGAAAAAGTCAATGATAAAATTCCTCAGATCAGAAATGAAGAGAATGATGAGGAAGAATTGGAACCTAATGTCAATGATATTGATTCAGAAACAGAAGAAGATAGGGTGAGAATGAAACCTCTAGCAGACATTTATGCAAGGTGTAATGCTGCTATAGTTGAACCTGTAAGCTTTGATGAAGCTTCCAAATCTTCTGACTAGATGAAAGCAATGGAGGAAGAGATCAATATGATTGAGAAAAATGAAACTTGGGAGCTAGCTGAAAGACCACTGAACAAGAAAGTCATTGGAGTAAAATGGGTGTATAGGACTAAGTTAAATCCAGATGGTTCAGTTAACAAGCTGAAAGCAAGGCTAGTTGTCAAAGGATATGCTCAAAAATTTGGAGTGGATTACACAGATACCTTTGCTCCAGTTGCAAGGTATGAAACAATCAGATTGCTTATGGCAATTACAGTTCAAAATGATTGGAAAATCTATCAGTTAGATGTCAAATCAGCTTTCCTAAATGGCTATCTAAATGAGGAGATTTTCATAGAACAACCTGAAGGTTTTCAAACAGATGAGAATGAGGATAAAGTCTATCTTTTAAAGAAAGCCTTGTATGGACTAAAACAGGCTCCAAGAGCTTGGTATAGTCGAATAGATGATCACCTTGGTTATCTTGGTTTTACAAAGAGTGTAAATGAACAAACTCTCTATGTAAAACAAGTGAAAACAGAAATGGTTATCATATCACTTTATGTTGATGATCTCTTGATCACTGGCAGTAGCAAAAGATCAATTAGAGAAGTGATTGATAAATTGAAGAAAACTTTTGAAATGACTGATTTAGGTGAAATGCATTATTTTCTTGGAATGGAGATTTGTCAAGATCAGCAGGAGATTTTTATCAGTCAAAAGAAGTTTGCAAAGGATGTACTAAGGCGATTTAACATGGAAAATTGCAAACCTGTTAGCACTCCATTAGTTCAAAATGAAAAGTTGTTGAAAGAAGATGGAGCCAAGCAGGTTGATGCAAAGATTTACAGAAGTTTGACTGGTTGTTTATTGTATTTAACAGCCACCAGACCTGACATTACTTATGCTGTAAATCTATTGTCAAGATTCAGACAAGAGCCTAGTGAATTGCATTTTCAAGCTGCAAAAAGAGTCTTGAGATATGTTAAAGGAACTGATGAAATGGGAATTTGGTTCAAAAAGTCAGAATTATGTAAACTAACTGGCTACACTGATAGTGACTGGGCTGGGAGTTTTGAAGACATGAAGAGTACTTCTGGCTACATATTTTATGTTGGTTCTAGTATCATATGCTGGAATTTAATAAAGCAGAAAACCGTGGCACAATCTACGTCTGAAGCTGAGTACATAGCTGCTTCAGAAGCCAAAAATCAAGCAATTTAGCTGAGAAAGATTTTAGAAGATTTGAAGTTCAAACAAGAAGAAGCCACAGTTATCTATTGTGATAATCAATCCACAGTCGCAATGGTAAAGAATCCAGTCTTCCATGGTAGAACCAAACATATCAAGATCAAATACCATTCAATCAGAGAAGCTCAAGAACAAAATGAGATAAAGCTGGTGCATTGCAAAACTGATGATCAACTAGCTGATATTCTGACAAAATCTTTAGGTGAAATGAAATTTGAAACATTGAGATATAATCTTGGTGTTTCCAGTAAAAATGTCAAGGAGGAATGTTGAATATGTTTGACATTCTTACTCTCAGTTTTTTGTTTTAGTAGGCTAGATATTTTTGTATCTTAAGTCTTAAGTTTAAGTGATCAAATTGATAACTTAAACCTTTGTAAAAGTTATCATAGTTAGATCTTTTTTTAATGACGGTTTGTTAGTTTAAGGAGGTGGAAAACATGTCTATGTAATCCTATAAATACCTCAAGTATTGTATGAAAAATATGCTTCAATCTTCTTTCTTAATCTTCCAGAAAAACAGAGCAAAACAGGTTATTTTTCCTTAGGCGAGAAAACAAGGAAAAACAGAACATGACAGTAGCAATCCCGGTAGGCTTTTAGGCATATACGGTGAGTTGAGTGAAAATACGGTAACTAGAGTGCATATACGGTAAGCACTCTGTTTCACCATAAAACAGAGTTTCCTTTGATAAATCCGGTATGTTCCTTGCATATACGGTAAGTCAAGTGTATATCCGGTAGTTTGAGTGTAAATCCGGTGAGTTGAACTAAACGGTTAGGAGTGTTAAAACCGGTTAGATTATCTTAAATCCGGTAAGTTTCACTCTTTGATTCAAATATTCCAACACCTTTTAGCAAAAGCTGCTGGTTCTGTGCTTGAAGATGCACTGGTGCACCTTTAGTCCATTCATTACTAGCAGTTGTGGCTAAACATTTACCTAATAAAATACCTGAGAAGAAAGAGATTCGGAGGATGAGAAGAGTGGCAAACAGTGTTAATGTAGTTGGAGACCATGATTCTAAGTGGGTTCGATCAATATTGGAAGAAGTGGGGGGTGCAAGTGACGGTTCATGGAACTTGTTGCCATATTTATTTGCGACATTTATGACATCTACCATCTGGAACACTACTGCCTTCAATGTTGACACTGGAGGATTCAGCAACAATGTTCACTGCTTGGCAAGGTACGAATACTTGAGTTTTAGTCTGAGAAATAAAAAAAATGATCAGATACATCAGGTGATCTTTGCTCTCCGTTCACTGCTCTTTGCTATTGAAGTTGCCTCATGCAGTCATATTTGAATATTTATGGTTACATCTAACTAAACAGTTAATTGTTTATCTTGATTATGTTGAAATCTGTGATTAAGCTTTCCATACTACATGTAAATGGAGTCTTTTTTTACAGTCTCACTCAAACAGGAATATCTTCTCTAGTTATTTTACTGAACTACCATTATTATTTCATTTTATATGTTCTGGAAAAGGCAGACAAGGTGTTTAAAATAATCGTCCTTGGGTAGTTAATCTACCAGATATTGTCAGTGTAATGATATGCTGACAATGGAAATATGCTCTAATATTTTGCTCCGCTGGCTGGTTGGTTACTGTGTTCGATAATGAATTTTCAGTGATTGCAGGTAGTGGATTCGTCAGACTTGAAAGAGAGTATCAACAGAAACACACACTCTCGAATGGCCATGTCACCGAAACCTTTGATCCTGAGAGAGAGAATAGTTTTTCAGCAGAAGCTAGCGTAATGCGTAAAGTCCACAATGCAGCTCTTCATCAAGTTCTCTGCCGGGATTTTTTTGGAATCTTGGAATGAAAGCAATAGGTAAGACAATGATATTTGCTTGTAAGCTTATGGTATATTGGTAAAATGCTATATTAATTGGCAAATACATTTTCTGGTTAAGATGATAATTCTCCTTTATTTTCCTGGTGCATCTTATTTCAACTGCCGAATATATTGAGTAACAGTATTAATTGGTTGAAACTTTTATCAACCGATTCAGAATGATTTCCATACTTGTCCATTTGCATGAAATGACATTTGAAAAATTGATAACATTTTGTTTCTGTCGTGCGATACTTTTTCTAAATGTTTTTTGTTTTCTTCATTTGCACAGGTCTAATTTGGTTGCAAAGCTGATCTTCCTCGATCAATTATGTGAGCTCTTTCCCTACCTACCGAGAATCTTACTGGAATCTCATGTACCTTATGCCATCCTTCGTGCAGTATACAGTCAGTACTATTTGAATTCTTCGACTCCACTGGCATTATCTAATTCATCCCCCCGATACTCTCCTGCCATGTCACTAGTACATGCTTCTCCTGCATCGAAGCAGCCTTATGGAGATTCTACTCCACAGTCGAGTGTAAATGATTTGGGTTATTTTAAGGCTTCATCCACTCGTGGTCAAGATCAGTATGATACTGAAAATGGTAGCACAAGGAGTACAGACATCAAACATCGCAATGCTAGGCGATCTGGGCCCTTAGATTATAGCTCGAGTCACAAGACAAAATTTGTCGCAGGCTCAACATGCAAGCAGCACGGGACCTAGTCCGTTGCCTAGATTTGCAGTTTCAAGGTCAGGTCCTATATCATTCAAATAACATATTCGAGTAAATTTTGTATATAATTTTCATCATCAAGAAACAATGTTATTAAATTTTGGCAATATTTATGTCCAGTTTTGTTCATTCATAAATTGTCCCTAACGACCAATGTAAATCTTGAGTTGCTCTATTTGGAAACCCCTCTGTAATCATCAGTTATGTAAGTTGGATGATTAGTTTAACAAATTTAGTTTACCAAGAAAATTCGTCATCAAATAAATGAATAAAATATAAAATTAATAATAATCGAAAATAATGTCGCAAAAAAAATAAAAATAATTTATAAGTCAGTAGTATTGTAAGGAAAGAAGAAAAAAAATTATTTTTCTTAATTGTCAATATCTCTTAAAACATAAAAACTATTGAAAAATAAATTTTTAAAAGTTGAGCATTGTTGGGATAATCATGACAAATGTGTGAAAGTGATTACCATTGATATATTAATTGATAATTTCATCTGAATCATCAATATATATTGATTTTAATTAAAGTTATGTCTAGAAATTATGTATATATGTTCGACAATAAAATAATATATTCGCGTCGAGTAAGTATAAAATATTCAACACAATAACAACAAAATCCAAGCGCGCAGTCTCCCAATTTTCGCAGCATCATGAATGTCTCTTGAATTAGTTTTATAATGTGGAGTCTGGTAATGCTCACCGACATTTGAACTATGTATCATTTTGAAACCAGAATTCTTCGCTAAATTAACGACATTTGCATTACAACCCCTTAAATTTTGAAAAACAAAATCTAAGAGTAACCTACATAATTGCTGAAGAAAAAATAAATCAAATGTGTCACATAAGCCCAGACATGGAAACTGGCATTTCCTAGGAAGTTCTGAAGAAACTCCAAAGAAACATTTGTGTACTATCCAGCTTGACATTTTTCAGGTAAATTAAGTACTTGAATTTATCATCATCCATGAGGCCATAATCTAATATTTGATTACTATTGCTTCAGGTAACAAACCAAGTGGTCTAATTTGTGGAAAAGAGAAATAAATCTTTATTGAGGCATGTGAATTCTGATGTTTCTCGTGGACTTCTCCACTTGATTTAATTTGTGCCGTAATGATAGTTGCAATATTTATATATAAATATATACAGAAGAATAACAAGACTGATTACTAAGAAATAGAAAGCTTCTCCACTTCTCTCGCACTCGAAAAACTAAGCCTTTTATTAGAAAATACAATAACGACAAAGTAACAACTAACAACAAAGCTTCTCCACTTTCTTAGTAACAACAACAGACACAATAACTAGTATTGTAGCTCCTTTTATTAGAAAAGCCTGTGCTTACCCGGTCGAAACATATACCTTAATGCCCAGATTGTTGAGTGGATTAGGGAAATCCATAACCTACTATTTAGCATTGCATATAAAGTGATTGGAAGCAAAGCAAGACCAGCAACAATTTTTGGCAATGTCCCTTCCTTTTCTTCCTTGTAGACCAAAAAGAAGGTTGCACTAAATGTTAAGACCATGCAAACGATTGAAGCAAAGAGCGTAATTAGTCCAACCATCAACTTTGCCGGTAATGTAAATAGAAAATCATCTTCTCCATAGCGTGAAGTTAAGATAGACAAGAACATCATTATGGAAGTTGTCGAGCTAAACATTGCCACTGCATCAGATATAGCAAAAACTGTGAACCACCTATTGTTCAAGAAAATTGGAGCGCCTGTTTCTTCCTGATTTCCACCTGGTACGGTAAAGGCTGCAGCAAACGCAACCGTGGCAATTAAGGTTGCCACAACCATGCAAGAAGTTGCTGTGTCCTTCAACCAATCCTCACCGGCTTCCCGTAGCTTCTTGTGCTCCTCCGTAAACAACTCCCTAGGCGTTTTGCCCTTTTTGTTTTTCATCTGAACAAAAGAAGGATGTACAATCTTCTCCACCTCCTATAAAGGTTACTCAAATTAATGTATATTGCACAATCATCCAAAATTAAACTTTAACATGGGGAATTAATTTTTGTATTACGTAGAATAGTGGATTGGAGACTTCTATGAACGTAGATATATATTCAAGATAAATAAGAAATGATACAATTCACCGTCATGTTATAAAGTGTTTCTCTTCTCTTTGAGGGGAAAAGGAAAGGGGAATTGGTAGTCATGTTAATTTCTCACCTTAAACCACTGTAGCTCTCTCTGCATTTGAAGAGCTGCTCCAGACACACTATTGAGCCTGCTTGGTGGTGCTAATTTCGCAGCCAAGTGCAAAATGTTGTTATTGGAATAATCGCTGAAGGACAACAATGCATCTGTAACAGCTCCTGTGTTGTAGATGAGACTAAAGACTTTCTCTTGTCGGTTAATAACAGCAACATGAAATATGGAGTAATTATCTCTGCCGTTGACTATCCATATAAGTTCAGGATATGAGTGAATAAGCTGAGTCAAAAACTCAACATTCCCAATTTTCGCAGCATCAGCGAGTATAGGAGTATACATAAATAAATTTAAAATTTCGTCTTCCTCTAAAGTCAGAATCTGTTCGCAAAGCTCCTTTACCAACTGACCGGCTTGTCTCCGCTTTTGAATTGAACCATATATCCTTTTGAAACCTACAAATCTTCGTTAAATTATTTCTAAAATTCACGTTAATTACATAGCTAAAAAAAAAAAATTTGAGGAAAAAGTGAAATAAATCTATATATTGATCATTCACACATAAATCACGGACTTTAAACTAGTATTTGCTAGGAGTTACTTTGAAAAAATAGAATAATCTATATTCTAATAATTTTGTGACCTTAATTAATCATCAGAAGACAAAAAAAAAAAAAAACAAATCAAAACAGAAATACAAAACACTGTGCATAAAAAAGTTCAATTAATATTTCCAAGTGGACCAACTAGAAATTCAGGTCGATTTTTTAATTAATTTATTGTTAGTTGAAAGTTAATAATGAAATAAAATGATCTTACAGGGAACATAAGGGACGAGATTTTCACATATCCATTCTTGACTTGTACCATAGTATGAAAAAGGTTTTTGTGCTAACACGTGTAGAGCAAGTCCTCTCTTGAAGACGTCTGGAGAAGAAGTAACTATACTTCCATCTGCTTTAAATATCTTTAATGCGATATCTGCACATAGGAAAATCAATATTGCGAACGTAATTTTCATTGTCATCTTGAAGTCATAGTTACCGTACGTACCATACATTTCCCTGTCGATAGTTGCAACAAGAATTTCCATGAGCTCCCGGGCCTCGAAATCTCGAAGAGGTGTAATTTTGTAAAGATATTCAACCATTTTTTTGTTTCCCAGCGAAGCTGCCACTTCGATTGGGCTCATGCTGGATTCGCCTCGAATTGTTGGTAGAGTATTATTTTTTTCGTACATGACCTTGGCAATTTCAACAACCCCTGATGCAGCTGCATACCAGAAAGCTGTATTTCCATCTTTGTTCTTAATTTCCAGGTCTCCTTGGTTCAAGTATTTGACTAGCATGTGGACAATCGCAGTTTGCTTGGCGAGAGCAGCTATGTGAAGAGGCGTATCTCCTCTTTTTGTTATCAAAAGACAAGCTGCACTTTTGTCCGATCTCAGAACACGTTCAGCAGCGTTCAAATCTCCTCTTAAAGCAGCTTTAAATAATATTAAACAACGATCTTCCTTTTCTCCCCCTGATGCTGTTATCAGATATGTGTTGAAAGTGGAAGATGCTCCACATATTAAACCAAATCCACTCACATAATCAAATATTAATATTTACTTTACATTGCAGTTTGTTAAAAATCCATCTCATTACTGCTGTAATTTGTTCAAATCATAACAACGAGGGTTGGTAAGGATGATTTTTGGTAGGGAAAATCGTGAAAAATTGGACGAAATAAAATTGCGTAGAACCAAAATGAAACCTCTCCCTCCCTCATCACTTGGCTTTGATGTCATATATATAGTCCCAACTGGAAAATTTTATAATTTGTTTTTCTTTAATGTGCTTCGGACGTGGCTGTCTACATAAATAACATAGGCTCACCACTTCGTCGTCGGATAAAGTATACACTTACCCTATATTTGATCAACTCTAGAACTTGTAAAATAAAAGAAAATCAGAAACTTACATTGTTCAGCATTCGCATTGGAAATTGGATTTTCAACTTTGACTTCAACTTCGCTATGCATGCTTGGTAGCTCAACGGCTGGTGCCTCGACAACATCTGATGTTGAGGCTGTAGAAAATTAATTACACGAACCTTTTTAGAACAACCATTAAAATTTAGCCCTTATTTGCTAGGGATTAAAATCAGATTTTTAGAAGATTTTGATAAAAGTTGATGAAATGTGTGGTTAAAAAGTTGTGAATCCCATAAAATGTGTAGTTAAAATTAGTTGTTGACTTTGATTTAGATTGAAATCTGAATTTTAAAATAATAAAATATTTATTTTAGTCAAAGAAACCTAAGTCAAATAATAGACTGGTGGAGTATGGTTTGAACTGTGTAATCTAAATCCCACATAAATTTCAAATTTTACCACTCAACCAATAATCCCAATTTAATTATTTATTTCAAATTAAATTAAATATACTATATATATATTTAACAACGACTTGTTTATAAACACGAATATCAAAAGGTAGGCACAAACCTGTACGAGACAACTCCGGCCGATTGACCCTTGCCTGTTCTATTTCTAATTCTGGATCCGAATCATAACTTCTCGAACTCATTGCTTTATCCGTCTTTCGTCTTCTTCTACCCGCTGACCTGGAAATTTATCATGAAAATCAATATTCTACTGTTAATTGGTATCAGTTAGTTTCTACATATAAAGTACATTTGATAACATTGTAACATTGTACAAGTAACTGCTGATCAGCTATACTTCAGTACTTGATCATATATAGAAATGCGAATGCTGATTATCCTGTGCAAGCTTGGGTGACACTGTACAAGTGTTACCTCAAGATTGATTGAAAGCAGTGAATTTATAGCTGAAGTCCTAAATTATTATTCTTTTTTTTTTTTTGGAGGAAATTACAGTATTTGTCTTCAATCTATTGCCTTATTAGCAAATGAGTCTCTTATATATTTTCTTGACATTAAAAAAAAATAAAAAACTCTCAAATTACAAAATCGAACTGAAATCCTTATTTTCAAACCATTGATTTGGTCAATGTTTAGGTTCTAAATCAACCAAATAGCTTAGAAATAGTTCGATTTAAATTTCAATGCTTAAAATCATTTGAAGTCGAATTGAACTGTTAATAGAATTAAGGAAAAAGAAAACAAACCCAAGTTAGAGAGTTTGGGAAGCTGCTTGAAAACTGAATCCTAATTCATCGCATATAAAATACTTGCCTTGTGGCTCAGAAAATACTTGCCTAATTGAATTAGGATTTGTTTTCTTTTTCTTTTTGAAGCCACAAGGCAAGTATTTTATAAGCCACAAGTATTTTACAAGCCAAGGATTTGTTTAAGACTCATAGCACAAGGCAAGTATTTTTATAAGCGTTGAATTAGAATTTTTATAAGCTTGTAGATGATGCTGCACCTTTAGTCCATTCATTGCTAGCAGATGTGGCTAAACATTTACCTAACAAAATACCTAAGAAGAAAGAGATTCGGAGGATGAGGAGAGTGGCAAACAGTGTTAATTAGTTGAAGACCATGATTCTGAGTGGGTTCGATCAATATTGGAAGGGGGGAGGGTGCAAGCGTGGGCGGACGCGGGGGTGGCCTGGGGTCACGTGACCCCCAAACTTTGCTCCTTTTTTTTTCACCATTAAATTTTCTATGTTTTTGTTTTAATTTTCGAAGTCATTATGGGATGTGAAACGAAATCGAAATATTGTATTCTTAATACCATTTCGAAGTATTCACTGTCTAATTTTCTATGTCGTTATAGCGTACGAAATGATCAATCGTATCAAATGTTACGACTTGTCAAAGTAGGCTATTCAAAATTAGTATTTCAAAAATTCCGATAACATGCTTGTTAACCCCAAAAAATGAATCAACAGATGTCGGACGCACTCACACCAAGTCAATCACGATTCCGATGCGTTCTTACGTGAATGATGACGGTAGCGAGGAGGAAAATGGATGCGGGAGGTACTTTGTGGCGAGAGACAAAAATGTTAGAGTTCCGTCGGGTGGAACAAAAGTAATTGCACTAACAACGATTGCCGGGTTGAACCAAAACTAATTTATGTAACCATAAACAAGAATATGTGGGAGGATAGATAAAATGTTCATATGTTTTCCTTTTTTGAATTCAAGTGTCCATCCCCTTTTGTTATTTGTCTCTCTTTTTATATATATCACCTTGGCCGACGTGGTGATCGTTGGATCAGAACCACGTAACCTCATCTCCTTAATTGGGGCATCACATCATGGTCTATTCATACATTTAATACATTGACAATGGGTCAGCCACCATAGGTTGACACACTGACAACTTTATTACAAGCGTTACATCAATTACTTCGGAGATATCCTCGTCTTTACAAGGAAATATCGTCGATTTTGTGAGCCTCGGATGAACTTGAGTACCTCAGAGAGATCCGAGATGGTTCTCAAGTGGAGGACGTCAGCTTCTTTCCCAACTTCTAGTCATGCAGTGTGAGGACTTCGGGCGCTGTGTAAGGACCTCAACCTTTTGACTTCTTTTGTGTGTTTGACATACTAGGTCTTCTTTTGACTTTCTTATTGACTACATGCCCACGTGTCGTGCCACGTGGCCTCGTTTCACTGGGCCTCAAAATCGATGGGTAACAATGCTAATTTTAAAAATTCTACTGCGATCATACACTAATCGAATCTACAAATTACTTATGTCATCTCAAAACTTATTTCGAGAATTACATTATAGGCATATCACATAGTCTAAACAGATATCAAAAATTGTTAAAGATGCGTTAAACGTGAGTTTTAAAGAAAGGTGTCTAACTCGCATTTTCTTTATAAAAAATTCAATTATTTCATTAACATTTATTATTTTTATGATACAAATTTCTCAATGTAATTTTCATCATTTTATTAGAAAATTTTATATGGAATATAACATCAAAAAATTTCAAAATTTTACATAAAAAAAAGTCATATCCCATGTAAATTTTCGGGTGCAAAATTACATGGGGTATAATTTTTTTGGATGTAAATTTTTAATTGTAAAATTTCTCCCAACTTTTTTGTAAGTTTGATTGTGCTCCCCTAATTTTAAACTTTTGCGTCCGCCCCTGGTTGCAGGTGACGTTCATGAAACTTGTTTCCATATTTATTTGCGACATTTATGACATCTACCATATGGAGGATTCAGCAACAATGTTCACTGCTTGGCAAGGTACGAATACCTAAGTTTTAGTCTGAGAAATAAAAAAAAATGATTAGATACATCAGGCGATTAATTTTCCTCTCCGTTCACTGCTCTTTGCTATTGAAGTTGCCTCATGCAGTCATATTTGAATATGTATGGTTACATCTAACTAAACAGTTAGTTAATTGTTTATCTTGATTATGTTGAAAGATACGATGAAGCTTTCCACACTACATGGTCTCCTTTTAGAGTCTCACTCAAACAGGAATACCATCTTCTCTAGTTATTTTACTGACCTACCATTATTATTTCATTTTATATCCTATAATAACTATACTAAAAGAGGCAATTTTGAATGCACAATAAAATGCACAGTAAATCGTCAACCAACACGACGCCGTATTGGGGGTGTTTTTTTCTTTCATTTCTCATGCATTTCTCACGCAGAAGCTAAGGTGGTGTTCTCTTCGTGCTTCTGTTTTCTGTTTTGTGTTTTGAATTCATTTTGAGTTTTGTGTTTTGAGTGTCCATTTTGAAATTGTTGAAAATGCGTTCTTTTTGTCATTTTGAAAATTGTTTTCCAAAATTAAAAACACCAAAACATGTTCTCCCATCCCATCTCTCTCTCTCCCCTCCTCTCTTTCTCTCCTATCTCTTCCCACCGCCGGGCTCCATTTTGCCGGCCAGAAGGAGTGGGGTGCGATGCTGTTGTCCTTCTTCTTCCTTTTTTGGTGGAGATTTTGGGTCGCAATTTCAGTGGTGATGGTGGTGGCTGTGGGTGCGATTTGCTGCGATTCGGTGATCGACGGTGACGGTGGCTATGGCAGTGGTCTCTTAGCCGGTCGCAACGCTGCTGTCCTTCTTCTTTCGTTTTTCGGTCGCGATTTTTGTGATGATTTTGGGTCGCGATTTCAACCCAGCTAAGCAGTAGATTTTCATGATTTTGGGTCGCAGCAGATTTTCGTGGTGATTTTGGCTGTGGTGGTGGTTGTTGTGTGTGCGATCAACTGTGATGTGGTGGTGGCTATGGGTGCGATCTGCTACGATTTGGTTGTTGGCGGCCGTGGTGGCTGTAGGTGCGATCAGCTGTGATTTGGTGGTTGGTGGCAGTGGTCGGTGCAGACGGTGGTGGTGGTTGTGGGTGAGATTTGGTGGTTGGAGGTTGTCGACGGTGATAGCAGTGGTTGGTGCAGGCAGTGGTGGTGGCTGTGGGTGAGATTTGGTGGTTGGAGGTGGTCGGCGGTGATGGCAGTGGTTGGTGCAGGTGGTGAAGGTTGGCAGTTGGGTTGAAAACAACGAAAACGCGTTTTGAAAATTTTGGCCAAGTTATAACTGAAAACACTCAAAACGATATTTTTGTCGTTTTGTGTTTCCTTTATAAATTTTAATGTCGTTTTCAAAAACGCGTTTTCGAAAATAGGAAAGAGAACGCGTTTTCACTATTTTCGAAAATCGAAAACAGAAAACGACTTGAAAACAGCAAAGAGAACATGCCCTAAAATTCCCACTTGTCTCTATTGCTCTGCCGAAAAGAAATCTCTCGACGAACCCTAATTTCTCTTATTCTCTCTCGATTATTCTCGATTGTTGAAAGAAATCATTGAGATATATATATCTGTAAGTATAATTTTTATGTGTGTTCCAATACATGAAATATTTCTCACCTTCGCTTGAGAATCTCTATGCTTGAGAATCTCTCGAGTTTGTGTGACGGAGGTACCATCTTCGTCAAACACGGAGACAACAGCGTGTCTCCGTGTCTCGTGGAGGCACGAGTCATGTCTCCGGCGCACAAGGAGACACGGTGCTTGTCTCTGTGCGCAATGAATGAGACACTGTGCTTGTCTCCTTGTCTGGCGAAAACACGCTGTGTCTCCGTTGCCCCATGGAGACACTATTTCTTTATAACATTCGGAAATATGCATTGCGTGCCTTTTTTTTACTTTTGTTTTTGGTGTATGCTAAATACCATAGGTTATCCAAAGAAGGGAATGAACTGACTTCATACCTGCCTTTGTTATCTATTAATTTGGAAATAGTCCAAGACTTATGAAGTGGTGTGCATTTATCATGTAGATTGGTAGCAAAAGACAGCTGCTGGGATTTCATTTTTAAAACTTTCTGTAATTTTTTTTAGTTAGAGATGAAGTAATTTTATTGCTTAGGTAAAGTCTTAAAGATGTCTAATGTCACCTAAATGTGTACGGTTACTGTCAATGACAAGAAATTGCAGCGCACTGTGCTCAATAGACGTAGCATGTAATAAGTGTGTAGCAGGTGTTAGGTAAGGAGGTTAAGCAGCTAGAAACCAAGGAAGCAACAGACTCAAAAGAAAGGTTTGTTTATCATAAATCGAACTGCTTCTTTGGGTTATTTATCTTATGCGTAAAAAGTGTTTTTTTTCCTTGGTCATGCTTCAAAGCAATGCTTCCAAGGCTTGGCGTGCCATTTTGATTTTGTGATCATATCATTTTGAAATATCATGTAGGTATTGAAAAAGCAAGAAAGACAAACTTGCATTTGATGAGCAAACCGATACTTGGAAGCGACGTCATGGCTATTAGGTGAGTTTATTAAGTTAGTTACTTTGTTTCTTTGCATCCACATATCAGTATTCTAAATTACGTTTTCCCTGTGATTATCTTTGTCTCCGGTTCAATTACTAAATCTTCATTTGGTATTTTCAGCTTTCTTTATTTTTAGGAGGAGTTCCAACTTGCTTTATTTAAGACAAACAAAAAGGAGAGCTTGTTTGCTGACCGAGTTAGTTTTCAAGTGTAGAGTAAATTAGTTGATACCTCCAATGTCTGTATGAATTTATTTTCTCCTCAACACATCCTAAGATGCATACATGTTTGAGTTGGTGTGTGTACCTAATTGAGCCATTGAACTCTTTGTAAGTCTGGGGAGGTTATGTGTTTGCTTTTTAGTAACCATGTTACTTCAATGGGTGTGTTGCCTTGTTGAGTTATTGATAATGGTATTGCAGGAAATCCTTTTTAATTGCTATTCACCTCAAAATCTGTTTACACTCCAGGTATTTGACTTGTTTGGCAAAAAGCACAATGGGATATTAGACTTTGACGAGCTTCCGCGCACTCTTTCAGTCTTTCATCCCAATGCTCCTATTGAAGATAAAATTGATTGTAAGTGTCATCCTTTTATGTTGTTATTTCTTTACCATTTTTGCTCTTTATTTCTATTTTCTTAGACTTTTGCTTGTTGTTACAGAGTAATATTAGGAGCTGGGAGATAGCTCCGTGCTGCTTCACGGATGGTGCCTTGGTGGTGGTTGTTTCTATATTTACAGTTTTGATGTATAAGATGTGCTGATCCGTAGTAGTTGTTTGAATTTTAGAGCTGCTCTCCATATGTTCCTGTTTGGACGTTTATTAAAAGTAGTTAGTAGTACATTTACTGGGGGAAAATGTAGGTAGAAAAATGTAATTTTGAGATAGGTACCTAAGAGCTTTGTTTCATGAGTTCTGTTGCTGGGCATTTGAGGAATGTTTCAGCTGGATTTCCAGTAATTGATGCTGTGACTGAGCATGTGGAGTCATGTAATTGAACAACTGCTCTTGCTCTAATAGAATGGAAGTGGAATCATTGTTAGTATTTTCAGGTGTATTTGACGATTATTAGATAAAAAATAATGCATTTATTCATATAGATGATGTACCTTGGAGTTGGTGTAGCCTAACTGTGCTTTCAAAATCTATAGAAATAAGTTTCATTGACAGCTGCACTTGCAGATTTATTGCAATTGTCACATGATAGATATCATAGTGGTTGGTTTAGTTCAGAGACTGCGTGTCTCCGTTTCATTCATTTGGTATTGGTCACAAATAACAAATGTTGAATTCCTTCTTTTGTTAGTGATGTTGCTTAAAAATGAGAAATTTAAATTGTTGTCTAAACTGAACATGATGCCTTCTATGCCCTTTGTTTTCTTTTGAGATTTTACGCATGAAACAAAATTATGATAATTTTCTTATGTACTTTCAGGTGGTTCCCTTTTTCTTTTTGACTGAAAGGTGCATATCTACTTCTGGAAAGATGGAAGGAGGCTCATAAAAGGTTCAAGGTATGTGTTGGATAATATTTCTCTGCTTTATGAACTTCAGTTTTACTGATAGAAATCTGAAAATTTGCACCAGCAGTTTGTTATGATCTCATTTGTTATATTGATGCTTCAAAAAAAATGTATCTACAGCACATCAGGTGAAGCCCTCACCAACAGCTCCACGCCGTTGTGTCTTCTCATCTCAATATCTCCATTCACAGTATTCCAAAGTTTGCAGAGGCTAGGGATGCTGTCAAAGCTATTGTTCTTACTGGTAATTTTACTATATAGATTTGTTTCCTTATTTAATTATTTATTCCAGTTGGTATTTGATCATTTTGAATTCCATAACTGATGCTTGTTTTATTGTGGCAGTTATTACAAGTTCGAGCAAATTTTAGTGTTAATTTCATCAAACTATCTATGAAAATTTGGTGCTGGGTGAGAATGAAAATGATTATGTGGTGAAGATATAGGATATTGTTCTTGGTTGAAAAAAATGTTATTGGTAATAGTAGGGGGACAAAAAAAAATCCTTCGTGCGCGCACGGAGACACCACTATCTCCGTGCCACACGGAGACACCATGTGCACACACAGTGTCTCCGTGCATGGGTCGTTTTTTTTTTTTTTTTAAATAATAATATAACAACACACCAGCATAGCTAGAATATTATTTTAGTGCTTTTGCACTTATACGTACTAAAATGTATATACTTATATTAAATTGAATATGCAACATTTCATCAATCATATTCTCATTCATAATGTATTTCAAAAGTTGTTTTGTACAACATTACATACAGGGACTAAATTTCTAATTTGTAGTTTTCAGTTGGATTAAGGTTTATTGAGAAGCTTTGCTATTAGACTTGTCGTTTGTCGTTTTTTTAAAATTGAGTTGATTTATATTGGTTGTGTATGGCACCTGATGAAGAGAAGATGACTCGTCGTTCCCCTCTTGATTTCCCAATCGTAAGTACCGCCGCCACCTTTCATCTTTTCTGAATTTGTTTCAAACACCCAAAATCAGTGAAAATATGAAATTTGGCAGCAAAATGTCTGTCCCCTATTCTCAAAATTTGTGATGTACAATTTCAATCTCACCCTTTCTCATTGGTTCCATCTTTAATATTTCTTCTCGGATCTTCATAGCCTGATACATGAAAACGGTAATCACAAAGTCAAGCCAAGTATGAATACAATTATACAATCTTAACTTAGTTTTCAGATTGTCATCTTTAGATGATACGTGTATCATCAATTCCTTGTGGCTGTGTGTTTGCTCCGTTGGTTTGGCTGATGCGTTGTCTATGATTCCATCGGTGGTTCTCCATACCTCTCCGATAAGATGTATGAGAAGCGCAAAAATGCGGCTCTTGAGGTCTTCATTATACATATATGTATTTGTTTGTAATTTTTTTTAATGGTTTTGTGTGGAGTAATTTTTTGATTTTTGTGTAATTATTCGGTTTTTTTGGGTTGGTGGGTTCCAGGTGGAAGGGATAGTGAAGCAATTAGCGCTGGCACGAGATCATGATAAAATTACTGCGGTGATCAATTTGTTGACCACCGAGTTTACCTACTCGGCCGAGGCAAATCATCGCAAAGTAAGTTTTCATTTTAGTTCGGTTTACTTAATTGACATTGAAAATGAGGTTTTATTCAATAAACGTTTTAGTTGAAAATTCTGAATTTCAATTTGGTTTTGTTCTATGTATATGCTATTTTGCATTGTAGAGAGGGTTGATAGGACTGGCTGCAGCAACAGTAGGTTTGACTTCGGAAGCAACACAGCATCTTGAGGTAACAATACTAAAATGTATGAAGTAATCAACCAAGTTTTTGAACTTTTACTCCAGATGTGAAGTTTCCTTTCATTTTCTGATAAGAATGCTTTTTCAGACTTATTTCTTGCTTTAGCCATGAGGTTATGATAAAAGATTCCAAATTATTTTAGGGTGCCAGATGAATAATAATATTAGCTTAAGTATTAATTTTAAGCAAGTACCACAACCTCCTCAAAATGTAAGTATATAATTATTTTTCTCAAATTATTTCTCCTTTAAATTGTAACTATTGTTCACTAATCAAAAATTCCTTCAAGAATTTGCCTAATTTATTCTTATTTTTGAAGAAATTAATTTTTTTTCTTTGTAGTTGTTCTTATGTATTGATATATTTGAATCTTGGAAGGGGAAGAAGATGAAATTACAGGGAAGCAAATTACAAACAATAGAGAAAGCCACAACAAGAGAAACAAATGGACCTTACTACAAGATGTACTCAAATTCTCCATTTTTTATAAAATTAAGCTTAACTTTCATGTTTTAATTTTTTTCTTTTTCTAGCATTGGCAGGTTGGTAAGCTGAAGAAGAAACAAGGCATGAAGAAATGTTTAAGAAAACTTTGGATTGATGAGAGTAAAATTAAATCTAGGAAAAACAAAAACAATACTTTTTTATTTTATTTTAGTTTATAGTATTGGAGATTCAACCTTGGGCTTAAATAATAGGAAATCTATAGTTCAATTGTTAAATTCTCCTTATTCTTCATATTGGGTCGGGGCAAAGGTTGAAGTTTGTCTATTGTGAATTGATGAGTGTATTGTATTGTTGTTAGGGGATGAATAATTTTTGGAAGATGAGAGCACAATGATATTCGCAAAAAAATGTAGCTAATCATTACAGCACAAGGAGCAATTAGACGTTGGAAGAGCGAGAAGCAAGCCCAATTATTCATCTTTTAAAAAAATAGTTAATCATGATGCAGAAAAATTGCTCCTAACAAGTTGTTTTATAACTTCTTGTTCTAATCATCAGATAAAGAGTATTTCAATTCAGTTATATGTGAAAAGAGGAGACACGGTTCTTCATTTCGCTTGTGGAAAGGCAGTGTATGAGTGGGATTATGTGGGATTATTTAGTGTTTACTGTGTGCTTGTGTAGTAATTTAGCATTTTTGGTATCTTTTTTAGTGCACTAAGGTGGTGATATTATCAAATGAGATAAACCAAAGATTATTTACTATGTTGGGAGTTTCTATTCCTTGTAACTTCCGGGCAATTGTATGACTAAACGTGTGTTGCATTCTCTAGCTTCTTTTCTCCTTTATCAAGCTATCACCATAATGAATTTTCTCGTTCTTGACACCTTTACATATTGTACTCCTTCAAAAATGAACTATAGATTATAGCAATAACCTTTTCAATTGATGTCATTTTGCTGATGATAGATACACTCATTCATTATTGAAACCTTCAACAGGCTGCAAATATCTTCTGAACTAATAATTGTGGCTGAGATGTAATTGTGAAGTTTCAATTGAACAAAAATATGGTTTTTGTAAGCATTTCTCTCACATAGACGACCATGTATGGGTTGCATAATTAATGATTCTCATTTAAAAATCTATTTGTTTTAAGATTGATAGTATGCTTACATCTCTCTTAGATAATTCATTCCATAAGGATCCATATTGAAATGATATTGATTGTTGCCTATGGAGGATATCACGTCAGAGGTTGAGGAACTGGTGGCAGTTTCAGCTTACCATGGATCCTTTCAGCCATATTACTTCTCAGATTTGGTGCCAAGTTAGATTTCTTTATTTAGTTCGTTACTGCAGACAAACTGAATCAATGAGAAGTGTATGTTGCCTATGTGTGCTTATGTACTGTTGTTGGAGGGTTCATTAGGGAAACGAGTATATTCTATAACAAGTTTGTTTTCTTTGGGATTTGAGTTGACATCAGTTCATTTCCTATCATTATTCAGAAATCAAAAATTCAATTTACGACCATATATCTCCAAATCCATTTTGCAACTCGGGATTCCTTCCAATTCCCTAAAGCTCCCAAGGTACGCTATGCTTGTTAGTTTTTAATTTCTCCCTGTCAAAATTTGAAATTCTCATTTCCATGGCTTTCCGATTTGTTAATTACTTTCCGCTTTGTTAATTACTTTCCATTTATGATTTGGATGTAAGAAGTTTTATTGAATTGAATTCCACCGGAAGTGAAGAGATTCAATTCCCGTAAAAAGTAATTGATTTCTCCCATTGGAAGGAAGGGATTAATATCTACGTAGACTCGATTGAATTCACGTACAGTGTTGAATTTTCCGTTTCCAATGCTTTCCGCTTTATCAGTTACTTTCCATTTTGATTTAGAATTTATTCGAGTTGAATTCTATCAGAAGTTAAAGGAAATTCGATCTTGCATAGGAAGTAATTGATTTTTCTCTCGACAGCTTTTGGTCGATTTGATTCATTGTAGAAATTGTATTAGTGCTGGTGATCTTTGTTCACGAAAATATATTTCGAATTTAAATCACCGCAAGTGTACGGTTCGTTGACAAGTAATAAAGTGGAAATTGTAAAAATTTCGAATATCATTCCCACGAGGATTGATCTAACCTAATTTCTATTATTGTAACCTTAACCGAAACTATAAACTCAAATTGGTAGTTTTTGTGTTTTTAATATGAAATTGTAAATAACGTGCAAATTAAACTAGAATTGCGATGTAATGGTAAAATAATGGTTGAGTGCAAAGTTTGAGAAAGTTAATACATGAAAAGCGCACTAGGATCCCGAATCACCAAGCAAAGTTCACTCCTCAACCCTATCTCACAATTTGACAACACAATGAATCGTTCGAAGAATCAATATTTCTAACCTATCCAACAATCTCTTCGGAGTAGAATTGAATCTATCCTAATATACCATTTGACTATATTTCTATGACAAATGCAATATATAAGGATGCATGTAGTTTTGTAAACACTTAGAGATTCACGTAACGCATATCGGTATATTTCTATCCTCTATGGACAAAACGACGATTTACACCTTGTTGAATTTATTTCCCTTCTTTCGAATGCATGAAATAAATCACCTAAACTCACACAATTATCGTCGACTATAATCACGGAGACAATAAGCGTATGTAAATCATTCAAAAGCCATCAAAGTGTTCAATTATCAAATTGCAAAATAGAATTAAAGAGTTCACAATGCAAGGTTCATCGTTCACCTAGTACATGAAAAAGTCTAGCCTAGCATAATGAAATTAAAACAATAATAAAAATGATAGAAAGAAAACATCACCAAAAAGTAGAAGTTTAGGGCTTGAATCTTGAATCTTGATGTGAAACCCTAGCTCAAGCTTTTCTTCTTGCCCTTGAAAATCGACTTTTTCTCCTCAAGAATGCATCAACCCTAATTATGGACGAGTTTTAGTTTCAATAGTGTGCTAAGATATCATTCCATAAGTGTTTGATTCGGAAAAGGAAACTAAAAAATCTCGCACAGAAAACCTTCCTTGCGATCGCAAGGAAGGATCTCTTGCGATCGCAAGGCACAACCCTTTTCCCCTTCTGGACTCCCTGTTGAAGCTTGGGCGATCGCAAGGCATTACACCATGCGATCGCAAGGAAGAAGGAAGCTTCCTTCTTGTTCATTTTGGTCCCTAAGGTTTTCTTCCGTCCATCCTTGGTCCTGATCCCTTCTCCAACCACTTCTAGTCATCCATGTTGTTGGCAATTAGGTCTTCCATAGATATTCATGCTCGATTGATCATTCGGGTCAACTTCTGAGTAATTGCAAATTAGTCCCTGAACTTTCGTTGACTTGCATTTTGGTCCTTTTCGCCTCTTTTCGCTTTCATTTCATTCATTCCATCAGAG
The DNA here is from genome assembly GCA_035079005.1 of Fraxinus americana. Classification (NCBI taxonomy): domain Eukaryota; kingdom Viridiplantae; phylum Streptophyta; class Magnoliopsida; order Lamiales; family Oleaceae; genus Fraxinus; species Fraxinus americana. The sequence goes on along the minus strand of CM068709.1, from coordinate 34,104,206 downwards.
TCGCCCTACAAAAACAATATATAACTAATCAAGTCCTTTTCGAGCTTTTTATAACAACATTCAATCTGTTTTGTGTCACAATTACGTGTGTAAAACACACTTATCAAATACCCCCAAACTTGAATTGTTGTTTGTCCTCAAACAAAATGATAACTTAACACAAAGCATAATTTAACAGCTTACCGTGTCTCAGCATTAGAGTTCAGTAATAGCACAATGAATAGTTTCAATAGTGCAAAAATCAAATCAATTTTTCACCTGTCATGTATGGAACTCGATGTGTATGTGGGTGCTTACTTATGCAAAGCATACCAAAATGATGATGGGTGTAAATCCCGACCTGCAATAGCCAAATATTTCCTTTCTTCATTCGAGAGATTCACACTCCCCCCAAACTTGTTCCTTTCGCTCAAAGATTAACACGTGTGTTCTAGAATAGAGCATTTGATTCACTTAAGTCATCACCCTCTCTTAGTTTGGATAGATCTAACAGTCACAAGTTTGCATTTTAACAAGCAGGGGTTCTCCTAATTATTTGATTGTTTCAACCGTTGAGACTAGACTCAGTTACTTGCTTCGTATCAGAGAAATGGTTCTATCAACTGGATGTCTGGGACTAATCAATGCATTCCATACATAGGAGTATGTATGTTATTCATCAATGGATTAAAAATGTTTTTTTTTTTTGACATCGTCCATTTGCTTTCTATATAACCCCTGTAGCGAGCTTTGGGCCGATGACTCCCAAGTCAGATGACCATAGGGCACCAGGTTTTAAACCCTTACAGACTTAATCACTCGAGTTATACAGGCTCGATCCGATGTTTATTTTCAATGATTAGTGCAATGCCCCTTTTCTTTTAGACATCTAGTTTCCAGAACTGCCCTCTAACTTGAAACTTTTACATTGTTTTCGTCTCATTGGTCTAATCCAATCCACATAACACAATTTCCACGCATGGAATCCCTACTCATCTCAATGTTCCTCTGTGATAGCTAAATCATCTCCAAAATTCTAAAATAATGGTTTCTTGATAAGTGCAATAGAGGTTTTCTGGGTTGACCTATCATGTCCATATCTACTCTAATTTTTTTTTTATCCATCACTAGCTTAGTATGTCCAACATCAGTATTGTGCTCATGAATGTCAAGTTTCCATATAGACAAGTGTAGATTAATTCAACATGCACAATGTCCACAATTCATAGCCATACTGTTCCCAATATTCTCATCATTGCGGGTAAGGCTATTAAACTCAAACATGCAACAAACAAAAGCATGCACAAATTAAAAATGAATGATAACTTAAAAATTACCGAAATCATATGCATTTCCACCCCCCAAACTAAATCTAACATTGCCCCAATGTTTAAACTATAAGCATAGAGAGGGAGGAAAGGGGCAAGGGAACTCCCTGATCGGGCTGGAGGTGGTGATGGTGGTGGAGGGGCAAAATTAGGTCCAGCATCCTGTTGTGGAGGCAGTCGTGCAAGAATCTGGCACATCAACTCGGACTGCTCCTGAAGAAGTATCGATTGGCCCCAAAGTAGCTCTGTATGCTCTTGAAGAATACTGGACTGTCGCTGTACCTCAGCCTCCAGGCTGCCCAAACGGGTGACTGTCAGTGTGGAGCTGTATATCATCGACCCGTCCAGTATATAGGCTTAATCGCCCTGTCAATGTCTCGATCGCTCTACTCGAAGCGAGTACTTCCCGCCCAATATCGGATGACACAGTGCGGGTGGCTAGAGTGTCAGCCCGCACTGCCGCAGATTCGTGCTCATGGTCCCGAAAGTCCGCCGTAGACCCCGTAGGTCTCTCGTCGTAGCGCCACAGTGGCGAACATCTACCTTAAAATCTGTGTATCGGCCCCAATAGGTGGTGGTGGCGGTACTGCCGCCTGAGGCATAGCTACATCTTCAGCCTCATCACCCTGTACAGGTGGCTGCTGGGCTTGATGAGCGCGCACTTGCGCTTCCTGTGGCTTTAGCCTCGCTCTATCCTGAGCTTCCAGTGTACTGCGTTTAATGAATGGGCTTGATCTGACTGGAAGTTCCCCTGTTGGGAAAGTGACGCCCGCGCGCTTGCAGATGCCGCTAATAAGGCTGGGAAAAATCAATGAATTCCAGCGGTCACCTGAAAGTCCCAATGTATGGATCTGCTCATAGATGAGGGCTGCGAGATCGATCTTATTTCCTCGAACCAAGTGATATAGCATGCCGGCCTTGGGGTCCGGGAAGGTGGAGCGGTGTCGTGTAGGCTCAATGTTGTAGCAAATGAAGAGCCAGAGGATCGCGATGGAAGGTGTAAGCTCATTCTGATACCACTCGTCTGTGTCTAGCGGCCAGACATTCTCGCATCCCAACAGAACCTCTACCACCTCGGGCCATGGGAAATCCCCAGGTATTGGGATAATATTGTCCCATGTCAACTGATAGTAGTCTTGGATCACTTCTGGCGTGAACATTATCCATTTGCCCCGAACCCATGTCTGATGTTGATGCTCTGATCCGGGTGTGTCTATGTCCTCATTGAAGTTGGCATAAAATTCCCGGACTAGACCTTCATAAATAGGATGCGGTTTTTCTACCAATTTTTCCCATCCACAGTGATGGACCAGCGTAGCCAATTCAAACCCTGCGAAATCCTCGAGCTTAACTGGGCGCTCGGAAAGTAGCTGTCAATGGGAGATGACCTCGGTATAGCGAAGTCGATAACTGGGCCCCAAAAATCGCCACACACCCTCGTCTAGTGATTGGGTGCGGGCTGTGCCAGAAGAAGATCCGACCTTCTCTTTGCCTTTAGACGTGCGTTTCGGCGGCATCCTGTATGAAGAAAATAGCAAAAAATTAGTCAACAGCATACAGTGCGTGAAATCGATGCACATCAGAAGATAAACATGAGTACGATATGATACAGACATGGCAAGATGTGAAACATCCTAAAAACAAGTCGAAAATATGAAAATTGAGCATGTAAGACTATGATCGACTAAGCAACTTCGCCCCGTGACATCGGCATGAAATCTCGAAGTTTTCCCGAGCAACATTCTGGTATATGAAAGAGGGTAAGTCCAACTACGAGTGTGTCAAATTTGGTGCCAATCGGAGGTCAAATGATTGGTGAAACCGGGGGACGAAGTAGGTGCCGTGAGGTGCAGCCATGTCGAACCATGTGTGCAGTCATGCGCCTGATATGTCAATGCCAAATGTAGCTAATGTCTACTATGGTTTGGATATGAATTTTCAACACATCAAGCAGCTTATCACAAATAATGATGAGGCATAGGTCATAAGTCATGAAAAAATAGAGAAATCGGCATTTAGGCATTTTATCAAACATGTTGTGGGCATGGTGTTCTACCTTGAGTTTCACAACAATGGGGTAGTGTAAAGTGAACCAAATTTTCAACAACACAACACAATCAAAACTCCATAACTACCTAAGCCCAAACTCCACACCGCGATAAACATCACAACCCGTCTGAGAAAAATGACACTCCAAAGTGACTAAGGGAAGGCTGAGAGGTATTACCTAGAATTGAAGCGGTGATGAAGTGCTGAAAATTACGAATTGGGGATTGAAAATGATGCAGTGGTGGTGGTGTGGGTTGAAGTGCTTGAATTTCTTGTGAGGTTGGGAGTTTGAGGAGATTTTCGTGCAATGGAAGTGATAGAATGTGTGGGGAGGCGATGGGTTTTAAACACCCTTCGGCCTCCTGCCTTGCGATCGCACAGGCATAAGGCCTGCGATCGCAAGGAAGAGGGAGTCAGGACCATTTTTGGTCCTGACTGTGGTTGGGCGATCGCATGGCATGGATCCATGCGATCGCACGGAAAACAGAAATTTTTTTTTTTACTCGATTTTCTTGCCTAAGAAGGTCAATGGGGGTGTACTACGTGTATGCATGTGGAAAAATCGGTGAAAATACTAAACTCGTTAGAGGTGTCATTTTTGTGTAATTTTCACCAACAATGCAATGTTTACCAAAAACAATTTTCACCCTACTTTGCAAATTAAAATTGATGTGCCACAACTCTCATATGGATGGAGTGAAATTATGCAAGTAAAGAATGATTTTAAAGACATGTTAAACTTGTCGAAGCTCATGTCCCCCACTTACACCCAAAGAAACCAATTTTCACCCTTTCAAAACTCTTGCAACCTGTAAAAGTTTATTCAAAACTTGAAAAGGGCATGGAAGCAAGAACTAGGTGTGAACAATAGATTGCAAACTTAACACACACAATGTTATCGAAAATCTCCATTTCTGATCAATGAGTCCCCCATGTCGCACAACACCTCCAAAATTTATCAAACCACATTTTTCACTCCTCGAGGTGCTGATGAACGGTGATAATATCTCCAAAACCAGTATCAACTATGAAATCACATGTTGGACCGAAAAAATTCAGTAAATGAAATTTTTTTTTTTTTAGCCATGCGTGAGTTTGATTCCCAATCACCCAAAACTGATTCTAACACCACAAACGATATATAATGCATTCAAAACTAGTATGAGCTATGCATGGATGCTCTGTGAACTAACTAAATGAACGATGACGTAAAACTACTAAAATGCATAAGAAATTTGAAATTTGCTTAAATGACTGCAGAAAGCGAAATAAGTAAAAGAGTAGAAATGATGGGTTGCCTCCCATCCAGCACTAGTTTATAGTCGATAGTTCGACTGTACCGTATGGAGATCATTCTGGTTTCTGAAGATGAACGATGGATTTGTCTTTCGAGAATTCCCCGCTCCAATAGTGCTTTAAGCGCTGCCCGTTGACCTTGAATGTCTCTTTGCTCTCATGTGTGATTTCAATAGCTCCATGTGGAAACACCTGGGTGACAGTATACGGGCCGGACCACCTTGACCTCAATTTTCCCGGAAAAAGCTTTAAGCGAGAATTGAATAACAGAACCTGCTGCCCCACAATGAACTCTCTTCTCTGAATATGCAGGTCATGAAATTTCTTGGTGCGCTCCTTGTATATTTTTGCATTCTCATAAGCTTCCTGGCGAAATTCATCCATTTCATTCAACTGAAGTAACCGCTGTTCACCAGCTGCTTGCAAATCCATATTCAACCTGCGAAGCGCCCAATAAGCCCGATGTTCCAACTCAACTGGCAAGTGACATGCTTTTCCAAACACAAGACGGTATGGTGACATGCCAATAGGTGTTTTGAAAGCTGTTCTGTAAGCCCATAATGCATCGTCCAATTTCTTGGACCAGTCTTTCCTTGATGAATTCACCGTGACTTCAAGTATTCTTTTCAACTCTCTGTTAGATATTTCAACTTGCCCACTGGTTTGAGGATGATATGGGGTTGCTATACGATGTTTAACTCCATACTTACTCAACAACTGCTCAAACTGGCGATTACAAAAGTGTTTCCCCCCGTCACTGATGATAGCTCTCGGTGTGCCATAACGAGTGAAATGTGCTTCTTTAGAAATCCAATCACCACTTTTGCATCGTTAGTAGGTAATGCCACTGCTTCCACCCACTTGGAAACATAGTCAACAGCAACAAGTATATATTGATTGGAGAATGACTGTGGAAATGGTCCCATGAAGTCAATCCCCCAAACGTCAAATAGCTCTACTTCTAGGATACTTGTTAATGGCATTTCATTCTTTCTCGAGATATTCCCTGTTCATTGACACCGATCACATCTCTTAACGAAATCAAAGGCATCCCTGAACAATGTAGGCCAATAAAACCCTGACTGTAAAACCTTAGCTGCTGTCTTGGAGGCCCCAAAATGTCCTGCATATGCTGATGAATGGCAATGCCCCAGAATCTGATGTACTTCTTCTTCAGGCACGCATCTTCGAATAATCTGATCTGCACCACGCCTATAGAGAATGGGATCTTCCCAAAAGTAGTATTTCAGATCTGCATAGAACTTCTTCCTCTGGTGATTCGAATATTCTGGTGGAGGAATGGACTTGGCCAAGTAGTTGACAATATCAGCATACCAAGGAGCAATCTCCACACTGAGAATTTGTTCATCAGGAAAAACCTCATTTATCTCCACTGACTCATTTGGTTGGCCAAGCTCTAGTCGAGATAGATGATCTGCTACAACGTTCTCACTACCCTTTTTGTCTCTGATCTCAATGTCAAACTCCTGCAACAATAACACCCAACGAATTAATCTTGGTTTGGCATCCTTCTTTGTCATTAGGTACTTCAATGCAGCATGATCAGTGTAAACCACTACTCTTGACCCAAAAGTAAGGGTGAAACTTATCAAATGCATACACAACTGTCAATAATTCCTTCTCTGTGGTTGCATAATTCAGCTGTGCATCATTTAAAGTCTTGCTGGCGTAGTAAATCACATGGAAAATTTTGTTTCTTCGCTGCCCCAAAACTACTCCCACTGCATAATCACTGGCATCACACATCAATTCAAACGGTAGCTCCCAATCCGGTGCAACTACTACTGGAGCTGAGATGAGCTTTTCGTTGAGAGTGAGAAAAGCTGTTAAACACCCATCATCGAAGTCAAAGGGATTATCCTTCATCAGTAAGTTGCACAGTGGCTTAGTTATCTTCGAGAAGTCCTTGATGAACCGTCTGTAAAAACCGGCATGACCTAGAAAACTGCGAACACCCTTTACAGAAGTAGGTGGTGGTAATTTCTCAATGACTTGAATTTTCGCCTTATCCACTTCTATTCCCTTAGCTGAAACTCGATGTCCCAAAACTATGCCTTCCTGCACCATGAAGTGACATTTCTCCCAATTCAAGACCAAATTCGTTTCCCTACACCTTTCCAAAACCAAGTTCAGATGTTTCAAACACTCATCAAAAGAAGACCCAAACACAGAAAAGTCATCCATGAAGATCTCTATGAATTTCTCAACCATATCAGAAAATATAGCCATCATGCATCTCTGAAACGTAGCTGGAGCATTACATAAACCGAAAGGCATCCTACGATAAGCAAAAGTGCCATAAGGACATGTGAATGTGGTCTTCTCCTGGTCCTCTGGTGCTACTGGAATCTGATTATACCCGGAGTACCCATCAAGAAAGCAGTAATGCGAATGTCCTGCTAACCTCTCCAACATCTGATCAATGAAGGGGAGAGGGAAATGATCCTTCCTAGTAGCTGTATTAAGTTTGCGGTGGTCAATGCAAACCCTCCATCCTGTAACTGTTCTGGTAGGAATAAGTTCATTCTTTCGTGTCGTAACCATGTTGAGGACATTTTCTTAGCATGCCTTTGAACCTACTCCATGCCTCGTCAAGTGATTCATTATTATGTTGGCTAAAAATGGATATTTCATGCCTCAATCTTGCCACTTTAGCTGGTGAGAAGTACTTGGTGCAGAATTTCTGAGCCAAGTCGTTCCAAGTAGTTATGCTACCCACCGGAAGCGAATTGAGCCACTCAAGTGCTTTATCCCGAAGAGTTAGCGGAAAAGCCCTGAGTATGATTGCTTCTTCTGATACTCCTGGGAATTTGAAGTTTTGACACAAATCTAAGAAGCGAGATATATGAGTATATGGATTCTCGTTGTCCAGTCCGTAGAAGTGATTTCCATTCTGAAAGAGTTGTATGACATTTGTCTTCAGATGAAAATTCGGCTGTCCGAATGGCGGGTAAACAATGCTGGATTGGCTTTGAGCTACGTACGGAGCTAGAAAATCCCCAAGTATATTGTTCCCATCATGCTGAGCTTCAGCATTGGCTGCCGCTGCCTGACCTACCCTAGGTTCCAGATGTTGACCAGCCATTGCAATTTGTTCTTGATTGACCTGATGTGCTGCTCTTGCTTCTCTCTGTCTGCGATGAAAGGTTCGTTCAATTTCCAAATCAACTTGAAATAATTCACAGCTGATTGATCTTCGCATGCAATATCTGAAAAAACAAAAACAGTAGCAGCACTTAGCTCAGCCTAAGTAATTGAACTAAAAATAAAATAAAATGAAAACTAAAGAAAAAAAGTTCGAATTAGTGTTAAAATAACAGAAATCAAATTAATACTCAATCCCCGGCAACGGCGCCAAAAACTTATTCACGAAAATATATTTCGAATTTAAATCACCGCAAGTGTACGGTTCGTTGACAAGTAATAAAGTGGAAATTGTAAAAATTTCGAATATCATTCCCACGAGGATTGATCTAACCTAATTTCTATTATTGTAACCATAACCGAAACTATAAACTCAAATTGGTAGTTTTTGTGTTTTTAATATGAAATTGTAAATAACGTGCAAATTAAACTAGAATTGCGATGTAATGGTAAAATAATGGTTGAGTGCAAAGTTTGAGAAAGTTAATACATGAAAAGTGCACTAGGATCCCGAATCACCAAGCAAAGTTCACTCCTCAACCCTATCTCACAATTTGACAACACAATGAATCGTTCGAAGAATCAATATTTCTAACCTATCCAACAATCTCTTCGGAGTAGAATTGAATCTATCCTAATATACCATTTGACTATATTTCTATGACAAATGCAATATATAAGGATGCATGTAGTTTTGTAAACACTTAGAGATTCACGTAACGCATATCGGTATATTTCTATCCTCTATGGACAAAACGACGATTTACACCTTGTTGAATTTATTTCCCTTCTTTCGAATGCATGAAATAAATCACCTAAACTCACACAATTATCGTCGACTATAATCACGGAGACAATAAGCGTATGTAAATCATTCAAAAGCCATCAAAGTGTTCAATTATCAAATTGCAAAATAGAATTAAAGAGTTCACAATGCAAGGTTCATCGTTCACCTAGTACATGAAAAAGTCTAGCCTAGCATAATGAAATTAAAACAATAATAAAAATGATAGAAAGAAAACATCACCAAAAAGTAGAAGTTTAGGGCTTGAATCTTGAATCTTGATGTGAAACCCTAGCTCAAGCTTTTCTTCTTGCCCTTGAAAATCGACTTTTTCTCCTCAAGAATGCATCAACCCTAATTCTGGACGAGTTTTAGTTTCAATAGTGTGCTAAGATATCATTCCATAAGTGTTTGATTCGGAAAAGGAAACTAAAAAATCTCGCACGAAAAACCTTCCTTGCGATCGCAAGGAAGGATCTCTTGCGATCGCAAGGCACAACCCTTTTCCCCTTCTGGACTCCCTGTTGAAGCTTGGGCGATCGCAAGGCATTACACCATGCGATCGCAAGGAAGAAGGAAGCTTCCTTCTTGTTCATTTTGGTCCCTAAGGTTTTCTTCCGTCCATCCTTGGTCCTGATCCCTTCTCCAACCACTTCTAGTCATCCATGTTGTTGGCAATTAGGTCTTCCATAGATATTCATGCTCGATTGATCATTCGGGTCAACTTCTGAGTAATTGCAAATTAGTCCCTGAACTTTCGTTGACTTGCATTTTGGTCCTTTTCGCCTCTTTTCGCTTTCATTTCATTCATTCCATCAGAGTCGCCCTACAAAAACAATATATAACTAATCAAGTCCTTTTCGAGCTTTTTATAACAACATTCAATCTGTTTTGTGTCACAATTACGTGTGTAAAACACACTTATCAATCTTGTCTAGAAAGTAATTTTTCTTCGTGCATATCAATTTTGTGCTCAAGCAGAGAATCCCAGAACCATCTGTTAATTTCTATTTAAGGATTTTCCATTTATGTTAACTTCTAGAGAAGATTAAAGATTTGTTCTTTAATAGGATATGAATAAACAAAACATATTTATTTGTGATTAGTTATGAAATTCTGAACCCTCCATGAACATTAGCACATTTACTTTTATCCATGTAATTAATCAATTAGATGCAAGTGTCCTCCTACAATTTATTTAGGCATCTAGGATGTTTAGGAAAAGCAACTTCAATCTGAAGAAGTATCAGTTTCGTAGTTTTCGATGGACCTAATTTTATTTCATCATGTATTAGTGCAAGGATCCCTACGAACTGGACTATTGCTATGAGCAAGATGAAGATATTAACCTGATATATACAAGAGAAATATAACCTATGATTTTAGAGGTCTTGGATGGTTGAAATGCATAAGTCATTGCTCTTGGGGCAAGAGGAAGCGGGAAAACTTACACAATCCAGGTGTTTTTAAAACCTCATTTTCAGTGATTTTTTTCTTTTATAACTCGAGGAAACGTTGTATCTTATTTTATTGTTTGATTCATTGAAAGGCTCTCAAGAAAAACCAGGTTTACTAGTAATGGCAATGTCTGAAATTCTTTCAAAAGCAATGGAATTTGGGAAGTCAGTTTCTGTATCTCTCTATGAGATGATAGAAGACCATGCTTATGATCTTTTGGATCCTAAACATATCGAGGTTCAAATACTGGAAGGTCCTCAGGGCAAAATCCATCTTAAAGGACTTTCTCAGGCAAGCAAATATGATTCTCAGATAAAAACAAAGTTTTCTACTGTAGAGGATTTAGCGTGTAGTTTTGATATTATATCTACTTATGGTGCTTTCTTATTGTTGTTCTCTTCTAGATCTCTGTGAAATCTATTCAAGAATTCCACAATATATACTTTAGTCGGGGTAGTTTTCAAAAGTCTGCAAAAAAAACCAACAGAGCAAACACGCAACCACAAGGGCTTGATGATACACGTATCATCAAAAGATGACAATCTGAAAACCAAGTTAAGATTGTATAATTGTATTCATACTTCTGAAGGCTTGACTTTGTGATTACTGTTTTCATGTATCAGGCTATAAAGATCCTAGAAGAAATATTAAAGATGGAACCATATTTACTGAGAGTAACAGGACTAATAAGTCACTATATACCATGTTGAATGTAGTCTATGCCCTTAACACCGATGAGAAACATCTGCCATATCGGGAAAGCAAACTAACTCGAATATTGCAAGAATCCCTTGGAGGAAAAAGTCCATGTTTTGATGCTTACATGCTTGGTACGGATTTTATACTTTAGGAGCTGTATACATATTATTTGTTCCTACATTGTGAACTTACTTTTAACTTCGATATGGCTTTTTAATTCATTTCATCCCTATTGAATACAGAATCCTTCCTTTTGCCAAGACTCTGTTTGCTCATTAAGTTTAGTTTCTCTATCACGCCGAAATGCCAAGCAAGTGTTGATAGAATCCACAAACAGAAGTCGAAGTTCAGCAGCCAAAGTGAACGCTCCTTCATCAATAAAAAGTGGGAAGACGCCGTCTACGTCCTCGATCATGTAAAAACAGATTGCTTCAAGTGTGCTCCTGTCGAAAAAGAAGGATAGCAGCATCTTGAGAGGAAGGTAAAACTACTTTCATCTGATATTGGAATCAAAGTTATGAAGTGTTCAATGTAACATTTTACTAAACTCTCTCTCTTTTACTCCACTGAAGGAAACTCTTTGATGAAGAAAAATCAAACAATTCTAGGCAGGTATTTTGTGTTAATTTCTGCAATCCATCGAGTAATCAAGTTCTCATTTCTTTCTTTTTCCTTTGCTTTTGTCTTCCCTACATGTAGATATCACGGTAATAATTTTTAGACATGTCAAGCATTAAGCACGAAAAACTGTTACTATGTTGTTAACTTTTTTTATTTTGAAGTTTGTTTATTTTTTAAAGTACTCAATTTCCTTCCGCCTTTGAGGAGGGAAAGTGAATGCATCGTGTACCACTGGTATTCATGTTTATTAGTTCGAGCCAAACATGTGCCTAGGCCACATTGGTATTGTTTGGTTTGGTTAAAAGACAAAAAAAAGGACTGCTACCTAGCGCTAATTCCATTTAGCTGTAAGCTCATCTAGACTTCAAATATAATGCAGTTGAGATCCCTACCTAAAGACACATCAGCCAGGAAAACTAAGCTTATCCCACTTATTGCTTCTGATGTTACACCCTTTTCCTTGGAACAGGTATTTCGACTCTCAAAAAATTCTCGTGGCATGTTTCTGCATGTTTCTAATTTCTATTCTATTTTCAGTTACTCTTGGATGCAGTTCAACGAAACGTACTTCTTGAACAATTGAAAGTAATCTATTTTTCAATTTCCTTACTCCTACAGTTGCATGTCTTTTCTATTTTTGACAGTTTTCTCTACATCCTAATCGTCCGTACAAAGATCATTTGACTGTTCTTGCTGGTTCTGAATCCCATTTGGGAAAGTGCGTGTGTAGTTTTGTTCATGACCCAATGGATTGAGAAAATTAGAGAACATTTAAATTTGTATTTGCAACTCTTTATTTTAGAACTAGACTAGATACTATAAATTTTTTTTGTATCTCAAATTTTCCTTTTAATTCTTTTTGCAATTCTAATTTGTTTTCATTCAAGTCCCCAGAATGTTGAATCCAATGGATATTTATCATTTCGAATTCAATTCTTTGATGCATCATACTTGCTATTGTTGGTTTGAGATGTGTAAGTTCAAAATACGAAATTGAATGTTGCCTAGCAAGACTAGAACGAAGACGGTATAATGGATGTTGCTTAGATTAAGCAACTTTTAAGCTAAATAAGAGCAGAATGTCCTGGAAGAGTAGAGGAGTGGAGTCAACTTCGATGAATGTTGTTCCAAGAAAATTCACTATGTTCCTCTATATTGGATGCTTCTGTGTTGGGATGCTCTTCACTGACAGGTTTGATTTCTTCATTTTCCTTTCAATTTCTTGCTCAATTAGTTCATTTTTGATCATCTGGCCATTGGAATTCTTAGTGAATTTAATCGACTTTAATTTAATGTAGGTTCTTCATATAGGTCCGTTGTTTGATAATTGGCTCTTATGATGTTTTGCGATGGTAAAATTATCTAATTGGTTATTCAAAGAAATGCTGATGTTCAATGTATTGGATTAGCTTATGGCTTATAATTCAAATGATAAATTCATAGGTTTGCTTATGCTAGAAAATTAGTGTATAATTAGGCCTAAACTAGCAATTGGGTTGATTGAGTTAAAAATCTTGTGCTACATGTGGGAAACCTTTAACCTTCACTATTATTAAGGAAAAAAAAATTCTCCATCAGCATGGAGGCATGGAGACGCGGTGGATGGAGAGACACAGGCGTGTCTCCATCCAACTCTGAAATAGCTATTGGCTATACAGCACTGTCAATATTGGTACTCAAGACTTGATTGAAGGAAGAGTAAGTAGAACCAATTTGCTACTAAACATAATATGTATATTATTTGCCTGACAAATTTTTATAAACCTTTCATCTTTTCAGCCTCATTTGCTATTCGGGTTAATTTCTCAAATTATAAAGGTCAGTGCCCTTAGTGTTATTACATTTTGTAGCTTCTCTATAGCAGAGAGAAGAAAAAGAGGCAGAAAGAGGAGTATTGCTTTGTATGTTGATGCACATTGTTAAGTAAGTTTAGTCTTACTGGTTAACCTTTTCAAGTTGTTCTACGTGTATAATTAGGCCTAAACTAGCAATTGGGTTGATTGAGTTAAAAATATTGTGCTACATTTGAGAAATATTTAACCTTCACTATTATTTTTTTAAAAAAATCTCTATCAGCACGGAGGCATGGAGACACAGCGGTGTCTCCATGGTGGATGGAGACAGGATGGAGACGTCTCCATTCACTGGATGGAGGTGCTTCCGTGTGCGCACGGTGTGCCTCCGTGCACAAATTTTTTTTTTTTAAACACAATGCTACTAATAACATTTTTTCATTTTGTCTCCTAATGCACTTTTTCTCCTTTTTCTTCTATAATTGATTAATTTATGTTCAAATAAAATGTGTTCCAAATTGAAAGATACACGATTTTTTTTTATACAATGCTACTAATAAATGTTACTAATGCCCCTGGTATATCCCCGAAAGAGAAGGTGTCAACATCTATATATGTTACTAATTCTTTTAAATGTTGAATCCAATATTAGTATCCATATTCAGTGAACCACATTTCACTTACGTTTCGTGACAAACTTGAACTTGTCAATGAATCCTTTCCTCGCTGACTAAGTGTTTGGATATTTACTACTGTATCAGTAGTAAACTTTGTTGTTTGCCAGATTATTATTAGCACGTTATTTTCATAGATTATTCTTATTCAAGAGCTCAATTAATTGCTCAAACCTTTAATATCACATTAAATGGGACTTATTGGAGTTCATAGTCTGTTTTATGAATGATCTTTAACGATCTAATGGTAAATTTATTGTGTTAAGTGTGTAGTAGATTTTCTGCTTATCTGCTTGCTTGCTCTAAGTTTTTGTTGGATTTTATAGTTTCTGGATTTGAAAGAGGAAAAATAAGTTCTTGATGTCTAAAACAATCCCAGATTTTTTTGAGTTCTAAGTCTTTGACAAACCAACTCAGTCTAGGTACGCAAACAGTTATAGTTTGGAGGCTTAATCTCAATAAATCTATTGCATGATGTTTACCCTTCTATTTGACTTGAATTACATTTTTCCTCCATCCACTAAACTTGAATGTTTTGACTTCTAATGCTTGCAGATCCAAATTTGTATTATAAATGTTATTATTGTATTTTTCAGATGAAGTTTTGCCAAGGAATGCAATATGCTTTTATCAATTTATTACACCTCGTGTAGCCTCGAAGTTTTGGAGATAAACATGTACCATACAAGATTAACTAATGCTATCTTGTTGGCTTTTATTTGTGTTAAAACATCTTTTTGACAATCTGTTCTGTGTAAATTCGGAGTTTAAGTCCACCGATTGGGGTTATTCATGCATTACGACTACTCAAAACGTCACAAATTTTATTGAATGCTTTTCATTTTTTTGTAATTTGTTGTATTGGAAATTTGTAGACAATGTATCCATCTGAAGTGGGCTATCATTGAGGAACAGCATCAGTTGGTTCTCAAAAACTTCTGCAACCTTATTATAGCAGGCAATACTTCTCTTCATATTTGCTTAATAGAGGTATGGCAAAATGCTCATGTCCATAATAATTATCACATGTTTTGCTATTTTTTCTCCAAAAAATATATATTAGATTAGTAAAGAAAGCAAACATTCTTAGCATTCAAATTACATTGTTTAACTTTCTGGTCTTTTCTTCTATTATTAAGTGAATTCTAGAAGATTAATAGCAATTGATATACTCTAAATCCTCCCCAAAATTCATGCTCTTTGCTGATAGATAATAGTGGTGTAGTGCCCTTTGAAGCTACCCTTTCATCTACCAAGAAATGATTTCACAAAATGGACAAATTATCTGTTACCTCCATAAAAACATAGAACATGGTTTGATTTTCATGTGGGTGCCGCCAAAACTAACATGTCTTATGTTTATTTTTTAACCTATAAGATTTTTATTATTCGCGTTTTCTTATGTCCCTTGATTATGAATATGTTGAATAAATGCTCAACAATAGACTCCAACGTTATGTTTGGCAAGATGAAATTGAAAGTATTGGGTAGTATTAACTAACAAAGAAGAAAATGAAGTTAATTTCTTGTTTATTGCTTGCGCCGATAGTCCATGGACTTTGGGAATTTTTTCTTCTACTAGCTTTGAATATTTGTAATATTATATCTTATCAGTCTAAGCTTTAACTTGATGTGGTACACGAGGGATATTGGTGATCAAACTATAGAATTATACAGGTTGATCAACAAAATCTCATAGCCGCAATCCGTGTAGGCACATAGTTGAAGTAAAGAATTATCTTAGGGATGTATGTAACGACCTTACAACATTTAAAGAATTGCTCAAAATATTAAGTTGTATTTGTCACCTTCAAGAGCAACATTCTATGGGATTATTACTTGAATATTGCAAATTGCCAACAACATTTCAAAAACATTCAGTTAATAGCTTTGTTTTTGAGACACTATAGGAAAATAAATTCAAAAATCTAATTATTTTGAAGAATCTACTGAAGAGATATCTTAATATTAAATTAATTATTTTATTCTTCAAATCAAAATTAAGGTAAATGAAAAGATTTGCCTGTGAAGGGGATGTTTTTCCACTACAGTTATGTGGAGAAAGGCTACCGGAGTTGTATTACCTTTACTGCTGGGAAAGAGTCTCTTTAAATGCTTTCTTTTCTACCAGATAACATTTTAAATTCATGTGTTCTATATACGTGTATGGGAAAAACGCTTTGTTCATTCTTTTGTGATGCTTTACCAGAGTTGATAGCTGCAGATGTGCCCTGATGCACAGATTTTTCAAGGATTTCATAATTCCAAAATGCTTATGACAGTTTTTTGTTTTTGCTGGGTTAAGGTCAAAGGCTTTTCTTAGGTACCAAATATACAAGCTTTTTAGAGGCTTAAGTATCATTTATAGAGGACAATGTTTGTGCGCATTTTTTATATTCGTAAACAAGATGTTCGCATACCTAATTCATTTCACATTATATGAAAACACTCCATATTGTCTTATGAAATCTTCTTGCCTTGGATTTGCTAGCAAGACATTTGACATTACTCTTCTTACACAGCAAAATTTATCTTTGCTCAAGATTAAACAATATTCATTAATAGGTAATTATTTTTATTCTTTCATTAAGCTTCTATAATTGTGTAAAATAATTCCACGCTATTAAGTAGCCAACTACACTATGACACATGCATTGCATGTGCGCCTAACTAGTATTCTGGAAAAGGCACACAATGTGTTTACTATAATCATATTAGTTCTTTTCAAGTCACAAGTATTGGTCCATAAATAAAATTTTGTAACTCACAACGAGGAAGCATTGTCAGGGATAATCGTGGCAAATGTGTGCTGGTGATTTTCAATGATATCTTGTTTATAATTTCATTTGAATCATCAATATATATTAATTTAATCAAATTTATGTGTAGAATATGTATATATGTTCGATAATAAAATAATTCGTAAGTGTTGTAAGAATAAAATATTAAACACAATAACAGCAAAACCAAGCGCAAAGTCAGAAATTCAACGTTTCCAATTTTCGCAGCATCATGAATGTCTCTTGAATTAGTTTTGAAATGTAGAGTCTGGTAAAGTCACCGGCTTGTCTTCGTATATGAAGTGAACTATAAATTAATCTACTTTGCCAAAAGAAATTGTCGAGAAACAAAAGATGAGTTGGAGGGAAATAATTGGATGAAAAAGCCGACTGTGTGTTAAACCGTCTAATGATAGAGTGACATGTGACATTATGTAAGTTATTATGTAAGCTTTGATGTACATGTAGGAAGATTGGTGAACTATATATCCTTTTGAAACCTGGAATCTTCGCTTTATTAACAAACATTTGCACTACAAACCCCTAAATTTAGAAAAGCAAAATCTAAGAGTAAACTAAATTACTGAAGCAAAAATGAAATCAAACGATTCACATCAGAAGCCCAGACATGCAAACTGGCATTTCCTAGGAAGTTCTGAAGCTCGTCCAAATTTAGATCGAGTAGCCAATAATACTAGGTGGAAATAATAAGAACCTTAAGTATAGATACAAAAGATTAACATTACACTTACAAGAAGCATACATTCTCCATGGATCACTTCAATTCAAAAATATTGTTATCATTCATTTAGTTGTAAGGTATGTAGAACAGCCTATCCAAAGGATTGTTGCATATATATAATAATTTTAACTGAATAGTTTCACTTTCGCCTTTCTTTCCCATAATCAACTTTAAACTTGATATTTTCATCCAACTGGGATATCCCAAAATTAGAGTCTACTTTGATAAGTAGAATAACCTATGTATTAAATGTATGAAATCAAAAGAAATGATCATGCATAAAAATCTCAAGGGTTATGCTACGTGTACATACTTTTTTACCTAATCTTTTGCACCCCACTCACATTTGGAAGTGGGGACCACGAGCCGCATTTTTTTTAAAAACATGGGGCCAGCCGCATTTGTGAGGGGGGGGGGGGCACCATTCGGTCACCCCCCTTCGGTACATCCGGATAAACCCAAATCTCAATTCCCAAAAGGCAACCGTATTTTTTGAAGTGACAAAGTAATACGTGGCTCCAAAATGAAATGATTTGAAAGGAGCTAGCAGAAACATTTGTGTACTATCAATCAGCTTGACATTTTTCTTTATTGTCTCACATGGAAAATAAGGGGTAGTAGCAATGACGCTAATGAGTCTTTCACAGGTCTGTCATTCATTTTTGTCATTATGTGATAAAAGGCTTTCAGCTAGCCCTAATGGCTTTGGGAAACATGTACGCCGTAAAAGCTGAATATTTATAACGTATTTCTCAAGCATGCCATGTATAGAATGCTAAAAAAGTAAGTGGGATTTTTTTTAAAGGGCGATTTATTGCCTTATATGAATGCCGTAAGTCAAAAAATAATTAATTGATTTAGCAGCGATGGTTGCAAGGGCTAGGTGGTTGAATCATTTGCGTGGGTGTCGTTGAAATGTGAAATGTGAGACTTGTCTGGATGTTTCACGGTCAATTGGATATTTTTGGTTAACTAGAAACCATGGTGCTACGTAAAATTAAAAGGAGGGGACTAAAATGATTAAAAAAGTAGAATAGGGACCTATTTGTTAGTATATGACTAGGTTGAAAGCCGATTTGCAATTTTCCTTGCTCTTTAGTCTTTTGGTCGTGTTTCATCCTCATAATTGCAGCATGACGCATGGGGTTACCGAAGACTCGTGCTTAATAAATATTGCAAGGGTCATGCTATATGTACACAATTGTTTACAGTTTGATTTATATCCTTGTAAATTGACGAATTTTGGTACATTAATTTTAAAAATATATTTTTCAATCAATGGCTAAATTATTAATATATAGAAAGTGTCAATAAAAATGTACACATTTGATTATACAACTAGCTTTATACGTGGAAAAAAATATTCTTATTATCACTACAAGTCAAGGAAGTTTAGTGCATGTGATTGCTAAAATTCACGTGTACTCGGAGACGGAGATAGGGGGGCAGGAAGGGCGATCGCCCCCCAACATTATCCGCTGGTCCACTATTTTTAGTTAATTTGTAATGTATTTTTCAATTTCGTCCCCGCAAAAATTTTGACTCGCCCCAGCAAAATTTTGAAATTTTTTTTCCATTAATAAATATTGATCCAATAACTTACATTTTAAAATTCAATCATACAAAAATCTTAAACCTAAACAAAAGATCCAATAGTTACTTAAATAAATAAATATCTCAAATCCAATCCAAAAGCAAATGACCCATTTATGAATCAATTACCTAAAAGCATACCCACATGCCACAGCCCACAAAATGTAATCCCGACTACAGACACCCCTCTTATTGACGAGTTTGAAGTGATGAGGACAAGGAGAGACCAATTTCAGATGTCCAAGTCATCTCTACCATCTGTTATATAGATAGACAGTTTACTTTTTGTCTTTTTTAGGTCCATTTAACGTTCATATTTTCAATTTGTATAGCGTTAGATACATAAATGGACATATTATTTTTGTATCGACAAACTGATTGTCTTTTTGATCAATCAATCTAACTTTCCTATTTTGGTACTCAAAATCGTCGTTTTCAATCCTCTTAGTAAAAAAAAAAAATTCCGGGCCCCCCCCCCCCCCCTCTCTCCACCCCCCGTATTTTCGCCTCTACAAGATTGAAATCTTGGCTACGTCCCTGCGTGTACTCAATAATTGCTTGTAATCGTCCTAAAAGTCAAAGTAACGTTTATTTATTGAAATATTGAAGTAAAGACAATTCCCTTTTCTTTTTCTTTTTTTAATGTTAGGTACTAACGTTGCATCCCGTAAAATATATGTATTGGGATTTGGAGTGTTCGATTTATAAAAGCTAATCTTGATTAAAAGAATGATACAAGCCTTTTTTTGTTAGTTATTTATTTTATTTATAACCAATGATAAACTCGACAAAACCTTTTATGCTACTCAGAAGTTGATCATCTTATATGTAAAGGGTGACAAATGGGATTTTATATTCTACAACACGAGAGAATTATACTTGATTACTAATCACAAGAATAAAAGGAATAATTAAAATATTTCAAAATTTAGTAAAAAATGGGTCCGAGATGTATTACTATGTATTATAAAAGGGAAGAATACATAAATCCTACTTTTACTTATACACATTTCAAAATTAAGGTTAGATGTTTTAAATTTCAAAAATCGGGTTTTCATTTAAATTTATTTATGAATTAATTAATTAATTATATGTTTTATTAATAAATATATAACGGTCACATATATATACAATTTGGTCACAATTCGAATTTTTTTAGGTCACAATTCAAAATTTTCATAGGTCACAATTTGTTCATCGGTCACAACTTAAAAATTTAAAAGTCACAATTTTTTCATCGGTCACAAATCACAAAATTTGTAAGTCACAATACTTATTTACGGTCACAATTTATCAATTAAATGGTCACAATTAATAATTTTTAGGTCACAATTAATAATTTTTTGGTCACAATTAATAATTAATGGTCACAAACAATCAAATTATTTGTGACCACCACCAAAATCGTTTGTGACCACCACCAAGTCACAAATCACACGCAGAACACACAACCACCGCCAACCCCACCCAAACACGGAACCACCAAAATAATCACAAACAATCAAATTATTTGTGACCACTCGTTTGTGACCACCACCAAGTCACAAATCACACAACCACCGCCAACACCACCCAAACACGGTACCACGGCCGCCACTACCACTCCAACGATGACAAAAACCACGATCTCACCACAAAATGGGCGATTTCGACAATTCAAAAACCCCCCAACTACAACAACAGAACACACACGACCAACCGCACCCGTCGCCAACCGCACACAGAACAAATCTGCACCTCCTCAAATTATTTGTGACCACCACACCATCACCTACACCGCACCGCCAACAACAACAAACACCACGCCTCAACACCACGAAACCAGACTCACCCGCACCCAGAACACACAGAAAACCATCCATAACACGCCCAACTGCACCGAAAACGAGTGAACACGCACAAAAAACCACCGTCCGCCACCAACTTCAAATTCTCAATTCACAGCGCCCAACCTCACCAACGAACACACAGCCTACAACTGCCATTATTGAAAGTTTCAGCCGAATTAGCACCAGTAGAAGCAGTAACTGGAGATTCAGATCTACCAGGAGATCTGATTTAACAACCGCCCAAATCCGTGATACCAACCGCCCAATTTCTGCTACGGAAAACTCCATCTCCGCCTGCACATTTCCTCCAGATTGCATCGCGAACTGGGCAGCGTCGCTGCTGCATCGCGAACTGGGCAGCGTCGCTGCTGCCAACTGCAGCAGCAGCGTCGCGAACGGCAGCGAGGCGTCGCATACACACTGGAGCGGAGATGAGAGAGAGAGGATAGAAGGGGAAGAAGATCCACGACGGCACGTCAGTGGCATGGTGCAGAGAGACGGGCGGCGACGTCGGTGGAGAGATTGAGAGAAGATTTGATTTAGGGTATGGGAGTTAGGGTAGGGTTAAATAAATGAATTTATTGTAAATAGATTTTTAAATGAAAATAATTTTTTTTTTTTTTAATTCCTTGAAAACCTGATTAGTGAAATATCAAACTTAAATCAGGAATTATGAAAATGGATATCTAATAACAGGTGTGGGTGTAATTTCCTCATTATAAAATTCGAATATGTTAGCCAATTCAGCGAAAACTCGATATCTATATCGTCCAGTTCGAGCTGGTCTATTAGACCAGTCAATGCAATAAAAAACAAAAATACCATAGATTTTAATTAAAAAAACCTCTTAACTGAACCCATTGGGTCATTGTTAATTAAAATTTTCAGATTTTATTTAGCGTTTGAATAGTTGCATAACACTCTAGACTTCGTTTTTCACTTTTTTAATTGCCTTTTTCATTGCTAATTTCTTTTTCTACTTCATCTTTAAAACCTTTCATCTTCTTGAGTTTTGGAGCAAAGGTTGAAAAAAAAAATTAAGAATTTATTTAGTAAATAATTTTTATTATTACTAACTTTTATATAATGAAAACAATGTATTATATTTGACATGAGTTGACATATCGTTCAATCACAACTGGAACACGCTAAAATCCTATACATTCTAATGCCATTTGTGGTTTTTCCACTGCACCTTCGGCGTTCTGGAGAAATTAGAATCAGTTGTGATTTTTCTTTCATTTTGTTAATTACACTTTCAAATTATATTTTTTGTTGAAGAGGCTATCAGTTGCAGATATTAGAGAACTCATTTCTTTGGATGTTTGGCTGCAATATTACTTGTTTGAAACATTAACTAAAATATTAACTTATTACATGGAAACAAATATTCAACAGCTGCGGCTAGCAACAAAAACAGAGACAAAGCCAACAATGAATGAAGTTGAAAGAATCAAAATCAGCAGTTGGGTGTGGTTTTCCGGGGAGGTGTTTGGGTTCATTGCGGCAAAATCAGCAGGTTCATAGCGGCAAGATTTAATTGATTTCTTAATATGACAATGGTAAATCAGCAGGTCGTTTGATGGATTCACGGCAGCCAGCGACGTTGACGAAAGCGCCAGCGATGTCGATAACAATTTCGGGTCTCCGATCTGTGGGGAGTTTATGGGAAGTCGCGGCCGGTTCTGCTAGGCGTGGAGGGAAAGTGAAGGAAAGTGTTTTGGACTTGGTGGGTTTCATTTGACTTCATTTGTTTTTTTTAAAGTGTTTGCCAGCTCATCTGGTGCATTTCTGGAAAACGGCTTCTGTACGTCTAGCACGGTCGATAATGGAAAGGGTGAGTTGACATGATTTGACATATCGTTCAATGACGGATTACATCATGGGTCCCAAATGATTGAACCAAAAAATCAATTATTTCCCTAAAGTTAGCGCGGCCAGACAATTATTAACCCCCTATTTTTATTAAATTTTGATAAAAATTAATGAAATGCATGATTGAAAAGTTGTAGGTGCTATGAAATATGTAATTAAAATTAATTATTGATTTTGACTTAAAATTTTAATTGAATTTTAATCCAAACCAAACAGGAGCTAAATATTGCAGGTGTCTCCATTAATTATTTATAGTACAAGTTATAAGCAGCAACAAATCTTGACAAAAATATATGATGGAGGAAAGCAATGAATCATTGAAGACAAATTGATCAAGATGATTGATGATTATGATGATGTGCTTAATTTTAGGAATTGTTATTTATCTTTACATATTTAGTTTATTAAGTTGTACTATATATTGATGTTTTCTCAATGAATAAAATTACAACTCCCATTTCTATCATCTCTAGAATTTCTTCTTGGTATCAAAGCAGGTTGCAAACTTCCGCTTTCGGCGAGCTGCCTACTGCCGCTCGTCTAGCCAACTTTTTCATTTTCCTTTTCTTCTAGTTTTTTTTTTCTAAAATGCTTGTCCATCAATTTTCTTCTCCTTGTCATCATGATTTCACTTTCCTATACATAACAATTTAATTCTCACTCCTCTCAAGTTATCTTCCACCATATATAACATTCAAAATCCAGACAATACAAATCAATATCCTATCGGCACCAAATTCAAACAACACAGCAACAACAAAAATTCATACCAAAAATCAACGTATGAATCCATTCTCTTAACAAACTCTCAGAGACACAACTCATGCAATATGGGATACACAAGATTCGCAAAAAAAAAAAAAAAAAAATTCACACCACCACAACATATGACATATCTTCAAAAGGACGAAGATTTTAAAAAATGGTAAATTTTTTTTTTCACAACATTATTATCCAAAACAGCCTTCATTCATTTTTGTAACAAACTTTGCCTCCAACCCTGGCAAAGTTTGAGGGAGGGTATTAGCAGCAACAAATTTTGACAAAAATATATGATGGAGGAAAGCAATTAATCATTGAAGACAAATTGCTCAAGATGATTGATGATTATGATGATGTGTTTAATTTTAGGAATTGTTATTTATCTTTACATATTTAGTTTATTGAATTGTACTATATATTGATGTTTTCTCAATAAAGAAAATTACGGCTTCCATTTCTATCATCTCTAGAATTTCTTCTCAAGTCAAGGAAGTTTAGTGCCTGTAGTCACTAAAATCCATGTTTATTCTATAATTGATCGTTGAAATTTATCCAGTTGTACTAAAAATCAAAAGTAACCCACCTTTACATCCGGCCTGGGTTGGCTCTGAAGGCGAATCTGGAAACTATGATATTGCCTATAGATATTAATTTAAGAGCTGTCTTGAGGGTATGCATTTTAAATCTGTCTCCGTTAATTTAATTTTTGACCAACCAAGCTTATCACATATCTAGTTATCTTTGTTGAAGAGTAACACTGTAACATCCCCAACCGAGTTAGAATAATGTTATTTGTACATAAATAGTTACATAATGATTTACGAACAGATGAGATGTTAAAAATAGAGTGAGAATTTTTTTTTTACTTAGTTGAAAAAATTCTAACACAATCATATCTTATCACATCAGGTGTATGTAAACCATTATATCTATTATGTACATGTAACACGACCGTTTTTTAAAATAATTTTATACATGGCCCCATAAATTTGTACTCAATTGTTTTAGCCGCGATAGTCAAAAAGGTTAAGTGATTGAAATCATTTGCATGTGGTGCGGTCAGTTAGGAAATGTGATATGTGAGACTTGTTTCAATCACTCTATGGGTACAGGAATTTTTTACAGAAATTGTACCGAATACACACAACATGTGGGTCCCATTATTTTTAACAATATTTAATTCATGTGAGCCCCGCCTCCTTGTGTGAGAGAAATTCAAAAATCTGAAAAAATTCTGTCATTTTCTTCATGTGCTTGCATCATTTTTCGATTGCATGCTTTGTTGACCTTGGTTTTTGTAAGGGTGACGTGATCAATAGATTCTCTAAGTCATCTCGAATTCACGTAAGCCTTCTGTTTTGCACACTTGGACAAATCGTAAGTTGCACGTGACCTTCTCCTTCTCCGAATTGAGGGGAGGTGGTTACATATACTCCGACGGTCAAGTCAATCAATATATGAGCGAAGGGGTGTTGAAAGTATAAGAGACGTGGGTCACTAAGTGTAAAGAGGTTTTAATTCTACATTTGCAAGGAGTGTTTCGATGAATTCCTTGGTTAGTTTAAAACAAGAGCAGGGGAAAGAGACCATACTAATCATGGAGATATTGAAGGAGTAACATTAACAGTTAAGTGTCCGAAGTGCTAAAAGTGTGCATGCAATTTTCAAGGTCAGATTCGACGATCATTCCCAATCTGGAGAAACTGTAAAAAGTAATTGTAACACTGTAGTTCCATCTCGATAATGTGTGGATAGCCTCTATTGTGACTTCTGTAGTAATTAAATAAATAAGTAATTACTTCTGTAGTTTTTGTTTTTAAGTGGAGAAATTTTTAAATCAGTTTTAAATTGTGAATAGATTAGTGATCGAAGTTGAATAAAATGTAATGAAATTGTGTAAGTTTGCATAATAAAGTGCATAATGTTGAAACACTTTATCATTGATTTAAATGTTTAAATGGTTAGATAAAATCACATGTATATCATTTAAAATATTGTCTAAATGCCCGAAATAGTTGTACTCGTCTTATAATCAATATATATTCACATTAACTGATCAAAAAAAAAAAAATTGTCTAAATGCTTGGGTAAATGTCAAAATTTTCGTAAGTAGCGAGTATCAGAAAAAAGTGTGAATTAAAATTGTGAATCTAAAGCATAACTAGAAATACTATTAATTAACTAAACACTCTAATAGTTGCAAAGTTGCTACTTAGTCTCCATTCTTTGCATAATAATAAGTTGTATCATGCCATTAAGAGTGTGTTTGTTAGAGATTAAAATTGGATTAAAATTGAAAAATTAACCGTTATTGTTGACTTCTATTAGATGAGTGAAACTCAATAACGGCTATATTTTCAATCTTAATTGAATTTTAATCGCTCCCAAACAAGCTCTAATTATGAACCCACCGAGTAGCAATTTAATGACTAAATAACCCAGCTTTCCAAAATACAACAATTTTACTTCTTTCTTTGTCTTTGCTTTTAATGTAAATAATTCAAGACGTAATCTCAAGTCCAAAAGAATAAAATTTAATAAGTTTTTCTTTAGTTAATTTTCTCATGTGGCAAATTTCATTTATTTGACCATCAAAATATAAATTCTTTTTTTTATTGAAAATATATTTAATTGAACCTCACTTTTAGTATTTAACTGCTTTATATTGCAAATTTCAAACCAAAACTTCAATGCATTTCTCCCGGCTGGCTGAGACCATCTCCAAAAAACTCTACAAATTCAAGATGTTCTTTCTTTCAGAGAGTCAATGTTTAAAAATAAATTTCAAGATAAATTGTAGAGGCCGTTGACATCTACTTGAAGGATACAGTACTATATAATTGTTGAGAAATTACAACTGTGATTCTGTGAACAGTCGAATTTTTCATGTAAATGGACAACCATTTCTGAACAGAAAAACATCCCAACGATGTATAGTTTAAGCCCTTTCAGAATTTATAAAAGTTGAGAGACATCTGAGACTATATAGTAGAGAGATATATATTCTCAGTGTACTATAATTTCTTCTATTACTGTTTCTCGTTTGATTTAGAAAGAGGTTGTCATAATTCTTCTAATATAATAAAATCCTTCTATTAGCCTTGGAACATTTAAAATATGCCCAAATCATGTAGCTAGGAGTAGACAATACGTACAAAGCAATAAACAATAAATGGAGATTATCCTGACATTTGTATGCATATCTTGATTTCGACAAGTCAAAATTTTATTCGATATTTTACAAGTACAAGTCCTAATTTTTATGGTATTTGCATGAACAAATGTTGATTAATGGAATATAATTCATGCTCCAATTTTTTCAACAAAATTTACTTCTTGAAGTGACGTTGCAAATTTATTTTGTTGACATTGGTTTAAATATAACTCATCAAGATCTTACCTCACTAATTCAAGCTTAGAACTTATAGTCATCCACAAACCCTTGTACATTAGAAGTGTCACCACGAACATGTCATCTTACAACCGTACCGTTGCTACCGGGGCAGACCCTCAACGATCGTAATAGCGATGTGCCCAAACAAAAATTTCCAGCTTCATGATAACTACTGCAGGGCAATCTATTCATATAATTTAAGACCAGTAATGCAAGCAATTAGGGAAATTTTATGTGAAATCTACATTACGACAGAGAATTGTTAGAAGCTAATCTAACTAGTGACATTAAGTGGCTGTATGAAAAGCTTCCATTTAAGTAAGCATCTGGCAATGTTGAAATTCATATATTTACTAATGATTGTAGAAGCTGGTTTTTTTCTTTGGACCCTAATGGTAAATTTGATGTTGCATTGTAACCTCAATTCAACTTCTCGTAAACGGTATTTCAAAATTTAAAGACAACTTTAGTCAGCTCAACTAGTCTTCGGCATTCATGTAGACAGTGGAAGGATTTCGTAGAATGTTAGCTAATAACTTATAAATTATTGCAATATCAACTGAAATTTTATTAATTTTCTGAGAAAAAAATATTGTTTGTTTCCTGTAACTTTGGGTATGAAATAAAAGTCAGTAATAAAAATATAGCTAAAAACACTTGCAGATGTACAAGAAATCGCCCCGGTTGAAAAAATCGCTCCATAATTTGCAAAATGCCCCAATTTATTTTTCAATTAAAATTGATTAAAAACACAATGTAATGTGTCCAACATCTTCTCCATTAATTTTTTTTCACTTATCCCTAATTTGAAATTTCCTTAACCTAAATTCCTAAATCACAAATCAAAACTCATGAATGATAAATTATAACTCATAAGTCATAACTCATAAAACATAAATTATTTATCATAAATCACAAATTTATAAATCACAATTCTCATTTCTTTGTCATGGAACAACAACTAAAAACAAAAAACAAAAACAAGATTCGAGAAGTAAAAGGGTGTTCAATCGCTCACCGGTCAAAGCCGAAGGACGGGAGGAGGAGAGGTGGAGAAATGGAGACACCGGCTGGTAGCTACAGCACTGCAGCTTCTCCTCCTCTCTGGCTCTCTCAGAGACTCACATTCACCTCTTCAGTCTTCACTTGTTGCTGGAGCGGGCCATGGAAAATCAGAAATGGATATATCACATATATAGAGGAAATTACACCCACACCTGAAAATAGATTTTCAATTTCAAAAATCCAATAACAAGTTCAAAATTTCAAAAATCAGGTTTTATTTAATAATTTAAAAATATTTTTTTTAATTTTTAAATTTATATACAATAAAAAATGAACAAACCCTATTCATATAAAAAATGAACAAACCCTATTCACTCCAACCTCTCTCCTCCCACTCCAACCTAGCTCCCACCGCCCGCCGCCCGCTCCAATTTCATCCTCCTCTCGTGTATTTGCTCACGCCGCCGCCGTCACCGTCACGGCCTTCAAGTTCTTCATCTCCTCATCTCTACAACTCTTCCTCTCTCTCGTTTTTACGGCTGATTCCGCCGTATCGCCGCCTCTCTGGGCTTGACGCCGCTTGACGGCAGTCATTATTCGCGACGTCTGCTGCTAGCTTTGCTGCAGCTTTGTTGCTTCATACGCCACGCCGCAACCGGCAAGAATGATCTCACAAAGAAGAGGTCGCTGCGAACGACGCTGCCCAGTTCACGGCAGCGTCGATTTGCCGTTCGCGATGCAACTGCGATCTCGTAGCAGATCCTCTGTATGGGTTTTCAATCTTGCAGCGGATCTATTGGAGGGTTTTTATCACATTAGATCCGTCGCAAAAGGTAGTGGTTATGTGGTTTTTGATGGTTTTTATCACAGATCCGACGGCGGTGGTGTTGATAGCCATCCGGTGGCAGTGGTGGTGTGTTTGTGGGGTTGGATGTGTCGGTGGTGGTAGTGTTTTTGTGCGGTGGTAGTGGTGTTTTGTGTCGGGTGTGGGTTGTTGCAACGGTGGTGTTGGTGATGGTTGCCGTGAGGTGGTGGCGGTTTTGCTGCGGGGGCGGCGACGGTAGTGGTTATGGTTGGTGGTATGTGACCTAGTATTTGGTTATCTATGACCAGAAAATTATTAATTGTGACCTAAAAATTATTAATTGTGACCAATAAATTGATAAATTGTGACCTAAATAGGTATTGTGACTTGTAAATTTTGGGATTTGTGACCGATGAACGAATTGTGACTTTTAAATTTTTAAGTTGTGACCAATAAACAAATTGCGACTTATGAAAATTTTGAATTGTGACCTAAAAAATTTGGAATTGTGACTAAATTATATAGATCCGTGATCTGATAATATATTAATAATAAATTAATTTAATAATTATTATTTCATAATTAAAATTATAAAGAAACCTGATTTTTGAAATTTAAAACATATTTTGGTAGTTTTGAAATGTGTAAAAGAAAAAGGCTGATTTATGTATTCTTTCCATATATATATCCATCATCCATGGATTTTGGGCCTTTGCTTTGGCCTTTGGGCCTTTTATTTTTTAAGCCAAGCCCAAAACAATGGCTAAACTAAAAAAAAAAAAAAATTAGGCCCAAACCCAAAACCTGAGATCATCTTCATCTTCGCCAGTTCGCCCTTCAGCTTCTGGTTTCCATTCTGTAACTGCCAACTGGCCGACGCCTGACGGTCTGAAGGCTCTAGCGGATCCAGCACGAGTGGCTGTGGGGGCTTGCCAGGTGCTGGGTCCACCTCTAGTTGCTACATTGAATAGATGATCATGGCAAAATTGTACCAACTTATTTTTTGCTGTAACATGTAGACCTCATTTGCATCCATCGCCATCAAATATTTTTTGCTGTAACATGTAGACCGCATTTGCATCCATCGCCATCAAACTTCCAGTCACCCATAATCCCAACATTTGCTCCACAACTTCCTCAATTGTGGAATTTCCACCCAGTGGCAGCCTAGATTATAGATGGGGTAAACAATCGCCTAAAATCTCGCTTTGACGAAGGGCTTCCATAGAAAAAAATTATTACATATATTATATTTATAAATAATAAAGAATTTTCAAAAAAAAAAAAAAAAAGTTTTATATTCTTCATACATTCAGGACTATTCATATATCTATATGGTATTTAGATTGACTCTCCATTCTTTCTCTGTACCATTTCTTTTGTTTTTATTTGACCTTTTAACTTTCATTTAATTATCTCTACTTGTTTAATCATCTTTAATTCTTCGTCTCCGAAGTTCAATTCTCTGTAAATTCTCTAGCTTGAGCTTATGGTCATTGACATTAATAATGGCGTGTATGATTTTTTTCCTTTAATTTTTTTGCCCTCTTATGTATACTAGTCAGAGTTGAATGTGCACTGCACGTTTTTCTAAAATATTTTATAAGTGATGTGAAAGTAATATTTGACCATCTATTTACTCTTTTGGTCAAAATATGAGAGAAAAGTATGCTCCTGAAAATAAATGTTAATTATTATACACACACGTAAATAGTGAAATGTATACTTGAATGTGAGTGTTAAAATTACAACTAAATACATAAATGAACATAAATGGAAAATACGGTACATGAATGTTAATTAATCTATAATTAATAACAATGAATATATACGTGACAATGAATGTTAAATGAATATAATACCTGGACATGAATAATGAACTGCATTTTTGAATGTGAAATTTTAATTAATATTAATTAATTAAATGTTAATGTTAATTAATTGAGAATTTATAACAGGAATATGGAGGTGAATGTGAATATAAAATTCTAATTAATATTAATTAAATGAATGTAAATTGTAATTAATTAAAATTAATGACAAATAATATATGCATGAACAAGATTTCTGTAGTATTTATTACAGTTTGTAAATTAAATAAATATTGAAAAACTAAAAGTAAGGCATTATTGAAATAATTAAATTGTAGTTGAATTATAATCGTCCAAAAAATTATTCTCAATTGATATGATATTTAATATACTAGTTAGAATTAAAATACTTTATAAGTACTGTAAAAGTAATATTTGATATCGATTTGTTAGGAGGATTTGATGAGTCTCAAACGAACTAAAGAAAACAAAATTTAAGAGAAGAAAAATGTATTTTCAAAACTCAATTTCTATTATTCAATTTTTTGTGATGATGAAATACTATAAATTGGCAACATTTTTATACTTCATTTGGTACTTAAAAATTAATTGATAATACATGAATTTAAACACCCATTAACTAGATATATTAATATAAATAAATTCATCTATAATAATTCTAGATTCATGTAGATCAAAATTCATCAAGTCAAAATTTATTGAATCTAGATTAATGTGAATGTTAATTAATTGAAGAACTAATAACACGAAATTCATATAGGACAAAAAATTTGTAATCGTCCAAAAATTAGTTGTCACTTGATTTGATATTTAATAGATATACACACACATCTCAACTTCGTATTGCATTCGTCAAAAGTTGTGTCTGTATGCACGCTCTCTCTATGTAAGAATTGTTTTATATTTGTTGAGGTTTGACAAGAGAAACATTGGTTGAACAAATGAGATATTCAAATAACCCAATGATCTGATGTCTTAACAAGTAATGTATAATAACTATTTTTGTGCCCTCGCCTATACATTTGATATTTATTGATTTACCAGTATGACGCAAAATGAATCTATTTTATATTTTTATGTTTAAAAGCTACTAGGTATTTTTTTTTCTTCTTCTTTTAAAAATTTCTTGTACATTACTGACAAAATTAGTTGACATTTTTTTGAATAATGTTATTTATCATTATGATGACGGAACATCGAAGATAGTGGTGGCAATCGGCTCAGCTCGTTGCCACCGAGCCACGAGCCGCTCGGGCTCGTCAAAAGACTCGTTGTCACGAGCACAAGTCGAGCCCCACTCGGCTTGTTTTTTCACGAGCGGCTCGTGGGCTCGTCCAAAAATCCATTTTTTTTTTAAAAGGCTTATCTTATTAATATAAAAAAATAATTACCCGAGCCACGAGCTAAAGCTCAGCTCAGCCCACAAGCTGCACACGACCCACGAGCTCATGGGCCGAGCAGAGCTCGGGTATTTGTAACGAGCCACGAGCTTGGCTTGTGCTAGTGGGTCAATGGGCCGAGCCGAGCCAGCTCGGGCCATTGATACCTAATCGATGATGTGAAAGGATTGAACAGTTCAATTTTTATAACAAAGAGGGGGAGGAGAGAGAGATAAGTGTAAGGGATAATGTGTTGCCGCGTGTATTATCGTCACGATAAATAGCATTACTCCATTTTTTTTCTTTACAAGTACCAAGGAATTTTGATTCCTACTTCTAGACTTCACACTAGAAATGGGACACAAATGAAGTCACACAAAAGAGTGCTAAAAGAGGTTTTGAGTTCCCTTGAGGTGCTATTTTTGTAAATTTCCATATATGATGACAACAACAAAATTGACCCCTTTGAATTGTCGCTCTAGAAAAGAAAAGAAAAAAATAAAAATAAAAAAATGTTGGCCTACGATTCACCTCTACCTAAATGAGATCCCATTTAATCATTATATAAGACAAATAGTCAAAATATGGAATATGTCATTGCATATTCCTTGTATTGAAGTAGTTTTCAATAAAACAAAATAATTGCATTATTTTTATTATTTACCTTCTTCAAATTGTTGTACTACGGGACAATCGGGTTTGTTTTCAATGTAATTATCCAAGACGTGAAGAATAAAATATAAAAATGTTTTTCTTTGATTAATTTCGAAGCCCTCCTATTTCATAGGCACAAAAAGAAATAAATTTAAATTCATTAGAAATTAGTAAAGCGGATAAAAGTTGATGAAATGATTAAAAAAAAATGTTAAAAGTTGTTGGACGCCAAACATGAACTTAGGGTGCGTTTGATTGTAAGGGTGAAAAATAGGTGGAAAGAAAATGATTTCCAGGGAAAGTAATTGCCTAGAAATTGTTTTGTAGGGAATTGTTAATTAAGTGTGTTTGATTGGTATAATTTTCCACCCGAAAAAATTTTGAATTTTTTTTTCACGTTTAACTTTATTTTACGTAGAAATTATCCATTAAAATGATTTTTTTTTTTTTAACAATCGGTTATGAAATTTGTTAACATTGCCAAAAAGTAAAAAAAAAAAAAATTTCTTGAAAACTATTTTTCATCGAAGCTTAGTGTTCATTTGACTTCGTTTTATATGGAAATTGTCCATGAAAGTAAATTTTTTTTTTTTACAATTGGTTATGAAATTTGTTTCCATTGACAAAAAGTAAAAAAAAACAAAAAAAATTTTTTTTTTTTTTTTACGTGCAGCAATGGGATGAAGAAAACAAGTGCGTTAGTGCTGCCATGGGAAAAAATTTTCTTGTCAAAAAAAAAAACACTATCAAATACTAAAAAAAGTAGGAAATGGAAAATGGTTTCCATTTTTCCTTAAAAAACTCATCTATCAAACATACCCTTAGTATAATCAATTTTGCTCACTTTTTCGCTAACAGTTCATCGTGAATTAAAGTCTACGAGCGTTGGTTAAATCCAACCGATTCATTCCTAATTTTTGTATTTTTATTTATTTAATTCTTTTTTATCACCCGTTCGACATCAATCTAGAGGTACTAAGTGGGACGAGTCGCAAACAAGCCGAGCAGCAATTTTCTCGTCGCGAATTTGTCTACTCATGCGTGAGGCGGCTCGTCGTAATAAGTAAAATATGTCATTTCAATAAAAATACATAAATTACGTGAGTCGCGAGCAACTCATCCTACCAAGGTCGAGTCGAGCTGAGCCAAGTTAGGTGATAGCGAGTTGGGAACTCGATTCACCCCATATAAGACCCGTTCCTCGAATGAGAGATCTGATTTTGATTATACGAAAATGAGAGATCCGATTTTTGATACTTGCACATGTTTAAATTTTCACTAACAAATTCATTGTGTAATATGGACCTCTCATTTCATTCTTCTTTAATAGTGGTCCAAAAATGCACATGGGCTCTTGATCAAAATTTGTACGGCCACGAGAACATGTTCGTGCACCCAAGAGAATCTGATTACAATTTCAATAAAAGTTTAAAAAGAAAACAAGAAATGGAAGTCCATTAATAATATTTCAACTGCCTAATTGACGTGCTAATTTCTTATTAAACTAGTTATATTCGATTTATAAATAAAATAAATTATTTTGTGTCCTCGTCGGAATATTTTTAATACATTTCCAATATCACACAAAAATAATTTACCGGTTAGTCAACAACATTCCTTATTTAAATATTCATCCTAGTACTCTTATACTAAAAAGCCAATTAATAGTTCATTTAGTGCCACGGGGGATTGTTCACAGAACAATTAGAGTCTGTTTGATTGTAAGAATGAAATTGTCTAGAACTTGTTTTACTGAAAATTGTCAATTAATTGTGTTTGATTGATATAATTTTTCACCTGAAAAATATTGAAATTTTGGATCTTTTGGTGTTCGTTTGACTTTATTTTCCATGAAAATTGTCCATTAAAGGGATATAATTTGTTTTTATTGCAAAAAAAAGCCTAGAAAACCAATTCCCACCAAAGTGGTGGGAATTGATTTATCTCAAAAACCAATTCCTCGGCCATGCCTCGTTGTGTTTTTAAACCTAGGGTTCATGCAATCAACTATTTCGAAAGCAAACCGCTTCCTCCTTAGAGAACCCCTTCCTCCTTAGAATCAACCTCCTTTAGCCATCTCAATAAGCAGAGCTCCTGCATCAGTAAAAGAAATTATTCCCCATGTTCATGGAAATAATGTGTCATCCAATGAATTGAACATTTACATTGGTCTCACTTTACGTTGGGGAGATCTATAAATATAGATAGTGTCTTTCTCGTTACTAGTATACATATTATATTGTTGAAGCGATATAATCTTTAACATTAAATTGAATACAACTAAGTAAATAAAAAATATGCAGCAACAAAGGCAAAATACATGGTGACTCAACCAAGTGGGACAGACCAATCGATCAATGCTCCCTCATTTTCTAAATTGACAGACTAAATTATTCTATCATTATTATGAATAATGAATAGATTT
Organism: Fraxinus americana; assembly: GCA_035079005.1. Taxonomy (NCBI): domain Eukaryota; kingdom Viridiplantae; phylum Streptophyta; class Magnoliopsida; order Lamiales; family Oleaceae; genus Fraxinus; species Fraxinus americana. The sequence continues at coordinate 34,069,285 of CM068709.1, read as the reverse complement.
ATAAACCTTCCCCAGATAATATCACTAACAAAATATTATTTATAAGCCTTCCAGATAATATCATTAATAAATTTTATTATGTAACACTTGCAATAATTATTCATCATCATTTTGAAAAAAAAAAAAAAATTTAATGTTAGAGGAAAAATAGACAATTTTCATAAATCTTGATGGATAAATAAAGGCATTCATTACTAGCGTCGTTCGATGAATCGAAATTTGTGATTTGATGAATGATGTCAGTAAGGAAAACTTTAGTTTAACTTAAATTTTGAACGGTGAAAAGTGATTAATAATGATGTTTATTTGTTTATGACTTGAGTCTAATCACTTGAGAAATTGATGTTGAGTTATTTTTCAAGATATCGCAACTCAAAAGATAAAAATGATAGAAAGTATGTAGCGAAACTAATTAAGATAATTAGGTGATTAAGATCGACAATTTGATGAGTGATGGGCTATTGCATAGTTGCATGAATAATAAACATACGACCCACATAACCCTTTCGGGGTGGTACTGCTCTTTTTATACAATTATTAGGGAAATTGCAACAGCGGTCCTTAATCTTTTTAATTTTTTTTCAAAATTTACCCTAATTTTAATTTGTGTCAGTGGAGGTCTATAACCTTTAATAAATATACACCTAGAGTCCATCTGGATGGAAATAGTCCATGAAACCGTCAGTTAACCAAGAAAATTGCACTTTTACCAAATTGATAGGGGTAAAATGGTAACTTTGTATATTTATAAATATTAACAATTAAAATAATAAAACTAAAGAAAAAAAGAAATTTACCCCAACACCTCCACACCCTATCTTCATATTCTCTAATTTCAAAAAGCAAGGCCGAAAAAATCATGGAGGCAAGTCCATCCATGAATTTACCGAACAAAAAAAAAAATCTGGACAAGAAATTGAAATTTGAAACTGAAATTAGAAACATATTCCAACCATTCTTTCTTTCCCTTCTTTTTCTCCAATTTTTTCTCTCCTCTTATAGCCCAAAAATTTAGACTCCCAGAAGAAAGAAAAGAACTCAATTGGGGTTTCGAAGTATGATTTTATGTGGCAAACTCCTTAGGAAGGTGTGAAAATTTGAAGGTTGTTGAGTGAATATATAGGTGGAGTGGGGTTTTTACCAACCTTGAAATGATTTTTTGGTTGGGGGTGGTTCGAAATGGGGTTTGGCGATGGTGGCCGTATCCGTGGTCGTGGGTGGTGAGGCAACGTGTTGGTAGATGTCAATAGTTGGCCATGGCTGAAAATCAATGTCGTTGGTCGGAGAAGATGAAAATAGGGTGGGTGGGGGTGTTGTTCGGGTAAATTTTTTTTTTTAATCTTTAGTTTTATTATTTTAATTGTCAATATTTATAAATATACAAATTTATCATCTTTCCCCTTTCAATTTGGTCAAACTTGGTTAAAATCCACTTTTCTTGATCAACTAATGTTTTCATCATGGACGGTTGCCATCCAGATGGACTTCATATGAATATTTATGAAAGGTTAAGGACCTTTGCTAACATAAATTGAATATTAGGGTAAAGTCTACAAAAATTAAAAAAGTTAGGAACCGCTACTGAAATTTTCCCTAATTATTATAATAGGTAAAGGACAATTATAATAAAAAAAATGTCCAAGCTGCCATCTATTAGTAATTACAAGAGTAATTGAAGAAATCTGTTTGGACCTCCTGCCTTAAAAGTTAGGCTAAATATATTCACACTACATTTTCTTATTAGTGCACCACATTTTAATTGCATAAATTGTTTATTATCTTTACTCCATACCACACTTATGTCCCTAAGTTTTTTTCATTGTATTTTTATCACGAATTTTTCATTAATTAGTATATCTTGTCTCTGATAATGATTTATGTCAAAAATTTCGTTAAGAGGGAACAAAAAAAAAAAAAATTATTCATCGGCATGTATTTATTAAGCAAAAAAAATTCAAAATTATGATTAAACACTTGTCCATCGTTTTAAAGCACAATAATAAATTTTTTGGATACAAATCGTTATTAAAAACAACATTGCTTAATTAATGAAAGACTAATGATAAGAACGTGATGAAAAAAGTTAACAACATAACTATAACATTAAATAAAGATCAGGGATCAACAATACAATTAAAATGTGGTGTATTTATAAGAAAATGTTGTGGGAATATAATTACCCTAAAAGTTATACATATCATTAGGAGGTATGAAAATGCAAAAAGTAATTTATATTTTTTATAATAAAATTCCATTTTTGCGTCTACGGTCTACCAATCCTTCGATTCCACATACGTGTCCCATGAAATAAAACGATTGCCACCTCTCTCTCTCGAGTGCCATTTGTTTAGTATTTTTATATCGTCCCTGTAAGCTGCTGTTAGACGAGAAGAAGAGAATATAGATGAAAAGCTGAACACTTGCATGCAATTGTGACAGATAAAGATGCAGACTTTCTCTCTCCGTGTGTGTGTTCCTCTCTCAAACTTTGCACCAAATCAAAGCCCAGTTCAAAATTTTGCGAACAGAGAGCAAGGGAGAAAGAAAAAGGGGTTTTAGTTACACGGGGGTTTAAAAATCGAATCTTTTTTGGTACATATACTAAATTCTTGAACTTTTGTATTTCCAATTCTGGTTTTTGATTTTGTTCTTTACAAGTTTTTACATTTTTTTGTTGGTTTGTGTAAATTAGTTTGTGGGATTGAATTGGGTTTTGAGTTTGGAAAACTGAATTGTTGATATTTGGAAGTTTGCGAGCTGGATTCTATATCAAGATTTTGATTTGCATCGGTTGAATAAGCTATTCTGAATCAAAAGAGAATGGAACCTGGGTTGGAAATCGATGATGGCAATGAAACTAAGGGAGCCATATGGGTTTTGGACCAGAAGCTTGATCAACCTATGGAGGAGGAGGCTGGAAGGCTTAGAAACATGTATAGAGAAAAGGTACAATAAAATCCATTCCCTTTTAATGTATACTTTAACTGCATACTCATTTATTATAAGTACCTTTAGGAGCTAGTAGCTTTTTACTTTTTTTGATGATTGATTTTTTTTTTTTTTTGATTGCCAAGTGCTACAGAGGATTTTATGGAATGTTGATAATTGATGATGATTATGCAATAACCCTACTGGATTTAAACAAACTTTAGCTAGTTTCTATAGTTCACCTTTAAGTGTAATGACATGCTTTTGACTATTTAATAGTTTCGTGTTGTAGAGTTTATACAGTGGAAGGGAAAAACTTTGCTTGATTGAATTTGTTGCCTTATGACTGCATGATGTAGGTATAGATAATATATTCACTAATGAAATTCAATTTTTGTCTTTTTTTACTTTTCTTCAGCTTCAAAAAATTTCGAGCAGTATAGCAAGTGACTGCTTATCATAGTGTTTCTGATATTTTCACTGCATAACAGGATAATTGTTCGGTATCGTAAGTGCTTTAGTCCTAGAGTGAGGCAGAAGATAATGAGACAATCTTATTCAGGATGATGTTGTAACATTTCATAGTTTGATTTTATTGATGCAGAAATTCTCGTCTATATTTCTATTGCGGCTTGCCTTTCAGAGTCTGGGAGTAGTTTATGGAGACTTGGGAACTTCTCCATTGTATGTGTTCTACAATACTTTTCCCAAGGGAATAGATGATACAGAGGATATTATTGGTGCTCTTTCATTGATTATCTATTCGCTTACGCTAATACCTCTCCTCAAGTATGTTTTCATAGTATGTAGAGCAAATGACAGCGGTCAAGGTAAGCTGATATCACGGTACAAACTTTTGTGATATCATATGCATATTTCAATAACTAGGTTATGAGATTGTTACTTCTAACACATCGTCATAGTTAGCCTTAATTGTACCTTGTAATGAATACTTCTGTCTGTTTGCCTGCGACTGTGAATGGTAAATTTGTTGACGTTAGCACTAGTGGAAAGACATTCTTTAATTGGCTGAGAAAGAGTGTTTTATTTCTTACTTGTATAATTCAAGGAACAGTTCACAAATGAACTAGTAGGAAATGCCGCAGAATTTGCGCCCAAGAATCCAGCGTCTTGTATTTACTTCAATGACTTCTGTCCCTTTAAATTTTTTGTCAACCTCAAATAATAGTTACTAATACGGATAATTTATGGTTGTTGAATTATTGAAAGATTCTTGTCAGATTTTTTTCTTAAAGAATTAAATTAGAACATAGGTCTTGTAGTCTGCTAATTTATCCTATGATGGAATTTTTTCATGAACTATCAATACATGTTGATGTGGGGGCTTCAGAAGACGTGGCATTAAAAAGGAATGACAGGAGGCTAATAAATTCATGGAATTGGGGCTGCATCATTACATTAACATAATGTCACATTTATTATCCTTAACTGTGGAAGATATGATTCTTAAAAGGGAAACGCCAGTATGTTCTAGGCATTATATTTTCGTACTGGAAATTGTGCTAGCTGTCATATGATTGATTGGTATGAGATCATGAGAAGTTGTTAAGTTGAGTTAGCCTTGCCGAATGACTTAAAAAATGAGTCATGGGGTTAATATTCTTCAGAAAGAGTACCCTGAAAACGACAATAATGTATGTTGAGATAGATTTAGAGCATAATTGAAAAGTGAAAGGAACTGAGATTGGATTAATTTGACCAATAGTTCTAATTATTTTTCCAAATTTCTTTCCTTTTCACTTGTGGGTGTGCGTATAGAAAGATGAGAAAGAAAACAAATTTAACAGTGTGGCTTTATTCAGGGGGGACCTTTGCACTTTATTCATTACTTTGTCGACATGCTAAAGTCAAAACAATCCCCAACCAACACCGCACAGATGAGGACCTGACAACTTACAGTCGTAGCACATTCCATGAGCTTTCATTTGCAGCTAAAACCAAGCGATGGCTGGAGGCAAATACATTTAGAAAGAATGCCCTTCTTATACTAGTACTTGTTGGCACTTGTATGGTAGTTGGGGATGGAATTCTCACTCCTGCTATATCAGGTAATTTATGTTTTTCAACTATTGTTTCCCTTATTCATGCTTGTCATTTTCATGTTAATTTTCCAACCGACTTTTATTGCGCCCAAGCATGTATGCCTTCCTTGGAAGCAGTTCTGTGTATGTAGTTGGAGATTGTGGTTTACTAGATGCTTGTTACTTCAAATTTAAAGTAATATGTACACAATGCCACATTTCCTTTTCTCGGTGATGCATGTGACACTGTAGAATTATATGACATTTGTTTATGGATCTTCCCTCCAAAAAGTGAACCAAAGAGGAGTGAAATTTTGTTCGTTTTCTCCAACAATGGCAACAGATGCCAATATCTCAATTATTTGCATAAAATTAACACCATTTTCTGATTTTGAACAATCATCAAAACACAATCAAAGAAAGTCATGTTTTTCTCCACTATTAAGAATCTATGTATAGGATTCATGGTTTGCAGCCCCAGCAGAGTTAATTAAATTCACCATACTTTCAGTTCTAATTTGGACAACGAGCATTCTTTTGAAATCACAAACAACAGATGTTGCCATGTCTGAAATCTTATCGGTGCTTTAGCACAAGATGATAGTCTTTTTCAGCCATAGGGATTTTGACTGTTGGTTATCAACCATGATCAATTTGTTATTGCCACTTGCCAGCATTGACTCTTGATGAACAGATCAGGTTATAAGGAGCATATTTGTATAGCCTTTGATAGGAGTGTAAAAAGGATTAACATGTTTCAAGGGGATGTTCATGTGGTAATTTGCTGCACTCCTCCACACCCCCATCCCCCACCCCCCCAACACCCAATGCACTCCATCAATTGGGATTCTGACTTTGGTACTTGCTTATTTACATAAACCAAAATTCCTAAGAGAGAGGTTGAGCTATGCCACAAGAATATTTCAATTGGAAGCTTAGTAAACACTTCATTGTAATAAATGCATACGTGACTAGGCACAAGCTGATGCCTGATCTTAGAACCCACAATAGGGATCACAAAGTAGTATTAATATAATAATGCATAATTAAGGAATTTCTCCTGCTCAGAATTTTTGTTGCAACGGGCTTAAGTAGTCTGTGTATTCAGAATCAGATCCATTACAATCTTATCCTTTGGAAATCAAGTGAAAAAGAATGGGAGTAATTTTTTTGGGCTTATTTATTTTGTTTGAATGTAATTTTGTATTAATCTGATGTTTCAATCATCCTTATTCATTGTTATGAAATTTTTCCTCAGTTCTTTCTGCTTCTGGTGGGATAAAGGTGGACCATCCAAAGATGAGTAATGGTACTTATCTACTCCATTCTAATAGTGTCTGTATTTCTTTCTGGAATGGACACCATTCTAATTGGTTTTGATCTTTCATTGCAAGACTAAGATTGTATCATTTGCTGCAGATGTTGTTGTAGTTGTTGCTGTAGTCATATTAGTAGGTTTGTTTAGTATGCAACATTATGGTACGGATAAAGTCGGTTGGCTGTTTGCTCCAATTGTGCTGCTTTGGTTTCTCTTAATTGGAGGTATTGGAATCTTCAACATATGCAAATATGATAGTTCTGTTCTAAAAGCCTTTTCACCTGTGTATATATTTCGGTACTTCAAAAGGGGAGGAAAAACTGGTTGGACCTCTCTCGGAGGAATCATGCTCAGTATCACAGGTTTATATCTTTTATGCTTGACCTCCCCCCCCCCCTACAACAAAACCCCCATCCTCGATTTGTGTCTTCTGAAGAGATTCTTGGAACTCTTCAGTATTTTTAAAAATCATCCAGAAGCAAGTATTATCAAATTGTAATTACTTCTCACTAATTATTACAGGGACAGAAGCTCTTTTTGCTGATCTTGCCCATTTTCCGCTTCCGGCTATACAGCTGGCTTTCACAGTAGTTGTGTTTCCTTGCCTTGTTTTGGCCTATTCTGGACAAGCGGCCTACCTCATGCAAAATAAGGACCATGTCATCGACTCATTTTATCGTTCTATTCCAGGTTTGCCTGAGCACCCAATTTTTTATTACTACCAAGCCTATAAATTACTCTATGGCTCAATTTTGAGTTCTAATATGGATTTTTATCAAGATTCAGGTTAATTGGAAAGTAATTTGCTTTTTTTTTGATAAGTTGGAAAGTAATTTGCTTGGTTTGGGTTAGACAATCTTTTATGCCTTTTTATGTTTGCTCGAACTTTTTTCCAATATGGAAATAATCAAAATATGTGAAATCACTTAAAGCTAAATTTTTCCAATGCTAACTCTTGATTTTTCAAAATCCTTTCTCAAATTGGAAGCATCTTCAAGTATATATTGTTTATTAGCAAACAATTTTGTAGTTCGATGTCAAGACCACATTGTTGCAACTCTGATAGAAATAAGTTTTTAATTATGCAGATGGCATATACTGGCCAATGTTCATTATTGCAACACTGGCTGCTATTGTGGCTAGCCAGGCCACCGTATCGGCTACTTTTTCAATAATCAAGCAGGCCCTTGCACTGGGCTGTTTTCCCAGAGTCAAAGTTGTACATACATCTAAGAAATTCCTTGGACAGATATATATTCCCGATATGAATTGGATCCTTATGATTCTTTGTATTGCCGTAACTGCTGGCTTCAGAAATCAAAGCCAAATTGGCAATGCTTATGGTAAGTTTTCTGTGTTAAGCCTTCAATTCCTGATATTGTTTTTTGTGTTAATGAGCTTTTTCCAAGAATCCTGCTATTATTAATGAGATTTTCTTGAAATTACCTACACAGTTAGTCTTCATCTATGGGTTCTTTTATTTTGAAAAATGAGGTTAATCTAGCTCAGTATTGTTTCGATTTCTCTTATAATAGCTTACAATAAGATTGTCCTGTATTACATCTAGCAAGTTGCGTGGCTAGTTGCTTTTTCAGAACGCCTTCTCACATGATATCTACATAGTCTTTTATTATGTCAATTTCTTGAGAACTATTATGATACCAGGTGTCTTTGAGAAGAAACACTATCGATTTATAACATGATGTCTCATGTGACAACAGGTACGGCAGTTGTGATAGTCATGCTCGTGACCACCCTTCTCATGACATTAATAATGCTATTAGTTTGGCATTGTCATTGGATTGTTGTCCTGATTTTTACTGGCTTATCACTCGCGGTGGAGTGTGCATACTTCTCAGCAGTGCTTTTCAAGATCGATCAAGGTGGTTGGGTTCCCCTTGTGATTGCTGCAGCTTTTCTTGTCATCATGTATGTCTGGCATTATGGTACAGTCAAGAGATACGAATTTGAGATGCACAGTAAGGTCTCCATGGCTTGGATTCTAGGGCTCGGTCCCAGCTTAGGGCTGGTTCGTGTGCCAGGGATAGGACTCGTGTACACTGAGCTAGCAAGAGGTGTACCGCATATTTTTTCGCACTTCATCACAAACCTACCGGCTATACATTCGGTCGTAGTCTTTGTCTGTGTCAAGTACCTTCCTGTCTACACGGTTTCTGAAGAAGAGAGGTTTCTTGTGAAACGAATAGGCCCGAAGAACTTTCACATGTTTCGTTGCGTTGCAAGGTATGGTTACAAAGACCTTCACAAAAAAGATGATGAGTTTGAGAAAAAGATCTTTGAAAATCTCTTCACGTTTGTTCGGCTGGAGGCTATGATGGAAGGGTGTTCTGATTCAGATGAGTACAGCATATATGGACAGCAAACTCAGCGGTCAAGAGACTTCCTGCTGAAAGATAATGCATACACCTCTACATCAGATATTAACCTCACGATCTCATCAGTGGACTCTATCGTGCCTGCAAAATCTCCTCTGCATGCTAACAGCACAATCACGTCATCAGGGCGAGAAAGCAGCCAAATAGAAATCGATGAATTGGAGTTTTTGAGCAGTTGCAGAGATGCTGGGGTGGTGCATATACTTGGGAATACTGTGGTTAGAGCAAGCAGAGATTCTGGGATTCTTAAGAAAATTGCCATTGATTATATATATGCATTTCTTAGAAAGATATGCAGGGAAAACAGTGTAATCTTTAATGTGCCACATGAAAGCCTTTTAAACGTGGGCCAGATTCTCTCTGTGTGAAATTTTTGACAAAGGATTTGTAAGAATTGAATATTTTTTGTCTTAGTCAAGATCGTGAAGTTCGATGTGTTATCTTGTAATTTTGTGGATTTAGAACATTTGCGTGGTATGTTTTGTGGTTGAGAGAAGGAACTCGGGGCCAAGCATGTTGCCGCTAAAAGCATAACAATGTATTTTTCTAGAAAATCTTTTAATTGTTCCATAGCAACTAGAAAGAGATTATTTAACATAAAAGAATAAGTTTTACAGACCTAAAGGCGAGACAGCTTTTGCAGGTACATTCCTTATTAGATTGATTGTACTTGATGAAGAAAAGAAAGCATGGATGCATACAGTAGATATTTAGTAGCACAATTTAATGTTGTACCCGAATCTATCATGCTACGATACAGTTTCTATATGGTGAACTGAAAATAGAATATACATTTATGACGTGTTTGGCGAGAGTATTGAATAGTCTTGCTGGTGTTGAGTCATGCACTGCTCCGCCATTTTGTTCTTGCGTCCATATTCTGGTGGGCAAACGTGTCCTATCTTTTAAATCAATAAATGAACATTTCTATATTATTATCTCAAATCATTTCAATTCACCGCGACCTCCAAACAAATAGAGGCTTACAAGATACTTAATAATTTTCATTTATTGCACCAAAACTTATGTCCATAATCATTTTCTTGTACACAAATCAATCACTGCATAATCATGATGAGAACGCTGTACAGAGTATACCAGTCTTCTTAAGAAACAAAAGCAATTTATATATAGAAGCGAGCGTTTATATCACTGTCATCATTTGGATAACTGAGTCTGTGTTGCAAGACCCTGAGTTCTGGTCACGCTTGCAGCAGACATTGTACGTAAGCGTCTAGCAATTTCAGTGAAGGATGGACGGACCATTGGATCTGGAGCCCAACATTGTTCCATAAGTAATCTCCATTCGGGATCACAGAAGCTTGGCACAGGTGGCCTCAATGTGTTATTTACTATACCACCTGCATACCAGGAAGGGAAACATTTTAGACTTCTTGTTATCAATATTCATCGTGGTTTCCCGTTTCCATTTTTCACATTCTACCGTTGAAAAGAATAGTTTGCAGTAAATAAATTCACATTCAGAATTTTCATAAATTTCACGGGAAAACCATTATGTAATCAATCTGGTTAATAGTCTTAGTCTTTCTTGTCAGTAATTTCTAGTATGAACCTCTGTTAATTGTTTCTGAAGAGTTGAATTAATGCACAAGGTAGAAGCCATTGGTTATTCCTATTTAGAAACTGGGGATCAATGTGCAATTAAGAAACAGAAAGGAAGATTAAGAGCTTAATAGGACACGACAGAGATTTGATGAGCGAACAAACCTATGATAGCTCCATAATGCATATTGGCATAAGGTTCCTCACCGGTAAGAATTTCCCAAAGTACAATCCCAAAGGAGAAGACATCAACCTGCAAAATAAAAAGCTGTCACCAAATACTTCTGGTGTAGATTTTCTTTTTGTCTTTGTATGAAGGGCCTCAAATATTTCACAATACGGTTTCCATTCTCTAGAAATTTGGTTAGAGAAACTTGTGTAGAAATTTGGTTAGAGGACGAAAAAAGAGAACTATATGACTGGCAAGTTTTATGCTGCTAAATACATAGAGTAATTCGCACACGCCTTGAAATGCTCAGTAAAGTAATCCAGAAAGGGGCCATCTGGCCGTTGATGGAGTGTGCATATCACAAAGGAATATTGTCTACTAGCATCAACCACTGAACTTCACATCCTCTTCTCTCTAATTCCATGCTATATAAAAATAAAGATAATGTGTAAAATCTTACCTTCTCAGAAACCTTACTACTGCCACCATTTAGTAACTCCGGAGCCATCCATGGAAGGGTTCCCCTGACGCCACCAGTAACCATTGTATTTCTTTTGATTTTAGACAATCCAAAATCACCCACCTGAACAATGAGCAAAATAAAATGCTAAATATTGGTTGGATTCAACACTAACCATGACCTATTTTCCACTTCCCTCATCTTAATTTTATAACTAGGTATGATTAATTCCTTTCTCCTGCAGGAAGGTAAAGCATTATGGATATCTGTGATATTGCGCCATTACTACATTATGCTAGTCGAAATATTTCTTAAATCACACTTTTTGATGTCCCCTTGATTAAAGAAGAAGGGCTTATCCTCTTAGTCACCTTGCATATGGGTCGGGAAAGATCCTTCAAGTTGACAAGCAAGTTATCACATTTCAAATCGAAGTGCACAATATTCCTTGAATGCAGATATTCCATTCCAAAAGCAGCATCCATTGCGATTATGAGCCGCTTGCGACGATCCAGATGCCTGAATACAAGCAAGTTATCACATATCAAAGGAAGCACTTGTATAGTGCCGTTAGTAAATTATCAGATTTAAAAGTTATGTCTATAACATTATAGTACCTGTCCTTGGAAATTAAAACATGCCTAAGGGAACCATTCACCATGTATTCTGTTACAGTTGCAAGTGTTCCTCCAGGGCCATCTTGCACTACACCATAAAATGCTACTATGTTGGGATGGTGAAGCTTTGAAAGAATTTCAGCTTCACGCCAAAAGTCCACAGCCTACAGAAAATTAATACAGGTTGACTATCATGAATTGAGAGAGAGAGAGAGAGAGAGAGAGAGAGAGAGAGAGAGAGAGAGAGAGAGAGAGAGAGAGAGAGTATTTAATATATACTACAAATAAACTGACCAGTCGCTCCTGCTCCGATGAGCGACCTGTGAAAAAGCTCTTCTTTATTCTCTTGATAGCAACATCTGAACCCCTCCATTTCCCGTGATAAACAGTCCCGTAGGTTCCAGAACCTAATTCCCTCAACTCTTCTAGATCCTTATTCTTTATAATCTGTAATGGTAAAAACCGATTCACAGTAAATGGGTAAATGGTCCAATATAATCTTATAATATTTTCATCAATTTCAAGCAGACATGTATTGAATGATTTTTTTATTTTGATGATTAAGTCATCAATGCATATAGGGAAACGGGATTAGATAAAACAAATCTTCCAGATCCTATCATGTGAAAAACATGTGGATAAGAAACAGTGACTGATGCACTTTCTCTACCCTGCAATGGTTTACAAATTCTGTGCACCATGCAGGAGCAGACTTCAGGTACAGCACTTGAGGATCACCACAGAAGCACCTCAATTATTTCTTACCGCTAAAACTTGATGTTTAAACTAAAGAATGAATTAAACAAGAAAGATACCAACTTTTGGAGGGAAAAGGAAATGGATTTCTTTTTTCATTATGAAAAATAAACCATTTTCCTTATTTATTCTTTTTCAGTTTTCCCTCGGTCTGATAAACACCAATTTCAACAAAGAGAACCGGAAGTAATCTTTTGTCAGGAGACAAGTACCCTCTTCTTTTGGGAGAGAACAATTATTAGTCAAAGTGTCAAAACGGTACACTTACATAACAAAGGGTACAAAATCAATCTGATTTGTTTTCTATCAAAAGTACCATGATAATCAATGACTAATTATTCTGTAGATTGTCTAACTAATTTATCGTTCAACCGACTCATAATATAAAACTAAGTGCAAATAAAAATGTCTACGGCATCTAGTAAGTCTCCATTAGAGTTAAAGGGATGAGGAGAACTACTCTGGACACCGGAAGTCAAAATCGCTTTTTCTCAAATTGTGCTTAACTAGAGAAGTTCTGTTAATGATTCACATAAAGAAAAGGAGGGTATGACGAACTATCTAGCAGCATTTCATTGGTAGGTTTGTGGCAGTGATGTAGATAATACAACAAAAGTGATACGTGGCACAGCATAATATGCAACAACAATGATCAGTGGTAGTTTATATGAATCAAGGTAGACAGTAACATTCATATACATGAAACTACAAGGGTGCATTAAGGTGAGGCGAACATCAAATTATTTGTACCAGAGCACATTTTAATGTTGTCTCTTTCGGTGGTTTGATGTTCTTGAAGAGACTTTCATCTTCTTGTGAAGGGTGGCAAGTTCAATTACTATGATGGCTAGCGGATTTCCATCATTATGGACATTTTAATGACGATTAGGAGTGAGAAAAAGTTGAGCCCCAACTACATAACTCAAACTTTTCTGCTTTTAGCTAGTAAAGTTTGTCAGGAAGGAAACATTATGTCCATAATGTATATACTAGAGAGGACCTTTTCACTCCAGAGATATACTTTTTCTCATCATTTGGGATGTTTCCTAATAACCCTTGCTAAGTTCTATGGGCATTTTTTAAGGTAAACAATACATGTATGCCCATTTTTGATTTACATGTGTGGAAAATATTAATTTATTTTTCCTGATTAGGTGGCATCATACCTGTAGCATATGAAGATCAAAATCTCCTAGAGAGAGGTCGACAAGAGGAAATCTGGTATTCTGTGCTTCTTCCTTCTCATCCTTAAAGTGATAAAAAAAAAAAAAGAATCAGAAAATACAGATAAAACAAAGCACATTCCTCAAGTTTGCATAAGGTAAAAATACCTGATATTCAGATTCTGGTGTCCTTGAGTCCATTTGACCATCAAATTGCAGACTTGGAACGCCAGAGGTCTGGGAAGGATCATGATCAGAAGGCAATTTCATGGTCTCTGGTCTGATGATGCTAGTTGGTTGCTGCTGAATATCGTCCTCAAAATTTCTACGGGAATCAATGTGATCCATTGCACCTCCAGTAGCTCTAGGAAGTGGATAACTATTTTCAATGGAATCCGCTTCTCCAATATTGGCACGAGTATATGGCAAACTAAGATGATCCTGATCCATAAGGGACATGTCTTTTCTTACAAAATCATCTTTTGCTAAATTCTGAAAGAAAGACCAGTGCTTAGGTTCATGTTCCATATTTAAGCTCAAAACAGTTCCATCTCTCTGCAGTGGAGCAAAACCAGAGGAGCTATCTACAACTCTAGCCTCAGAAAATATATCAGGCAAGAAATCTCGAGGAAAACGATCATTTATATCAATAAGGATGTCCCCCTGTTCTGAAGTGCCAACACCAAAAGAGGGTTTACCTAGGGGAGAAGTTACAGCTGGATTTTCTCCAGCCAGAGGCTGTATTTGCTCCTCAGAGGTTTTTCCACTTATCTTTCCCCAGTGAAGCTTCATAAGGTTAGGAGCAGATTCATCTTGGGGATAGTCAGAACTTCGGCTAGTCATAGGGAAATTGGATACAGAAGAATCACTATCAGGAAGTACCACAGCATTTAAGTCAGACTTGTGAAGATTTGACTCAAGATTGTCGTCATGGACACTTGAATTCTTTGCACCGATGTGATCAGTAACTGCGATTGACTTCTGAAATTCACTCAATTTCTCTTCTGCCTGAGAAGCCACATTCCAATCATTCAGCTTGTCAATTGATTCTGTCATCTGTTGTGAAACATCTGATCGGGCAGGAGTCATTAGATATTGGGAACCAGAACGATCATCAGACTTGGACAAACGACTAAGCCCTGCCTGTTCTCTGGGAATTCTTTCTGAATGAAAAAGGCTCTGGGGAAGCACCTCTGCTTCACAGTTCAAATCATTTGAATATGCCTCGGACTCACCATGGACAGGCATAAATGCTTTACCATATGTATAAAATCGGTCATCCACATCAATCTTTTGCATATTTGCTTCCTTGACATTATCCAGAGGAACTGAACTCCTCACAGAATCCTGGCTCTTCTCACTACTTGTTGTTTGAACATGAGTCTCTGTGTCTGCTGCAGCACTAATAATGGATGCATCCTCTCGTGTTATATCATTTAAAGATGAACTGTCATGTGGATGAGAAGAGAAAATGTTCTCATTTTTGACTGACAGCATCTTATTAGACTCACCGATTTTCTGGACTGAGTTCTCTTCTGTCATCTTTACATCCTTCAGAAGCAAATCCTTTTCTATAGATTGGTCCTTAAAAAACTCAACCTTCTTCGAGATAATAGTTTCATTTTTAACCTTCGTCTTCAATGTTGACACTTCTGGAACCTTTGCTTTCAAGCTACCGTGAGGCTGCCCCACAGCCATAGCCCCTTCTGAAGTCATGTGCCCATAAATAGAATGTGGAGTCAAGTTTTCAGCAACCAGCACATGATTTGATGGATGAGAACCATAATTGTATTGCACTGGAACAGATGGTGGGACATTATTTTTGAAACCCACATCTGGGAAGCTGTCTTTCCGTTGGAAAGTGTGCAATTGATGCAATTCAGGCTGTCCATGATTCATTGTTTGCACCTGATACCCACGTGGATTGTACTCCAAAGCTGGTGATGAAGTTGGTAGCATCATCTGAGAAGATTTATTTAAAGAGGGAATACCAGCTTCAGGATGCGCAGAGCCGGCCACTGCTAAGCCAACTGCAATGTGACCAGTCGCCTGCTCAACACTTAAACTCAGCAACTCCTCCAAATTGTTTCCTGAAGTGTTCTCTATAGCAATGGAATTTCTTCTGGATCCAAAGTCCATGCCATTTATGGCAACAACATATTGAAGCTCGGATTCACTTTCTGCATTCTCGAGATCAAGCTGAGAATCACTTAAGTCATCATTTGAAATAAGAAATATCCTGAGTTTCTGGGCTCCACCATCTTCAAGTACATTACATTCCTCCATCATATTCTGCAGGTCCTCGTCACAAGAGACTGACACCAATGCATCAAGATCCTCACCCGGAAGCTGATATTTGATTGTATGAGGTTGATTATATATTATCCATGTTTTCTGCACAAATTCCTCCCACAAAATATCTTTGATTATCCGGACAATACGTGTATCACCTCCAACATACCGAAGCTTTCCATCTTTTGGACGAGGCAAAATTTTACCACCAAAACTGCAGAGTAACTTCAGCGTTGTTGATGAGCTACCAGAAGCCTTTGAAGCAGTATGACTATGAAATCCATGACTACTCTTACGTTCTGATGAGGTTTGATTTACAGAGTGAAAGGGCTGAACATAAACTTTTTCTTCATTTAGAGTAGAAGCATTGCTCTCAGGATCTCTCCTCTTTTCTGCGGTGGGGATAGTGGAAGTATCAAGTCCACTGTCAGAACCTGTATGAAATATTCCAAGCGTGCCCTTTACATCCATATACACAGTTGCACTATTAGACTCATTAGAGGAATTTGGAAAAATGTGCTGCCTTGGATTCACCCTTTCCCGCATAAATTCAAGAGCAAACTCCTCACCAGTCTGAATAGAATAGTTGAGAACAGGTCTAGTCCCAACTGGTAAATTGCGATCAGGTCTAGCTCCAACAGGTAAATTGAGTTCGGGTGGTCGAATATTAGTGTTAATCGAATTGCATGGATCCTGAAAAGTCCATTGGTTCACAGAACCAAGCCCCTGATTTCTAGTCTCTGCAGAACTATAACGACCTTGTTCATAGTTCCCCAATTTAGCTTTTTCCATATTTTTTTCTGTTCAAGCTAATGGGATAAGCACCTAGGAAAATAAATGAAAATGAGAAAGCTATTGACTTTCCAGACAGCAACCAGAAATCTGTTAGTTTTCAATCAGGCTCCAGAATAAGAAATAAGCTTTTACTCATTTCTTAATTTAGAAAACCCGACCAAAGAACTCCCTCAGCTCGAATAATAAGCAATACAGCTGATAACTATCTTTCCACAGAGTAGAACCTGCAAGCACTGTATACAGCCAGTGATCAGAACACCTTGAGCTACAAAATCAAATTCATGAAAAGCTTTAGGCTATGGGAAGGAAAGAGGATCGGACAAAATGAAACTTAGAGACATAATTTTGCTCATCATATGCCTTAATCTCCTCCCATAATATTGAATTTCAAACTTAAAAATTTCTGTTAATACATTAAAATTCGACAAACATAAGATGAAGTACACGTACTTATGAAATTCCTCCTTTGTTTTCAATTTCGACTCTCTTCCTCTTACAGATAAAGCTCTTATATAGTACCATTATCCTTTTCATTTCTTTGCATTCTCTTCTTTTCTTCTCATTTCGGACTTCCAGATAGATTTTATGGTAAACCAGCATTCCCAGAAAGGTAATACTATTCTAGAGGCCAATAAATTGATTAGGAACTGACTCTGTATTAAGCTGTCCTTGGAGAGTTAATCGAATGAGGTAGAATAGGAAGTTAATGCATTCTCATTTTCCAGACAATAAAATAAAGTCTTAAGGCCTAAAAAGTTTCATTAGTAGTTTAAAATTTTGAAAAATGGAAGGTGAGTAATGTTTAATTGTTTATATTTACACAATGTCGTACACCGACTTCGTCTTATGTCTCTCCATTTCACTCTCATTTGATTAGGAACCAGAAAGGATTTTAACTTCCCTCACATTCTCTTCCCCCTTCAACGCTCCTCAATTCCTTTCTGGAACCCAGAAAATTAGTTAGGGACCATAGCCACCAACCTCTGCAGCTAAATATTGTGGCTTTTGTCCTTATCGAATCAAATTATTAATATTATCAAGAAAATGACCAATTTTTCATAATTCTTTCCTCTTACAGGAATACCTCTTTTGAGAAAGCAAACAATATGAAATATTGATTTAATTTGATTTGTTAGATTACCAGTAGCAATTTTGGAGAAACATACTTGGAGGAAACACGACTCGTAGTACACAAGATGTACGGGACGATCAACTGGAGTATTTATTAAAGAAGACAGGATGGGGTGGAGGGCTAAACTTTGAAGGCAAGATATGCTTTCACAGAATATAGAAATATCATAGCTAGAGATATGGACAAGTTCAAATTCTTAATAAAAGAAAGGATGAAGAGATATTAGGGGAATGGAAGCAAAGACCTCCTATCTTCCCTCCATTTTCTAGATACCCATCATTCGCTCTTTACAAAAACACGTGATGGCGGCCTGGCATTTCTGTTAGGAATTAGCCTGCTATGAAAATGCATGTCAGACGACCACCATAATCAAACTCTTCTCTGATGAGAACGTAATGCTAATCTAGCTTACAGAATGCAATCAAAAGGTCAGCAAGAATAAACATTAGGTTAAGCTAAGGTTTCCTCATAACACCTTAGTCTACAAACAAAAGAGCCTAAACTGAAAATTAGTGACTTCTGATTATGTGGGACCATTCTTGTACGCAGCATGTTTATTATCATGTACAAATAATGTCATGAACATATGCGTTAAGAATTGGGGTTTCATCTTAAAAGGTCAACCTTATTAAGAGAAATAGCTCAAGATCCTTATTAATTGGTCTGTGTCAACATCATTTATCGATGTGGGATATATATCCCTTAACACGCACCCGCAAGATGGTGGCTCATTTGAGCAGACCAATTTTGAAATCCACGTACTCATTTTAGAGTCTTAACGGGATCGAATCGCTCGTTGGAACATAATGGGCTCTGATACCATATTAAGAATTGGGGTTTCATCTTAAAAGGTAAACCTTGTTAAAAGGAGTAGTCCAAGATCTTTATTAATTGATCTGTGTCAACATCATTTATTGATGTGGGATATATATCCCTTAACAATATGTTACTTGTTCATGTTATTCATAGTGAAACTTGCTAAACAAAATTTCAAACACAGTTGAACCAACAGATATCAGAAGTCATTTTAGCCATCGTTAGCTTTTGATTTCTACAAAATCACTTTACTCGAAACTCATTTTCAACCACACATTCTCTCAATAAAATAATTTTGCAAGTGGACTCATAAATTTTTTCCACTTTTTAAAGTTCTCCAAAAAAAATCACTTCACAAAAAATAAAATCAAGCGAGAGCTACTAATTTAGTGCATCTATCGCTTCATGTGAAAATGAAAAAATTCCTACCTCAAACAACAGTTTAGTGCACATCTGGTTAACACTTGTTTGTAAATTAACACATAAATTCTTAAAATGATTAAGAACAGAATTTTGTAAACTATTATCATCATCGTGGGCGCTTGGAAATTAATTGAATATTGTTTAAAAAGAAAGAGTACAAAGCATGTTCGGAAGATCAAAATCAAACCATCATACTGTAAATCAAAATTAAGCAAAAAAACAGATCATAATTGTAGAATTCAGACATAACCCATCTACTATAAATCATACTGTAAAGAGATCTACGTAGAACGATCAGAAATCTAGATACAGAGCGGACTAAACATTCGATTTTAATTGGGCTAAAAAAATCACCTTTACAAGACGATGAACTGATTAACTTTCAGTTAACAGTAAAGACAAGTCTCTCTCTTCTCGCTGTCTCTGGTAGTTATACATTATTATACATATATATCATGTAACCCTTGAATTTTGATATAGACACCCCAGTTTTTATTTTTTTACCCCCTTTAGGGGAGTCGAACAGTAGACTGGAATGGACATCAATAAGGTTATAATTGTCATTTACTCACGGAGTGATTATCACTTCTCGAGTCCTTTCTCCACGCCTCAAAATTACTATTTTATTGCAATTGTTCCTTTTTTAATATTTTTTATTAATTAATCTTCGAATGACATTGCAGCCTCACGTCCTTAGTGAGTGCAAATTAATAAATTATACAAATAGATATTTCTTAACATTGTTTTGCCATTTAATACTACCAATGTGCAATACGTGCATTGCACATGATTGTAAAAACGTCGCCATATAGTTTAAACTTAAAAAGGTGTTTCGGAGAAATAAAATGAAAAGTTATCCAAATTTTTGATGTACACGAACACAATTATCTAAAAGAGGCACAAAATACCGAATTAAATTTTCTCGAGTAAGCCATTTTTTTGTAATTAAAATCAATATTTCATAAATTTACTAATCGAATTTAATTTGTAAATAAAAGTTTGGATGTGAAAATTTATGGATTAAGAGAAAGATAGTGAAATTATTGATCTCAAAGCATTTACTTATTTAGATATTATGATCATATCATTTCAAAGCTTAAATTGTTAAATAATGGATTTACTTATTTATATATAAAAACAATGAATAATGGAGTATGCTTCTTAATTTATAAATTACAAGATCTCCTTAGTCACAAATCTCATATTTTATGGGATTGATGTATCGTTTCCTTAATTAATTAATTAATTTTTTTTTTTTTTTTTTTGTGTAGGAAGAAATACATAGGTCATTACGATAGCAATAAATAATACAATTTCATTTTTTTCCTATTGAATGGCACAAGAAATTTATCTAAAGTAACACTAAGACAAAGGGCTGTTCGGATAGTATTTATGGGTTCACTAAAATATGTGGTTAAAAATAAAGTTTGCGAAACAAAGATATAGTATTTGGCAAGATACAATGAAGTAAGATCTCCAATGTCATAATATGACGCAACATTTGTTTCCCAACTCAAAAAGAGAAAGCAAGAGAAAATGGTTATGTTCTCAATTCCTCCAATGTGATGTCCCGATGACAAGTTTATGAGTATCATCTTGTGCAAATGTACACACACATCTTGAGTCGAGCTATAAGTATAGAAATTCACCGAACACTCATATTCAAGGGCGGGAAGATAATTTTTTTTTTCAATATTTTATACATGGTGGCACCATGTGACTGAAAATTCAAAAATCTGTTGAATTTCTGTAAAATATTTCTTGTACTGTCAGCATAAATCTATCATCTTCTGCAATTGTACACACGCACACATACTTATAAATGCTTCTAATTAGTGAGTTTGAAAAAACTTGTGATTAAATAATAGTAAAAGTTGTTAATCTTAAAGAAGGTGTGAATTACAATTATAAACTTTGCCAAACTTGGACTTAAAGTAGAGCGCATGTACGATGAGAGGGTTTCGGGGGGCCTTGGTTTACATTTAATAGAAAGGTCTTTTTGATGGAAATGATCGATTTTAATGACATTTGATTTGGATTTTTGTAACTTATTATGATGTCATCTACTGCTGACTTTTAATCAAGAGACGTGCAATTTGAATTGGAGTTCTAATGGCACGTTTGTCTTTCTTGCTAACCATTATTTGGCGAAAATAATATTTTGAATAGTGGTTTTTTTTTAAAAATGTGTACTTAAAAAGTATGGAATTTTTTTAAATTTACGTGCAAAATATTTTATTATGTAAATGAATAATAAAGCCTATCAAACATGGGCTAAATATTTTTCGAGCATTCTATGTTCTCTTATTTGTCAATTTTTTTTATAATCTCCACGTTTTAAAGAATCTAAACTGTAACGATTATATTTCACATATTTTGTGGTATTTTCTCACTACTCATATGTCGAAAAGTGTAATTTATGAAATTTTTGGAAGATCTAAAAAATCAAATTCTATAATATGGTTTCATTCAATGTTTTTGCTAATGTAGTAAATCAAATTGGGGATTAAAGGAAATTAATAAATTTAGGCCTAGCGTTCAACGTTTTACCCATGTAATTTTTAAAAAATGAGAGAAGTTTTCATTTTAAAGGTAGTAAAATTTTCAAAAATCGATGACTTTTACCAACATTAGATCTCGACGTGATTTGGTTTGGGTTGGTTTTTATCCGAAACCAAAACAAAATTAGTCAGCACGGGTGAGATTCACTTAAACCGACCCAATCTAACTCTTAAACCAAACCGTTCAATTAGTCGGTTTGAGCTTTTATCCAAATTGAATTTCAAAAAAAAATAAAAAAAATTGCCTCGAGTTTTTGGCTCACTTAGATTACATATAACTTTGTTTTTTATTTATACATTTTTTTTTTATTTGAGTTACAACCTATATCAACTAAAAATAGCTTTAGAATTTCAATTTTCAAAGAATAAAAATTATTATCTCAACTTGCATTTTTACAACATTTAAGTTGTAATTTATGATTCAGGACATAACATGTAATTAAAAAGATTAAATATTGTAATTAATAGATAACCATAAGTCCATACTCATCATCTCAACTTGCATTTTCAGAAGATGAACTTATTACGAGTAAAAGAAGCTATATAGAAAAAATAAACTAAAAAAAAAGGTCTACCAACCGAAGCAGAAGACAATGTTTATGAAAGACATAAAATAATATCAATGTTTCCTTGAAAGTGTCTTTATAAAACAAAATTTTTATATAGTATTCAACAAAAGTACTCAAAGAGGCAACTAGACACCTCCAGTCACGGGAGAACATCATTAAGTTTTTTTATTTTGACTTTTCTGTTTTCAAAAAGAAAATATGGAAATATGTGTAAGTGGGTTGGATTGGTTAACCAGCTGTTTGAAACTTTAAACCATAATCGAACCAACCCATCATGATTTTGTTTAAAATAAAATCAAACCAAATCAAACCAATTAACTATGTAAAACATACCCGAACGGACCCAAGTCGGTTCGGTTCAATCGGTTTGGTCGATTTTCGATTTTTTTGCTTAGGCCTAACTAGCAGTTTTTTCATGAGGTAATTTCACGAATGGTCACTGAAGTTCAAGAAAAATTCAAAATTGGTCTTTGAAGTATTTTTTGAGTCTTTGACTAGTCACCATATTTAAATAATATTAAATAATTGAACATTGTCAGCCTAATGTTATATCCGACGTAGTAGCCTTTAAACCTCTATGTGGATTAACGATTGTTATAGTGATCGATTCTTTTCAATTGACCTCCTGTTTATGCCTTTAATTTTGTCGTAATTTTCTTACTGTTTATTGATGACGAACAATAGGATTGAGTTTAAGGTGGCTAAAAGTTTTTATTTTAAGAATAATTTTTTTTTTTTAAAAGTTTAATTCTACGGCATGACCACAACCACCATTAGGCATTTTCAAGGTTTTATAGAATTATGGAGCTATGTCGAATCTGGAGCGGATGTTGCTAAATAGAGTAACCAATAATGTAATAAAGTTTAACTTTAGTGACTAAATGGGTCAAATTTTATTTTGACGACCAATTTGAAAATTCAATTGAACTTCAACAACCATTTGTGAAATTAACTCTTTTTTGTCAAATATTTTTCCTAAATCAAACGTAGGATTACTGGGGGGTAAAGATGAGTTGAAAAGAAAAGAACATTGCCCTCAACCCATATTTTTTCTGTTAAACAATCTAAAAAAATAAAGAAAAGGAAAAAGGAGGCTAGGGTTTTATTAATTCTACATAATGCAATTGAATACTAAAAGGAATGATTTAACCTAGAAACAAAGAGACTATATATAGGCTAAATAAAGGAAATTGAAAAGACTATTCTACCCTTAATAAACAATAATATAAAATAACCCTATATTCTTAACATCTCCCCTCAAACTCATGATGCTGCTGCAAGAAGCATCGAGAGTTTGCCAAGCAAGAAACAAAAACGATGAACCGGATGTGACTTCGTGAAGAAGTTAGCAAGCTGCAACGATGAAGAGACAAAGTATAGGGAAATAGTGCCAGTCTGCAGAAATCAAATCTTCAAAATTACTTGTATGTCAATAAAGCCGAACAAAGAACTCAAAGTTGATGATAATGAAAAATCATCATCCATCAATCTAACCAAACAGATGCAAATTTCAAATTCCGGATACACCGAATCAATACCAAATCAAATTCCAGATTAACTGGACATAAACCAAACCAAACCAAACCAAACCAAACTCTCAATCCCATGAACTGGGCATCAAACCAAATTTCCAACAAATGTCATCAACAACTTGAATCATATCTTTTACCAAAAGAAGTGCAAAGAGAAAGAAGGAGAAACAAACCGACAATAGAGAAGAAGACAAAGCAGCGGAAGAGAGAGAAGCAAACGTTTGCCACACGCAAATTTCCAAATCCTTTTTTTTTGTAAACCAACCCAATAAACACAACCAACTCACAAAAGAGGTTAGATTGCAACCCAAACAAGTTACCACTCAAAAGCAGCCCACACAAATAGCAAACCTATTATAACAATGCCCAATAAACTAAATATCCATCCCATTAATCCAGGCCCAACCACATAAATCAACCCAAACCATAAACATTAGCCTAATACATTTCTTCACAAATTTAGCCCAACATCAACACAAAACCAATAGCCCACCGCCAATACTAAAACTATTGGCCCAAATTAAACTCAAGCCCACTACTACCCAAGCAATTTCACCATGAGCCAACATCATAAGATCAAGAACAGCATCATATAATTCATCATCCTCCGAGCCTGAAAACTTCGATGTAGCGCTCATGCCTCTCTTTGCAGTCACTGACAAACCAGGAGAAGACTCGGTTGAATCAACTGTTTGATTTCCATCAGCATTAGTCAGTGAATCAATTTGGTATTTGAGCTTTGCCTTGGCTTCTTTATCAACGGTATGGGATTGATGAAAATCCAAAGAAGCCCCATTCATCTTCTTGTTGGGGATTTAGCTTTTCCTCCTCCCTTGAATCAAAACAAGGAAAGCAACCCATATACCTCCCCCAAAGATCAAATCTTTATCAAAATCTTTTCTTGAAAATTACTAGATGCACTCCAAAATCAACTTGGTCATGTTTTTCAACCCAATTCCACCATAAATGCCCACAAAGATTTAGTTTGTGCGCACTAAATACAATAAACACCCAATATTAATTCACTTTATCCAACTGATCAGCTAGGAATTGAGATAAGATATCCGATTAAATACAAGAATGACTGAGAAAATAAAGACCCAAAAACAAAACTTGAAAATCTATAATAGAAAAAACAAGAAACCGAGATTGGGAAATTTCCTTTGGTATTTCATTGTAGAATCTACAGATACTTGGTAGTGGTGGTGTTGTAATGGAGCTTTAGCCGACTCTATCTTTGGCTTTTCATTCCACACTAAAGTTAATAGGCTTAAAGCCAATCCCAACTCCATCTACACCAATAATCTCTCAGTTCTGAGACCCATTGAAACCGTTAAGTGAGCAGGAAGGCCTTATTGTTTGGATACGAACGGAACCCAAGAAGAAATTCTCCAGAAAGTTGCACCAGACCACCGGAATGTGATGCAAAAGAAAAACAAGATTAGTAGCCGGACGAGCGGCTCCAGGCCGCTCGCCGGAAACGAAATTCAAAAGTTAATTTGTTTAGGATCGAAATCGCTCTGATACCATGTTAAACAATTCAAAGAAATAAAGAAAAGGAAAAAGGAGGCTAGGGTTTTATTAATTCTACATAATGCAATTGAATACTAAAAGGAATGATTTAACCTAGAAACAAAGAGACTATATATAAGCTAAATAAAGGAAATTGAAAAGACTATTCTACCCTTAATAAACAATAATATAAAATAACCCTATATTCTTAACATTTTCAATATTTATTTTCAACCATACATTTTCCCATAAAATAATATTACACGTAAATCAAAAATTCAAATTTTTAGTATATTTTGATAAAAATTAATGAAACGTGTGATTAAAAAGTTTATGAATAATGTAATTAAAATTAATCGTTGACTTTGACTTAAATTGCAATCTAGATTTTTATCCCTAATAAATAGGGGTTAAGGATTTTACACAACATTTACTGAAGTATTAGTAAAAAATAAAAATAATGTGGATAAATATAGAGGTTTTCTATGCTGACGTAGCAACCAACTTCTTACGTATAAATAAGTTGAGCATCCCTCTAATTCCTAGATTCTCGGAAGGAATAAAGTAGATCTTATTCTTTGTAATATAACTATTGCAACGCATATTGTTGTCCTTACTATGGAAGGACAAGGAAGATTGCCATTGTCTTGTCTGCTCAATCGATATCTACCTTGTCGCCTTCTTGAGGACTCAACTTGTAAGCGCGTCTTGTATACGCATTCATCCCATAGGTTAAGATAGGAGATGAAGCATTTGATTGGTTAGCAATCAAAGCATCATTTTTCCATATCAGATCTAGTCGTAAGACCATGCACTTTTTATCCAAATGAGATCGACAAGGGGTCAAATTGACCTGATGTCCCCCTACGCCAGGTCGACATCACCTTAACGTGGTATTTTCATCATAGTTACCATTAACAATCAATATTTTTTTTTTTTGGTGAACAAAAAAAGGATATTAGAAGACTAGCTTTTTCTTGTTCTTATCAATGAAATATTCAAGTTGTTTTGAAGTGTAATTGAATTATGAATGTATTTTTGTTTAAGGAAAAACTATATAAGGATAAAATAATTACTCACATGCCATTACCAAAAAGGCATACATTACAATGGGGAGTAAAGGTAAATTTTGGATTTGGATATCATCATTTTTTCCTTTAAAACCTTTTACTATTATTTCACGAACCCAACCGAAAAGAGGATTGAGTTCAGTTTTGTCCCAAAAAGAGAATATAATCTGTCATTTTCTCTCTTTACAATAGCAAAGATCTTACCTACCCCCTTTAAATTTTTTTTACCAAAATAGTAATTGAGGTAAAAATTTATTTCACATTAAAGTAGTAAATTTTCCATGCTCTCAATTTTCCTTCAAATCTATGCCTATGGAAGATTAAAGATTTGAAGTGTGTGCATATAATTATATATAACAAAGAATTAATGAACAGAAAAAGAAGATTGCCTGTAAAGTAAAAAATACTCTTCTGAGCCCCGGATTAGGATCAAAATTGAAAATCAAACTTAATGGCGGTAATATAATTGACAACGTGCAAATATAGATACAATATAAATATGTACAGTCTAGAAAGAGAAAGATACGGCTAAGAAATAGAGTAAAATATTCTGCATTATATACATATATGGAAGAATCAATCAAGCCCAGTAACCTGAGAGTCTCTGCATTGCGAGAAGAGGAGAAGATTTTTAGACTGAACCAAAGCAAAGAAAAAGCAGGTAAAAAGATGAAGGAAGCACGACGAGAGAGAGACGGGGACATGCATCCAGGGTGCCACGTGGCATGCTACCACCTGGTGACACTGGGATATAGATGCCCACGACATTACACCGCTTGCTGCCATGTCAATGCGTGTAACACCCAAAGTGTCTATGAACCCGGCTAATCCGTATACGATTGTAATGCTTCACTCACTTTCTCTCTCTGCCGCTGCTTATTTTATTCAATTGTCCGCCCCTATTCATTCATTTGTCTTCAACCCACCGCTTGAGGTATACTATCAGTTTATATACAAAAAAAAAAACTTTAGCAAGATTGATTTTATTTTATTTTTTGGGTTGATCCATAATCAAGGCTGGCATGAGCTAATTTCAATACGGGGCACTGTTGTTTGTGCATATTTTAAGTGGTTGATTGTGGTGGATGAATTTGAGCTTATTTCAGCTGATTCTTGAATGTTTTTCTGCTCATTCTGATGTGGGCATTGCTTGATTGTGGTGGATGAATTGAAGTTTTGATGTTGTTTGTGCGATTAAATAGGTTTTGGGCTTGTTTTCTTTCTTTGATTGGATTTAATGGGTTTTGCTTCAATTTTTTATGATTCAATTCAACA
The DNA here is from genome assembly GCA_035079005.1 of Fraxinus americana. Lineage (NCBI taxonomy): Eukaryota > Viridiplantae > Streptophyta > Magnoliopsida > Lamiales > Oleaceae > Fraxinus > Fraxinus americana. The sequence continues at coordinate 34,041,896 of CM068709.1, read as the reverse complement.
TTTCACCTTAAGCATTTTAGTATATGTTTTTGCTGATTGTTTTTTTGTCTGAATTAAGATGGGGAAATTATTTTACAATCATGTTTAAATTATGGTTAATGAGGTAATTATGTTTTAGCTTTGCTTGGTTGGTTATATGCTTTCAAATTCTTGTTGCTGTCTTGCATTTGGAATTTAAGAATGCCATAATTTATTACTGGCGGCTAAAGTTTTTGGATATTTGGGTATAAATTAATGCAGGTTTTAAAATCCCATGGCTTGTGTTGAGAATTTAGCTTGCTAAGATATAACACCTGAAGCAACCGATCTGAAAAAGGGAAAAGATAAAGAAGAGCATATATAAGATCTGCACCACTTATAGAAAAGATAGAGAAGAGCATATAAGATTAGGAGAAATAAATTCGAGAAGGTATACCACACACAGAGCATAAGGAATCTGTGGTGAAATACAAGTTTACCATTCGATTTAGTTATTGCAAGGCTTGTCAAGCTTACTTAAACGTCGAACTGTTACAATAACATATTTATTGCTTCTGAATACTTGAGAAAATGCATCAATTAGTTAGAATAAGATGTATACTCTCGGTGACTACACCGCTAAAGAAAAAGACAAAAAGATGATGTGCTGTTCTTAGCATTCTAGATAAATGGTGCACTTTCTAATTATTTGAACCCTAGTGCTATGCTTGCGTGACTGTCAAGTAAATATAAGTTTCATTATCAAAACCCTCCGTGGATCAGTTCTTTCTAATAATCAATAACGATCTTGTTTTCTGATGTTTCCTTCATTTGAAAATCCAATTTTTCTGATGTCATGCTTTTCGTAACATAATTTTGAATATAACCATTTTTAGACACGGTACTGGTTTCTAATAAATCAATTTCAGGTCTTATCCGTGCTAATATGTGTTGCATGTAGAGACTGCTCCTTATTTTGCTCTGAAAATCACATTAGATCTTCTTTGCATTTTTTAATCTGCTAACACATTGGACTAGTTTGACCCGCACTTCATAAATTTTGCTTATGTTGATATTGGTTTAATAATGTGATGGAGGCATGCTGCATGCTTTTCTTGTCAATTTTTTTTGGATTGAGACATCCATGTTGAAAGGAACGCTACTTTGTTTCTTGATTGATTTGTTTCCCATTTATTCAGTGGTTTAAAATCTAAGCTCATAATATTGTACTGTGCACACTGGAGATTCATCGTTGATTGTCTGAAAAATCTTTTTGCTAAATTCATCAGAGGCCATGGACATCAAGAAATGAAAGCCCTTCTAAATATTTATATACTTTTAATTGTTCAAAGTTTGTAGCTAAAGTCTTAAATAGAATTGTGCAATTTATGAAGGTTAGTTATAGAAATATCGAGTATGGCAGCGTACTTTTGTATTTTATGTTCAATCAACATTCATCTAGAAATCAAATTTTATATTTGCTTCTTTTGTCACTTAAAAGAAAGGAATAAATAAATGTGGTTCAAGCATATGTGGGGTGCAGGTTTTGTTCAAATATGATGCATACTTTTACCTAAATTTCTTACTTGTATTTCAGCATGCCTAAAAGAGGCAACCAAGGTTACATAAAATTGCGTACAAACTTTTTGCTGCTTACAATGCATTCATTTTTTCCCAAGTACTGAATCTGATTTTGATGCAGTAACAGATTAGATTAAGTACTGTATGCCTTTCTATTTCTGGGCTTGTCTCCTCAGCTTTTCTTCAAAGAAGAAGTGTAGATGTCAAAAATGCTAGATTTTGTTTTTGACACAACATTCTTTTCTTCATTACAGTTCATAAGTGCACTACTTGATGTCTACCAATGAAGGGCTCAGTTCAACAACTAGTAAAATGCTTAATGGAAACCGGGTCTTGAAACGAAAGCAAAGAACAGTTCCTGATGGTACAGATAAATCCAGTGGCAGAGAAAACAACTCCAAACCTGTAGAAGAACCTTCACCATCCATGTCATCAAAATGTGACCCAAAAGACGATGATGCTCTAGATCATCCTGGAAAAAGAATAGGAGATGATGGGGTGAGCTATCTTATTCTTTTCTTTAATATCTTGTGGTTGGAACAAATCTCTTGAAGAGAAGAATGTGAAGTATACATGAGAGGTTTATTCAATATACAAGAAAAATGTTTTAAAAAAGAAGCTATGCATGCGCGAATTGCAACCCCACGCAGTTCTTCTTGGCAAAGAAATCGGTACATCTATTTATTATACTTTAATTAAGTTCGTTCAATTGTCATCTTTTGCGAAACGACAAATTGATCAATAAATATTTGAACTTTTGCTCTGGAATAGCGATGTTAGAACCTGTGAACCGATAAAGTATTTGAACATTAGTGCTAGAATAGTGACATCAGCCCTATGAGCTGTCCATGACTTGTGCTTGGCTTCTTTCTCCAGTATTATTTCGAATGTATGGTCTGTAATCTTGGGGGAAATTTGCTTTGTTGTGAAAGCTGTCCCCAAACCTATCATCTTCAGTGTTTGAATCCTCCTCTGAAGGTATGTTTAGCTCATTGATAATTAAGGATAACATGTTTCATGCTTTAACACAATCTTTTTTATTCATTTTGTTATCCCTAGCATGTTCCACCAGGGAAGTGGGAATGCCCAAACTGTCGTCAGAAAAGTACATCTTTAGAGCCTATGAATCTGGATCCTGTCTCAGAACGAGCAGGGACAGAACTTATCGTTCAAAGATCAAAAACTGAAAAGGAATCATCTCGAACTAAAAAGGTAACTGAGGTCTTCGAAAGCTCCATTCTTGAGAAAAGAAGATCTTCAGACAACAGAAAAATTTCCTTATCTTCTTGTGCCCAATCAGTTGAAAAGGAGGTCTGTTTCTCCGGTCATGTATCCCCCTTTACAGAACCCTGTCGTCTGGATGTGTCTATGACACATATTTCGGAGGAGAAGTCTAGTGCTCCTGCTAAGGAAATGTTGTCATTATCAAAGATACGAAATTTAAATACAAATGAGGATGCTTCTGGGAGAATGGCCAATGTATCTCGTAAAAATGAACACATTGATGAATTTGAAGTCGCATTGGAAGCTGCCATGCGGGAAGTTAGAAAAAGAAAGCATAAGGTTTCCACCCATGCTAGTGAAAAGAAGCACAAGACTAACAAGGACAAATCTGCTGCAGATAATTCGAGCAAGGGTGTGTCGAAAGCGAAGGCTAAACATTCAAGCACTTCCAAAACACAAGGAAAAAAAAAAATAGTTGACCACAGGGCTTGTACGACTCCATCGAGAAAGGAAGTTGCAAAAGAGACTTCATCAAAAAAGGAAGTTGAGAAAGATACTGTTGGTATCCAACTAAAAGACAAGGTATGTATTTTCCTTCTGACATGGTCTCTTTTCTTTTGATGCTTATTCAAGTCTAAGTAATTTTACTTTTGCCAGGTATATTTCTTCGTCATCTGATGTTTGAAAACATACCCATTAAAGTCGGTTCATTTAATTTCTGAACTGACCTTAAACCAACACCTACTTCTGTGTCGTCCTCTCCCTTCAGTGGGTCACTGTGACCGGCTGAGAGAACTTAGTTCGATAGACTGTAGTTTTGCACTAAGATTCAAATAATTAATAGCCCCTGACCTGTCCCTTACTTTTCTAATGTTCAGATGGAATTTCAAAGGCGTGTGTCTGCACCAGATATCTCGATGATCAATGATGACAAAATTTATTGCTAGCAAATATCTACCTATATATAGTAAGAAGAATAGACTGATTGTTGATTTGAACAGGGACTGTAATAATTTTAAAGGATATTGGAACGGTCCATGAGATTGATGCTTTGGGAGAAATCTTATAATATATTATTTTCTGATACCCAATCATCTTGTAAGGATGATCTAGGTTCCAATATATCAGTCTTTTTTCTTTGTGGCTGCTTTCTAGTTTCTGAGAATAAGTACTTTTCCTCAAGTATCTAAATTCTGCATTTTGTAGAACTCTTTACTTCTGAAAGTAAGGGAGGGGGAAGAGGAGAATGTAGTCTTCATATTGCAACTGCAGGTTGATTGAGTTTACATATTTTCCGTAGCTTACATATTTTCTATTTTTGAACTGCAGGTTGATCGAGTTTTGGGTTGTAGAGTGCAGAGTGATCATGCAAATTCTTCTCGTAACATCCTTGTCATGGATGAAAATGACCTGCCTTCTGAGGATTCAATAGTAGTAGAAGATCAAATCAAACTATCTGGTCGAAGTCCCGAATGGGAAATGCCCTCATATGTGGTTGGTGGAGGAAACTCTGTCTGGGGATCTAAGGATGTCGCTGGCTGTTCTGATGGGGGAAAGAACATAAAAGATGATATAATTACAGATAAGCTACAAGTGTACCGAAGATCAGTGACCAAAGAATGTAAAGGAAACCGTCGAACACGCATCTCCGATGAGATTGGAAGCTCAAATGAGGTTGAAACAGAGATGAGAATGAATGGTTCTCCTGAAAAGAAAGTTAATGAGTCCTGCACGACTGAATCTGGATTCTCTAATGGATTGACTGTGTCATATGACTTCTTGGTCAAGTGGATAGGAAAATCTCATATCCATAACAGTTGGGTTCCTGAATCTGAACTGAAAATTCTGGCTAAAAGGAAGCTGGAAAATTATAAGGCGAAATATGGGACATCAACAACGAATTTCTGTAACAAACGGTGGAAGGTGCCTCAGCGAGTGATTGATGTTCGGTCCTCCGAAGACGGTTCTACTGAAGTGTATGTAAAGTGGACAGATGTTCCTTATGATGAATGCACTTGGGAAAAAATGGATGAACCTGTAATTGCTAACTCACCGCACTTGGTTGATTTGTTCTATCAGTTTGAACACCAATCTATACAGAATGATGGCGCTAAACATGACGCACTGCGGAGGAAGGGTGACTCCCGACAAAGTGAGGTAGTTACTCTCACTGAGCAGCCTAAGGAGCTAGTAGGAGGTTCTTTGTTTCCACATCAGCTTGAAGCATTAAATTGGTTGCGGGAATGCTGGAATAACTCAAAAAATGTCATACTTGCTGATGAAATGGGGCTTGGGAAAACAGTATCAGCTTGTGCTTTTATATCATCACTATATTTTGAGTTTAAAGCTATGCTACCTTGTCTAGTTTTGGTTCCTTTATCCACAATGCCTAACTGGATGGCAGAGTTTGCACAGTGGGCTCCTAACCTCAATGTCGTAGAATATCATGGGAGTGCAAGGGCTAGAACCATAATTCGCCAATACGAATGGAATGCCAGTGATCCTTGTTCGTCAAGTACAAAAACAACCGCTTACAGGTTCAATGTTCTTCTTACTACTTATGAAATGGTTATTGCAGACTCGTCTTATCTTCGTGGAGTTCCTTGGGAAGTTCTTGTGGTTGACGAGGGGCATCGTTTGAAAAATGCAAGGAGCATACTTTTTGGGGTGCTAAATACATTTTCATTCCAACAACGTGTATTGTTGACTGGCACTCCTCTTCAAAACAACATAGGGGAACTGTATAATCTGCTAAACTTTTTGCTGCCAGCTTCATTTCCTTCTCTCTCTTCATTTGAGGAGAAGTTTAATGATCGCACAACTGCAGAAAAGATTGAGGAACTAAAGAAACATGTTTCTCCGCACATGCTTCGTAGGCTTAAAAAGGATACCATGAAGAATATCCCCCCTAAGACTGAAAGAATGGTTCCTGTTGAGTTGTCATCTATACAGGCAGAATACTATCGGTCAGTGCTTACAAAGAACTATCAGATATTACGCAATATAGGGAATGGAGAACCAGTTAAATCAATGTTAAATGTTGTGGCGCAATTGAGGAATATTTGCAACCATCCTTATCTCATACCAGGCACCGAGCCTGATACTGGATCCGAGGAATTCCTTCATGAAATGCGGATTAAGGCTTCAGCTAAACTGACTCTGCTGCATTCTATGCTTACGATTTTATATAAAGAAGGTCACAGAGTCCTTATATTTTCACAGTCGACCAAGTTACTTGATATCCTTGAGGATTATTTGAACATTGAATTTGGGCCAGAGACATATGAGCGAGTTGATGGTTCTGTTTCTGTGACAATTCGCCAAGAAGCAATTGCACGTTTTAACCAAGATAAGAGCCGATTTGTCTTCCTTCTATCAACACGATCTTGTGGTCTTGGTATCAACCTGGCTACTGCCGATACTGTCATTATCTACGATTCTGACTACAACCCACATGCAGATATCCAAGCCATGAATCGGGCACATCGAATTGGACAATCAAATAGACTTCTCGTATATAGGTTTTTTGTGCGTGCTAGTGTTGAAGAACGCATCTTGCAGCTGACAAAGAAGAAACTTATGCTTGATCAACTTTTTGTGAACAAGTCTGGGTCGCCAAAGGAGGTGGAAAGTATCCTAAGATGGGGAACCAAAAAAATTTTTAATGAATTTTCTAGCTTGCCTGGAAAAGATGGTGAAAAGCACATCAATAACGATAAAACAATTACAGAGGTAGAGACTAAGCATAAGAGGACTGGTGGCCTTGGGGATTTCTACCAAGATAAATGTACAGATATTAGTAACAAGATTGTGTGGGATGAAAATTCGATTTTGAAATTGCTTGACCGCTCAAACCTTGAATCTGATTCACCGGATACTGCTGAGTCAGAATTAGAGAATGACATGCTTGGTTCAGTGAAGGTATCAGCATCTCTGCCATTATATTACTATTGATTACACGTCCTTCCACTTTTAGCACAACATGGATTCAATGTTTATTTTTTTTCTTGAAAAAAATGAAGAAGTTCCTCTATTCTTAACTGAATTTTTGGGGCAATCCTTCCCATATTTTTCTAGTATGGAATAAGAATTACTCCCTCTTCTTCAATTTTATTTGCTTGACCGCTCAAACCTTGAATCTGATTCACCGAACCCTGCAGAGTCAAGAATAGAATGGCATGCTTGGTTTAGTGAAGGTATCAGCATCTCTGGTGTTATTTTACTATTGATTACACGCCCTTCAACTTTTAGCACAACATAGATTCAATGCTTATATTTTTCTTGAAAAAAAAGTTTCATTTATTCTTAACTAAATTTTTGGGACAATACATCCCAGATTTTTCTATATAGATCTTGAATTACTTCATCCTCTTCAAATTGAACAGTTTTTCTTTAGTAGATCGTTTCAAACAATGTCCACTAACTCAACTTCATACTTCCTCAATATCTCACTCTTTTCGCTACCTTATCCTTTCAATCAGTGCCCAGAATTGAATGATGAACCAATGGAAGACAAAGATGAAACAGCATCGTTTCCTGAAGCAACTAGCGAGACATGTGCACAGAGTTCTGAAAAGAAGGATGATAATTTGGTTTGCAATAATGAAGAAAATGAATGGGACAGGCTTCTGCGAGTTAGGTAAGAGTTAAGACTTGAAGCAGCTTTAATGTCCCACATCTGATAATTAAGAACCTGATGTTACTGAACCTAGAAGAAAGACTCACGTGAAGGTAGAAAATTGGCAAATATCCTTAATAGAACAAGATCAAGGGGAGAATAAATGACCTTCCAAAAAAAGCCTATACATCAGATTGAAATCTATTTTGTAAATGAGTATAGGATTCATCAGCCTGTAATAAACATAAGAAAGCATTGAGTCTTTTCAATTATGCAACCTGCTCATTTTGATTTGCAGATGGGAGAAATATAAATGTAAAGAGGAAGCATCTCTTGGACGAGGGAAACGTCAGAGAAAAGTCGTTTCTTACAGGGAAGCATATGTGGAACACCCCAGTGGAACACAGAGTGAAGTACTGGTTTCTTCCCTCCCTCGGTCCTCTATCTCTCTGTTAGAGATGCGTGTTAATTATTGGTTTTTACTGCATGTGGCTAAACTCTTTAAATATCTGCATCAAAGTTTTGCATTTAAAATTCTACATTTAGATGCTTTATTTGCTTAGACATCAACATATTCCTGATCTCATATATTAAAAACTTCTCTCAGGCCATGCTTTGTTTAAAATTGGATTTGATATGGGCTTATTTGTGATTTCACGGATGTGCCTATTGGACACTGCATTTGCTTTGCTCCAGTGACTCTAAACTTGAGCTTGATTTGTATATGAAGCTAAGCTGTTGCTTCTCTTGCTAGTTCTCTGTTCTAGTGTAGTGGTTGTCCTTTATAAAGATTTGTTATTGTAACCAACTAGAGGTGGGGACATAGAAAATCTCTGTTTTAGTTGCCTCGGTACCAATTATCTGACTGCCACTTCTCTATTCCCATTGTCCCTTAGCCTCACCTTCCATAAGATATTTGTTCGATGTTCTACAAACTGAATTGTGTAGCTTTGAGACTATATCTAGCTGATTCTCAGCGATATTCTTAATATTTGTTATGACAGAGTGGTGCAGAAGAGGAACCAGAGCCAGAACAAGAGCCTGTACGGGAGTACACTTTGGCTGGACGAGCTTTTAAATCGAAATAGTGAGTTTCATTTCAGAAAAATCAACCCCCTTATGTTCTTGTTACTTTGACATTTGAAAGATCTGATAGTCTGATTTAGTTCACGCACGACAGATGCATGCACACACTATGCACGCATTATGTACACACGTTGCACCCCAATATGCACATATATATAGGGCTCCAAACACCAATGTATAAACTTATATTTTAAGGTTGCTGACCTGTTCATCTTTCAACAGTGCTAAACTCCGTGCTAGACAGAAAGAACGATTAGCTAAGAGAAATGCAACTAAATCATCTGCTCCCATTGAACATCGATCTGGACCAGAGTCGCTTTCTCAGCTGCCACCACCCAGTGCTCAAGCAGAGACTCAATTGACTGCATCAATTCCCGTCGAAGAGAAATTTTCAGCAATTGACTTCAAAGATCGTGTTCCAACAGCAGGACCAGATAACAAGATTGGCTCGTCCTTGAAGTTGGGGAAGACATCACAGCAGAAACCCAACGCTTTTCTGAAACTTCCTGTTATATCTGTTGACCAACACATTGCGGAAGTTCCTCTGTCAAATGAGCATTTAGAGGGCACAAGCACTGTGAACTCATTAAGTGACAATCTGATTCCAGTTTTAGGACTATGTGCTCCTAATGTTAACCAAATGATGCCGGTGCACAGGAAATTTTCAAGATCATATCAAAGACAGTACAAGAAAGGGCCAGGACTTGAGTCCTCCTTCCCTACTAGCAATGGCTCCTCGAATGAGATGACGATTAAAGGAAACGAGTCAATCCCATCCAGGTTCAAATTACCAGATCTTTCATCATGCACTTCTCAGTCGCAGCAGAAGAGTGATGTCCCTGATCTGCCCTTTAATCCAGTATGTTCTCTCTCTCTCTCTCTCCCCCTCTCCTGCCCAGTAGTATGATTTGACTAATTATGTTTTATTCACTGCAGCTTCTGGACATCCTGAAAGGAAAAGGCCCTGCGGAACATTTGAGAAATATTGGTGGTACTTACTTTAGTCATCATGAAAAGACAATGTTGCGGAAATTACCATTTGATGACAAATTGCTGCAATATCCACTTCCTAGTGCAAATTTTCTGCATTCAACAACTGATTTGTTGCCAATCCTGTCACTGGGATCAAGAGTTTCAAATCTGAATGGTAAGCTTCCTGCACTGCCATCATTGCCAAAGCTTAAATATCCTCCAGATGCACCCAAATATAATCAGCAAGAACAGGAGATTCATTCAGCATTGGGCTCAGGTAAGATGCCTAATCCATCTACAACACTTCATGAAAACCACAGGGAGGTCCTTGAGAACATTATGTTGAGATCTGGATATGGACTGAGCAGTCTGAACAAAAAGAAATCAAAGGGAGATATCTGGTCTGAAAATGAGCTTGATAACTTGTGGATTGGCATTCGGAGGCATGGAAAGGGTAACTGGGAGGCAATGCTACGAAATCCAGGGTTGAAGTTTTCCAAGGTAAAAACTGCTGAAGATTTGTCAACAAAATGGGAGGAAGAACAACTTAAAATCTTGGATGGGCCTGAAGTGCCAGTACCAAATTCTCTTAGGCCACCAAACTCAGCAAATTCCGCCTCATATACTGGGATCTCTGATGGAATGATGGCACGGGCATTGCACGGAGGTAAATATAATGAGCTATTGAAATTTCCAACCCGCTTGATGGACATGAAATTGGGTCTTGGTGGTCTACCATCCGGCGAGCCACATTTGGAATATGCTGATCGACTTGGTTTACACAGTGAGCAGGTTCGACCTCTTCCAACCTGGGATGTCAACAAGTTTCACACAACTTTCTTCCGAGCCTTCTCGTCGGGTGCTTCAGACAGATCACTCGCTTCTGAAGGCATGCATACAGACTCATCATTTCAGCTGAATTCATTGGGATCTAGTAGCTTGGTTTCTCTGGGTCTAAGTTGTTCAGAGAGCTCTAAATTACAGAAAAAGGAGAACCAGGAAAATGCTACTAATTTGGGGATATTGCAGGGCCTTGATAAATCATCAACATTATTTCATATGGGAAATGAAGAGCCTGCCAGTTTTGAGAAGGATCAAAGATTTTATCAATCAAAGGGAAAGGAAAAGGAAAAGGTCACTAGATGCAGTTATCCAAAAGACACATTGCCCCATTGGCTTCGAGAAGCAGTAAGTGGACCTGGTGGTGACGCCGCTGAACCTGTCATGCCATCAACTGTATCCGCAATTGCGAAATCTGTTCACGTGTTAAATGGGGAAGACACCTGCATAATTCCTCCATTTATAGTTCCATCACTACCTCCATCCCAGCCCTAGGATCCTGATGCAAGTTTGAAAAGGAAGAAAAGTAAACAAGCAGCAGGTAAGTTCTCTCAACGATTTGCCAACAACTTTTAAACTGGTCACCATATTGAATTTTGCTCCAACAGCAGGGTCAGCTGTCTTGCAGGGCTGTCCACTGCAATAGGGAAAAGAACAGGAGACAAACAATGGTGACTTGAGCAAAATGCAGTCCGATCCTGCGTGCTCCATAAGGGAAGATGGAGAAGAGGTCTATTCAGAAGGGACGAGTGTAGTTAACAGGATATTGATCTGGGATTTTCGTATCTTGTAGGTTTCATCAATCATCTTGACCTTCATAAATTGGCTTTTGATAAAGCTTCCTAATGTGGTGTCAACAAATGGCAGATTTCAAATACTTGCTTTACCAATATCTGTTGTCAATGCAATACTGTTTTAGACGGATAAGAACTCCAATCAATTATAATTTATGTCAGATCTTTTTTGCTCATGGAGGTATAATTTCAAATGCTGTCTGCAAGGTTAAGTTCTAATGCTGATTCACATTTTACTCTAAAAGATCTCCATTTATTTTATGGACTCTAAAGCTTACTTCACATTACAAAAGGATTGTGGATGTTGGCTGTACTCATAATTGGCTTATGGATTCATGCAAGGAAATATATCAGTACTAGTCCATCTTTATATTTGTATCCAAATCAGTTTTTGAGCGTTTAGCTTTTTGACAGGACTTTCCACCTCGTGATGCAAAGTTGGCCACTAAATTCTTACTCCCATTGTGCCACAGAAATACCATCCTCCCATAGCGACTAGATAATCTGCTTTGGTAATCTGAACGGATTAGGATGATTTCATATGGACATCCTCTCTCTCTCTCTAGAGGTTTGTAGAGATGATAGTTTTATATGTTGTTTCATAAATTAAGCTTTGCTACCAGTAGAGCGTACAAAACAATTCATATTAACCATTATCGGCATGCCAAATGTGACTTAAGGGATCAATATTTCATTTTTTGACGAGCAACAATGACTTTTTAAATGTTAGACTAACCGTTTATGTCCACTATAGACCTAAAGTCACAACGACATATAGGTTGGCGACTCAAGTGCTCGTTTTGGAAGGTAGGAGATTCAAATTCACTTATGTAAAAGTTGGAGTCTAATTTTCCCTTTTTCACAATTTTGTGTAGTGGATACTACGCTTAATGAGAATTCATAATGCACCCTCTATGGATTGAAAATTGGAGCAAAACAGTGCGTATATATACAAATTTGGTTCGATGTGATGAACTTATTTGCATTCTTATTGGAAAAGAAATAAAAGTTTAGGAAAATTGCAACAGATACCTCCAACTTAATAATAATATTGTATTTGATCCTTCAATTATTATTTTTGGGTAATTGGATTCTTTAATATTTCGAGTTTATTCATATTATTTATTTTATCGTCCTGCACTGAAATGTTGTTTGAGAAGGAAAATGGGTAAACATAAATAATTTTAATAAAAAGTGAGTAAATGGGAAAAGGATTTCGAAAGTAATTCTACCATAGAATATTGTAGACACTATTTTCAAAAAAATTCTTCAATAGTTAAAGGTGGAATTGACTAAAACTTTTCTCTACACGGTGAGATTTAGTTGATGTCTATCGTTCATTCAAAGGAAACGGATAAATAAATAGGCTAATGAAGTCTCTTTGTAATCTCATTTATAACAATGTAAGAAACCAAATTAAAAGAATTCAAAACTATTGTGATGAATAAGTAGACAAGTACGCGTTTCAAAATTATGTAATGAAAATTTCAAAAAACTGGAATACAATTGTTTTCAAGGGAAGATGAGCCAATATTATAGCAATTATGGGAGTATGAGACCCAAACTAGAAGTTGCACTAGCATAAAGAGCCTTGAAATTTATCATTAGAGATTTTGAAACTATTTTGATAGCACATTTTTCGCTTTTTGCCCGATATACAAGTATTGTAATTTATCATTTTGCTTAGGGCCAGAGAAAAAAAAGGTCCAAGTTTTTTTTTTTTTGTTTGATTTTCATGACGGGATTAGTATATATAAATTTGCAAGATTCAACGTGAGTACTTATTTCCTCGCCTCCTCCACCCCCACCTACCTTCACCATCTCCTCTGCTTCCTCAAACAAAGAATAATTAGATAAATCAACATATAGTTCTCCACGATGTCTATGAAAATAGTATGTTCGTATACATTTTTTTATCACCATCTTTATTATTGGTGAAAACAGCCAACTATATAATATTTCCACAATTATCAAACAACTCTTAGCCATATTTTATTTATAACCTACTGAATTTCACATTATCCAAATTAATGTTCTTGTTGAAACTCTATTGCTTCATAACAGGAGCGGATCCAGGACTTCGACTCAATTAGGACAGTTGTTGACCGTTGATAGTCAATGGCCGTATAACAATGTCGTTTATTAATATTAAATTAAATAATATTAGTTTTTTTAAAAAATTATATGTAAATGCACTAAAACGTAAAAATAATATATTTATATCAAAATATAATTCAATACAATCCGAAATAATAATATAAAATACATGATACATTGTATGATACTTCTTTGCGTTATTAATGCTTTACAAATTATTTGCTCAACTAGAAGTAGGGACTAGATTGGGACTTTCGTTTAAATTGGAAAACCGTTCCATAATCTATGTTAGAATTGAACATTAATAAAAAAAATTAAACGTAATTAAAATTAATTTTAAAATATGATTAAAGTTTCAATTTTCAATTCACAACACCAATTTATCACAAAATATAAGGTGTCGTTCTCTTTGCCGTTTTCGGGCCATTTTCTGTTTTCGATTTTTCAAAACGGAGAAAATGCGTTCTCTTTACTATTTTCAAAAACGTGTTTTCGAAAACGAAATTTTTTTTTACACTGAAAACGCAAAACGGCTTTTCAGCCGTTTTGACTGTTTTCAAGCAAAATCAAGGCAAAATGGAAAACACGGGAAATGGAGTACTGTTCAGTCTCCCTTCCACAATATGTCTCTTCCTTAGCTCATCTTATCGGTTTCTCTCCTCCAACGTCGATGACCACCACTGCACCACCACTGCCACATCCAAACATCTCTCCATCAGCCAAAAATCGCACCACCACCGCCGCAGCAAAAAATCGCACCACCACCACAGCCAAATTCGCACCCAGCCACAGCCAAATTCGCACCCAATCACCGTTCACAGAGAGAACCAGAAGCAAAATAAAAAAGAAAATGGAGAAAATGAGTCGCACCCAACCATCGCCGCAGCCAAAAATCGCACCACCACCACAGCCAAATTCGCACCCAACAACCGTTCACAGAGAGAACCAGAAGCAAAATAAAAAAGAAAAGGGAGAAAAGGAGTCGTACCCAACCACCGCCGCAGCCAAAATCGCACCCCAACCACACCCAAAATCGCAGCCAATATCGCACCCAACCACCGTTCACAGAGAGGGAAGGGGAAGAAGAGAGGGAGACGCGACGGTGAGGACGTGAAGAAGGAAGAGAAACGCGACGGAGAGAGAGAGATAGGGTGGAAGAACATGCGAAATGATTTGGGGAAAAAGAACGCGTTTTCCATTTTTAATTTTTGGAAATGATTTTTCAAAATACCAAAAAGAACACATTTTCAAAAATTTCAAAATAGACATTCAAAACACAAAACTCAAAACGAATTGAAAACTCAAAATACAAAACTGAAACACGAAAAGAACGGCCCCTAAATTCCCCAATTTCTCATTTTCAATTTTCACAAATCACATATTCACATTTCACAATACTCAAATTAATTTTTAATATTCCAATTCACAATTGACATATTCTCAAATGACACATAAATCAAAACTCAATACTCATGAGTCATAATTCATAAATTATTAAATAATAAAATACTTAAAACAACAAAAATCAATAAAAAAAATAAACAAATAATAATCATTGACTCGCCTAGAGTCTTGTCGGCAAAAGGCGATAGAATTGAAGGCTAAGGGGTTGAAGGGTGAGTGGCCGCCGTTGATGCAAGCTGCTGAAACGGCCAAGGGAGTCGCGTTGCGATCGAAGGTAGGGGTTGAGGGTGGGGGATTGTTTTAATTTTTTGTAATATATAAATGTATAATTTTTATTGGTTTTTTTTTGTTTTTTAATAGAGACCCAAATCCAATTGAAAACTGAAAAGCCCAACATTTAAATAAATATGGCCCCGCAAAATTAAAAAAAGGCCCAACGTTTTACCTTCTTCTCTAGCTTGGCTTTCCTTGGTGACTCATCCTTCAACACCATCCATGGCGCCGATAGCTTCACAAACACCACTGAAAATTCAACTCTAGCAGAGTCAGAGTTGCACTAGCATAAAGAGCCTTGAAATTTATCGTTAGAGATTTTGAAACTCATTTTGATAGCACATTTTTCGCTTTTTGTCCGTTATACAAGGATTGTAATTTATCATTTTGCTTAGGGCCAGAGAAAAGAAAAGGTCAAGTTTTCTTACCACAAAATTCTAATAAGGTAATATTTGGATTAAAATATCTCTCAACTCCTACCAACCTTATATTACTACTAGTTTTTGCCCGTGCATTACATAGGATTGGTTATTTTATAGGCAGTGTTAGCACGTTAAATGTGTTGAATTCTCCTTCATTAAATTATATTTTTTCTATACAACATTTCATAACTTGTGATATCAGTAAATTGTAGTAAATACACTTTACCTAACAGAAGTTCTGATGACATCAAATGTAAAAAGATTAAGGTTGGTTGACCTGCATGTAAATTGGAATTTAAGAAAATGTTCTTACCAATTTTTGACATAAAATTTCAATGTTCTCAGCAATTTAATGTTTGAAGCAACAAGCATAGAGCATCATCAAAGATGACATACTGAAGCTGGTGTATGACTATTAACCAATACAAAGTCGCATATTGATAATGATCTTATGGTATTTACCCATCGGCTAGGTAAATACATGACATTTTGCTGGATATGGTATTTCGTCTTATTTCTATACTTGTTATGTCCATTGGTCTTGTTAGCTTTAGTTCTCTTCTCCGAACATTCATTAATGCATGCAGTAGCCTCTAAACCATTTCTTTGTACTCATTCTGAAACTCCAGTTTGAAAGAACAGGAACTTCCTAAATACATGCCAGAAAAATGATGGCAGACTTTCAGATCAAATCATTACTTTATTTCGTCTTGTTTCTATGCTTGTTGATGTTTTTTTTCCTAATTCTCCCAGTAGTTGGTATGTTCAATATGGTAAAACTTCCTAGTAATTCAGAATTGGAAATATTGGGCATTTCTTTATTTAGAAGTCTTGGAATAATGATTTATTGTAGATTCGTGCATATGGGCAACACCCATACTGTTATTTCCAATTAACATAGGATCAATTATCTGTTTGCGATGATCAATGCACCCAGTTCTAACTCGATTTCATCGATCCCTATGTCTTTGATTTTGTTGTTGGTGAATGAAGGCATTGTATGACTCATTTGTATTGTGGGAAATAGTTTCAAGGTTAAGAAAATCAGCTTCTCCATCAGCAGTAGACATTTCTGAAGTATCTATCAAAAGAATAAGATAAATTATCGAGTACTTGGAGACCAAAGTAAGCAATAGGAACTAAAAGGACTGAAGAAAACTATTTGCACATATGTTTGATCATACTTATAGTAAAAATAAACTTTATAATTGACAAAATTGTGTGCACAAGTTTTATATTAACGTAACATAATTGCATCTTCTAAAATATAAAACCCACGCACATCGAAACTCCAGGAAAAACAAATTGTTCAGATAGAGTTTCACCAAAACCACAAATATCTTAAAATATTCTTACTATTTAACAAGAAGAAAGCAATTAATCCAACCGTGTTATTCATGCCCACGTATACAAACAAATAGAAATCCACATAAAATATATATATATGATTAATAGAAAATTTGGATTCTTGTGAAAAAGTTATCAAATATTAAAAAAAATTACAACGAAATGATAAATATATATACTATCAAAAGAAGAAACCACATAGTAAATTCATAACTTATAGTCGAAGAATGAAGGATTTGTTTTATTCATACAGTCATCACCGCCTGATTATGTTTCCATTTAATCTTGTCACCTTTATAGTCGATTGCTTTTGGTGACATTAAATAATTAATGCAATAAGTTGGAAGTATAACTGTGTTTTTAACGTACTTGCAATGACTAGGGCATTACTTATTTTATAACTTAAATATAACTTCAAGGAACAAAAAGTATTACATGTGAATGGTTAAAGAATTCATTAGTTTTCCAAAACCATAAATCTTTAAAATTCATCTAAACAACCAACAGATTAGCAGAAAATGGCAGAAATCAACACAAGGAAATGGAAATTATCAAAAACAAATGGAAGAGATATTTATAGATATTTATGGATTGGCATATGTTAAATCTAAATAATGTCAACAAAGATGGCTGGGGGAGGAAAAAAGAAGATTGCAATCCAGGATTTTAGTCAGTCATCGCGCTAACAACGATCACCGGATAGAAACCAAACTAATCTATGTAGCAACAAAATAAGAATATGTGGAAGGATAGATGAAATGTTAATATATTTCCTTCAAGAGTTTAAGTGTGTATTTCGAATATATGATTGTCATTTTCCAATCAATTATCCAACGCCCTCTTTTGAATTACAAGAAAACCCTATTTATACTTGGTCGACGTGGTGTCCGTTGGATCAGAACTACGTGGCATCATCTCCATAATTGGGGCATCACATCACTGTCTATTCATTCAACTAATGCATTGATAAGGGGCCAGCCGCCCTATACAATAGGCTGACACACTGACAACTTTATTACTAGCGTTACATCAATCACTTCAGAGAGATCTTCAAATCTTTTATGAGGAACAACGTCGGCTTCATGAGCCTCAGATCAGTTGAGAGCCTCGGAGAGATCTTTTGAGGTGGTTCTCTAAGTGGAAAGCTTCAACTCCTTTCTTTGCTTCTTTAGGCAATGCGTCAGCAAGTACTTCGACTGTAGAGCAAGGACTTCAATTTTAATTGACCTTTTGGTATTTTGACCTCGTAGGTCTTTGTTTGACTTTCTTGTTGCCTTTCTGCCTACGTGGTTTGTTGCGAGGCATTTTTTCTTTGAGCCTCGGAGGTGAGGCGTAACAACTTATATATCTTTGGCTTTCCAACCAAATCCGCCTTCTTAGCATCTTCTATGCCATTCACTAGTTGAAGATTGAGTATCATCAATTTGCCAGTAAGATTCTTCAAAAATCCTAGCTCTTCGATTCGGCAGCCTTCCCTGTCACCCACCATAAAAAACGGTAATGTTTGAAGATGAGACAATTTTTCGATTTTAGGCGACATCTGTAATGACACGGTCTCTTACCAGAGCCGCCATCATATCGTACGTAATGTCCGTTCTGGGGTGGGCTTCTGCCCACTTATCCCCTCACGGCTTTCTGACGCGTCCCCCAAGATTCGAACCCAAGACCTCCATCATATGGGAGACTTAAGTTGAATCCTGGTACCAATTAGACAAGTTGCCCAATATAGTGACCAAGATGAACAATATAGTGACCAAGAAGAAGCACTATGAGACTTAGGAATAAATACTATGGAACTAGAGAAGAAACCCCTGGGCCTGGCACAGAGGATTGTTGAATATAGCTCTAATAGGGACGAAACTAGAGAAAAATATTAGGGTGGGCTAAAACCATCTCTTTTCGCAATTTTTTTTAAATATTTATAAGATATAATCTCATACTAATCGAAATGTTTTGATATTTTTGTATAAGATATAGGGAAAAATCAATATTTAAGGTGTATTCTTTACCTCAATTCAAAAATAAGGTAAATAGTTTAAAAATTCAAAAATCAGGTATGGATTTAATTAATTAAAAATATTTATTAAATAAAGATAATAAAGTCACATTTTGTGACTAATGGTCACATATTCATAATTTTAAGTTACAGATTTATTTACTGGTCACATATCGTCAAATTTTTTGATCCCAAATTATTTCGAGGTCACATATCAAAAAATATATACGTCATAAATTATTTCGAGATCACAGATTTTTAAATTAGTTGGTCACATATTATTTCGAGGTCATAGATTTTTAAAGAGTCACGTATTATTATATTTTTAGGTCACATTTTGAGTAATTGGTCACAGATATTAACAAACATTTGGTCAGACTACCGCCGCTTGGTCACAGGTCACAAATCAACCAAATGTTTGGTCACAGATTACCAAACATTTGGTCACGGACTACCACCGCTTGGTCAGAGGTCACAGCAGCCACAAACCACCACACCCACAGCCACAGAACACACGCAACAGCAGATCCGCCACCACCATCAATAGATCCGCCCACACCATCAATAGATCTTCCACCAACGATCGCATACATAAACAGCCAACCACAAATCCGCCACCCCACAGATCCACCACAACCAATCTGCCACACCCAATACTCCGTCGCAAAATCACAACCCTAAACCAATACTTCGCCGCCCAATACTCCAATCGAATCAGCATACCCAATACTCCACCGCAAACCAGCAGCTACCCACCACAGCAGCGAGTCGCTGCTGCGTGCGCTGTTGTGGTCATCGCAGCAGCGTGAGTCGCTGCTGTGATTCGCAGCAGCGACGTGCTGCTGATTCGCAGCAGCACTCTACTGCGAAGAACAGCAGCTTCGCAGCAGATGGGGGAATGGGGAGGGGGAGGGAAGGTGGCAGACCGCCGGAAGAGAGAGGGGAGGCGAGGGGCGAGAGAGAGAGAGAGAGAGGGGAAGGAGAAGGGGAAGGGTAGGGAGTGAAAAATTAGGGTTTGAGTTTTTATATATCACCTGATTTTTGAAGAATTAAATGTGGTCCCTGATTTTTGAATTTGAAACTTTAAACACCTGAGTTTTTATAATTTTCCTAAGATATAATCATTGGGTACTATAATTTATAATTATATTGACCTAAAAAATATTGGGCTATATTCCATTCCAAGTAAATATGCACCTAACATTGCATGAAAATAATATTGAGAAAATTTTAAATGATATCAAAGTCTGTCAATTTGATTTCTCTTCACATGTGATATGTGAGAACTAGAGTACTTCGAACCTTTTAACCCTCACTAATATTGATGGTCGAGCAGCCTCTATACCAAAGAAATTATTAACGTGAAATAATGCTACATTCATAGTCGTACTTGAAGTATTAATGAAGATTCATGGATTGTGAATAAGAAATAAATTTAATTTATGATATAGTTAATTATTGAAAAAATATTGATTTCATTCATAGCTCTTCAAGGTGCGTTCTAGATGGGTCGACGTCTCAATGTAAATATACTATTAAGGCATCAATCATGAGTTGAGAAATTGAAATAATACTATTGAAAAGAATAATATTATTCATAGTGAAGACTATCGTTAGTCGCTCTACATGATATAAATGTGTTGCTTTGTTATTTGATGTATTAATGTGGCAATTTTTATTACATCATGCATCAAATAATATAGCAACATATGTATATTGATAAGTGTGTAAAAACACACTTATTCGACACTTTTCTGAAATTAATTAGAATTGATATTGAGTATATTTCTATTCATAATTGTGTAATTTTCATGTTTTAGGCTAAAATCCCGAGAAGAAGAAGAATGGCGCTAAAATGGATGAAAAGGGACTAAAAATGGACAAAAAGCTGAAGTTGGGGACTGAAATGCACAAACCCAAAAGTTGGAGGACTTGGAGTGAAATTTATCAAGGGCATACATGAAATGAAGGTCAAAAGTCAAGGGCCAAATTGTACTAAATCAAAGTTGAGGGACTATTTTGGCACTTTCCAAAAGTTCAAGGACTTGGTTGTAAATTTATCTAGATATTTACCAAAAACTTGTTCGCTGAAAATCGTACCGCAAGCGCACGGGTCGCGTTCAAGTAATAAAGTGAACCTTAAGAGTCCGGATTGTCGATCCCACGAGGAATGTATACTTTGGATTACACAATTTTAATCGATTTTAATTCTAACGACAAAAGGAAACACACAGATTTAAAAATATAAGATAAAAACTAACAACCTACAAAGTAAGAAAATAAAGGTGTCTTAGCAAATTTCGGAGGGAAAAGTGTGGTTGGAATTTACGATGTCGCTTAACCTATTGTTTCATTGATCTCGAACCAATTATGTGCCGATGCATATTATCAAAATGCGATAGTTAGACCCGATTCTCCTATTTTAGCTAATACCCTCTTTCGAGCGAATATTAACCCTAATTAGTCAATTCATACCACATATTTCTATGTCGATACAAAGTTGACCAATAGCATGAATTTTTGTGAAAATACTCAGCGGGTCACTCAGAGTAGGTGTATATCTCTATATCACCTAAACGCGCAAAAGATACACTAATGCAAATCCGAGGTATCAATCATTTCGGTTCTAATTAATGCAATCATTGTTCAACAAATACAAATAATTACCTAATAATTTCATCTAGTTGTCAGTTAGATGAATAGAACACTTTGGTCTATTAAATGCAACTATCTTGCAACAATCACATTAAAATTAATTACAATCATTTAAGCGTCACCAAAAATGATGTAAAACCTAATAATTTTATCTTGTCGTCACAAAAATGAAATCATCTTAAACATGATGATCGATACACTATGACTTTGATAACAACTGCATTTATCACTAAACATGTAGATATATCGATAATCAATGAAACAACTAGGTTAAGTTCAATTCATAAATTCCAACATAACATATTTAGCTCATTTTATACATATGGAAATAAAGGAGATATTTAAACAAATTCATTACAATTTTTGGCAAATAAAATAGGAAAAACCAAATATTAGAATAAACCCTAGATGAAGCTTGAATTGATTTCTCCAAATGATTGCCAAAAGCTTGATGGAATCTCCTTGTGCCCTTCAATTTCCCATCCAAAATGAGCCAAGAACACAAAGAAAATAAAAGAAAAAGGAAAGAAAAGGAAGAAGATGAAGAAAAGTGGAGAGAGAACTAAAACTAAAAACTTAACAAAACTAAAACTAATACTAAAAAATAAAAACTAAACTAATATATACTACACTCTTTTCTCTAGCCAAAAAAAAACGTGCCAAGTCTTGTAGTATATAGATGAGATATTTTGCTTTACTTAGTAATTAAGTTTTGTAAATATCTAGATAAATTTACAACCAAGTCCTTGAACTTTTGGAAAGTGCCAAAATAGTCCCTCAACTTTGATTTAGTACAATTTGGCCCTTGACTTTTGACCTTCATTTCATGTATGCCCTTGATAAATTTCACTCCAAGTCCTCCAACTTTTGTGTTTGTGCATTTCAGTCCCCAACTTCAGCTTTTTGTCCATTTTTAGTCCCTTTTCATCCATTTTAGCGCCATTCTTCTTCTTCTCGGGATTTTAGCCTAAAAACATGAAAATTACACAATTATGAATAGAAATATACTCAATATCAATTCTAATTAATTTCAGAAAAGTGTCGAATAAGTGTGTTTTTACACACTTATCATATATCATGTAGAGCGACTATCGATAGTCTTTACTATTGAAAAAATATTGATTTGGTTATATTTCATTCCATTCAATGTAAATATACTATTAGGACGTCGATCATAAATTGAGACATTGAAAGTATCATTGAACCTAAACATTAGAATATTTTTGTAGAAGTGTAAACAATTACTAAGAATGCATAAACTCATGCTTAAAATATTTGTCATACGTTGACACTAATAAAGATTCATAGATTGTGTATGAAAAATAAATTTAATAACCGAATATAGTTTATTATTGGAAAAATTATTCACTAACTATCATTCATTATATATTTTTGGGTATTGCTAAAATGGGTCATTTTCTCATGGCCCAAATTTCTGGATCAAATATGGTTAGGGAAAATTTCATAAGTAAGAAGATAACTATTGTCCATTTCAAAACTAAGAAAACATGTTTCAAATTTCAAAAATCAGATTTTTATTAAAATTTATTTATGATTTAATTAATTATTTATATATTTAATTAATTAAATATATTAAATTCACATATTTATACAATGTGGTCACAGATTCACAACTTAATGAGTCACATTAATTTTCGATCACAAATCATAATTTTTATACGTCACAATTATTTTACGGTCACAGTTCAAAAATTTTATAGGTCACAGTTTGTTTATCAGTCACAGATTAAAAAAATTTTAGATCACGAATTATTTTGATGTCACAAATCAATAATTTTATAGGTTACAGATTATTTTATTGATCACAGATCAAAAAATTACAGGTCACAGTTATCTATCAGTCACATATTTTTAAATTTATTGGTCACAGATTAATTTTTAGTCACAAATTGTCGAATTTTAAAGTCACGGTTAGTTCAAATAGTTGGTCACATACACCAAACATCCAACCACCGATCCCGATCCACCACCAATCTTGGTCACGAATCACCACCAAACAATCGTCGCCGCTGCCACCTCAAACAAATCAACAGAAAAACACCACCGCATGGTCCGCACCAGATCCATCACTGCACCGATAGACCCATCACCACCAACATCTCACCATCACCTACTACCACGACCACCACCGTCGACCGTCACCGCCACCGCCGACCACCGCACAGTACAAATCAAAAACCAAAAAACTCCCAAAATTCAACCAGCGGATTGGCACCCATGGCATTCCCACACACAAACCAACCTCCACAAGAACCACCACCGCCAACCACTGCACAGTAGATCGCATAAAAAATAAAAAAAATATGATTTTGGCAGATCAGCGTTGCAGATTCGACCACCAACATCTCACCATCACCCACTACCACGACCACCACCGTCAACCGTCACCACCACAGCCGACCACCGCACAGTACTAATCAAAAACAAAAAAAACTCCCAAAATTCAACCAGCAGATTGGCACCCATGGTATTCCCACACACAAACCACCTGCCACAAGAACCACCACCGCACAGTAGATCACATAAAAAACAAAAAAAAATATAGATTCTGGCATATCAGCGTTGTAGATTTGACCACTGCACCACCTCCAGATTCGACCACCGCACAAATCGGCGCTGCAAGCGAAGCTTCAGTAAGCTTCGTCGTTGCTCACAGCGACGAGCTCCGCTTTGGTCTTCGTGATTGCCGACGACGACGGGTTGAGAGAGAGAGATATGGGAACGGTGAGTTAGAGAGAGGAAACGGGACATGTTGAGAGAGAGAAATGGGAACGATGGGTTATAGAGAGGAAATGGGAAATTAATTAGGTTTTGTGAAATTTGTATTATAATATTTAATATTAAATATCTGATTCTTGATCGAACAATGCTAACTGTACAGGGCTCAGCTTTGCAGGGCCTGTACAGGCCTCTCACATTGTGATTAAAAATTGTCAAAAATCCCACCCACCCCCTCCATCATGTGAGAGGCCCGTACAGGCCCTATGATGCAGGGCCCTATACGGCAGCATTGTTCTTCTTGTACAACCAAGGTTGACAATCACTCATCACATGGGGGTTCGCTTTTTTTTTGAATTGTTTAAACATGCGGACCCCGCACACATGTGAGAGGTTGACAACCTCGGTTGTACAAATAGCATTTTTCAGGATCTTTACTAGTAGGGTTTAG
Organism: Fraxinus americana; assembly: GCA_035079005.1. Classification (NCBI taxonomy): domain Eukaryota; kingdom Viridiplantae; phylum Streptophyta; class Magnoliopsida; order Lamiales; family Oleaceae; genus Fraxinus; species Fraxinus americana. Next base: position 34,017,439 of record CM068709.1, on the reverse strand, counting down.
TGTAATTTCCTCATATGGTTACCATGGGAGGGCATCTTTTTTTTTTCCCCCAACTTAAGACTCTTCATTTATCAAAATTTTGTCAAACCATTTTCAAAGTAAATTGATACCATTCTCTCTCGTGAGTCTACTTCGACATCAAATTAGTAAAAATGTTATTCATCATCACTAGTGTTAAGTATCAGTCTAGGTGACAATTAAATGATAAATTCATTTAAATGTAATGTCATATAATTCATTTAGTTGAATCTATAAAGTGTAGTAATGTAGACTTGTGTTCTAGTATCATTGATGCTAAATAGCATTATTAATAACAAAATCGTCCTTACCGTTGACATCACATCCAACAATCTGTGGCCCATTGAATTGGAAAATATAAAGTAAATCCTTGTAGCAATCAACTACTACTACTAATTTCATACTACTTCGTGAAAGGATTTATAATAAAATTTGGCAACTCTAAACCCACCCCTCTTTTTCTCCCTATTCAGGTGTGTCAACTGCCCAATTTCTTGAAACATTCATTGTCGTTTAAATTGATTCTTATGCACCAAATTCACCACAGGAGCTTTTTTCCCATTACGAAAGTTCACACGACTCACGGTTGTTTTCTTTTAACCCTTATTTAAATATTTTTTGTCAATTTTTATCTGTTATAGTGTTTCGCGCGTTTACTCGCTAACAATTAAAAAGGGATCAGAAGATTGTGTAAGGGACAAACCTCTTGGAACAAAGTCCTAAAAAGTGGTGTTTATCGAATATGAAGATTACAGTTTGGACGGGAACAAGATGCCTCCCAGGGGCGCAAGCACACAAGTACAAGTGAATTGAAATAATTAAAGTTAATCTAAGAAAAAGTAAATTACATATTCTCTGTTTGAGAGTGAATTTTGTCGGGGTCTCTTCGTTGTCTTCTTCTTTCTTTTATACGGCTTGGGCAGTTTTCAATCGTTTAGAAACTGTTTGTAACTACCCATTTCTTTATCATGGCCAACATGTCAAAAACTGCCGTTTATAACTGTCATCACACGACTCCATACCATTGAGATTCTTAGATCGTGGATGTGGCATGAATTGCTTGAAACCGCTGCCTTGGATAATGACAGGACGTTGTCTTCACTGGGACTTTGGGCGGCTTAATCGTTTGGCGATGATAGACTCGTAGCTCTTGGGCGACTACAGGGTATTCTATTCGCTCAGGCTCGGGCGTTCTGCAAGCTTGGGCGATAGCGTTACTTTGATTGTGGGCTTCCATATCATTTGTCTACACTCTTATCTGGGCTTTCGCACTGGACCTTCAATTGGGCTTCGCTCTTTGGCCCCATTTAACCGAACTGCACTTTTTGTGTGCCAACAATTACCCCCCAATATGGCAAAATTAATACCGATTATTAATTTTTGCCATATTTACTTTCGTGTTTCTCTAGCAATATTTGAAATTTCCAAGAATTCCAATCATCACTTCCTTTTGTTGTTTGAAAAGGTGCGACTTTACAAACCCTTAAACATTCCGAAGGACACACCATTTCATAGTACCACTAGCCCACGTCTCTGTTTCTTCGCGTTTCTTCCCTGCTATTTCCACTGTTCATCTTCTTTCTTCTCTGCTACGCTTCACCGGCAAACTTCAACAGTCTTGTAATCTAATGGCCACTTCACGAACCCAGTCTCACGCTCCTTTCAGTTTCGAGGATTTTCAGAACCTTCTAGCCAAGCCGTATGTGAACCCCAGCTTTCTTGCACAAACCAACATTGGCCCTGATGAATTCTACTTGGGGCCATCATTCAACAATGCTGAAGCTATTGAACAAATGGCGGCAGGCCAGCTTTTCCCTTGCACTCAGGGCCCTCCATTTTTGAATTCGCTGTCACTGAAGCCGATTCGCGAAAAAGGTATTCGCACTTGGCCCAAAGCTGATAATAATTTTCGTAGATGGCATGCACGTCTTGTAAAACATGGCCCCACCAAGACCCTTTTTGATCGTGCAAGGATTTCGGACTTATTGGAAATCGCTCTCCAACCCCCAATCTATGACCCTGTTTTATTCCCAGTCTCTTTAAGTTTCTGGTCTTCTGAGTATAATACCTTTGTTTTCCCACTTGGTCCCATGTCCATTACTTTGAGGGATGTAGGGGCTTTAGTAAATCTTCCCCCTTCGGGCGATACCATCTTCCCTGGCACATTAATTTCTAGCGCCGCCCCACAATTTGACAAAAAGGTCTCTGAATCTTACTCTAGTCTGCAAGGCTCCTATACCGCTTCCATTTCTGAGCCTAATCATGCTGAACGGGTAGCCTTTCTTCAAGTCTGGCTTTGTAAATACGTTCTTTGCGTTCCTAGCCTGAAACCTTCCATGAGTTATCTGCCCATAGCACATGAGTTGGCTCGTGGCAGGCCTTTGAATTTATGTTTCTTTGTTTTAGCCGCCCTTTATAGAGGCATGGCTTCTCTTCAATTCCAGCTAGGGAATGGTGCATCTCCCACTGGTAGTGGCCCACTTTGGCTCGCTCAGTTGTGGTTGAGAGCATATTTTCCATCATTGGGCGCTCCCTCTATTTCCCTTCCTTCTGCTAGCTGCTATGGGCTGGCTATTAACTCAATGGGCTCTGTACGTATGTCCAGCAGGGATATTTTTTCATTCTTTTATACTCTGACTTCTATTCCTTCCTTCTTTCCTTTTCCTGTCCATTTAACTCCAGATTATGTACATCCCCCATCCTCTCTAGATAGTGCAGGTGCCTCTCTGTTTGTTTGGGTTCAGTTTTTGATCGGGAGGGAGTTATTCCACGACATAGTAACTGGAACCAATGCCAAGGCTGGGGTAGAAATATATGCCCCTCAATTCTTTGCCCGCCAACTTGGTTTTGGCCAAACTTGGCATGTTCCTCCTTGTTACTCCAAAAATCTAGTAGATCGTTTCCATACTATAAATAAAGCTGAGGCCCAAGCTATAGATGCTCGCAACCTCCTTTTGACCGGCAAATTTTCATTGGCCCCTTTTAACTCTAGTTCTGCCACCCATCCTCTATTTGAGCAGCTCTGGCCGTCAGTACAGCGTAGGCTATTTGCAACTGATGCTAATAGTGCCTTTCATTTGCTGGATCGGTCTGGTGCCTCTTCTACTTCTCCTCTTTTGGCAACCCCTGCGTCAATTAGGAATCCTTCTTCCCCTCCTCACACTAAACGTTCTATCCTTCCTTCGGCTTCTCAACCTGTCAAAGCTACTGCAGCCACAAGTGCATCAAACCGTAAACGGCCAGCTTCGGTATCTCCCATCCTGCCAGACGATGTCGATGAGGATGATGACGCTCTCTTATCCTTAGGAGAAAAGTAACAAGATTTGTTTACCCACAGTTACACTTCCCATTGTACTAATGATTCACTTGAATTTCAGAAAAGCGAGGCCTCTCCTTTGAAGGCTTTAGTTTCGGCACCTCCCGCTTCATCACCTCCGGCTATAACTGCTTCATCCCGATCAGCTGACGAAGGGGCTATGCTTGAAGAAGTACCTCCAGTACCAGTGACTTCATCACCCCCAGCAAAGGAGCCATTTTCTTCCCAGTGCGCCAACCCCCCAAATATCGAATCAGAAGGTGATACACACTTTGATTGTTTTACCTTTGCTCATGCCATCGACCTTAAACTCGTTGCTTCCTGATTTATGCAGAGGTTCCCACGAATTCGCCCATTGTGGTAGAGTCTTCTCGCCCGACAAAGGAAAGTCTCCACAGGTGGTTGAACCAGTTGGTGGTGCACCTGGGCTTCCCGAAATTGCTGATGAGGTAATCTTTCACCTTGTTCTTCGTCTTTCGCTTCGTGTGCTGTGATGAAAGTCCTAAAAGTTGGCATCCCTATGTAGGGTGCTGACGACATTCTACACTCCATTCGAGATTTGTTTGCTTCTTTAGAGCAAGTAAAACCAACTCGCCCTGCTTCCACCAGTCATTCTTCTGCTTTTTCGGAGGAAAACATGAAGGCTCTCAAGTAGGCAATGTTCGAGTATGTGTCCTTCATGGACATGGATATTAGCCGAGCCAATGCTGCCAAGCAGAAGGATAAATTTGAGCAACTAAGTGCGAAATTGGCTCAAGCACTTACACTTCCATCGCTCAACATTTCTGCTGAGTTTAAGACGAAACTGAAAGTTGTCCACTCCGAAGTCCTTTCGTTACTAGCCAAGAATACTGAACTCAAGGCCAAAAGGACTCAATACCTTCGTGCTGCCTCCGAAAAAGAGTTGTTACTTTTAGAGATTGGCAAAACCGAGAATAAATTGAATGAAATCTCTTCCGACATCATGGTTGAGGACTCTTTGATGACCAACTTGGCTGCAGAAATGAAGGAGCTTCAAGCAAAAATGAACGACTGCAGGGCGAGGATGGTGGCTAAAAAATGCAATGCTACCCAAGAAATTGAACATGCCAAGACTCTGGCCGAGCAACGTAAAAAACTGGAAGTCGAAGATGATTCGGTGGCGGAATTAAACTTCATTTCTTCCCGACATGATGAAGATTGGGGAAGGATAAGGGAACTAATGCGATCAACTTGGGAGGAGTTGTAATTGAGACATTTGATGTCCTTTTCTTTGTAATTTTATGAACTAAACATCGTAGTCATTTTTCAACTGTAACAGCAATATTTGCCTTTAATGAACAATTGTTTTGTATGTTCGAGTATTAATTGACGTTCCTCTTTTAAGTCGTCAACCCCCCAAGCACTTGATTATTTCAATGCTTAGATTCATTCATATCAATTTCCTCACCCTTCAAATTTTGGGCCATTTAATGTACGTGGCCTTTCATATTCTGACTTTTCATATTCGTTCCCTTATAAATACGTTTGTGCCTTCAACACTTATCATCCCCATTCGTAATTTTTCTCCAAGAATTATCTTGCTGCCATCGTCTAGCATCTCGATACTTTCTCCAATTTCACTTTTCCATAGAAATAGGTCAGTTGGTATGGGAGATATAGGAAATGTTTCTTGGCCAGCAGCAAAATTCTTCCCATCTATTAATGGTGGGAGGGAACGCTTCTGGGCCACTTTGCTTGCTGAGAATGCTTCTCAGCCCTTTTGTTCGTCATTGCAGCAATGCTTTTAAAGACGTGGATGGTCCCAGTCCACAATTTTCGCCATTGCTGCCAAAAGGACCATAATTGTTTATCCTCTGTTGTAACTTGTAGGAGATTTCATACTCTCGCTCATAGGAGGCTTTGCACTTTTCATATTCCGTTGATGTAACCAATATTTACTTAATAAAAGTTTTGTTTGAACGTATTTCGTCCTTTATTTTATTTGGCTATCATCGCTCAGTAGAACTTACATGCTTAAGTTTTTATTTGTTCGTCTTCCCATAAGGAAGGAACATATTTCTTCAAATATTTGCCATTGATGAACCTCACGTGATTAGTACCATCTAAATTTTCTAAATGGTAGGCTCCATTAGGCAACACACTTTTCACCTTGTATGGTCCTTCAGTTTGGGCGACTATGCTTGATTTTTTACCGCCTATTATGGTACATATTGTATTTCAAACTTAGATAATGTCAAAGTCTAAAGGCCTATCCTTTGGTGTAAAACAGGGCGAGAAAACATGTACTTCACTAAATTTACTTTAGAAGTTAGATAAACTGTTACAGGCCGTAAATAAGCCCTTAACTTAGTACATGTGAAATATAAAGCGAGACATAATTTCTCGATGGCAGAATAATTACATTCGCATTTTGTCAAACATCTACTTAAAACATATATTGCCCTTTCTTCACCAAATTGGTCTTCTTGCGCGACCATTCCAGCTATCGATTCTTGTTCAACCGATATATACACCTTCATTGACCGTCCTTGGATAGGTGATACCAACACTGGCGGATTTGACAAATACGTCTTTAGGCTATCAAAGGCCTTTTGATGTTCTTCTTTCCAGGCGAGTTCGTCCTGGTTTTTCAACTTTAGGAGAGGCGAAAAAGCTTTTGTTCTCCCTACACAATTAGAGATAAATCGCCTTAAGAAATTAACTTGACCTAGAAATCGTTGCAATTCTTTTTTGTTGCTAGGCGGTTTGGCCTCTAGAATGATCTTTACTTTATTCTTATCGAGTTCGATTCTTCTTTGGTGTACTAGAAAGTCAAGGAAATTACCGGCATTGACACCAAACGCACACTTCAAAGGATTCAATTTCAGCTTATATTGTCTCATTCGCTCAAATAAGCGTTTCAGTTGTTTGAAATCATCTTCCTCTTTAATAGATTTAACTACAATATCATCCACATACACCTCAACAAACTTGCCTATCATATCATGAAAGATTAGATTCATTGCCCTTTGATAAGTCGCTCCCGCATTTTTCAGGCCGAAAGGCATAACTACCCATTCGTAACACCCTAAGGCCCCTGGACATCTAAAGACAGTTTTGTGTATGTCTTCTTCAGCTATATATATTTGGTTATATCCTGAATACCCGTCCATAAAGGAATACATGACATGTCCGGCAGTGGAATCAACTAAAGAATCTACCATGGGCATTGGATACTCATCCTTAGGTGTCGCTAAATTCTGATTTCTAAAGTCTATGCACACCATTAATTGACCATTCTTTTTTAACACTGGCACAATATTAGATAACCATTCAACATATCTAGCTATCCTGATGAAGCCTGCTCTTAATAATCGCTTAATCTCTTTCTTAATTTCAGGTAACACGTTAGGAACAAAACGTCTAGGAAGCTATTTATGGGGCTTAAAATTTAATTTAATTGGCAGTCTATGTTCCACTGAATTTTTATCTAAACCAGGCATATGTTCATACTCCCACGCAAAACAGTCTTTATATTTTTGTAATAAAGCGATTAATGATGTACTAACCTCTTGACTAAGCATCTGGCTGATAAATGTTGGGAGATCTTCTCCCACGTCGCCAATATTTACTTTGACCAAAGGGTCTTGTGCTTGAGCATTCCCAGGCTTGTTGATCCTCATTACTTCATCATCCATATCCTTTGTAGGCACTTCTTCTTCTAGGAAATCCACCTTGTTGACTTCTTGGTCAACACTTTGCTCCAATTTGAATACTGTCAATTTGTCTCCCAATGTTTTCAATGCTACTTCTTTTTTTATTTTCTCTTGACATTCTTTATTGAAAGCCACTAGTCTGGCTTTAAAGGCCTGGATCTCGGCCACATGCTCTTTTGGTTGCCAACTCATCAATATTCTTTGATTGTCCTTTTGCCAATCACTGGCTCTTCTAGGGCCACTATGTTTGGTCTCATTTGATTGAACATTTCAGCGAGTGCTTCTACCGAAAATGGTTCTTCACTCTGTGCGACGACTTGAGTTTCTTCTCCATCTTGGATTATTCTGACAGGTCCATAGTTTCCCTCGTACATGAATCTTTCCACCGAGTTAGCTTCTGCAACAAAAGGCCTATGATCTGCCTGTACCACTTCTGCTTTACCTTGGTCATTCCAGAAAACTAAGCACTGGTGGAGCGATGATGGTATACAGCGACTTCCATGGATCCAGTCTCGCCCTAATAGTATGTTGTAACTAGTAGGACCATCAATGACGAAGAAGACTGTGGTCCTAGTAGTTGTTCCCACGGTTATATCTAGTGGCATTACTCCCTTGGCCGAAGTTGCTCCCCCATTAAAGCTTGTGAGAATGACTTCCGTTGGGATCATGTCATCCTCTGTCTTCGCGAATTTCCTCATCATCCTTAATGGGATAGTGTTTATGACCGCTCCATTATCAATAAGCACCTTTACCACGGGTATGCCATTGACCAAGGCCTTCACATAAAGTGGCATTAAATATTTGGTCAGTTTCATAGTGGATTTTTTGAAGAAGACTTTTTCTGCTGCATCAATTTTACTTCCTGTTTGTCCCCTGTCGACTTATCCCTTTGTGATAAATCAACTTACAGTACCTCGGGCTGAGTATTTGTCTGTGGGGCACTATCTTCATCCTCCAGTATTTCTCCAGTAGCTACCCAGCCTGTTGGGGGAGGCAATATTCTTGGAGGAGATCCGTATTTCTTAGAACGAGGTACCTTTTTTTTCCTCTTGGGCGTTCCATATAGTACGTAGAAATCGAAAGAACGCCCAGATGGTTCTCCTAACAAGTCTACTTCACGGACCCCTTCCCGATGCAATTGTTTCAGCAAAGTGTTGCGTGACACTCCTCTCTTTCTCATTTCTTCTTCTAAATCAATTTCTTCCTCAATATCAGTCATATCATCATCCTCTTCGCCTTGTATTTCTTGAGACATCTAACCACCTTCACATTCCAACACACACGCTTCTTCTTCATCTCCTCCTTCTTCCTCTTTATTCTTGAATTCATTGGCCAACAGATAATTATTAGCCATGAAGGGAGGTAAGGTGCCGAATTGGATAGTAAGGGGTGGTTCTGTATCTTCTTCGTCTCTTTTGCTTCGATCAAACTTCGACCTCCCAGAAGAACTTTCTGGCATTTTTCACATTGATTCCCCAGTGCCAGTCTCTTCACTATCTTCGAGAGCATTTTGATTAACTATTTTCAGTACTCTTGGTGCTTTAGGACGTGGCATTTCTTGTTGCTACCTCGTCATTCGTCCATAATTCCGTTGACATCGTCTTTGCTGAGTCCTGGTCATTTCATTAAAAGGCACAACACGTCTTGCATTATACTGATATGAGTGCCATACATTAAGCTGGCGAGGCTATGGTCTGAACGATCTCTCATGCCTTGCTGGCCTGAACTGCCTTTCCTGAGGCGGTCCTCTATAGAACGATGTGTCTTGCCTCCTGTTTGGAACAAACTCAGGGTGATGGTGATTCTGCTTTACTTCTGGTTTCCCAGTATTTGCTCTCACTTCTCCTTTACATCTGGCACACAAGACTTCTTCGTTCTTCATGGGTTCTTTTCCTCTAATACGTTCGAACACATTGGCATGTTTCTCAGGGTCTTCTTCATCATCGATGACCAACTTGAACCTTGACAACTTATTTTGGAGATTGGTCGTTAACATATTTACTTCAAGTAGCTGTGGGAAAGGATTTTCATCTACTGCCATTTTTTTTTATCTTCGAACGTGATTCGTCCTGACTTAATAGCGTCCTGTAATACATGACGAAAAATCAAGCAGTAATTAGTCATATGTGACCATGCATTATGATATTTACAATATTTTTTACCCTTAATTTGCTCAGGGCTTGGCAATTTATGTTTATCGCTCAATTTTATCTGCTTATCCTTATACAGTTTATCGAATATAAGGTCAGCCTTAGTCACATCGAACGAGAACGTTCTGCTCTTTTTGTTTTCTCCTTTCATAGGCTCATCTCTGGCTAAATCCCTAGGCTTAGCCATTATGGGACAAGTATACGCATCCCCCCTTAGTTAGTTCAGCCAAACATATTTCAGTTTGATCGTAAAATTCATCATTTATAGTATAACACCAAAGTTTGGGTCTTTGTAATAAGTCCATTTACTAGAATTTTTTACTTGCTCTTCTTTTCTTATCAAACCTTCGTACCTAATTACGTTCGCACTAAGTTGAAACAAGTCAGGGAACTCCCTATCCTGGAACTTTTTCTTTAAATCAAAACTTAAACAACTTTGAGCGATTTTGACAAATTCTTTTTCAGGCAGGGGTATAAAACATTTACTCCTGATTGTTTTAAACCTTTGAAGGAAACCTTCTGCCCATTCATTTGGCATTTGACGTAAGTTCGCCAAATCAGCCAGTGTAACCTCAGATTCTATTTTATAAAACTAAGCATGGAACAACTATTCCATTTATTGCCATGTCTGAACGAAATTTGTTGGCAAGTTAATAAACCATGAAAAGGCTACTCTTGTTAATGAACTAGGGAATATTCTCATTTTGTGGTAGTCGGTCACCTCACCACTCTATAATGTGAATCGTCCTACATGCTCCAGAGTAGATACTTCTCCTAAACCAGTGAACAACGAGAATTCGGGCACTTTATACCCTCCAAGCCATGGATATGCTTGATCTACCCCATCAGGATATGGTTTAGTGTAAGTTGGCCTGATGACAGGACGTACCCCAACAGCCATTTGATCTTGTACTATTTCTGCAATTTGATTCCTCAACAAAACATTTGGATCATATGGGACTCCTATGGGTTGGTTTACTTGTTGGTTTACTTGAGGCGGCCTGATGTTTGGTCCTTGATTGGCAGGGAAAGTGCCATTGTTCAGACCATTATACCCATTATATTGAGTATTTACTCCCTCATTAACACGAGGTAAATTATGTCCACCATTCAGGACATTATCCCTTATGTTTGGATTACCCCCAGGTTGGTAGTCACATTATCACCATTCAAATTTGGCGCTCCATTAACCCCCTGATTTGAGGTGGAAGGGCCGAAAAGTGTTTCTAGACCTGGACCTGGGGGAATTGTGTGGTGAAGTATGTCCCACAATCGTCCTGGTTTGGAAATGACTTCCTATGGGTATGGTTGGTTGACATACTTGGCCTACTAATTTGCTCATAAGATCATTTAAAGCACTTAATTGTTTGGTCATGTTATCATAGTGAACATTTCCATTCTAGGTAAATTTTTCCATATTATGGACGTTTCGTAAATTTACCTGTTCGACGACATCTTGTGTGAGTTCTCCAAGCAATACACGCATGGTTCGAGGACTCAACTCTGTCATTGGTTCATAACGACTGTGACTGCTTGGAGTCTGTCCTTCCGTCTGAGGAGAATGTTGCTGCTCCTCGTATCGCTCGATCACAGACTGGACTACTCCGTGACTTGTTGGTGCTTTATCAGAACTTTTATGAGGCATAATATTTTTCTTTTACATCTTCAAACACCAACTGTCCCACTAGGCGTGCCAAATTGTTTCGCGCGTTTACTCGCTAACAATTAAAAAGGGATCAGACGATTATGTAAAGGACAAACCTCTTGGAACAAAGTCCCAAAAAATGGTGTTTATCGAATATGAAGATTACAGTTTGGACGTGAACGAGATGCCTCCAAGGGGCGCAAGCACACAAGTACAAGGGAATTGAAATAATTAAAGTTAATCTAAGAAAAAGTAAATTACATATTCTCTATTTGAGAGTGAATTTTGTCGGGGTCTCTTCGTTGTCTTCTTCTTTCTTTTATATGTCTTGGGCAGTTTTCAATCGTTTAAAAACTGTTTGTAACTACCCATTTCTTTATCATGGCCAACATGTCAAAAACTGCCGTTTATAACTGTCATCACACGACTCCATACCATTGAGATTCTTAGATCGTGGATGTGGCATGAACTGCTTGAAACCGCTGCCTTGGATAATGACAGGACGTTGTCTTCACTGGGACTTTGGGCGACTTAATCGTTTGGGCGATGATGGACTCGTAGCTCTTGGGCGACTACAGGGTATTCTATTCGCTCAGGCTCTGGGCGTTCTGCAAGTTTGGGCGATAGCGTTACTTTGCTTGTGGGCTTCCATGTCATTTGTCCACACTCTTATCTGGGCTTTCACACTGGACCTTCAATTGGGCTTCGCTCTTTGGCCCCTTTTAACTGAACTGCACTTTTTGTGTGTCAACACATAGTATTTGATACTTTTAATAGGATTTATTTCGTTTAACTAGAAGATAGAGAACCTAGGATTTATTTCGTTGAACTACATTTCTTGCCTCTTAATAAATACCACTTCAAAAATTCAACCATGTGATGATGGGATCATTCAAGCATTGAAAACTTATTATAGACGTCGATTTATGCTAGCAACTTGGGAGCTATGAGGCACGAGCAACAAATCCCAAAAAAAAAAAAAATTTAAAAAAAAAATAGGAATTCCGAATACTATCAACTTAGTAATATGCCTTGGACATTGATGTCATGACAATAACCATTGCAATTGTTTGCGGTATTGTAAGATTCACTCAGTTGAAAGCACGGCTTCTGGAACACAAGGTAGTGACGATGACGGTACCAAGAATTATATCAAGTGATAAGTGCATTTTGTGTACTTACTTAGGTTATATTACTAGGATTTTATGTCATTAAATTATTAATTTCTACTTAACTTGGGTTATTTTTCTTTTGTTTTTAGTTATAGACTTGTTCGAAGTAATTGGAAATAAAAGAATGATGAAATTGAATGAAATGAGCAATTTCGGAGATAATATTTCACACGTTGGAAATTGAAGGGCTAGAATGTACATTCTAAAATAATGTTGGACATTGGTGAAAATTACAATTTAAGATGGCAGGAAAGAAGTTGAATTTATTATTAAAATGGGCTGTACTTTGATTTGGACTCAAATCTATTTGGACTTGGAATTCTAATTCCCCTAAAACAAAATAGCTGGCAGGTAGGAATTTATATACACGCATTACAGAGAAAAAGGGGGGACGAATTGCAAGCAAAAAAAGGGCAGAAGAGATACAGAGAAAGAAGAAAAGAAAGAGAAAGAGAGAGAAAGAAAGAAATGAAGGAAAAAGTCAAAGCAGGAAAGAAAACTGACACACATGGAGAGAAGAAAAGAAAAGGAGAAAAAGGAAAGAAGCTGCAAATATCGGAAATTTTCACGTTTGATCAATTTTTAGTGATTACTTTCCACTTTTTCTTGTTTTTATTCCTCCAGCATGAATAACTAATTTTATATTAGAGAAAACAATTTAGTCAACTTGTGATCTTTTATTTTTATATTCAAGATTTATGTGGGTTTTTTATTTATTTATGTGTTGATTTTATTATGAATTTAATGCATTAAATTACATGATCAATAATTTGATGATTAAGTAAGTTTCTTACGAATTGAGATGTGAGTTTGAGATTTAGACCATATAATAAAATTCGATAAATTAGTATAACATGTAGAGATACCTATATTAATTATTGCGGTCATAATTTGAATTCTTAGATCTAGTATTTCGTTTAACTAAAATTAATTCGTATAGAGATATGAAATTGAATTAGTTAAATAGGTTCAATGAGAATTCGAGAGGGATAAATTGAATACAATAGAAGAATTCGATGGAACACTACATTATGTTATGAATCTTGAATTGAGAATAAAGATGATCAATAGATGAAATTGTTATTCCCTAATATTTATCACATATTTGAATTTTCAATTATCCATTGTTTGCAACATTTTTATATTTTCAATTTGATAAAAGTAGTTAGTCAAAATCATCATAATTATTTACTTACTTTTGTCAAATGGGGATTAGAAAAAGTAAATTAAGATTAAAATATAGTTCTCGTGGGAACGATAATCCGGACTCAAAAGTTCACTATATTACTTGTTACGACATCATACACTTGCGATATAAAAAACGCAATATCAAGTCATTTCTAGGCTAAATTATCGAAAGCCTATGAATGTGGAACTTCTTTTGAATTATCCAAGGGAAAATGATGCAATAATAGAAAACTTGGCTGATGAAGAGATTATTCTAGGGGTAATGGATAAAGCTAATGATGAAGATCATGATCCTGATGACACTTGTATTTTACCGTTGTTTCTTATAAAGAGGCCTTTCGAGCAGTAGTGATCTTAAACCATGCTACAAACTGAAAAAATATACCAAATGTGGTGTATGCACTCCAAAAGATCAAAGATAAGATTGAGTTCGATTTAGGCAAACTAGAAAAGCAAACGACTATAGATGCATATTTTGAGAAAGATAAGAATTAAGAAAAGAAGTTGTCAAGTTTTTTTTTTCTTTTACAAGAATAAGTTATGAAGTTGAGAATAAGATAATCAAAAGAATTCTTAATGTCATATAAATTTTTATGTCATTTAATAAATTATTAAGTTATATATTCAATGGGACCCAAGAAGTTTAAAAAAAATTATTATCTCATGTATTTAGCGAGAATATTAATTTAGCACATTGGTCCAACTCGAGACTCAAAAATTAATTTTAATATTTAAAAGTGATTATTAATTTATGACATTAATTTATCGATGTTTTACTACATACTTGAAATGTCAAAAGTTTTCACACTTGTGCTCAACATATCCCTACCATATGTATCATGTTAATTTCAAAATATCGTATACAATAATAGCAACAAGCTAGGCTTTATTTTTAATAAATCCCGAGTTTACAAGAATCAATTTTTGCTACTAACTATATCAACTGAAACATTCTAAGCAACTTCCCATACTAACGTTGGATAAACCTCTATTCCGACTTATATGGTGAGACCACACCATTCTACTATTGAAAGAGAATTTCTTCGTTTACACAAGTCATGCCCCAACTACTGAAGTTTTCCTTTCGCTAATTTATCTTCAATTGTACCACCTCCGAGGTCTGTTCTTTTTTCTGATCTTGTTCACTTTAGATGAGTGTACATCAATGTTAACTTTCTTATTAACCACGGCAAACAATTGTCCTTTTAACCGCGTAGAGATCTCCATGTTCATAAAATTATTGTAGTATTTCTCCATGAATCTATCTTTTCTAATACGTACATCAACTTCAATTACTCCTTAAACAATAAATGTTGCTTCAATTTCTCTTGACTTCCTTCTCATAAACTCTGTTTAAAACAGTGTTCTATAATGCACGCATATGCTTTATAGTTCTTATATGCACACATATGTCAATGCATTTTTCGAAATGTCGTATATTCGCACTTAAACACCAAATTATGCACGAATTTGTGTTAAAAATTGTGTCCAAATTAGCCTAACAGAATCCAACCCATTTTTATAACCTTAAAAAAAGCAAATTGAGCACAATAAACATCAAATTAGCTTAAATCACCCATGTTCATGAATTATATAAAGCAATTTGTAGGGTTTTGACATTTAGACAAATCAAAAATCAAAACAAATTTTTTGTATTGTTGCAAACTATCTACGTCAAGCCCCAACCTTTTTTAGCCAATTCTTTGCTGAAAATGCAACAATAGTAAATCTGACTCTTTGGGGAATATTGTCAAACAAGTTATATGCACTTGAAAATATAAGCTTTCTTCCACTTATGTTCTCTTGATTTAATTACATATTATGATTAGTAGATTTGATTTTTATTCTTTTTTTTTTGTGCGCGCTTCTTTCTTAGTTTTAATTTCTTTTTCTTGTTCGATTTTCGTAGAGGTCGAACCAGAGATACGTAAAGCTAGGTAAGGGGTGGTTAGGGTTTAGGATGTTGTGTCTATGTTTTTCGATTTATGCAGCCGTTATGTTAACTCTGCGATTTTTGTTCCTCTTTTTTCTTCTTTTAAGAGAATGAACCTAAGATATCTAAAGTTTATTTCTTTGATGTTATTTTTGTGTATTTTTTGTTCTATTTGTTCCTTTGTTAAATGTTCTTTACTTTATTGTATATTTGATTTTTGTAGTTGTTGTGAGGAACATGTTATTTTTTATTCAATATTTTTTTCCCCACTGTCCTTTCATTTTTTGAACACATTGACCCAAAATACGTAAAGTCTATTTTTTAGATGTTACTTTTTGGTGTTTTTGGCAGAAATTCTTCGTGTCGTGTATATTTTTTCAGCCTCTGTAGATGTGGTGTTTAATATTTCTTTGTTCTTGTTAAATTTTTTAACAGATCTTTGTGAAAATACTATAAAGGTTCAATAAGAATTGGAGTTCTATGATCTACATTATGTTTTAGTACTCTTCTTGTGGTTTTTGATTTTTTTTCCTAGACGCATTTTTTAACTTTAATTTCCTTCGTGTGCTTTTTTGAAGCTTACATGAATTGAAATGTATTGACTTTAGGTATGTCAGTTTCATATTTACTTTTTGTGGGGTAAATAATTAGTTCTTTTTATAGATTTTTCATAATTTGAGCGTTTCATTTTATATATATTTCACCTAACCTTTGTATTTGTTTTTGGGTGTTAGTTTCTGTAGTGTTTAATTGTATTTAATCTCTGGTGGAATTCGTAGCTGCAGCAGTGTATTCTTTGTTGGGTAAGTTCTTTAAGCCAAACAAACTAATATAGTAAAAAAAAACAAGAGATTTGTCCTCCAATGCAGCGTCTTAAAAGCCTAACAGGATTTCTATGTTGGAATTTGATTAAGTGGCATCTTATTCTCAGACTTTGATAGTTCTTGTCTTAAGCCTTTTGTCAAGTTTTTTACAGTTCTCTCATCCTGTAGGTAATTTTTTTTTTGAAAATAAGTTAATATTTTATATGACAATTTCTTTTATTTAAGGGATTCTTAAGTAAAACACACTTATTTTAATGCTTCTAAGGAATTCTTGAAAGTGATTGTTTGCAAATAATATCTCCAGATGATTATGACATGTGCAATGGCTGCAAAAGTCCAGATTCCGTCCTTTCAAAGGAGAACCGTCTCTTCTTTTTTTTTTTTTTTTTTTTTTTTGATCGGTAAATAGAAACATATATTGATCAAATCAGAGTACACATGCTCCGGGCATACCCGGGTGAATCAACAATATAGATACAAAGAGGAGACCATAAGAAGTGGCCGTACCCAAGAAGTCAAAAACACAAAAGTAATGAAAGAGTTTATCCCATAGCTAGTGACTCATAACACGTCAAAACATTCGGATACAGAGAGAACATGACTTTGTATACGTGTGTTTTGATGCGTTTTACAATGCTAACTACATGGGGTCTCAACTTATCAAAAATCATTCTATTTCTAGCCATCCATATGTAGTAGACGGTGCTTGCCAAGGCAATTTTCTTAGCTTTGTTTCTCCACATGGTACCTCTAGCTTCTTTTTTCAGCCACTTAAGTGCACTGGCCAAAGTGGTCATAGCCCTAGTGATCCCCAACCATTCTTTAATACTGCTCCAGATTTGGGACGTGATCGGACAATCAAAAAATAGATGGGAGCAAGATTCCTCTTGATAGGAGCAGAATATGCAATTGCGTGTAATGTCCAGGTAGAGCAGTTTATCCTTAGTGAGTAGTTTACCTTGTATTCCCAGCCATAGCGTGAATGCATGCTTTGGGGTGATATAGTGTCTCCATACTTCACTAGCCCAACACCTGAAGTTTCCTTTGGGTCTGAGCATATTATAAGCCTTTGTGGTACAGAAAGCACCTTCATTACTAGCCATAAACTGACCGAAAAACTGATCTGCTGCCTGGGGAATAGGCTGGACGGAATGCCCCTGTGCACATAATACCTTGAAGCAATTTCTGACTTCAAGCAGTTTTTTGATTAGAGGCGAGTGCTCTTTTGATGGCTGGAACTCCCAGATGCAGCCCCCCCGAAGGTAGTATTGGTTTACCCAGCGCACCCAAAGGGTGTCCTTCTTATTGTGGATATTCCACAGCACTTTGGAAAGAAGAGCTGAATTCCAGCATTTTAGATCTCTAAATCCCAGTCCTCCTTCATTTCTCGGCAAACAAACTTCTTTCCAGCCAACCAACGGTCTCTTGGAGCCCCAGAGGAAGGTGCGGCATAGACTTTGGATTCTAGAAATGACCGTAGCTGGGATAGGCAGCAATGAAAGCCAGAAGCATTCTACACCTTGAAGCACAGCCCTGATCAATTCTGCTCTACCCGCGTATGATAAAGTTGAGCATGTCCAAGAGCTAATATAAGCAGCAATTTTATCCAGGAATGGGGAATCAGAGGAGAAGCCAATAATAGTTGATTTTTTTGACAAAGGCCTATGATGATCAATGATTTGCCTACATTGTCAGATTTCATTACTTGAAGAGTTTTAGAATGTCTTGAGGCAGCAGGTTAAATGGATATCTGAATCTTTATATAGATGTCTTTTGACAACTATTGTTGATTTGATCCTGCGATATGACATATAAATTGCCATTAAGATATCCAAACAAATTGTACCGTGCTACCAATTAATAGACTGTTGTTAAGAACATTTTTGTTGAGCATAATCCCCATTGACAAAACCAGAGTGAATTGCTTATTTAGTCACTAAACTTTCAGCCATATACGTAAGGGGTCATTGAACTTTCAAAATAACGCAACTAGTCATTGAACTTTACAATTCATCATCCAAGAAGCCACTGAGCAAACGGCCGTTGATAAATTGGACATAATTTCCACGTGGCACCGACGTAGCGAGACAACTCAATGAATTTTGAAAGTTCGATGACCCCTTGCGTGCATAGCTGAAAGTTCAGTGACTAAATAGACAATTCACTCCCACTAAGCCCCCATTGTTCCCCATTAAATTATAATTCATTTTTTTTATCAAATACACATTCTCCAATAAAATAAGATTACACGTAAATAAAAAAAAAATCCTTCTTTTTTAAAATGTATTTCAAATAAAATGAAATCCAAACAGGGACTTGTATAAATACCCTTAATTTTGAGATCCTTTTGAAAAATCATTATAAACTGATAAGTACTTGATGCTACTGTTGAATTCAGAACTGATAATCCAGTTCAGGGCCGGAACTCAGAAATTCATTCAATGCGGGCCCTATTTAATTGATGTCAAACTCTGAGTGTTTGGTCCTGAATTTAATGATGATAAAAACATAAAATAATATTAAGACAATACCAAAAATAACATAGTTTATAAATTAAACTTGTTCTTTGCGAGTTTCATACTTTGATATCGTTGTACAATAACGTCATTATCAATCTTCAAAAATATATTTTTCTCTACATAAATAATTATGTTATCATTCATCCACTGATCACCCATCTGATTAATCAATATATTATTTACAATGCTCATTGTAGAAAATACTCTCTCCATAATAGCGATAGCAACCGATAAAATTAACGCTAAAGTCAAAAGATTGTAAACCAATATATATACTTTATTTTTTTTTGTTATAACTAACTTCTCTGCAAAATCACTAAGGTCATTCAACTTTTCAAACTCTTTGTTAGAGCACATTTAAAAAATAAAAGTTTTAAATTGATCATTAAGCGCCCGTTTGACCCCATTATTCCACATTATAATGAGAGGAATATTATTTTTTGGAAAATGTATAGTTAAAAAAGAAGGATTTTTTTATTTACGTGTAATCTTATTTTATTGGAGAATGTGTGTTTGATAAAAAAAAGAAGAGAAAAATGAATTATAATTTAATGGGGAACAATGGGAGCCAAACGGGAGTGAATTGCCTATTTAGTCACAGAACTTTCAACCATGCACGCAAGGGGTCATTGAACTTTCAAAATTCATTGAGTTGTCTCGCCACGTCAGCTGCCACGTGGAAATTCCGTCCAATTTATCAACGGTCATTTGCTCAGTGACTTCTAGGGTGATGAATTGTAAATGTCAGTGACTAGTTGCATTATTTTGAAAGTTCAGTGACTCCTTGCGTGCATGGCTGAAAGTTCAGTGACTAAATAGGCAATTCACTCGACAACACCACCACCAATGTTTAGATGCAAGGATTTTTTCTTCTTTGCATCTTCTGTAGCTCATTTACTACAAAGAGGATTGCTTTTATTATCTTCATATATTTTGTCATCCAACATTACACATGTAGCAATTTTCGAATGAAGTTTCATTTATTATTTAAAAATTACATTCTTTTGTAATTGTTTCTACTTTCATAATATTTAATAATAATATTGATTATAAATATTTATTAACTTCTGGGAAGCAAGCACATGAACAAATGCAATATTATAAATTGAAGATTAAGAAAAACTTGCAAAAGAAACAAGAAGTATGAATCTACTCTTCACACACGCTAACATTACCTTCAAAATTGTAAAATCCGTGCATTGCACGGCGCAAGACTAGTTATTAGAAAAATCTTGTTTTGTTTATTTGCTGTAGAATTAAATACATTACCCATATAGCATGTGCCAACTGGACCTATATCTTTTTTGTTTTTTCATTTAATTCAAAGTCGTATTTACTGAAAATTAACTGTATAAATATTTTAAGTGAGTTAGACTATTTTCAAGAGACTCTCTATTTTTAAAAATATTTCTATCATTTGGAGAGTATCTATAAATTTAGAGAGTTAAAATTTTGAAATATTCCAACAAACTCTTTATATTTAACATTTAATTTTACTATTCCAAAAAAATATTTATTATTTTTTTATCTTTTATTTTAACTAATTTTTCTTTAGATTATTTTATTATTTTACTACAATGAAAATTGAAAAACTCTGAATGCATTTGATTATAGAGAGTTTTGGAGAGTCAAATTCACTCTCTAAATTAAAATGTTAATTTAAAGAGTCTTTTGAAACACGATTTTAAATGTTGACTATTTAAAATAGAAAGTATCTCATATTTAAAGAGTCTGTTGAAGATACTCTTACACTCAAAATCAAGTTCATTCAATTTGCATAGTACTTATCTAATTAACAATCACCTAATCAAGTTACTCACAGTAGCACATAATACTTAGTCCTCGTTTAGTTTATTAAAAATCTAATTTTTAAAAAAAGTTGATGAAAATTGATGAAGTGAGTAAAAAATTTATCAAAGTTGTGGGTCTCATGAAATTGTGATTAAAAACGAGTTTTTGAAAATGGGGATCAAACATGAACTTATTATACGAATGTTGCATTGAGAATTAACTTAAGAACTTATTATTGTTTATTTGATGAGTGGACATGGAAAAGCTAATATCAGCTTAGCGTTTTGGGTTTAGGATCTTATCAATAGTTATAGGAAGGACACATCAATAATTCTGTAATAATTCAACCACCATTTGTAAATATTTAAGTCCCAATTAGGTGTCGGGTGATTGGACCATGCTAGTTGTACATGTAGGGGTCCACCTCGAATTATTTAACATTTTTAAATCGAGGTGGACCCCCTCCCATGTGAGTGGTTGTCAACCTCGATTGTACAAATAACATTTTTCACATTTTAATTGCATGGCTATGCCAATAATAGTTTTTATTCGAAATTTCCGTGATATGCAAAATGTCGAATATAATATTTAAATAAATAAAAATATCTTTTCTCTTTTATAATTATAATTTTTAAGTAAGATGATTTCACAAAATGTCAAACACAAATTAAAAAAAAAAATTCAAATCTGGACGCATTTATTAATCAGAAAAAAAAAATTAAAATTACATGCACTATGTTCTTTTATGGATTCTCGATAGAAATTGATTTGTCTTTAGCAAATTCTTGATTTGTAAATATTCCTATGACTTGACATCACTTAGCCACCTTTTGAGCCCCATTAAATTCTATTACATTACATTAATTTTTTCTCTATCTGTATCTCAAACGCACATTCATCAAATAATATTACACACAAATCTAAAACTTTTTCACCACACATTCTCTCATCAATCACCATTCTACAAATTTTCAATCCCCAAAAATGGGGGCCAAACAGGGGCTTAGAATGAAGTTGAAGCGTCGATTTCACAATTTGGAAGCAACAAACATCGTCATCAACAATTTAAAATCATAATTTATTGGGAGAATTAGGTGCAGGGTATATTTCTTACAAATCACGAACAAATTCTCATATGATTACAATCTTAATATCTCTTATAAATTTTAAACAAAATTACGAGATGTTTCAATTTTTCATTCATGAATCGCAATTTCATGTACTCTGTACACAACATTGTTACTTAAAATTTTAAGATGCTTCGACTTCTCTCATTCATGAATGATTTTAAGATGCTTCGACTTCTCTCATTCATGAATGATGCCCATTCCCCCTAGAGGTTAGGAATAGATAATAGGAGACTCAATTTCCGTCATCTTATAGGAGATTTGAAGATCGATAACATTGACTTGAGAATTTTGATGTTGAAAGCAATCGAAGACAATGGATAATAGAGGACTCGTTTGCTCTTATCGATCTGGAGGTCAATAAAGAGTTGGTAATTATCCGCTTGAGCATTTTGATGTTGAAAGTAATCGACTGAAATCGGAATATTAAGAAGTTCATATACCAAAATAGAAATAAAAATGAAAAAAAAGGCAGTACCTTGAGTAAAATAGCATAACAACTCGTTTGGTCCAAAATAAGAAATTCCCTATATTATCCTCGAATAAGAAACCAATGTCAGGTGAATCATCATGGTTATATTCGTCATTTCGCCTATTGATTCTTGTCTTTTTCGCCACTGTTTCTCCATATAACCACCAACTCACCGCTCACTCTCTCTCACACCAGAACTCACTATCTCGCTCTATATATACAGATCTGGAGACGGAAGCAGAGACGGACCCAGCACCCGGCCCGGGGCGTGGCCACGCGTGCTGGGCTCCGCGGGAACGTTGGAGCAGTGCTGCAATTGGGAGTTTTGCCGACAGCTTCTTACTGGTTCGTCTTCTTCATCCGTGCTACTTATTTTTTTTTTTTGTGAAATTGGGCCAATTTGGCCCAGCGCCCAGCCCATAATCTTTTTTTGTTTTGTTTTGAAAGTGGGCCAAATTCGGCCCCAGCCCATCAAACATCATCGCTTTTTTTGTAATTGGATTGGGCCATTTGTCCGGGCCCAATCGGGCCCAATCCGAGAAGAATGATTTGGTTGATTATTTGTATGATCGTTGTGAAGATTTGACCGATCCCAAATTTGATGTACTAGTTTGGTGGAAATTGAATTCGCACAAGTACAAAATCGTCTCTAAAATTGCCAAAGATGTATTAGCAATTCAAATATCTACGGTCGCTTCAGAGTCGGCATTTTCCACGAGTGGTCAGATTCTTGACTCCTTTAGAAGTTTGTTGAGTGGAAAAATGGTTGAAGCCTTAATATGCAAGAAGAATTGGTTGCATAGCAGCAATGAACCTATAGTGTTTCGTCAATATTTGGATGAGGTAGAACATTGGATGACTCTGAGAAAGCTGTGGAAGGTGACATTTATTTGCCATTATCAGTTTTGATATTTTATGCATATTGTTTTTCAGTTGCTTGTTAATATCATTAATAAGAACTAAAAAATATTTTGATATTTGCATATCATACAGATGCCGAATCATGTGTTACAACATGAGATATTGATCAATTTTTTTATCAAATGAGAGGTTAGTACTCTTATAGATATTCTAATATTATTGCTTGTAAAATTTGGAGTGCTTGTTACTAAATGCTAACTTGATACTATTTTTTTTTATCTTTTTGTTTATATATCAAAATTTAAAAAAATATGAATGTAATTTAACATTTAACATTATTAGTTCTTATTTAAATGTATATGATAACTTGTTTTAAACATATAGCTATAATGTCGACAAGTAAACTGCGGATTAAAACCGAACCAAACCGCAAATAATGGTTTGATTTGATTTGGCAAAATTCCACACTGCATGAAATAGTTTAAGTTGAAAATATAACTCAAACCGCCCAAATCCAACCATGTTCACCCCTAAGAGCTGGAGTATCCTACATAATAAAAAGAGTGAGTTTGGGAGGTACTATTCATAAGCCACGAAGCCGAGCCGAGTCGAGCCTGTTAAGGTTTTTTTTTTTTTTTTTTTATAACTTTCAAAATCCGCTAGCCAAGCCAGAAATCCATTTCTGGCTCGGCTCGACTCGACTAAGCCGTCTAAGTTTTTTTTTTACTTTTGATTCAGTATTTTAAGTTACAAATATGCATTTTAAGCTATTTAAAATTTGTTGGAAATATTGAAGTGCGGCCATGATAAATACCAAATGGATTTATGGCTTAGCTAACTCTTTTTTTTTTTTTTTTAACGTTTGATTCGGTATTTTAAGTTACAGATATTCGTTTTAAGCGATTTAAAATTTGTTGGAAACGTTGAAGTGCGGTCATGATAAATATATGATCGATAAATTTTAAATCTCAAAATTTGAAGTGCGACCATGATAAATATATGATCGATAAATTTAAAATATCAAAAATAATTTTACATTAATTGTGAAGCGTAAAGTCGTGATTGTTTATGTTTCTTTTCAATCCCAACCCCATTACAATGTCATTTTTTCCTAACTTTATTTTCTTACAATTTTCGTTTGATTCGATACTTCACGATATGAATATCCATTTAGATTGATTTCAAATTTTTTTTTTAAAAAAAATGTGATAATAATAAATATATTGTCGATTAAGTTAAAATATAAAAATAGCTTTATGGCTTGGCTTGGCTTGGCTTGGCTCGGCTCGACTAAGCCTTTTTTTTTTTTTTTTTTATTATTTTAAGTTAAAGATATTCGTTTTACTCGATTTAAAATTTGTTGGAAATGTTGAAGTGCAGTCATGATAAATATATGATCGATAAATTTTAAATATCAAAAATAATTTTACGTTAATTGTAAAACATAAAGTCGTGATTATTTATGTTTCTTTTCAATCTCAACTCAATTCCAATGTCCTTTTTCGAACTTTATTTTCCTACAATTTTTCGTTTGATTCGATATTTCACGATATGAATATCAATTTGGATCGATTTAAATCTTTTTAAAAAAACTTAAAATCTGATGATAATAAATATATTGTCAATTAAGTTTAAATATAAAAGCTCGGCTAAGTATTTTTTTTAAACATTTGATTCAGTATAATGGCTGACGGCTCGGCTTGGCTAAGGCTTTTTTTATTTGATTCAGTATTTTAAGTTACAAATATTTGTTTTAAGCGATTTAAAATTTGTTGGAAATGTTGAAGTGCGGCCATGATAAATATATGATCGATAAATTTAAAATATCAAAAATAATTTTACATTAATTGTGAAGTGTAAAGTCGTGATTGTTTATACTTCTTTTCAATCCCGACCCCATTTCAATGTTGTTTTTTGAACTTTATTTTCCTACAATTTTTCGTTTGATTCGATATTTCACGATATGAATATCCATTTTGGATTTATTTAAATTTTTCTAAAAAAACAACTTAAAATGTGATAATAATAAATATATTGTCGATTAAGTTTAAATATAAAAATTATTTTAAATTATTAAACGTAAAATCATAATCGTTAATTTTATTTTTCTATCCCATCCTCAACTCCCATACTCACACAAATTTATCTCAATTTCATTTTTCTTCAGTTTTTATGTTTGGTTCGATATTTTACACTACAAATGTTCATTTTCAGCTATTTAAAATTTATTCAAGAGTTTAAAGGGCGACCATGATAAATATATGATCGATAAAGTTTAAATAACAAAAATTATCTTGTATGAATTATTAAATATAAAATCATGCTTTTCAATTTTCCTTTGAAATCTTGAAATGCGGTTATGATAAATATATGAGAATTAATGCTATCTTTTTATGGAAATTATTGCTATCTTTGTTTATAATTTACTCGCTTGCAAATTGCATAGAAATTTTTAGTTGAAGTAAATTGAAATTATATTTTTCTTTTAATTATTATGTTGAAAACAAATTAAGGATTTTCTAATCAGAAATTTATTTTATCTTTTTTCATTAAAGGAAAAAACACTTGCTACTCTGAAATGATTCTCCTTTCTGTCATGTGGTAATGGTTAATAATTTCTTTTGCTTGTTATTTGGAAGCATGTTACTAAATTTATTAGGATTTAGAATACGAGGATATGTGATATTGATAAATATTTTGGATACATGCTTATTAGATTTGATATTATTAATACGACTATATTTCAGTAATTATGGAATGTTATGGTAATAGTTTCAAAAGTGAGTACATGTTTTATTATTTGTGCTTTCAGTTTACTGCTTTGACCCACGAAATTATGGTAAATCTCTTGGAATTTATGCGGTGATTTTTATGATTTGGCTAACTTTATTGGGTCGATTAAAAATGACAAATTTATGACGTCAGAATGGATATTGAAGGAACTCAATATTTTTCAGAAGAATCGTCTTACGTTATATAGTGCTGGTAGACAAACATCTTCTATGAAGTGAATTATTTTGATTTTTTTCTTTTACAATCACGTTATTAAGTAGTCAATTACGCTCATAACACGTGCACGTAAATCCGATATCCTCCCCAAAACCCTAAATATTTCCCAACCTATTCACTCTCCATCCTCATCTCGCCGCTCTCTTCCTCTCCCCGTCCAAAATCTCTACTGCCGCTGCTGCACACAGTCGCTACGCCGCCACCGTACCCACCACAATCCGTCGCCCACCGATTTGAGAGCGGCGTTGATCTGAAGTCGTCGATCGCAGCACGATCTGAGTTCGACGGCGTCATCCCCATGTTCGATTTCGAAACTCTAAGAGTAGCGTCATCTCCGGCATCACGCATAGCAGCGGTGGCTCTGGTTAGATCCGGCGAGCTCAGATGACGATGGGTTCAGATGGTGCGGTGGTGGTTTTGCGATTGCGATGCAGTGTGGTTGGTGGTTGTGTAGTGGTGTTGTGTATTGGTGAGGTGTTGGGTGTGGGTGGATGCAGCAGGCTCGACAACTGATGAGTATATTGGCACACCAACAATTACAGGATTGGATTTTTGAGATTCTTGGTGGATCGATCCCTCTCCGTTCAGCACAGAGAGTTTCGACAGCTCCGTGCAGCTCCGTGCAGCACAGAGCTGACCTGAGGAGAGGCCCAAGAGGCCTCCGCCTCAGGCCCAGATCTTTTAAGGCCCATTTGTTTAGTGGCCCATTTTTTTTTTTTTTAACCTAAGCCTTCAGCCAGGCCGTTCACTTACTTCCACTGTTGCCGAACCAGAAGCAGTCACCGAAGCAGTGGGGGGCGATGAAACCTGTGTCGATTGCGGGGTCAACTGAGACCGATATTCAGAGAAGCAAAGAATTGGATAAGGTTGGTCTCTTGAATTTTGATGTAATAGTTTTATAATTGAAAATTGAAAATTCTTGGTTCGTTTGTGATTTTCTTGGGGTGTCTTATTTTTTCTTTCTTTTAGTTTTTGGTGGATTCGAGACTGTATGAGAGTGCCGAGGAATCTTCTGAGAGAAAGGGAGTTTTGAGTCGACTCAAACAGTTATTTTCGGAATGCTTTTCAAGTTCTGATAGTTTTTATTCTTTAACCTGCACAACTTTTATTTATTTGAATGTTTACTGTGTATTCGATTGGGACTGTTGAATTTCGGGAAAGATGTCCTTTCTCGTATTGAGTAAATATTTGTTCGAAAATTTAATAGCCTTTTTTGGTCGAATTTTTTTAAAATGAAACTTTTACAGTGGGAATTTGTGAGAAAAAATATGTTTTAGAACCATTGTTTTTGCAGTCCAATCATGAAACTGAACATCTAATTTTTCTCTGCTAGATTTGTAACTGAAATTTGATTTATATACATGTTAAGATTTATCCTGCCCTTGGCAATAAGCAGTGGGTTCCTCAGCTTATCAGTCTTTGTTTCGAGGTTTCTCGAACTGTTTTGTAGTCTCTTCCCTTTCGCCAAACACCCAATTCATCCTTGAATTATTCTTGCAGGTATTTTTAAAATCATATTGTACTAGAAATTTTATAGAATTGGTATGCTTTTGATGGTGGTGGATGCCTTGGTCGAAATCTTTTGGAGAGATTTCACCATGCCATCTGGAATGATGAACCCACCCACATGGTTGTACCCTTACCCCTTTGTTCTTGTCTGAGGAGTGAGGATTGGTTGCCCATGCAACGTTCAATTTGGGTCTCAATGGAGAACATACGAACTTTAATTTAGTTAGGGAATTTAACAATTTGTGACACACTTTAAGACAATATTAACTTCCATTTCTCTTCAGCCTCTCCCTCCCACCCCAATGCTGAAAGAAAACAATAAATACTGCGAGCTGCTTTCCCCGTTGTACCTTAGATGACTTTTTCTTTTTTCTCCTCTAATTAGGCAGGTTGGTTTTTAGATATATAAACACCAGTACTGGTTTCTATGGTGATAGTACGCTACACAGCCAAATTGCAGGCTTCTTATTTTCAGCCCATCTATGGCATGATTGTAATATTAGCAAAATACCTCAACAGTAAAGCAGGATCAGGTCAATCTGATTAATAATATTTTCCTCCACTTTGAGAGAATAAAAAAGTGTATCCGGGAATGGGAGTAGGTGGGAGTGGATTGAGGATTTCATTCGTTTGCTTACAGTGTAAGTATATTCTTTTTCTTGATTCTCTGTTCTTGATTCTTGAAAATATATTCTTTTTCTTGAACTTTTTTTTTACTTCGCTATAGTTTAGAGCATGTTTGGTTTAGCTTTAAGTTACTTATTTTGCTAAAGAAAGCTACTTTTTTACTAGGAAATCTTACTTATTCAGAAAGTAATTTGCTAGTGAAACTATTGTGATGAAGACATACCTTAAATATAGTTGAAATAGGCTTCCTATTGTGATTTTGATCTTGTAATCAGCTGAGTGGAGAAGGAAAATTGGTATAGGGATCAATATCGTTGATGTAAAAATTAATATTTAATTGTGTAAGTAAAATATATTTTATATTTTTACTCATTATTTATTTATTGACTTACTTAAATTAGAATATTTTTAAATATCAAAACATGTGAAAAAAGGTGTACAATTGGTTTCAGTTCAAACAGATAAGCTAGTCAGTTAGGACCTACTTCAGGTAAGCCACCAATCAAGAACGACTGTGTGCTACATGCAGTAATTTGCTTTTAATTGTTTTAGTTAATTTTGTGAAATTATTAAATCGAAACTATTGCATTTTTTATTCTGACAGTGGATTATTTTACTCATGTCATCGGGTCCGTGTATATTTCTCTTAGGGTTTATCATGTTATATGTTGTGTTCATCTTTATTTAATTTTGTAATAGATTATATCTTGTAGAACTCAAATCTTTTAAGTTGTCCCAGGGAGAACTGTACGTAAAACTGCCTGAAGGAAGTTTTGACTAAATGGCGTATTCTGGTTGAAATGAATAATTGAGATAAATTGTTTAATTTACTAGGTTTTAGTATTTACAAATCGAAGGTTCTTGTTCAGTCGTTGAATGGTCTCAACTTGTCCATGTGACGTATTCTCTCCCTTTTCGTAAGTAGTTACTCTTGAAAAAAAAAATATGCTTAAAGGCCTCATATATACTTTCTCCGGCGACGAGTCATAATTCTGTAGTGGTGTGCCTATGTTATTTATGTAGACAACCACGTGTCACGGGGCAAGATTTCTTACACTAGAAAAACTAGACACCGTGCGGCCTTAACGTACACAATTCCCATCCCTACGAGAAAGCGTTAAGTCAGCCTTCCCTCGCCCAAAAATAATTCAACCTCGTAGGCTAAATTAAGACAACTTTGAGTATAGAGTATTTGAAGTAAAGACAATATTGAGAACAAGTAAGTTTGGGAGAAAACATCTCTTTATAAAAACTTCAATCTAATTTAATGAATTCTCTTAAACTCTACATAAGATTCTACATCAAATTCTAGCTCTTCTAGGAAGGTATGAATTCCCATAAATTCTACCATCCTCCACATCTTTACAAAGGAGATTCCATTTTTATTTATAGGCAAACCTCCTTTGATTTAATGGCTAAGATCAATTCCCATCCAAGGGTCCCTATTGGTTACAACTTGCCTTAAACCACCTTATACCAAGATGAAGCAAACTTGGACTTTGCTTTTTTTAAGTGGGATTTCTCTACAAAAATTCCGTGGGATAAATATCCTTTTCATATTCATCAATTTGGATTTTTCTTCCTTCCTTGGTCTTTCTCAGGCAAGTGGGTTAAGCAACCAACTTGTACAAAATATCTCAGCAATCTGCCCATGGTATTTTCCTCCAGAAAATCACCGGTATGCTGGGATTTACTGCCCATGTCGTGCCCATGTCACGGCATAAGTCAGGCAGCCTGCAGTCTGTGTTGTTGTGCAGCCTGCGTCGTGCCGTGACTCCAGTCTCTGTCCTGGTTGCGTCTGTGTTGTTGTGCAGCCTGCGTCGTGCCGTGACTCCAGCCTGTGTCCTGGGCACCGCCTGCGATGTCCGGGCACCGCCTGCAATTTGCTTGCAATGCCTTAGGCACTGCTTGCGATCTGTCTGCGATGTCCTGGGCACTGCCGCGACGTCACTCTTGTCGCAGCATCTGCCTGCGACGTCACCCGAATTTTCCAGTCGTCACCGGGACACGAACCTGTCACCATGGACACCACTCATCTTCCCACCAAATTAGGTGACACCGGCATTGTCGTGTACCTTTGAAGCTTAGACCTAATCAACCATATGTTTACTTCATTTTCCCATTTGATGTTATGACATTCTCTTGTCATGCCCCATCTCATGTCACGACCTTGCGGTCCGTGACGCTCCCCCACTCAATCCGCTAACGTCCTCGTAGCGGAACGTGTTTGGCATTCTTTCATGCAACTCGCTCCTTGCATCGTGTACCCCGTCAATGGGCTTGAATGTTCTTCCCACTCGCGGCACCATCCCCTTGATGGACGAGTTTCCACCGTGCCCCATGTGTTGCAACCTCTTACATGCCACGTTCGACACCAACCTTCATCCCTTGCATCACTGCCTTGGTTCCTCGGTTGAACAACTCCTCCGATTGTAGCGTACTCACGCTTGTCGAATGATTGGACATCAATGCTCCCATTTTTGGACTCTTTGGACAATGATTCATCAATGTCCCCCTTCGGTAGTTCTCCCGGTAACTCCGCGGACATCATGTCTTCATCATCCCCGAAGACTTCGGCTAACTCCGTCCCCGATGGTTGTTTTGTTTTCGCCCCTACGGAAATGGATGCCACCGATCCTTGTTTAGGACAATCCCTCATGGAATGTGGTCCTTTGCAAACAAAACAACTACGAAGTGTAGCTTTCTTCTTCTTTCTTTCCTCATACTCCTCCCTCCAAGAAGTAATCGAGTTTCCAAGAGATTTGCCCCGATCACTCATATTCTTGCTCCATGTCTTCATTGCTTCAATTGGGGCAACACAACGTCCCTTTTCCTCTATCTCCAAAGTTTGTCGGGAATCCGCCATGATAACAACCTACCACCGAGGCTTTGATATCACTTAACGAACCCGCTCTGATACCACTTGTCACGGGGCTAGATTTCTTACACTAGAAAAATTAGACACCGTGCGGCCTTAATGCACACAATTCCCGTCCCTACGAGAAAGAGTTAAGTTAGCCTTCCCTCGCCCAAAAATAATTCAACCTCGTAGGCTAATTAAGACAACTTTGAGTATAGAGTATTTGAAGTAAAGACAATATCGAGGACAAGTAAGTTTGGGAGAAAACTTCTCTTTATAAAAACTCCAATCTAATCTAATGAATTCTATTAAACTCTACATGAGATTCTACATCTTCTAGGAAGGTATGAATTCCCGTAAATTCTACCATCCTCTACATATTTTACAAAGGAGATTCCATCTCTGTTTATAGTCAAACCTCCTTGGATTTAATGGCTAAGATCAATACCCATCCAAGGGATCCCATTGGCTACAACTTGCCTTAAATCTCCTTAGATCAAGAGGAAGCAAACTTGGACTTTGCTTCTTGCAAGTGAGATTTCTCTACAAAAATTCCATGGGATAAATGTCCCTTTCATAGTCATCAATTTCAGTTTTTCTTCCTTCCTTGGTCTTTCTTGGGCAAGTGGGTTAAGCAACCAACTTGTACAAAATATCCCAAAATATCCAAGCAATCTGTCCATGGTATTTTCCTCTAGAAAACCACTTGGTATGTTGGGATTTACTGCCCATGTCGTGCCCATGTCACAGCCTAAGTTAGGCAGCCTGCAGTCTGTGTTGCTGTGCTGCCTGCATCGTGTCGTGACTTCAGTCTGTGTCTGGTCATGTCCTGGCTGCGTTCTGGGTGATGCCTGCAATCTGTCGCGATGTCCTGGGCACTGCCTGCGATTTGCCTGCGACGTCACCTGAATTTTCCAGTCATCACCGGGACACGAACTTGTCACCATGGACTCCATTCATCTTCTCGCCAAATTAGGTGACACAGGCATCACCGTGTACCTTTGAAGTTTAGACCTAAACAACCTTAGGTTTACTTCATTTCCCATTTGGTGCCATGACATTTCCGTGTCATGCCCCATCTCATGTCACGACCTTGCGGTTCGTGACACGTCCGAAGTACGTTAAACAAATACAAATTATAAGATTTTTCAATTGAGACTATATATATGACATCAAAGCCAAGTAATATGGGAAGGAGAAGTTTCATTTTGGTTCTACGTTATTTTATTTCATTCAATTTTCACGACTTTCCTACTTGGAAAGTATACAAAAATCATCCTTAACAACCCTCGTTGTTATGATTTGAACAAATTACAATAGTAATGAGATGAGTTTTTAACAAACTGCAATGTAAAGTTGATGTGCTAGTAAATATGAATATTTGATTATGTGAGTGGATTTGGTTTAATAGGTGGAGTATCTTCCACTTTCAACACATATTTGAAAACAACATCAGGGGGTGAAAAGGAAGGTCGCATTTTAATATTATATAAAGCTGTTTTAAGTGGAGATTGGAACGCTGTTGAACCTGTTCTGAGATTGGACAAAAGTGCAGCTTGTCTTTCGATAACAAAAGTAGAAGATACGCCTCTTCACCTAGCTGCTCTCACCAAGCAAACTGCAATTGCCCACATGCTAGTCAAATACTTGGATGAAGGAGACCTGGAAATTAAGAACAATTATGGAAATACAGCTTTCTTTTGTGCAGCTGTATCAGGGGATGTAAAAATTGCCAAGGTCGTGTACGAAAAATATAATACTCTGCCAACAATTCAAAACCGCTTCGGCATAAGCCCAATTCAAGAGGCAGCTGTGCTGGGAAACAAAAAAATGGTTGAATATCTTTACGAAATTACACCTCTTCAACATTTTCGAGGATGAGGAGCGCATGAACATTCTTGCTGCAACTAACACTGAAACGTCCAGTGTTGATAGTTGCAGCAAGAATGTTCATTCCAGTGTTTATAGTTGCAGCAAGAATGTTCATGCGCTCATCCTCGAAATGTTGAAGAGGTGTAATTTCGTAAAGATATTCAACCATTTTTTTGTTTCCCAGCGCAGCTGCCTCTTCAATTGGGCTTATGCCGAAGCGGTTTCAAATTGTTGGCAGAGTATTATATTTTTCGTACACGACCTTGGCAATTTCTACATCCCCTGATACAGCTGCACAAAAGAAAGCTGTATTTCCATAATTGTTCTTAATTTACAGGTCTCCTTCGTCCAAGTATTTGACTAGCATGTGGGCAATTGCAGTTTGCTTGGTGAGAGCAGCTAGGTGAAGAGGCGTATCTTCTACTTTTGTTATCGAAAGACAAGCTGCACTTTTGTCCAATCTCAGAACAGGTTCAGCAGCGTTCCAATCTCCACTTAAAACAGCTTTATATAATATTAAAAGGCGACCTTCCTTTTCACCCTCTGATGTTTTCAGATGGGTTGAAAGTGGAAGATGCTCCACATATTAAGTGGGTGTTTGGTAGGGATTTTTTGGGGGAAGAATTGATTTTGAATAGTGATATGATGGGAAATGTGTGGTTGAAAAAGAAGATAAGATTATTGGTGTGTTGAAAATAAGAATTGATTTACTGTTGAAAATGAGAATTTTTACCAAACATACCATAAACCAAATCCACTCACATATTCATATTTACTAGCACATCAACTTTACAATGCAGGTTGTTAAAAATTCATATCATTATTGTTGTAATTCGTTCAAATTATAACAACGAGGTTTGTTAATGATGATTTTTGGATTCGTGAAAAATTGGATGAAATAAAATTACGTAGAACCAAAATGGAACTTTTCCCTCCCTTATTACTAGGCTTTGATGTCATATTTGTTTAACGTGCTTCGGACGTGGCTGTCTACATAAATAACATAGGCACACCACTACAGAATTGTGGCTCGTCGTCGGATAAAGTACACTTACCCTATATTTGATCAACTCTGTAAAATAAAAGAAAATCAGAAACTTACATCGTTGTCGTTGAGCGAATATTCGCATTGGAAATTGGATCTTCAACTTGGCTATGCATGCTTGGTAACGGTTGGTGTGGCTGTAGAAAATTAATTACACGAACCTTTTTAGAACAATTAAAATGTCAACAGTAAGAATGCTTAGCCCCTATTTGGTAGGGATTAAAACAGTTTTTTTATTTTACTGACAAGTTTATAATAGAAATAGGGATTTTTGCTAGTCACTCAACATGTGCCCTCGGACTGTCGAGCCAAAAGAGGCTGTAACACCCCGAAAATTTTAGAATAAAATTTTGTATTTACTTTTATGATTTTGAAAGTTAAAGAAATAAAATAAATTATGTTTTAAAGTTCTTATGTTTTAAATGGGTCAAATATTTAACTTTTTATAGAATGACCAAAAGTATATCAACGTTGAACTCATTTTGTAGCTCGTGTTAATTAACGCAGATTGGGCTCGAGAAAATGTAAGTTCAGATGAGTTAAATCCAAGATATTTCAATTCAAAGAAGCATGATTTATATGTATTATTTTATTTTATGAAATTGAACCTTTTAAGATAATTAATGATAGAATATAGTATTTTATCAGATAAACACGTTTATCATTAAATTGAAAGTGTTAAATCCTATCCAAACGTTGCCTTTCATTTTTTCCAGTAGATGTTCACGTGTGTGTAGATATTTTTAAAATAATATTAGTTTATACCATTATGATTGGTTTAATAAAAAGTCATTCTTATCTGGTTAGATAAACATAATTTTTATCACAGTTATATTATGACTCAACTACTGTTTTTCCCTATAAATAGTGTGCCCGTATTTCAGGATTCACCACACAGGATTTTACACAACAGTTTTCATATAAAAAACAACTATAAATTCTAAGTATATTTTTATATCAAAAGCTCGTTTCAACATTCAAGGTAAGATACTTTTGTGCAAAGTTGTTTGTTTCCTTATACTCTTATGTTCAATAATTTTATGCATGAAATGTCAATGGGCCTTCGGGTTCTTTAGAAAGAGATAAGAGATCCTTCGAGAATCTAAGATGACTTAGATGGGTATTTCGCTTGGTCATCGAGATACTCCATAAGTGGAGTGGTATGAAGTATTATTTTATTGCATATAATTGTGTATGGAAAATGCAAATATCTTACTGGGTGTTTTCAAAATACTCTCTCACAATTTTTATAGACTAGTTCGTGTCGATTGGAGATGTGGCGAGATGGTGCAGCGGACTGTCGAGATTTCGACCGACGGGAATGTTAAGTTTTACTGCTTTTTAAATTTATTAATTTGTTTGAAAATGCTTAAATTGTTTTGAAAGACATGACTTATGATTCGAATTTAAATTTATAAATGTTTTGTCTATTTAGAAAATAGAATTTTAACGTTCTGCATTTTAAGTAAATGAATTATGTTTGGTAACACCTCAAGATGTATGAAATTTTGGGGCGTTAAAGAGGCCTTGGTTGTTTGCCAAAATACTAGAAATAATTAACATAATAAAATATTTATTTTAGTCAAAGAAACCCAAGTCAAATAATAGACTTATAGGGTATGGTTTGAACTGTATATAATCTAAATCCCAAATAAATTTCACATTTTACAATCATAAAATTATCGGAATATAGATTATCTATTTTTTTGAAGTAATTCCTAGCAAATACTAGCTTAAAGTCTGGGCTTTATGTGTGAATGATCAATATATAGATTTATTTCAATTTTTCTTTAGATTTTTTTTTTTTCGAATTTTTTTTTTCTTTAGGAAAGATTTGTAGGTTTCAAAATGATATATGGTTCAATTCAAAAGTAGAGACAAGTCAGTTAGTTGTTAGATGAGCTCTGGGAACAAATTCTAACTTTAGAGGACAAGAAAATTTTAGATTTATTCACGTATACTCTTATATTCGATGCTGCTGCAAAAATTGGGAATGTTGAATTTTTGACTCTGCGTATTAAATCATATCCTGATCTTCTATGGGTACTCGACTCGTTTGAAGATAAATACTCCATAATTCATGTTGTTATTAGCCGACGAGAGAGTCTTTAGCACCTACAAGCAGTCTCATCTACAACTCAAGATGTATTAAAGATGCATTGTTGTACAATAAAGATGATTCCAATAACAACATTTTGCACTTGGCTGCGAAATTAGCACCTGCAAGCAGGTTCAATAGTGTATCCGGAACAGCTTTTCAAATGTAGAAAGAGTTATTGTGGTTTAAGGTGAGAAATTAAGATAACTACGAAATCTCATTTCCTTTTCTCCTCAAAGAAAAGAGACACTTTATAGCATGACGGTGAATTGTATCATTTCTTGTTTATCTTGAATATATATCCACGTTCATAGAAGTCTCCAATCTACTATTCTAAATAATACAAAAAATAATTCCCCATGTTAGAGTTAACTTTTGGATGATTGTACAATATACATTAATTTGAGTAATCTTTATAGGAGGCGGAGAAGATTGTATATCGTTCTATAGTTCAGGAAAAAAACAAAGATGGCAAAACACCTAGAGAGTTGTTTACGAAGGAGCACGAGAAGTTACGGAAAACTGATGAAAAGTAGATGAATGACACAGCAACTTCTTGCATGGTTGTGGGCAACCTTAATTGCCACATTTGTGTTTGCTACAGCTTTTACCCTATCAGGTGGGAATAAGGAAGAAATAGACGCTCTAATTTTGTTAAAAGATGGGTGCTCCAATTGTAGATTGTGGATTTCAGTAATCCACTCAACATAAATTTTTTGAAACAAAGCAAAGCATATAACCAACAATTTAGCACTGTATATAAAGTGATTGGAAGCAAAGCAAGACCAGTTTCACTTAACTTCTCGTGCTCATTCGTAAACAACTTCCTAGATGTTTTGCCCTCTTTGTTTTTCACCTCCTATAAAGATTACTCAAATTAATGTATATTGCATAATCATCCAAAATTTAACTCGAACTGGGGAATTAATTTTTGCATGCGTAGAATAGTAGATTTGAGACTTCTATGAACGTCGATATATATTCACATATATATACAAGAATTGATACAATTCACCGTCGTGCTATAAAATTTCTCTCTTCACTTCGAGGGAAAAAGGAAAGGGGATTTCGTAGTTATGTTATTTTCTCACCTTAAACCACAATAGCTCTCTCTACATTTGAAGAGCTGCTCCAGTTACACTATTGAGCTTGCTTGCAGGTGCTAATTTCGTAGCAAACTGCAAAATGTTTTTATTGAAATTATCTTTATTGTACAATAAGGCATCTTTAATACCTCTTGAGTTGTAGATGAGACTAAAGACTCTCTCTTGTCGGCTAATAACAGCAACACGAATTATGGAGTATTTATCTCTAAATGAGTCGAATACCCATATAAGATCAGGATATGATTGAATTAGCAGAGTCAAAAACTCGAAATTCCCAATTTTTGCAGCAGCATCGTTGGGAACGTTGAATTTTTTCGATTGAAAAAATTGGGAATGTTGAATTTTTTACTTTACTGATGAAATCATATCCTGATCTTATATGGGTACTCGACTCGTTTAGAGATAGATACTCCATAATTCATGTTGCTTCGTTATTAACCGACGGGATAGAGTCTTTAGCACTAAGCATGCGCATCTACAACTCAAGAGGTATTAGAGATGCATTGTTGTACAATAGAGATGATTCCAATAATAACATTTTGCACTTGGTCAAAATTAGCACTGCAAGGTGTTCAATAGTGTATCCTAATGTACTCTTCAAATGTAGAGAGAACTATTGTGGTTTAAGGTGAGAAATTAACATAACTACGAAATCTCATTTTCTTTCTCCTCAAAGGAAATAGAGACTTTATAGCATGACGGTGACTTGTATCATTTCTTGTTTATCTTGAATATATATTCACGTTCATAGAAGTCTCCAATCTACTATTCTAGATAATACAAAAAATAATTCCCCATGTTAGAGTTAACTTTGGGATGATTGTGTAATATACATTAATTTGAGTAATCTTCATAGGAGGTGGAGAAGATTGTATATCCTTCTATAGTTCAAGATAAAAACAAAGAGGGCAAAACACCTAGGGAGTTGTTTACGAAGGATCACGAGAAGTTACGTGAAACTGATGAAAAGTGGATGAAGGACACAACAACTTCTTGCATGGTTGTGGCAACCTTAATTGCCACATTTGTGTTTGCTACAGTCTTTACCCTACCAGTGTGAATAAGGAAGAAATAGACGCTCCAATTTTCTTGAAAGACGGGTGCTCCAATTGTAGATTACGAATTTCACTAATCCACTCAACATAAATTTTTTGAAGCAAAGCAAGGCATATAACCAACAATTTGGCACTGCATATAAAGTGATTGGAAGCAAAGCAAGACCATCAACAATTTTTTGCAATGTCCCTTCCTTTTCTTCCTCGTAGACCGTAAAGAAGGTTGCACTAAATGTTAAGTCCATGCAAACGATTGAAGCAAAGAGCGTAATTAGTCCAACCATCAACTTTGCCGATAATGTAAATAGAAAACCATCTTCTCCATAGCGTGAAGTTAAGATAGACAAGAACATCAATATGGAAGTCGTCGAGAAAAACATTGCCACCGCATCGTATGTAACAAAAATCGCTAACCACTCCGTTTTTAAGAAAATTGAGCGCCGTTTCTTCCTTATTCCCATCCGGTAGGGTAGGTTAAAAGAAACACAATCGGTGGCAATTAAGGTTGTCACAACCATGCAAGAAGTTCTTTGTGTTCGTCATTCACTTTTCACCAGCTTTACCTTAACTTCTCGTGCTCATTCGTAAATAACTTCGTAGATGTTTTGCCCTCTTTGTTTTTCTCCTGAACTATATAAAGATATACAATATTCTTCACCTCCTATAAAGATTACTCAAATTAATGTATATTGCATATTTATCGAAAATTTAAATCGAACATGGGGAATTAATTTTTGTATGCGTAGAATAGTAGATTGGAGACTTCTATGAACGTCGATATATATTCACATATATATACAAGAAATGATACAATTCACCGTCGTGCTATAAAATTTCTCTCTTCTCTTCGAGGGGAAAAGGAAAGGGGATTTCGTAGTTATGTTATTTTCTCACCTTAAACCACAATAGTTCTCTACATTTGAAGAGTCACTCAGATTACACTATTGAGCTTGCTTGCAGGTGCTAATTTCGTAGGAAAGTGCAAAATGTTATTATTGGAATCGTCTTCATTGTACAACAATGCATCTTTAATACCTCTTGAGTTGTAGATGAGACTAAAGACTCTCTCTTGTCGGTTAATAACAGCAACACGAATTATGGAGTATTTATCTCTAAATGAGTCGAATACCCATATAAGATCAGGATATGATTGAATTAGCAGAGTCAAAAACTCGAAATTCCCAATTTTTGCAGCAGCATCGTTGGGAACGTTGAATTTTTTCGATTGAAAAAATTGGGAATGTTGAATTTTTTACTTTACTGATGAAATCATATCCTGATCTTATATGGGTACTCGACTCGTTTAGAGATAGATACTCCATAATTCATGTTGCTGTTATTAACCGACGGGATAGAGTCTTTAGCACCTGCAAGCATGCGCATCTACAACTCAAGAGGTATTAGAGATGCATTGTTGTACAATAGAGATGATTCCAATAATAACATTTTGCACTTGGTCATGAATTAGCACTGCAAAGTGTTCAATAGTGTATCCTAATGCCTCTTCAAATGTAGAGAGAACTATTGTGGTTTAAGGTGAGAAATTAACATAATTACGAAATCTCATTTTCTTTCTCCTCAAAGGAAATAGAGACTTTATAGCATGACGGTGACTTGTATCATTTCTTGTTTATCTTGAATATATATTCACGTTCATAGAAGTCTCCAATCTACTATTCTAGATAATACAAAAAATAATTCCCCATGTTAGAGTTAACTTTGGGATGATTGTGTAATATACATTAATTTGAGTAATCTTCATAGGAGGTGGAGAAGATTGTATATCCTTCTATAGTTCAAGATAAAAACAAAGAGGGCAAAACACCTAGGGAGTTGTTTACGAAGGATCACGAGAAGTTACGTGAAACTGATGAAAAGTGGATGAAGGACACAACAACTTCTTGCATGGTTGTGGCAACCTTAATTGCCACATTTGTGTTTGCTACAGTCTTTACCCTACCAGGTGGGAATAAGGAAGAAATAGACGCTCCAATTTTCTTGAAAGACGGGTGCTCCAATTGTAGATTATGGATTTCACTAATCCACTCAACATAAATTTTTTGAAGCAAAGCAAGGCATATAACCAATAATTTAGCACTGCATATAAAGTGACTGGAAGCAAAGCAAGACCAGCAACAATTTTTTGCAATGTCCTTTCCTTTTCTTCCTCGTAGACTAAAAAGAAGGTTGCACTAAATGTTAAGACCATGCAAACGATTGAAGCAAAGAGCGTAATTAGTCCAACTATCAACTTTTCCGGTAATGTAAATAGAAAACCATCTTCTCCATAGCGTGAAGTTAAGATAAACAAGAACATCAATATGGAAGCTGTCGAGAAAAACATTGCCACTGCATCAGATGTAACAAAAACTGTGAACCACCCGTCT
The DNA here is from genome assembly GCA_035079005.1 of Fraxinus americana. Lineage (NCBI taxonomy): Eukaryota > Viridiplantae > Streptophyta > Magnoliopsida > Lamiales > Oleaceae > Fraxinus > Fraxinus americana. The sequence goes on along the minus strand of CM068709.1, from coordinate 33,977,178 downwards.
TTCAAGAAAATTGGAGAGCATGTTTCTTCCTTATTCCCATCTGGTAGGGTAAAGGTCGCAAAGAAACACAATCACAAGTATTAAGGTTGTCACAACCATGCAAGAAGTTCTTTGTGTTCTTCATTCACTTTTCACCGCTTTCCCTTAACTTCTCGTGCTCATTCGTAAATAACTTCCTAGATGTTTTGCCCTCTTTGTTTTTCTCCGAACTATATAAAGATATAGAATATTCTTCACCTCCTATAAAGATTACTCAAATTAATGTATATTGCATAATCATCCAAAATTTAACTCGAACATGGGGAATTAATGTTTGTATGCGTAGAATAGTAGATTGGAGACTTCTATGAACGTCGATATATATTCACATATACATACAAGAAATGATACAATTCACCGTCGTGCTATAAAATTTCTCTCTTCTCTTCGAGGGGAAAAGGAAAGGGGATTTCGTAGTCATGTTATTTTCTCACCTTAAACCACAATAGCTCTCTCTACATTTGAAGAGCTGCTCCAGTTACACTATTGAGCTTGCTTGCAGGTGCTAATTTCGTAGGAAAGTGCAAAATGTTATTATTGGAATCGTCTTCATTGTACAACAATGCATCTTTAATACCTCTTGAGTTGTAGATGAGACTAAAGACTCTCTCTTGTCGGTTAATAACAGCAACACGAATTATGGAGTATTTATCTCTAAATGAGTCGAATACCCATATAAGATCAGGATATGATTGAATTAGCAGAGTCAAAAACTCAAAATTCCCAATTTTTGCAGCAGCATCGTTGGGAACGTTGAATTTTTCGATTGAAAAAATTGGGAATGTTGAATTTTTACTTTACCGATGAAATCATATCCTCGATCTTATATGGGTACTCGACTCGTTTAGAGATAGATACTCCATAATTCATGTTGCTGTTATTAACCGACGGGATAGAGTCTTTAGCACCTGCAAGCATGCGCATCTACAACTCAAGAGGTATTAGAGATGCATTGTTGTACAATAGAGATGATTCCAATAATCACATTTTGCACTTGGTCGAAATTAGCACTGCAAGGTGTTCAATAGTGTATCCTAATGTACTCTTCAAATGTAGAGAGAACTATTGTGGTTTAAGGTGAGAAATTAACATAACTACGAAATCTCATTTCCTTTCTCCTCAAAGGAAATAGAGACTTTATAGCATGACGGTGACTTGTATCATTTCTTGTTTATCTTGAATATATATTCACGTTCATAGAAGTCTCCAATCTACTATTCTAGATAATACAAAAAATAATTCCCCATGTTAGAGTTAACTTTGGGATGATTGTGTAATATACATTAATTTGAGTAATCTTCATAGGAGGTGGAGAAGATTGTATATCCTTCTATAGTTCAAGATAAAAACAAAGAGGGCAAAACACCTAGGAGTTGTTTACGAAGGATCACGAGAAGTTACGTGAAACTGATGAAAAGTGGATGAAGGACACAACAACTTCTTGCATGGTTGTGGCAACCTTAATTGCCACATTTGTGTTTGCTACAGTCTTTACCCTACCAGGTGGGAATAAGGAAGAAATAGACGCTCCAATTTTCTTGAAAGACGGGTGCTCCAATTGTAGATTACGAATTTCACTAATCCACTCAACATAAATTTTTTGAAGCAAAGCAAGGCATATAACCAACAATTTGGCACTGCATATAAAGTGATTGGAAGCAAAGCAAGACCATCAACAATTTTTTGCAATGTCCCTTCCTTTTCTTCCTCGTAGACCAGAAAGAAGGTTGCACTAAATGTTAAGTCCATGCAAACGATTGAAGCAAAGAGCGTAATTAGTCCAACCATCAACTTTGCCGATAATGTAAATAGAAAACCATCTTCTCCATAGCGTGAAGTTAAGATAGACAAGAACATCAATATGGAAGTCATCGAGAAAAACATTGCCACCGCATCGGATGTAACAAAATCGTGAACCACCCGTTTTTAAGAAAATTGGAGCGCCGTTTCTTCCTTATTCCCATCCGTAGGGTAAAGGCAGCAAACACAACTGTGGCAATTAAGGTTGTCACAACCATGCAAGAAGTTGCTGTGTTCGTCATTCACTTTTCACCAGTTTCCCTTAACTTCTCGTGCTCATTCGTAAACAACTTCCTAGATGTTTTGTCCTCTTTGTTTTTCTCTTGAACTATAGGAGGATATAGAATATTCTTCACCTCCTATAAAGATTACTCAAATTAATGTATATTGCATAATCATCCAAAATTTAACTCGAACATGGGGAATTAATGTTTGTATGCGTAGAATAGTAGATTGGAGACTTCTATGAACGTCGATATATATTCACATATACATACAAGAAATGATACAATTCACCGTCGTGCTATAAAATTTCTCTCTTCTCTTCGAGGGGAAAAGGAAAGGGGATTTTGTAGTTTTGTTAATTTCTCACCTTAAACCACAATAACTCTCTCTACATTTGAAGAGCTGCTCCAGTTACACTATTGAGCTTTCTTATAGGTGCTTATTTCGTAGCAATGTGCAAAATGTTATTATTGGAATCATCTTTAATACCTCTTGAGTTGTAGATGAGACTAAAGACTCTCTCTTGTCGGTTAATAACAGCAGCATGAATTATGGATTATTTATCTCTAAATGAGTCGAATACCCATATAAGATCAGGATAATTAGCGGAGTCAAAAACTCAACATTCCCAATTTTTGCAGCAGCATCGTTGGGAACGTTGAATTTTTTCGATTGAAAAAATTGGGAATGTTGAATTTTTACTTTACTGATGAAATCATATCCTGATCTTATATGGGTACTCGACTCGTTTAGAGATAGATACTCCATAATTCATGTTGCCGTTATTAACCGACGAGAGAGAGTCTTTAGCACCTGCAAGCAGGCTCTTCTACAACTCAATAGGTATTAAAGATGCATTGTTGTACAATAGAGATGATTCCAATAATCACATTTTGCACTTGGTTGCGAAATTAGTACCTGCAAGCAGGTTCAATTGTGTATCCGGAACAGCTTCAAATGTAGAGAGAACTATTGTGGTTTAAGGTGAGAAATTAACATAACTACGAAATCTCATTTCCTTTCTCCTCAAAGAAAATAGAGACTTTATAGCATGACGGTGAATTGTATCATTTCTTGTTTGTCTTGAATATATATCCACGTTCATAGAAGTTTCCAATCTACTATTCTAGATAATACAAAAAATAATTCCCCGTGTTAGAGTTAACTTTTGGATGATTGTGCTGTATACATTAATTTGAGTAATCTTTATAGGAGGTGGAGAAGATTGTATATCCTTCTATAGTTCAGGAGAAAAACAAAGAGGGCAAAACACCTAGAGAGTTGTTTACGAAGGAGCACGAGAAGTTACGGGAAACTGGCGAAAAGTGGATGAAGGACACAACAACTTCTTGCATGGTTGTGGCAACCTTAATTGCCACATTTGTGTTTACCCTACCAGGTGGGAACAATGAAGAAATAGACGCTCCAATTTTCTTGAAAGACGGGTGCTCCAATTGTAGATTATGGATTTCACTTATCCACTCAACATAAATTTTTTGAAGCAAAGCAAGGCATATAACCAACAATTTAGCAATGCATATAAAGTGACTGGAAGCAAAGCAAGACCAGCAACAGTTTTTTGCAATATCCCTTCCTTTTCTTCCTTGTAGACCAAAAATAAGGTTGCACTAAATGTTAAGACCATGCAAACGATTGAAGCAAAGAGCGTAATTAGTCCAACTATCAACTTTTCCGGTAATGTAAATAGAAAACCATCTTTTCCATAGCGTGAAGTTAAGATAGACAAGAACATCAATATGGAAGCTGTCGAGAAAAACATTGCCACTGCATCAGATGTAACAAAAACTGTGAACCACCCGTCTTTCAAGAAAATTGGAGCGCCTGTTTCTTCCTTATTCCCATCTGGTAGGGTAAAAATTTGCGACAAACACAACTGTGGCAATTAAGGTTGTCACAACCATGCAAGAAGTTGCTGTGTTCGTCATTCACTTTTCACCAGTTTCCCTTAACTTCTCGTGCTCATTCGTAAATAACTTCGTAGATGTTTTGCCCTCTTTGTTTTTCTCCTGAACTATATAAAGATATACAATATTCTTCACCTCCTATAAAGATTACTCAAATTAATGTATATTGCATATTTATCGAAAATTTAAATCGAACATGGGGAATTAATTTTTGTATGCGTAGAATAGTAGATTGGAGACTTCTATGAACGTCGATATATATTCACATATATATACAAGAAATGATACAATTCACCGTCGTGCTATAAAATTTCTCTCTTCTCTTCGAGGGGAAAAGGAAAGGGGATTTCGTAGTTATGTTATTTTCTCACCTTAAACCACAATAGCTCTCTCTACATTTGAAGAGTCGCTCCAGCTTACACTATTGAGCTTGCTTGCAGGTGCTAATTTCGTAGGAAAGTGCAAAATGTTATTATTGGAATCATTTTCATTGTACAACAATGCATCTTTAATACCTCTTGAGTTGTAGATGAGACTAAAGACTCTCTCTTGTCGGCTAATAACAGCAACACGAATTATGGAGTATTTATCTCTAAATGAGTCGAATACCCATATAAGATCAGGATATGATTGAATTAGCGAGACAAAAACTCGAAATTCCCAATTTTTGCAGCAGCATCGTTGGGAACGTTGAATTTTTTCGATTGAAAAAATTGGGAATGTTGAATTTTTTACTTTACTGATGAAATCATATCCTGATCTTATATGGGTACTCGACTCGTTTAGAGATAGATACTCCATAATTCATGTTGCCGTTATTAACCGACGAGAGAGAGTCTTTAGCACCTGCAAGCAGGCTCTTCTACAACTCAATAGGTATTAAAGATGCATTGTTGTACAATAGAGATGATTCCAATAATCACGTTTTGCACTTGGTTGCGAAATTAGTACCTGCAAGCAAGTTCAATTGTGTATCCGGAACAGCTTCAAATGTAGAGAGAACTATTGTGGTTTAAGGTGAGAAATTAACATAACTACGAAATCTCATTTCCTTTCTCCTCAAAGAAAATAGAGACTTTATAGCATGACGGTGAATTGTATCATTTCTTGTTTGTCTTGAATATATATCCACGTTCATAGAAGTTTCCAATCTACTATTCTAGATAATACAAAAAATAATTTCCCGTGTTAGAGTTGACTTTTGGATGATTATGCAATATACATTAATTTGAGTAATCTTCATAGGAGGTGGAGAAGATTGTATATCCTTCTATAGTTCAAGATAAAAACAAAGAGGGCAAAACACCTAGGGAGTTGTTTACGAAGGATCACGAGAAGTTACGTGAAACTGATGAAAAGTGGATGAAGGACACAACAACTTCTTGCATGGTTGTGGCAACCTTAATTGCCACATTTGTGTTTGCTACCCTTTACCCTAGGTGGTAATAAGGAAGAAATAGACGCTCCAATTTTCTTGAAAGACGGGTGCTCCAATTGTAGATTACGAATTTCACTAATCCACTCAACATAAATTTTTTGAAGCAAAGCAAGGCATATAACCAACAATTTGGCACTGCATATAAAGTGATTGGAAGCAAAGCAAGACCATCAACAATTTTTTGCAATGTCCCTTCCTTTTCTTCCTCGTAGACCAGAAAGAAGGTTGCACTAAATGTTAAGTCCATGCAAACGATTGAAGCAAAGAGCGTAATTAGTCCAACCATCAACTTTGCCGATAATGTAAATAGAAAACCATCTTCTCCATAGCGTGAAGTTAAGATAGACAAGAACATCAATATGGAAGCTGTCGAGAAAAACATTGCCACTGCATCAGATGTAACAAAAACTGTGAACCACCCGTTTTTAAGAAAATTGGAGCGCCTGTTTCTTCCTTATTCCCATCTGGTAGGGTAAAGGCTGCAGCAAACACAACTGTGGCAATTAAGGTTGTCACAACCATGCAAGAAGTTGCTGTGTTCGTCATTCACTTTTCACCAGTTTCCCTTAACTTCTCGTGCTCATTCGTAAATAACTTCGTAGATGTTTTGCCCTCTTTGTTTTTCTCCTGAACTATATAAAGATATACAATATTCTTCACCTCCTATAAAGATTACTCAAATTAATGTATATTGCATATTTATCGAAAATTTAAATCGAACATGGGGAATTAATTTTTGTATGCGTAGAATAGTAGATTGGAGACTTCTATGAACGTCGATATATATTCACATATACATACAAGAAATGATACAATTCACCGTCGTGCTATAAAATTTCTCTCTTCTCTTCGAGGGGAAAAGGAAAGGGGATTTCGTAGTCATGTTATTTTCTCACCTTAAACCACAATAGCTCTCTCTACATTTGAAGAGCTGCTCCAGTTACACTATTGAGCTTGCTTGCAGGTGCTAATTTCGTAGGAAAGTGCAAAATGTTATTATTGGAATCGTCTTCATTGTACAACAATGCATCTTTAATACCTCTTGAGTTGTAGATGAGACTAAAGACTCTCTCTTGTCGGTTAATAACAGCAACACGAATTATGGAGTATTTATCTCTAAATGAGTCGAATACCCATATAAGATCAGGATATGATTGAATTAGCGAGTCAAAAACTCGAAATTCCCAATTTTTTGCGAAAGATCGTTGGTAACGTTGAATTTTTTCGATTGCAAAAATTGGGAATGTTGAATTTTTTACTCTGCTTATTAAATCATATCCTGATCTATATGGGTACTCGACTCGTTTAGAGATAAACACTACAGAATTCATGTTGCCGTTATTAACCGACGAGAGAGTCTTTAGCACCTTCAAGCAGGCTCTTCTACAACTCAATAGGTATTAAAGATGCATTGTTGTACAATAGAGATGATTCCAATAATAACATTTTGCACTTGGCTGCGAAATTAGCACCTGCAAGCAGGTTCAATAGTGTATCCGGAACAGCTCTTCAAATGTAGAGAGAACTATTGTGGTTTAAGGTGAGAAATTAACATAAGTACGAAATCTCATTTTCTTTCTCCTCAAAGGAAATAGAGACTTTATAGCATGACGGTGACTTGTATCATTTCTTGTTTATCTTGAATATATATTCACGTTCATAGAAGTCTCCAATCTACTATTCTAGATAATACAAAAAATAATTCCCCATGTTAGAGTTAACTTTGGGATGATTGTGTAATATACATTAATTTGAGTAATCTTCATAGGAGGTGGAGAAGATTGTATATCCTTCTATAGTTCAAGATAAAAACAAAGAGGGCAAAACACCTAGGGAGTTGTTTACGAAGGATCACGAGAAGTTACGTGAAACTGATGAAAAGTGGATGAAGGACACAACAACTTCTTGCATGGTTGTGGCAACCTTAATTGCCACATTTGTGTTTGCTACAGTCTTTACCCTACCAGGTGGGAATAAGGAAGAAATAGACGCTCCAATTTTCTTGAAAGACGGGTGCTCCAATTGTAGATTACGAATTTCACTAATCCACTCAACATAAATTTTTTGAAGCAAAGCAAGGCATATAACCAACAATTTGGCACTGCATATAAAGTGATTGGAAGCAAAGCAAGACCATCAACAATTTTTTGCAATGTCCCTTCCTTTTCTTCCTCGTAGACCAGAAAGAAGGTTGCACTAAATGTTAAGTCCATGCAAACGATTGAAGCAAAGAGCGTAATTAGTCCAACCATCAACTTTGCCGATAATGTAAATAGAAAACCATCTTCTCCATAGCGTGAAGTTAAGATAGACAAGAACATCAATATGGAAGCTGTCGAGAAAAACATTGCCACTGCATCAGATGTAACAAAATCGTGAACCACTCGTTTTTAAGAAAATTGGAGCGCCTGTTTCTTCCTTATTCCCATCTGGTAGGGTAAAGGCTGCAGCAAACACAACTGTTGCAATTAAGGTTGTCACAACCATGCAAGAAGTTGCTGTGTCCTTCATTCACTTTTCACCAGTTTCCCGTAACTTCTCTTGCTCATTCGTAAGCAACTTCCTAGATATTTTGCCCTCTTTGTTTTTCTCTTGAACTATGGGAAGATATAGAATATTCTTCACCTCCTATAAAGATTACTCAAATTAATGTATATTGCATAATCATCCAAAATTTAACTCGAACATGGGGAATTAATGTTTGTATGCGTAGAATAGTAGATTGGAGACTTCTATGAACGTCGATATATATTCACATATACATACAAGAAATGATACAATTCACCGTCGTGCTATAAAATTTCTCTCTTCTCTTCGAGGGGAAAAGGAAAGGGGATTTCGTAGTCATGTTATTTTCTCACCTTAAACCACAATAGCTCTCTCTACATTTGAAGAGCTGCTCCAGTTACACTATTGAGCTTGCTTGCAGGTGCTAATTTCGTAGGAAAGTGCAAAATGTTATTATTGGAATCGTCTTCATTGTACAACAATGCATCTTTAATACCTCTTGAGTTGTAGATGAGACTAAAGACTCTCTCTTGTCGGTTAATAACAGCAACACGAATTATGGAGTATTTATCTCTAAATGAGTCGAATACCCATATAAGATCAGGATATGATTGAATTAGCAGAGTCAAAAACTCAAAATTCCCAATTTTTGCAGCAGCATCGTTGGGAACGTTGAATTTTTTCGATTGCAAAAATTGGGAATGTTGAATTTTTGACTCTGCTTATTAAATCATATCCTGATCTTATATGGGTACTCGACTCGTTTAGAGATAAACACTACAGAATTCATGTTGCCGTTATTAACCGACGAGAGAGAGTCTTTAGCACCTGCAAGCAGGCTCTTCTACAACTCAATAGGTATTAAAGATGCATTGTTGTACAATAGAGATGATTCCAATAATCACATTTTGCACTTGGTTGCGAAATTAGTACCTGCAAGCAGGTTCAATTGTGTATCCGGAACAGCTTCAAATGTAGAGAGAACTATTGTGGTTTAAGGTGAGAAATTAACATAACTACGAAATCTCATTTCCTTTCTCCTCAAAGAAAATAGAGACTTTATAGCATGACGGTGAATTGTATCATTTCTTGTTTGTCTTGAATATATATCCACGTTCATAGAAGTTTCCAATCTACTATTCTAGATAATACAAAAAATAATTTCCCGTGTTAGAGTTGACTTTTGGATGATTGTGCTGTATACATTAATTTGAGTAATCTTTATAGGAGGTGGAGAAGATTGTATATCCTTCTATAGTTCAGGAGAAAAACAAAGAGGGCAAAACACCTAAAGAGTTGTTTACGAAGGAGCACGAGAAGTTACGGGAAACTGGTGAAAAGTGGATGAAGGACACAACAACTTCTTGCATGGTTGTGGCAACCTTAATTGCCACATTTGTGTTTACCCTACCAGGTGGGAACAATGAAGAAATAGACGCTCCAATTTTCTTGAAAGACGGGTGCTCCAATTGTAGATTATGGATTTCACTTATCCACTCAACATAAATTTTTTGAAGCAAAGCAAGGCATATAACCAACAATTTAGCAATGCATATAAAGTGACTGGAAGCAAAGCAAGACCAGCAACAGTTTTTTGCAATATCCCTTCCTTTTCTTCCTTGTAGACCAAAAATAAGGTTGCACTAAATGTTAAGACCATGCAAACGATTGAAGCAAAGAGCGTAATTAGTCCAACTATCAACTTTTCCGGTAATGTAAATAGAAAACCATCTTTTCCATAGCGTGAAGTTAAGATAGACAAGAACATCAATATGGAAGCTGTCGAGAAAAACATTGCCACTGCATCAGATGTAACAAAAACTGTGAACCACCCGTTTTTAAGAAAATTGGAGCGCCTGTTTCTTCCTTATTCCCATCTGGTAGGGTAAAGGCTGCAGCAAACACAACTGTGGCAATTAAGGTTGTCACAACCATGCAAGAAGTTGCTGTGTTCGTCATTCACTTTTCACCAGTTTCCCTTAACTTCTCGTGCTCATTCGTAAATAACTTCGTAGATGTTTTGCCCTCTTTGTTTTTCTCCTGAACTATATAAAGATATACAATATTCTTCACCTCCTATAAAGATTACTCAAATTAATGTATATTGCATATTTATCGAAAATTTAAATCGAACATGGGGAATTAATTTTTGTATGCGTAGAATAGTAGATTGGAGACTTCTATGAACGTCGATATATATTCACATATATATACAAGAAATGATACAATTCACCGTCGTGCTATAAAATTTCTCTCTTCTCTTCGAGGGGAAAAGGAAAGGGGATTTCGTAGTTATGTTATTTTCTCACCTTAAACCACAATAGCTCTCTCTACATTTGAAGAGCTGCTCCAGTTACACTATTGAGCTTGCTTGCAGGTGCTAATTTCGTAGGAAAGTGCAAAATGTTATTATTGGAATCATTTTCATTGTACAACAATGCATCTTTAATACCTCTTGAGTTGTAGATGAGACTAAAGACTCTCTCTTGTCGGCTAATAACAGCAACACGAATTATGGAGTATTTATCTCTAAATGAGTCGAATACCCATATAAGATCAGGATATGATTGAATTAGCAGAGTCAAAAACTCGAAATTCCCAATTTTTGCAGCAGCATCGTTGGGAACGTTGAATTTTTTCGATTGAAAAAATTGGGAATGTTGAATTTTTTACTTTACTGATGAAATCATATCCCGATCTTATATGGGTACTCGACTCGTTTAGAGATAGATACTCCATAATTCATGTTGTCGTTATTAACCGACGGGATAGAGTCTTTAGCACTGCAAGCATGCGCATCTACAACTCAATAGGTATTAAAGATGCATTGTTGTACAATAGAGATGATTCCAATAATCACATTTTGCACTTGGTCAAGGAATTAGCACTGCAAGGTGTTCAATAGTGTATCCTAATGACTCTCTTCAAATGTAGAGAGAACTATTGTGGTTTAAGGTGAGAAATTAACATAAGTACGAAATCTCATTTTCTTTCTCCTCAAAGGAAATAGAGACTTTATAGCATGACGGTGACTTGTATCATTTCTTGTTTATCTTGAATATATATTCACGTTCATAGAAGTCTCCAATCTACTATTCTAGATAATACAAAAAATAATTCCCCATGTTAGAGTTAACTTTGGGATGATTGTGTAATATACATTAATTTGAGTAATCTTCATAGGAGGTGGAGAAGATTGTATATCCTTCTATAGTTCAAGATAAAAACAAAGAGGGCAAAACACCTAGGGAGTTGTTTACGAAGGATCACGAGAAGTTACGTGAAACTGATGAAAAGTGGATGAAGGACACAACAACTTCTTGCATGGTTGTGGCAACCTTAATTGCCACATTTGTGTTTGCTACAGTCTTTACCCTACCAGGTGGGAATAAGGAAGAAATAGACGCTCCAATTTTCTTGAAAGACGGGTGCTCCAATTGTAGATTACGAATTTCACTAATCCACTCAACATAAATTTTTTGAAGCAAAGCAAGGCATATAACCAACAATTTGGCACTGCATATAAAGTGATTGGAAGCAAAGCAAGACCATCAACAATTTTTTGCAATGTCCCTTCCTTTTCTTCCTCGTAGACCAGAAAGAAGGTTGCACTAAATGTTAAGTCCATGCAAACGATTGAAGCAAAGAGCGTAATTAGTCCAACCATCAACTTTGCCGATAATGTAAATAGAAAACCATCTTCTCCATAGCGTGAAGTTAAGATAGACAAGAACATCAATATGGAAGCTGTCGAGAAAAACATTGCCACTGCATCAGATGTAACAAAAACTGTGAACCACCCGTTTTTAAGAAAATTGGAGCGCCTGTTTCTTCCTTATTCCCATCCGTAGGGTAAAGGCTGCAAAGAAACACAAGCTGGCAATTAAGGTTGTCACAACCATGCAAGAAGTTGCTGTGTTCGTCATTCACTTTTCACCAGTTTCCCTTAACTTCTCGTGCTCATTCGTAAATAACTTCGTAGATGTTTTGCCCTCTTTGTTTTTCTCCTGAACTATATAAAGATATACAATATTCTTCACCTCCTATAAAGATTACTCAAATTAATGTATATTGCATAATCATCCAAAATTTAACTTGAACATGGGGAATTAATGTTTGTATGCGTAAAATAGTAGATTGGAGACTTCTATGAACGTCGATATATATTCACATATACATACAAGAAATGATACAATTCACCGTCGTGCTATAAAATTTCTCTCTTCTCTTCGAGGGGAAAAGGAAAGGGGATTTCGTAGTTATGTTATTTTCTCACCTTAAACTACAATATCTTTCTCTACATTTGAAGAGCTGCTCCAATTACACTATTGAACTTGCTTGCAGGTGCTAATTTCGTAGGAAAGTGCAAAATGTTATTATTGGAATCGTCTTCATTGTACAACAATGCATCTTTAATACCTCTTGAGTTGTAGATGAGACTAAAGACTCTCTCTTGTCGGTTAATAACAGCAACACGAATTATGGAGTGTTTATCTCTAAATGAGTCGAATACCCATATAAGATCAGGATATGATTGAATTAGCAGAGTCAAAAACTCAAAATTCCCAATTTTTGCAGCAGCATCGTTGGTAACGTTGAATTTTTTCGATTGCAAAAATTGGGAATGTTGAATTTTTTACTTTGCGATGAAATCATATCCCGATCTTATATGGGTACTCGACTCGTTTAGAGATAGATACTCCATAATTCATGTTGCCGTTATTAACCGACGGGATAGAGTCTTTAGCACTGCAAGCATGCGCATCTACAACTCAATAGGTATTAAAGATGCATTGTTGTACAATAGAGATGATTCCAATAATAACATTTTGCACTTGGTCAAGGAATTAGCACTGCAAGGTGTTCAATAGTGTATCCTAATGTGCCTCTTCAAATGTAGAGAGAACTATTGTGGTTTAAGGTGAGAAATTAACATAACTACGAAATCTCATTTCCTTTCTCCTCAAAGAAAATAGAGACTTTATAGCATGACGGTGAATTGTATCATTTCTTGTTTGTCTTGAATATATATCCACGTTCATAGAAGTTTCCAATCTACTATTCTAGATAATACAAAAAATAATTCCCCGTGTTAGAGTTAACTTTTGGATGATTGTGCAATATACATTAATTTGAGTAATCTTTATAGGAGGTGGAGAAGATTGTATATCCTTCTATAGTTCAGGAGAAAAACAAAGAGGGCAAAACACCTAGGGAGTTGTTTACGAAGGAGCACGAGAAGTTATGGGAAACTGGTGAAAAGTGGATGAAGGACACAACAACTTCTTGCATGGTTGTGGCAACCTTAATTGCCACATTTGTGTTTGCTACAGTCTTTACCCTACCAGGTGGGAATAAGGAAGAAATAGACGCTCCAATTTTCTTGAAAGACGGGTGCTCCAATTGTAGATTACGAATTTCACTAATCCACTCAACATAAATTTTTTGAAGCAAAGCAAGGCATATAACCAACAATTTGGCACTGCATATAAAGTGATTGGAAGCAAAGCAAGACCATCAACAATTTTTTGCAATGTCCCTTCCTTTTCTTCCTCGTAGACCAGAAAGAAGGTTGCACTAAATGTTAAGTCCATGCAAACGATTGAAGCAAAGAGCGTAATTAGTCCAACCATCAACTTTGCCGATAATGTAAATAGAAAACCATCTTCTCCATAGCGTGAAGTTAAGATAGACAAGAACATCAATATGGAAGCTGTCGAGAAAAACATTGCCACTGCATCAGATGTAACAAAAACTGTGAACCACCCGTTTTTAAGAAAATTGGAGCGCCTGTTTCTTCCTTATTCCCATCTGGTAGGGTAAAGGTTGCAGCAAACACAATCGTACAATTAAGGTTGTCACAACCATGCAAGAAGTTGCTGTGTTCGTCATTCACTTTTCACCAGTTTCCCTTAACTTCTCGTGCTCATTCGTAAATAACTTCGTAGATGTTTTGCCCTCTTTGTTTTTCTCCTGAACTATATAAAGATATACAATATTCTTCACCTCCTATAAAGATTACTCAAATTAATGTATATTGCATATTTATCGAAAATTTAAATCGAACATGGGGAATTAATTTTTGTATGCGTAGAATAGTAGATTGGAGACTTCTATGAACGTCGATATATATTCACATATATATACAAGAAATGATACAATTCACCGTCGTGCTATAAAATTTCTCTCTTCTCTTCGAGGGGAAAAGGAAAGGGGATTTCGTAGTTATGTTATTTTCTCACCTTAAACCACAATAGCTCTCTCTACATTTGAAGAGCTGCTCCAGTTACACTATTGAGCTTGCTTGCAGGTGCTAATTTCGTAGGAAAGTGCAAAATGTTATTATTGGAATCATTTTCATTGTACAACAATGCATCTTTAATACCTCTTGAGTTGTAGATGAGACTAAAGACTCTCTCTTGTCGGCTAATAACAGCAACACGAATTATGGAGTATTTATCTCTAAATGAGTCGAATACCCATATAAGATCAGGATATGATTGAATTAGCAGAGTCAAAAACTCGAAATTCCCAATTTTTGCAGCAGCATCGTTGGGAACGTTGAATTTTTTCGATTGAAAAAATTGGGAATGTTGAATTTTTTACTTTACTGATGAAATCATATCCTGATCTTATATGGGTACTCGACTCGTTTAGAGATAGATACTCCATAATTCATGTTGCTGTTATTAACCGACGGGATAGAGTCTTTAGCACCTGCAAGCATGCGCATCTACAACTCAAGAGGTATTAGAGATGCATTGTTGTACAATAGAGATGATTCCAATAATAACATTTTGCACTTGGCTGCGAAATTAGCACCTGCAAGCAGGTTCAATAGTGTATCCGGAACAGCTCTTCAAATGTAGAGAGAACTATTGTGGTTTAAGGTGAGAAATTAACATAAGTACGAAATCTCATTTTCTTTCTCCTCAAAGGAAATAGAGACTTTATAGCATGACGGTGACTTGTATCATTTCTTGTTTATCTTGAATATATATTCACGTTCATAGAAGTCTCCAATCTACTATTCTAGATAATACAAAAAATAATTCCCCATGTTAGAGTTAACTTTGGGATGATTGTGTAATATACATTAATTTGAGTAATCTTCATAGGAGGTGGAGAAGATTGTATATCCTTCTATAGTTCAAGATAAAAACAAAGAGGGCAAAACACCTAGGGAGTTGTTTACGAAGGATCACGAGAAGTTACGTGAAACTGATGAAAAGTGGATGAAGGACACAACAACTTCTTGCATGGTTGTGGCAACCTTAATTGCCACATTTGTGTTTGCTACAGTCTTTACCCTACCAGGTGGGAACAATGAAGAAATAGACGCTCCAATTTTCTTGAAAGACGGGTGCTCCAATTGTAGATTATGGATTTCACTTATCCACTCAACATAAATTTTTTGAAGCAAAGCAAGGCATATAACCAACAATTTAGCAATGCATATAAAGTGACTGGAAGCAAAGCAAGACCAGCAACAGTTTTTTGCAATATCCCTTCCTTTTCTTCCTTGTAGACCAAAAATAAGGTTGCACTAAATGTTAAGACCATGCAAACGATTGAAGCAAAGAGCGTAATTAGTCCAACTATCAACTTTTCCGGTAATGTAAATAGAAAACCATCTTTTCCATAGCGTGAAGTTAAGATAGACAAGAACATCAATATGGAAGCTGTCGAGAAAAACATTGCCACTGCATCAGATGTAACAAAAACTGTGAACCACCCGTCTTTCAAGAAAATTGGAGCGCCTGTTTCTTCCTTATTCCCATCTGGTAGGGTAAAGGCTGCAGCAAACACAACTGTTGCAATTAAGGTTGTCACAACCATGCAAGAAGTTGCTGTGTCCTTCATTCACTTTTCACCAGTTTCCCGTAACTTCTCGTGCTCATTCGTAGACAACTTCCTAGATATTTTGCCCTCTTTGTTTTTCTCCTGAACTATATAAAGATATACAATATTCTTCACCTCCTATAAAGATTACTCAAATTAATGTATATTGCATAATCATCCAAAATTTAACTCGAACATGGGGAATTAATGTTTGTATGCGTAGAATAGTAGATTGGAGACTTCTATGAACGTCGATATATATTCACATATACATACAAGAAATGATACAATTCACCGTCGTGCTATAAAATTTCTCTCTTCTCTTCGAGGGGAAAAGGAAAGGGGATTTCGTAGTTATGTTATTTTCTCACCTTAAACCACAATAGCTCTCTCTACATTTGAAGAGCTGCTCCAGTTACACTATTGAGCTTGCTTGCAGGTGCTAATTTCGTAGGAAAGTGCAAAATGTTATTATTGGAATCATTTTCATTGTACAACAATGCATCTTTAATACCTCTTGAGTTGTAGATGAGACTAAAGACTCTCTCTTGTCGGCTAATAACAGCAACACGAATTATGGAGTATTTATCTCTAAATGAGTCGAATACCCATATAAGATCAGGATATGATTGAATTAGCAGAGTCAAAAACTCGAAATTCCCAATTTTTGCAAAGAAAGATCGTTGGGAACGTTGAATTTTTCTATTGAAAAATTTGGGAATTTTGAATTTTTTACTTTACTGATGAAATAATATCCTTATCTTATATGGGTACTCGACTCGTTTAGAGATAGATACTCCATAATTCATGTTGCTGTTATTAACCGACGGGATAGAGTCTTTAGCACCTGCAAGCATGCGCATCTACAACTCAAGAGGTATTAGAGATGCATTGTTGTACAATAGAGATGATTCCAATAATAACATTTTGCACTTGGTCATGAAATTAGCACTGCAAGGTGTTCAATAGTGTATCCTAATGCCTCTTCAAATGTAGAGAGAACTATTGTGGTTTAAGGTGAGAAATTAACATAAGTACGAAATCTCATTTTCTTTCTCCTCAAAGGAAATAGAGACTTTATAGCATGACGGTGACTTGTATCATTTCTTGTTTATCTTGAATATATATTCACGTTCATAGAAGTCTCCAATCTACTATTCTAGATAATACAAAAATAATTCCCCATGTTAGAGTTAACTTTGGGATGATTGTGTAATATACATTAATTTGAGTAATCTTCATAGGAGGTGGAGAAGATTGTATATCCTTCTATAGTTCAAGATAAAAACAAAGAGGGCAAAACACCTAGGGAGTTGTTTACGAAGGATCACGAGAAGTTACGTGAAACTGATGAAAAGTGGATGAAGGACACAACAACTTCTTGCATGGTTGTGGCAACCTTAATTGCCACATTTGTGTTTGCTACAGTCTTTACCCTACCAGGTGGGAATAAGGAAGAAATAGACGCTCCAATTTTCTTGAAAGACGGGTGCTCCAATTGTAGATTACGAATTTCACTAATCCACTCAACATAAATTTTTTGAAGCAAAGCAAGGCATATAACCAACAATTTGGCACTGCATATAAAGTGATTGGAAGCAAAGCAAGACAAGCAACAATTTTTGCAATGTCCCTTCCTTTTCTTCCTCGTAGACCAAAAAGAAGGTTGCACTAAATGTTAAGACCATGGAAACGATTGAAACAAAGAGCGTAATTAGTCCAACTATCAACTTTGCCGGTAATGTAAATAGAAAACCATCTTCTCCATAGCGTGAAGTTAAGATAGACAAGAACATCAATATGGAAGCTGTCGAGAAAAACATTGCCACTGCATCAGATGCAACAAAAACTGTGAACCGCCCGTGTTTCAAGAAAATTGGAGCGCCTGTTTCTTCCTTATTCCCATCTGGTAGGGTAAAGGCTGCAGCAAACGCAACTGTGGCAGTTAAGGTTGTCAAAAACTCAACATTCCCAATTTTTGCAACAGCATCGAGTATAGGAGTATGCGTGAATAAATCTAAAATTTCCTTGTCCTCTAACGTCAGAATCTGTTCCTAGAGCTCCTCTACCAACTGACTGACCCAACTGACTGACTTGTCTCCGCTTTTGAATTGAACCATATATCCTTTCTGAAACCTACACATCTTTCCTAAATTATTTTTAAAATTCATGTTAACTACGGAGCTACAAATTCGAAAAAAAAAATCTAAGGAGAAAGTGAAATAAATCTATATATTGATTATTCACACATAAAGCCCAGATTTTAAACTAGTATTTGCTATGAGTAACTTCGAAAAAATAGATAATTTATATTCTGATAATTTTGTGATTGTATATGAGCTTAATTAATCATCAGAAGACAATAAAACAAAACAGAAACACAAAACACTATGCATAAAAAAGTTGAATTAATATTTCCAAGCGGATGGAGTAATACACGTGCATGTGCATCCAAATTATGTTTACCATAGAAAAATTGCAATATTGTGAACATAATTTTCATTGTCATCTTGAAGTCATAGTTACCGTACGTACCATATATTCCAGTGTTGATAGTTGCAGTAAGAATGTTCATGCGCTCCCCATTCTCGAAATCTTGAAGAGGTGTAATTTCGTAAAGATATTTGCTGCACAAAAGAAAACTGTATTTCCATAATTGTTCTTAATTTCCAGGTCTCCTTCGTCCAAGTATTTGACTAGCATGTGGGCAATTGCAGTTTGCTTGGTGAGAGCAGCTAGGTGAAGAAGCGTGTCTTCTTTTGTTATCGAAAGACAAGTTGCACTTTTGTCCAATCTCAGAACAGGTTCAACAGCGTTCCAATCTCCACTTAAAGCAGCTTTATATAATATTAAATGGCGACATTCCTTTTCTCCCCCTGATGCTGTTATCAAATATGTGTTGCAAGTGGAAGATGCTCCACATATTAAACCAAATCCACTCACATAATCAAATATTCATATTTACTAGCACATCAACTTTACATTGCAGCTTGTTAAAAACTCATCTCATTACAGTTGTAATTTGTTCAAATCATAACAAGGGACGAGGATTGTTAATGATGATTTTTGGATACTTTCCAAGTAGGAAAGTCATGAAAAATTGGATGAAATAAAATTACGTAGAACCAAAATGAAACTTCTCCCTCCCTTATTATTAGGCTTTGATGTCATATATGTAGTCTCAACTGAAAAATCTTATAATTTGTATTTGTTTAACGTGCTTCGAACGTGGTTGTCTAGATAAATAACATAGGCACACCACTACAGAATTGTGGCTCGTCGTCGGATAAAGTACACTTACCCTGTATTTGATCAACTCTAGAACTTGTCAAATAAAAGAAAATCAGAAACTTACATCGTTGAGCATTCGCATTGGAAATTGGATTTTCAACTTTGACTTCAACGTGGCTATGCATGCTTGGTAACGGCTAGTGTGGCTGTAGAAAATTAATTACACGAACCTTTTTAGAACAACAATTAAAATGTCAAAAGTAAGAATGCTTAGCCCTTATTTGGTAGGGATTAAAACAGCTTTTTTTATTTTACTGACAAGTTTATAATAGAAATAGGGATTTTGCTAGTGTCACTCCACATGCGCCCCCGGACTGCCGGGCCAAAGAGGCCCTGGCCGTTTGCCAAAATCCTAGAAATAATTAAAATAATAAAATATTTATTTTAGTCAAAGAAACCCAAGTCAAATAATAGACTTATAAAGTATGGTTTGAACTGTGTAATCTAAATCCCAAATAAATTTCACATTTTACAATCACAAAATTATCAGAATATAGATTATCTATTTTTTCGAAGTAACTCCTAGCAAATACTAGTTTAAAGTCTGGGCTTTATGTGTGAATGATCAATATATAGATTTATTTCAATTTTTCCTTAGATTCTTTTTTTTCGAATTTTTAGCTCCGTAGTTAACATGAATTTTAGAAATAATTTAGGAAAGATTTGTAGGTTTCAAAATGATATATGGTTCAATTCAAAAGCGGAGACAAGTCAGTCAATTGGTAGAGGAGCTCTGGGAACAGATTCTGACTTTAGAGGACAAGAAAATTTTAGATTTATTCAAGTATACTCCTATACTCGATGCTGCAGCAAAAATTGGGAATGTTGAATTTTTGACTCTGCTTATTAAATCATATCTTGATCTTATATGGGTACTCGACTCATTTAGAGATAAATACTCCATAATTCATGTTGCTGTTATTAACCGACGAGAGAGAGTCTTTAGCACCTGCAAGCAGGCTCATCTACAACTCAAGAGGTATTAAAGATGTATTGTTGTACAATAAATATGATTTCAATAATAACATTTTGCACTTGGCTGCGAAATTAGCACCTACAAGCAGGTTCAATAATGTATCTGGAACAGCTCTTCAAATGTAGAGAGAGCTATTGTGGTTTAAGGCAAGAAATTAACACAACTACGAAATCTTCTTTCCTTTTCTCCTCAAAGAAAAGAGACACACTTTATAGCATGACGGTGAATTGTATCATTTCTTGTTTATCTTGAATATATATACACGTTCATAGAAGTCTCCAATCTACTATTCTAGATAATACAAAAAATAATTCCCCATGTTAGAGTTAACTTTTAGATGATTGTGTAATATACATTAATTTGAGTAATCTTTATAGGAGGTGGAGAAGATTGTATATCCTTTTATAGTTCAGGAGAAAAACAAAGAGGGCAAAACACCTAGGGAGTTGTTTACGAAGGAGCACGAGAAGTTACGGGAAACTGGTAAAAAGTGGATGAAGGACACAACAACTTCTTGCATGGTTGTGGGCAACCTTAATTGCCACATTTGTGTTTGCTACCGCCTTTACCCTACCAGGTGGGAATAAGGAAGAAATAGATGCTCCAATTTTCTTGAAAGATGGGTGCTCCAATTGTAGATTATGGATTTCACTAATTCACTCAACATTAATTTTTTGAAGCAAAGCAAGGCATATGACCAACAATTTAGCACTGCATATAAAGTGATTGGAAGCAAAGCAAGACCAGCAACAATTTTTTGCAATGTCCCTTCCTTTTCTTCCTCGTAGACCAAAAAGAAGGTTGCACTAAATGTTAAGACCATGCAAACGATTGAAGCAAAGAGCGTAATTAGTCCAACTATCAACTTTTCCGGTAATGTAAATAGAAAACCATCTTTTCCATAGCGTGAAGTTAAGATAGACAAGAACATCAATATGGAAGCTGTCGAGAAAAACATTGCCACTGCATCAGATGTAACAAAAACTGTGAACCACCCGTCTTTCAAGAAAATTGGAGCGCCTGTTTCTTCCTTATTCCCATCTGGTAGGGTAAAGGCTGCAGCAAACACAACTGTTGCAATTAAGGTTGTCACAACCATGCAAGAAGTTGCTGTGTCCTTCATTCACTTTTCACCAGTTTCCCGTAACTTCTCTTGCTCATTCGTAAGCAACTTCCTAGATATTTTGCCCTCTTTGTTTTTCTCTTGAACTATGGGAAGATATAGAATATTCTTCACCTCCTATAAAGATTACTCAAATTAATGTATATTGCATAATCATCCAAAATTTAACTCTAACATGGGGAACTAATTTTTGTATTGCGTAGAATAGTAGATTGGAGACTTCTATGAACATCGATATATATTCACATATATATTCAAGATATACAAGAAATAATACAATTCACCGTCGTGCTATAAAATCTCTCTCTTCTCTTTGAGGGGAAAAGGAAAGGGAATTTCGTAGTTACGTTAATTTCTCACCTTAAACCACAATAACTCTCTCTACATTTGAAGAGCTGCTCCAGTTATACTATTGAGCTTGCTTGCAGGCGCTAATTTCGTAGCAAAGTGCAAAATGTTATTATTGGAATCATCTTTATTGTACAACAATGCATCTTTAATACCTCTTGAGTTGTAGATGAGACTAAAGACTCTCTTTTGTCGGTTAATAACAGCAACATGAATTATGAAGTATTTATCTCTAAATGAGTCGAATACCCATATAAGATCAGGATATGATTGAATTAGCGGAGTCAAAAACTCAACATTCCCAATTTTTGCCGCAGCATCGAGTATAGGAGTATACGTGAATAAATCTAAAATTTCCTTGTCCTCTAACGTCAGAATCTGTTCCAGAGCTCCTCTACCAACTGACTGACTTGTCTCCGCTTTTGAATTGAACCATATATCCTTTCTGAAACCTACACATCTTTCCTAAATTATTTTTAAAATTCATGTTAACTACGGAGCTAAAAATTCGAAAAAAAAAATCTATGGAAAAAGTGAAATAAATCTATATATTGATCATTCACACATAAAGCCCAGACTTTAAACTAGTATTTGCTATGAGTAACTTCGAAAAAGTAGATAATTTATATTCTGATAATTTTGTGATTGTATCCTGTCGGTTTCCCACCTCCATTGCCCTCTTCCCACCTCCACTGCCCTCTTCAACGTAGACTCTGTGTTGGAACAATCGTGATAAACGAATGCAAACGGAGAAACGAAGGTGAGACAAACGGGAGTTCAAGGGTATGCTTTGCTTTCCATTGTTCGTTGTACTGGAGAAGAAAGAGGAGGCAAAAAGCAAAGGAATAAAGGGAAGTTTGAAGATAATATTTCGTGAACAGTAATTAAACCAGTTTCAATGTGAAATAGAGGGTGCAAAATGAATAGTGTTTGGCCCATCCTCTCTTTTATAGGAGTAGTGATGATTATTTATTAAACAAACTTCCTTCGCCATCGCCAAAACATAACGTGTGACAAGTACAAGCCTCATTTAATGAACAAAAAGAGAAAAATGTGCTCAAATTGAGTTTCAAAATCCCTAAATATAATCTAAACTAATGTGAGATTTCACAAGGTGCGTGAAATGTTCTCCCACGGCAAATAGCTTCAAGGTTTTCTCCAGCATATGAACAAAGTGGTGAAACTTCCACACCTGATTCAATATAAACAAACGCTTATTTTAGATTAAGAAAAAATTCGATTTGTTTCTTCTATATTTCATCCAGATTTAATACATAGCCTGGCAATTAATCAAAGCATTATTTCTCTAAGTTACGAGTGCAAAAAAATACTTTACCAGTAGCATATAAGGGCACTGAATGTGTCAAGAAGCCACCTGCAGCAACCACCCAACGAGCATGTAGACGAAGGACAAGCAGACGAGCACTGTCTGGAGTATCGAAATTTGACCCATTGGCATTTTTCACCGGTGCAAATTCTTCTTCACGCAGTACCTATAATTAAAAAAATCCATCCAAAAGTCCTTTCAGTGCCATGTATGAATCTATTCCTTCAATACAATGTATTTAGGACAGTTTCTAGCATTCTAGCAATAATTGTTACCTCAAAAAGAGCAGTTGACGGAGCGTAAGGAAATGCATCAAATATAAATTGTTCGAGTTTATATCCTACTGTATGTCCATGAACTGAAGGAATTTTCTTCTCTGCTAGATGATAGCTGCAATCATAAAGCAAAGCTTTCTATATCAAATCCTGATGACGGTGGTACAGGCAATAGCAAGTCTAAACTATTAGGTAACATTTGACAAAATTTACTGATGCAGTAAGAAAAAAAGGGGAAAAAATAACTTTCTAATGTAAAAATGTTGATGAGGAAAAGTTAGATGAAGTTCAAGTACAGGACTAATAATTTAAAGCTCAACAATAATTAGAGAAAATGATACAATTTTTTCTAAACATAAGGATATCTGATCTCTAAATTATCTGTGAAGATTTAAGTGAAACATATTGTCACAGTACTCAAAATCTGCCTTCTTAAAATATAAATATGAAATTGATCAAAAAACTGTTTAGATGAAATTAATGAAACACTTATGTAGAGAGAGGGAGAGAGAGAACATTACTGACATGCTGTCTTTCTCGAGACCATTTGCTACTTGGTTTAGAAAATCCAACGTGAACATATGTAGGCATACCTGAAACGCAGAAGGCAATATTTTTTGTTCAAAATATATCAAATGAATGGAAGCATTTATTTATTCAATTTCTAGACTCAATTGCAGACGAATGGCTCTATTCCTATTTGATAAGCAACGACAAGCAATAGAAAGCTAATCCAAATAGAAGTGGAAATGAGATGAAAAATGGCCAAATTAAATTAAATGTTGCCCTTCATAGTTGTAGCACTAAACCATCTATAAACTGCTGACTAATATGAAACTAAAATGCAAGTAGACTCTTCCATGTTTAAACCGGGCATAAAGAAGCAGTCAAGAAAATCAATATATAGATTACTCAAGCATGAGATTTATATTTTCAGTTCATTTAGTGTTTGGATTTCACCATTTCATCATTTTGATTTTTACTTTAAAGATAATAAAAAGGAAAAAATTGATTTTTAGCATTAATGGAGAGGTTAAGCTAATGAGGCAAGTTTGAATTGTAAGCAGTATGTCTGAATACAAAATCATGACATTTGCAAAAAAAAGGATTAAGTACACTGCCTCGATAAAATTTGAACTAACTCATGTATGCTTCTACAAGTCTTGTCTGTTTCCCCATGTTTTTCAAGAGCTTCCTAATAAGTTACTATTCCCGCCATCATAAGTTTTGAAGCATCGCCATAGATTTTCACATAATTTGTTGATAGGTATCTGTTAAGATTTTTGAGATGAATCTTCGACCCTAAAATAATATAAAAACTTTCAATCATGCAACATTTAACACGCAAAGCAGCTTATAAAACTCTAGAAGTCCCCTTCCAAAAAAAAACTCAAGTCATCAGCAGAAATACTGTCTCAAACGTATGGACTGATTTTAAACAGATAATAAGCAAGGTAACAATAAAAGGAACAAAGTGAGAAAAAACAATACATTACTCCAACAAAAACGAAGACGACCAGTTTGCTGATTTATCGCACTGGCCAACGAGGGGTCTAATTCATTGTATTCAACCACAGAAAGCGGTCCATCTTTACCTCGCCTTACAAAAACACCAACCTTCTCTTGTGGATATGCCTATAATGTAAATCAACAATGACATTAGAATTCAAGTATTTGACCCACTGAAAATTTAAGTTTACATATGCTTATAAAGAAAAATAATCATGAAATTAGAAAAGAAATGGAAACTACATTCACGTTTTTCATGTCATGCCCACGACAGTGAACAAGAGCCTTACAATAATTAAACACAAAAATATGGAAGTTATATGTTGCATTGCTGCGACCTGATTCAATTGCAGCAAAACATCCTGGTGCAGTTGAAAAGCAGGCATAATAAGTTCGCATGATTGAATCTGACAATAACAAATTTATTCACCTTCCGGACCACTTTTGCAGCAGCAGTGGCACCTTTATCAATGAAATAACCCAAAAAAGTTGGATCAGCAACACGTACCTGTTTCAAGAACATTTCTTTATATTTCTGAATATATTTCAAGAAAAGATAAACACAAAAATGGCAAAATGCTAACAAACATAAGAAACAGCTCACCAAAGCATTGTCAACTCCATAGCAATCTAAGAATTTAATGCCTCTCATAGACATATCTTCCAGCAACCTTGAAGATTTCAAAGCTGAAAATAGAATTTTCTATTGAAATTAAGGAAGTAATAATTACAAAAACAAAAAAACATGTTTACACTAATCAATACATCAATGCAATGCACTTAATATTGATTTAGCCTACCTGAATAAACTCCACCATTTCCATCAGGAGACTTTGCAACCTGGCCTTGGAAAATTAGGTTCTCATTATGACCGCATATTAAAAAGTGTACGCAAAGTCCAAAACAAGTATAGAACAAAATAAAGAAAGGCATGAATAACATTCTTCTGTGACAGCCTTACAGACTTAAATATAAGCTGAATTAGAAATATTCCTATAAGATAGTAATCAGAAGAGATGCTGGCTGTTGTGTTTCTGTCTTAACACTTGTTTGGGAAGTGTTTATAAACGATTTAAATTATAAATAGATAGAAATAAGTGGTGGATAAGTGGGTAGTATTAGTGGGTCATATGCATGGATAAAAAGTGGCCTTGAGAGTTTATAAACTGTATAAACATGAGCCAAACATAGGCTTAGTCTCAGCATGTTTTAATTTTCCATAAGCATACATATTTTAAATATGAAAACAGAAATCTGTGTGCTTTAATGTCAATAGTATATTAGTCGAGGACTTGATAATCTTCTATGCTTCATAACTATATCTAACAGCTTTGTATAACCTCTGCCAATTTAAATATCAATTAAGAATTTAACAAGCTCCAGGAAAATCATATGGTCGCCAATTAAATTTGCATATCCAAGACCAAACCCTACTCTGTATGGAGTCTCCATGATAAATCTTCCGTCCTTAGAGACACAAGGTATTGTTCCCTGCTGGAAGAAGGTGACCTACATTGAAAATTGTCTACTATGAGCCAAAAAAAGAAATAACAATGGAATCAAATAATAAAATAAGTATAAATTCTTACTTGATTTTGTTCAAGGCCAAAATATTTATGGCTTTCAAAGAATTTGCGGGTGGGTTCATCAGTGAAGGGGCTAGTCATTATGTACCAATGTATTGGCTTAAAACTTGTAGAACCTGTGTATCAAAGAATGATAAGTATTGCACTTTAAATGAATTTGCCAATTAGGATTGTGCAGGATATAGAAGATGCAACTTACCCTCGTTGACTGATTGAGATGCTAATCTTTGGGCACACAATATTCGCTCAGCTTGCAGCTGGAAAAGTGATTTACCAGATGGAAGTTTGATATCTGAATTAAGATTAGAAAACTGACATAGTTAATAGAGTCCAATGCAAGGGAAACCTTACATTCATAGAGTACTATTATTACAATCAATACATGGTACAATCTTCAAAGTTCCAGATATTGGAAAGCAAATGCCTAAAAGAAAAATAAGTTCTTTCATCCATAAAATTTAATAATCACACCATTTAAAGAGGCCAAAACGGGTGAGGCACAAAATGAGAAACTGTCTTCATAAACCTTTGCATTAAAAAATCAATGGCGAAATCATTCAACTAGACAGCAAATGAAGAAACTAGTCTCGCGGAAGAATTTAGAAGAAAATGACAATTTTAAATGAGAATTTTTCACACTGTTTGGAAAGAAGGGTATGTGTTTATCTGCTTTGTTTCTTTACATTTTTCTCTTTTCTTTTGGGATAAAAGCCTAAGGTGACAGAGAACGAACTTGTTAAGATAAATACAAACGGGATTTACTTTAATGACCATAGATTTCACTGAATTGTCTCTCTCTCTATATATATAGTAATTACTTACTGAAACATCCTTTCGGATCTGAACTCCCCAGGCGCGTCCCCTGCATTTGAAACTCAATCATGAGGAATACATTCGCGAAGCAGTTAAACGAATAACTAGTTAAGTGCCACGATCCATCTCAAAATTGAGTACAATATTTAGATACGGGATAATAGATGATATGGGACAACAGTTTACTGAAGGTAAAAGTATAATAATATAGTTGCAACTTTCCGCATCCAAGCATATGACTAGGCAAGGATAAATATATCTCTAACTTGGTTTAGTCCATCCAGTTGTTTTAGTCTTCTTTTTTTAATAATGGACCAAATGACATGACATTGCCATGTCCACATAATTTACAACATTATTATGCAGTATTTCCTGGACTACCTTTTTCCATACTTTATGCATGGATCATTCAAAACGGAACACAAGTTATTGTATTCTCCATGAAATAGATAGTGATAATTAAATACTATTCCAAAACATTAACATGGCATACTTTTTGTTTGTTTTACTAATAAGTCAAGACTTTCATCACCAAATTGTAATTAGTTCATGCTTTTCAAAAAGTGGTATCTCACTAAACTCTATCACAAAAGGTGAACACCATTCCATGTACCATCTTTAAAAAATGGTATATCCTTTTTATGTTCTTCAAAACTGTTATTTTAACTAAAAAATAGACTGTGATTAACAACACACCTGTCCACCGGATAAAAGCAACACATTCTTCAAAACTGTTATTTTAACTAAAAAACAGACTGTGATTAACAACACACCTGTCCACCGGATAAAAGCAACACACCCAACTTCCCATCTGATATGGCCTTTAATCCCATTTTCCACCACCTCTCTCTTTCTTCAATTGTCCGCTCCTCTACCATTGATACATTGCTCTCTGGCACAGGCTCTATCACCGCTGCCGGAAGCCCTAAAATCACAAAATTTCGTATGAGCGAAAAAGAGTCTTATTTGTATATGCATAAACAAATAGAAAGACGAAACCTTGTGACTGAAATGAACATCGAGTGATCCGATCCATCCTTGGAAGATCTATGCTCTGCAATAAATTAGTTGTACATCAAAGCATAGAATTGAATAAACTGAAAGAAAAGCATATCTTAAAGAACAAATAATAACGGCTACTTCGGTCAGTGAATAAATCATACTTCCTCCAACAAATATGAATTATTCGCCTCCACAATCCACACAACCACGAAACTGTTTCAAAGCTGCAGTTCTTTATTTCGAAAATCGACAATAAAGCAAACTTACCTAATCATCTATACTTCGTTTATAATGATTAAAAAGAACAGGCTACTAGCAGAAACACGAATCAATTAAAACTGCAAAGATTTTTTTTGCATAGGAGATCTAAAAGTAAATTGACCTCGATGTCCTTGACGAGAAGTTCGCGTTCTTCAGGAGAGAGCTCATCCCAGAGGGCAAAAGCGTCTTCTTGTCCATAATCTTTGAGCCTCTCGAGCAGCGTCTGTGGTGGAGACGACGTCGCATTGTTATCCATCACAGGCTCCATCATTCTGTAATCTTCCGTCTCCAGATCTTCTCTAGATCTACACTTATAAGTTGTTGTATATATAGAGCGAGATATTGAGTTCTGGTGTGAGAGAAAGAGCAAGCGGTCAGTTGGTGGTTATATGGAGAAACAGTGGCGAAGAAGACAAGAATGTTCGAGGCGAAATGACGAATATAACCACGATGATTCACCTGACATTCGTTTCTCATTCGGGGATAATCTAGGGAAATTCTTATTTTGGACCAAACGAGCTGTTATGCTGTTTTAGTCAAGGTACTGCGTCACTACTGCCTTTTATTTATTTTCATTTTTATTTCTATTTTGGTATTCCGATTTCGGTCGATTACTTTCAATGTCAAAATACTCAAGCGAATAATTACGAACTCTTTATCGACCTCCCGATCGATAAGAGCAAACATGTCCTCTATTATCCGTTGTTGTCGATTGCTTTCAACATCAAAATTCTCAAGTCCATGTTTATCAACTCTTCATCGATCTTCAAATCTCTTATAAAATGACAGAAATCGAGTCCCCCATTCCTAACCTCGAGGGGGAGGGGCGTCATTCATGAATGAAAGAAGTCGAAGCATCTTAAAATTTATAAGAGATATTAAGATTGTAATCGTAGAAGAATTTGTTCGTGATTTATGATAAATATACCATGCACCTAATTCTCCCAATAAATTATGATTTTTAATTGTTGTTGATGATGTTTGTTGCTTCCAAATTGACGCTTCAACTTCGTTCTAAGTGATGTCAAGTCATAGGAATATTTACAAATTGATCGGTCAAGATTTGAACTTAATTTTTTTTTTTTTTTTGACATTTTGTGAAATCGTCTTATTTAAAAATTAAAATTATAAAAGAGAAAAGATGTATTTATTTATTTATTTAAATACTGTATTCGACAATTTGCGTGTAACGGAAATTTCGAATAAATATTAAATTATTGGCACAGCCATGCAATTAAAATCTTATCTTCTTCAATCATTAATATTGTAGATGAAGTAATTAAAAAATAATAATAATTTGGTGTTTGGCAATCGCCACACACTTTTTGTAATGTGGTTACTTTACTTGCTTTAATAAATATTTACAAATGGTGGTTGAATTATTACAGAATTATTGATGTGTCCTTCCTTCCTATAATTGCCAGACCTCATTAGATAAGATCCTAAGCCCAAAATGCTAATCTGATATTACCCTTTTCCATGTGAACTCATCAAATAAACAATAATAAGTTCTTAAGTTAATTCTCAATGCAATAATCGCATAATAAGTTCATGTTTGATCACAATTTTATGCGATCCACAACTTTGATAAATTTTTCACTCACTTTATCAACTTTAATCAAAATTTTCTAAAAATTCGATTTTTGCCTAATGTGCTACCGTGAGTAACTTGATTAGGTGATTGTTAGTTAGATAAGTACTATGCAAATTGAATGAACTTGATTTTGAGTGCAAGTCACTTAAAATATTTATACAATCAGGGGCAGACCCGGGGGTCACGCGACCCTCAACTTTTGAGTTTTTTTTGGTTTTTTTATAAATTCATGTTTGGTATCGATTGAAATTTAAATTTTAATCTAAATCAAAGTTAGCAATTAATTTCTATAACATATTCATGGAATTCATAACCGTTTTAACTTTTATCAAAATTTACTAAAATTTTAATTTTAATCTCTACCAAACAGAGACATCATAATAAATTTGAATTTTTCTCTTTTTCTTGCTCTCTGTTACTCTTTTCCTATCGTCTTTTAACAAAATCTTAATACTTTTAATTTTTTAAAACTTGTATATAATTTCTATACAAATTATCACATTTACTACAAATTTTCGCTTTCCAATCAAATTTTCAAGTAATTAGAACCTAAATTTGCATTTTTTTTTCCTATTAAACTGTGTATATAGGATACATCTGAACTCATTATATCCAATTTGACTTATATTTAACGAATTGTATTTATTTGATTGATTATTAGTATTGAATATTAGTTATATGTCTTTCTTTTCGATTACTTAAAATAATTGTTTGTATCAAATGCATTATAAGATCTTTAAACGTAAATATGCATTTTCTCGTGATAAACAAAACATTGATAAAACGACTCTTCGAAATCAAATGGATGAAAATGATTAGCAAAATATTAATGAAGAAATATTTTTTAAATGTAAATTTGCAATGTCTCGAATCAAGTATGAATCATTCAAAAATCAAGAACAAAATATTCGATTTGTATAAGGTTTGATTGTGCCCCTAACTCAAAATGTTTGGTATACAGTTAATTTTCAGTAAATACGACTTTGAATTAAATGGAAAAACAAAAATGATATAGGTGCAGCTGGCACATGCCGTATGGGTAAATCCTACAGCAAATAAACAAAACAAGATTTTTCTATTAATAAAATTAGATCTGATAATCTGAATTAGAACACCAAGTCACTGAAATTGCAGGAACTAGAATAACAAATTTTGTTTGCAGCTGAGGCATAAAACATGTATTAAACCATGATTCATTTGTAGAGTGCTTCCATGGTATCCCTCAAACGTTCAACATCGGCACCAATAACTTCCGAGGCCTTTTTACCATTCTGAAAGAAGTGTAGAGTAGGCTGCATCCAAGGAAAACACAATAGTGAAACATCGTTAATCATGTGAGACGTGCATCAAGAAGAACACTTGCTCTTAATTTTGCCACATAGCATTTCATAAATTACAGCCTATGCTCTTGCGTTCAAATTAAAAATGATTCTTCTGAATTGCCTTCCAACACAATAAATCCCATCGCTTTCACTTCTTGAGATTTATCTTATGACAAGATTTATACTTCAAATTAGTACACCTACAGAACTTTAATTTAACAATACAGAAGCAAGTTTCTTATATGTAATAAACTCATGGCCGGCTATCTAAATCATTATGTTGCCACTACTTCTGAATTCTGATACATCACTAAACCTAGATAAAGATCCTTTAATATTTGATACATCACTACATCTAGAGAAAGATCCAATGAAATCAAATCTGTTGTGGCTAAATTAATTTTGATCTAACTCTCCCATTTCCAAGTTAGTAGAGATTTTCTTAGGTCACATCTCGACAACCTATATCACCATTCTCTTGATTTATTCTTCATATGGTTCCCCCTCGACATATTGACATATTAGAGTTACAATAATGGGTTTTATATCCAGCAGGGGGGAAGAAAAGAAAATGGGTTTTTAGCCTTACACAAGGTGAAGGGGGTGAGTGTCGACATGCATGTATAACACTCAAACATAACAACAAGAAAGTAGCTTTACCACGGAATGGATATTCAACTTGCTTAAAGCATTTCCAAGCCCTTCCTGCATATTTTCAGCAGTTTATGGTTACCAAGGGAAGTAAGCCAATTCTCAGAAACACTACTCAAAAGACTTGGAAAGGAACCAATTGAGTCCGAAAGTTTTACTTACCTTATCTATGTCAATTTTATATGTGGTGACATGAGGGTATTTCTCACTCAATTGTCCAATGATAGGAGATAACAACCTGCCTGAAAAGTATCAAGAACATTGTGAATTCAAGAAAAAAAGGATATTAATCAATTCCTACTTCATGTCTCAAATGAGATTAGGATACAAGCCAGAAGACATGCTCCTGAACTTACAGGGTCCACACCAAACTGCTGTAAAGTAAAATATTGCTGGCAGCGATTCATCTGACACCAAAATTTCAACTACAGTAAGCAGTGAAATTATGCAAAATATACCAGTAAATTATAGGCTAATACCAGTTAATAAAAGTAAACAGTACATGTAATACATGTATACCTTGGACTTTCCGAAGTGAATCATTAAACTGCTCTTCAGACTCAATCAAGACGATATTGCTCGGATCTGTAGTTGAAAGTGCAAAAAGTACTAATCTTTCTGAATATCAAAGTTACATGCCAATAGAGAATTGGTGCTCAACAATAAATGATTACTCTTCTAGTTTGAGTAATACAATCACTATCATCCAGGACTTATCTAAAATCATGTATCTATTGCACTTGTGAGTGACCAACCAAAGCAATTTAATCAATATTCTCAATCATTTAGTTTTCACTTCATAACGACTAAGATCATGATCAAATGTGAGAATTTCGGATATTTTCAGCTGATGATTTATTAACGATTTCGCATCCCTTCTCATGATACTTAGTAATGCACGAGTTAAAAAATGAACTTCCACAAACCAACACGAATTTCTCTTTTCTTATCAACCAATCTATTTCCAAGTCCTCACCAGTCAGCACATTATTTTCTTTATTTCAACAGAAATATATGAAGAATCTTACTACAAGTACATCAAGATTTACATAATGGATTACATTATGCCACATGGCACTCTACAATTTACAAGTTTAAAACACAATCAACTTTTTCATCAAATCTTTAACTCTATGTCATATCATGTAATCCATTATGTACAAGTAGCAAAACACCTAGATAAAACAGTCACCAACTACCCTTCCCAAAAAATTGGCCCTAGCATGACATAAGTATAGAATACAAACATTTAAGAACCTTACTCTTGCGTTAAATATAGATGTGGTTAGCATCCCAACCGTAACTTTTCATTTTAACGGAGCTTCACCCACAATGAGTTCACTCATCATTAGGGACTCCCTTTGGCTAAATGAGTAGAAACAATGGAAAATTATTTCAAAATTTTCCACAAAATTGATT
This sequence comes from Fraxinus americana, assembly GCA_035079005.1. Classification (NCBI taxonomy): domain Eukaryota; kingdom Viridiplantae; phylum Streptophyta; class Magnoliopsida; order Lamiales; family Oleaceae; genus Fraxinus; species Fraxinus americana. The sequence continues at coordinate 33,943,904 of CM068709.1, read as the reverse complement.
GTTAATACTGATTTAGAGATATGCCATGTCAATTCTTTTATATATTTTACCAAGATACAATAATTTGGCATGATTACATAAATTCGTTTTATAATTTCATTTCAGACATATTAGCAGCAGCTTTTCTCTATCTCTTTCTTCTTTTGTTTTTTTTTATTGGGTTGTGGGAGACATTTAGCACAAATTTATTGAACTTAAATCACATTATTTTTCTAGTTTCACAAACTAACGTTCACAAATGAAGAACTAAAATCAGATTTTCTCTACAGAGTTTTACCAAATTCAGTTATGTATCATTTGCCCAAATATTCATCATACTTGTACATATAAATAATATCAATTTGTCAATCCTTTACTGTATTAAATAACCCAATTTACACTCATATAAACGCACACATATAGAAAGGAAGAGACCTGATGAAGCTGAAGAGGAGTAGCTTCGGGAATGACTATAAACATGGAACGACTGTAAATTTGAATTGGAAGTAAGGGCAATTTGGGAAGCGAATAGTGGGTTGGGCTGAACATCGGCGAGAGTGAAGTACGAAACGGTGGCTGCGGAGGATAGCATTAGGTTTTCGCCAATCGAAGATGACCCAGCAGCCAGCAACGGGGTTCTACCGCTGCGTGTTAAACGACGCAGTATCACGCCCACTCCCTTCATTTTCTTCTCCCCTCTGAACTTCCAAGAAGGTTTTTGCTTTTCTTCTGGTAGCAATAAAATAATAAGAAAAATGCTAAGTGTGTGGGCTCCACCTCATGTGAGGGTTATGGACACCCATATGTACAATAATTATGTACACCAAGCAAAGTCCAAAGAATAATGCTATTTGTACCCGAACTTAGCAATTTTCTTGGGGTTTAATCTGCTATGGTCATGCAGATATTCATATGATACGAACGAGTTATTTTACCAATAGTTACTGAAGTTTGGGCATGATTTCAAGTTGGTCACTGAAGTTTATAACAATCTACTAGTGGCACTCGGTTAGAAAAATTGAACATATTATCTTGTGCGGCAGGTGAATTTTTTTTAATAATCAAGTGACTAATGGTGAAATCATTATAAATTTCAGTGACTAAGTTGATTAGAATATTTGAGTAACCAACTTGAATCTTCGTATGAACTTCATTGACAATCAGTACAATTAACTCAAGAAGAAAACAGAGTCACTAACAATTGAGAGAAAAATCACTACTACAAGCCATATATCTGTCAAAAGGTCCATATTTTGTATGCTAATTAAAAAAGAAAAAAAAAAATACAATTGTGTTTCTGATCAAAATGTACAAACTCCTCCACCTCTAATTAATGATTATGTAGAATCCAACTAGTCCTGTGTAATACTTGATAAGATTCATTATCGCGGATCAGATCAAGCTAAAAAGATAACCCGACAGAAAAACTTGGCAACCAACATTTCGCCTGCACTTCACACTTGGAATCTTAAAGGACGGGTGTTTGTGAGAAAACTTGTTTATGCAATTAAGCGAGATTCATCGCTATCTGGCACCACAATGTCGAGCCTCATCATTGGCTTGTACTTATAAGGTATTCGAGCACCCACCTGCATACACAATTCAACAACGGCTGGAGCCTTTCCATAGAACCTCTTGAGTGCACTTTTCAGTGGAGGCCCTTTGGGATTTTCAACATGCCATACATAATTCGGGGGGAACACTTCATCGACTGTGGCATCTTGCCAGCCATGCTTTCCATCTCTCCATTGGTGCTTAAATTCACCACAAAGCTTAGCATTATGCCCCCTGGGACCCACGTGAACCTCTGAGCAGTATCCACATGCCTTCACTGTGTACTTCTTCATTAACTTCCGCAAGCCCCATTTGACTTTCTCGTATGCATTGATAGTCTCCTGTGCAATTGTAGGCACCGCTGACTCTACTGGTGGAAGAAAGCGCTCTAGAGCTCGATGAGTGTCGAGGTCCACAATTGACGACCCTGAATTACCAAAGCTGTGAGGTCCAGGTTCCTCGACAATTCCACCTATATCAATTATTTTCTTCCCAATCATTCGAATGGGTTCTGTCCTCCTCCTTGATGGATATTCTTGTAACTCAACGCCAGCTTGGATGCAGAGTTCGACAATTGCAGGAATTCTCTCATAGTTAAACCGAGTCTCGTGCTTAATGCGCCGACCAAATGGATCGTACATATGATATGACTCAATGGGGATAAGTACATCATTAATAGAACCCTTCACCCATGAGTGAAAACTTCGGCGGCTTCCACTGGTTGGGCCGGAACAATCTTGAATGTCATGTCCACTTTCCGCAATGTGGATTTCAGAGCACTCACTGCAAAAAAAAAAAAGCACTAGATAATTACTTCCCCTTGCCCGATACATCTACTACTGATCAATAAATGACAGCAAAATGAGAAAAGCAGTACAAGTAAAGAAAACTCATCTACTTTACGAGTTACCTACAAGCGTGGATGGGAATAACGTGCAAGAGCTGTGCAAGTCCTCTAATTAAAATTTTCCAAGCATCAAGTACTTCATAAGCAACCGGAATAAGATCAGGTACAAGAAGTCCATTTTTTGGAGGCTCAAGAGGCTTCTCTATTCCCTTTTCTGCAAGCTTCTTATCAGCTCTGGCAGCCTCCTGAATCTTCTTTAGAGGTATGGGATAGGGCTTCTTCTTTTTCTTGGGCAGTATTGGAGGAAGATCTATATTTTGAGGTACTGCATCATGTTTCTTCTTGTTGTAACCTCCTCGAGCTTGTCTCCTATCAGTGCAAAATAAGGTCCTTGGTCTACCTGTTGTGGTGCAGGCATCCTCATATAAATGGCCAAACTGCAATTGAAATCCAAATTGTCAACCTCCATAGCAACTACCCTTAAAACATAAAAAGGGCATCAAAAAGTATATTTCTAGGCATTTTAAGTCAAGGCAAGGCCAAGACTTCAGAGCATGAACACTTACCACATGGTTCAAAGTTAGACACAGAAAAAATTTGATTATATATGAAAACTGCATGTAAGGATTTAATTCAGATACAAGAAACTAAATGCAAGTATCTAATTCAGATTCAAGAAAGGGAATAAAAGGGCAACCTCAGACAAGGTAGAGATAAAATTCTCTTGTAAAGCAAATGAGAAGGGATTTTGTCAAAAGAACCTATTGTCAATTTCCTTGTTCACTTGCAAAAGACTCATTCGCGCACATCAAACCCAGAGGCTGATGGTGCTAGTGCTAGAAACATGATGAATAGAGAATGGATCGAAAGTATCCTAATCTATGGCTTTATGGACTTAAATATGAAAGCAATACAACTATAGATACCCTTTGATTTAGAAAGTAGTAATTTTGAGAGCCTCCTATGAACTTAATATCCAATTTGACAACAATTGTCTCCCCATCTCGAAATCCAGAAGAGGGAGATTATACATATGATTCTATTATACTCATATCTGCTATGTAGCTTGTTTTCACCAAAGAAAATATATAAAAATGAAGAAACATAAATATGATGAGGTGGGCAAAAGAATGGAAAATACTAAATAGTGAAATATACCTTTAACCCATAAAAATACGACATTGAAACCGGTAGCTGGTGCATCTTAAACTCTATGGTGCCAAGAAAAGCACCTGAAAAGAAAGATAAAAGCATCAAACAACCTGGAGTGGAATGTTACTTTATATTTAAGTTCACTAGAAATTAAAATGGACACACAAGCTGATACTGAGTTATTGTGTTGCTATCATCATCTCAAGCACCATAATGCATACAACACAAACAAAGAAAGTATTGTTCCCAATATGTACGTCCTTTTATAGTTGCTGTTGAGATATTCAAGGAATACGATAGATGCATGTGTTGGCTGGAAAAATTCATTCGATTATATCATTATGGGCATATGACCATAGGTACTCAGTAGAATAAAATTAATAGAAGGAAATTTATTGTACCTACCCTTAATTGAAGGACTCCATGAAGCGAAAACTGCTGCTGGAAACTGTTGAAGCATTTATCTCAATAATGTCCTGTAGAGTTTTCCTTCTCCCCCAAGAGAAACCAAATTCCGGAATCTGAGATTTGAAATTACAAATTGATAAACTGAGTTGAGCAGTTATGTTCTGAAAACTGCAATTAACACCCAAGCTGAAATCCATTAAGAGAAGAACAAAGCAAGAAACAATTTGACGAGATAACTTTTTACCCTAAGGCAGGAAACAATTGCATCAATTTTGTAGCAAAAATTCCCCTCAGGGCACTGAAATGAGTACCCGGCCGTAAACTTAAAGGCCACGTGAGATTAGTCGAGGTGCGCGCAAGCTAGCCCGGATATTCACGGTTATCCAAAAAAAAAATTGTAGCAAAAATATATAGAAGGTAATCAAAAAACCAGAATGTTATATATAAGTCAAAACCCACACCAATATGGTGAACATAGACTTGATTAAGTTGAAATCGACTCTCATATGTTCCTCTTTCTTTTTACCAAATCAACACACGGGGAAGCGTTGAGGAGTGGGGAAGGGAATGCAGTGGTGGTGCTGGTTGGTGTGGAGGTGAGGGTAGTGTTGCATTGGGGGCTGGGGTTGCACCTGAGCCAAGTTAGAGTCATCACTGAAATTCTCAAATTCTCAAAACTTCAGATAAACAACTTCCAGATAAAATAAAAGGCAAGTTTTTTGGTTAACAAAAACACCGGAATTCGAGCATAAATTTCATATTGCTTTTCACGAAAGAAATAACATTTCCAAAAACATGAACCCTGTATATTAACTAAAAATGAGAAAAGGAAAAGCCCAATACAAAAATAGAACTGGGAACATCAGATAGATGAAATCTACTAATTACACCATTACATAAGAATCATCTCACAAGTGAAGTAGCCATAGTAGAATAATTAAAACAATAAAAAAAAAAAAATCAAACCTCTTGCAGTTCCAAGTATTCGTTTAACAGTGTCTGATGTTTAACCTTTACTCGTCAATGGCAAGGAAACAAGGAAAAGGAAGAGGAAGAGGACTTTTAATTGAAAAAGGACGGTAGCGGTGCAGGGAGGTGGAGGGATAGGGCTGGCGGGTGCGATGGAGGAGTAGAAATTGAGGAAGGAAAAAAAATAAAAATAAAATCGGAATTTAAACAAATTTAAGGTTAGAGTATGTTTGTTTAGGATTAAAATCTGATTTTAATCTAAATTAAAGTCAAACAGTCAATATTAATCACATATTCACATCTTTCATAGGTCCCACGACTTTTCAACCACACATTTCAAAAACTTCTATCGCAATCTACTAAAAATCTAATTTCCATTTCCACCAAACACCTCTTAATATCAAAAGAAAGTGTATGTAAATGTTATATTTTCCTCAATTCGTGCTTGTGGATTGCATATTTTACCTCACAGGAAAATAAGTAATTAAAAGTTCATTTTCCAGAGAAATAACATCAATGAACTTTTTCTATTGATTACTATTTGTCTCATACTTATAGTTTGAGGTAGGTCTATCAATTTGACCGTCAACTCGAGCAGCTAGGAAAATCTCGAGCTGGCCTGGCTCCTGACTCGATAGAATCAAGCCGAGGCTCGAGCTGAGCCCATTTTGGAGCAACGGCCAGTGAGCAAATTCATAAAAAAATTAGAAAATTCAAACTTTAGTAGCTACATGTAGTTGCCTGCAATTTAAGCACTACTGGCTGCAATACAAAGACATCAAGCAGCGATACCTGCAATTTAAAAAAATAAAAATCACGAGCCGACCAGGCTCGGGCAAAAAAAAAAAAAAAAAAATTCGAACTATTTTTACTCAAGATAAGCCTGGGCTTTGAATTTCGACTAGTTGACATTCCTAATTTGAGGTAAAAGTTTGATCTCGATTTTTTTAAAAGGGATGAATAATGAATTGATCTTTAACATTTAGTTATTGTTGTTGCAACGTTAAATTTCGAAAATAAAATCATCGTGTACTTTTGTTAATAACTTCCTACTTTGTTTAATTGACAAACTCTAGAAACAGTTATGAAAAGGAAAACTTGCATTTTTTTGTCTTCGGCCTTTGAAGAAATGTAATAGTTTACCATCACAATTCATCCAAACTTTTTAATTACACATTAAAATTTTCATTATCATTCTTTTACTCATTTTCAACCACACATTTTTCAATAAAATAATATTTTTCATCATATCAATAACTTTTCCTTCTTTTTCAACCACAAATTCTCAACCAATCTACTATTCCAGAATACATTCTTCCAAAATAATGTGGCTCAAACACACCAAGTCAAAACTCCTTATTTTGGCCATTAAGTGATATATTTGCCATTCTATTTAGGACATGTTTGAACCCTATTTTTTTATATGGAATACAGGAAGCTTTTTGTACACTCCCAAAAATACACAATCAAAGATGAATGTTCAAGGTCTTGTTCATTATATAAGGTCGTCCAATTAATGGGCTGAAAAATTGAACAAACGTAATCACTTATTGATACGGGCTCAATATTATACCTAAACATTGATGGGTGAAATCCAAGTATATACAAGAAGTAGAATCCCATTATAAACAGACGAGATTAAAAAAATTATGAGTCACATCTTACAGTGATAATTCAAATATGACTAAAGGGCATGATAAAGCTCACGAACCGTTGTCCAATACAAACTAATCCTGATAACAACAGGACTTCCTAGTCCCAATATACTCCTATATAAATCAAGTAACAAAGTAAAGATAGGAGTCAGGAGAAGTTTATTTCATTCAGCAAAATTTCAATTTCACTCCGAGAGCTACATATTATAAATCCCAACTAAAGATATTCTCGAACGGGGATTAACAATAATTGAAGTCAAGGGCCTACAAATTAACCACACGAGAGAAAACAAATGTTATGCAGGCACCGTTTGGTAACCATTATTCTAGAAAAAAATGTATTCTTTGTGTCAAATCACACCTTTTTTGTGGTTGAAAATGAAGGAAAAGTTATTGATGTGATGGAAAATATTATTTTATTGATGAATGTGTGGTTGAAAATTAGTAGAAGAATGAGAATGAAAAAAAGAATGGATACCAAACAGAGGCGCAGTGTGAGAACTTATCACTCTAAAATAAAAGAAAAAAAAAACGAGCCTAAGAGAATCCGACTGTGTTTGATACACATTGTGGAGAAAATAATGCATTTTTTTTTAAGTGATGTGATGGAAAATATGTGGTTAAAAAATAAATAAAAGTTTAAAATTTACATGTAATATTATTTTTATTAATGAACGTGTGATTGAAAATTAGTAGAAGAATAATGCATTTTTCAAGAACGTGGATGAAACAGGGCTCAGACTTTGTTTGAGCTTTATTTTTTGGAATGAATAATGATTTTTTTTTTAATGTGTAGTTAAAAAGTAAAAAAAAAAATTGATTTTACGTATAAAATTATTTTATTGAGAAAATATATAATTTAAAATGAATTTAAAGAAAAATAAATTTTTAAAGAGGAGAGGGGAGGAGAGGGTTAGGAGGGCTAAAACCCGTTTTTGGCTCAAATTGAGGCGTGAACGGAAGGACAAGATCATTAAGGTCGCCATCTTGACATCAACATGACGTGGCTTTTTATGGTGCAGCAACCTTTGGTTTCCCAATTTGCTTCCTAAGCTAAAATTAGGTCATTGACGTTTCACCAACATTTAATCTGGTTTAGCTCACCTGTCCAACCAATACTGACGTGACATATACTTGAATTTAATTGTACTTTTATTTTTATTTTTATTTTGTTGATAAATATGGTTTTGATCACCTAATACTAATAAGTAATAATAAGCTACAGCTACTCCAAGTAAAAAGTCAAATAGTACGCCTAACATTTTGTACACACGATATATAGTACTTCGTATATTTGAAAAATCGGAGCACCAAATTTCGTTTGGAAGCTTCTTTTATGAATTTCGATACTAAATTTGTCGATTGCATTATTACCTAATTTAATGAATGTGAATAACAACGCAGAGATCATGAATCGCACTCATATTTCACGTTCAGCTCAAGTCCAGTTTGGACTATATCTAGGTCTGCAGATGCTCCTAACTAAAGCAAATAGATTCAAAAGACTTTATGTAACGACAATATGAAATATAAATGATTTAGAACATCTCCAAAATGCTTTTTATTAACCTAATTCTTTTTACTTTAGGGAGCCAATATTATGTCAAATAATATAAAGCTTAAGTATTTGAGAATGATTGAATTTTATTAACACTCGGGAATGAGTTAATAATGAACCTCACGTTTTTATAAAAGTAACACGTCCAACATGCACGATTAAGAAATATATTATTAAACTTGTGCTAGTGATAAAGGATAAATCTTCGTATGATTGAGGTAGTTTAAGGTTTCCAAATCAGAAAATCACTGCAAAGTGATTGATGGATTACAACCTTAATATGTCTATGGTAATTGGTGGAAGTTTTCATAAATTGCAATTCCACGCAGGAAAATCTTCTCCTAGTTTAGGACACAGCACGTTTCTTTAATAATGGTCACTTTATCTTTGTCACCTTTGTCCCACTATAGTGGAAATGCAGTCATCTTTCCAACAAAAAAAAAAATCCACTAATATGTTGGCTTTAATGCAATGACCCCCTCTTATATTACGGACCCGTTTGGTAGAACTTTTAAAAAGTTTTTGGAAATAAAAAAATTACTTTCGAACGTAATTGAATAATACATTGAAAGCGTTTTGTTCGACTAGAAAAACTTTTAGATGAAGTCATTTTTTCATGAAATCCTTCTACCAAAAACAGAAGTCTAATCAAACAACACTACCTAATTTTTTGAATAATGTTATTCATCTCTAGTGAAGTTGTAATCTCAATCTACGTGGCTCTAAATAATATGTTAAGTGAAAGATAAAATTAAATCACTTATTTAATTTCACGTATCATTTAATGTTACATTAATGCCACTTTGACTGAGGTTGTAATCCCATTGAGGATGAATATCATTACTCTAATTTTTTACGTTGATATTATTGTTTATTAGATTTTCAACTCATTGCTTTTTTGGCCTAACTGCTTATCCATTAATTGGTCACTTAGGATTTGATGTGGACCAGCTAGTTATACTAACTCTTATCTTCCTAAACTGCCCTAACTAATCATGTTTTGATTAATTGATTTAATAATGAATAATGTTATTTAGCATCAATCTATGTAACATGTAGATGGCATTAAATGATAAATTTAATTAAATGTGTTGTCATAAGATTCATTTAATTGAATTTATCGTGTGTTGCCACCTAAATTGGTGATGAATAACACCACTCGTTATAAAACTTAGGAAGTTCACAAGTCACAACGCAAAATCTCATATATCTTAGTGGAATCTACTTAGTTTCGCAGTAATTTATGTATTATTTTAAAGATTGTATTAGATAGAACGGTAAGGGTACTGATCACGAGATAGTGACAACCTTCAACTTCATCGACTGAAAGCAATAAAATTGTTGAAGATAATATTGCTTCAAAAGTTTTAAATTTTTGAGGACTCTTTCTGCAAATAAGAGGAGGGACTTCGATCGCAAATAGGAGAAAATGTGTAATTTGACGGACAGACGCTTAACCGTTGAATTTGTTTCCTTTGAATTGAAGAATGGTTCTAATGTTTCTTGGGTTTCCAATAAGGAACAAGGCAGGTCAAACATTAACATCCAAACATATAAAAATTTAATTGGGGAAGCTTCGTTTGGGAGTAACGTTGATTATTTGTTGGTCAATCCGTCAATGCGATCCGACGGCTGTCGTGTCCGCCACCACCAAACAATCATTACTTTTGTTTTTCCCTTATGCTGCTAAGATTTCATCAAATTACCCTTCTCTACAAATTTGGCTTCTAATTTATGCAATATGGTTTGGGTACATTACAAGTTTTAACAAATTTGGAACTTTTAAGTCACTTTTAACGTGTCCGAAAATACAATTTTCAATTTATTTGAATTGAAAGAGCGATATTGGGTTCCACGTGATGAAATTTGACTTTAAACATTAAAATTGTACATGACAAAGTTGGAGGAAAAATCGTCAAATCGCTTAATATTTCTCTAATATTAACATGAAACTTACGTGCAATTTAATTGTCAACAATATAACTTTTCTTCTTATTGTTAGAAAGTGAAAAATCTAGCTTTTGAATGTTGATAGCAGGTCTCGACAATGAATAATTTCACAAGTACAGAGAATTATTGACAGAAAAAATTATACAGGTGCTGCTTTGGCAGCATTTGTATGATGTATTTTTTGCGTTTGTCGTGTCAAAAAATAATGAAAAATTATAAAATGTTCTTCTGTAAGAATTTTGTCAAATTTTTTCCGTACTTGTCGCAAAATTGCTCCACAATACCTAAAAGGTTGGAAAGTCCAAACTAATTTTAGAAAATAAAAATTGGGTTTATATTCTTGATTCTTGAATCCTCTTCCAAACGTAAAATATCAATATAGAAATTTCTGAATACAATTATACGTATAATTTCCGTAACTTATGATGAAATATTGATTTAAAAACTCAGTAATGAAATCCAAACAAGCACTAACTAAGAAAAGACTTGAATCTATTATCAATCCATCTAAAATGAATTACATTATGGCTAATCCAAAAATTACCCTCAATTACGAAATTTCCAAATCGTTGACCAATTGAATTTCCGTCCTCACCAACTCTGTGTGCAGTACATCTAGTACAATCCCATAAACGTAATTACCTCTCTTTCTCGTGTCTTTTTTTGTCCAACCAAATAACTCTCTCTCCCACCTAGCTCTCCTTACAAATTCGCTGTCTTCGCTTTCGTCTAATTTCAGGTTTATTTAATGTTATATACAAAAAATTCTATATCTTTACATGCACATTAATAATATACATAATTCATTTTTCTTCAACCGATATCTATATTTCTGTGTACATATATATATTTTTTGGTTAATTGTGGTGGAAAAGAGGGGTTTATGATGGGGCCACGTATGAAGGACCTACAACTGACAGCGTCGGCCGGCAAGGGATCTCCGGAATATGCTGGCGAGGAGGAGAGGCTTCTGGGCGGCGATGATATAGAGAATTATGGGAAAGTACCGGAGAAATTTAGAAGAATCCAGGTGAGCGTGACGGGGATGACGTGTGCAGCCTGCTCAAATTCCGTGGAATCAGCTCTTATGAGCATACCTGGCGTCGTCAAAGCCTCCGTCGCCTTGCTCCAGAATAAGGCTGATGTCACCTTTGATCCTATCTTAGTCAAGGTCTGGTCAAGTGTTCATTTTTTCCTTTTGTTGGATATATAAAATATGTTGAGCATATAGTGAATGCCTGCTGCGTATACGCTGTTTTCCTGTGCAATCAGTGGTTTTGAGTTGATCTTTTGCACTTTCGATTTACTGAAGCAGGATTGTCTCTCGATTCTGGATTTACTGAAGCTGAGTTTGTTGTTCAATTTTTTGGTGGTATTGCGTGTCAATTTTGAGTGAAAAGAGCAGAAGTGCGTTTGGTCTTATAAATGAATTCTGAAATTATGGGTAGATCAAAAGGTTGATGAATCTTCATTAACGAAGTCTGAATGGATTTGGCAGTGTCATTAATAATAACGAAGTTGGTCTTTTGAAATCCAGGATTGTAATTGGCATTTATGACTGCTCAACCGAGATTCCCGACATTGACATGAGCTAAATCAATTGAATTCTTTGTTGTTTGAGCTAAATGTACTATTTGGGAATTCTTTTTACTCTATATCTTCAGTCTTCGCGTTTGGTTGTAGGTAAAAGAAAAGCAAAAATCATCGAGGAAACTGTAGAAATATAATATCTTTTCCGTAAACTTATATTCACTTGTTTGTTTTAATATTTCCTTGTTTCATATATTTGTTACAAGCTTGAAGAGAATAAGTGAACGTGGTAAAAGGAGGTGCTATGACTAACTTCTGAAGTCCTTCCTCAAAAGCATCAATTGTTTACTTCTCATTTTCTGTCATTTGGTAAAAGACCTGATTCTGTGCAGATTATTGCTGGATATAGGAGTTAGTGGTTTAAAAATGTTTATGGCTTGCCATAGTACTTGAAGCTTGGAACATATTGATAAATTTTGATATGGATATAGAACTTGGTAAATTAAACTTAGAAGACTGACCATTTCCAAGATTATAACATACCAATCTCTTTTCGCATCTCTCCTAATGCACCATGTTTTCTTGATCAACTGATGAATTTATACGGATAGACATTGTATAGTATTTATTGATTCTCATTGAATTTTGTCTTCAGGAGAGAAATTGTGTGCAATTATTTCCTATTTGATCTGTGTGTCTAAGGTTGAAATGTTGATATTATTTTCTCCTGTATGAATATTTATGGAGATATTAATTTCTTCATTCTTTGCTGGAATTTCTGATTGAGTCGGGCTTGCTCCTCATTATCCACTTCTCTTCAATTGTATTATATTGTTAATGGTTTTAAATAGACTATAGCTTGTCTCTCATTTTGTTTCAGGATGAAGACATTACAAATGCAATAGAGGATGCAGGATTTGATGCAGATATCCTACCTGAACCAAATTCATCTAGTACTAAGCCACATGGAACCCGAGTAGGACAGTTCACAATAGGAGGAATGACGTGTGCAGCTTGTGTCAATTCTGTGGAAAGTATTCTAAGAAAGCTTCCGGGTGTGAAAAGGGCCACCGTTGCTTTGGCTACTTCATTAGGGGAAGTTGAATATGACCCAGCTGTTATCAGTAAAGACGAAATAGTAAATGCAATTGAAGATGCTGGTTTTGAAGCTTCATTTGTGCAGAGCAGTGAGGAGGACAAAATTATGCTAGGGGTTATAGGTATATCGAGTGAAATGGATATCCAGATGTTGGAAGGCATTCTTAGCAATTTAAAGGGAGTGAGGCAATTCTATTTTGACCACACATCAAGAGATTTAGAAGTTCATTTTGATCCAGAGCTTCTTGGTTCCAGATCCTTAATTGATGGAATTGAAAGTGAAAGCCATGGAAAATTCAAGTTTCTTGTCAAGAACCCTTATGCAAGAATGTCTTCTAAGGATCTAGAAGAATCTTCAAAGATGTTTCGACTTTTTACTGCCAGCTTGTTTCTCAGCGTAAGTTGTTGTTTTGTGGCGCGTGATTGGTTTTATTTTTAATTTTATCAGGTCTGCTTTCCCTATTTTTTGAAAGTCTTAAGACATGTTATTTCTGCATATTCTGATATCAGTAGGAAGATGCTAAACGATATCTTAGGAAAAATATATTTTTAGTCCATCTTTTAACAAACAGCTTTTTCTGGTTTGCTTTCTAAATTGGAGATAAAAGAAAACAATTGATTATTGATGTAACATTACTTCTTACTGAACGCCATAAGAATGTGAAGTGCACTTCATTCCTTGTGTGAAGAGTCTTCTTCTTCATTTTGTCTAACTCCTACTTAATTGACGACAGGTTCCTGTCCTGCTCATGCGTGTAGTCTGCCCTCGCATTCCTCTGTTATACTCTTTGATACTGTGGCAATGTGGTCCTTTCCAAATGGGTGACTGGCTGAAGTGGGCTTTGGTAACTGTTGTTCAATTTGGTGTTGGTAAGCGGTTTTATATTGCAGCTGGCAGAGCAGTTAGAAATGGTTCAACAAACATGGATGTCTTGGTTGCATTGGGAACTTCAGTTTCATACTTCTACTCTGTTTATGCATTATTATATGGCGCTATCACAGGATTCTGGTCTCCAACGTACTTTGAAACGAGTGCAATGCTAATAACCTTTGTACTTTTGGGCAAGTACTTGGAGAGTCTTGCAAAGGGAAAGACATCAGATGCTATCAGAAAACTCGTGGAACTCACACCAGCAACTGCTACCTTGCTTGTGCAAGACAGAGGTATAGCTTTTCAAATGTAATTTTGGCGTACATGGGGAAGACAGTGTGCTATTCTCAGAAGTTGCAACAAACAAATGTTATCGAAGAGAATTTGAATATGTTTTAACATTGCAGGTGGAAAAATTGTTGGAGAAAGAGAAATTGATGCCTTGCTGATTCAACCTGGTGATGTGTTGAAAGTACTTCCTGGTGCAAAGATGCCTGCTGATGGTTTAGTTGTTTGGGGTTCAAGCTACGTAAATGAGAGTATGGTTACTGGTGAATCCGTGCCTGTTTCGAAGGAGGTGGATTCATCAGTTATTGGAGGAACAATAAACTTACATGGTTCCCTTCACATACAGGCAAACAAAGTGGGTTCTAACACAGTCTTGAGCCAGATTATATCTCTAGTTGAGACCGCACAGATGTCTAAAGCTCCCATTCAGAAGTTTGCAGACTTTGTGAGTTCTTCCCTCCTCTTTATCACATTGTGCTTTGAGCTTTTGTCAACTTGTTCACTTAATTTTAGTTTTTAGAGGTACTTTACACTTCATCCACAGCAAGTTTTTTCTGTTAACAATCCCTTCCAATTAGGGAAAAAAAAAAGACAAAAAAAAAGACAAAAGGAAGAAAGACAAGAAATAAAATGCTTGCCAGCCTCCAACACATGTTATGTGCAGGCCCTATCATTTTCTTCTTGCTCCTCTATTAATTTGTATAAAGCAGCAATGTAGTTGTTTCACCAGCTTGGCTTAAGGTATGGAGTTATTCAGGAATATATTGACTATAACCAGACGAAAAGAGAAAAAATTATAAATTCTCATATATAGTTTATTGGGTTAAGAATTATCTCTTTGCTTCGGAATTCTATTTTAACTTTGTGTTGGGACTTTTTGTCCCTTGCAGATTGCAAGCATTTTTGTCCCGGTGGTTATAACGCTGGCATTATTGACATTACTAGGATGGTAAGCTTAATTAAGGGAAGCTAATCAGATAATTTTTTAATGGTCATTGATTATCCAATGGACTAGGTTTGCTGAGTCTCTTTGAGTTTCCATCTATTCACAGGTATCTTGCTGGGGTTCTAGGAGCCTACCCCACTGAGTGGTTGCCAGGAAATAGCAATCATTTTGTTTTTGCCCTCATGTTTGCAATATCAGTTGTTGTAATCGCATGCCCATGTGCACTTGGATTGGCCACCCCAACTGCTGTCATGGTTGCAACAGGAGTTGGAGCAAATAATGGGGTGTTGATAAAGGGTGGAGATGCACTAGAGAGGGCACAGAAGATTAAGCATGTTGTATTTGATAAGACTGGCACCTTAACCCAAGGAAAAGCCACTGTTACAACTGCAAAAGTTTTCTCGGGAATGGATCGTGGCGAATTCCTTACATTGGTAGCATCAGCAGAGGTAAATTCCTTACTGAGGCTGAATTCAAGCTCAGTTACTTCTCTGGGCTTCTTATTGCTCTTTTGAGCGGCTAATAATGCTTTTGATTGATGAAAAGACTGTAACGGGAGCATAAAGGGAAATAAAAACCAAACAATCCTTCTCAGAAGTGTTTTTTTTCTTATTTAATCAGATTCCTCAATGAATATGCACTGATCTTTACTATCACACCTCTCTCCTTATTTTTTTACCATGAAACTAAAAGGATAAACCTGGAGAAAATATATCAATTGAAACAAGAAGCAGCTAAGCTTGGTTCTCCAATAGTGGAGATCTGATGCTTGCAAACCTATAGCAATAAGAAAATTTCTTCTACTATTAGATATCAAATACTAGACTGTTCAGATTTTTAATAATATTGATATATTCAATAGAAATTCTCTTTCTTTTTCCCACTTCTAGCACCCACCCTATTATAGGTTCTCAGTAAAAATCATATACCCTTCATAGCTTAATCTTCAAGCGCAGTGTGCCCTCCTGATAGCATGCCTTTCTAACAGGGTTATGGATTTGTTTCACGGTCAGCTGAATATCTATACCCTTTTTGATCATTAATTTAAGTTTGTAGCTGATTTCCATTTTAACTGTTAACAGCGTAATACTAAAATAGTTCTACGATAACTTCGAAGTACAAATTATCTAAGCTTAATCACTCTTTACAGTGGTTGGCAATCTATGGCAACTCTCCTCTGGTCTGGGACTGGCTATGTAGAATCACAAAGTTATTTGACTATTGTCATTTAGGGGGAAAATGATTTATAAATTTCTGAAACGTATTTGTTTTTTTACCAGGCTAGCAGCGAACACCCTCTGGCTAAGGCAATTCTTGAATATGCCCGCCATTTCCATTTTCTTGACGAACCCTATGCTACCAAGGATGGTCAAAGCAACAGGATGGAGTCTAATTTCTTCGGATGGCTTCTTGACGTCTCGGATTTCACTGCTGTGCCTGGAAGAGGCGTGCACTGCTTTATAGATGGAAAACAGATTTTGGTGAGGTCTTGAGATAATTTTAGATGTCTTGATTATAAAGTGAAACAAGATTAGATTTAGTGTTAGTGAGAAGTTCTAAACCAAAAGAAATATACTTCATACTTCACATGGTTGTTCTCTGATGTTGTGTCCACTGAACAGGTTGGTAATCGAAAGTTGCTGACTGAAAATCAAGTGGCTATACCAAGCCATGTGGAGAAATTTGTTGTAGAGTTGGAAGAAAGTGCCAGGACTGGAATACTCGTGGCATATGATAACAATCTAATTGGTGTTCTTGGGGTCGCAGATCCATTGAAGAGGGAAGCTGCTGTTGTAGTAGAGGGTCTCATGAAAATTGGTGTGAATCCTATTATGGTTACTGGTGATAATTGGAGAACTGCTCAAGCTGTTGCTAAGGAGGTATATATCTTCTTTTCCCTTCTTTTGTGGTAATTGTGGTTTTCCCTGACCAGAAAAATGAGAGGAAGAAGAGAGGTGTGTGTATATACAGTTGAATAGACTTTTACTCCTCAATATCCAATAAATGGTCCTCCCTATAAGAATAATACAGGCCATCCACAATAAGATGAGAATTAAATCACATTAAGTAAATCAAATCTATTCTACAAGAGAAGGGAAAAAATCTCTGGTTACATCACCATCTATTTCATGAATGTTCCCCACATTCGCCCCCTAAAGATCTGTGATAATGATGATCTCTCCTAGTGTTTGAAACCATTAGAGATTGTCAAAAAACCAAATAATCCTTCCCATGAAAAGAGTCCTCACTAGTGTGAATTCCAATGCGTCCTTGACATCGCTAAACCAATTCTTGTGGAACTAAAGGTGCACAGAGCATGAGAACATGGACTGAAAAGGTGGCACATTCGGGTAGGATAGAACATGGATGCATCGGCATGACAAAATTGAAACACGGTACCTCAGGGCATTATTCTATATCCGTGCCTGTTGTAATGCATATTAAGGTTCATTATGCCCTTGTTTTGCATTGAAAGTCTAAAATTTTATGAATTTATGACATATTAAGGACGTGCTTCAGCAAAGGTTTATGAGGTAGAAATTGGATCTGCTGTTGGTATGCAGGTTGGCATTACAGATGTTAGGGCAGAAGTGATGCCTGCAGGAAAAGCTGACGTTATTCATTCATTCCAGAAAGGTGGAAGTGTAGTTGCAATGGTGGGTGATGGAATCAACGACTCTCCTGCCTTGGCTGCTGCTGATGTGGGTATGGCAATTGGGGCAGGGACAGATATTGCAATAGAGGCTGCTGACTATGTTTTGATGAGGAATAACTTAGAAGATGTGATCACTGCTATTGATCTTTCAAGAAAGACCTTCACCCGCATACGCTTGAATTACATCTTTGCCATGGGTTACAATGTAGTTGCCATCCCTGTGGCTGCTGGGGTTTTATATCCTTCACTCAAAATCAAGTTGCCGCCATGGGTAGCCGGTGCATGCATGGCCTTGTCATCTGTAACTGTTGTATGCTCATCTTTGCTGCTTAGGAGATACAGAAAACCGAGGCTTACCACTATACTTGAAATAACGGTAGAATAGTAGCAAATAAGAGAAAAGGAGGATTGAGTAGATGCTAGGTATTGCTTAGCCAGCCAATTGAAAGTTAACGATGGTGGCATGTGGAATGCCTCGTATCCCAATTTTTTGTAACCATTTGCTTATTTTTTTGTTTGTCGTTTATTGTTTAGTACCGGGTGTATTTGTTGAGCCCGCATGTTGTAATAGGTGTAAATGGATTTGTTGTATAATTTTTCATCTGTAAAAGTTCTGGTGAATAATTATCTTCTCTCTGTGTATGCCTGCTCGTGATTTCATTTTGCCATTTCCATGCCGGATATGTCTAAATGAGGGTTTGCTGGCGTCCTATCTAGGACAGCTCTAATAATGTTAAATATCATTAAAATATGTAGGATTACCAATCTTAATAACTGCTCTCTTCTTTTTCAAAGGTGTATGATCGATAACTTCAACCAAATGGACAAAGTGGTTGGTAGGTTAGGTGTCTCCATCCAGCCCATCTTTTTTCTTGGAAAAGTCGTCAATTAATTAATCCTCATATTCCTCTTAGTTGACCAAATATATGCCCTTTCGTCATTATAAATGAAAATATTATCATATTAGAAAATAAATCGATGCACACGTGTCGCAATATTACCAAGTCAAGTCTACATCGACATGATTGAATGAAGAGGTCCAACTATTGATAACAAACTCCCGACCTTTTGATGTAATAGCGATTATAGCCCTTACATTCTTTATTCCATGTCGAGCAAGCAGGCAATGATTTGGCTAAGCACTGACTGGTGAAGGCACAGCCGTAGAGCACCAAACACGTGAGGTACGTGGGCTTCGTCATTAGTCACGTTTCTTCTCTAACAACATTTATAAGGGTCTCTATTCATAACAAGGGTAACTCTTTTCTTTGTTTTTTTTAAAATGAAAATAAAGCATAATTATAAACATAGGAGTGAACTTGACCTAACCTCCAGGTAAATGAGAAAAAATAAACTTATCACATCCAGAGACATAAAGTAAAAGATAAAAGTTAAGGGTTTGTTCTCTTTATCATTTTCAAATCGTTTTCTGTTTTTGAATTTTTAAAACAGTGAAAACACGTTCTCTTTTCTATTTTCAAAAACGCATTTTTGAAAACAAGGTAAAATTATACAAAGAAAACACAAAACGACAAATTTTGGATATTTTCAGTTATAACTTGATCAAAATTTTCAAAACAATTTTTAGAAATGGCAAAAAGAACACGTTTTCAACAATCTCAAAGTGGACACTCAAAATGAATTCAAAACTCAAAACACAAAACTGAAATATAAAGAGAACAACCCCTAAATAAATGTACTTCACATGTCCTAAAAGAAGATAACTTTTCACATATAACTTCGCGTGCACTAGTCATCATCCAAATCTCGTTGAAAACGTCACTCCGACAAATTGTACAGTAAACATTAGTTGGGGAAGGGGTATTTTATATTTGTTATCTTCAAATTGAGAAAACCCTTAAAAAGGATCAAATTTATTGCCCCTTATAAAATTTGAAGATTGCTCTTATTTTGGAGTTGTGATTTGCTGCTCAATTTGATTGTCACATTATTAAGATTTTTACATTTCATTTTACAATTGATGTTTTTTTTTTTTGTTAACCAACTGTAATTCGCAAATAACAAGATATTAAAGAGATCCAATATAACTCTCCCTTTCATCGATCCGTAATAGGTCGGACCATGCACACAAGGCTCTAAACTGAAAGAAGGGGGGAAGGGAGGGGGAGCAATAATTGATGGTGCAGCAAAGTTAAAATTCTTGTTATTATTTTCCAGTCAATAAAGCAACAGTTTCAAAGTTTGAAAATATTTGTACATTGCGAATAAAGATATCAGAAAATTTGTTGGTCAAAACCACATGATTCATGACTCGTTCTTCCAAGAAAAAAACAAGTCATTCCCTACCTTGGAAGACAAGTCAAATATTTTTACTAAATGGAATTGACAGTCTCTTGCACTAATCAAATGGCCATTTGTTGACTGTGGAATTAGTGGCTCTGTCCTCTTATGTGAAGAATTAATTGCACGTGTACGTTTTACTGTTGAATTTAAGGTCCTTTTGCCTTGTACATTATGGGAAAAGGGCTAAATGTCAAGGTTTGAAATTCAGTTCTATTCATTTTGCGTCTGTTGTCGACAATATTGTTTGGACCGCAGCATTAGGCTTTCAAACAAAGTTGGCTACTAAAGATCCATTTTTGGATAGGAATTAGGATTGGAAAAATGGGCATTTTTCACTTTTCGCAAATTTCTATAGAATAATGCTATTTAATCTCACTGGAATTGTAATCCCATTTTTTCCACATTTCATTTAATCTATCACTCAACCCCACATAAATTGAGGTTATAATCTCAGTAGGACTATAAATAACACTATTTATTTCTATATATTTGTCATTTCTCGTGTTATTCGAAGAATTCAAATTCTCTGTACATAAGACAAGTTATATATATATATATATATATATCATTCATCGGTATTTATTAGATCATTCATATATATCTTTTTATGCGTTCCTTGTGTGGGTCGTGCTAATCTTTTCTGCGCCGTTCCAATTTTATGATGTTGCTGAATTGACATTTCAATTGAAGCTAAGACTACTAATTTGGAGGGTTTTGTTCATTATTAATCCTTTTTAAAAATCTCATATATTAGTGATAATTAAACGTATGAGTGTAAAATAGTTGACCCCAAGAAATTTTATATTACTTTTTTTTGTTAGAAATTTATTTTCATGTGCAGAACATATCTATAACTCATGTACGTTTTAATTAGAACTTAAAAGAACTCATAATACCCATTTAATCAGATTAGAGTTTCCCTGGAAATACTAATAGCTTGTAAACTGGCACTAGAAAGTGTAAGAATTGTATAGTTTTTGTTTGTAATTTTGAGATGTGGAATTCCTAAAAATATTTAAAATATTATAGATTTTAATTGTAATGAATATTTAGAAAATATTAACATTGTTCAGACTTAGTGTTTTGGAAGCAAATAACCCTAAGTGCCGACCGCACCAATCTCCAATAACAAAAAAATAAAAAGGAAGCTCGCATGCTGTGAAAATGAAAACTAAAGCGTAATAGTCATGACAATATACATACATACACACACACATACATACATACATACATATGTATGTATGTATATATATATATATATGAGTGTGTTTGAGCAAAGGTGTTGTATTATTCTTATGAACAGAAGCTAAAAAAGTCACCATGAGTGACCATTTCTCAATCTCTTCTCTGTGGGAACAATGCTGCCAAGAATCGATACTGACGGATGACTTGGCCATACCTTGTCCCGAATTTTCCGATGCAACTATAGTGTCAGCTACTAATTTCGATATAAGCGAAACCCTATACACCCCTAAGTATAGTTTAGCGCTTTCGAGTAACAGCCAAGAAAACTCAAGTTCATCAGCGGGAAGTGATTTGAAGCCGAGAACTAGTCCGGTGACTCCAAAACGGAGGCGATCCAGAGCTTCGAAGCTAACTCCGACGACTTTTCTGAATGCCCACATAACAAATTTCCGAGCCCTGGTGCAGAAACACACCGGTAGCAGCCACACTGAGAAAGGGCCAATCACTTTGTGTTTTGGATCCTCATCTTCAGCGACTACTGATCATCAGCAGATCAATGGTCTGAGTCCCACAACAAATAATTCATTGGAGGTCGTTTCTGGCTGGAGTTATCAAGCACAAGATCAGCAATACTTTTACGATAACCAGCATCAACAGTTCCAAGGCCAAGACCCATTTTCAATATGATTTGTCTCCTTCAACTTTATATATATTGTAGTACTTACTTTGTATGGTTCTTGAATTAACTAGCTACTTCATGCTTGTGAAATCAATCTCATCTTAGATTGTTCCTATGTTGATCTATAGTGATAAGGCTGATCAATTGTTGTCACCCCCGAACTCGACCGTGGACTTCAAATGTTGGAGGTCCCCTTCCCAGTTTGCATCCTCTTAAAAATATTATTGTTCAGTCGAAACAGGCTAATAATATTGGGTTAACGTGAAAGGTCTGAAACTCCCTCTTTCTGATTAGTATACCCTAGTCGGCATTTGTCACGTTGTGATTGGTTGCACGCCACACACACAAAATTGAGGAATTACATAAAATCAGACATTTAAGTTTACAAATTCAAAAATCACATCATAAAAAATCAGGTATTACATAATGATTATATATTAAATGTTTTCACCCAATTCAATTACAAACCCTAATTTTATTTCATTCTTCTCCCTCTCACTCTCCATCCCCATCTTCTTCATCTCATGCATTCCTCTCTGTCAGACGTCGTCGCCACCACTTAAGTAGCATCGTTCTGCTTAATGAAGAGATCGGAGCCTCTGCGCGCGGAAGTGAAGGGGCGACGATCAGAAATCTTCTCTGATTTGTGGCGTTTCTCCGATGATTTTCTATGGCCCATGGTTTGAGTGGTAGCGACGGTGGTACGACTTGGAGATGGCGGCGCTTTGAACGTCGCTACTCGTGGCTATGCTTGATTTCTTCTTCTTTTTTTTTTGTGTGTGGTTTTGATCGTTAGATGGTGTTTTGTGTGGAGGTGGGATGGTGTTTGTGTGATGGCGGACTTGATGATTTTGTTGGTGGGGTGGTGGTTTAGCTGGCGGTGACGACGGGGTTGGAGGTGGTGGTGGGTTTGTGGTGTGGTGATGCCTTTGTTGTTGTTGGCGATGGGGATGGTGGTGGATCTGGTGATGGCGATAGGGATGGAGGTGGTGGCGGGTTTAAGACTTTTTTTTGTGGGATCTGGTGGTGACGTTATGGTGTTGGTGGTGGTGCTGTTATGGTGGCGGCGGTTATGGGGTTGGCGTTGGATCTGGTAGCGGCGACGGGGTGGTGGTTGTTGATGGGCGGAGATCCGATAGAATTGATTGTCATGGTTTTTGTTAGCGGTCGATTGGATTTGGTGGCGACGATTTTGTTGGTGGTGATTTCGTGGTGGCGGTGGTGCTATGTAGGTGGCGGCAATGTAGGTGGTGGTCGTATGTGATCCACTATTTGGTTACATGCAACCAACTGTTTAACTGTGACCTTAAAATTCCATAATTTGTGACCAACAAACTTGAAAATACTTGACTGATTGATAAATTGCGACCTATAATTTTTTATCTGTAATCAATAAAATAAACTGTGACCTTAAATTCGATAATTTGTGACCAACAAATTTGAAAATATGTGACTGATTGATAAACGGTGACTTATAATTTTTTTTTATCTGTGGCCAATAAAATAAAACGTGACATATAAAATTTTTGATTTGTGATTTCGAATTAATTTGTGATCAATTAATTATTAAATACATGATCAATAAATAAGTTGTGATGTATGATTATGTACATATGACCATAAATTATATAATTATGATTTTATTATATTTAATTAATAAAATATAATAAATAAATAAATAAATACCTGAATTTTGCATTAATTAAATTTAAAACCTGATTTTAGAATTGTGCATAGTTAATGCCTTAATTGTGAATTTTTCCCCAAAAAATTCTTTAATTTTGAAAGTCGATACTTTGACCAATGAATAATCAACGTTACTGATGTTGCAAAATTCTATCATCGAATTCGTCATGCAGGACGCAGATCAGATCAGCATCGGCTTCCTCTTCGTCTTGTTCTAACAATTTAGGGGGGACTGCATATTCATACATGAGCACCTTACCAATAGTGGATTAATCTTTATATTCATCTACAAATTACTACTATTTTTTCGAAGTTCCAATTATAGATATAGGTTTCACGCATGTTCATTATTTTTTTATGAACACACACACACATATATTGTAGTGGTTGCTCGTTTTATAAGATGGGCTATGCGTTCGTTTGATATGACTTTTGAAAAGTTAAAAGTTGATTCTACGAAAAATCGGTTTTGAATCTATTAGACGGGTGGGACCCAATAACGGCTATATTTTCAATTTTAATTAGATTAAAATCCCCCACAAATAAGCCCTTAATAATTTGTTAGAAGTGCTTTGTTTGACTAAAACAACTTTTAGAGAAAGTTGACTTACAAACCCTATATAATGCTATTGAATATTAAGTGTTCATGAGAAACCCACAAGGGTACGGAATTATTGACAAGTAATAGAATTGATGAGTTGAGAATATCGTCCCACAAGGAATAATTTTAATTCAAGTTTACTAACTTTTTATGAGATTCGAATTATGTAAACAAAAAAAGTTTGTTTTTATTTTATGTTAAATTATTCTAAAAAAGCGGTAAACGTGTGATTTTTATAATTTATGGATGATTGTATTGGATCTTGAATCCACCTACTGCTATCTATTTCAATTCATGATTTGTAATCTAATTCTGTTCATGTGTTCTTGAGAATCGATAAAGTTATGATATATAATTTTCTTTTTAAAGACAAATTAAATATATCCTAATCACGATCTGAATCTATTTCTAGCCTGAATTCAAATTATTAGAATGCATTAAAATTTAGATTGTCTATATGATTGCACATGTGATAAATGTTATTTTTAACATCTATTATACATATGTTAATTTTGTCGCGTTCTAAAATCATTGTGAGTTTTTCAACACTACAACAAGCAATTAATTATCTAATTAATGGCCAATCAATTAAATAATACAATGGATATGGAAAATTAATCAAGAAATAAATTAAATTATTAGTTTTGAATTAAAACAAATAAACAATAGGGTTCATCTTCATCTAATACAAAAATGAATCTAGCCTAACATGCTCATATATAAATTATAAGAAGAATAATAGAAAATATCGCTCGGATCATGAAATAATTCAAAGACGTTGATCTCCAATTTCAATGTTGAATTTTTCAAAATCTTGATATAATTAACCTTTAATTTCTTGCTAAGGCTTGATATCCTCTCAAAATACAGTAATTTGCTTTTTGTTCTTGATGAATTTGATGATAATATTTTGTATGAATAGGCAAGAGAGGTTTTTTTTCAATGTGTAAGCCTCGTTCTCTATTTATAAGAGTCAGAAAATATGTCAAAATCCTATCCAATCCGGGTTGCAAACGAGTTTGAATCGCCAAAAGAAACTAAAGATTCGTCTGCAAAAATAGCCTGCGCTTGCATACTGGTACAACTATCTAGCTCGCGCCGTAGAGCCAAATGGCTCTTGGGTTAGGGAAAACAGGGTACCGCGGACGCAAGTTCGCTTCAATTAGTCTCTAAGCAGCTTTCAGTTATTTGGTCATAACTTTCTCTAAAGATATCCGATTGAGGTGGTTCAAGATGCATTGAAAAGATAATTCAAAGAAATACAATTCTTCTAGAAATACAATGTTTTCAGTTCAAACGTTTGCTATACTAAAAATGGGTTTCAATTTGAGGCTAAAAATTCGGAGCATAATTTTTTCAACTGGAAATTGATTTGTGAAAATATTTACATTACATTTCACTTTTTCGACCTCTAATTATATCCAATTGATCATATATGGTCTTTAATCATCGTTTTGTGTTCCGAATCAACTAGTATATGTTTACACTTTGATCCTCAAATTTTGAATTTCCTTCGTTTTCGCTTGTTTTCGTTCATTTCTTTCAAATTGCATTGAGTTCAACCTAACAAATATAATTAACACAAAATTAAGTTATAACTCATCTAAATCATTAACAAACACTCTAATTTAATGATTTAGATGAGTGTTCATCAAGCATTATCAAGCAGGAGGCGTAGTCAAACTAAACTACGTTTAAACAACTTGCTTATTTCGAAAGCTAAATCCCTGAAGCAGATAGAGACTGAAGCGTCCAACTTATTGTGATTGAGAGTGGGGAACGTAATTTTTTTAAATGGCATTTGGTCCATTAATTAAAATCTCGTCAACTTTACATCATAAATTAACAATTTTTTTTTTGTTATATTATAATTAAATTACATTCAGCAGTTACGGCGAAACCCCCCAACAAAACAAGTAAACATCTGAAAATTAATTAACAAAAATGTGTTCACATAATTAGAGTTAGATGTCAAGCTTTGCGAGTCCGAATTTCACCAAACTTCCCGTAATAATTGATCAAAATTAGAAATATTTTTATTTTTTCAGCACACATATTTTTCGTCCCTAATATTAACTAATGCGTAGTAGGTGTGCTATCCTTGTCCTACGGCGATTTCAACATTTTTATTTCTTTTCTTCTTCTTCTTGGGTACGGCATATTGGAGATTATTAATCGAGTTATCGATGACTGATTAAGAGATTAATGTGAAGGCAAGTTTAGAGGGTTAGAAGAACAATCATGGTACATGTACATCATCTTTTACAATGTGTCACGTGGCAACACACCGTTGAACATTTAAAAAAAAAAAAAAAATTCCCTCCAATTTTTTTTTAACACCCCATGTCCACATCAAATGTCAAACTAGAGTACATTTTTAGCATTTTTGTTAGGAGAAATTTTTCGAAAAGTACACTCTTTTTGTTGAATTTAAAGTAAAAATCTGTCTTGTACTTGACAAATTTTTGCATACTTGTGATTGAAGTTGAGTGAAGTTGTGGAATTACTTGGTCAAATATTCAACGGTCAACGTTTCACAATTTCAAATTTGGATTTCATTGTTAATCATATCTTCTAGCCATAATAATTTTACTTGTAGACCAGTCTACATGTTACAAAACATTGGGATTAGAGTTGGAAAAATCAATTATTCTTAGCAAATGAAAAAAATCAACATTGTGTCAAAGTGTAAAAATGTGATGTGGTGCAGAAAGAAGAAGATTTCATGAAAAATGGAAATTGATGTCAATAGGAATAATTTTTCGGAGAAGTTGGGATTAGTTTTGAGTAGAAACGACCTCATGAGCAAACCCAGGGACTTTGTCCATGATGTATGACATTTTTTCCGGCCAAATTGTACCGTTAAGGCCTCTAGAAACACATTTTTTTTTTGTTTTTTTATAATTTCATTTTAGTAAATGAATTTAGAATTCAATTTTGTTTGTTGTGGATTGATACTGAAGATTAGAGCTTTTAATTTTAGTCATTATCGTTATCTTAATTTAAATAAGGATTGTAAGCCTTAACCATAGTCAAATTTTTGATGAAGTAAAATTTGGCAAGAAATTTTCTCCCAGTTGTACTCTTTCTTGACATTAGTGAACAAATCAACAAGTTTGAATTTTCATGTACAATTTTTGTTCTTTCTTGTAAGCTTCCGTTATGTTAAAATATATTAAAGGACAATCGAGGAAAAACAAATTTGTGACAACAAATCACGACTTAATACGTGAAATATTGATAATGTCAATTTTCACGTAGAATAATTGAGATTTGGCTTCAAAACATGTTTTTACGACTACAAAATAGCAAGCTTGTCGATAATATAGCTTAAAAATTCTTTTCCTGAAAACGCCCATTTGTAGTTTATGACACTCTCTCCTACACAGTCAAAAGTGTCCGGTAGAAGAGGCCAAAAGCAACTTGAAAGGAACCCCTTAAAAAAAGACAAGTCAAAGGATAATTTAATCAAATATGAATTATGTCATCTAGATCACCATTGAAGTTCCTCGAAGTTGCTTATTTCTTGCTGTTTAGCTCTCTCTCTTAACCTTCAGTATTGCTTGGGACGCTATATATTACGCTCGAGCAAAGGTTGATTGTTGCAGTCTTCCTTTAACTCATCGAGAAGGGACGGGGAAGAGTGGCCTGATCTTCAACTAAATTCCTGCAATTATAAGTGTCACAATGCAACGATCCGATGGCGTCGTCAGCACAAAACATTCATGTTCGATCCCTAATACTGATTTAATCCCTAAAGTAGGAAGCATCCATAAACCGATTCGAAAACGGTCCAAAGCATCTAAGAATACACCCACAACTCTCCTCAATGCCAACCCAACAAATTTTCGTGCCCTGGTGCAACAATTCACCGGCTGTCGAAGTGCAGGAGCTTACAAAGGACCCATCACCTTGAACTTTGCAGTCCCACATAATGATTTTAACGAAACTTCAACTACTTCCCCACTTGGCTACAATTACAAGACCCGTAAAACTCACGAGCAACACCAGAGCTACCAGCATCAACTCGGACACGAGAAATTTCATGACGATCAAGCAGGTTTCTTTTCATACGACACCAACGTTGTTAGTGATGATGCATTTGTGTCAACTTTCAGCAACCCTACTTCGGAGGAGTTGACTTTAGACGAATTTGATTTTGACGACATTCTTTTTCGAGATCTTCCTGGAGATTATTCCTCATCCGGAACCATGATTAATGATGATTTTTTGGGATATTAAGGTTAAGGTTTTTATGAATGTTGATTATATTTTGTTGTGTACATATCTACGCTAAATTTCTTTCTCCAGTTTGTTTTTGTACGAGTATAACCATACATATGGACATTATTATTTAGTATTTACGAAATAATGAATTATCTATTTCTTTAAGATTCTTACTTGGCTTCAGAAGAGAATTAACTGGTTAAATGGTTAGGATTGTGTTATCATATTACAAACCAATTTTAGGTTTTGGACATTTCAAAATGTGTAAGTGGATTTTCATTTATGGGGTTAAATTATTGCAGAGGAAAGACTCCATGTTCTTTTTGAATCAACCCAGAAGGGTCTATCATTAGGTGGTAGGGTTATGCATTAATGGACTTTAGAAGCTAGAATGGTTTTTGCTACTAGAGATCCAATTTGACCCTCAAGGATCATGGACCCACGGGCCTTACCACCTACCTTCTTCGGCCCCCTAGACCCTTATTATGGGTGAGCGGTGAGCGTGAGCCAAAATAAAGACAAGACGTGAACGCATCTTAAATTATCTGGTTAGAGCGATGCGTATACTAAGCCCCTGTTTGTTTCACATTAATTTCACTGGGAAACGATTTTTTTGACCGTTATTTTCAAAAAAGCGGGGCCCACTCTCACACAAATTGGTCAAAGATTCCGGCTGCAACGGTATAAATTCTCTTTAGTAGTGGAAACAAATATGGGCTAAACACAAGAATCAATTTCGGAAGGTAACCTTTGATTTTAGCTCGCACATTAAGGATGGAAAATCAAGGACAATTGGACTTGGTAACGATGAGCCACATTTGAGAGGGGCTAGGGTTTTAGCGCAAGCTGGCCCGGACATCCACGGTTATAAAAAAAAAAAAGATTCATTTTGAAAAACACGCGCATCCAACCAATCTCTTTGTACGTTTGATTTACCTAGGTATGATAATTCATTCTTGAATTAGGTGTGTGCTGGTCGTTAATGAGAACACCTCGACACTTAGCATGATGCTTAATTGTTAGTGACGAAATAAGTTCCGAGGAATTACCATTAATCATAATAACACAGCAACAATCACGAGAGTATTCTTACAATGAGGTTTCCTAATTAATTGCGTTCAGAGATTACACTGAAAAATGCGGTGACCAAATTGAGATTTCACTAGAAGTTTAGTGACCGCATATGAAATTTACTCTACCGGCGAAGTTTTACATTGGATAAAGGGCTTGCAGAGCCAGACTTGAGTTGCAATGGCTAAAAGCATTGGTCTCAATTCCTCTTCAATTCCAATCCCATATTCTTCTTGTGGACCATCATCCAATGCAAATCGCAGGCGTCCCAATTTCTTAAAGCTGCATGCTTCCTACTTTGATTACCCTCTGGCTAGCAAAATTATCGTTAAAAGTAAGTTATTTCACTTCTGTCAACATATATTTCATTTTCAAGAATTTGATTTATTTTCCAATGTAATCTTCTTTAAATTTTCCGTACTTTGAAATAATATATGTCGTTTTGTTGTTAGTTTTGATTAATTACGTTCCCACTAAGTAAAGTATGAATTCCTTATGAACCAAGGTGTGGATTTCACATCGAAGAGATGAGAAAATAAATTAAATAGATTTTTTTTTCTTGAATGTCCCTTTTTTTTTAATTGAGGACGTAGGATTATTTTATGTTTAGGATTTTTTATTTTTTATTCAAGAATAATGCTTCTGTGTAATGGTTACTTTCTTGAGGACATTAATATTTAGCATTAGGCTGTGGACTACTGATTTCAATATGCTCTTCAACTTGAAAGATAAATTTCTAACCTAGAAAATGAAGTTCTTCACAGCTGTAGGGTTTGTCGGGTAGACCATCGATCTTTTGATAGTGTGATATGACTAATGAAACTTGTATTATTGAATATGTTGTGTCATCTAAATGCTTGATACACAAAGTGATAAAATCTTGCTTGTTGCATACTTGTGGTAGTGCCAATGTAGATTGTAGACTATAATAATGCTCTGGCATTGGAGTATCCAATTGATTGTTGGACAGTTGCTTGAACTGCTATTGCATTAAGATTAAAGAGGCCACGAATCAACCCTAAAAGACCCACACAATTCACTTCCTGAGTTTAACCGTGATGAAGTCGTGTTCATGTGATGTGTCCACCAGCAGCAAAAATTATACCTTGAGGTGAGATAGAGTTAGTGCTCAAAATTATATAATGCTTTTCCTAAAAGTAAATTTTTTGGGAAAGATCCTATTATTAGTAATCTTATTCCCCTTTTTCTGCATGTTTTATCATTCCAAATGATTCCAATGTAGAAAGTGCCATATTCTTTTTGTGTTCGTTTGCAATCAGAAACAGAGCTCTAGCTGAAAGGCAGATTGTATTAGTACCTTAAGTAAAGTGGCAGATCCAACTCCAGGCTGCCATAGATACAGTGGACTGTGAAATTTTTGTACCTTCGATGATTATCCATACCACCGTCTCATAAACATTGGGACTTAAACGAGTATCACAAAATGTGAGGCATTTGAGCATACTTTGGCTTATTATATTATGGAATACCTTGTTGATTGAACATTTTTGGGATTCCATGACCTTAGCAATTCAAATCGAAATATATTACGTTCTTGTGTAAGTTAATATTTTCATTGTTTCAAGTCGTGATAAGGAAATTCAGCATAAATTATTTTACAAGAAACACTCAAATAATTGTGAACTTCAGAAAAATTTCCATTAATTGAGTTGACCAAATTTAGAATTAAGGGCGTGTTCGGTAGAGATTAAAATTGAAAAACTAACCGTTATTGTTGACTTTTATTAGACGAGTGAGACCCAATAACGGCTATATTTTCAATTTTAATTGGATTTTAATCTTTACAAACAAGCACTAAATTCCTTAATAGTGCCTGGCATAAAATTATTGGAGATTCAGGGGTCTCTATATAATTAGTTGATAACATAACTCAGTGCTGAAATAAAAAAAAAATGAAGGAATTTTAAGGGAAATTAAAATTGAACAACACTAGGTTTTGTACGGATTCTGTTTACTAAAAATCCCTTAACGAGCTATTAACGTCATTGATGCAATCAGCATTCTATGAGGCAGATTTTCTAAGATCCTCAGTTATTCTTTACCCCCTCAACTTTCACTTCTTGTTTCAAACTCATTGATGCTTTGGTTATTGTTTTTTGGTACATTAGCAAAATAAATTTTATATATTAAAAATAATATGCTCTTCATATACTTGTATTAGTCAATTACTAAATGTATAAGAGCATCCCCTTCTAAAGAGTATCTTTAAATTCTCCAACAAACTCTTTATTTTTGTTCTTTATTTTACTTTTTCCAACACTAATTTATTGTTTTTCCCTCATTTTTCGATTAATATGTCTTTTTCACATGTCAATAGCTAACATATTCAATATAATATTAATATTTAAGTAGTGGAGCAATTAAATTTGCAATTTTATTAAATGCAATCCTGAAAAATACAGATAGAGAGTTTGGCTCTACAAATGTAGACGGTCAAACATACTATCTATTTTAAGAAGTTAAAATAAAAAAGTCTCTTGGAGCTTAATTTATGGTTTAGCTCTTTAATTGTTGTACATTTCACCCAGATGTACCATTGTCCACTAGTGAAAGTGGTCTGCAGAAGGAATTTTCGAAATTTGGGCAGATAGCTGAAGGTACATTTGATACTTCATTGAATATCTATTCTCTACTTTGATAAAAGTGAAATCTGCTTTGAGTTTATTTATGGTGTCTTTCCATACTTCCACTGGCAGTTAAACTTGTGAAGGATGAAGCTACAAAGAAGTCGAAAGGATTTGCTTTTATTCAATATGCTTCACAAGAAGATGCAATGCTAGCTCTAGAAAGCATGGATCACAAGGTTTTACATTCTTATTTCTGTTTTCTGTTAAGAATTCATTGCATATTGATTTTGAGTTTGAGAACTCTATTTTTTAAAATATTTCCTTCTCCTGTTAGTACTTTGATGGCAGGGTACTATATGTTGAACTCGCAAAGCCTAGAAAGAAAGATTTTGGCGGGTACCCTAAAACCTCTGGTCCTCCTCAACAACAAAGTGGTATGACTAACAATGAGGTTGACAAGTGACAGAAGCTGCTATTGACATTGCACTTAAGAGTGCCTCTATCATACGTATAAGTTGCCCCTTAGGTCAGTTCAGGTTATCTCCCACACAAAGGTTTGACCTAGAAGGTCCAGTCTTTTTCTCTGCATATTCATATACGCACTTGGTAGCAGACATAAGTTCACTTATGTGCCCATCATATTTGTAGAGTCTTGTTTGTGAAGATCGTTGTACCTTCTTGATCCAGAGTAAGCACTAATTAAGCATACTAATTAAGTCCCTCGAGGAGGATGGAGTGGAGTCATCATATTTGTAGAGTCTTGTTTGTGAAGATCGCTGTACCTTCTTGATCCAGAGTAAGCACTAATTAAGCATACGATAAGTCCCTCGAGGAGGATGGAGTGGAGTCTTCCAATATCTATGTCTCATTGGCATGCCGTATTTAGAATTTTTCTCAGAATGTAAACTCTGTAATCAACTAGCTTTATACGAAGTTAAATTCAAGGTGTATGTTCTGATATGGCTGGCACAATGATGAGTGCTGATTCTTGATTAGTAGTGTGTTTTGCAGGGCATGGAGCTGAGTTCCTTGTTTCTTCTCAAATTATCCTTTCGAGGGATAAACTTTGTAAATGAAAGAGTAGACCAAACTCTTATAAGTCAACATGTGATTTAACGGTAACATTAGGTCCCTCCAGTATTGGAGTTGCCAAAACTATTTTGACTTTTCTACAAATTAAAATGTTTATCTTGGTCAGATTGAGTTGATGTGAAGTATCGTCAACCTATCATGCTAGTTTATTTTTAGTAGATTCCAATAATGGAAGAAGGCAAGAAAAGAGACGAGCATATTGAAACAATCTTGGTTCCAGAAGGCTCTCTTTGTTTTCTGTCATCACCCCTTTTTGGAATATGTTCAATAAAAATTTTCAAACTATCCCTGTTTTCGAGAGGAAAAATTGCAAAACAGTCCCTAACCTTTCACTTTTTTGTAGATTTTACTCTGAACTTCACTTTGTGCCAACCACAATCTCAAACGCACTTGGGTCTAAATGGATGGAAACGACCATTAGTTGACCAGAAAAGTCAAGATAAATGCACATGATAAGTGTGTATTTTGCAAAGAAAATAACAAGAAGCATGTGATATTTTGTTTATATGTAGATGACATATTAATATTTGGGATAAATTTATTATTTGTTAATGATGTGAAGAGGTATTTGTCAAAGAATTTTGAAATAAAAATTTTGGGAGAAGCTCATATAATTTTAGGAATTAAGTCAAGGAAAACATCTGAAAGAATTTTACTAAATCAGTATAGTGCTATTAAAAAGATGTTGGAAAAGTTTCGGCACTATGATAATAAGTCAGTTTCTACTCCATATGATTCAAAGGTGCACTTGAAGAACAATTTAGGTGAACCAGTTTCCAATTTGAGTATTCTCAAATTATTGGATCTTTATTGTATATAGCAAATAGGACAAGACCTGATATAGCCTTTGATATTGGGAGATATACTAATAATCCAAATAAAGAACATTAGAACGCTCTAGAGAGAGTGCTTAAATATCTCCGAGGTACATTAGATTATTCTATAAGCTATAGAAGTTTTCCAAATGTTATTGAATGATATAACGATGCAAATTGGATAATTGATAATATAGATATTAAGTCAACCACTGGATATATGTTCATGCTAGGTGGTGCAGCCATATCTTCTGCTTCAAAAAGACAAACAATTATCTCTAGAAGTACTTTAGAGTCGGATTTAATAACATTGGATATAACATGTACTAACGCTAAGTGGCTTAGAGATTTATTATTAGATATAGCATTAATAAGTAAGTCAGTTCCAGTTATTTCAATGCATTGTGATTGTGAAGTAGTAATGGATCTTGTAAATCAATCTTACTCAAATAAGAAGATGAATAAACATATTCAAGCAAGACTTCAGTCATTTAAGGTCTTACTTAAGAGAAATGTGATTTCTCTCAATTTCGTGAGATCTGAAAAGAATCTTTCAGACAACTTAACCAAAGTTTTACCCAAAAAGGGTGTTAACAAATCATCGAGGGGGATGAGCTTAAGCTCGTAAGGAAGTTACCTCCGGGAGTAACCCAACATTTGTGATTGGAGATCTCATAAAGAATGTTCAACGTGATAGGAACAACCCGCACTGTGTGACTCGTAATAGCACTATATTATTTGTGTTCATCCATATGGTGATAATGCTATGATTGTGATGGTAGGAAGGGTTTAACCCTAAATGAGTACCGAAACGAGAATTTTCGCAGAGTGCGGGCCACACGCATCCTTAGAGGACTCGGCTATGTAAGAGTTGTCATGAGGCCGTGGCTATGAAATTAGACTATTCCTTGGAGACTCTTACTAGAATCAAAATAAAAGCACATGTCCATTAACAACGCTACTCTCTATGAATTGAGCCTAAATCGATAATGTGTGTGGAACAATTAAAGTTTGCCTAAAGGAACCTAATTTAAGGCTCTGTCCATTATGTCTCTATCAAATGAAAATTGTTATCACTAAGGGTGTGTTCGGTAGAGATTAAAATCAGATTAAGATTAAAAAATTAGTCGTTATTGTCGACTTTTATTAGACGAGTGAGATCCAATAACGGTTATATTTTCAATTTTAATTGGATTTTAAGTTTAGCCAAACATGCTCTAAGTGAGGTTTAAGTCCAAAAGACATCTACATCTATTACATAGTATCATATTGCCACTATATACATATATATAATTATTTTGAAAGTTTAAAAACTTGTGGAGATTGTTGAAAATAAGTTTCAAAACTTTCAAATTGAAAATTAAAATTTCAGTTTTCTTGTAATTTAATTTTTCAGTTTTTCTTGTTTTAATATTCAGATTCAATACAAAATTTAATCTCATTATTTTATTTGTAACATATATTTAAGTTGATTAATTTTTATAATGAGAGTGTTGAATTTTTCCACTATAAAAGGGGGTGGATTTCCCATTGTTTTACACACAACAAAACAAAACTTGAAAACACTATCTAGTTATCTCATATTATTTTCTTATAATTTTGGTAATTGATAAGGGCTTGTTCTATCTCTTCCCGTGGTCGTGCCCATAGAAGGAGAATTGGCCACGAGGTATAAGGGTTTTATCTTGGAGCCGTGCAGTGCCGAAAGTACATGCACGAAGAGAAGGCCACATGACTTTAGGACAACGTTTAGCGCGACTCTTATGCCAACTTTTCTAACTCAATTCTCATATTTATATTATTTGATTCATTCTTATAGTTGATAGTTTATTACACAAATCACGTAATTTTTACAATGTCGCCCATCTTAACCAGCCAACCTACCACAAAAACGAGCAAAGAATATTTTGAAGACACAAACGTGGATTACATAAGCAAAATCATCCAAGTAGGGGATGTGGAGGCATGGAATTTGTGGGTGAAATTCGATGTTGGTTGATGGTTTTCCTTACATCCCTACATAATAGAGAATTTGGATTATAGTGTTGGTACCCGCTAATTTATAAAATATTGAGGATACTAATGTCAAGAAATAAAGGTAGTCGATATAAGTACGAAGGGGTATAAAGATTATGGCTAATGGCTACATCTATGTGTTGTTAACCTCCTGTCGACAAATGGTCAAAAATTGTAACTTTTTATGTGTTCTAGCGCTATATAGGCGAGTGCTTAACACTACTAAAGTCATATAGTCATATAAATTTACTCGTAGAAATATTATTTAACTTTTGCGTGTCTAATTTTGTATTGTAAACTGCTTAAAAAGTGAAGCCAATGAACCTAAAGACATTTTCCGAAGATTGCAATTTCAAAACAACAGAAATAATGATAAAAAAAAAACTTTCGTTCGTAGAATAGAATTACCCTTTTATCATTTCGGTTTCTCTTTCTCTTTCTCTTTCTCTTTCTCTTTTAACTTTTTTTGGTAGTTGATAAAACCTAGGAAACCACAAGAGAAAATTGTCTTAGCTACATCTTTTTTGTTTAATCTATCGTATTGGCTCCATTTTTTTTTTTTTCCTCGTATTTAGAATATCAATTACGATTAAAACATCGTGTTACCCCTCAGAAATTAACGAGAAAGAGAAAAATAAAGAGTTAATTAGAGATGCACTTAGAAGCTTAATGTATTCGAAAGAATAAATGACCCTCCCAATCCCCTACCAGCTCGTGAGTATAATTTCTCGACCCTTTCCCAATTTATGCTTACAAGGAGGTGGAGTCGGGCCAAGCCAGGACCATGTATCTCATCCACGTGACAAAAGATTTTGACCCAATCCCGACCTTATGAATACCCGATTAATTGGAGAATCCCCGTCCCATTAGGAATAAGATCGAGATAGACGACTTATTTTGCCATCGGTACTCGTTACTATTTCAATGCAATATGATACACCTTTTAGTTATGGTCACAATTCGAATCAAAGGTTCAACACACATAACAGTAGTCTAATTTCCATGGCAGGCAGGTACAAATATCTCTTGTATTAACTTGGCTTTTTTTCCAATCTCCACCTTACACTGAAGACCGGAATTAATTGATTCCCTTTGATGGGAAGTAAAATCAATAATCTGGAATTCAACTTTTGGAAAAATTAAAGTGTGTGTATAATTAGTTAGTTAGTTAGCTTCAGAACGAATTTCCTTGATCCGCCGTGACGAAAATAGTTGCCGGAACGGCCAAGTCCGATTGAATCACCACTTGGTTACTCGATATGTTTCGAAGAGCATGGTTAGGAAAGGAATTCCCCGTTGTGATGAATGTGTATTGTACACGTTTGATAAGGTTAGGAAATAGGAGAACTGAATTCAAGTCCACAGTCCATGAGCTACCATTTCCGTGCACGCTTTGTCGTGCTACGGTCGACTTCAGTTTCATTCCTTTCACATTGTTACGATCTATAACGACTTGATCAACTTGTTTGAATGCTCCCTTTTGTTGATCCAACTGAACGATATCAATTCCTCTATTAGATCCAGCAAACATGTTGTCTACGATGTTTACTCCGTTCATCACACCATTTATAGATTTCAAAAGAATATATGCATCGCCTAGGAAAAAGCTACTTGATATGTGGAGTTGGACCGGATCTTCAGCAACAATACCAGTGTAGTCGAGGTAGGAATTTACGATTGGAGTTGTATCAAAACCGGCAATTTTAGGTAAATTCCAGTACCACCAAATCCAGTCGCCTTATTGTAACAATGTACACCAGAAAGTGTGTTGGCCTGACCCGAAACCATAATTCCAATAGCAGCAGAAAAAATTACAACGTCCGTGACAGAATTGTCATTGCCCATCAGGTTTATTGCCGTGCCGGAGAAGTGTTTTTCACCACGATCTCCTCCGGCTGTAATATGTTGGCCAAGGTACGAGCTCCGAATGTACGTTTCATGACCACCTTCGACTAAGATACCATTCGTCGTAAAATGGGTAATGTAGCAATTGTCAATGCTAGTTCTAAGTGAGTTCACAACTTGAATGCCTCCACCCCGGTAATTCGAGTCCAACAACAAGTCTCTTAGTGTTATAAACTCGTAATTAAATGCCAATGATGATCCATTGTTCGATGAAGGTGATATATCGATCAGATAGCCATTGGCCGGGAAATTGTCTGATGCCTTTAATGTTCCTCCATGTATCTGTCAACAAATCATCATATTGAATGAGAAATGCTATTCATCCCCAGTCTATGTGGCGTTAATGTGTCATTAAATGATAGGTGAAATTAAATAAATCATTTAATTTCACCAATCATTTACATTCACATAGACTGGGGATGCATCCCCACTGGGGATGAATAGTATTTTTCTATTGAATCGAGAATGATGAAAATGTGTGGATACATTCAATGTCGCAGTTGAATTCTATATAGAACCGAAAAATAAAGGTCAATTTGCCATTGAAGAGGGTGTAAAAGAATTTGATTACATTTAATTAAAAAATTATTTTCTGGGATTTATTTAAAATAATTTAACAACATTTAAATAAAAG
Organism: Fraxinus americana; assembly: GCA_035079005.1. Taxonomy (NCBI): domain Eukaryota; kingdom Viridiplantae; phylum Streptophyta; class Magnoliopsida; order Lamiales; family Oleaceae; genus Fraxinus; species Fraxinus americana. The sequence goes on along the minus strand of CM068709.1, from coordinate 33,905,640 downwards.
AATTTAAAATCATGATTTCCACAATTTTCCATAGTTAAGTAAAATATCAAACTTATTTCAATTTTTTCAAGATTATGTTAGTCGTTAAAGAATCTTTTCATATCATACATATAAATGCCAGATGGTGTATTTATCCCTTCGGTAGAGGCTGAGATGCATTATAAAACGGAGAAATTTCACTTTTAACCACGATCACGCTTGTATTTAAAAAACTTACCACTAGATTACCTCTTCCTGCCACCGGGAATTGTAACGGACGGCTGATCAAGTAATTCCCACCTTGAAGATTAATTTGTGCACCACCAAGATTAACAATTCCCTGCAACAAAAATCCATTGCTTGGACCCCAAAGTGCGTCCAATATTGCCCCAAGAAGTGCGTCTGTACTGTCCGTTACCCCTGTCGGGTCTGCGCCATATGATGTCACGTCATATACTAGTGGTCTTGGTTCACCAGGTGCAGCGTTAATGGACGGAGAATTAGGTAGTACTGAATTGCGTTGAATGAGTGAAGCTCGGAACTGTAATCGGTCGTGCTCGGGTGAAGAACTCTGTCCATGAACTTGAATTGTGAGAAAAGTAGTCACAAACATAATAATCATGAATGAGGGTAGAGATCTTCGAGTGGCTGTCATGTCTGTATCTATCGCAAGCACAGAACTTTTCATTGTTTGTGTATATACATACAAGGGCCAGAAGAATTAACAGTGAACATGGAAAGAAGAGAGTGTAATCGAAAAGTACAAGAGAATATCGTTTGTTTATATAAGTAACGACATCATACAAATAACACCGTAATTGTGAAAATGGGCTCTCTTTAGATGTCCATTTGTTTAAATTTGTAGGTGGGCAAACGTGCCCAACTTTGCATTTAAGGATCTTAACAAGTTTGACGTTTTGTAAAAGGTGTTTTTGGGTCTCTTAAGCGTTACTTTGATGTTTTGTTCATAGTTATTATTTTTAATGGCTATGTAATAGCTTCTTAATTATAATTAAGTGATTGTTTGACAATCTTTAATTAATTTTATGATTTGATGTATGAGCATTTTCAATCACACATTAAAATATTCTACACGTATACCAGAAATTTTTTTCCTACTTTTTAACCATACATTCACCTAAAAATCACTATTCAAAACACCTTTTTTTTTATAACCAAAATGGTTGTCAAAGAGGTCTAAATAGAGATGGGGGCTGCGAATTATGCTATTTTGCCAGAAGAATTTAACATCTTGGTTGATAGATGAAGTTGTGGGAAAAAATAATTGGATGATATGTTGACTATTTTTTAAATAATTCAATGAAATTCTGCCACGTAATGTTTCTATTATCTTGCATGTCATCCAAAAATGTTGATTGTTCCTTAATTTTTTTTTTTTTATAATCGTGGATATCCGGGCCAATTTGCGTGCACATCAACTAATCCCATGGGGCCCACGACCGGGTAGTTACCTCAATGACCCTGAAGGGATTCGAACTGGTGACAACTGGAAAGCAAACTCAAGACCTGACCAGTTGATTGTTCCTTAATAGTCGAGATATTTTGTAGAGGTACTAATTATTTAACCCATGTTTGATATCTTATTTCAAAAAAAAAAAAAAAAAAACTCGACACTCATTTTCAACCACATATTTACACAATAAAATATTCTACACATAAATTCAAAAAAATTCCCTACTTTTTAACTATATATTCTCCAAAAATCACTATTTAAAATATTGAAATCCCAAATAATGATCATCAAACATGGGCGTAATTCTTCATATTTTAGTATTTATGAATGAGTACACGACGAGACAATATGCCACAATAGTTGACTAAGTAGATAATGATCTATTTTTGGGACCTTCGAGTCGACTCGAAGCTACAGGTGATATGCCAAGTTGTCTATGGACTGTTGGATTATTACATATTGATATTGAGAAAAATGATAAAAACAAGATAAGTGATGTGACATCTTACCTATCCACTTTTTATTTTCCCTATATATATATTCTCCGAAACCCTCTTTGGCCATACTCATTAATCGAGTTTCGTTTCTGTAGACGAACAGATAAAATAAATTCAACAAAATTTTGAGATTAACAAGTAGAAATGATTATTGCTTATGTGTGTGGGGAAAATTGACGCAATTGGGTTGTTTCAACTTCTTCAATGTGGAAAAAGCAAGCAAACAGAAATCATAAATTTATGGCCAAAAAACTGGACACACGTGTGGTGTGATATTATTGGTCCAGAAATTTTGATCAACTAAATATTAAGGACTTTACATTAGGCTTCTCTTCGAGACAACGACCTTGGTTGGCTTTTGTTGAATTTAATTAAAAGTAAAATAAAGCTTTTGAGAGTTTAATCAATATGTGTGACATTTGATATTTAAATTAGAATTAAAGAATTGTTGACTTAAAGACTTTTTATTATTTGAAAAATATCAAAGAATTTTTGCCTTTCTACAACCATCCCTCAATCATCGTGCTCCACCTTGCATCATAATGGGAATCGAGATTTTTTTGCACGCACACTCATAAAAATTTTGCTTTATCGAACCTCCGTCGAAACTGATAGGCTTTTAATATTTTGTATCAAATGGAAATTACTGGATTAACAAATCTTCTCATCTTCGTATAGTGACTATTCGAAATAAAAATTCCCTTATCCTCCTACTCGAAAAAATCGCCTAATTCCCTTATTTTTAAAATTAATTTTTGACCCAATGTACTTTGTCTCAACAATAATCAATTAGGGTCCGTTTGATTGCAAGGGTAGAAAATGGGTGGAAAGAAAATGATTTTCAAGGAAAATAATTGCCTAGAAAATGTTTTGTAGGGAATTATTAATTAAGTGTGTTTGATTGGTATAATTTTCCACCCGGAAAATTTTTAAATTTTCTATTCGTTTGCCTTTGTTTTACATGGAAAGTGTTTACTAAAGTGATAATTTTTTCCACATTTGGTTATAAAATTTGTTTCCATTGCCAAAAAGTTAAAAAAAAAAAAAAAAATTGTTTCCTAAAAAATTATTTTTTATCAAAGTTCAGTGTTCGTTTGACTTTGTTTTATATGGAAATTGTCCATTAAAGTGAAATTATTTTTTACCATTGGGTATGATATTTGTTTCCATTGCAAAAAAAAAAAATCTGGAAAATAAAAACCCACCTAAAAGGTGGGAAAACAAAATCATCAAAAAGTGAGAAAAGGTGCACGTGTGAACCAAAGTGAGAAATGGTTTTCCATGAAAAATTTATACCATCAAACAAGTCAAAAGTAAGAAAATGGAAAATGAATTCCTAGTTCTAGGGAAAAAAAAAGGCTATCAAACATGGCCTTAGTATTTTTTTAAAGCATGTTCTCGATTCTTCTTCTACTTCTTTTTCTTTTATCTATGCAGAGTACTTAACCGTTGTTTGATCCCAATTTTTTAAATCTCATTTTCCTCCAAACTCGAGAATGGAAATTCTCTCTCCAAAAGTGCTAAAAAAATATATCGAAGAAATAGTGCAAACATTTGCACATGGTACAACTGGGTTCGTAACACTTAAAAAAATTGATCAATGCTTAAAAAATTGATCTTGCTTGAGTGTGAGACAAACTCAAAGCCCAAATCAAAATTGGGCACAACTTGGTGTTCTTTTGGATTGGCCCATTTGACAATTTTTTTGGGATTTTCTATAAGTAGAAATTACACCACACACTAGTCTAAATTATCTTATTCAATTTGTACAGATCGATACATCTTTTTTCTAGGAATACTGGAAATTATTAGTAAAACTGATTTTTTTAATTCTTAATCTATGTTAGTTAGATTACTCCATTACAGCCCCAAAATCGTGGCACTCATTCCTAATTAAACACGCAAAATATCTAACCCATTTTCATCCCAACTTCAAGAATCTTAAATCTTCACCAATTTCTCAATCCTCGAAGTTGTTGATAGCATTGACTTTACTAATGGTGGCTACAATTTTATCTTCTTTGATAGAATTCACTTTATCCTCGAAGTTGTTTTGTTTTCGGTATCTACAATCCTTTGCATAGTGCCCAAGTTTTCCACGCACAAAACACCCTCCTCTGGTCTTTTTCTTGGACTTGTTGAAGTTTTTAAAAGGCTTCCTCTTGTTGGATGTCGCAGGCGGTTCAGTTTTCTCTACCGCATTTGCCTTGGAAGTGTCTTCATAAGAATTTTCATTCTTATCTCTCATTCTTGAGTCTTTCTCAATGCGTATTTCTACCATTGTTCCAAAGAATAAGTTTCGGAACTATGCATTATTTTCTTCCAGTGTCTTTTGCAAGTCCCGGAGAGTTTAGCAATTATAGCCACCGCTTGAAAGGTCTTCGGGATTTCAATCTTTACCGCCTTCATCTTGTTGACAATCACTTGAAGTTCATGAATTTGGGAAAGCAAGGGGATATTTCGTTCGGGTATCGCAAAGTGTTGGATGAGATCCCTGGTGGTTTTGGTGAAATTTCAACTCTTCAATCCATCCAGTTGTATGGCTGTAGTGATTCAATTGTAGAATCAGCAAAGAAAACAGAAGAGAAATAATTGGATTGGGGGAACGATACCTTCAAGTTATATATTAAAAAGTACTAAATGCACATAGTTTCGAAGTTGTCCATTCCAATCATTTACTGGTACCATTTTCTTTTGTGGACCTTTTCCACTTTAGTTTCGTCTTTATTATCTTTATCTACATTCTTACTTCCTCTCCGCTAAATAATTTTAGGTTTGGGTATGTGTGGATTGGGATTTTAATTTTAATTATTTTATAATAGAAAATGTAAAGTTACAATTTTATCCTTATAAAATTAGTCAAAATTATGGTTAACGTCAATTTTTTAGTCAACTAACGGTCAAACTAATAATTTCCATCAATTTGGACTTTGGGTGCGAGTTTTTTAAAGGCTTAATACTGTGAATGGCACAAATGAAAAATTTGAGCAAAGTCTGCATTTAAATGAAATATTTGATATCATGACTGTAGTATATTTGATTTTTGCAAAATATTTTCAAGAGAATAAAATATTAGAGCTGAAAGTTGAAATCTTGAAGCCAAAATCAGAATCCAATCCATTGTTCTCGATTTTTGGAATTGTTCTTTATATGTTTTTCGAACCCGTGCCATTATTAGAGAAAAGTGGTACAATTTAACATAAGATAAAAGTATGATGAAAAAAGCTGATTATATAAGTAGAAAAATGAACAAAAAAATGATAGTATTTATTACAATTAAAATATGGTGTAATTAACCAATATATTAACTTGAATAATAAGGTCCCTTTAGTCATGAGTCGATATTTATTGTTCCTATTTAACCGTATTTCTATTAAAAAAAAATCGACACTTTATCACGTCAATTCTCATAAGCAAATAATAAAACTCCCATCTCTCCAAGCTCTACACTGTAAATAGTTCTACTTTTTAAACGATGTGTTGTTATGTACTGACAAGCTTTGACGTGATACTATAAATCATCAAAAATAAAAACAACATATAAAACTCGTTAGTCGGTACTAATACTTGTCTATCCCTTTCATAGGATTATGGAAAATGACACTGGACAAACAATTATTAAAATATTTTTTAACTTTTTATCGCACACATATTTCTTTAATACGAATTTATTATTTTATACAATCGAATGGCGAGAATGTATATAGAATAGAAGTTAGAGGTGAAGGTATATGGGGGATGCAAATGGCAAATGCGGGATGACGAAGATACGCATGTGATGTGCAATTTTGGAATCCAGCTCATCACTCAATCAGATTCAGTCCTCTCAGCCTACTGGCCATGAATTGACTTTTAAACAATTAAATTACTTGAATGCTGGGGATTGGGAAAGGAAGTTTAGTGTTTGGCGAAATAAAAAAATCTTGAAAAAAAAGCTGAACAAAAAAATTAATAAAATTTGAAGAAAAATCGAGAAATCTGAAAATTGAGTAGGGGCGACGGCCTCCACTGGGCCTCATGTAGGTCCGTCCCTAGTTAAATATGTGTTATCGTTACACAGAAATTGAAAATCTTTGAAATAAAATATTGATTTGATAGAAAAAATTGAATCTTTTAAACGGAAAAATGGGGCGTTCGCAGTGTCTCGTGTGAGGGTGAGCATTGGTGGGTCCTTCCTTGTGTTTCAAGAATCGGAATCACTCATTAAATTTCGAATATTTTGTAAATAGAATCATTTGATTCCATGTAAGTTTTGGAATTGAACTAGAATCGATTTGGAAGTTTTGGTTACGGTTAAAATGTCCGTCCCTAATTTGAGAAAGTGTTTTAAAAAAAAATTGTAAAGTGTGACTAAACGGTAATATGAAATTTTAAGTTTTTATAAGTCTTAAAGTAGAACCAGTGACCGTTAAGATGAAGACTAAACGTAAAAAAGGAAAAAAATAGTAGCACGTCAAATCCTTGTTTGTCTATCATTAAAATAAAACTCTTTTTTTTTCAAACTTATTTTCAATTATACATTCATACAATAAAAAAAATTTTTGCACGTAAATTCAAAAAATTTTCTTATTTTTTAACAATATGTTGTCAAGAAAATACTATTCAAAAAAATTATTTTTTCCAAAAAAATCTCATTAAAACAGTTGGCATACAGGGGCTAAATAATAAGACGAAATTTCAAATCTGACGAACTTTGGAGACCAATGATCCTGGACAAGAATTCACGTGCATAATGCGTTATGGAAAGGTTTTGATGGGCCTCACATGCACTGGTGGGACCAGAGTTTGTGGGCCCTACTGCCAATTCTCAGGGGCCACAAACCTCTAGGCCGCCATGACCTCAGAAGCCACCACCTTCTTATTTCACGAAACTGCCATAGCACACTTGCGTACCCTGGTTTGCCTGCTTGTTTGTTTTTCTTCTATCTATCTACAATAACAAGCTTGTTTTCCATGGCGTATTCTTCTCCATATCATATATTTTTCAATCCCTATAATACCATGCCCACAAACGCTGTCGCTTTGTTAATCTTATCCTTTTTTATCCAACTCCTCGCTCTGCCACTAACCTTGGCCGAAACAAATACATTTTCTGGTAATTTTGTTTTCATTTTATCAATGCGTGGGTTAAATTTTTTTTTTTTTTAGATTTTCTTCGTTTCCTTTTTAGCACGTTTAGAATTCCTCTAACAAATGTGAGCTTTAGTTGCTGTAGTTGATTTTAATTCAAGAAGCGGAGAAAGGATTGTTTTTGATTGTTTAGATTGAAGAATTTTTATTTTTCTTTTTTTGTCTACATTTGAATTTCGAGGATACCAATCTTGTAAAGCTTAACTGCTGCTATAATCATTTTTTCACAATTATTGCCTGTAATTTCCCCCTTTTCCTCCTTATATCGAGTTGCCTTTGATCTATCCAGAAAAATATGGAAGTTGCAATTGCAGTTTTGATGCCGATGAGTAAAATATTTTTCTGTCTCCTGTCATTAAGCAGGAGGGCCTCATTTTTCTATGATGCAATGCAGTGTCAATTAGTGTGAGATTATCGCTGTTGTAGTGTTGTTTTATTTGTTAGACTCTATTATTCCATCCAAATTTTAAGATGTGTGGGCGCTTAACCTTCATTGTGCATTGAACATACAGAAGGCACAAAATATTTGTATCCAGAAATCCTTAAAGATGAGGCAGTGACGAGACTTGTTGATCTTGGCAAGGTACATAATTGAGCGTTTTTTATGTTATGCAAGTAAAGTTGAATGTGAATTCTCACTCACTGGCAAAACTTAATAGGTGACATAAAATACACAGAACTTCTCCAGTTCTGTTGTTTTACTTTTTAAACTTAAGTTTTATACTGACTTTGCAGGTAAGTGATTCACATGGATTTCTCGAGAGAACTTTCCAAAGTCCAGCTTCTGTCAGTGCAGGAAACCTTATTCGGGAGTGGATGGAGGATGCTGGTTTGAGGACGTGAGCTGTCAAATTTACTTCTTTTGTTTAACAATGTTCAGGAACATCTGCTGATGTTGCCTTCTTTTCAGGTGGGTGGACCAAATGGGCAACGTGCATGGTAGGATTGAAGGGATGAATCCAAGTGAGAAGGCTTTGTTAATTGGCTCTCATTTGGTGAAGCAATTACAGTACTTATGTTTTTATACTAAAATATTATAATTTCCAGTATGAGCTACTTATATCAGGCAGAGTCAATTTACCAGCTCTTTGTTTCAAACAGGACACCGTTATTGATGCTGGAATGTATGATGGTGCACTGGGAATCATTACTGCAATATCTGCATTGAAGGTGTTGAATATCACCGGAAGACTTGGAAGACTCAGGCGGCCAGTTGAGGTAACTATACGTATACGTACTAAGTACTAACTGTATCAAATGCATTGCCTCTATACATTTTGGTAATGTGACATTTTCAGATGATTGTCTCAATCGTTTGTGTACTGATGGGGATAAAGCCCAAAATATTGAACTTCTACATCCTGGAAGCACATATAGTGCTTGATCAGGAAAGCTTAAAAAGTTGCTATAATGTTGACTTCAAACTATAATGTTGACTTCAAAGTCAACAATTAATTTTAATCACACATTTCATGGGACCACAACTTTTCTATCACACATTTCATCAACCCTGGTAATATTTTTTAATGGTAAAAATGTTGTCCTGTTTGATGAAAATTGTTTAAAATGGGGATTCAAGTTTATCTTCGACAGACAGTTAGTTATAGAAGGAAATAGAAATCTTCTGTCTTGCTATAGGTGATAGAACCCTTATCTTGGGTACTGTGTAGCTCAAATTATAAGCACTTAATTTTCCAGATGAAAGGGATCTTGACCATCTTTTTTTAGAGCTAAGTATCTTGATTCTTTGCTCTCTTATTTTCAGGTTATTGCATTTAGTGACGAGGAAGGAGTTAGATTTCAGTCCACTTTCTTAGGGAGTGCGGCAATTGCTGGCGTGTTGCCTATTTCAACATTGCATGCGCAGGATAAGAGGTTCGCATTAGTAATTCAAGAAATTGTATTCACTAGTAAACTGATGTTCGTCTGCCCAATTGATACATGAAATTTATTCAGTGGTGTCACAGTGCAAGGTGCTTTGAAAATAAACTCCATTGATGCTACCGAGGAAAACCTTTTGCAGCTCAAATATGATCCCAAATCTGTCTGGGGTTACATTGAGGTACACCAGCATTTTCCTACCTGGAAGACTGCAGCTGCAGGCAAGAAACAAGGGAAGTTTATGTTACTAAGGATGCTTGTCCTAAATTTATTTTTATTGCATTGTAGGTTCACATTGAACAGGGACCTGTCCTAGAAACTGCGGGTTTTCCTCTTGGTGTGGTAAAAGGGATTGCAGGACAGACACGGCTAAGGGTAACTTAGCTTTTATATCATGTTGTTCAGAAGTATATTTGCCTGTTTTTCATGTGAATCTCTGAAACTAGTAATCTACGGCCAAGGCCATATTTTCCATTGTTGATTTTTTTCCCCTAGTAGTATAATTTTTATTTTACATTTTTGAAAATGAAGTATGCCATTTGCTTCTTGTTTTATTTTAAGCAGGTCTCCTCTTCAATAAGTAGGTAAAAATTAAATTTGGTTGATCTGCAATTGGTCACACTCACTTATAAAGTAGGTCCTATTAGGAGCTTAGTGTTTGTTTGGGAGAGATTATTTGAAGTGAAAAATGATTTTTTTGGAGAACGCGTGGTTAAAAGTAGAGAAATGTTATGAGTTCACGTGCAAAATTTTTTTAGAGAATGTGAGGTTGAAAATGATTTGAGGAAAAATGATTTCAAATAAACTGTGCCAAACATACACTTAGATATGCAGCTCAGCCATGAATTTTGTACCTCGTACACGAGGCTAAACCTGAGCCATCACCCTCTATTGGTTTTGTACAATATCTTGTACACAAGTGAGGCTTGCTTTGGAAGCCATCTTGTAATTATATATTTCTTTCACTTAAATTGGAAGATCTCACTTCCCATAATTTGCAGGTGACCGTAAAAGGTTCACAGGGGCATGCTGGGACAGTCCCCATGAAATTGCGTCAAGATCCAATGGCTGCTGCTGCTGAATTAATTGTGTTGTTGGAAAGTCTTTGTAAACAACCTGAGGAATATCTATCCTATGATGGTCAGTGCACGGCTTCTACGGTCCAAACTCTTGCAGGATCTCTCGTTTGTACTGTTGGAGAAATATCTACCTGGCCAAGTGCAAGTAACGTGATTCCCGGCCAGGCAAGTATTCAAAGGCTTGAAACTACATATTGTTTTGCAATCATTCCATGTTCACATGAGCATCAAACGAGGAATTTACTATTTTCGCAATGAAAATGATTCTTCTGCTTGCAGGTGACCTTCACTGTTGACATACGGGCAATGGATGACCTAGGGCGAGAAGCTATTATATATGAAATGTCTAACAGGATGTACCAAATATGTGATAGGCGTTCGGTTTTTTGTCATATAGACCGTAAGGTGCGAGATTTGCATCCCAATTTTTTATACATGTGCGAAAAAGTAATTTGTATCTCATTTGATTTTGGATAATTTCAGCACGATGCCAATGCAGTGATTTGCGATCAGGGGTTAAGTTTAGATCTAAAATCTGCGGGTTATGCTGCTCTGAAACGATTAACGGGCGAGAATCCAGACGATGTGCCTGTATTGATGAGTGGAGCAGGACATGATGCAATGGCCATGTCTCATCTAACTAAGGTCTGCTATGTCTTTTCTTTGCCTTTTACGATATGAATAATGTATGAAAGCTATCCGTAGTCCCATTGCAAACCACTGGCATCGTAAAGAAGTGCACGTTTTATAAGCTAGTTGAACTCTATTTTATTCCCCACATTTGTTACGATCCACAAATTTTCTATTTTTATCCATTTATTATCCACATTCGTACGGCCACAACTCATTATCCAAACATGCTCGCTGAAACAACTGAGTGCCTGAGACTGTTGTATTCCTCCTTTTATCTTTAGATATATACTTCCCTCACATAATTATGATTTGTAATGTTGGATAGGTTGCCATGTTGTTTGTGCGTTGTCGTGGTGGTATTAGTCATTCCCCAGCAGAGCATGTGTCAGACGACGATATTTGGGCAGCCAGTGTGGCGGTCCTAGCATTCCTGGAAACTCTTGTATAAATTAGTTGCTGTGTTTTGCGATCTTGCGATCCTCAAAATTGCAACATAACAGCTTTTATCTCATGAAAAATGCATATTCACCCTGCCAAGCTCTCTTAGTTGAGATCTTAAAACACTTATTTGACATCCGACTTGATTAACAAGTTGTGTATACAATGCAATGAAGAAATGTTATTTATCCTATTACATTTGATCATCAGATAATATGATACAAGATCAATAAAATGAATCTTACTTTCATACATTTAATTGGTCTTTTATCATTTCATAACATATTAAGTGCCACATAAATAGGTGAACACCTCTAATTAAGATAAATAACATTATTCAGGAAAAGTATAAGTGTTATGCCATTTAAAAAAAACCATGCAGGTAAGAAATTCCCTTCCATCAATAACATCAAATATTTTCATCGGTCTGTGTGTCAATAATACAATTTTTGGCATCAAAAGTAGGGAAGAGGAGGAAAAAGAGCACGTTTTTTCACTTTATCCTTTTTGGCTGAATCAAAGTAATAATAAAACTAAACGAATAAAACAGATCAGCAAGAAAGAACCATTCACCATTCAGAAAAACTTGTAAACGAGTCCTCAAATATCAGTAAATTCAAATCCCACCGAAATATTTTTGGCAAACTGCGGGTCAGTGACAGAGATCTTGACAGCATTGTCACAGAGATGAAAGTGCCTGTGAAACATTGCGAGCTATCCGGTCGTGTACATGTTCCTGCACCAAGACATTGAATGCCATTAATACTCGATGTTGTCCCAACAGAAGTTATATCTACCAACTATTTATCACCTTAGTCACGGGCATTTCAAACTTCGACTTCGTTATTGTCTCGTATAAAAAAATATACCTGTAATCGAAGGAATAAATAACTGTAAAGAAGTCTTGTATATTAACTTCCAACTTGGCTAATTTTCCATTTAATATGAAATAATAGAACTCTACAAACTCAGCATGAGATAGAAGTCACACCGCCAAGCTAATTCAGAAACAAGTTCTTCGGGTGCATCAGGCAAGACCTAAGAAAGTGTTGACCATAGTGATTCAGCATATAAAACACATCAACAAGAAAACAAATGTTATTTTTATCTAAGTTTACCTCATCTTCATATGGGTTGCAATGATCTTTGAACCACAACCTCAAAAATTCCTACCAAATATCCAGTTACCCAAGAAGTCAGTAAGACTGTAGATCTACTCAAAAGGAAGACGCCAGTACATAATAAATGGATGTAACAAGTCAAAATTATGATGAACCTTGTCAATGTTCTCGGGTTCAAGACAGTTCTCAAAGCGTTCCTCATAAGAATCAGCAATCCAATACCTGCTCGAGTCAGGTGTATGCACCTAAAATTGACGTGTAGGAAAATCGGAATTTGTTCTCACAAAATGTATATATTTTCAGTAAGAAAGGGTGTTTTAGTTAGATCAATAACCTCATCAATCAAAAGCACTGTGCCATCAGATCCCTTTCCGAATTCGTATTTAGTATCCAACAATATCACGCCATGTTCCAGAGCTACTTGCTGAGTTTAAAAATAGCATTAAAATGTAAAACAAAATAATCCATGTTTGACTTAGTAGATACAAGCATGCATGTGAATGCATTGGTCTCACGGGAATGCTTCCATATTATACAGAACAAAATCACATATACTCTTAAATATGAAACTAAAATGCATATCATCACGACCCAAAAACTAAAATGATGCTCCTATCGTCTATAACTTGGTTCATGCAATAATTAGGTAAAAAATCTTTTTGTCTGCCAGTTTGCAATAAGCAAAATCTTAGATTTGATAAAGTAAAAAGAATAAGAGAATGAAGTTGAGACTAGCACCTGCCCATAGTGGAAGAGACTTAAAGCTTTCATACTTGCTTCATCATATTCATCTTGAGTCATCAGCCCACGCTGAACAATCTGCAATACAAATTGAGCACAACATAAGCATTGTGCAATTGACATCTTGATACTTGACAAATTATTCAATCTGCCATATATGCTAGTTTGACTCTTAGATAAGTTAGTTGGCACAAATTCCCGTACTTTCTATGTCCAACTGTTTTCTTCTTCCCTCTCCTTTTGACCAAATCCATTCCCATTTATATACTCAAAATAGTGCATGAATATCTGCAATAGTGAAATATCTGTTAAAATATGAGAGGGAGCCTCAATAAATGTGTCCTTTTCAAGAACAGAATTAGGATATGCTCACACCTGTTGTTTATGCATGATATGCTAGTCTATTTTTTGCTATAAGGATAGCTATGCAACTGACGTGGATATAGCTACACCTACATGTTAACATCTTTACAATTTGCAACATTTCATTGAAAAGAGAATATACCGTAGATATGAAGCTTTTTATTCAGTATCATCCTTAAGTGGGGGCTAAATAAACGCCAGGTAAGGTTCCACAATTCCAAGAAATTGGATTTTCAATAAAATTTGAACAACCTCGAATAATCAGAGTTATCAGTGAAAATTTTGATCAAAGAATTTGCAACTAAAATTGGTTACCAAGAACAGAAATATAAATGGACTGAATTGGTACATACTCTGTCTAAATTTTGATTAGGGGTCAGTACAGTTTTGAACGTATAGGTTTAAATTAATTTACACAGATGAGTGGTATTGGACCAATGCCATACCTCTCATCGTGGGGAATCCTTGTGGTTTATCACCTTTCGAAAGGCGTTAAACAGGCCTATAGGTTCGCCTTTATGCCTTTCTAATAGAAGAAATGTAATATAGGTGATTAATCTTACATATGGAGAAAGAAATATTAGTTGGGTTGCTTAAACTTGAAGTTTGTTCCTCAGCTTTGACTTTGATCCTTTTATAATTAGCCTGTGGAACCATTTTTGTCAAAGACCAGCAGCTAGTCTATCTGGCTGATTAACCTATCCTAAACAGCAGAAAATTTCCTATCCCTATCCCTCGTCTGACTTAAATCCAATCTACAAATTTGATCTCCATCCTAAAAAGTTTCATCCTATGAAAATAGGTTTATCAAAATGGTTCACATTTATTTTAGCGCTAAATCTTATGAAGTAAATTGCCTGTCTGTCTGCCATATGAATAGCGATTAGGTTCCCTCTCTAATACATGTTCTGTGATAGAAAACAATGCATTCTGGTACTGCCCAAGACGTTGGAGGAATATCACAACGTTTATTGTACTATGAAAACTTAAATTCAAAATTCAAAATAAAAAATTACTTTGTACTACACTCCTGACCATAATTCTAGTGGAGCCACTATTGTTCAGATTCAGCTTGGTATTAAATTTGACCCTGAACTTCAGAATAGTATGTGGCAAGGTTTGAACTCGTGTTATGCTTACTGGTAACTAGTGAAGCTCAATAGAGATCATATTCTACAGGTTCAATAATAGATTGATTAGGTGAAAGGAGAAGCCTACTAAGCAAAGACCGAAAGCATTCATAACTGCAGCGGCTATAAAGAACGTTAGGAAATCCAGACCTCCTGGGGGGTTACAGGAACATCATGATCTGCAGCTTTAGTTGTAGGTGTGAGTATATTTTCTGGTAGCTTTTGGTTCTTCACCAAGCCTGTTACAAGTAGATGCAGAACAGTATAAAGCCAAACATGCGGTATAAGTTGAGCATTATGTATCAATCACAAACCTCACCATCAGGAAGAGCATTGCCACAATAATTTCGAATACCATTTTTGTAGACAGTCCAAAGTGATGTATCAGTACTTCCAGTCACATAACCTCTAACTACAAATAAGCGACGGTGTTAAAAAGTACAACAATTCTTGTATGCATGGAAAGAAATGGCCTTTTAGAATTATACAAAATTAAGAAAATTGATCAGAAAAAGGTTAGAATTATTTGAATAACTCACCAACAAATTCAACAGGAAAGACAGAACATTTCTTTGCGATAGTGACGTTCTTATCTGGTGATAATACCACTGCATTTGGAGTTATGTGCTGAGTTTTACTAAACCACCATAAACTTGTTTCGTTGAGCACCTATATGTAGTCAAAAGCGGAAGGAGGAATTTTTTTCAAAAAAAAAAAAAAAACAAGATGAAGCTTAATTACTAGAAAAATATTAATTTTCAACAAGAAATCATTTTTTTTTTTTTGAGCTTTGATGATTTCCCACTGCAAAGTAGCTCAAACGTGGGAGATGAAAACTACAATTACCTGACCCTTAAAGGGAATTGAAGCAAGGATTCTATCAAAAGCACTTTGCCTATCAGTTGTGACCAGAACAAGATAATCCCCTCCATCATATATATCTCTGACCTACAACATCAACTTAATCATCATTTTTCCATCCAGTACATTCAACACTTTATATGGTTGTCGAGAAAATGAATGGAAAATTCATGAAATGGGCAATATGTTAATAGCATTGCATTTCTCCAACCTTATACCTACTGAATAATAAGCATTTGACTATACTCCATTTATTATCCGTTAAAAGGGATGCATGTTCAACATTTTTCATAAAACTTAACATCCATTTTCCTTGGTCCCCTGATTAGCTCTCTAATTTTGACAGAAATGGAGTTTCCTCTAAACCCTAAATCACCATAAAGAATCAATCTTTTTCAATAATTTAACTCGGAAGCCAAACAAGAAGTCCCTAGTAGATTCTTGAGCATAAATTATGACTGCTTGAGAAAAGAATTACCTTGCCTCTGGTTTTGGATTTGAGCCCAGGAACAGTTAAATCGAGATGGGTCTCGGACAGACAGTTGGAAACTGAGTTTTTTATAACATTTATTACTTCAGTTTTGCGGTCTCCATCTGTTAATGCCTGAAGAGAAAGGGATTGCGGCGTTTGGTGTTGGGTGCTTGACATTTTTGATGATGCAGAGATCATAATTGAAGGAAATTTTTTCTTTTTTAGAAGTTTTGAAATTGATTTAACTGGCAGTGGAGATGATGATGGCGTATTGGCCAGTTGGAGCTGATTTAGGTTTAAGGTTTTTGGAGGGTTTAAGGATTGAGCCATTGATTTTCCTTCTTTCTGTGTTTTCTTGCAGGTATCAGCCGAATGAGCGGCCTAATACCGTTTATTGTCATGGTGACGTCATTTCCACCCACAATTTCCATATATATGTTCACTTCAAAAATTTTGGGTAATTTCACAACAAAATTTACTTGGTGCACCACAATTTTAATAATATTTTTATTTACTTAGATGGCCCTAAATAAAATTACTTAATTAACCACACTTCTAAATATACATTTTAACATAATTTTTGTAGACATCACAATCATTAACCATCCATCCATTATTTCTTTGTAGCTGAATACCTCAAAATTGAACCTTTTGAATCGATTTGTTGTCAAAATTCAAACCGTAACTTACTGGATTGTAATAGGATTTCCTCGACTTGGACCTCGTTCTTGTTGAACCAGCAAATAAATGTCTTCCACTTCGAACCAGCCACAAGCGTCATCGAATGGACGGTAATAGAAACACAATATGTTCCATGAAGAACAACAAATTATACTAGAGAACGTTGATTCTTGTAAATCATCGTTTAAATCCGTTTGATTAGAAGAGGAAGTTTGTGATTGTAATGTCGTGATTGAATCTTTCTCGATCAGAAACATGTTTCCATCAAAACTTCTCTAAAACATTAGGGGTCGTTCTTTTCGTGTTTCAGTTTTGAGTTTTGAATTCATTTTGTATTTTGTGTTTTGAGTGTCTATTTTGAAATTGTTGAAAATGCGTTCTTTTTGTCATTCTGAAAAATGTTTGTGAAAACATAAAAATGGAAAACGCGTTTACTTTAACATTTTGAGAATATGTTTTTTATAATATTTTATTCAATAAATCTGATTATTCAATAAATTTTAATAGTTTAATATTAATATAGTATTAAATAACAAATACATTTTAAAGTTGGTGAATTTTAAAATATTTTTTCCCATATATAAAAAACAAAACATTATATATTTTTTTTATAATGTTTTATTCAAGAAATCTGATTATTCGATAAATTATAATAGTTTAATGTTAATATAGTGTTAAATAACATATATGTTTTGAAGTCGGTGAATCTTAACATATTTTTTTCGAAATATAAAAAATATTTTAAATTAAATTTGGCAAAACAGTTCAATCGATACAATTAAAAGTTTACGTGTCATGACAAAATAAGTAGATACTACACAAAATATAAAATAAATCTAAGGAGTCATGTACGACGTCTGGAGTAGTCATTCCATATGTGTGTAGCAATTTGATCCCTGACTTGTCTCATTTGAGCTGTTTGACTAGCATCAAAATGTATGATTTCTTGATTTTAACCCGACTCCGTTATATCTTGAAAAATTATATTCTTCTCTGAATACTCAGCGAACAACCTTTCTAAAGCGTGCTCCTGTCGAATAAAGTTGTGTATTGCACAACATGCAATAGGGATTTATCTTTGCCTACTAAGTGGATAACTGGTAATCAATTTCAAAATATGAAATCTTGCATTTAAAACTCCAATGCAACGTTCAATAATATTACAGCACGAGGAGTGTATATAGTTGAACAATTCTTCATTCTCACGTAGTCTTTTCCGTCCAATCTAGTCACGTAGATGATATCTTTGATCTCGATAAGGGGCAAGAAATCTAGATCCACACTTAAAATTCAATTCTTAAACAACCATCCACTCCAAACTTCACAAAAAAAAAAAAAAAAATCATAAATTCGAAACACAAATAAAAAACCCGATGCGAAATCTGACCCAACAAAAATAATATAGAACATCAAGTAAAGAATATAGCAAGCAAAGAACCAAAGGGAAACCTGATTGAAACAACACGTAGAAAACCCGCAGATTTGGCAGGGGGAGCTCTAAGAAATTATGGATCATGATTTTGTGAGAGGGGAAATGGTTATCAAAGAGGAAGAGGGGGGAGGGAGAGAGAGAGGATAAGTGAGAAATTCATTTCCCATGTTTTGGCAAAAGTACCCTTTTTTGCTTCAATTTTTCCAAAACGTGGTTTTGCACGTTTTGTGTTTTCAGTGTTTTTTTTTTTTTTTTTTTCATTTTCAAAAATGCGTTTTCGAAAATAGGAAAGAGAACGTGTTTTTACTGTTTTGGAAAATCTAAAACAGAAAACGGCTTGAAAACGGTAAAGAGAACAGACTCTTAACGTTCCGAATAATTTTTTACCGTTCTTCATAATTTTCATTTTCAATGATTGTTCAATTTCAATTCAAACCCTTTTACCAACCGTCTTACCCCCAAATTATACTCACCTTCTTGCGACTTTCTTTTCTAGTTCTTCAAATAATAGAAATGATAAATTTGGGAATAGAAAGAGGAAAATTATCAAAAAAAAAAAAAAAAAATGCAAAGCTTTCAGTAGAATGTGCAAGGACCTATAGAAGCTGATGCTAAGAAAATGGAAAGACTGTGTTACAGAAATTCCTAATTATTTCCATTCATTGTATGCTACCCGTTTCTATAATTTTTTAGAGAACTTACAGGATGGGTATAGTTTTTCTAGATTTTTTACTGTAATTAATTGGCTTAATAAATACAATATCTATAATACTATGCTTTATATTCATTATTCAATTTTCAAAGATAAATGTTTTTGATTTTTATTAACATATGGATTATGTTTTCGGTTTCATGAAAGGTATGTTTTGTTTAAAATGTTAAGATTATTAAATTTTTTTTTTTTTTTTTTTTGGCTTTGCTTATAGTGGAACAAATGCCCAGAGTAACAATCCATCCCAAATCAAACTCCAGGTTCTTTCAAACTCGTTGCACATGTATGTGAGATTATTAAATCTAATTCGGACTCTTCGATTTGACCCAAGAGTTATAATACTCATTATGAACTCTTCAGAATCAGAAAATTTCTTATTTGCACTTTTATCTTTCTTTAGTTACGACTTTTCATTGTATGCAATTCTGTCATCGTGAGTATTGAGCATAACCTTTGGATCGCCAATGGTTTCTTGTACCGGCACCAACTTTTGCTTGACTTCATAAGGTATCATTTTTCACGTTTGAGCTGGGGGTAGTGTTAGATGGAGGGCGATAGGCAACCTTAGTTTTGGGGATAAGTTATGTTTAAAAATACAATATGGATAAATTTAGAGGGATGAACATATAAAAGAAAGTGGATATATTTAAATGAATGAATTTAATAAGGTTAATATTGGAATAAACATGGATGAATATAGTATTTTTTATAAAATTTTAATAGAGATGAACTTATAGTGGGATAGATAAGTAAAATTTGTGATGGAAATAGAGGTACCCTTTTCCATTTTTCTTTTTGAGTAATGATATCTGTAGTGAAAAATATCGGTAGTCTTCTTACGTGACATAAAAGTGATGATTCATAATTTGGTGCATTAATATGATAGTTTTATATATATATATATATATATATATATATATATATATATATATATATATATATATATATATATATATATATGTTTGGTGATTTTAAATAAATTTAAATTGATGTGTATAGTAAAATAGATTTCCATATTTCATGGCATGAAAAAATTTCCATTTTTTATTTTGCAGTTAAAAGTAATTTCCTATAAAATTTAAAATGTTTTATGCATTCTCAATATGTGTTTTAAAAATTGAATTTGGTTTGTTTGATCGTGGGTATAAAGATTTGTCAAAACTCTTTAATTATCATACTCATTTTCAATCATACAATTACATAATAAAATATTTTGCACGTAAAACTCAAAACTTTTCCTTACTTTTAAAACACACATTTTCCAAAAAAATCACTATTCAAAACTCTATTTTCTAAAAAGAATGGCCATCACATAGATACTTAATTTTCACAAAATAAATCTTGACAATTATATTGATATAAGTGAAAGTTTCTACTTAATTTCTCAATAGGTAAGTCAAATATCTCAATAGTAGGAACGATCCAGAAATGTTATGTTTAGCCCCTTTTTGACAATAATTATTTTCAATCTTTTTTTCTATATACTTATTTTTTATCACACAATAAAATATTCTTCATGTAAATTAAAAACTTTTTTTTATACGTTTTAATCACATATTATCCTAAAAATCACCATTCAAAACTCTATTTTGTCCAAATAATGATTGTCAAACATGGGCTTAGCAACTTGCGACAAGGTTAATAGAATATTTGTGGAACTATTCATGCCTTTATGCGTATCCGCTTGTCTTGCTTCTCCCTAAAAAAGTCAATACATGATGCTGATGTGATTCGACAAGGAAACCAAGTCAAATGGTCGAACCTGACAGCCAAGACCCCTCCCCCTCCCCTGATGTCTGAGGATATGGTGCTAAAAGTCCCAAATTGAGTCTAGGGAAAAATCCTTGCTCAAGAAAGAGTATTCAAGGAACTTACATTCAACAATAAAAATTGGATCCTTTAACCATGTAGGAAAATATTCGCTTTTTGGAAGATTGGATTCCGACACTCTTTCCATTGCCTTCAGCCTTGATGACGGACAGTTTATATGTAGACCCGGCATCTTCTTTTTCTTCCTCCTGAATATGTGCCTTTCCTTTTTCTTTTGATGAAGGAGGACTAGATGGAGATTGGTCATCGAGTACAAAAGAACAAGGGAGCTATAAGAACTTTAGTACTTTTTGATAGCGTTGTTTGTGTTGTGTTAAATATAATGAAAACTTGAAGCGAAATGTGTTAAAAGGGAACTGGTCCGTGGTGGTTGGTCAAATTTTCAACACGAAGTCACTCTCTTTTAAGAAAACCGTAAGCAAGGATTCCACCTTTGTATGGTTCCATCTTGAAATTTTGCCATAGGTCTCATGTCTTAACATTAGACTACTGTTTATGGACACATTTTCAAATTGGACTTGCACATCTTTTATCGTTGAGTAGTGGCCGGCTATATTGAACACGTAGGGACGTAATTTAATTAATTGCATTGAAACTCACATTGATGAGCACATCAAGTAAAAAAAAAAGAATTATGACCCTTGTACACTCCTTGTGTACATGGAGTTTGACACTCCTTTGCAAATTCAAAAATGGAGTGGTGGAAAAATATGTTGTATTTTCAAACTGACCAATCGTGTTGCAACATGTGACACAATGTCAAACTTGATGTCAAAGACAATGTACTTGTAACATGATTGAAAAAAAAATGTCATTGATCGTCAAGTTGATCCATGTTTACTAGCACAATTGGAAGTCTAATTGACACTTAGGCCCCGTTCAGTAGAGATTAAAATTGAAAATATAGTTATTATTGAGTCTCATTCGTCTAATAAAAGTCAACAATAACGGCTAGTTTTTCAATTTTAATCCGATTTTAATCTCTATCAAACGGACATTTATATTTTGTGAATAGAACACGGGTAATGTAATCACCAATTTGATAAATATGGATAGTTGGGGCAGGTTTGTCACTCATTAATTTATTTTATAGTTTATTACAAGATTATTTTCACATATACATTCATATAATAAAATATTCTATAAACCTCTGTTTGAGCTATATTAAATTTTCATTTTCATTTTTCTACTCATTTTCGATCACACGTTTTTCAATAAAATAATATTTTTCATCACATCAATAAATTTTCTTTCCTTTTCAACCACACATTCTCATTCAATCTATTATTCCAAAATACATTCTTCCAAAATAATGTGGTTGTATATCAAAAAAAATTCTCTACTTTTTAACCACACATTCTCTTAAAAATACTATTCAAAACTCATTTTTTTTCCAATAAATGAGAATCGAACAAGCTCTTAATTGGTTGTCATTTTAACTAACGTGTATATATTCTTATTCATAATTTACAGTTGAAACTAAATTCTTGTTTGATGACAATTATTTTGAGAAAATTTAATTTCGAATAGTAATTTTTTTGAGAATGTGTGGTTAAAAAATAGAGAAAAATTTTAGATTCACATGCAAAATATTTTATTATATAAATGCATGACCGAAAATGAGTATAAAAATTTAAAAGTTTTAAAATAATGATTGTTAAGCATGGACTAATTTTTCTTCAAATAAAACGTTGTCGTGGCTTCCAAGACATGTCAAGTTACTTGTTACTGCTGGTGCAGATTAACAAGGTAAATGGGTTAATTTCATAAATGGTCACTGAAGTTACATGAAAATAACAAAACGGTCACTGAAGTTTCAAAGTTTCAGAAATGGTCACTGAAGTTTGAAATTTATTTTACAAACGATCAATGAATTTTCAAATTTTTTGGGCAAATTTGAGGCAATTTTTCGACAACTTCCGACCACCAAAATCATAGATTTCGGATACCGTTGGAAAACCCACAATGTCCTCTTCAATTACCAAAAAAAATCTCCCCAAAATTCCAAGTGATTCGGCCGGAATAAACCCGCGAAGTCGTCACCCAAAAATTATGAAAATCTGTCCAGATTTTCAGATTTTTTGGCCGAGTTTGCGGCATTTTTTCGACACCTTCCGACCACCAAAACCGTCCATTTCGGATACCGTTGGAAAGTCCACAATGTCTTCTTCAATTACCAAAAAAATCTCCCCAAAACTCCAAGTGATTTGGCCGGAATAAACCCACGAAGTCAGCTACCAAGAAAATCTACCCAGTTTGGGTAGCTGATTTCGTGGGTTTATTCCGGCCGAATCACTTGGAGTTCTGGGATGATTGTTTTTGATAATTGAAGAGGACATTGTGGACTTTCCAATGGTATCCGAAATTGGCCATTTTGGTTGTCGGAAGTAGTCGAAAAAATGCCGCAAACTCGGCCAAAAAATCTGAAAATCTGGGCAGATTTTCATAATTTTCGAGTGCCGACTTCGCGGGTTTATTCCGGCCGAATCACTTGGAAATTTGGGGAGATTTTTTTTGGTAATTGAAGAGGACATTGTGAGCTTTCCAACGGTATCCGAAATCTATGATTTTGGTAGTCGGAAGTTGTCGAAAAATTGCCTCAAACTAGCCCAAAAAATCTGAAAATTCAGTGACCGTTTGTGAAAGAAATTTCAAACTTCAGTGACCGTTTCTGAAATTTGAAACTTCAGTGACCGTTTTGTTATTTTCATGTAACTTCAGTGACCATTTGTGAAATTAACCCCAAGGTAAATGGATACAAAATAGAAATAAAACTAATTTTTTTTAATTGTTTTTTTTTTATTGTTGGGGTTGGGGTGGGGGGGTGGGGGGGAATTAGAATTGGATTCTCTATTCTTTTAGGTAGTGTAGTTTTTAGTCTCATATATTTAAATTTGTGATTTTGAATTTTTGCCAAATGAAAATTATTGACATGGATGTTAAAATTTCATGTGACTTAGAATAAAATGTTAAATTGTTTGACAATTATGCCATCCAATTTTAATTCAAGTTAACATTCACACACTATTTAATTTATATATTTAAATTAGTTAATACTCAAAAACTTCGTTACTTGTAAACTTGAGAGGTTGGTTCACAATTCAAAACAATTTTTTTTAGGGTAATGCTACATGTACACACACACTTTTACACAATCTTTTACACTTCTCTCACATGGAGGGGGTCCACGATTATTTTATTATGTGTGGGCCCCCTTTCATGTGAGAGAGGTGTAAAATATTGTGTAAAAGATTGTGTACACTTAGCATTATTCTTTTTTTTTAAAAGGCCACCAAACAGGGATTAATTTAAATTGTATTATAATTTCTACAATTTATAATTTTATACAAACGAGAATAATATGATTCTTTATGTTGAGTTGTAATGACAAGTGAACTACTCGTACTTGATTGCAAAAAGTAGGAGAAATTTAAGGACGAACATGGTGCTCTTAGCTGAAATTTTGATAAATTTTAAAAATGATTTTAAATTAAAGCGTCATCAATTGAAATTTTAATGAATTTTACTAAAATTCACGTCTTTTCAAATAGTTGTGAATATATAAAAAAATTAATTAATTAATTAACAGAAGGATTTACGGATGGATTTCACATTTAAAATACATATAACAAGCTATTTTGAAATTTCACCATTTTTAACCTCCGATCATTAGTAGAAATAATTTAAATATTTCATTCATTTTTATCAAACTCTACCAAACATTTAATTTTAATTATCATTAGACTGAGCGAGGTTCGCATGGATTTCCAGAAAATTGAGAAAACAATCATGCTACAAGTACAATTTTTTGACATCAAATTTGACAATGTATCACATGTTGAAGGTTGAGTGGCCAGTTTTTAAACACCACATACTTTTTCGTCCGTTCGAATTTGAATTAACATGAATTGTCAAATTACTTGTCAATCATGGATTGTACACAAAGCATTATTCTCGAGAAAAAGCTAAAGATGGAAAAAAGTCTGTAGTCGTCGTCATCATCAGTTATTTCTCTTAATTCAACACCGACGACATCCACACCACCTTATTTAATTCAATACCAACAAGACTGAGGAACAGTAAATGAAAACCCTACTCTTTATCTCCATTTCCATTATGAATCCACCAGCTAGCCTATCATCAGTAATATTTACATAGAAGTCGAATTGGCTATGCATTTCAGTTAGGGTTCTTGACACTGTAGGAAGCTCATGGAAATGAAAATGGCGATCTTTATTGAGCTTCCGCTGCTGCTGCTGCTGCTGCTATTTTCCTGTCTCTTGCTTCGGCTAGGTGCTTCCAATCCTGTGAGTATTATGTCAATTTGGATCAAATTTATAGCACAAACACCTGACACATTTATCCCCTTTCCGTTTTAGGTTTTAAAATTTAGGAAACTTGGCTGTCTGTGTAAATTTGAGTTATTTTACGGTCTATAGGTAATATTGATGTTTGATTTGTAGGGCTTTAATCAGCCGGTCGATGTGTATTCAGCTGCATCTTCTGAGAACCAAACTCGTGCAGAAGGTTGGTTTATTTATTTATTGTTATTTATGGTTTCTTTTTTAGTTGGAAATCAGATGTGCAATTTTTATTTGCTCAAGTTTTTGTCAAGTTGCTATATTGCTTAAAAAACAAATTGTTACATAATTTTTCCTGGGAATTATTATGGTAGAAATTTCAACTGAAGTTCTGAACTTTAGTTGAAACTTTCTGCACCCTTATTGTATCCCCTTCAGAAGAAGCCTCTTTCTTCATCTTGCTCTGTAATAGGAAGCAGCTTTCAGCTAATTATGTATATGCAAATAGTTGCCTTGAGAAAGGGCCTTTGTGCTTGCTCACAAGAATTGAACAATTAGATTTAATGGAAAAATTGGTATTTCCTTCAGACTGGCCCCCAGATCTTGGTGCCTTCCCTTATGCTCATTGAAATTTTCCTCATCAAGCACTTCCATGGTTCTGTGGTTGGTTTTACAATGATAAGTGTGGCCGAGGACCTTCTGGTATTTGCCATTTCCCCTGTCATCATCAATCAAGTTTGCTCAACTCTAATTTTTTGTTGTTGTTGAATTATGGTTGATGAGAGAATGAGATTGCCCTTAACATGTAGTATTTTTGTTAGAGTAGTTTCTTTGTTAGTGATATGAAAATGTTCCCTCTCTACATCCCTCCCCTCCTCCTCCTCCTCCTCTCTCAGATAAATGAAATATTTGCTTTTTTCTATGAACAGCTTCATGCCCTTCTGGCTGGATTAGTAATCCTAGCAATACAAAGTGTTTTAAATATATGTCAATCAATCAATCATGGGATGAGTCAGAGACCCGGTGCAAGGCTGACAATGGACACCTGGCAGCAGCGGCCTCTTTGCAAGAACTCAGTTTTATCCAGAAGTTATGCAGTGAGAATGTAAATGGATGCTGGGTTGGTGGGAGAGGCATAAATGGTACACCCGGTTTGGGTTGGAAATGGTCTGATGATACATTCTGGGATGGATCTATCACTCCTAGCATGCCAATCCATTCAGTTTGCTCCAATCTGTCTTGCTATGGTGGAAATAAAACAGAAATGTGCACATTAATGATCAACAGTGCTATTTATCCTGTGGCTCAGAGATGTAATTTGTCACATGCCTTCATATGCATGCTTGACGTAGGTATGTGATTCCATTAAGTGGTAGCAAGTTGTTCTTTTTATCTATACTCTCTTATCTGTACTTGTCTTTTTGCAATTTCACTTGTAATTGCGTTTCAGCAGTTCTGTCATCTGTAATATTTGATTCAAATTTTTGCATCATTTTGAGATTTCAGAGAACAGATGTCATCATATGCACTGCCACAGGGAATATCTTGTCATTCTTGCTGTTGTGAGTGGCTTGATACTCTGCAGTACTCTAGCTGTTGTGATATGGCTCCTTGTGTATAGACGTAATAAAAGGCGTAAAAGATCTCGCAAGCTATCTAATCCAGCAGAATTGGCATTAGTTCTGCCATCATGGAAAGTTTTTACGCGTGAGGAACTGAAGTCAATTACAAAGAATTTTAGTGAAGGAAACCGTCTTCTTGGGGATGCCAAAACGGGGGGCACATATAGTGGTCTTTTGCTAGATGGATCAAGGGTGGCAGTTAAAAGGCTGAAGAGATCTAGCTTTCAGAGGAAAAAAGAGTTCTATTCTGAGATAGGAAGGGTTGCAAGACTCCATCATCCAAATCTGGTTGCTATTAAAGGGTGTTGCTATGATCATGGCGATCGTTACATTGTATATGAGTTTATTGTGAATGGACCTTTAGATAGATGGCTACATCATATTCCTAGAGGGGCTAGGAGTTTGGATTGGTCCATGAGAATGAAAGTTGCCATGACTCTTGCTCAAGGGATAGCGTATGTAACTTTCTCAAAATGTTGTCTTTTAGTACAAAAAAATAAATAAATCTGAAGATACTTTTATATGCAATTATTTTTTAAACCATTTTCTTAGGATATCTTTTGGAAGAAAATATATGATGATTCTACCATAGGCTCTGTCCTTTCACATCATGCACTTGGACCTTTCTTATTTTCAGTTTGTGTTCATATTAGCATTCATATAGCGGTTGGCTCTAGGCTGCAAAAATGCATATTGATATCTGTGCACCCCCTCCCCGTTTCCCTAAGCAGTTTTCAAAATCTTTGCTTAGCTGTTATAATATATGTGTATGCCAATGTCTAGTGAGATATAAAACAGCGGTCCTTGTCTCTCGTTGTTTTTGTATTTCTTCTAAAGAAGTGAATTACCATGTGCAATTCCATATTTTTCCTTTTCTGTTCATTTGTCTGTGTTGTATATATTCAATAAAGTTTCTGTATGTGGATTTATGTTAACTTGTACTGTCTTTCAAGAGTACAATGGAGTCTAATAGAAGGCGAAAATTCATCTATGGTACAAGTTTTATATTAAAAATAGGAATCAATAGATACAGAAACTAAAACCATTTGGCCTATATTAGGCTATCAAAAAAGCATGATCACCCAGAAGGTGATCTGCCTAGATCAACTATATTTTGCCTGCAGCTTTATTTGATATTCCAAAATTCTGAGTTGTAGTTGAAGTGTTTGTGACTGTTACTCATTTCATGAATTGTAACAGGTTCCTCCACGACAAGGTTAAGCCACAAGTTGTGCATCGTGATGTCCGAGCAAGTAACGTACTTCTTGATGAAGACTTCGGTGCCCATCTAATGGGAGTTGGCCTATCAAAGTTTGTTCCTTGGGAAGTGATGCATGAAAGGAGGGTCATGGCCGGTGGCACTCATGGATATCTTGCTCCAGAGTTTGTCTATAGAAACGAGCTTACAACGAAGAGTGATGTATACAGCTTTGGGGTGCTTTTACTCGAAATCATCAGTGGGCGTAGACCGGCACAAGCTGTTGATTCAGTAGGTTGGCAAAGCATATTTGAGTGGGCTACACCACTGGTGCAAGCTCATCGCTATCTTGAGCTTTTGGATCCTCTTATAACATCGTCCTCTTCTTCTCAAATCCCTGAAGTTGGAACTGTCCAGAAAGTGGTGGACCTTGTGTACTCTTGCACGCAGCATGTCCCGTCTATGCGTCCTAGAATGTCTCATGTTGTCCACCAGCTGCAGCAGTTAGCACAGCCTCCTGCAGCTAAATAAGTTAAATCATTTTGGAACTCTGGTGTTTATTTTGAGAAGCTAAAACTGATAACCCTCGCCCCCAGTAATATTTTAGGCTAGATCTACTAATGTATCTCTGCTATTTATTATGAAAAAAATGTCTCTCTCATATTTGTAGTCTCGTTTCCTAATATTCGCTGCTCATCAGTAACTTCGAACAATTTGTCCTGGACTTTGAACAAGTATACCCTGTAATCATTGTTAGATGTGGCTTATCTAATCATTTTGGCCCATTTTTACCAATTGGTTGACTTTATGAAACCAGCCTTCTATTGGAAGTAGCCCTCTTCAAGTCGCTCCGTCTGTAATGTGGCCTTCTCCCATCCAAGATGGGTGCCTGCTATGATACTAATTGTAATAGTCACGTTAGGTGGATGAAATTCATCCTCAAAACTAACTTGTTGAAGTAAGGGTATTCAGGTGGTTATTAATCCACAAGGCAAGCAGCAATCTGGAATATAGTTGTATCTTTATACAATTAGAATATTAGATCATTAGGACAGGGGAATGTACCCGACGAATTCTTTGTAACATCACAGTCCAGTCAATGAGCAAAGACGATAAATTATTAGTATGAACGTCAGCCATGATGCTTTGTTGGGAGAAATTGCATACCATGAGACTGGGCATTGAATTTTCAGATTGTAGACTTGGAAAAAGTAGTATTTGTTTGAAGGATTATGCTACTTTACCCAAGTTGCATAACAAAAGTGGAGGTGCCCAAGTGATTTGACACCTCCACATTGGCCGAGACGGCGCCGTCTCGGCCAATGTGGAGGTGTCAAATCACTTGGGCACCTCCACTTTGTAACCCAACTTGGGTAGTGTAGCATGGTCCAAGTTTTAATGGGCCTCACATGCACTGGTGGGACCAGAGTTTGTGGGCCCTACTGCCAATTCTCAGGGGCCACAAACCTCTAGGCCGCCATGACCTCAGAAGCCACCACCTTCTTATTTCACGAAACTGCCATAGCACACTTGCGTACCCTGGTTTGCCTGCTTGTTTGTTTTTCTTCCATCTATCTACAATAACAAGCTTGCTTTCCATGGCGTATTCTTCTCCAAATCATATATTTTTCAATCCCTATAATACCATGCCCACAAACGCTGTCGCTTTGTTAATCTTATCCTTTTTTATCCAACTCCTCGCTCTGCCACTAACCTTGGCCGAAACAAATACATTTTCTGGTAATTTTGTTTTCATTTTATCAATGCGTGGGTTAAATTTTTTTTTTTTAGATTTTCTTCGTTTCCTTTTTAGCACGTTTAGAATTCCTCTAACAAATGTGAGCTTTAGTTGCTGTAGTTGATTTTAATTCAAGAAGCGGAGAAAGGATTGTTTTTGATTGTTTAGATTGAAGAATTTTTATTTTTCCTTTTTTGTCTACATTTGAATTTCGAGGATACCAATCTTGTAAAGCTTAACTGCTGCTATAATCATTTTTTCACAATTATTGCCTGTAATTTCCCCCTTTTCCTCCTTATATCGAGTTGCCTTTGATCTATCCAGAAAAATATGGAAGTTGCAATTGCAGTTTTGATGCCGATGAGTAAAATATTTTTCTGTCTCCTGTCATTAAGCAGGAGGGCCTCATTTTTCTATGATGCAATGCAGTGTCAATTAGTGTGACATTATCGCTGTTGTAGTGTTGTTTTATTTGTTAGACTCTATTATTCCATCCAAATTTTAAGATGCGTGGGCGCTTAACCTTCATTGTGCATTGAACATACAGAAGGCACAAAATATTTGTATCCAGAAATCCTTAAAGATGAGGCAGTGACGAGACTTGTTGATCTTGGCAAGGTACATAATTGAGCGTTTTTTATGTTATGCAAGTAAAGTTGAATGTGAATTCTCACTCACTGGCAAAACTTAATAGGTGACATAAAATACACAGAACTTCTCTAGTTCTGTTGTTTTACTTTTTAAACTTAAGTTTTATACTGACTTTGCAGGTAAGTGATTCACATGGATTTCTCGAGAGAACTTTCCAAAGTCCAGCTTCTGTCAGTGCAGGAAACCTTATTCGGGAGTGGATGGAGGATGCTGGTTTGAGGACGTGAGCCGTCAAATTTACTTCTTTTGTTTAACAATGTTCAGGAACATCTGCTGATGTTGCCTTCTTTTCAGGTGGGTGGACCAAATGGGCAACGTGCATGGTAGGATTGAAGGGATGAATCCAAGTGAGAAGGCTTTGTTAATTGGCTCTCATTTGGTGAAGCAATTACAGTACTTATGTTTTTATACTAAAATATTATAATTTCCAGTATGAGCTACTTATATCAGGCAGGGTCAATTTACCAGCTCTTTGTTTCAAACAGGACACCGTTATTGATGCTGGAATGTATGATGGTGCACTGGGAATCATTGCTGCAATATCTGCATTGAAGGTGTTGAATATCACCGGAAGACTTGGAAGACTCAGGCGGCCAGTTGAGGTAACTATACGTATACGTACTAAGTACTAACTGTATCAAATGCATTGCCTCTATAAATTTTGGTAATGTGACATTTTCAGATGATTGTCTCAATCGTTTGTGTACTGATGGGGATAAAGCCCAAAATATTGAACTTCTACATCCTGGAAGCACATATAGTACTTGATCAGGAAAGCTTAAAAAGTTGCTATAATGTTGACTTCAAAGTCAACAATTAATTTTAATCACACATTTCATGGGACAACAACTTTTCTATCACACATTTCATCAACCCTGGTTATATTTTTTAATGGTAAAAATGTTGTCCTGTTTGATGAAAATTGTTTAAAATGGGGATTCAAGTTTATCTTCGACAGACAGTTAGTTATAGAAGGAAATAGAAATCTTCTCTCTTGCTATAGGTGATAGAACCCTTATCTTGGGTACTGTGTAGCTCAAATTATAAGCACTTAATTTTCCAGATGAAAGGGATCTTGACCATCTTTTTTTAGAGCTAAGTATCTTGATTCTTTGCTCTCTTATTTTCAGGTTATTGCATTTAGTGACGAGGAAGGAGTTAGATTTTAGTCCACTTTCTTAGGGAGTGCGGCAATTGCTGGCGTGTTGCCTATTTCAACATTGCATGCGCAGGATAAGAGGTTCGCATTAGTAATTCAAGAAATTGTATTCACTAGTAAACTGATGTTCGTCTGCCCAATTGATACATGAAATTTATTCAGTGGTGTCACAGTGCAAGGTGCTTTGAAAATAAACTCCATTGATGCTACCGAGGAAAACCTTTTGCAGCTCAAATATGATCCCAAATCTGTCTGGGGTTACATTGAGGTACACCAGCATTTTCCTACCTGGAAGACTGCAGCTGCAGGCAAGAAACAAGGGAAGTTTATGTTACTAAGGATGCTTGTCCTAAATTTATTTTTATTGCATTGTAGGTTCACATTGAACAGGGACCTGTCCTAGAAACTGCGGGTTTTCCTCTTGGTGTGGTAAAAGGGATTGCAGGACAGACACGGCTAAGGGTAACTTAGCTTTTATATCATATTGTTCAGAAGTATATTTGCCTGTTTTTCATGTGAATCTCTGAAACTAGTAATCTACGGCCAAGGCCATATTTTCCATTGTTGATTTTTTTCCCCTAGTAGTATAATTTTTATTTTACATTTTTGAAAATGAAGTATGCCATTTGCTTCTTGTTTTATTTTAAGCAGGTCTCCTCTTCAATAAGTAGGTAAAAATTAAATTTGGTTGATCTGCAATTGGTCACACTCACTTATAAAGTAGGTCCTATTAGGAGTTTAGTGTTTGTTTGGGAGAGATTATTTGAAGTGAAAAATGATTTTTTTGGAGAATGCATGGTTAAAAGTAGAGAAATGTTATGGGTTCACGTGCAAAAAAATTTTATTGAGAGAATGTGAGGTTGAAAATGAGTGAGGAAAAATGATTTCAAATAAACTGTGCCAAACATACACTTAGATATGCAGCTCAGCCATGAATTTTGTACCTCGTACACGAGGCTAAACCTGAGCCATCACCCTCTATTGGTTTTGTACAATATCTTGTACACAAGTGAGGCTTGCTTTGGAAGCCATCTTGTAATTATATATTTCTTTCACTTAAATTGGAAGATCTCACTTCCCATAATTTGCAGGTGACCGTAAAAGGTTCACAGGGGCATGCTGGGACAGTCCCCATGAAATTGCGTCAAGATCCAATGGCTGCTGCTGCTGAATTAATTGTGTTGTTGGAAAGTCTTTGTAAACAACCTGAGGAATATCTATCCTATGATGGTCAGTGCACGGCTTCTACGGTCCAAACTCTTGCAGGATCTCTCGTTTGTACTGTTGGAGAAATATCTACCTGGCCAAGTGCAAGTAACGTGATTCCCGGCCAGGCAAGTATTCAAAGGCTTGAAACTACATATTGTTTTGCAATCATTCCATGTTCACATGAGCATCAAACGAGGAATTTACTATTTTCGCAATGAAAATGATTCTTCTGCTTGCAGGTGACCTTCACTGTTGACATACGGGCAATGGATGACCTAGGGCGAGAAGCTATTATATATGAAATGTCTAACAGGATGTACCAAATATGTGATAGGCGTTCGATTTTTTGTCATATAGACCGTAAGGTGCGAGATTTGCATCCCAATTTTTTATACATGTGCGAAAAAGTAATTTGTATCTCATTTGATTTTGGATAATTTCAGCACGACGCCAATGCAGTGATTTGCGATCAGGGGTTAAGTTCAGATCTAAAATCTGCGAGTTATGCTGCTCTGAAACGATTAACGGGCGAGAATCCAGACGATGTGCCTGTATTGATGAGTGGAGCAGGACATGATGCAATGGCCATGTCTCATCTAACTAAGGTCTGTTATGTCTTTTCTTTGCCTTTTACGATATGAATAATGTATGAAAGCTATCCAAGTTGCATGAATAATGGTCCTTGAAGGATTATGCTACTTTACCCAAGTTGCATGACAAAAGTGGAGGTGCCCAAGTGATTTGGCACCTCTACATTGGCCGAGGCGGCTGGCCCACCAGCTGCCTCGGCCAATGTGGAGGTGCCAAATCACTTGGGCACCTCCCTTTTGTAACCCAACTTGGGTAGTGTAGCATGGTCCATTTTGGAAAATGCTGGGCGTACATTAAGCTTCACATAGCCGTGTCCATAATGCTGAGCTGGCATTATTTTGAAATTCAATTTCTCGTGGACAATATTTACAAAATAGCCCTTCATGAAACTGAGAAATTACCACTTTCCTTTCATTTGTTTCCAGCCACGGGAAGCCAGAACTCTATTCGAAAAATTCTCTCTTCGAAAAACTTCCAAGGAGCGAATCGAGTGGGATTGAAGCTGTCAAGGAGCGAATCGAGTGGGAAATCAAGAGCATCAAACCACTTTCTCTTCCATAAACTTCGACGGCCGAGAAGGAGAGCGATTCGAGTGGGCTCGACTGGTTTAGGGTTAGAAATCAAGAGCGTTTGTGTTTACCATGCTGAACTCCGACACCGTTTAACACTTCCGAGCGTCTTTCTTTCTCCAAAAATACCGACAACGGTATGTTTAATTTGAAACACGTTGTCTTCTTGGTTTGTGAACATTTCTTCAATTTGGGTATGAAATTTCGGGTTTATGCGTTTTGTACTCTTGACTGTAGGTGGAGGAGGAATTGGTATATTTTTGTGTTCCTTTGCACGATAGTGTTATTAGAAGACATTTTTTTTCAAGAATCTGAAACTTACTTGTAAACCATAGATTTAGATGGACTCTGAATTTCCTTTCTTTCGTCAAATTGGATTTATTCCATGAGAGTCCAAACATTTCTAAAAATTGTGGCCACATTTTTGTATAATACGTGTTCATATTAATTTTTCTTCAAATTGTAATCTGAAGTTTCAATCTTTGCTGCAGTTGAATTGAGAAATGGGTGGAAAGAACAGAGGTATTTGCCACAATTGTAGACGGACTGGACATTGATTGCCTGAATGTCCAAATAAACAATGGTGTTGACATTGTTCAGAGGGAATTGTCAAACTAATGGAGGTGGAGAAGAAGAAAAAAAACGAAGGCCGATTATTCTTGTGTTGTACTAACAATTGTGGGTATTTCATTGAAGATCGAAGAAGATCGAAGAAGATGACGTCGAGATATCATTCAACGTAACTTATGGAATAGTTAGTTTGATTATGTTAGCAAAACTTATGTAATTGGATGCTATGATGTTGAACTTATCAAAACTTATGGAATGACAGAGATGTTTATGTTTGGCCTGTGTCTTCATTTGGAATGAATGTTATTTTCCTTATTCATTTGTTGTAAATGTTTGCTCATGTTGCATCTGTGTATTATGTTCTGCTTTGCCGTGTGGAGAAATTGCTTTGGAAAAGGATTTAACAATTCTCTTACAGAAATGAATACAGAGATTATCAGTTCGAATATGTCCAGCACCAGTATGGTAACTGGATCAACAAAACTTGAGGCACAGATCAAATGAAACTTACAGATGAGAAACCTTAGTAGAGATCTAGACATGAAATCTTGAATGATCTAAAATCAGCTTTCATAAACCAAATTATATAAACCTGAGAAGTCATGGAAGCATGGATCCTCATTCACCCCACCCCTTAAACACAGACACCACAATAAAATTCACCATGAAGAAACTTGGGACCATACTGCATTGATGCATCCAATGATAGTTGCTTACAAATCATTTGCTTACACTATTCAAATACAAAGTGACAAAGGCAGCTTTACTTACAAAAAATCATCTAGAGGCTGCATTAGATACAAAAAATCACCTACTTCCAACGGCTACTTCACATACAAAAAATCATCTACAAAGTAAACCTGCCTGCTTGAATAGCTAAAAGTCATATACTTACTAGAGGCTGCTTCAAAAACAAAAATAATACAACCTCTCACAAGCTCCTTGAAACACAAAAAATACAACCACGATTAGCAATTTACAAATTTGACATTACTTCAATGCTCCCTTGCGTCCCAATGGGTTGCGGTGCTTGAGAAGATGAGACGTTATAAACTTGTGCCTCTTGAATATTTACAATGTTTGATCCTGTGGACTTCATAGGTACCTGTACAAATAAAAAAAGTTTGATTATTTACAATGTATAAACTTGAATCAAAATTAAAAAAAAAAAAAATGATGAAGAAAAATACCATCTTCTTACGACCCTTCGATTTCTTTGAACTTGTCTCCAACGGACTTTTTTTGCGAAGTTTTTTCGGCGCACCTTTGCTTTCCCCAGCCACACCATCGTCACCCACATGCTCAGAAAAGTTCACCTCCGTTCCTGCAAAGATATTACACATTATGCTTCAAACTCACAGTATGCTAGAATTAGAATTAACAAGCTCAGAAGAGAATAATGGCCGAACAATTTAAATTTCGTGTAGGAACTGTCAAGGCATAATTGGGTATCAAAAGTTCATTCTTGAAAATTTCTTGATACTACTTTATCAGGAACTCGACGCCCTATCAGAACCGGTTCGCAAGAAGATTGATTCGGTCAACAAGGAAAAAAAGATAGTTTACCATTTAAGCCGTCGCCGTCGCCTTCAACTTCACCGGCTTCCGTCTCGGAGAAGGAGAAATATTCATCTCTTCCACCGTCCATTTCAGGTCAGCACCTAGGTCACGTGGGTCGGGGCATTTGAGAAATGAAGAGTCAAAATGGAGAAATGGGAGGAAGGAGGATTTCGATTTCTTGCATTATTTGAGGGAGGAAAACTGAAGAGTAGTGCTACAACTGGGAGGAAGGAGGATTTCGACTTTCACTGAAAATGGGGAAAGGGCTGCTACGAGGGTTTTGACTTCAATTATGAGGTTTAAATTATTATTATTTTTTTATTTGCTGGCGAGATATTGACTGAAAATCTCATCAAAATATCGCCAGCTCTCATTATGGACACGGCTATGGACATAGCTAGGGAAAAATTCATAAATAATGTGTATTCTTTACACCAATTCAAAAATAAGGTTTATAGTTTGAAACTTCAAAAATCAGGTTTTTTTTTTTTTTTAATTCTAATATAATATAATATAATAAACCCACCCCACATGCACCACCCCCATACTCCGGTGACTATTCCGACGACAATTTCGACCACCACTTTTCTCCGGCTCCGATTCCGGCGACTGCTCCGATTCCGGCGACCATTCCGGCGATGTCACAGATTTTTAAAGAGTCACGTATTATTATAGTCACCGTTCACATTTTGGTCACAGATTTACAATTTAATTAGTCACATATTATTTTTCAGTCACGAATAATAATTCTTATAGGTCACATATTATTTTACGGTCACAGTTCAAAAATTTTGTAGGTCACAATTATTTCTTTGGTCACATATTTTAAATTTAGTTGGTCACATATCAAAATTTATAGATCACACGGTCACATATTTCAAAAACTGTTTGGTCACAGATTATTTTTGAGTCACATATTACTAAATTTTTAGGTCACAGTTAAGTAATCAGTCACAGATTACCAAATATTTGGTCACATACCCTCAAATACTTGGTTACATAACCAAGTAATTGGTCACATACACCAAATAGAGGTCACACATCACATCACACCACACCATACCAACACCACTTGTCACAGATTAAATATTTGGTCACAGATAACCAAATATTTGGTCACACACCACCAACAATAACCACCAACGTGGCCGCCCCCGCCACAAAATCGCCACCACCACCATAGATCCACCAACAATAACAACCAACGCACATCACACCACCAACAATAACCACCAACGTGGCCGCCCCAGCCACAAAATCGCCACCACCACCATAGATCCACCAACAATAACAACCATAGATCCACCAACAATAACATCACTCAATAGCCAAAAAAAAAAAATGCAGCAGCGATTTCGCTGCCGGATGGGCAGCGAAATCGCTGCTGTGCCGAGGAGGGAGGGAGGGAGGGAGGGAGGAGAGAGGGAGGCGCGGCGGCGGCGGCGGCGAGGAAGAGGGCGGCAAGAGAAATGGAGAGAGAGAGAGAGAGAGAGAGAGAGAGAGAGAGAGAGAGAGAGAGAGAGAGAGAGAGAGAATATGGATTGAAAATGAATTAGGGTTTGAAAAATTAGTATTATAATATTATTTAAATATTTAATTTATACCTGATTTTTGATTAGATAAATATTGGACCTGAATTTTGAATTTGAAAGTTAAAACCACTGATTTTTTGTAATTTCCTCACATAGCTATGTACTTCTAAGGGCGGAGGCCCAATAGGCCCAGTGCAGGCAAATGCCCGCACTGAACTTTTGGGCCAGAATTTTTTTTGGGCCAAATTTTTTTTTTAAAAAAATTTAACCCACGCGTCCCAGCCCAACTGCCCAAGATTGAACCCAAGCCCAGTAGCAAAAGACACCTTCTTCTCATTCGTTTGGAATTGGGGCAATCGATTTTCATTTTCAATTTCGTCCTTCGCCCTTTGCTCGGTCCTCCAGCTCCAGCCTTTCATTTCTCCAGTCCGCCGCTCTCCCGTCGCCGCCTGTATAGCCTCCAGTCCGCCCCTCTTCTCCTCTTCTTCCACCCGCTCGATCTGTGTTCTGTCCGTGTCCGTCCGTGTGTCGTTTTGTTCGTGTGTCCAGTCCGCCCCTGTTCTCCTCTTCTTCCACCCGCTCTTCGACGTCGCCCCTGCCTGAAGAAGGTTCGAGGCTTCGAGCTGCAGCAGAAGTCAGAAGAAGAACTGAAGAAGAAGTGAATAATGTTTGTTATTTTTCAGTTTTGTTTTCTGTTATTTCAGTATATCTTTCGAGTGAATGAATGATAATGTTTGTTTTTTTTTCTCCTTAACATTTGAAATTAGGACTTTGATGTTCATGTTCAATTGCTGGACAATTCCAAACAGACATTATTGAAGACTTCAATTGCTGGCTTGCTGCCTTTGCCTGAGTGAGTTATTTTAATTTGTAACTAGAAATTGAAATTGTGTATTGCACTGTGAATTGAGTATACTATTGTCCTGGGAAATGAAATTTGAATAATATATTAATTATGTCTTTTGTAGTATTCCAGTACTATTGTTTTATATTTTTATCATCATTCAATCCATGACCAAAAACTCAACGACGTTCGGCGTCGAAGAAAAAATGCCCGCACTGAAGATAAATCCTGGCTCCGCCCCTTCTAAAGTAGTATTTGTTCTAAAGTAGTATTCATCTCTCAGATTGTAGACTTGGAAAAAGTAGTATTTGTTTGAATTCCAAAGAAAGACGTCTTGGTTAACACGGTAGCTAATGCTTTCACCGCCATTTAATTTTCCAGCCCAAATAATTGACATTTGTACGCGTACAGAAATTGAAGCTGACCACTACCAGTTGGTATCATGTCTTTCATATACAGAAGAAAACCAACAAACAAGGAGTAATGGCACCAGAGAAGGAACTAGTCCAGTTGATAGGATTCTGGGGGAGCCCTTATGTCCTTAGTGTTCGTTGGGCTCTAAAGCTAAAGGGTATTGAATACGAATACCACGAAGAAAATCTTTTGAAGAAGAGCCCCCTGTTCTTTGCGGTACAACCCGGTTTATAAGAAGGTGCGGTCTTTCTTTGCATAATGGGAAACCATTGGTAGAGTCACTCATGATAATCCAGTACATTGACGAAACATGGAAGCAGAATCCACTCCAGCCTCAAGATCCTTATGAAAGGGCCAAGACGCTCTTCTGGGCTAAGTTTGCCCATGAAAAGGTAATAAGATGATTTAAGATACTAATTAACATTATGGTCCGTTGATTTCTTATTTTGTTTTTCTTGATATGTCCAGTGCATTGCGCCAATGATAAGTTCTTTCTTCAAGATTGGAGAGGAGCAGGAAAAGTGCGTAAAAGAGGCTTGTGAGCATTTGAGGACCTTAGAAAGTGCGCTCGAGGAGGGGAAACGCTTCTTTGGAGGCGAAACAATTGGATTTGTAGACATTGCTGCTGCATGGATGGGATGCTGGGCTCGAATTATAGAGGAAATATTAAGCGTAAAGCTTATTGATGAAGAGAAAATGCCGCGGCTCATTGCATGGTTTAGCAATGTAGTTGAAGTTCCTGCTCTTAAGGAATGCATGCCGCCTACACAAAATCTGCTTGAGCACAATATAAAATTCCGCAAGTTTCTGGTTGCTGCTGCTGAGCGACTCCAATCAGTACCTTTAACGGGGAATTGATGATAGTCAAGAGTGCGTTGTGGATATGTCGATTGTGTGATGGTGAAGTTTATAAGCCAATAATTATTTATTTAGTGCTTTTAATTGCATTGTTGGGAATTTTGCTCCAAAACCATAACATCTCTTCTCCGTATAACTAGGGATATGTAATTAAGGGTAGTTAGTGTTAGTAGCAACAAATCTTATGGAGGAAAGCAAGGAATCATTGAAGATAGATTGATCAAGATGATTGATGATTATGATGATGTGCTTAATTTTAGGAATTGTTATTTATCTTTACATATTTAGTTTATTGAGTTGTATTATATATTGATATTTTCTGAATTAATAAAATTACAACTCTCATTTCTATCATCTCTATAATTTTGTAATTTTATTAATTGAGAAAACATCAATATATAGTACAACTCAATAACTAAATATGTAAAGATAAATAACGATATATAGTACATCTCAATAGAAATGGGAGTTGTAATTTTATTAATTGAGAAAACATCAATATATAGTACATCTCAATAAACTAAATATGTAAAGATAAATAACAATTCTTAAAATTAAGCACATCATCATAATCATCAATCATCTTGATCAATTTGTCTTCAATGATTCCTTGTTTTCCTCCATCATATATTTTTATTAAGATTTGTTGCTGCTAATGGTTAGTTCCTTTATTAGACTTCTATAGATATTGTTGTCGTATAATTACGTATTCTTTCTCGTGCAATTATGTACGGTCCTCTCTCATATGCCAAACAGAAGTGTGATTTTCGTTACATATTGATTGCGTGTTCTTTTTATAGGTCGGTTTCAAGATTAAAAACATATTGACTATCGACAAACATTGATAATATTGAGTTTAGAGAGAGAGGCGGGAAGAATATTTCATTCCAACTGATTGAAAAAACAATTACTTAAAATGTACCTATAAATAGACAATACAAAAGAATCTCTAGCTGTAATTCTAACAAACCAGCTGAGATTAAACAGAAAATGGAAAGATCTAGATGATGGCTAACTAACTAAACTAATTGTACAACAACTAACAGCTAACTAACGAATAGTTTACACTTTAATGCGCCCCCTCAAGATGTATTGTATATATTTTTAACGTGCATCTTGGCTAATAATGGAGCTAAAATTGAAGAGGGGAGTGGCTTAGTAAACATATCAGCAAGTTGATGCTGAGAACGGATAGGGAGAAGCTTCACATTTCAAGATGCAACTTTTTCGCGAATGAAATGTCAATCAATTTCTATATGCTTAGTTTTCTCATTTAATACGGGATTGGAGGCCAATTGAACTGCAGCTTGATTATCACAAAAGAGAATGGCAGGCTGTGAAACATGAAACTGGAAATCCTGCAACAATTGTTGAATCCAAAGAACTTCACTAGTAGTCACAGCAAGAGCACGGTACTCTACTTCTGCTGAAGAACGAGAGACAGTAGCGT
Source organism: Fraxinus americana (assembly GCA_035079005.1). Classification (NCBI taxonomy): domain Eukaryota; kingdom Viridiplantae; phylum Streptophyta; class Magnoliopsida; order Lamiales; family Oleaceae; genus Fraxinus; species Fraxinus americana. The sequence continues at coordinate 33,864,920 of CM068709.1, read as the reverse complement.
GCCTCTTTACTTTTCAAGAAATTAAATAATTTCCAATAAAGATGCAAAAACCAGTGGTGGATTTTCTTGTGTCAACACAAGAACCCCAATCAGCATCAGAAAAGGCTTGGAGTTTTATAGGAATCATTGGAGAAGCTGAAAAGAAAATTCCTTGGCCAGGACTTTGCTTTAAATAGCGAAAAAGATGGTGTGCAGCTTTCAAATGTGATGACCGAGGCCGTGAGAGAAATTGACTCAACTTGTGGACTACAAATGTGATATTAGGACGAGATATAGTCAAGTATATTAAACGACCAATTACTCTTTTGTATAGAGAAGTATCAAGTAGCAGATCCCCTTCATTAAGACTTAGGGATAATTTCAAGTCCATATGTGCAACAACTGGTTTGCAGTCCATATACCATGTGTCTTCAAGTAGCTGCAGCATGTATTGCCTCTGAGACAGCACAATACCTGTTCTTGATCGAGCAATTTCAAGCCCCAGAAAATATTCCAGAGTTCCCAAGTCTTTTTACTTGAACTGAGAATGTAAGAACTTCTTTAAAGAACCTACAACATGAATATTTGGATCTGTGATGACGATATCATCAACGTATACCAGTAACGCCACAAATTGACCTCCAGACCCTTTGGTGAACAATGAATAATCAGCCTTAGACTGTGTGAAACCAAAATGAATGAGAGCCTGGGTAAATTTTGAGTTCCACTGTCGTGAAACTTGCTTGAACCCATAAATGGATTTGTGCAACTTGCATACCAGCTTTACTCCATTGTTGCTCGACAGGTTGTTTATCTCATATCCAAGGGGAAGGTCCATGTAGACTTCTTCAAACAAGTCTCCATTTAAAAATGCATTATTGACATCAAGTTGTACTAGGTGCCAATTTTGATAAGAAGCAAGTGCCAAAAGGACTTTAACAGTCACTATTTTTGCTACAGGAGAAAATGTGTCGAAATAGTCGAGTCCCTCTTGCTAAGTATAACCTTTTGCTACAAGGCGTGCTTTGTGCCTTTCGACAGTACCATCTATAAATCTACCAGCAACTAATGGAATGCTTCCCTTGTGACAATGGAACAATAGACCATGTTTTATTGTTCTCCATAGCTTTTAATTCCAGCTTCATAGCTTCTTGCCACTGAGGGATTTTGACAGCTTGGTGGAAAAAATGTGGCTCACAATGAGTTGAAACATTTAACACAAAATCTCTATGAGATGGAGATAAAGCAGCATATGATATAAAGTTTTCAATGGGATGATGAGACTTTTGTGCTGTCATATTGCAATGAAAATCTTGCAAATATACAGAAGGTTTGATGACCCTTTGTGACTTTCAAAGAACATCATCAGGATCCATGATGTTGGGCTGATTGTTAACTATAGGAGAGGCTATCCTTAATTCAACCTTTTGCAATGCAGATGACAAAGAATCTGTCTGATCAGAATTAACTGAGGTAGGTTGTAGCTGATGAGGATCATTTAAGGCTTGCCTATTCTCGTATTGATCAATGCCAATAGCTTGATCTATAGACAGTGATGGCAACACCAAATCTGGAAATGGATCAATGAGTTGATCTGTCTCTACAACTTTATAAAAGGGATATGATATAAAGTTTTCAATGGGATGATGAGACTTTTGTGATGTCATATTGCAATGAAAATCTTGCAAATATATAGAAGGTTTGATGACCCTTTGTGACTTTTGAAGAACATCATCAAAATCCATGATGTTGGGCTGATTGTTAACTATAGGAGAGGCTATCCTTAATTCAACCTTTTGCAATGCAGATGATAAAGAATCTGTCTGATCAGAATTAATTGAGGTAGGTTGTAGCTGATGAGGATCATTTAAGGCTTGCCTATTCTCGTATTGATCAATGCCAATAGCTTGATCTATAGACAGTGATGGCAACACCAAATCTGGAAATGGATCAATGAGTTGATCTGTCTCTACAACTTTATAAAAGGGAAAAATGTCCTCATGAAAAACATCTCTGGATATGAAGATTTGTTTTGACTTTACATCATATAACTTGTATCCCTTCACTCCAGCAAGATACCCCAACAATACACAAATTGAAGCACGATGTTGAAACTTTGTTCGATGAGCAGTTAGAGTTGATGCAACCAAACATCCAAACACCCGGAGAGTGAAAAAATCTGCTGGTTTATTATATAAGACTTCATATGGGGATTTGTTTTTCAATGGATGAGATGTTGTTCTGTTGATTAAACAAGTTGATGTCAAAACACAATCTGTTTAGAATTTGATAGGTATTCTAGATTGGAAATATAGAGCCCTTGCTACATTTAGAAGATGTTGATGTTTGCGTTCCACAACTGAATTTTGTTGAGGCCTTTTCACACAGCTGAATTGATGCAAGATACCTTTTCAGCAAACTGATCAGTGAATGCCAATTTTGGTGCATTATCTATCCTAAATGCCTTTATTTTTTTCTTGAATTAAGTTTCTACCATGTTAAGGAATTTTGGAATGACCAAAGTTGCATTAGAGTTATGCTTTAACAAGTAAACCCAAGTGAATCTAGAACAATCATCCACCAAGGTTAGGAAATACTTGTGTCCTGAGTAAGATTCAATATGGTAGGGACCCCAAATATCACAATGCACCATGTCAAAAGGATTGCTTGAAAGATGATTATTACAATCAAATGATAATCTTCTTTGTTTGGCAAGAGGACACACATAACATGGACTACTTTTATTCAAATTCATATTGTCATAAAGCAAATAAGATTTCAAACTATCCAATCTCTTAAAAGATGGATGGCCAAGCCTATTGTGCCAAACTTGAACTGAAATATTGTTTACACATACATTTGAATCAAAATTTAACAACCTTGTATCCGGAACATAAAGATTTTGCACTTGATCACCCTTGCCAATTATCATCTTGTTGTTGATTTCCTGAATAGTGAAGTGATCAGGAAAGAAATTGATGTTGAGTTGTGAGTCAAATGTGAGGGCACTAACAGATAATAAATTAAATTTGAATTATGGCACAAATAGAATATCATGAAGTACCAGATTCAAGCTTAACTGAACTTCACCGGATAGTTTAACTGGAATTTGTGTGTGATTTGGCAATGTCACAATTGAATTTTCAATAACTTTCAGAGATGTGAATGCTGCATAAGGACAGATGTGCTTGGTTGCACCTGAATCCACTATCCAAATAGTATTGGAAGACAATATAGGATGTATAGACATTGAATAACATATACATGTAGCATATGAATTAGAGGTATTCCCATGATTATCAGAAGGATTGGCATCTGAAGTCAGGTGAGTTGAGAACATATACATTAGCTGCTGATACTGAGTTGAATTGAGATTCTGGACAAAATTCCCAAACTCAGGTTGTTTAGCTTCAGTTTGTTGCTTGGTTTCAGTCTGAGGGATGAGAGAAGCAGACACTTGATTCACTTTATTGAAACTAGGATAGTTATTCTCCTTTGATCTTATCTTGTAACCTGGTTGATAACCATGTATCTTATAGCATTTATCATTTGAACGACCATGATAGTTGCAATAAGTGCAGAATGGTCTTTCTGTCTTCTTATAGTTTGTAGCAGTAGATCCGATTTTCGAGACAACATTATATCCATCAACTCCTTTGCTATTTTCAGATTTAAAAGCAAAAGCCATAGCTCCATTGTTATAAGATCCCGATGCAACTTGTGTACCTATCTTCTTTTGGTGTTCTTCTTGAGAAACCAGGGCAAAAACTTTGTTGATGGCTGACAGAGGGTCCATGAAAAGAAGCTGCCCTCTTACTTGAGAGAAAGAATCATTTAGCCCCATGAGGAAAAACATTATGTACTCCAGTTGATAATGAGCATTTAGTTCCTTCACACCACTACATGTGCATTTTCCACAGTTACAATTCAGACGGTAATGGTTTAGCTCTTCCGAAATCGTTTTGAGTTTAGTAAAGTAGATACTAACAGAGTTCTGATCTTGAGTCAAGTTCATCAATTTTTTCCTCAGCTCAAAAATGTGTGGTCCATTTTTCTATTGGAACCTATCTTTCAAATCGTTCCAAATTTCATCTACAGTCGTGGCATAGATCACACTAGAAGAGATCTCCTTAGAGACTGAATTCAAAATCCAAAATATAACAATATTGTTGTTCCTTATCCATAAATTAAGTAGATCAGGATCATCACCTTTATATTTTCCTATGGTTCCATCAACAAAACCACTTTTATTCTTCACAAACAATGCTATCAGCAAGGCTCGACTCCGAGAGGTATAGTTATCTCATGTTAGTTGCTGAGAAACTAGTATCAATCTTGGACTATCTGAATGGTATATAAAATAAGGGCTTGAAGGATAATCAAATGTTGATTTGCTGGAAGATGACCTTGTATCAGATACATTCAAAGAAGGTACTGGCTCCATTTTGGATGAATCTCGGAATATACCAGTAGAATTCAATGTATCCAACTTGATTGAAGGAATGAAGATGAAAAGGGAAGGAGAAGATAGACGCAACTAGCACTACTCTGATACATATTGAATTCAGAGAGAGAGGCGGGAAGAATATTTCATTCCAACTGATTGAAAAAACAATTACACAAAATGTACCTATAAATAGACAATACAAAAGAATCTCCAGCTGTAATCCTAACAAACCAACTAAGATTAAACAAAAAATGGAAAGATCTAGATGATGGCTAACTAACTAAACTAACTGTACTGCAACTAACAATGCAGCTAACTAACTAATAGTTTACACTTTAATAGATAATTAAGCCAATAAGGACACACTAAACTAACAAAAACCAAAGCTCCCGACATTAATAGCACCTAAATAAATCAATCAATGCACAACAATTAAGCCAGAGGAAGATCGTCGGTCTACGAGCAAGAGCATTTCTCTTCATATAATAGATAAGATTTTAGTTCTAATTTTTGCATCTATATTTTCTATCTAATCTGTCTCATCAAACAATTCATCATATAATTCTATTTGAAAGCAATATATACTTTAAATACATGGGTAATTGGCGCAAAACGTCCCTACCTATGACGAGTTTTGTGGAAAACGTCCATACGTTTGAATTTTTGGTGCAGAACGTCCTTACCTTTGCATTTTCTTGCGCAAAACGTCATTTTCACCAATTTTTAACATAAAATGACCAATATACCCTCCTATATAAATAAAACAAAAAAGAAAAGAAAAGAACTATAAAGAACAAATTGTAATTAGAGACCCAAACGTTTTAAAATGTGCAAATAACCCACAACACTTCACCTTCTTCCCAAAACTCACCCTGTCCCACCGCTGCCAGCCGTCCATTTTCAACCACAAAAACAGTTCAGATAGGTCATTCTCAGTATCAACTCCAAACTTTCCTTGAGAACTGAAAATTCTGAATTTCTTTTATTAAAGATCTTGTATCCAAGAAAACAGGGTCGGCTATAGTGAAAAAATTGGAAGTGAAATATGGAGGTGGTGTTCTCTTGTTTCAACCCTGCCCATTTCGAGGAGGCAAACAATTGTACTGGTAAAGGGTCGGCCAGAGTGAGAAACTCAGCAATTTTTCTCTAGAAGTTTCGCCATATTTATTCCTGCATTTCCCATAAATTTGTCAAGACTAAATTGAAAAGAATAAACATGTAAAGGTTCGCGATTTGGAAATAAACTTACTTGGTTGCCGGGATTTGCAGCGGCAACACTGTGTTGATAATTGAAGGTTGTAGATGTGTTCCAATTGTCTTCGTCTCTAGCCCCTAAGATTTGAGCTCCATGAGAGCTCAACTCTTCAACCTTAGCCAGCATTTCGAATCAGCTCGATAGCTCAAGGAAAGATCGGGCTTGGTTCAGCTCGAATCGCGATTTGGGTAGCTTGAATTCCGAATTGGGTTGGTGTGATTTAGGGTTCTTGGTGGGGGGTTTGGGTGATTTGGGATTTTCTTATTAGTTTTAAGAATTTTCCCTAGTTTACCAAAGTATGAAGGGAGAAATGGGAGAAGGAGGACTGTGGGGGTTATGGTTTTGGCAGCGGCGGGGTGGAGGAGGCAAAGGAAAAGAAGGTGAAGTTTGGCGGAGGAGAAGAAGGTGAAGTGTTGTGGGTTATTTGCACATTTTAAAACGTTTGGGTCTCTAATTACAATTTGTTCTTTATAGTTCTTTTCTTTTCTTTTCTTTTTTGTTTTATTTATATATGAGGGTAAATTGGTCATTTTATGTTAAAAATTGGTGAAAATGACGTTTTGAGCAAGAAAATGCAAAGGTAGGGACGTTCTGCACCAAAAATTCAAACGTATGAACGTTTTCCACAAAACTCGTCATAAGTAGGGATGTTTTGCGCCAATTACCCTTGAATTAATACATCTAAGGGCATATTAAAGATGTCACTTTTTCAAATCTAGTTTTGTCCATTTTCTTATCTTAGTTGCTACATAATGCAATTTTCTTTTACTTCTCTAGTTGTTGTGGAATTGTAAGTAAATGAACTTTGTGCATTGGTAAAGTTTTTGGGATGTGATAAGTTTTGAGAGAATGAAAATCAAAGTTTTCAAAAAGTTATTGAAGAAATGTTGATTATTAGGAAAAAAGATTTTAAAAAATCTCTTCTAAGAAAACCTTAATAATTTTATAATCACGATTTGATAAGGTGGCTATAAAACACAAATATGTAAATTATAGATCTACGTAAATTGGGATGTTAACAAAAAATTAACGGATTGTAATTAAAGTTAATAAAATGTGTGATTGAAAAGTTGATAAAATTATGGATCCCATGTGTAATTAAAATTAATTATTCACTTGAAACTCAACTTTTTAATAATTTTTAAGATATTCCAAACAAACACTTATATTGAAAGTCTTGAGTCATTGTTTTTTTTTTTTTGAATCACGAATTATATTCAAAGAAGGCGCATAAAGCGGATACACGGAGAAAAACCTCCAACACAAACTCTCAAAAGAGAGATAAAAGTGCTTCCACGGCCCAGACGACACGACAATAAAGACCCAAACCTAAAACAAACAAACTTTACACGACCCCAACACAAACTGAGACATCGAAGTCAAATTACATCAGTGACTTTACCGAGGCTTGAGTACCCCAACAAAGCAACTACGTGGACATCATCAAACACCCTCGCTCGCTAGGAAACGGACATTGTCTAGACTTCATCAATGTCAAACAAATCACACACCAACTCGACTCAAACAAAATACAAAAAGACAACAAAAAACTAAAAAATCAACACAAAGACATCCACCACACACCACCAAGAAACCACCCTGCAAACAACAATACACCACCTCCACCAACCCTCGGCACCACAGGATGGCCAGCCTACAGGACCCACCGGCGAAGCCCCAACCGGCTACAGCTTCCCCCCAAGTCTCCGTCCACTGGAACCCCCAAAAGCACCCGAAAATGCAGCCACAAACCCCTACCAACAAGCAGACACCCAACACCACCAAAACAATCCACCAACCCAAACCACCGCAACGACCATCACCACAGGCACACCACCAAAGCAGTGTACCTACCCACCAAAACCACCAACCAACCACCAAAACAGGGGCACAAAAATCCGACCACAAGCATCCAACCGGATAAAAGAAGCTCCTGCCGGCGAAACCCTCAACCCATCGCACCCAAAGGGAGCTCCGACAACACAAGCCCGGAAGGGAAAGCAGCTCAAGGACCTAGGTTACATCCAAGCACCACAGCCACTGCAACAGGGACTGGCCGGACTGCCCCCAGCCATACCTTGGCCTCTGCTTGCACCATGCCTTCACCCCCCAGGAGCCATCGATCGAAACCTCCACCTCAGCAGAAAACCCCCCTAACCTGTCGAGCTGCGCCTGGACCCCAACCATCCCTAACCCTACCCACCCAAATAAATAAAGAAGAAAAAAAAAGAAAACAAAAGGAGGACGGAGGGTGGAGCCGGAGCAACCACCCCCCGTCGAACACCCCAATCGACGAAGAGAAAACGAGAGAAAAGAGAGTTTTACGGAGAGAGAGAAGAGAGAGAAACGGAGGAGCCCCCTAGTGTTATTGACAGTGGGTCTTTGAAGTCTTGAGTCATTGTTAACAAAAGAAAATAAAATGAAATATTTGAATTAATGTGAGGTCAATTTTGGAATTTGATAAAGAGGAACTAAGCTTGGACAAAAAGAAAAAGAAAATACGTCTTCAAAATCTTCTGCCAAACACTTCACAAGTCACTACGCTCTACTTTTCCGAAACCTACTCTTCAGATCTTCAATCAGGTACTCTCTCTGTGTTATATCTGTTGATTCTTCATCTAGTTCCTTGATTGCTTGTAACTATTGTTTGGTTGATTCCATTGAACAACATCTTTTTTCTCTGTAAATAGATTTTCAAAATTTCAATTTAGGGTGCAGCAAATTGATCTAATTAAATGATGGGAAGATGCAAACCGATGTATGTGGGGGCTTGGGGATTTTATTCTTCTTGAGATTTTACAGTTTTAGGTGAGCAGTTTATGTTCTCAACATTTTCGAATCTAAACTTATGGTTCGACCCTAAATAATGAGGAGATTAACTTTAAACGCTGTCGGTATTAGATAGTTGGGTGTAAAAATTCCTTGCATTTTCTTTGGGGCCGTGGAATTGGGACTTTACTATTGAAATAGATATACAAGCATTAACTTTTATTTGAATGAAAATGCTTCCATCCAAATTCTCAGTACCAACTTGTTCCCGGCAAGAATAGTGCAGGTTCTTTGCTCAACTATATATAACGATGGCCCTACTAGATAATTAGTCAATAACGTTATGGGGCAAACGATTATTTCATTAATTTTTTACATAAAAATTCAGTTGTCATTTCCTTAATGTTTATGCGGAAAAGTCGTCCTTATTCATTTGCCCTGGCAATCAACTATCTTTGTATGTGCCTTCCTGTGTATAGTCCTATATGCAAAAGAGGTGTACCAAGATGATATGTTGCATAGAGTGTTATATTGATTATGGTGTTTATTATTGTATCTGAACTTGTATTTTCTTGTAAGCCTTTTCAGAAATCTTTCCCCTTTTCACATTTTCTTATTATAATTTTTCGTTCTATAAGCGCAAAGTCATTGACTGAGTCACTGAAGTCACCATAATTCCCCCTACTGCCTATCAATCCATTAAATTGTTATACTTAGTTTATTTCGTGTGATATTGGCTTATCAATCGAAAATAGAGAAATTCTGAACCTGTTGTCTAAGAAATAATCATGCTGTTTCAATGAGTCAAAATAGTTCGCTATCTGCTGGAGCGAGTACAAGACTAGTGACCTCTTGCTATAAATTATAATGAACTATCATATGGCTCTGTTGGAAGTGGTAAAAAGATGTAATTTAACATTCATTACCGTTGACTAAGTACTTAAATTGGCATTATTCTATTATATTATTTTGTCTATACGTGATTCACCAATCGATCCATGTATTTATTGCACATAACATGCTTTCATTCCCCTGGAAATAGGATCCATTCCGTGGTTCAATTTATGAGTTCTCTTAAGTTGCAGGAGAAGATTTCTAGGACAAGAAAATTGCCAATGATGATGTATGATATAATGTTCATAGGATTCTGGTTCTCCAATATGTTGTTGCTCAAACTTTTATCAATGAATAGTTATTCTGATTTCTGGTGTCCAAGTGTCCATCTTACTGTATGCCTTAGATTTATTTGATCGATTGCCTGGGAATATGAATGTTCATGATCAAATTACACTGATCTAATCATTGAAACATAATCCCTGCAGTATATAAAATGTCTCGAAGGTATGACAGTCGTACAACAATCTTCTCTCCTGAAGGCCGCCTCTATCAGGTAGAATATGCAATGGAGGCCATTGGGAATGCAGGAAGTGCCATAGGAATATTGTCCAAAGATGGGGTTGTGTTGGTTGGAGAAAAGAAAGTGACTTCCAAGCTTCTACAGACCTCAGCGTCCACGGAGAAAATGTACAAGATTGATGACCATGTCGCATGTGCTGTGGCTGGAATTATGTCTGATGCCAACATCCTTATTAACACTGCCAGAGTCCAAGCTCAGCGATATACCTATGCTTACCAAGAACCAATGCCAGTTGAACAGCTAGTTCAGTCTTTGTGCGACACCAAGCAAGGCTACACTCAGTTTGGTGGGCTCCGTCCATTTGGTGTCTCTTTCCTTTTTGCAGGTTGGGATAAAAATTATGGGTTCCAGCTCTACATGAGTGACCCAAGTGGGAATTACAGCGGTTGGAAGGCTGCAGCAATTGGATCAAACAATCAGGCAGCTCAATCAATGCTTAAGCAGGACTACAAAGATGAAATCACAAGGGAAGAGGCTGTTCAACTTGCTCTGAAGGTACTCAGTAAGACAATGGACAGCACTAGTCTTACTTCAGAGAAACTTGAATTGGCTGAGGTTCTCCTTTCTAATGGAAAAGTGAAGTATCAGGTCTGCTCACCAGTTGCCTTGGGTGAGTTGTTAGTGAAGTTTGGAGTCACCCAACCTGCTGCCGATGCCTCTTAATAACTCTATTTTCCTTCGTTTCGAGAACTCTTTCCTGCTGCTTTTGGTTATGTTTTTATTGGAGATACGATTTCCTAGAATTATATGATGAATTGTTATTGTATTACAATTGCTTCTCTCTCTTAGGACGATCACATGAACTTTTGCAGTTTGCCTGGTTGGTTATGGAAATTCGAATTAATTGATTTCAATTTATGCATTTGTGAAAAACGGGACATACCCATTTCAAAACCATAAATCTAGATTGGGTATGTTGCAAGTTGCATGATGTTTTTGTTTGTTGGCTTTGACAATTTTTATTATTATTATTTTTTTTTTTGGAAAGAATGAGTTTTTGAATAATAATTTTTTGGAGAATGTGGTTAAAAAGTAGGGAATTTTTTTGGTTTTACATGAAGAATATTTTCTCGTGAGAACGTGTGATTGAAAACGAGTATGATAGAAAAAAATGAGTTTGAAAAGAATAATTGGCAAATAGGATTAATAAGCAAATGGTTACTCTCTATATTTGGCAAGCAGGGGTTTTATACACCACGTGCATGAGATCTCGGGGTTAATTTGAAATTCAAAGGTCGACTTTTTTATTGTTCTAGTGTCAAATAGTTGACTCATAAATTAATAAAAAAAAATATATTTTTATTTTTTCTTCCCATTATTAATAATATTTGGTATTTCTGGCAGCTATAATCCTGCGACATGCAAGGATTTTTTGGCAGCTATAATTTTTATTTTTATTTTTCTTCCCATTTTACTTTTACAAGGATTTTTTGGCAGCTATAATCCTGCGACATACATATCACAAACTTTGCAATATTGCAGTAAAAAGAATATGGTAGGATATTACACCATGCAATCTTATTCCAACAACTTCAGTTCGCCTTTGATTGTGTAAGAATGGTCGATTTTGTGTGATAAATAGAAGATAAAGGAATACCAAGGGATTCGAGCACATATAGTGCAATCATAGGATCAATTAAAATTTTCAAAAAAGTAAAATGTGTTAAGATTTGAGATTCCATCTTAAAAGGTCAATCTCATTAAGAGGAGTAACTCAATCATTTATAAATTTGTCTATATTTTCATCTTTATTCGATATGAGATTTTTATCCCTTAACATGCCCTCGTATAATAATGGCTCGTTTCGATCAGACCAATTTTGAGATCTGGTGCTCAATTTTTTCTTTTTTAGTCTTAATCGAATTGCTCATTGAAGATTAACGTGGTCTAATGCCATGTTAAGATTTGAGATTCCATATTAAAAGGTCGATCTTATTAAGAGGAGTAACCAAATTCTTTATAAATTGGTCTATATTTTCATCTTTATTCGATGTAAATTTTTTATCCCCTTAACAAAATGAACAGTGTCAAAAAATTCATCTCCACTGCAAATTGATACGGACTCTATCAATCTAACATGACATAGAAAAAAGTAGACAATATCAAAAGCCTCGTTTAGATTTAGAAGCTCTGCCAAATGGATTGACTCAACAAAATTAATATTTTCTTTCCAGATTTAGCCCATGTTTGGTAGAGATTAAAATCAGATTTTTAGTAAATTGATGAAATGCGTTTTTGAAAATTTGTGGATCTTATGAAATGTGTGGTAAAAATTAAGGCCCCGTTCGGGAGGGATTAAAAGCCAATTAAAATTGAAAATATGGCCATTGTTGGGTCTCACTCGTCTAATAAAAGTCAACAATAACGGCTATATTTTCAATTTTAATCTGATTTTAATCCCTCCCATACAAGACCTTATTGTTGGCTTTGACTCGTATTGCTCTCTTAGTCTCTAAATACCTAAAATTGGACCTTTTAAATAACAATCAAGAAGATTTCAAGAAAATTGAACATTTGCGGCTAAAAGATATAAAATAGATATTGGTCATTCTATTGCTACCAAAATATAAGCTTGACCTTACTAAATAAAACACATTTTATCCAGGAATTCACTTATCCACAATTTATTCGTATCTATTTATAATTTAAATAGTTTATAAACACGTAAAGGGGAGCTGATATACCCTGCATTAGCGACACCAGTCCTATCATAGTGTCACTTTTTTTTATAAAAAATGTTAATTTTTTTCTTTTTTTAAAAAAGTGACACAAATTTAAAAAAAGTGACAAAACTAAAACAAAAAGACACAAACTCTCTAAAAGTTATACAAACTCAAAAAAGTGAAACAAACTCGAAAATAGTTACCAATATCAAAATAGCACCGTCCATTTGTACGTCACCAATAATCATGTTCTTAAAATAATCAGTACGTCCAAGCCAATCCATATGCTGATTATGTTAGGAAAATATAACATATTATTTCATTTTTTTATCTTCTTAAAAAGTGACAAAACTTAAAAAGTGACAGAAAACTAAAAAAAATGAAAAATTCAAAACAAATTTTAAAAAAGTCATGAATTCAAAAAAATGGCACAAATTAAAAGAAGTTATACAGATTAAAAAAGTGACAGACAATAAAAAAAGTGACAAATTCAAAAAGTGACCAAAAAAAAAGTGACAATCTTTTGACGAAATTCACGAGCTTCCTCTTTCTGTAACGATTGGAGTTGAAATTTTCCTTGCAAGAACATTGGGCCGGCTCTCAATATCCTTCTCTTCTTCATCAATACCATCCTCAGGAATCAATCATTCGTCAGTCACCTGACCACCTCGAATGCCAACACGAGTCCTCTTGAAAACTTTCAGTTTTAAGTTTGATTTCCTGTGACTACCAATCCAAGAATCACATAATAAATAGCTTCCTCTTTTTTTTTACTTTAATCATTACAAGAAATACATAAAAGTCGATGGCTATCACTTTTTGAATACAGACCAAGTTTCATAACATCCATAACACAAAATGAATCGATCCCCTTAAGTTCAGTCTTACACTCGAACCAAATAATTAATCCGTGGATGCAATGTTTTCTTCTTGTCTATTACATATTGAGCTATAAAAAACACGTCTTCAATGGCAATCTCAATCCCGAGACTCAGGCCCTATTTGGCCCTCATTTTTTGGGGTTGAAAATTTGTAGAATAGTGATTGATGGGAAAATGTGTGGTGGAAAAGTTTTAGATTTGTGTGTAATATTATTTTAATTGAGAATGTGTGATTGAGATGAAGAAAGAGAAAATTAATGTAATGGAATGAAAAAAAATGGGACTCAAACGGGGGCTCAAAGAACTCAAACCTTCTCCGTCTCCATCCTTTTCATCTTTCTTCACAAAATGTTTCGACTTTTTCCTACACAATCTCAAATGATCTTCCAAAAAACACTTCTCGGGTGAATGATTTAGCAAGAGCCACTTCAATGATCGAATCACTTCTTGATCGTGAAGCTGCTTCTTTTCAGCCAAATTACGGTACCGATTAGCTTCCATTTCGATCACGCTCCTCTCGTTCTGAAGTCGCAAAATCATAGCCATTGCTTCCCCTGCTGCAGTGGCAGAAGCTGCCATTTCTTTCTCAAGTTCTGCATAAGCCGCATTTGCTCTCTTCCTCTCAATTTTTACCAATTTCCTCAATTCTGTAATATCAAATTCTTCAACTTTATCAGTAAACTCTTTTTCATCATCATCATCATCATCATCATCATTATCTGTAATTGTTTTTTTACATTGTTAACAGTCCTCGACCCACGTTTGCAATTTGAACTGAAATTCTTATCAAAATCATTTTTTGAAGAAAAACCATCCAATGTTCCTCTAAAATCACCAAGAAAATCGAACCAAACTGCGAACGAACCAAGAAGGTTTGAGTTCTTTGAATCTCGTGACTGCATCAAACTCTCCTCCGAACTACGCAGTGATAATGTCTTTCGCGAAAGCCTTCGACACCGTCATCATCACCATGCCCACAGCGGTTGAGGCTGTTTTATCACCGCTGGATGGGGAGGATGACGTCTCTTTGGGAGTTTCTAGAATCAGGAATTTGATATGGGTTTTGGAAGTTCAGAACGTATTAATTACGTGATTAAATGTATTAATTAATTAATAGGGTATTATTCGAATATCTTAATTTTTAGGAGTAGTGGACCTAATTTCCCCTAGACAGATTTGGCTCATGAAGTAGGTTGACCCAATTTTATAAGGCCCGGCCCATGAATGAGAATTGTCTGTTAAAATTCCCAAAATTCCCATCTCCAGTATCCCGTTCTCAGTGTCAAACGACTCAAACCCATCCCGAGGGTTCCAACAACATTTCACAGATTCGTTCGCTATCTTTGTACCGTAAATATCCAAACGGAGGGGGGAAATAGATTTTGAGTTTCTCTTAATTTCGCTCACAAGACAGTGCTGCGTGTTTCGAACATCTTCCAAACAGGTGAGTAGTCGGTAATTAAATTTTGTCTTTTATTTATTTATTATTATTGAAAGTTGTCGTGATTTTCCCGGACCTTAATGTTCCGCTGGGATGCAATTTTTTGGGGATTTTTTTTATTTTTCAGCTCATTTCTTACTTGCAAATTATGCGCATGAGTTTTTATTTCTTATTTATTTGCGTCTTTATGTTCGGACTGAAGCTATTTTCTGCTTTGCTGTTTTATGGAAAAGGGTGAATTGAAGCCCTAATCTGGTTTCGCAAGCATTTATATGGTGTGAGGCTCTGTAAAAGTTCTTACTTTGGATGTGAATTATTATTTGGTAATATGCTGCGTGGGTAGTTTGCTCCCATCTCCATCTCTCTTTTTCCCATTTCTCTGGTTGGGTATTTCCCTTGTAGCATAGGCAATATGAATTAATTGCAAGTTTAGAAACAGCGATTTATTTATGTGTGGATGCAATATTTTGATTTATCCTTAATTCTATTACCAGGAAATAGTTAATATTATTCCAATAATGTTTGTTTTTCAATATGCCTGAATTTCCCCCCCCCCCCCCCCCCTGATGGAGGGGGGTTAGGGTGTGGTGGGAGGAGAAAGACAAAAGAAATAATACTGTCATACTCTTCATTATGCTAATATTTAATGGTGTGTGGGGGCCTGTTTCGTACTTTTGTAGCTGTTGTTGGGTATCTAGTCTGTTATGGATTCAGAGGGTTTCAAATTTACCTATTAATAGGCTTAGCTAATTAGTTGTGTTTGTTAGAAACTTGTGCTGCTGTGTTGACTTGCATTTAGAATCTCTTATTAAAGCATAATAGGAATCTTGAATATATTTGAACGTTGGAAATATACCAACTCCATTTGAAGTGTACTTACCATATAAATTGCTATTAAATAATTTGTATTCTAAGGTGACCAATGCTTGTTCGGTAGTGCTTATAAGTGGGGGGTGCGTGTTGTAATGTGTGGAAAAGAATTATGTTTGACCAATTTAAGATCTGCCAAACATGCTTTTTGTAAGGTTGTTTTAGATATAATTTTTTAAATTAAGTGAGTAAAAATATATATTAATTTCGGCATTCAATCGGTTCAAGTCTTGTTAATAGGATTATTATACTATTTTTCTTTCGGCGAGTTTCACTTCTGACGTATTCCCCATGAGGTTTCTTCGACAATCGTTGCACTTGTTTTATTCCATTTTGATGGAGGCTTGTTCATGTGTGTATTTGCGACTTTTTATTGGCAAATACAGTTAAGAATATGGGTGGGTGCCTCTGCATGCAAAATGATAGAAGAACTGATAGCCCAGGTCTCATTCAAATTCTGTCCGTGTTGGTTTTCTCAACCTCTCATTTCTACTGTCCTTTTGTCATCGTTATATTTTGTTTGTAAAAAAGCATGTATTTTTTCATTTTTTTAAAACTTTGGCCATTCTTATGACGTATTGGAATTTAGCATACCTGGTTTAAGAATGTAAGAATCTCATTACTTCCGTCTTCATTTGTCATTACACACTATTACAAGTTCCATACAGGAAGTAATTAGTTGTATGCATTGTGAATTATTTAGAATTAGCCTATTGAGCTGTTACTGGAATGATGTGTCCCCCGACCATGGCTCACCAGATTTGGCCTCAGGCAGTGACATGGTCCATGCGGATTTGGCCACAGTCGGTTTGGGCCTCAATGTGGATTTCTTTTGTGTCCCCAGCTATTCGAACTCAAAACCTTCCTTCTTCTGTAAATTTATTTGTTTATTCTCCAAACTTTGGGTCCAAACTTATGATCCCCACTGTATTTATATGTTTTTATTTATTTATTTATTTTAATTCAGGTGTTTGTATGTGCATAATTGTTGGGCTGACATTAGTAGTGATTTGCAGATTGGAAAATGCTGGGTTCGTTGCCAATATTGCCTCTCCCAGCACCACCCTCTGATGGGAATCTTGGCCCAATACCCCTGGCTCAGGTGATAGAGGAATCTAAAGATGAAGAGATGAATGGAGACAAGACCAATGATAATGATTTATCCAACTCTCTTCCAACAACAGTTAAAACCCACACAAAGACTATTGGAATCATATATCCACCCCCTGATATCAGAAATATTGTGGATAAAACCACACAATTTGTGGTGAAGAATGGGCCCGAGTTTGAGAAAAGAATCATTGCTAACAATGAAGGCAATGCTAAATTCAACTTCTTACGTGCCTCTGATCCCTACCACGCTTACTACCAGCACCGGTTATCTGAGGCTCGTGCCCAAAATCAAACTTCTATCCAGCAGCAGCCATTGGAGCTTGCTGATTCGTCAGCTCCCGAGTCTGCTGCTATGGCTCTGGCTGCTGATGTCAGTGATGCCTCTGCAAAGCCTGATCCGTCGGCTCTGTTTAGACCTGTCCGAAAGGTTCTTGAGCCACCAGAAGCGGAGCAGTACACTGTTCGACTTCCTGAAGGGATTACAGGGGAGGAACTGGATATAATTAAGCTCACTGCTCAGTTTGTGGCTCGGAACGGGAAGTCTTTTTTGACAGGTTTGACGAGTAGAGAGATCAATAATCCTCAGTTCCATTTTCTGAAGCCAACCCACAGTATGTTCATGTTCTTTACATCACTTGCTGATGCGTATTCCAAAGTATTGATGCCTCCCAAAGGGTGTACTGACAAGATGAGAAATAGTGTTGCTGATATGACGACTGTCCTGGAGCGCTGCTTGCATCGGCTCGAATGGGAACGGTCTCAAGAGCAGGCGAGGCAGAAAGCTGAAGATGAGATTGAGCAGGAGCGGCTGCAGATGGCGATGATTGATTGGCATGATTTTGTTGTTGTTGAGACTATAGACTTTGCGGATGACGAGGATGAGGATTTACCGCCTCCAATGACACTCGAGGAAGTTATAAGGAGGAGCAAGATGTCAACTATGGAAGAAGAAGAGATTGTTGAGCCTGGAAAGGAAGTAGAAATGGAGATGGATGAAGAAGAGGTCCAGCTTGTTGAGGAGGGTATGAAGGCTGCTAGTCTTGAAGAGAGTGGTGATATGAATAACAACGAAGCCAAGCGAACTCTCGAAGAACAGGAACCGCCTATGAGAATTGTGAAGAATTGGAAGAGGCCTGAGGAGAGAATCCCTGCCGAAAGAGACCCAAATAAATATGGTGTCTCTCCAATAACTGGTGAGCTGATTCCCATCAACGAGATGTCTGAACATATGAGGATCTCTCTTATTGATCCTAAGTACAAGGAACAGAAAGAAAGAATGTTTGCCAAGATTAGAGAGACTACTCTTGCAGCTGATGATGAAATTTCCAGAAACATCGTGGGACTTGCACGAACTCGCCCTGATATTTTTGGTACTACTGAAGAAGAAGTTTCTAATGCTGTCAAGGCGGAGATTGAGAAGAAGAAAGATGAACAACCGAAGCAGGTCATATGGGATGGTCATTCAGGAAGCATTGGTCGCACAGCAAGCCAGGCCATGACTCAGAATATTGCTGGGGAGGACCAAAATGATGCTACATATAATAATGCTATAAACCTTCCTGGTCCAGCACCTCCACCTCCCAGACCTGGTATGCCATCAGTTATGCCTCTTCCTCCGCCTCCTGGGCTTGTTTTAAATATTCCTAGACCTCCAACTACCGTCCAGTATCCGACAACTTCAAATTCTGGGGTAATTGCACCGCCGCCACCAAGGCTGCCGGTTGTCAACATGATTCCTTCCGTTCGGCCTCCACCTCCTCCAATGTCAATGATGCACGGCCAACCTCTTATGGTAAATCGACCCCCAATGCCTCCATCAATGCCCCTAAATTCGCCTGGCGTCCCTGTTCCTCCACCACCTGGATCACAGTTTACGCCTCTGGGAGGTCCCAGACCTTTTGTTCACCATCCCATGTCCCAACCTGGCATGCACATGGTTCCACCACCACCTATGCCGCAAGGAATGCCTCCACCACCTCCCCCCGAGGAGGCGCCTCCACCGCTTCCAGAAGAGCCAGAGCCCAAGAGGCAAAAGCTCGACGACTCTATGCTCATTCCAGAAGAGAAGTTCCTGGCCCAGCATTCTGTATGGACCATCTTTGCTTTCTCTCTTGCAACTCTTTTTTCATAAATTTACTCTCATTCTTTTGACACTGTCATTTAATATCTTTGCATACATTATCCTTTTTTATTAGTGGATTGTGATTTATTGATTATTTGAGCTGGCTGTAGGGTCCTGCTTGTGTCAATATATCTGTGCCGAATGTTGATGAAGGGAATCTCAAAGGACAAGTGCTGGAGATTACTGTGCAATCCCTATCTGAAACAGTCGCTAGCCTAAAAGAGAAAATTGCCGGTGAGATCCAGCTTCCTGCAAATAAACAGAAGCTGAGTGGAAAGGCTGGTTTTCTGAAGGACAACTTATCCCTCGCATATTACAATGTTGCCCCTGGAGACTCCCTGTCGCTTTCTCTCAGGGAACGCGGTGGTAGAAAGAGATAACTTGCATGATTGACGAGCCCTTTAAAAGGTTCATATTGGAAACTGTTGTGTTACGAAGAGAATTATTATTATGATCCTTAGGAAGCTTTTGTTCCATCCTTCTTTACTGTCACTTTAGATATTATTTTGGTCCTGTACTTTTTAAATGTTTCGGAACTTTAAACTGATGATAGTATGGTATCTAATACAGATCCGGCATCTTGGCGATCATCTCGAGGGTAATGTGAAGTTGACTGGTTTTATGCTAATGAACATCTTGAGTTTGATATTTGTTATACTAATTTATGTTTTCTGCTTGTGCAGTTGCTCCTCTAACTTGTGCTACATAGTTGTCACCTCTGTGATTCGTTTTAGTGTGGGACTGTTATTGTTTTATTGATGTTATCCACCTGATTCTGACTTCTCTCTCTCTCTCTTTTTATTTTTTATTTTATTTTTTGTGAGTTATGTAATAGGAAAGGAATAACTGGAGGTTCTCCTCCAGTGGAATATAGAGTTTGTTTTCTCGACGATTTACTCATGGTTGAA
Source organism: Fraxinus americana (assembly GCA_035079005.1). NCBI lineage: Eukaryota > Viridiplantae > Streptophyta > Magnoliopsida > Lamiales > Oleaceae > Fraxinus > Fraxinus americana. The sequence goes on along the minus strand of CM068709.1, from coordinate 33,845,055 downwards.
TTGGCAGCTAATTCTTTAGTTTGTGTGGTGCTACCTAAATTTTCATATTAACTTCTCTTTTATGTGGGGGCATAAGGCCTTTCTAATTTCAATTTTTTGAAATTTATATAAAGTGATTTGAGGTTGTCTCTGATACCTTTTATTTCTCACTACAGAGTCTGATCTATACATTTTTGTGTTGCAAGTCCCGCGGTCTTGATCAGTTGAATCAGGTAGAATATTATTTTCCTTCCTTTTTCCTTTTAGTCCATCCTGATATTCTGTTTCTTCCATTGCTTTTTTTGAGCATTTCACTGTCTGTCTACTTACCCTCCTCTCTGCCTTAAACTGATATTGACTGCACTGCTCTTAAAGCCTGTTGTGAATAGATTTTTATACAAGAAAAGTAGCGTGTTAAGATTGCCGGAATGCCACCTGTTCAGGTACCCGATGATGAAGCCGTTGCAGCAAAACAGGAACAAGAAATTTACAGAAATGTCCTCAATTTGAATAAAGATGAATCCTAAATTGTCCACAACTTGGAATTAAGCGTGAATGAAGCCATATTCATTCTACTTGTCCTGTTTGTTTAACTGCAGTTTTGGTGCTCCGAGCACTGCACAATAATGGCATGTTTGCAATTTCATTTGGGCGAGCAATTTCAATAAATTCAAATTTGATACCGTTTCAGTTATATTATCGATTACCCGATTGTATTTAGGAAAAATTCTTATGACGTTGGTTATCCTGATACTTCATGTATATACTTTCAACTTAATCAAGGAGTTGTGTGATGTTAAAAGTTGATAAAAGCTTGTGGGTAGCAAACAAGTTTTACCAAACAAGCACAAAGTGAAAATCAAATCTCACAAACAGCTCCAATGATCAATCTTTTTTGGTCGTCTGCTGCATAACGTAAATTTAGGGGATTGTGTTTTAATTTTGTTGGTAGAGCGTGGCAAGATCCCTTCAAGAACAAGAAAATAGCATTGCGATTTGGATTGAATTTCAATGAAACAATACATCAATAAGAAGTTAGGCAGGGTAGAAGCGTAGTGGTCTTTTAAGTCGGACTAGCCATTCTCAAGATTGGAAAGCTACTCAACCACATTTTAAGCACTGTGCACCTTAGTATATCGGGTACTTGTTCCGATTGACTTTTTTGTGCTTTTTCATGCTGAATAAGATGAGATCAAGATGTTTATGGGCATGAACTTTTGTGGGACAATTGAGAAGTGAGAAATAGCTACGAATATGAAGAGGGTCCAAAGGGTAGCAACAGCTAACAAGAATGTGGTTCCATATGCCGTCGCAGGAACTTTGATTACCTTGTTTGAGGCGAAGAGAATGGAGTAGGCTAAGTAGGTCTTGGATCTAATCTATCATTGTTACAAGCGATTCATTTCAAACCATTTGAACTTTTGGAGTTAGCTTAACTTCGAACTACCCAAGCAGTTTGATTCCTACACGAATGCGCACACTACATAGCTATACATATATAAAGAAGGCAGCGGGTAGGGCCTGAGACTTGGGACAGCGGAGTCCATGTGTAATTTTTTCGGATTACTACAATAATTTCATAAACGAAAGTAACAGTAACAAGTTACAAATAATCCCCATCATTCTCTTGGGTAGATTCTAAATACATTGTAACCAGAACTCTTTAATCTTGTAGATTTCCTCAGGACTTGGCGATCCCTTGCTGACAAAAATGGACTATCAATTTTGTGGCTACGAGGTTTTGAGGACAGCTTACTTTCAACGGATATCCATTTATCTCATGTCAAAAGAATTGATACGACAAAGAAACTCTAATAGCCTCCTTCGATTGGAAGGTATTTGTATTTGTTTGAGGAAACCGGCAGAACCAGTCTGGAGTTTAATCCTCATTTTGTTGCTGATGGTTTCCAAGAGAGAGCTTGATGAAGGAATACAGGGAAAAAGAAGGATTTTCCTTGTTTTCACACGTCTCCATTTCTAATGAAACTAGATCCCCGCGCCTTCCTCACATTTTTGTTGAGCATAAGCTTTCTCAGTCTTTCTGCCTCGATCCACTTGTCGCTCAAAACATACAAATCAGCTATGAGCGTGTAAACCCCACCATCATTCTCTGGTCTCACCATTCTCTTCACCTGATCAATCACCTTCTCGGCCATCTCAAACTGCTTATGCAACTTACAAGATGACAAGAACGAACTCCAAATAACCACATTGGGCTCAAGTGCCATCGTTTTAATAACTTCGTATGCTTCCCCTAAAAATCCTGCCTTTCCAAACAAATCAACCATGCAACCATAGTGCTGAATTCTTGGCCTCAGTCCACACTCTTCAATCATCCTAAAGTATCTGCGTCCCTCGTCCACCAACCCAGCTTGGACGCAGGCAGTAAGTAATCCTGTGAACGTCAACTCGTTGGGTTCAATGCCTACCTTTTTCATCTTCTCGAATATTAGCAATGCTTCTTGGCCATAGCCATGCTGAGCGGAGCCACATATTAACGCTGTCCACGCCACTACATTCTTATCCTTCATCATGTCAAAAACCAGGCAAGCATTCTTCAACAACCCACATTTTGCATACATGTCAACCAAACAAGTACCAAAGGTCACGTTCAATTGCCAATCATTTTTAACGGCAAATCCATGTAAAGATTTGCCAAACACTAATCCAACTGAACCCATGTTTGCACACCCTGCCAAAACTGAACCCAATATCAGTTGATCAGGCTTTAGATACTCATTATCAATGATTTTCACCGTTAAAATCTGTCGAAAAAGCGCAAGGCCTTCATCCCAAAAACCACTGTTCATATAAGCCGTGATCATCGCAGTCCAGGAAGCAAGATCTCTCTTAGGCATTTGATTGAAGATTTTGCACGCACTTTTAACATCTCCATGTCGTGAATATCCTGTGATCATAGTGTTCCAGGTGACGGAATTTCTCTCAGGCATTTCTTCGAACAAGTTACACGCGTCACAAAAAACAGCTAAAGCATAAGAGTGCAATAGTGAAGTAGCAACGTAAACGTGGGTATTGAAGCCGAGTTTAAGAAGGTGGGCGTGGAGGTGGCGAATAATGGACAGGCTGTCAACGTTTTCAGGAAAATGGGTGCACGAATTGATAGCGTACAGAATAGAGAAACTATCAAATGGCAAAGATTTTCTGTGCATTTGAGAGTAGAGTTTGAGGGCTTTTAGAGGTGAAGAGGATGAGGCGTTTCTTATTGCATGAGACCATGAATTGAACCAGGATCTCAAAACCCACCATCCCAGATTCTGATGATGATTGTAGTAACTGAGAATCGGATTCCTAACAAGAGAGACGGATTTCATTGTTAGCATGCCTCTGATTCTTGTTCCATAAGACACTATCAATTAGTTTTGAGGAACTTCAGTCCATCGAAGTATAATTGTCTGAAATAAGCAGTGGGGGTGAGAAGAGGAAGAGGTACGGGATGGTGGTGGCCGGCCAAAACGTGGACGGCGGTGGAGGCTAAAGGGGGTGGCTGACGGCGGGTTCCTCGGGGTGTTATTTATTTCTTCTAATTTTACAGTTATTTTTTGAGTAAATTGTTTCAATAATCACTCAATTTCATCATTGTCACGATTTACTCACTGAACTTTGTCATTTTGCACTCCGTTCACCCTCAAAAATTCGTTACCTTATTCGCTGACGTGGCTAACGAAAATCTAACGTGACAAGTTACGGTCGTTAAAAAATGACAACTCAGCCAAATTATTTTTTTTCATTACTCATCCAACTTATATTTGGTCACAGTTTACTCATCGAATTTCAAAATGCTCCACAATGGTCACTTATCTTTGAGATGTTGCACTCCATTCATCATCCGTCATATTTTGTTCCCTTCATTTCTAATGTTAGCACAAAAATTCCACATTCTACGTTATACATGTTAAAAAAATTGCAACTTAACAAAACTTAATTCACCAAAATCACCATATGTGAAACGCGACTTCCACGGCCCCCATCAACATCTTTAAAATCCAATAAAGCGTTCCCAATAATTTTTTTAGAAATATCATTTTTCTAATTCAAACATTTACTGTGTAAAAAATAGGTTTTAATTTGAATGTGAAACTCTGAAGCATAACTTGTTTGGTTGGAACGTTTACCATATGTAAAACGCGACTTCCACACCTCATGAACTTTTTTAAAATCCAACAAAGCGTACCCTAACAAGTTATGCTTCAGAGTTTCAGTTTCGGATTAAAAACTATTTTTTGTACAGTAAACGTTCGAATGAGAAAAATGATCTTTCTAAAAGAATCAATGATGACAATTTATTTAGTTGATAAAGAAGTTGATGTGGCCGTGAAAGTCACGTTTCACATATGATGATTGTCGTGAGTTAAATTTTGTTGAGTTGCAATTTTTTTAACATCTATAACTTACCACGTGAAATTTTTGTCCGAACATTAAGAATGAAGGGAACAAAATATGGCGGATGATGAATGGAGTGCAATATCTCAAAGATGAGTTGAGAGCATTTTGAAGTTCGATGAGTAATCTGTGACCAAATGTAAGTTGGATGAGTAATGAAATAATGATTTGGCTGAGTTGTCATTTTTTAACGACCGTAACTTGTCACGTCAGATTTTCGTTAGCCACGTCAACGAATAAAGTAACGAATTTTTGAGGGTGATGGATGGAGTGCAAACGGACAAAGTTCAGTGAACACTATGAAGCACTTTAAAATTTAGTAAGTAAACCGTGACCAAGATTAAGTTGAGTGATCATTGAAACAATTTACTCGTTATTTTTTTGAGTTCAAAATACATCTAGTTAGTCACTGAACTTATAGCCTAGTTTCAATTTGGTCACCAATTCTCCTGTTTTTTTTTTTAAAGACACATTTTGAATTTTGAGCAAGCCTTAAATGGCATTAAAGAAAAAATTATTTTTATGTGTTGTTTAAATTATGGAAAAAGTCACTCATCCAAGCCCAAAAGCAGGAAACAAGGAGACATGGTGATGTGTAGGGAAATGATTGGGTGTTGTGTGTATGTATTTTTTAAATGAGCAATGTTAGAGGTACATCGTGGTGTACATCACGGTGTACACCCCCCTCATATGGGTAGGGGGCCCACTTGAATATTTTATTTGAGTGGGCCCCTCCATGTGAGGTGATATACACCTTGATGTACATTTAGCATTTTTCTTTTTAAATTGTCCAATCTGACGTCGACACGTGTCCTCCCTGAATTTGAGCATGTTCCTATAGCATTTCTCACGTGAAATGACTCATTCGTCCGGAAAGCGTCGATTAGAGAAGTTGAGGCACAATCCGAGTCTACCCCCTCACTTGAACAGTTGCACTTGCAGCCTTGCAGGAAGGGATTTCTTGGTCTTCATGAAAATTGTAAGCTTTCTATTTGTCTTTTCTTTTGCTACATGTAGCTCCTTGGCAATATGCAGGACTTGGTGAAAAAGGAAAAAAATTATTTTTATATGTTGTTTTAATTATGAATCGAATAAAATAGTTGAAAAGAAAAATAAAATATGCATAACTTGTCTCTTCATGAAATAGAGAGACGAAGACCATGAGTACTCGACAACAAAATCAATTTTTTTTTTCTTTTTGTAGCTTTTTCTTTTTTGCAAATATTCATCGTCTGACCCATTGATTCGACCTAACAAATAGCAAGTTTGCAAGATCTAAGTAGTAAGTGTCACAATCAATCATATCCATTCATTAGAATAACTGAATTATATCACTCTCATTCGTAGTCACTACTGATCGTACTTTACACATTGTACATCCCACAAATTCTTCTTGAGCAACACACACAGAGCCATAACCAAAATTGAATGCTATTGCTTTGAAGTAGAAAAGTAAATATTCAGTTGTGCACTTCATTCATTCCCCTCTACTCAATTTGCCTCTAGAAACTTGGTTCTTTGAGCAAATTTGAGCTCAAATCTATCTTATAATATATTAATGTATATTAAAAATTGAAATTGAAGCTTTCATCATACTATGATAATCACATTTCCAGTTTTACCAGCCCTTCAAGAAATGGAGCCAGAAGCTGCCATGCAATGTACTGTATCAGTGCAGTGAGTTTTCTCAAATATCTAAATAATTATTTTCACAAGACACGAAGTATTATTTAATTAATTAATTAGTTATGCCAACTTTGGCCAAAACAAACATATATAAAATAAATTACTTCTCTAATAAGTTTTCTAATTAATAATTAATTAATAGATGAGAGCGAAATTCACAAAATGTATTATAGTTATAGGCCGTGGTGAGATGCGTCAAATGAAAGATTTGAAAACAAGGCCAAACTCTAATAATTTAGTTAAAAGGTAGAAAACGACTTTGTTAAAACTTGAAAAAACAATAACCCATCACATCGAAGGTAAAAACAACATTAATATATACATGCATGTCTAGTTTATATCATCGTGCATAGTAGTAGTTTCGATGAGTTTATATTGATTTCGTAGTGTTTTTCGTGTTTTAGAGAACACTCTGAACTTGGATAAATGAAGTGAAATAAGGGTGGAAATGAGAGAGGACAGGATACTTCGAGACGTAAAATAAAAAGTCAAATCTAAACACGACGCTGACGCTGACGCTGACGCAAGATAAAAGAAAAAATGGAGAGCAAAAAAAGAAAAAAGAAGTGGGCTGCTCAGAGGTTCGTATGTGCGACAACCCTAGTTGATTTCGCTCGCTTACATATATTCTCGCACGTGCAATGAAATTAAGACAAATCCATCACATATTTAATAGAAACGATATTCGAGTCGCATACTTACTTGTTAACAATATCGTACACTTACGATTATCCTACTGATATGCGCGTGCAAGGGGAAAAAATAGCTTGCTAGATTGACAAATGGTAGATTGGGGTTTTAAAATTAAGAAAAGAGAAAAAGGAGTATAAAGAGATAATTACAAAGTGTCGGCAATAATAATTTATGTAAAACTTTTGTAATTGCACTTGTGTGGTCTGTCTGCTCCTGTATTTGATAGCATGATGATCATCAAATAAATTCTTCTTCTTTTCCAGCATGAATGTCCTACGTACGTACTAACATTAATTTATTCATATGATCAATAGTAAAAATTCTAATCAATTAATTAGTTAATTAATCATCTCTCCCCCTTCTCCTGGCCAGGCAAAATCAAATCAGTGAGAAAAGAAAATGCATTGATTCGAAAGCTATCATTTGAGCCCATTTTTCTAAAATATAAAAAATTGTAAGGGCCCATTTAATTGTGAGTATTTAATTTGGGTAGAAAGAAAATGAATTTCGGGAAATTGAATTTTCTATAATTCATTTTACTGGGAATTGTCAATTAATTGTATTTGATTTATATAATTTTCCACTGAAAAATATTAAAATTTTGGATCTTTTGGTGTTGGTTTGGCTTTGTTTTTTATGAAAATTGTCCATTAAATAGATTTTTTTTTTTTTTTTTTTTACAATTGACAATAAAATTTGTTTCAAAAAAAAAAAAAACCGAAAAATCGTTTTCCCACCAAAACCATGGGAAAAGGAATTCCTCAAAAACCAAAAATTGGGCACGTGCGGGGCATAAGGTGGAAATTGAATTGCCAAGAACATTTGACCAATCAAACATGGAATTTGGGTGGAAATAAAATTTCTTTTCTATTTTCCATAGAATTTTTCCTCAATTAAACATGTCCTAATAGTTATTATTTTTTTTTCTTAAGAATGTGGAGTTAAAAAGTATGAAAAATTTTGGGTTCACATGTAAATTATTTTATTGAAAGAATGTGTAATTGAAAATGAAGTTCGATAATTTATACAAATTTTATATATAAATCATTTACAAATTAGCCATATAGAGGCTTCTAAATATGACAATTTTGTTAAAGTAGTTTGGAGCTTTATAATTTAATTAATTATTATTTTTATATCTAAATGGCGTGAAATTTTACCTTTTGACATTTTTTGTAAGATGATGGCTTGTTTGAGAATATCAATCTTGAATTTGACTAATTTGTTTTTATTTTGCAAAACCCGACCGATGGTACATGATGCAATTGTTCGGGTCCGAAAACTTTTTTTTTTTTTTATTTGCATAAATTAATTTCATAAAAAAGTAAATCTAGTTTTGTGGTTAATTTCTCTAAGAATCGTTTTCTTTATTGACTACTAAGAATCAAATTCCAATAATCAAATCTTTATCAAATAAAGTTATATGGAAAGTGGGAACTATGGTTCTCAATAAATAGGGAATCCTAAATAATATCCATAATGTTGTAAATAATAAGTTATTGATGAATGACAATTATACCCTTACAATCCTAGATATCATTACCATATGTATCTCTATTCATTCCCTATAAATATAGGGCTTTAGTTCTCATTATAATATATATAAGTTTATTGATTTCTCTTATTCTCTCTTTTCACAACACATAAACACTTTTAGCATGAAATTATAACCGAAACAAGATCAAAAGCGTTAACGATCAAGAATTCATATATTCACCCATCTCTTAAAAATTAATTCTTCAATCATTCAAAAACACATAGAACATTCATGATTCATGCCCAAATACGATACATAAAATCAAAGAATTCGGATTAAGCCCTGGTGTACATTTTGAGTCAAAAAATGTATTTTTTGTTTGATGTGATGAGGAATATGTGATTGAAAAAGAAAGAAAAGTTATTGACGTGATGAAAAATATTATTTTATTGAAAAATGTGTAGTTGAAAATGAGTAGAAGAATGAAAATGAAAAAAAATATTGCGGCTCAAACAAGGGCTAATTAAAACAACATATAAAAATAATTAATCTGGATCGCTTTGATACCAATTATTGAAAAACTAATAAAATCCGAGACAATATAATTAATTAGTAAAAATCTTGATTCAAATTTTGTGAAGAAGGTAAAATTTTATTGCCTAGGATTTTACTAATTCTCAATACCTATTCTTATATGCCTTTTTTGCCGTGAGGTTGTGAGATATGTCCTATTGTCTACATTCGAGCATCAAATCCGAGTTGATGGTATTGCTCTTGATCTTTGGTAGACTATAATAATGAGAGATTCTTCTAGCTCTCAAATGTGTCTCTCTTTTCCACTCCATGTTTGCTCTATGCCTTTGACATTGAGCTCGTTGAGAATTATAGACTCTAATTTTATTCCATCAAGAGTAATTAATTCGTAGAAAGAAAAATAGACACTCAAGAAAACGTAAGATTTATAGAGATTCGTCTTAATATAAGATTACATCCTTTCTCACCGCTACAATAATTTGATAATGGTAAAAAAATATTTACAACAGAAAATCATACGCATATCTTTTTCAACCTATCTTTCTCTTCCTTTTTATTATAATAATAAAGCCTAACGATGACTCCGCGAAGTAGCAGTAATTATGATTGATAATAAGTAAGTTCCACAACTTAACAAAGCTCCCCAGTCATAACTTTTCCATTGATTATGCTTGGACCTACGGTCGAAGAAACTTTGGTTGGAGAGTGACTCAACTTATTTGGTGGCCACACGGCATTCTTGTGGGAAGATCCTTGGAGTTGCGCCTATCTATGGATAAATGTCTTTGTAGGCTTCCTCAAATGGACAACGTGGTTACTCACATCTACCTTGAGAATAAGGTGTCGGATTCACTGGCATCGGAAGCCCCTAGCATCAACTCTCGTACTTGGTAGTGGACGACACCTCGTTTTATTTTGGAGAATATTTGTTGCAAAATTCCTTATAGATTTTGTTGATTTGTATTTTGATTACACTAATATAGTCTTTTCCTAACATTATCTATCGATTCTTATGTTCAACGTGTTAGAACTTTATTAAAACTTAAACTTTATGATCTTGTCAAGATCTTCATGTCAAACCATCAAGAAACTGAATTAACGCGGAACATACCTTAATCAATTGATTTCTGAATTGAACAATGAATCTTGAATCTGGATCTGTAAATCTCCAGTTTGGTTGCTTCAAATCTGCATCATAATTCCTAATTGTGGGTTTTATGGATCTTCCTCTTCATATGGTTTCTCTTGTATTCTTGTGTTGATGGGATGCCACAAAGAATGAGAAAATCACCATGAATTGGGGACCATAACCCTTTATATATTTCCATATGTATTCGGCCCATCGTCAAATACAAACCCTAATGGATCCGGTCTCTACACATATAGTCCGGCCCACACTTTAATTAGATGCTTAAAGCCCAATTACTTAATTCTTTATTAGATCACTTTAATTTTGGGCTTAACTTTAAGATAGCATTCATACACAATTAATTACATATGTCGGCCCATCACGGGAAATTAAATAATTTCCCAACAATCTCCCACTTGGGCCACATATGCTATCTTATAAATGTGTATAACCTTATGAGCTCAAAACTTTTGCTATCATAACCAAAAGCATCTCCGAACAATCTCGTCCATTGATTATATCAACATAGGATCAAAGCGGTCTTCGTTATAAGTAACATAACTAAACCCATCAATGGTCACGTATATCAATACAATCAAATGACATAGATCAAGTGTGGATGTGTAGCATGGAAATTACATGTAATGTGATCTAAACATGCCTATTTCCAACTGGTCCTGCCTTATTCCTTAATACCTTATGAGATCAACCATAAACTTTAATCAGAGTGGAACTGAACTGAATACTTTATTTCTGAAATGAACTGAATGTGCACAACCGAAATTATGTGTCAAAAAGACAACATCCAAAATACAAACTCCCACTAAACTGGCATATCATCAAAAGATGCAACACCCATGTGAGCACCATGCTCATGAAAGACCTCGGGTGGTAGCCATTTAGTAAATGGATCCATAGAGTTTGTCCTTATATGCCTTATAAAAACCTGACCACTCTGAATTCATTCTTTAACAATTAGGAACTCAATGTCTATAAACTTTGACATCATCATGTTCCTATTGGAATATAAGACTGTTATTGTCACAAAATAACTTAAGTGGTCTTTCATTTCTATCCAAAAACATGCAGCCTAGTGACAATATTTTACAGTCAAATTCCATAATCAAAATCAGAATATCCAACGATCTCCAATTGGTCTGATTTTCCTGAATGTGATCATGTAATCCTTTGTTCTCTATAGATACCGAATAACCTGATGGCTGCTTTCCAAATTTCCATCGCAAGTTAATTAAATATCTGCCTAGCATTCCAACAAAGAATACTATATCCGGATGTGTGCTATCCCGAGTATACATTAAATTCTCAATAATCAAAGTATAGAGAATCTGATGTATATCCTTTATCTTTAAATTTATCATTGGGGCATTAATTGAGACTAAAGATGTCTCCCTTAATTGTAGGGGTATTACTTGATTTTCATATCTCATTACAAATCTTTTAAGAACCTTATTGATACAACTCTTTTGTGATTACCCAAAAATACACCAAGAACAATTCTTGTGTATCTATATCCTTAATACAAAAGGTGCATCACAAAGATTTGCTTACTCCCACTGAACTTGTGATATCCACAATCATCAATTGAATGTATCTCGAAACCAAATGAGATAATTATTTGATAAAATTGTGATACCTATTCGGGAAACCAGCTTAAGCCCATAGATGGATTTCTTTAATTTGTAAATCATCTAATGCAACTTAAGACCAAAATATGTCACAGAAGCCATAATTGTCCCAAAAGAGTTTTCATAGAAACCGAAGAAAAATCTCTTTATGCATGGCATCAATCCACTCTTTAGAATTATTCCTTTGCATGACTTGATGAAAGTTGATTGAGAAGTCATTCTTTCGTCAATCCATGTCATCCTTATTTTCTTGGAGAAAGACTATAAAGTTATCCAAAATTGTCTTTCTTCTTTTATAGTGGATTTCCTTAATGATATTTGTTCTTGAGGTTGTTGAGTTTGTTTTTCTGGAACAATCTCTTGATTGTGTACGGGGGATTTTGTAATATTGTCTTGATCCGAAATTGCTTCTTGAACAAGATCTGGAGCAAGAATTTGTCCCTGAACCAAATGATTGTCAATTGCAACAGAAGGAATATATAAATATTCTTCATCCAAGACAAAATCATAACCTTATAACCTTATCTCCCCTCACAAACTCTACATCATCAAGAAATCAAACATTTCCCGTTTCGAAAATTGACCTGATAGTGGGACCTTTAAAAGAAATTTGTAACCCCTTGACAATTACCTTACTTGGAACTTTATTGAGAATTTAAGCTGCAATCTTTAGTGCTTTAAACCTAGGAGGATCCTTATGTACTGTGGGTAAATTCCACATTCCTCTAGGAATATTGCAAAAGGTCCTGGACATTATTCTCCTGATTCGTCATATCTTGGCATAGTATTTACCACTATGGTAAGATTTGACTTGTTAAATTCTTTTACTGAGTCGATTTTCGAACTCAGTCTTGTATGCTTTAACATGTCCGGTGTTTGGGATTTCTCATAGATGAAATATAGGTAGCCATATTGAGAAAAAATCGTCTATGAACTAAATAAATGATCATTGACCATTCCAAGAAGCCGAAGGGAATGATCTATAGATATCATTATAAATTAGTTCTAAGACATCCGAAGTCCTATTGGCACCTAATCTCCTTATGTTTGTTTGTTTTCCCTTAATATAATTTACTTAAGTCAAGTATCAAGGAATCAAGAATTCTTCTCCACACAAATCTTTCCATTCTCTTTTGAGAGATGTGACCTTATCGCTTGTGCCATAACAAAGCAGAATTCTCATTGGTTAATTTATGTTCAATACCACGTAAATCCAAATACAAGGTTTCTTTATAAGAGGCAACCGTATTAAGCAAACATAGGTTATCGTAACCGAATAAAGAACTGACACCCACAATATTTGAATTAAGAAAAAGATCAAACTGACTATTTCTAATTGAACAAGAGTAACCATAGTTGTCCAATGTAGAAATAGAAGCCAAATTCCATCCAAAGGACGGTACCGTAAATGTCTCTTTCAAATTCAAATAATAATCAGTCTTTAATGATAACCTAAATTCCGTAAAGCCTCAACCTTAACTGATTTGCCATCGCCCCAAATAGATGAATCTTTCAGCATCAATTGGCTTTGGCAGCTCAGACAACCCCGCATAAACACACTTATACAAGTGGTGGTACCGAAATTTATCCACCAAGTGTGTCTTGGTATTGACATTAAATTTACCTCAAAACAAACCAATAGTGAGAAATGTACTTTTCTTTACACGCCAAGTATGGCATTTAGCACAATCTCTCTTTATATATCCCAAAATTTTCACAAAATTTACAACTAAATTTATTTCGCTGTTAATTTTGAACCGAACCGAATGCAGTTTTCTTATTCTTTCTTTTCTTTAACTTGTCCTTAGAGGTACTAGCCAAGTGAGCACTTTTAGTCCTTTCTTGCTTCAGCCTTTCTTCTTCTTGCACACAATATGAAATGAGCTCATATAGAGTCCATTTATCCATTTGACAGTTATAACTGACCTTGAATTGTGCAGGAATAGAAATTAAAACCAGATGCATGAGCAAATCATCAGATAGCTCAAGCTTTAGAGCCTTTAAGTTTGAAGCAATATGAGACATCTCCATAATGTACTCCCGAATATTTCCTTTGATTTTATGCCTTAGTGAAACTAAGTATGCCAAAAGCGTACTAGTTTCAGCCTTATCGCTCTTTGCAAAGCGTTTCTTCAATTTCAACAAGAAATTTATTGGCAGTAGTTACCTTATCGGACAGGCGCCCCGAATGATTCTCGAATACTACGCTTCATGATCATAAAGACTCATGCGGTTTGAACAATCCCACTTATTAAAGTCCTTATTTTCATCAACGAACTTTTATCCGTAAGTGCAACAAGGGTTGTTCGGTCCTTAACGCAAGGTCTAAGTTCATGCAGCCAAGAACGATCCGAACGTTCTCTTCCAGTCCTTAATAGTTGGTTCCATTTAGCACAGGAATGGAGTTGATGTTGGCAGATATTGTGGAAGTTGATGGATTAACTGAATAGAGAACTAATACTTAATATATACATGTTCACATATGAATCCATATTAAACAATTAATCAATTCAAATAATGGTAAACCCCATCACAAGAGACCGGGCACAACATTGATATTTAGTCTTTGGACAGAAATATCAACTTGTAAGTGGTACTCTTGGTGTAGTAATCAAATATTGACAATAAACTATGTCAAACAATAAACCTATCTTTGGACCGATTTACTGTTCACATAAAATAAAGCCTTAGAATTGTCACATATTTATTACCACAGGTATGTAAATAATTCGGCCAAATATTAACCTTCCTTTGGGCCGGTCAATACCCGCATGAATTACGTACACACAGCCTTTCTAATATTCCAAATAAATTAATTTAGGCAAGAGAGGTCACTTTGGTGACATGTTGCTTCAATCAATTCATTTAGAAAAATTAGTAATCCAAAAGAAATACCAAAATTTGAATTATAATTGTTAATCCTTAATTCTTTTATTCTATTTTTGAAACTTTAGGGGCCTAGGGTTAATAATACAGAACTTTAGGGACCCAGAAATAATAATCCAGAACTTTAGGGTTCAATAATTAATTATGGAAAACTTTAGGAGTCAAAAAAAATTAATTATTCAAACTTTAAGGATCCAAAAATTAATAGTTGAAAAACTTTAGGAGTCAATAATTAATTATTGAAAACTTTTAGGGATCCAAAAATAATTATCCGAAACTTTAGGAGTCAATAATTAATTATTGAAAACTTTAGGGACCCAAAAATAATTATCCGAAACTTTAGGAGTCAATAATTAATTATTAAAAAACTTTAGGGATCCAAAAATAATTATCCGAAACTTTAGGAGTCAATAATTAATTATTGAAAACTTTAGTGATCCAAAAATAATTATCCGAAACTTTACGAGTCAATAATTAATTATTGAAAACTTTAGGGACCCAAAAATTAATTATTTAAAAACTTTTGGGGCCAATTTGAAACAAAATTAGAAACTTTGATGCTTTAATTATAAAATCAGAACTTTAAATGGCCCAAAAATAATTAATTTCAAAACTTGAGGGACTGAATCATTAAACCCCGTAACTTTAAAGGCCCAATTGGATGAATTTATAACCTTAGGGGACTGAAACACCAAAACTTTAAACTTAAGGGGCTAAATCCTTAAAATAAAACCCTAATTTGAAATTGCAGTCAAGGACCTCAAAACTTCAAATTTACAACACAAGCCCCCGCCCCCAAAATTCATCCAAAACCCTAATTTCAAAATTTAACAACCCGGGGGCGGGCTCGCCGGCGCCGCCCCCCAAAATCCGGAGCAGCGCTTGCCGGCGCTGCTCCAAAGCAGCAGCAGCGGCGTCGCTGCTGCTGAAAATCTGCAGCGGCGCCGCTGCTGCTGAAAATCTGCAGCGGCAACGCCGCTGCAGAAAACTGCAGCAGCGAACCGCTGCTGCAGTTACAGCAGCGTGAGCTGCTGTAATAACAGCAGCCACGCTGCTGTTGTTACAGCAGCCTGCGCTGCTGTAACACAGCGGCGGTGCCGCTGCTGCCGGCGGCGGCGGCCTCCAAAAATTTTTTTTTTTTTTTTTTTTTTTTTTAATTAAACCGAAATTCTGAAAATCCTTAAAAACAACCGAATATTTTTCAAATTTAATAAATCTAAATCCGAAGTTATTAAATTTGAAAATCATAAAAATATACAAGAACCAAATTAAAAAAAAATACTTGATTCCCAATGATTTAACATGAATAGGCTCTGATACCACTTGTTAGAACTTTATTAAAACTTAAACTTTATGATCTTGTCAAGATCTTCATGTCAAACCATCAAGAAACTGAATTAACGCGGAACATACCTTAATCAATTGATTTCTGAATTGAACAATGAATCTTGAATCTGGATCTCAGAATCTCCGCTTTGGTTGCTTCAACCGTGATCATAATTCCTAATTGTGGGTTTTATGGATCTTCCTCTTCATATGGTTTCTCTTGTATTCTTGTGTTGATGGGATGCCACAAAGAATGAGAAAATCACCATGAATTGGGGACCATAACCCTTTATATATTTCCATATGTATTCGGCCCATCGTCAAATACAAACCCTAATGGATCCGGTCTCTACACATATAGTCCGGCCCACACTTTAATTAGATGCTTAAAGCCCAATTACTTAATTCTTTATTAGATCACTTTAATTTTGGGCTTAACTTTAAGATAGCATTCATACACAATTAATTACATATGTCGGCCCATCACGGGAAATTAAATAATTTCCCAACACAACGAACTTATGCAAAAAAAAAAAGCTTTTAATATTCAATTTTACCGTTACCGTTATCATTATTAATTTGGTTTTTACGAGGCATTGAAGAACTTTGACTAGAGAAGACAGAATAGAGGGGTGAAAACCCGTATTCCATCACTGTGTCTATGTCATTTTTTTGGATTTACGTGTAATATTAATTTATTAAACAATGTGATTGAAATGAGATCAAAACACTGTTAAAAAATGCACTCAAACAAGGGCTATATATAGAGAGAGTGCATGTGGGTGTATAGTAGTATCGTGTGTCTGGAAGAATTAATTAATTAATCTCTCTCAAAGTAATGAATAATGATGATCAATTGTCATGTAACATATGGGAAAAGGTGGAATGGAAATTGCTTTTTTACGTGATTTTCTCCTCACTGAAGAAACAGAATTAATTCAAAGTAAGATGAAAATTAAGTATTAATTAATTCAAACAGAAAATGGAGGAAAAGTTGGGGTGAAAAATGATTATCAAACTCTCTAAATCATTACTCTCTTTCGTTGACATCAAGAAATTGAAAATGGTCTGGTTGAATATTGAAAAAGAAATGGTTCCTTCCATCATCATACAACATTTACTTTCCATCAAAGATAGTTTAATTTTTTTGCCTAAAAAGGGTATATATGCAATTTATAATGATTGATTTTGTGTTGAATTTTGATGCAAGAGATTATGATAGCTAACACTTTCCCTCATAAGGTTAATTAGCAAAGTAATGATGAATTTTACATATATGATTTCTTATTTTGAAATAACTTGTTGATGGTAAATAAATCAATGAAGTGAACTACACTCACTACGTATACGTATTCTTTTTCACAAGAAATACGCTCATATATATATAAACGATTGCTAATTGTGACTTGTGAGATACACCATTTACGTACATGCAATTGTGTATTTAAATATTCTTTAGTTTGTTGTTTGTATAATAATTGGGTCATAATCTTGTTGAAATCAATATCTCGAAAAGAATTTAAGTAATACCGTTCAAGCAAGCTACTACAATAGGATTAGCATATATAAATGCGCGGAGGGTCTCGTCTAAGAGGAAATGATGTCTAAAGTCTAAACTTGCTTATGTGATTATATCAAATTACAAGTTAAAGAAGATGACAATGAAGAGTATTCATGACCAGCTTGCTATATTCCATTAAATAGTAAATGTGCTGTTTTTTGACCAAAAATAGTACTCTATACAATGAAAATTTTTTTATCAACTAACTAACATTTATTAAGTAAGGGTTTTAATTTCTTGGATAAATACTATTCTTTGTATTCTATGGTGAGTGAAAGAAACTTCCATTTAAGCAATGAGAGCTGCTATATGGCCAGGGCCGGGTGCCACATGGCGCCCCCCTATTGGTTGAACAGATCCCGGGTGCCACCGGGATGGCGAGGGCCCATGTGACCCTGGCCATGCAGCTTTTTTTCTTAAGCGATTGAACTAATTTACAGACAAGGGAAATGTAGATTTTACTAATTACAATTACTCGATTTACTATTGGTATGCTCAAAGTCACCTCTTCACACGTGGGATGGTTGTCTTAAAAAACAGAACGGGACAAGTTTTCTTGTTCAAGTGTGTATATTTGATTAATGGATAAGATATTTACCACAAGAAACTGTAAACGAATATATAATTAATGGGTGCATGAAAGGGATACGTTTCTTTATCTATATATATTTAAGTAAGTAGAGAAAGAAGAGTACAAATGAAGCTGCTATTACAAGCATTCTTCTCAGAAAGCTGCTATATGTTGGCTTGTATAATATAAGTTATAGAATGACGTACACTTCACCTACATCAAGCATGTATAACTTTTGAAAAAACAGCTCTCCGTGAGAGAGAGAGAGAGAGAGAGAGAGAGAGAGAGAGAAAGGATTTCTTAATTGGAGATGAAAATAAAATTAAGTGGCCTACACACCATGAATATATAGGTAGCTGACAGTGGTGTTGAGGGACAGTGAGGGAGACATGGGGCATCACTGCTGCAGCAAACAGAAAGTTAAGAGGGGACTTTGGTCACCCGAAGAAGATGATAAGCTTGTCAAGCATATCACTCTCCATGGCCATGGCTGTTGGAGTTCTGTTCCCAAACTAGCAGGTAAGTTATTTAATTATCTATTAAGGTTTTGATGATCTTTTATGCATAATATCCCCACTCTTCTTTGGTATCTAGGGCTACAAAGGTGCGGAAAGAGTTGCAGATTACGGTGGATAAATTACTTGAGGCCGGATCTCAAACGGGGTTCTTTCACGGAGCAAGAGGAGAGAACAATCATTGATGTGCATAGAATTTTAGGCAATCGATGGGCTCAAATAGCCAAACATTTGCCAGGAAGGACTGATAATGAAGTGAAGAATTTCTGGAATTCTTGCATTAAGAAAAAGCTTATTGCTCAAGGTTTAGATCCCAATACTCACAATCTTCTCCTCTCTTCTAACCAAACCAAGATACTCAAAAACAACATCAATGCAAGCAACTCTTTTCAACAAGAAACGCCGGCTTTTACTATGGATACTTCATCAAAAACTGCAGCAGCATCTGATCTTGCAACTCTACTGCCTTGTATTAATATTCCACAGTATGATCATAATAACACCATCCAGTACTCTAGAGGCTCTGATCAATATCAAAACAGTTCTATGCTTGTTAGCACTCAACAAAGAATTAGTCAAAGTGATCTCTCGGCTTTGGGCTTTGCTAGCTGTTCTTCAATGGAAAGTAGCAATGTCATGTCCTCTTCTGGATTTGGAACCCTAAATGAGAGTTGCATGTGGGACGCTGGCGGCATTGAATTTCCATTTGAACAACAAAAAGCTGATGATATTTTAATGGCACCGCAGCAGGAACAGAATATAAACGACCTAAACCGTAGTGATCATCTGCAGAATGTGGGCGGGAATACGTTTGACAGCACTTGCTTTGATTTTGATTTTGTTGATTCTGCACTATTGCCTTCTGGAGTCTATTGTAATGTCAATTCTATGGATCAACTTGCCTGGGATTAATTGCATATTAGGCTATGAATTCATTCCATCCATCTCTCATACTAGCCAGCGGGAAAGTAATATAATTTCATTTTTTGCATATACACTTATTGTCATAGAGACGAACTACTTAATCTAAAAGTTTAATCAGTTGAAAAAATTGCATGTATATCATTTAAATCTACCAAAACCCTCCACTCCACTCATTGTTTCGTTTCTTTATCAGTCAATTACTACAACCTAAACTCATTTTAATTCCAAACTTGTATTATGCAAAAAGACGTACGATTAGTTATCGACCGTTGAAAGAAATGAACACTAGCTAGCTTGCTCAATATGTGACTCGACCCTATTTAATGTATAGCGACGTTAACGATTCATGATGTTTAGATAAATTTGAGGAGGTAAAGTAACAAATGTGTGATTTGAAATATATTTCAGTGCAAATATGTTGTTAGTTACAAGTAAAGAAGGTTCTTTAAGTAAAAGGTGGTCCTTCAAATTTGTTGTCGGAATCTCCCTTGAAAAGATGTTGCCTGGAGATTATTTGAATTGACTTTGGTTTTCACCATATAGATAGGGCCGGGGTAAAAGGAAGAAAATGATAAGCTTTTGCAAAAGTAGAAATAGAGATCTCTCTCTCTCTCTCTCTCTCAATTGGGGCTTGGGATGAATTAGTCAAAACTCTTAGGTATTTAGACAAATAATGCGGAGTGGTGTTCATCGTCGATTAAGTGGAAATCAATGTCTTGATTTTTATTTAGTGGGTGTTTGGTGGGAATTAAAATTAGATTTTTAATAGATTGTGATAGAAGTTTTGAGTTGTGGGGTTGAAAAATTGTGGAACCCATGAAAGATGTGATTAATATTGATTTTTTGACTTTGACTTAAATTAAAATCTGATTTTAATCCGAAACAAACAGGGGTTTAAATACTAGACGATAAATTATGAGATCCATTGTAACTTTAATTGCCTTTGCTCTCGTCTAACCATTTTAGTTTCTAGGGTGTCACATAACGATTAAGCGATTACATGGAGATGGTATAATTGCTACACAAAACTTCCAATTTCTTCACTCTATTGCTTTACTTTGTAAAGTTATCAATTAAATTATTGTTTTATTTATTTGAACACCATTGATTATATATTGTTTCCGTATCTTTTCTTTAATAACTTACATAAGCTCTTATTTCTCGTACTTACACTTATTTTTGCATTTTTGTTTGATTTATGTAGCATTTTTCTAAACGAATCGTTTCTTAAATTTTGGCTATTCACGAAATGATATATAGTATTGGTTTTTGCTATTTATAAAATAAGATAGTGTCGTTTTGTAATAGTTATTATAACGGCACCCTACTTCTCAAAATCAAGGATATTTAAGACTTTTTATCATAAATTGAGGCCTTTTAAATTTGAAAAATTAAACTGAAGCCTTTTTAAACTCAGGTAATTATATTTGCACCGTTGCTTTTAAAAAAATGCATTACATTTCAATTGCTCTAAAGGTTTTTAACTTTTATTAGTTGTAACACTTAGATTCCCAACGTTTTTAATCGGATTCTTATCTTCAATTTTCTACTAGTTAGCACGCATCATCCCTCGTAACTTTCCTCCAACTTTTTTTTAATGTGCTTTAAAATAAGGGGCAAATGTTTAGTAGCTCTTATTCATTATTTTTTTTTTGCTTATTTAAAAATATGAGGAGAAAATAAGTCTTTCTTACGTCATTTTAGCAGAATTTTCGGAAGGAAACCATCATAAGGGACAAGATGTGCTAGTAGACGCCCATTCGGGGGTGATCGAGTTGGTGGAGCAGGTGAACGCGGAGATCAAATATCACGAGTTCGAATTCCCTATCAACAGTGTCTCGGTTGAGCTCGTCGTACTAGGCTTACCTAGTGCGGTTTACCTCTCTGTGTGGTTTGCGGGCTATTATACATGAAGTGAGATTTACTTAGTGGGCACTCAAAGTGGTCGGGCCTTTGTCCCATCGAGGTAGTCCAGGCTCCGCTGGCACGTAGCGGCTGCGAGTTCTTACGTTTTAAAAAAAAAAAAAGGATGATGTGTGAGTAGACGAAAGATCGTAGATAAAAATGCAATGAAAAAAAGTTGAAATATTAAGTATGACAACTTATGAACTTTTAATATCTAATTGATATAAATGTGAATTATTGGTTTGTTTTTACTAGCGGTGCATGGTGGTGACTAGTTTTCTGGCGAGTGTTGGGGTTTTATTTTTTCTAGACTAGGAGATTTCCTAGAGGTGGTGGTGTTTGAATGATTGTGAATGAAAGGTTTTGGAGGGAGTTTATGCATATTTATTGACTTCATATAGCTGTAATCGTCACGTGTTAAAAATCTAACTCATTATATTAAACACTATCAAGTCGTTGGTTATACTACGATCGACCATAATGTCAATTCCCCGGACGACCACCCCACGTGGATGGTTAGTCAGCTAGCATCGACAATTAAATTGTAATGTACTTACAAATAATTGTGGTATTAATATAGCCATCCTTTAAAGTTAAAAACATTGTTGACCCAACTTTTTAAATGCTTCCCTTTCAACCTTTTGGCCTGAATTTGATTATGGACTTTGACAATCGATATTGAGTTCCCAATTTGAAAAAATTACAGCCACATTTCATCTTCTTGTTCACAATAATATGATTCTTGCAGGATTAACCGTAAATTCAATGTTAAATAGAAGTTAAGTCACAATTCTATCGTCACTTAGAACTAACTTGGAATTATCTGCTATTTTTTATCGGGATAACGTATAAAATAGTCAAATTAAAACAAAAGTGTACGTTAAATAATAAAATTCAAAGAAATAAAATCCAATCAACACAAAAACAAATCTAAGAATTGAGGGACGTTAAAATAAAATTTTCAATATGCCTTACACATTTCATTGTTGGATCGAAAGAATCGTGTACATAGAGATGTTAAAATGAACGGGTTGATCTAGCTTGAACTGCCTGCATTCAAACCAATTCATGCCTAGCACCAACCTTTGAACCTGCACAATTTATGGATGGCTCGAGCTAAGTAAGATCGACTTTATTTATTTATTTATAAATAAGAAAGGAATATTGTTGTCAGCGTTTACGAGTTCCATCATTCGATCAAATACAAAATCATAAAATTTACTAATAATAGTAGAAACATTCCTAGTTGATATCAGTTTTTAACTAGATCAATCACTTGTATTTCTATACTTGAACTAATCCGTGAACCGGTCTATCCTGACATGGACCGACTATTTACAATAGACCCATCCTGAACCGGTCTAAACCCGTTTCTGTCCAATTTTTTACGGTTCAACTTGGACATGGGTGGCTCGGCCCGTCTTGACACCACGACGCGTACGGACCAATATATACTGCCTACAGGCTTCCACTGGCGGTAGCGGCGTCAATGTTTTCTTGCTTTTCGTTTTGGCATTTAAATTGAAAGCTCCTCCACCGCCTTCCAATCACTCTCCCCGTTTTTGCTGTACTCAGGAAGCAGTAAATTTAATCCTGGCTCTTAGTTTCTACAATTAGAAATTCACAAGCGGTTTCAGTTATGCCCAAAGGTGAGCTTTTTATCTCTTTGTTTTATAAGTATAATTGCATTCAGTGATCATACCTGTCCACAATAATTAATCTTTTATACTAACGTGTTGTTAATCTCTGGTGGCGGCGTGGCGCTGCCAGAAATTCCGGGATTCTATTATGATGCAGAGAAGAACAGGTACTTCCCTTATAAGGGCCCAATTCCTGGTTCTTCTCGAAAACCACCTTCTTCTTCTTCCAATCGATCGTCCAATAGCAAAAAGGTAATAATAAGGACATGCTGTATTGAAAACTGCGTGCTTTTTTTCTAAAAATAAATTGGGTTATGTTGAGTACAATGTTGTAATATAGAAGTGATTATACTAAAACAGGATAATTTCAAATTTTTATAGTTCTGGAACGTTTTCCTGCAAGTTCATCTTCTTTAGCTTGGTTGAATCCAGAATCCCATCACCTTTTCCCTTGAAAAGCTTCATTTGGTATTATAAGTTCCTTGTAAAGTGTAGGCATGTAGCTGATCTGCGGCTGTTAAGAAATAAACACGAACGACCTGTTATAGAAGCGGCTATCTAACAAGGCTTTATCTTTTTGTGTGTATTTTGGTGCCGTGTCAGAAAAATATTGGAAACATGCACATTTATCATTGTATTGCACATTTATTAGAGTTTTGGTTGAGACTGTCTGCAATCTCTGGAGAACATGTTTCTCTGGGTTCTGCTTCGGAATTGTTGAATACGTACTTTTGGGCTTTTGGAGGTGCCAAGGTAGCCATAGATTTCTGGAGGTGCGGAATGATAGCTGTAACATGGTTAATATTGCTTGAAGAACACTAGCGATTTTCAACTTTGCTATCCTACTGTTGAGTGGTGTTTCTGCCTTCATTTTCTGCAAAAACTCCGTACTTGGCTGGTCTGGATTTTTGGTAATTGAAGAGACATTTCTATCACCGCTTGAAGACTCCTAAGTGTAGCCAATAGGTATGCTTGCTTGTTCTTCTTGGCGTGAGAAGACACTTTTCCCCTTTGTCACTTAGGACAACGTTTCTTTTGAAATGAACTCTTCCACAACTGCTGATTAGTGAACTAGTATTGACATTCTCTAAGCATAAGCCCTTTATTACGTGGTTCTCAGACCCTGTGTGCATTTACGGTGAGTTTTTAAAGCATTAGGTATATAGGTACAGGTTTAAAGATTTAGATTCAAAAAGATTAAGTACGTCACTGGTCCAGTTATTTATTTATTTATTTATTATTATTATTTTTTTAAGTCCAAGCGATAGACCTCCTCTATTTTCCAATGCATCTTTAATGATTGAAAAATCTGAACACGTATTTCCATTACGCTCATCAGTGCTTTAAGTTGTATCGATTGAAGTTTTGCTGCTAATTACTGGTTTCATTTTCATACTTGCATCCTAAGAAGTTTGGTTGTTCTTAACAAATTTGCAGATCGATGGGGTATGTAAATGCATGAAACTGAGAATAGGTAAGCTGCTTCAGGCTAGGGAGGTTTGCGGTAACGTAATCTCTTCCACCAAAGGAAAATTGAACTTTCAAATGGAATACCAAAAGAGACAAGCATCACAACCTTCGGTAATAGTTCTCTTTTTTTCCTTGATCTACGTATCTCTATTTTTACATCTTAGCCAAGTTCCATTAAGTTTGGGATTTTTTAAGGTCCAACATTAGTCAGCAACTCCTTCACAAACCATTATCCCCACACATTCTCTGAATGCATCTTCCCATTTCAGTGTCAGTTTATATCTCAGTTACAAATTAAATTGTGCACATTCTCTGAATGCATCTTCCCATTTCAGTGTCAGTTTATATCTCAGTTACAAATTAAATTGGTTTGAACACACTGGATTTTAGTTGTCGTCATTATGGTGTAATCAGAGTTTTTGATATTTACTGCAAGAGTGGAAGTCAGGGAGTGGAGGTGTGGTGAAGTGAAAACTGATTTTCTCTATAATGAAACTTAAATTGAGCTTCAATTAAGTTTCATGAATGTTGTTAAGCCCATGAAACTTCATTATAGAGTTTATCTTATGAGAATGAACATTAATCTGCGCAATAAAAGAAAATGAGACATTCAATTTGGAATGGAAGGAACATATTGACCCTAGTTAGGTTAACTAAGAAAATCCAACCCTCCTAACATCAAGGCTAAAAATAGGATCTAAATTGCAATCAATCTATACAGCTTATTTACAGTAACAATAATGTCTATTATTCCAAATATTCATTGGATTTCCTTGATGTGAAGTCTCCTCTAATACAAGTTCTTGGAAGGAGAGGCTGGATCAACAAAGTAATTACATCTGTAATTTAATTCCAGAGGCTCCTATGCTGTTGACAACACTTCATTTGGACAGTTTTTATAGTAGGTTTGCCAAGGATAGACCTATGCATAGAATGCTAGAGTGATGGTTGGAAACCAGGCTGTGAAATTCTTTTTAGTAACAATTCTGTCCGCCAAAATTAGATGCTGAGCCTCATGTGCTTAGCCCATAAGTATCCATGTATAACTTTGAGCACTTTTTCAGTGTCATTTTGTATGTTTACTTGTTATCAACATACCGCAATTAATGGCTGTAGTCATAGTTTAGTATATCTCCTCTGTGCTGAATTTGGACCATGTTGAGGACTGCAAATAAAGGGCCGTTTTGCTCTGAGATACACTTCTATTCACCACTACCCATCCTAGAGATTCTTATTCATAATGTACTTCTTACTGGTTCTGTTAGAAAATCTGTATGGATAAGCATGCATTATCTGATGCTACCTCCACAGAAATCGTGTGGGGAAGGGCGAGTTGGAAGCGGGTTCCTATCTGTTAAAGATTAGGCTTTCCGTGAAATATTGTTAGGACAAAACAAATAGTGATGGGACCGGGGAAAATTGTTAGGACAAAACAAATAGTGATGGGACCGGGGAAAATGGTAAATTGTTATTTAGTTTTATGTACTATTTTCACCTTTTCTATTGTACAATAACAAAGAGAGTCTTTGCACCTATTCAACTATTCTTTTGGCATATTATGGTTAGAAAAACTTTTTCATTTTGTTTCTACATTTTGAAGCAAAATGTCCAGTCTTGATTGCGTGAATCTGAATCCTCCCTTCATTTTTCACTGACCAAGTATCGTACTCTACCTTTGCGGTGGCCCATCCTTGTCTGAATTCTCATCCATGAACTCATTGACTTCTTTCATTGCTGGAGTTGTGGAGTTTTTGGTTGGAGTAGAATTTCATAGAGAGGCATCGAACTTTGGAGGACATGAATACCTAAGAGTGAAAAATTCGGTAGTTAGGCTCCGTCATGATCACTGGATTAAGGCTGGCTGGGTAAGTGGAAGAGTCATTTGAGGTTTTGTATGATCAGAAACTTTTCATATGATTGAAAGGAAAATTCTGTAGGACTTCAATGAAACAAACACTGTATGGGACTGAAAGTCAGGTTACAAGGGCCAAAAAGAAATTATACCATAACCTGTAAAATTATGCCTGTTAATAATCCAATGCACTTGATGCATTTTCTTTACACAAAAAATTCTGATGTCCACTCACTACTAATACTTTCTTAAACCGGAATGCTGAAGTTCAATAATTTATTTCTTCCTCTTCACTCACTCTTTTATTTATATATAATTATGTGTTTAGCTATGGTCGAAATATCACGAAAAATTATTCATCCCTCTTCACTCACTTTTTGTTCATATATAATTGTGTTTAGATATGGAAATATCACGAGACAGAAAGAATGGGCAATACTGCGCTGGAACATGTGGACGTCGATGTAACCTTGTCACACGGTCTAATCAAAAGAGAGATTCTGTTGGCCGGTGGTTCAAATAATTCATTGAAGTATGTTCTCTTTGCAAGCTGAAGATTGGATTATTTCCTTGGTTTTGCTTAATTGGGAACATTGTTTTAAAAGCAGTCTGAGACTTTCACCTTGAGGTGCTCGTCATGCGCTATTATTAAACACCTGGAACCTTGTGGCATGAGTCCTGTTTGTCAAGGCTTACTCCTTGACTTAGTATTGCACACGCACATATAGAGAATCTGGTAGTGGCAGGATCTGGCTACAATCAGCTGAGCAACACCACATTCAGTTTGTGGGCTTATTTTTCCTACTTCCATTTGCGGGCTTTGAATGTTTTTTTTTTTATGTTACCTAGTATAAGTAAATAATCTGTAATAAATGCAGTGTATTAAAAATCATAAATTTATTGAATAAAATAATTTTGTAAATTTTCCAACAATATGCAAATTGTGGTTCGTGTTATACATCTTTCTAAAGTTTGATTAAACCAACCACTATTCCAAATCCAAATTTTATTTTTTGTGTTCACATCAGGGTATCAATTAGCTTTATGTTTCTCTTTGACCTTTGATCTTCTCACATTCTTCAGTGTCTTCTTTGGAGTTTCCAATCTGTTTATCTGTTTGAAGTTGGTTGCTTTTGTAGTCTTGTACAAGTTGGAAAAGTTGGACGAGAATTTGATCCGCCCCAGAGCTACATGGCAGATTGTGTATGGCCTCTGAATGTTGGGCAGGGAGCAGAGCACGGGGATCTATCAAGACATATTTGGAGTTCCGACACAGCTATGACTTATATGCCATCTAATATATCTTGCATAAAGATGTTGAGAAGGCCTTCTTTTCCAATTGACGACACTGAGTCTAAACATATTTTGTATCCTTTCAGAAGTTTGTTATGCTTGTGCAAATTGTGCCATCATGTTTGGCAATAACATTTCCTATATTTATAGTAACAAGATCTGCCTGACAAGCAACCTTATTACGCTAAGAGGAGAAAAAAGAACTCGTTATTTGGAAGAAAAACTATCATATAATTTCTATACTAATTAGCTTATGTTTGAAGTTTGGATGATTTATATGTATCATATGTAAGCAAAAATAGAGAATCTGTCACATATTGGGATATGTGTAGTTACTTATTGCATTAGAAGATAGTTTCAGAATTTTTTTAAACCTAGGTATTGCTTGTCATAATGCAGGTTTACTTGATTCCTACGTGTAGTTAAACATCAGGCAATTTCAGAATCCTCACCTTTTTCTTATCTTGTTAGATTTTTCATTTATTAATTTGTCAAACTTTAACACAAGGAAACAGAATAACAACTCTGGGTTCTGATGGATCTGATGGATTAGTCTATCTTCTAGACTTAAGTAAACCGCTTGATTTTAATTTAAACTTTCCCATACATAGGGAAGGATTTCGGGAGGTTGCTTCATTTAAACATACACTTTGGGGGGCTGACTGTGACTCTAATGGAAGACTAGCTGTGATTGGTTAGTTCTTTACCTTTCCTCTCTCATCTTAAAAAAAATTTCCCTCATCGGAATTGATCTTGTGGATTATCCTTTTCAATCGGTCTTTTCATTGTCCCCTTGCTAACCATCCGACTCAAGCGCAAGCTTTTTAACTACTTTATGATTATGCTTAAATAAATCTTACACGATCTAGTTCTAGACATTTCCTTTTAAAGATTTGTTTTGCATTTTGATTAGAGAAATCATTCGTAATGATCCTGTAGATGCACACGTTCTGCATATCTAATATCTAGCCTTTTATTGGTATAGGCACCGACACGGGAGCTGCATTACTAAATATGGAAACAGGAAGACCGAGATGGATTTATCGTTGTAAAAGTGATGTGTTATCCACACAGATTGATCACACGGTAACATCTGAAACTGCTTCCAATTTTATCAAGATGTAGTTCAGCCTTTGATGGTGGTGTTGGTTCTTAGAACATTGTCCGGTGTCTACTGACTTATCAAGACACATTTTCATCTGCTTCTAAAACATTCTTTTTGTTCCAGGGAAACATCATTCTTTGCGGATTGAGAAATGGAACAATTGTGACTGTTGACGCTCGCCAGAAACAAGTGAGTTCATGACCAGACTTACCAGTCAGAACAAGAGAAGTATATATGTGATTCTGCATAAAAGTGCCTTTCTGTGTGAGGGTGTTGAAGACTTGATCTTGTCTTATATAGTAAAAGAAAGCTACAGAAATAGGATTTGGGTTTTCAAAGTGAATTTTCTTATTGCTTATAATTTTTAGTGTTTTGTCTTCAATTATATGAACCCCCCCCCCCCCACCCCCAAAAAAAAAAAAAAAAAGGAAAAGAAAAGATGGAGAGATTCGGCAAACAAAAAACTTGGAAATAAAGAGAGAGAAATGAAGGATCCATTTTGGAAGAATTATGGATTGACTACTATTATCCAGATTCAGTAAATAATGTATTATATATCTGAATGCAACATATTACAGAAAATGAGAGCTGTGAAATGCCTGATTAACTGTTCTATTCCAAGAACCCAGTAACCTTCCAACATAAAATTTCGCTCCACGGTTGTGTCATTGGTCTCTTTAGCAAATCAACATTTGGAACTCTAGTTTTTGTTGTATTGGTTTTCCCTTGAAAGGAAGTTTCTGCAGTATTTTTCACCACTGGATTCCATGAAATGTCTACATTAAGAGAATGCATTATACAAACATTGAACGTGGAGCTAATTGATTTGGTTCTCATTTATGCAGCTCAAGCGTAACACACATACCTCTCCTGCAATATCAATGCCTTCATCTGTTTGTTGGTTAGTGAACTCTTACAACATCTAGTGCGCTTTCTTTTGTTTATCAATTAATTTTCTACGTACAATATTTTTTCTCTGGGTACTGTAGTTTGGCATCACTGAAGCTTTATGATCAATACTTCCTGGCTAGCTCCATGGATGGATCGGTTAGTGTTATATAATGTTGGACATTGAACATGCTCATGCATTCAAATATTTCACTATGGTTGACATTTAGTGCACATGAATGTCTAGATCTCCTACCAAAGGTGATGGTAATTTCTTTTATATTTTTCTCTATCCTGGGTAAATGAAATGTTTACAGAATCTACTACTTGAAGACCTCCCTTGCTACCTTCCCCCAGAAAAGGAAAATATAGAGAGAGTAAAACTTATAAATACTTGTTCACTCAGAAATATGAAGTCTTATATTACATGTTAGTCGGATGTGATTAAATGCCTGATATACATCTATATTATATTTTACGGAAGATCTGAAGGCTTTACACGGTTCCTACCCTAGCAGAGTCCTCTATATGCAATATAAATGATTGGTGAGATTTTGTCACTAAATATGCTACCCTACATGGATTGCAAACGCTGCATGAGTCAGGCATACGGTGTTGTGAAGTTTAATGTGTCCCACTGATAAATTTTTTAGCTTATAGTATTTATATAATCTGAAGAATCCTAGATGCTTTGAATAAGAGAATACTTTTTTATGATAGACTAACTGAAACTAACTAAAAATATTTAGATTGCAATTTGATTGTCCTGAATCACAGGTGTATGAAGTTAAACTAGCCACGAATTCACTAGTCACTAAAGATCATGGGGGTGTTTGACACCCATTTTTGTGAAAGAATGTGTTTTTGAATAGTGATTGATGGAAGAATGTGTGGCTAAAAAGTAAGGAGAATTTTTAGGTTTATGTGTAATATTATTTTATTGATAGAATGTGTGGTTGAAATGAAGAAAGAGAAAAAAAATGAGAATAAGAATGAAAAAAAAATGGGTGCCAAACGGGGGCTATAACCATTAGTTGTTAAATATTATCTCTGATCACTATTAGAACACAAGATGGATTTATCTATATTATGTTGGAAATAGTGAGTCTGTGTTTTCTCATTTTCTTTCTCAAATGGAATTGAAGCAAATAAGTATGAATTTTTTAGTTGGACATTTTTTGAATCCTTTGGAAAAGCTGATTATCTTCAATGTGTAAGGGTAACATTGGATTCATTTATTCTTATGGAAATATCACTCATCACCAGCTCTACTCATAAAAGTGTTGTACCATCATCAGATGTCAGCTACGTGGTTTTTTTCTTCCGCTCTGGTCTACCTAACCTGGCCCAGTCATTAACCTTACCAAAGCACTAGCTAGAGGGTCAATGGTTCATGTGGCAGGTCACAGTTTCAACCAGTGGTCATTGTGGAATTAGAAGTTGTAAATAAAAAAAAATACTTTCAAACTAAAATATAAGACAAAATATAACTTGTGTTTAAAAGTTCAGACGTTTACAAGTTAACGATAAATTTTATAAAGTAGCGTAGTAATTGAAAATATAAAAATCGCAAGTATTGTTTTTATTGTTTTAAATTAAATGGTTTTATATTTTACTTTAAAAGATAGATCAGAATGCATCTATATCTCTCTCTGCGTGTCTCAAAATATTTATAAACATTTGTTTCACATTGGCAGTATGATGTTTCTACTCTCCAAATATATTAAATATTAGCTTGATTATTCAATCTAAACATGCATATAATTTTTTTTAGAAGCTATTACTTGAACTATTTGAATTATAAAGAATATTGTTTTTAAGACAAAAAGAAATGAACAAAATATTTTGTGTGTGATGATAATGGTTACTTAGAGAAAAATTGTCATAATTATTTGATTCCTTTTTCCTTCTGATCTGGGATATATATATTAGAATAAAGTTTTATATATAATGGAGTAACTTATATATCAAAGGAGAAATACTAGCTTAGTGGAAATAGGGTTACTTTAATACTTGGCCTATGTTTGGCCCCCATTTCTCCAAAAACTCATTTTTACTGCATATTCTCCTATAAAATAATATTGCACGTAAATCGAAATTTTTTCCTTATTTTTTAACCACACATTCTCCAAAAAAAAAATCACTATTCCAAAATTCATTTTCCCTCAAATTTCCATTAAAATGGAGCCCAAACAAGAGCTTAGTCAATCGCAAAGTCTCAAGTATGAGGCATTTGGATACTTTATAAACAAATTGAGAAACAATTCCAGTTTTCTCATGAAATGCCCAATTTGACCTGTTCCGGCAGTTTTTGACTGGTTTGAATAAGCAACCAAACTAGCATTACGTACGAATAGTTTTCAACCTCAACCAGTCTGATTTTCAGAACTATGGTATTACCAGTTAAAGTTGCTATAATCGGAATTGCAATGCTAGCTAACTTAGACTTAATTCTGTACTGCACCTTGCTACAATACTTCAAGAACCATTACATACTTTTTGCTGCACTTGGGCACCAATATTTTGTTTTAGCCTATTTTCAGGATGTCCCAAGGTGTGCAACACCCTTTGCTTATATCTTAGAGATGCCTAGATGGTCACCATGTCCCTTGCAAATTTTCGAAAGACTCGCAGCATGCTTTAGTCCAGTGGAATGCTCGTGTTTTGTGGGTGAACTTGTGAGATGTGAAGTTTCTTAGAATTAGATGCATCAAAATATAAAATTACCAAACAGCTAGTGTTTCCTGATCATCAATGTAAAGTTCTAGCGATTATTGCACATAGCCTGTTCAGGTTTACATGTACAGTTAAACCTCTATATAATAATAATGTTGAGATTGAGAGAAATTTTTATTTTAGAGGGTTATTAAATTATAGAGTATTTTATATTTTTATAACTTGTATTATATTTTCCACAATATAATATAATATAATGGTACTTAATACACCTATTAATGATGATTATGGTCCAGATGATAGTTGTGTTTTATCAACTCTTTCTTCAAAAGAGGCATTTCAAGAAGTCATAACCTTAAATAATTACTTTGTAAAAAATGAAAAAAAAAATGCTAAATGTAATATGTGCATTACAAAAAATAAGGGATGAAGTTGAGTTGAGTTTGGGTGCAAAAGAAAAAATAAAAGACTTTAGATGCATATTTTGAAAAAGAGACAAATTGAAGGAAATGTTGTCAAATTAAAAGTTTGTTAATTTGTATTAGTATGAACTTTTATGAATTTAAGCAGTTATTATTTTATATAATCGTTGGGTCTTTAAGGATTCCAAAAATAATAATTATCTTGTGCATTTAGCAGTGTTATTAATTTAGTATACTGGCCCAAGTCGGGATCGAAGAATTTTATTATTTAAGCAAGATTATTAATTTATCGAACATTCATTAATCGAGGCTTTACAGTGTATTGTAAATATATTAGGATGTTTTACTAATAACAATGTTTGATATTTCTTGAGATCTTCCGTGCATGTTTTGTGCACAACTTATGTATTCTCAATTGATGCATCCCAGAAATGTCCTAAAATTCTTGCCTGTCTACAACTACATCAAGATTTTGGATATAACTGACAACCTTATTTGCTATATACACATGGAGTTTATTATTTGTATTTTGAACAAAATGTAAATATTCATGTCTTTTAGATCAAGCTCTATGACCATCGTCTGACCCGAAGAGGGCCAATCCAATCTTATGATGGCAACGTAAATTCTCACACTCGCTTGGAACTTGGAGTTGACCCATCAGAGAAATTTGTCCTATCAGGTTAAGATTAGTTTCGTGCATGCGGTTCTGTCATTTTGACTGTTTGAAGTAATACTGATCCTCTGCAACTGCAGGCGGAGAGGACTGCTATCTAAGGTTATGGAATATTCAATCTGGTAAAATGCTCTTTGAGGATAGATTCATGGAGTCCGTCCCCTCAGTTGTTTGCTGGCCAAGAATTGATGGTAATATCTCCTTTCTTACAATTGAACTCTCATATTTTGTGTTGTGTACTAATTTCTTGATAGGGGTTTTAGGAGAAGGAAAAGGAATGCAAAATCACAAATATTACGGGAAGGATCATTCTTCCGGTGCATGGCTTGGTTCATATGATGGGATATTTTACTCGAGCTGGTTGTAATTAGCATTTACATTAGTATGGTAGGTGGTGGGATACAAGACAGAGAGGCTTGTTATTTGAGCTAAGCAGCTTTATGCAAGCCTGATGATCTTCTTGGTCTTTTCTTTTCAGCAGTCTAGATATGTGAAGGATTTTAGGACAACTTGTATTGCACTATAGGTTTGAGTTCAGATTTTCACAGTAAGAATACTTGTATAAGAGCATAAAATGACTGTTCTTTGGTAAAGGACTTACTGTAAAATGTATTTATTGTCACATTCTTCATAAATTTTGGTATAATTATATTAATTAGAAGACATTTTTATAATAACTCTGATTGCTTCTACATATTTTGGTTAATAATATTAGAATCCCACATTGCTTGAGAAAATATAAATGATCCACTTTATAAGGTGAGGGCAATCCTTCCCTAATAAGCCGGTTTTATTAGGTGGAGTTAGGCCCAATATTCCTTAACATGGTATCAGAGCTAGGCCCAATTATGCAATGTTGGGTACCACCCAATATCGATTTGTTCACAGTTGTTTGGCATGGTCCACGCTGTGCGTGAGGGGGCGTATCAGAATCCCACATTGCTTGAGAAAATATAAATGATCCACTTTATAAGGCGAGGGCAATCCTTCCCTAATAAGCCGGTTTTATTAGGTGGAGTTAGGCCCAATATTCCTTAACAAATAATTAAGGTGCTTAATTGTATATCGACATATTCTTCTCGTAGGTAATATTTTGATTATTAGTTAGAAAATCTGCCAGCTGCATATAAGCACATATAATCTCAAAATTACCTCGTGGAGTATTTATGGTATGTTAGCATTAACCCACTTTGCACATAAACTTCTAAAATGTTAGGGGCTGTTCTCTCTCTCGTGTTTCAATTTTGAGTTTTGAATTCATTTTTGGTTTTGTGTTTTGAATGTTCATTTTGAGATTATTGAAAACGTGTTGATTTTGTCATTTTAAAAAATTGTTTTCAAAAATTAAAAAAATGAAGTTTTAGATTGGTTTTAATTGAAAACAGTCAAAACGACTCTTTTGGTGTGTTCCATTTTTTTATTTTATTTTTTTTTTTGTAAATTTTAAATTCGTTTTTGGAAATTCGTTTCTAAAAATAAGTAAACATATTTTCAGTGTTTACGAAAATTGAAAACTGAAAATGGTTTGAAAACAACAAAGAGAACAAAATTTAATTCTTTTTTTTTTTTAAATAAAATTTGAAATTCTTTGAAAACTCTTTTCAGAATCTAATTGTTTTTAAAATAAAATTTGCAAACCTAAAGAAACTTTAGTAAGCTTTTGACAAAAATATTTGATAATTACGACTAAAAATTGCACATTGTTATGATTTATTTATTTTTTGGGTGAGTTTTAAGTAAGAATTAACTGAACCCCAAGCTTCAGCTACAAATTTTCACTATGTCATGCTTTAATTATTACACTAAATAAAAGTAACAGTTGTTTATTTTTTGAATTAATATTTATTTTCTTCTTTAATAATTTAATTTATAAAAACTATTTTAAAAAAAAAAAGTTCCCACATGATTTCATGTCTTAATTGTTTCAAAAATGTCTTGTCGCATTTTATTCTCCAATTCTCTTTTCGTGTAATCTAGTATAATCATCTAGACTTGCAAATAGCGAGTGGCTGCCTCGTATATAATATTTTAAACACCACCAAATGAGTACATTGCATATGATTTTGGGATACATGGTCCGCACGTCCTTGAAAATAATTTCTTCTAAGGTGCTACTCACGTATTTTTCATAATATTGAGAATGCATACATATATATAAACACTACTAGAGTCATTCAACATCGTCAATTACAATTCATTTCCTTCCTCTTTAATAACAATGAACTTGTCTACCACCTATTTCTCCATCTTCTCCATAATTCTTGCATTCTCAGTTAATAATGCCTGGCTTTTTGATGATTCAGATTCACTCAGTTTCTCCCACTATCACGAAACCTGTCCCGACCTCGAAAAAATTATCCACAGTAAGGTTAAAGAATGGGTCGACAAGGATCACACACTCGCCCCCGCTCTCATGAGGTTGCATTTCCACGACTGCTCCGTCAGAGTAAGTAGCAGCAGCTTAAGCTTTTAGATGAAATGGTTTATCTAGTCTCTGTTAATTAATTTGTTTTTATATCGTGGTGGTACAGGGATGTGATGCTTCGATTCTTCTAAATCATAAAGGGGGTGAGAGGATAGCCAATGCGAGCAAGTCATTGAGGGGATTTGAAGTGATTGATGATATCAAAGCAGAAATTGAGAAAAAATGTCCCAAAATTGTGTCATGTGCTGATATTCTTACTGCTGCTGCCAGAGATGCTACTGTTGCAGCTGGAGGTCCATTTTGGATGGTACCCTATGGTAGGAAAGATGGACGAGTTTCGGTTGCACATGAAGCTGATGCCGTGCCTATTATGGGTCACGAAAAAGTAACTGACATGATCGAATTTTTCCAGTCGAAGGGATTGAATGTGCTCGATCTGGTCGTCCTCTCAGGTACGTGACAACATTAATGAGTTTTAGTGAGTTTTAGAAAATGAAGGCCAAACACAGGCCGAACGTGTGATTTCTCATTTGTCTTAATTAATTTTAATAGGGGCACATACCATTGGAAGAAGCACATGCGGTTCTCTACAAAACAGGCTGTATAACTACAAAGGAACTGGGAAACCTGATCCAAGCATCAACCCTAAATATTTGAATTTCTTGAGGAGAAAATGCCGATGGGCTTCGGAATACATTGAGCTCGATGCAGTGACCCCCAAGGCCTTCGACGTGCAATACTACAAAAATCTTGAGAAGAAAATGGGTTTGTTATCGACCGATCAAATGTTGTATACCGATTCACGTACTGCGCCCCTTGTCACTGCATTGACTTCGCAATCTTCGCTCTTTCATCATCAATTTGCCACATCCATGGTGAAGCTTGGGAACATTCAAGACTATGATGATGATGGTGGTGAAATTCGAGTGAATTGCAACTTCGTCAACGCGTGAAATCCAGTTTTGCATGTCTTCATGAACTAGTTAGAGCTAAGAAATACTCAACTTGTTGAGAAATCATCATTACTTTAAACTCGGTCTCCACTAATTTTGTCTTTGGCCATGAAATGCTCTCTCCCTTTTTCACCAAATAGTAATGTATGTATTCACTATTTCTAATTCTCCTTTGTCACCAAAAAGTCTCAATTACAACTTATGATATGTATTTCATATTTTTAATTCTTCTCTATTTATATGAAAGAAAATTGTTGAATGCCCCTCTAAAAAGAATAAGATTTCTAATTTGCGCCACTTGAAACTCCATCAGCTGTCAATTCTATTTTAAGATTATTGTTATACAGACTAGTGACAAATGGTATATGTAACACGTACAATAACAAGTTTTATTCTCGAATATTCATACCAAAAATAAAATTCTTTGGAATGTAACAAAATTCACGAAGAATATAAAAGGTGACAATAAATTAAAAGTTTAATTCGTTTCCTTTTAATTGTTTCTCTTCTCTCTCGACAAAAAGGACATATTATCTAATTTATTTGTTAGATATACATAGCCTCAACATAAGTGATAATTTATATATTATGACTTCAGTTTTACTCAAATCGACAAGTCAGTACTTTAAATCTCGCTCATTAAAGCACTTCCACACTCACGTCAACCATTAAGATCCACGTGCATGTTTAACACCCACGCATCAATGTCTCGGATAATTCATTAGTCTCAGCAAGTAAAGGGTTTGAAGAAGGATATTTTGCGAGAGAATATATTTGTCAAACTACAACCAAAAAATAATAATAAGGGTGGAGAGAATATGTTTGTCAAACTACAACCAAAAAAATAATAATAAGGGTGGAGAGAATTTATTTGTCAAACTACAACCAAAAAATAATAATGAGTGTGAAGAAATTTGGGTATCACAAGATTAGATTAAAGGCAGGAAATAATTGGAGTTGGAAACAAGGTTTTGTACAACCATTCAAACAAGAGTAGATGCCTTGCAAAAGGACAATAGGATTTGGTAGCTAAACCCAATAATTGTCAAAAATAATGTATGCAAATCAATAAGATGTTGCCCTAAACTTTAAAAAAAAGGAATATTAATGTGTTAAGCCAATGAAATCATGCACACCCAAAAGGAATAAGTTTGTTGCATGGTTGACTTTGCACAATATTGATATGAAGGTAAAAGTATGGTAAATTTCCTCCGCGGTCATTAAACTTTTAGAAAAATTTGATTTGAGTCACTAAATTTTAATTTGTCTCAAGTGGATCATTAAAATTTAATTTATATTCAAATATAACTACTCTCCCTTCCAAACAGATGGAAATTGCTTAGTTATCAGCCGTACTGTAACTGTCCTTCTACGTAATCGTTATGCAGTACTCGGTAAAATGAAAGTTATGACAATGTTTTTAGATGTGGTGTAGCAGTAAGTTGACATGCTACACAACAATTAGGTGGAAGATCCATTTTGGCATGATTGCCAGTTTTCATCAATTTGAGAGATGGCAGATGTAAGAGCGGTGAATTTTGAGACTTAAATTGAAATTGAGTGATCTAATTGAGACAAATCAAAGTTCAATAACCCAGTTGAAAATTCATTGAGTTTGGTGATCGTGGTTGAAATTTACTCGTAAAAGAATGGAAATGCAACCGTGCACTTTCAAAAATACGGCTTGAAGATTGAGCTAACACACCATTACAAGCAAACCCACAATACTCAGTCTTCAACAACTGTATCTTCCCTCTATTAATCATCCAATATCTTCTTCTTCTTTATTCATTCATTAAATAGTATCTCAGACTTATCTACTTCTTGGTTCCTCCAGCCTTGACTTGTGTTTTGCTCCATTTAATGCTGCTAGCGTATTCACGTTTGACTACATTCTACAAATCTCTCTCTCCATCTCTTACAGGAAGAAATTATCGGTGGAGCATTCATTTCTTTATCTCTTGTTTTTTTTCACTCTTTTTAAGGAGAATTAAAGCTCAGCTGCTACAACTGTCCAAAAATCAAAATCACAATTTCCATCTGAACTGTGCAACATGCACTGGCTCAGAACCACGCGTCTTCTCGCCACCCCATTTCTTGAGAAGCTATTAATTGAAAACCCATCTCCTCATCTACTCCATACATAAGCATCATTCGGTGAAATCTCTGTCACTTTGCCAAAGAAATGGAAATGTTGAAGCTTGTTCTTGTTCTTGTACTGATTCTATTATCAGGCTTATATACGACGTCAGGCAGGGATATTTTAGATGCAAATACGACTATGAATATTCTATTGGAGGTGCGAAAATCTTTTCTTCAAGACCCACAAAATGTGCTGCAAGATTGGTCTGAAGACAATCGAACATTCTGTACATGGAGAGGTGTGTTGTGTTCAAAGAGTCAAGTGGTGAGTCTAAATCTATCAGATTCTTCACTCAGTGGGTCGATATCACCTTCACTCGGGCTCTTGCATAACCTGCTCCACCTTGATCTTTCTTATAACAGACTTTCAGGCCCCATTCCACCTACTATTTCGAACCTTTCTTCTTTGGAATCTTTGCTTCTTTTCTCAAACGAACTTTTTGGTCCCGTTCCAACTCAACTGGGCTCCCTTAAAAATCTTCAAGTTCTTAGAATTGGCGACAATGGTCTTACAGGGCCAATTCCAGCTTCAATTGGTAATCTCGAAAAGTTGGTCGTTCTTGGATTGGCCTCGTGCAATCTCAGTGGTCGAATACCTCCAGAACTGGGTAGGCTCGGCCGAATTCAGAATTTAGTCTTGCAGCAAAATCAGCTGGAAGGTCCAATTCCGCCTGAGATTGGTAACTGCACTAGCCTTGTCGTGTTCACAGCTGCAGTTAACAATCTCAGTGGATCAATCCCTTCAGAGTTGGGTGGTCTTCAAAATCTTCAATTACTGAACCTGGCTAATAATACACTCTCTGGAAAGATTCCAACGCAGATTGGCGAACTCAATAAGCTGGAATATTTCAATCTGCTTGGTAATCAGCTTGAAGGTTTGATCCCAAAGACTTTAACGAACTTGATTAGTCTTCATAATCTAGACTTGTCTGCGAACAAGCTCACGGGCCCAATTCCAGGAGAATTTGGTAGCATGAGTCAGCTGGTTTATCTAGTACTATCAAGCAACAATCTCACTGGTGAAATTCCAAAAAGCATATGTTCCAATGCCACCAGTTTGCAACACTTGATGCTGGCCCAAAATCAGCTTTCAGGTAGAATTCCAGTGGATCTAAGGGACTGCAGGTCACTGATGCAACTTGATTTGTCCAATAATACGCTAAATGGGTCGATACCTTCAGAGCTTTACGAGTTGGTTCAATTGACTGATCTCATGCTTAACAATAACACTTTGGTTGGTACACTATCTCCACTCATAGCGAACCTAACCAATCTGCAGACACTGGCACTGTACCAAAACAACTTACATGGCAATCTACCTAAAGAGATTGGAATGCTAGGGAATCTTCAGATAATATATCTCTATGACAATCAGCTGTCTGGAGAGATCCCAGTAGAGATTGGTAACTGCTCCAGTTTGCAAATGATTGATTTCTTTGGTAATCAATTTACAGGGCAGATTCCCATTACTATTGGAAAGCTGAAGCAGCTGAATTTCATTCACCTTAGACAGAATAATCTTTCGGGTGAGGTTCCCGCTGGTTTGGGCAACTGCCACCAACTAACCATTCTTGATTTGGCGGACAATCGATTGTCAGGCAGCATTCCAGCGAGTTTTGGGTATCTTCGAGCTCTGGAGCAGCTAATGCTATACAATAACTCTCTTGAAGGTAATCTACCTGATGAGCTTATCAATGTTGCAAATCTGACGAGGGTCAATCTTTCGCATAACAGACTCAATGGTAGTATTGCTCCAATCTGCAGTTCACGTTCTTTTCTGTCTTTTGATGTCACAAACAATGCATTTGATCAAGAAATTCCTCATCAGATTGGAAATTCACCTTCGCTGGAAAGATTAAGGCTAGGGAGTAACCAATTCACGGGCAAAATCCCTTGGGCACTAGGTTTAATCCAAGAACTATCTCTATTAGATCTTTCAGGCAATTCTCTTACTGGACAGTTGCCAACCCAGCTTTCCCTGTGCAAGAAATTGACCCATCTTGATCTCGATAACAACCTTCTTTCTGGGCCTATTCCTTCTTGGATTGGGACTCTTCCTCTATTGGGGGAGCTGAAGCTCGACTCCAATCGATTTTCTGCTTCTCTTCCTCCCGAATTATTCGATTGCTCGAAGCTTCTGGTCCTGTCTCTCAGTGGGAATTCACTTAATGGTTCCCTCCCTCCTGAAATTGGTAAAGTCGAATCTCTCAATGTTCTCAATCTTGACAGCAACCAACTTTCTGGTCCTATTCCTCCCACTATTGGTCAATTAAACAAGCTCTATGAACTCCGGTTTTCACGAAACAGCTTTAGTGGTCAAATACCAGACGAGATAGGACAGCTCCAGAATCTGCAAAGCATCCTAGATTTCAGTTACAATAACCTCTCTGGAAAGATCCCAGATTCCATTGGAACACTGTCCAAACTCGAAATGCTCGATCTATCACACAACCAACTCACTGGAGGACTCCCTCAAGTGGGTGAGATGAGAAGCTTAGGAAGAGCAAACTTCTCCTACAACAACCTTCATGGAAAATTGGACAAGCTATATGCACACTGGCCGTCTGATGCTTTTGCTGGGAACTTGAATCTTTGTGGAAGTCCTCTTCAAATATGCAAGGACCTAGAGTCTTCCCATCAGGAATCGTATCCAAGTGATTCATCAGTGGTGCTAATATCTGCAATATCAACTACATTTGCAATTGTTCTTCTATTACTTGGAGCTGCCCTCTTTTTCAAACACAAACGAGCAGCGCTTAGAAGAGCCAGTGAAGTGGATTCTGGTTACTCTTCCCATTCTTCCCAGGCACAAAGGCGCCATTTGTTCGACAATGCTGCTGCTAAGCGTGATTTTAGATGGGTGGACATCATGGATGCCACTAACAATCTAAGCGATGAATTCATAATTGGATCTGGAGGATCAGGAACTATCTATAAAGCTGAGTTATTCAATGGAGAAACAGTGGCAATCAAGAGAATTCCAAGGAAGGATGATCTGTTGTTGGACAGAAGCTTTGCAAGGGAAATTAGAACTCTTGGGAGGATAAGGCACAGGCATCTAGTGAGATTGTTGGGGTATTGTAGCAATCGAGGAGCAGGCTCCAACTTGTTGATCTATGAGTACATGGAGAATGGAAGTTTGTGGGATTGGTTGCATAAACAAACAATGAGTGATAAGAAGAAGAAGAAGAGCCTAGACTGGGAAGCAAGATTGAAGATAGCAGTGGGACTAGCACATGGGCTGGAGTATCTTCACCATGATTGTGTGCCAAAGATCATTCACAGAGATGTTAAATCTAGCAATCTGTTGTTAGACGCAAACATGGAGGCACATTTAGGAGATTTTGGGCTGGCAAAATCTCTCACGGATGATTATGACTCCCTAGATACTGAGTCGAATTTGTGGTTTGCAGGTTCTTATGGCTACATTGCTCCAGGTACTTGTGCTCTCTATAAATTGTCAGTTAGTAATTTAAATTCATTTTTTAATTTAGCTGAACAGAGTTGATTTCAAGTTTCTAAGGACGTGCTTTTGCATTTCCAGAGTATGCTTATTCCTTAAAGGCCACGGAGAAGAGTGATGTTTACAGCATGGGTATTGTGCTGATGGAGCTGGTAAGTGGAAGAATGCCGACGGGTGGGAGCTTCGGTGTAGATATAGACATGGTTAGATGGGTCGAGTCACGAATGGAAATGCAAGGATCTGAACGTGAGGAGCTAATTGATCCTTTGCTGAAACCACTCTTACCCAATGAAGAAACTGCTGCATTCCAAGCGTTAGAAATAGCCTTGCAGTGCACAAAAACTGCACCTGCAGAAAGACCATCATCACGGCGCGCTTGTGATCTCCTCGTACATGCATTTAACGATAGGATGGTTCAGTCAGAGAAAATGAGCCCAGATGATCGATGCGCATAAAGTTCATGATTTGAAAAGTTTATTTCAGAAGCTCGACTAGG
The DNA here is from genome assembly GCA_035079005.1 of Fraxinus americana. Classification (NCBI taxonomy): domain Eukaryota; kingdom Viridiplantae; phylum Streptophyta; class Magnoliopsida; order Lamiales; family Oleaceae; genus Fraxinus; species Fraxinus americana. The sequence continues at coordinate 33,802,321 of CM068709.1, read as the reverse complement.
AATATGCCAATGTTTACCGACCTATTACTTTGTTTTTTTATTGATAGCTTCTCGCTGCTCGAGTACACGAGTGAAAATGTTAATCTTTTTCTTTGCCTCCCACTAGTTTTATCTAGGCATTTTGGTGATAATTAACTCTTGTTGGCGATAATGGTATGTAGTAGCTAACTTTACAGTAAGGCAACTATTTGTCAATTCGGGTCCCTTCTGTATATCACTGCCTGAGTTCTACAGGCAATCTATCTATGGAACGTTAAAAATTAGGATCGATAACACAAATCATTCAACTGTGTTACTAAAATGCTTGCTAATTATACATATTCCAACTTTAGACAATCCATTGGAATTATATGAGTTTCTACCATTTATCATTAGCAAACTTTTCTTCGTGCACTTGTGAATAAAAAGACGATGCATTTGCAATTTTTTACAATGCCAGTGGAGTCCATTGCTTACCAATACAAGTTGCATAATAAGTAGACAAGTATTATAAGCAAGCATTTAAATGAAGCAGAGGAAATAATGTGCATTGTAGAGCAACACCTAGCAATGCAAACTGTGTTATGCATGTTTATACTTTCCTTCTAAAAATGGGTTTGTAGCTACAGTATTTTATTTTAAAATACAACTCAAACATGCCAATTTCCATTAGCAAATATTGCTGCATAGCAAAGCTCATGAGCAGTAAAATCAAACAGAGGGAAAAAAGGACAATAGATTAGGCAAACAAATGTCTACAACCCATGACAAGAACTGGCACGGACACTACATTCTTTGACAAGTGAATCCCAAAGCAAATGCATTTCAACACGTTCCACCTAACTTTTAGTCTTCATCATCGTCTGCAATTGAAAGTCGGAAATAAATCAGATGGATTAAAGGGGAAGGTGTTAAGGGGCAAGATGCAGACAAACTACAGCACACAGAAAACTTAAGACGGTAAGACCAACTATGGTCAATCTCTTCGAAAGAGAAAACTTTATTAATGAGGTACAGAATGATTGAGCAAAATAAGGTTTTGGTAATACTTCTATAATGGAAGAACATAATGAAAATTGTAGCAAATTGTATTTGTATTTTCTGTGCTAAATGGAGAGAAGAATTGATATCGAAATGGATACAATGAAATGAGAAATTTCGAGAGAACAACTCTCTCTCCCCACACAAATTCCCATTTTCTGAATATCCCCAAATGAAACTATCTTCCCCTATTTATAGATAGTTGCCTGCTATACTAATTATTCTAAATCCCATTATACCCTCAACGTAAATGACAATTGAACTAACTACTAAGTTGGGGTTTTATCAGAATTTTGTTTTCCGAAGTATTATTAACGAAACTTGAGGTAGAATGTAAACAAAGGGCTAAATCCAGAAAGGTGGGCCAGTCAACCTTCTCCACTGTCAGAGTTTCATTTGTTCTTTGTTATGGCACAGTTACAGATCACAGGCAATTCCCCTCCATGTATATCCGCATACGCATTCACAGAGCCAATGGATCTCAGAAATTATATATAAGATAGGGAAAAAAAAAAAAAACCCAAATCTAAATCACTGACTTTCAGACTCCCAAACTAATTAGGGTAAAGATCCAAGACATGAGAAATAACTCCTAATATACAAAACAGAAGTCTCAATCATGAGTCCCACCATTGCCCGATTCCAGTCACACGCCAACAGAACTTAATCATATCTGTTTGTGAGAGAAGATAGTGAGGTGGGAAAAAATACAAGAAAATATGTAATTTGTGTCAGCATACTACTAGAATTGCTACCACACTATCATCAAAAGTTCCCTAGCCCCTAACCGGCATAAAGGCTAATGTTTGGGAACTATAGATCCCCTAGCCCAATCAAATTAGAAAAGGAAGAGTTAATTTCACTCTTTTACTATCTATAATATAAGTCCTAGCCTTTTCTCCTTCTTCACAGTATAAAAACAACAATAACCTTACCTACTTCTCTCTCTACAATGAATCTACAAGGCTTCATCTTCGCTAGTATTGAAGAACAGTAACAGGTTCTCAATAGAACTTGCCTATTTTATCTAATTGGACGATCACTATTAACATAGAGGATTCTGCCACCTCATCAAAAGAAGAAATGGACACGTCATTAAAGGATTAGCAACTGAACCTAGCATAATTGTACAGAACGTTGCCTTGTAACAATAGAAGAATTTGTTAAATTTTCTCTCCAGTCATTGCAACTGTTTTTATTCCTTACACTCTGTATAAATTCAATCATCAATGAAATGAAAATGGGCTTCTGAATTCAGCCAAATATGAGATTCTATTATGGTATTAGAGCACTCTAGACTTATCGTCACCAACCTATGGCTTTATCCTCTCCCATTCCTCCTTCCAGTTCTTCCTCTTCTTCCACTATGTCGTCATTCTCTCATCTTGTCTCCACTAAGTTCACTCTTGATAATTTCTCTATATAGAAAGTTCAGATTACAGCTTATCTTCAAGCCAAGATCTATATCAATACGTTGATGGCACACTTTCTACCCCATCCGAAACCATTACCACTGCCAACAAGTCCTCTCCTAACCCAGCCTTTGCCTCTTGGAAGAAAACGGACAAATTAGTCCTCAGTATCCTTTTTTCTTCCATCTCTGAAGCGGTACTGGGTCATGTCCTTCCCTCCAAAACTTCTCGTGCCTTATGGCAGGCCCTTAAATCCTTGTTTTCCTCCCAATCTCAAAGCAATTCCAAGTTCGTTTCCAACCGGCCAACCTCTCTTGTGGTGAGCAAACTATCACCGACTACTTTAGGAAGGTTCGAACTCTTGCTGACATTCTTGCTACCACTGGTAATCCCCTCCCGAGGCAGACCTTGTGACTTATCTTCTCACTGGACTTGGCCCTACTTATGACTTTTTTATAACATCCATTACTACTCGAGCGGAACCCATATCTTCTACTGAACTTTATTAATTACTTCTTATACATGAAAGTCGTCTCTCTCATTCCTCACGGATTATACTCTCCAATGAACCCTCTGCCAATTTTACACAATATGGTGGTCGAACAAGGGGCAACTACAGAGGAGGTCGTAACAGCCAAAACAGAAATGGTAGCGAGAGACCACCATTTTCGAACTGTGGTGATCGCTATGGGTCTGCTGCCTCATTTTCAAATGGACCTTTCAATCAGCGTCCTACCTGTCAAGTTTGCAAAAAATTTGGACATGAAGCCTTACAATGCCGATACAGATTTGATCACAGCTACCAGTATGCTGCTCCTCCCTCTTTTTCAGCTAACTTCACCAGCCCCAACAATGGCTCAGACTCCACCTGGTACCCAGATTCAGGTGCAACCCATCACATCACCAATGAATTAGCCAACCTCAACCTATCCTCTGAACGTTATAGTGGTGTTGAACAAATTCACGTTGGAGATGGTTCGGCCCTATCCATTCACCACACAGGTGATTCTTCTCTTTCAACTCCTTTTTCTTCATTTTTACTTCGCAATCTTCTTCATGTTCCTAGCATAACCAAAAATCTCATCTCTGTTTCTCAATTTTGTCGTGATAATCTATGCTTGTTTGAATTTCATTCTGATTTTTTTACTGTAAAGGACTCCAAGACAGGGACCTCCCTCCTCACACCTCACAGAGCCGGTCATTAATGGGTTGTACGCTTTTCCTACCCCTCATGCACCTTTGTCCTTCTCTACTTACTCCCCAACTGCTAACATTGGTGAACGTACCTCCATGGCTCAGTGGCACTTTCGCCTCTGTCATCCTCATCAATCCATTGTCTCAAGTCTCCTGCGCACCAACTGCTTGAAGCTACTCCCCACCGACTCTACCTTTTCCTGTGTTGATTGTCCCTTAGCAAAAATCCATCAACGGGGCTTTACATCCTCTTGGGCTGAGGCCAGTAAGCCCTTAGAACTTGTGTACGCAGACATTTGGGGCCCAGCTCCTTCTCCTTCTAGATTAGGTTTCAAGTATTATCTTTCATTTGTAGACAAATTTACCAGGTTTACCTGGTTTTATCCCTTAAAATACAAATCTGATGTTGCTCAAATTTTTCCTTTTTTTTATCGTTAATTGAGCGTTTATTTAATACAAAGCTTATTACCTTGCAAACGGACGGTGGTGGAGAATTTAAACCTTTAACTCCCGTATGTCAAAAACTTGGTATTAATCACCAATTCTCGTATCCACATACCCACCAACAAAATGGGCTAGTGGAACGCAAGCATCGACACATTGTTGAAACTGGGCTTGCCCTAATGGCCCATGCCAATCAACCCCCTCATTTTTGGGCCGACGCTTTTGAAACGGCCGTTTATCTTATTAATCGGTTACCATCTAAAACTACTCAAAACACGTCTCCATTTTTCCATGATTACAAACGACACCCTGATTATGCATTTCTCAAAGTGTTTGGTTGCTTATGTTTTCCAAATCTTCGTCCTTATAATCACCATAAAATTAATTATCGTTCATCCCCATGTCTCTTTATCGGGTATAGCATCTCCCATAAGGGTTATAAATGTCTAGACATGGAAACCCACAGACTTTACATTTCCCGTGATGTCCTTTTTCATGAAACATCATTCCCCTTCTCACGACCCGCTAATTCACCAAATATTGAGTCCAATTCCCAGCCCAGTTCATCTCTTCCTCCTCAAGCACGTCTTCCACTCTTTCCTCAATCCATTCTCGGCCCAGGCCCAAGTCCATCCATTGCCCACCAATCTCTAATCATCATTCACCAGCTCCCGCTTCACCCAGTAACTCTGAAATTTCCAATTCCCCTCCAATTCCTAATTCTGTAACTCCAACTTCATCTGACCTGCCCTTTCTTTTCTCCCCTCGTTCTCCTATAATGATCAGTTCACACACTAACTCCTCCCGTCCTCGTGTTCGTACGGACGGTACCATTCCATTTCCTTTTCGAGCTTACTTTAGCTCCGCTATTCCAGTTCCTGAAAATCTAAGTTCCTACACTATAACTCGCAAGCATCCAGAATGGCAATATGCCATGCAGCAGGAGTATGATGTCCTGGTTCAGAATGAAACCTAGTCCTTAGTTCCATTTAATCCATCTCTTAATGTGCTTGGCTGTAGATGGGTCTATAAAACCAAACTACAGGCTGACGGGTATCTTGAACGGAGGAAAGCACGCCTCGTAGCTAAGGGTTATCACCAACAACAGGGCCTGGATTTCGAAGACACTTTTAGTCCTGTGGTCAAGGCTCCCACCATTCGCCTCATACTCTCAATTGCTGCTGCTCGTGGGTAGCCACTTCGACAGGTTGACATTCACAATGCATTCCTTCATGGCACACTTCATGATCAGGTATACATGCAACAACCCCAAGGATTTATCAATCCTTTGTTCCCTACGCACGTGTGTAAATTGCACAAAGCACTTTATGGCCTGAAATAGGCCCCTAGGGCCTGGTTTGCACAACTCAGTTCGTGGCTGCTTTCCTATGGATTTCTTGCTTCAAAAGCTGATGCTTCCTTGTTTGTTCTTAACTCTGGTGATTTCCACATTTATCTCCTTGTTTATGTTGATGATTTCATCATCACTGCTTCTAAGGCCTCTGCAATTGATAACTTTGTTCGAGATTTAAGCATGGCATTCCCAGTTAAAGATTTAGGCGTCCTATCATACTTTCTTGGGATGGAGATAACTTATTTGTCCACTGGTATTCTAGTGTCTCAGAGGAAGTACATCAAGGATATTCTTTCTAGGCGTCCGATGTTGAATTCCAAGCCAGTCTCGTCACCTATGGCTCCCTCCTTGCGACTGTCACAGTTTGATTACCCATCGTTTGATGATGTTACTCTCTTTAGGAGTATTGTTGGGGGATTACAGTATCTATCACTCACTAGACCAGACATTGCTTTTGCTGTAAACAAGGTGTGTCAATTCATGCACACACCTAAGCTTTCCCACTGGATTGCAGTCAAACGAATTCTACGTTATTTGAAAGGAACCATCAATCATGGTCTCTTTTTCTCCTCAAATTCCTCCTTTAAACTTCAAGCTTACTCTGATGCGAATTGGGCAGGGTGCCCAGATGATAGGAAATCTATGGGGGATATTGTGTTTATTTGGGCAGACATTTGATTTCTTGGAGCTCAAAAAAAACAGAAAACAGTAGCTAGGTCCAGTACAGAAGCTGAGTACAAAGCTGTGGCCACCTCTGCAGCTGAGATCATTTGGCTTCAGACCTTAATTTCTGAACTTGGTCTACTATTGTCACAAGCTCCAATACTATGGTGTGATAACATTGGAGTCACCTACCTTGCTGCTAACCCTGTTTTTCATTCACGGACCAAACATGTTGACATTGACTTTCATTTTGTTAGAGATCGAGTAGCAGCCAAGTCTCTGACCATTGCCTTCATAACCTCTAAAGATCAACTCGCAGACGCACTTACAAAACCATTGGTAGCTGGCAGGTTCTTCAAACTCAGATCGAGTCTCAATGTCATTGACACTCCCTTGGACTCGAGGGGGCGTATTAACATAGAGGATTCTGCCACCACATCAAAAGAAGAAATGGACACGTCGTTAAAGGATTAGCAACTGAACCTAGCATAATTGTACAGAATGTTGCCTTGTAACAATAGAAGAATTTGTTGAATTTTCTCTCCAGTCATTGTAACTGTTTTTATTCCTCACACTTCCCCCTCTCTTTAGCAACGTCAACTTTTTTCCTAACATCACCATCTCTCTATATGCATATATGCATTTCCCTTCAGCTAAGAGGCAGCAAGTAAAGAGCCACGATGCCATATACATAAGGGAATGCAGGTTACCATCACATTTTGCCTTCTCTTTACTTGGAGGAAGAGAAGGCAATATTTCCCTCTCTCTTTAGCAACATCAACTTTTTCCTAACATCACCATCTCTCTATATGCATATATGCATTTCACTTCAACTAAGAGGCAGCAAGTAAAAAGCCACGATGCCATATAAATAAGGGAATGCCCTACATTCCCAGCTTTTGTATCCTATTGGGAAATTTCCGTAGTATCTGTTTTTTTCTTATCATTTTCTTCCCGTTCATCAACTAAAATTAAATCATGTGTAAAAGATACACACCAAGATAAGGACAAGTCCAATGGTAGAAGTTAGGCGATGTGACCATAAAAGGCTGTCATTGATCTTGAAACCTTAAAATTTAATCTTGTCCAAAGCACGTCCGTGTCAAAATCATGTCTTCCTTAGAAGAAGATAGCAACAAGCTAATAACACAACTCCTCAATTGACAAAAGAACCAAACTTTAGTTCAAAAAGACCTTAGACAACAGAACAAGTACACATTTTGCCAACCAAATTTCACAAATCCTGACCAGATTATATGTACAGTAATTGTGAGATGTTGTCATGAAAATTCAAACAAAAAATTAAAAGGGGTCTCGATATATCCATAGACCCTAACCAATTACGAATTGCGAGAAGAGAAATACACAGAAAAACAAATATGTTACCAAAGTAGCGGCGTTCATTGGCTTGTTTGGCCTTGAGGAGTAACTTGTCGAGATCTTCCTGGGCTTTGACCTCCCACTTCACCATCTGATTAGCGAAGACCGCGCCCAGGCCCATTCCCAGCAAATGCTCCCATGGATCTGCAAATTTCTTGGAAATGAATCACATCAGTCCTGTATAGTTCCTAATATAACGATAAAATAGAGAGGGCGAAGGTGGTTACGGCGCATGTAAGGAAGCTTGCGAAGGGCATTGGAGTACATCTGGGTACCCAGTCCCAGCAGGGCTCCCACCATCGTTGCACTTAGTGGCATCTTTAGCAAACGGATTGGTGTTCAGGGTCTCTTGCTTCTCTTCTCTGTTGAGACTCGAGTTCGTTGTTTCACAATGAAATTCGGCACTTCATTGGACTTCCCAAAAGTATATAATTTGTGAAAATTTGTAATTACTATATTTTAGGCCTTGTATGGGAGGGATTAAAATCGGATTATAATTGAAAATATAGCCGTTATTGTTGACTTTTATTAGACGGGTGGGCCCAATAACGGCCATATTTTCAATTTTAATTGGATTTTAATCACTCCCAAACGGGGCCTAATATATTACATTTTGAAAATTATACACAATCAAATCATTTTCAAGATTTAAATATGAGAATAAATAACAATTAATTTATATAAAATAAAAAACATGTTATTAAAGAATAATTGATTTTTTTTTTCATTAGGCCCTCGTTTGATGGCAATTATTAGGTAAAAATAATGTTTTGAATAACGATTTTTTGGGGAATGTGTAGTTAAAAAGTGAAAAAACAATTGAATTTACGTACAAAATATTTTATTGTAAAGTTGTGATTGAAAATGAGTAAGAAATAAATTTTTTATTTTAAATTGAGTCAAATAGGGACTATATTTCTTCCCTAAAATTCTATTCACACTTTCTACCTCCCATATTTTGACTTCTTTGATGGATTCATAATTTTATGTACATGTTTTTCGATAACAACTGCCAATCAACGTGTCACACATATGTAAAAATCATCGTCCTAGGTATCACAGTAACGACACGTTTCGAATTCATATAAGGTTTGTTCATATCATTTAATAATTTGTAATGTGTTGTTCCTTGTAAACGATAGTATGATATTCACATTAAAAGTTATATGTGTTCATCGATATTTAAGCACGTGTATAAATTAAATAAGTGATCAATAATTTTATACAATGCAATTGTGTTTATATTGTAACAAAATTGTGTCAATTGTGACCTACAGCGTATGTTACATTGTAACAACAATATTAATTTGATTGTACTCATGTGAAATGCAAAATCATGGTTTGAAAACATGTGTGAATTAAAAAAGAAATACAACGATTGTGACATATGTAGCTTATGCGTTAGACTTCTGAGATTGTGGTGTTCTTCCTATCTCATAATAATTCTTTCTCACAATGGCAATGAAGAAGAAAAAAATAAATATTTTCCTCTCTAAATAATATAGAATCGGTAAGAATTCCATTTTTTGTTTTTGAATTTCAACAAATAAAAACCAAATACACATTACCATAATCAATGGAATTGGAGACAAAATAGAAACATATACTAAAAAAATATTTATTAAAATAAAATACCTAATTTGTGAATAAGAAAAATAACACCTTTTTTTTAATAATGAAAACTTAAAAATATGATTTCCTCTAATTTTCTCAATTTTTATTTAAACCCTTGTTATTGTCATTATTTGGTGAAAACAAAGGTTTGAATAGTGGTTTTTAGGAGAATATGTGGTTAAAAAAAAGGAAATTTTTTTAAATTTTTGTACAGAATATTTTATTATGAGAATATATCATAAAAGATGAACACTTAAAAAGAAAGAGTTTGAAAATAATGGTCTTCAAACATGGGCTTAATGTTCAAGCAATAAATCAGTTTGTTTTCAAGAATAGGCCTAGTGGAAGTCTTCTTTTAGGCATTGTGTCATCTTAGTCATATTATCTGAGTTTTGGTAGCCATTATTTAAAGGGAAGAATTCATTTATCCTACTTCATCTTTATCCTATTTTAAAAATAACAAAACAACTTTCACATTTCAAAAATCAGATTTTTTGACCTATACATATACATATTTATAAAAAGATATAAATAAATAAATATATATATATATATATAAAGATATCTTTTTATATATTTAAATATATAAAAAGATATAAATAAATAAATATATATATATATATATATATATACACACACACACACACAAAATTAACCCACCCCCACCTCCACCTCCACCATCCCCACCACCCCCCATCGGTCCGGCGACCGCTCCGGTGCCGATTTCGGCGACTACTCCGATTTCGGTGGCCGTTCCGGTGACTGCTCCGACTCAAGTCACAAGTCACAGTCCAGATCACAACTCAAGTCACAAGTCACAGTTCAAGTCACAAATCAGAATTTTGTTCATAGTCACGACTTATTTTCAAATGATCACAACACAGGTCAAAAATTTTATAGGTCACAATTTGTTTATCGGTCACAGATCAAAAATTTTGCAGGTCACAGATTATTTTATTGGTCACGGATCAAAAAATTACAGGTCACAGATTAATTTTCAGTCATAAATTATCGAATTTTAAGGTTACGGATAGTCCATTATGCAGTCACAGCTAGCCTAATCTATAACCACCGTCAACAATTGTGCTGCCAGTTCAACGCTGTCTCTAACAGCGTCACCACCACCGTCCATCGCCACCACTACACCAATAGCACCCACGCAACCACCAGATCCACCACCATCACCCACCTCCACCGCGGCTAGAAACCACCACCTTGTCACCACACTGTCACCACACCACCACCACCTCACGATCTGAAAACCACAATAGGAAACAAAAACCAAAAATTTGGCACCACACTACAACAACCACACACACCACAACAGCAACCATCGAAGAAATCAAACTCAAGCCAAACGCATCGAACTGCACCCCACCATCATCACCAAATTGCACCCACCACTGGTTGACGATGACAGAGCGATGAACCTTTGCAGCCATAAATCGACACCACCAACACGCAAGAATTAGATCGCCCAAAAAACGACGATGACCGTTGTCAGATAGCCCAGAAATCGACGCCACCAACACCCAAGGATGTTGTCGCCCCTGCGATCTAATCGGAGATTTCAGCAGCGTCGCGCGACGCTGCTTCTAATTTGCAGCAGCGTTGTGACGTTGCTGCGACGCCGACAGCAAAGTCGAGACGCTGCTGAAAATTAGGGCAGCATCACGCAACGTGAATTAGGGTGGAGACGGTGCCGGTGAAGAGGGAAAATGATGACCATCGCTTCCGCCGGTGAAGAGAATGCCGTCGATGAAGGTCAGCACCACCGGTGCCACCACTAGCCAGGCACCACAGAGAGAGAGAAAATGAGAGTCATGGAGAGAGAAAGTGGCGTAAGAGGAGAGAGAATGACGAGAATTTAGGTTTGCTAATTTTAGGGGTGGGGTAGGATGGGTGTATATAATTTAATTTTCATACTATTTTTATTAATATTTATTTAAATATAAAAAATATGTATCTATATATTTAAATATTCGATTTTTGAACATTAAAATATGAAATCTGATTTTTGAACTTGAATCTTGAAAAGTAGGGCTCCATGTAATTTCCACTTATTTAAATAGCCCAATCACAAAGCTTATTAATTGACAGCCATTTTCTTCATTGTTTGGGCCTCTTAACCTAGGCCCATTGTTTCAGGAAGGCAAGCATGTTTGGCTAAGTTTAAAAGGTGCTTATAAACTATAATTTTTTTTTTTTGAAAAGTACGTGCATCATATACAAAACAAGAGACAAATAAATTATATAATGGCAAAAAGTTTATTTTGCTTGGAACTGAATATGGTTTTTGAAATTTGGATTGCTTATACGGAAATAATTTGTTCATTTCTTAGGTCATTCCAAAAGGATATATTGGACCTTACGTGGGTTTATAGATCACATCACAAATGGGCCCATCAAGTTGGTCCGCTAGGCCACTAAAATAAAGAATAATATTATCAACCACATGTCGTACTGTTGAGATAACATCGACAGAATACCCCATCATTCTAACCCGTTTATCAATTCTTATCAAAGAAAAACAACTTCAACACTAATTAATACGAGTTTTTGCCTTTGTGGACGCTGTTTTGGTTCCTACTAACAAAGACGTTACAATAATATTCACAACTCAATTCATCAATTAAATTTTTTTATTCACTTCATTAAAAAAATTAGTTCCCTATCCATCATTGTACATTAATTTGTATCGTACATACATATGGTTCCATAGTTGTTCACGCGTAGTATGTTCTTTTTGGGATTATGAATAAGAATACATGTCTCATGTGTTTTGCCGGCTTCATGTCTTAATAATTCATGATTCCATTATGTTGATATAAAGCACATGGGATGTTTCATCTTTATCTAATATTAGTTAAGGGTTAATTATGTCATTCACATTTGACAATAACAAAAACAAAGTAAACCAAAAATCATATATACAACATTGAACGAGCAAGGTCGGATGGATGGATTGTGACTATTGGGAATAAGGTGGTCCACAAACTTATGCATTCTGAGACGAAAGTTATGAATTTGGTAAGTCGGAGGGTGGGTCGCGTTCTTTTTATTTTTCTCTCATCCGCGATTCTCAACTACTTGAATCGACGAAGAATCGAAGTTTTTTCGTTAGTGATTACATGAAGGAAAAGATTCCCCAATTTTATGAATGTAACTTAGTTATGAATGGATGAGGCAGTGAAAGGGGCACATTGATTAATACTTAATAGTGAAAACTCCTTATAGAGCATATGGCACATGGGACCATTGCAGATTCCTTCAATGCCAAAGCCTGGAGGAATGTGCAGACTGCATAGACCAAATTACTTCAAATATATAATAAGAATGTCAATTTGGGTTTAATCTTCGTCCATGAACATTTTCTTGATTGAATTAGATTATTTAAATGCCGTCCAAGCAAGAACCCAACTCTTCATGCAATCAAATAGTGTCGCCCACGCCCTCTTCCAGTTTGCCGTTTCGAGTTCGACTGAAGCGGTGTGGCTGTGGGAGTCCCTCAGATCTGTTCCGACTTCGAACCATCAACATCCTATCTTTTACTTTACGTCTTTACCAAATTGACTTGCGTGATCACAGACTCGTAGAGATATCTTTGAAAAAATAGTAATTAATATTGAAATAAAAGGCTGTTTTATGGAGTTGTCCTGACTTTTTATTTGATTAGTTCCAACTAATAAACTCTGAAAACTTAACTACTCAAGACATTTTAAAAAGTTAAAGAGAGAGAGTGATAGAAAGATGATTTGAGCCAACTGCAAAGCAAAGTCTTTTTCTGAATCCCAAAAACCTTCATCCACACTCTAACAATTGAGTTGGCAATGAAACAGCAGTAAAGCGAAATAGGGTCCATTAGCAGCCTAGCAATTGGGGGGGTTATACGTGATCAATCATATAATTAATAAATGTATACAATATTCTAAACCCCTAAGAAAAGTGCCCTTCACAAGGGGGTACATGTCTTTGTGTATGGCAGGCAGACCTCAACCCCTCCATGTGACTGCTTCCACAATCCTGTCCCTACCCATCCCTTTTATATACGTACCATTTATCCATCCATTCTTAATTAAGTCCTTTCGCCCATTTTCATTTCCGGGTCGATTCTTATTTCTCTGTCTCTTTTGCTTACGTTTTCTATTTCTTCTTTCGATAGATTGTTGTACCAAAGAGATGTGTAGCTCAAAGTCTAAATCGCAAGATAATTTTAATGGCGATGGTAGCACCTCGCCAACTTGTGTTAATAAGCGCCGGGTTCTTCAACCCAACTGCAATCGCATTCCTTTATTGGAAAGACCAAACTCGCTGCTTAAAAAGACGACTGCCAAAGTGAGGCCGCCCTCATCGACTGCCACAGCCACCCCTCCGGTCTCTCCTAAGCTGAAATCTCCAAGACTGCCAGCTATCAAGAGAAGTAACGATTTGAACTCGAGCGTTGAGAGGCTGATCGTGACACCAAAATCCTTGAATGTTAAAGCTTCCAGTGCAATAGTAGTGAAGAAGTCCAAGAAATCATCAGGTATCCTACAATCCGGCGATAATGGTTCGTCGAAATGCTCTTCCAACTCCCTCATAGTCGAGGCACCCGGAAGCATAGCGGCAGCTAGAAGAGAACAAGTTGCAATTATGCAAGAGCAAAGAAAAATGCGTATCGCGCATTATGGAAGAACTAAATCAATTAAGAAGGCTGTTCCTGATGATGATAATAACAATCATCATCATCATTCTTCTTTGGTTACTAATAATGCTGCTGTTCGAGATCAAGAAAAGCGATGCACCTTCATCACTCCAAATTCAGGTAATCAAACCGTGATGACATATCAATTAATGTCGCTTAATTATCACTAATAGAAATCTAGTTACTAATTTCATTTTCTCTGGTGGTGTAGACCCAATCTATGTTACTTATCATGATGAAGAATGGGGAGTACCTGTCCACGAGGATAAGTAGGTTCTTTCTCTCCTCCATTTTTCTCTTTGCTTAAGCAGTGCGGCCCCGAACTTGCTGCCTCCTTGGCTGTCGTCTAATGGCACATTAATGTGTTAACGTCTTCCCATTTGTTAAGAAAGTTCAAAAAGGGATCGTGGTGATAGCCAAAGACACAGTTAGTTCGGAACAGCAGATCTAGACTCCTATAAAAATAAACAGAGACATTTGAAACATGGGTTTTTGATTTCTTGGTGAATGCATTAATTGCAGACTGCTGTTTGAATTGTTGGTGTTAATTGGTGCGCAAGTTGGATCAGATTGGACTTCAGTGTTAAAGAAAAGACAAGATCTCAGGTGAGGGGCCTTGTTAATTAAGATTATTAGAACAAACTTTTATTTTGTTGAATCTGATTGCATTTTATATCCGATTCCAGGGATGCATTTTCAGGATTTGATGCAGAAATTGTTTCAAAATTTTCCGAACAGAAGATAAATTCGATCAGTACTGATTGTGGTATAGACTTGAGCCAAGTCCGAGGTGTGGTCGACAATTCCAACAGAATTCTCGAGGTCAGCACCGCAATTATCTATTATAATACACTACTATCTACATCAACTTTTGTTAGTAAATAGTAAGACGACATGCCACATGGGACATGGACCATGTGCATGAGTCAGTTGGCTTATATACATACCTAATTGGTAATCATAGTGGCAAATCAATGATTCCATCAATTTCACTTGATTTTTCTGATTCAAATAGTGAATGTTTATTATTTGCAGATCAATAAGGAATTCGGATCATTTGAGAAATACGTGTGGAGATTTGTGAACAACAAACCCATAGCAACAAAGTACAAATCATGCCACAAAATCCCAGTGAAGACTTCGAAATCGGAATCCATAAGCAAGGACATGGTTAGGAGGGGTTTTCGATTAGTCGGACCGACCATCGTACACTCGTTCATGCAGGCCGCTGGCCTCTCAAATGACCACTTAATCACCTGCCCACGACACCATCATTGTGTTCAAGTTGCGCAAGCACCATTCCTTCTGTAATCACATTGGCTATAGATCGAATTATGTTTTTTTTTTTTTAATAAACCGACCGACCAAAAGCTGATTAATTAGTTGATTGCCTAACATAGTCAATCCCTTTTGGATTATAAGTTTGATGAAGTGAGTGTTTATTAGCTTATAATTAATGAGAGAGTTACTTAAATTAAAAATGAATTAGGGAGGAAGGAATAAAGAAAGGAGAGTGTTGGTGGGAGACAGAGAGCATGTGGTCATGTGTTGGGTCCATGAATGCATGTGCTTGAGAATAGCACATCCACATCTTATCTCCATTATTGCTTGCTTTTCTTTTTCTCTATTAGGGGATTTTAATTTCAGATTTATTTGTATTGTTGCTTGTATTTATGTATGTAATGTATACTTTGAATTGTGAATGAAAACTTTGAAAATTATCTCTATTCGTTTTTGCTTTTTGTGCAACTCGTGGGATCTCATCACGACCAAAGCTCAACCATGTATGTGTTCTAAAAAGCGTAAAGCGTTGTGTAGCGTCGAGGTCGAGAATCAAGAATCACAAGTTTAAGTATGTCAATGCGGAGAATAAGCGTCATAACGCGTTTCGTACTTTTAATATTATTTGAAGTATAAGAAATAGATTATTATATTAAAAAAACAATTTTTTTATATAAAAATAAACATACACATGTACTGTTCTAAATAGCGGGAAAAAGCGACGCTATAACGCGATTAAGAGCGATAAGGCGGGAAAAAGTGCGCTTAATCGCGCAATGTGCCTCTATAGCGCGCTAAAGCGGTCAACAAAAAAGGTTGACCGCTATTTTACACGCATATCACAAAAGTGTCACGTTTTCTCCACGCTCTGCGCTATAGCGGCGCTTTTTTCCGCTATTTAGAACACTACCCTGTATATGCAATATGTGTTGGAATTAAATCCTTTCCCAAAATCCCTTCTCAACTTCATGGCATGAATACAACAATAACAAATAAATCATACCTCCAATATATTGTAGCTAAGCTTCCAATTTCTCTGTCTCACCTGCAAAAGGGAAGAAATCGAGCATGGAGAAAAATACTCTCTATCCCCTCCACACCCTCACAACCGAGAACTCTCCAGAAGCTTGTCAAGAAAAGGTGCATCTCATAGTATATAGAATTCAATGGGCCAATCCTATGTTAAGTGGGGGTGAGAGTAGGGCCTCCATATGTGTTAATTAAAAATGGCCCATCCCATTATGGGCCCAATTGCCAAAATGTAATTGCTAGTCCATATAAGATAAAAAACAATCCAACAATCTCCCACTTGGACAGCATTACATTTGATCACAACATAAACACAAATCAAGCATCCCCAAACTAAAGGCATTGTTCAAAATGTACCCACAAGTTCAAGCCACCGAATGATATACCGATAGGATATACCAAGCATGACCAATACTTGAAACCACGTAACACGTGCCAATGAGATGCAAAAGAAGTATGGAAATAATCTAAAAAGTGATAAACACCAGTTTCCATAAGAAGCCCAAGAGACAAATCTGAATGTCTATAAAACGATAAGCCTTAACCAAAATACAGTTGTAGCACATAATCTAATGACCATACCGATAGGGTATATGACACCAGACATATACTCACAACCGCCAAACTTAGACACAAATCAAAAACATATTGTCTCTTACAAATAACACGCCTTGTCCATAATGTGCATGACTCAGGCATGAGACTAACCAAATTGTCTCAACACGTATAAGCGCTGTCTTGTCCAAAATGTACGTGACTCAGGCACGAGACTAATCAGAATGTCTCAATACATAAAAGTATTGCCCTATCCAAAATGAGCATAACTCAGGCACGAGACTAATCAAAACGTCTCAATACATAAAAGTATCGCCTTATCCAAAATGTGCGTGACCCAGGCACGAGACTAATCAGAATGTCTCAATACGTAAAAGTATTGCTCTGTCCAAAATGTACGTGACTCAGGCACGAGACTAATCAAAATGTCTCAATACGTAAAAGTATTGCCCTGTCCAAAATGTACGTGACTCAGGCACGAGACGAATCAAAATGTCTCAATACGTAAAAGTATTGCCCTATCCAAAATGAGCATAACTCAGGCACAAGACTAATCAAACGTCTCAATACATAAAAGTATCGCCTTATCCAAAATGTGTGTGACTCAGGCACGAGACTAATCAGAATATCTTAATACATAAAAGTATTGCCCTGTCAAAGATGAGCATGACTCAGGCACGAGACTAATCAGAATATCTCAATACATAAAAGTATTGCCCTGTCCAAAATGTGCGTGACCCAGGCACGAGACTAATCAGAATGTCTCAATACGTAAAAGTATTGCCCTGTCCAAAATAAGCAATAATTACGGAACTCCCACTAACTAAATACAGCTTAAGACTCTAACAATTCCAAATGAGTCACATGCTCTCGAAACAATCTTGGAGCAAAATCTTTAGTTAGTCGGTTTGTTACGTGCATCGACCCTCAAAGCCAAAACCAAATTCATTATAGCCAAATTTATGGTTAGAAAACTCATGTCAATCCTCATAATTGGTTCTTGTTATGGCAGACAAAGAGAGAGACATAGCTGCATTGCCATAAGCTAAGGAGAATACAATAAAAATTTATCAAACATATAGAATGATAAATGTGCTCCCATAAATAAATACAATAGGCAACTTTGTGTCCATCCTAGAGTTTTATTTAAAATAAACTCTTACGCACTATGCTAGAGCCCAAGACACACTAAAGGCTCTTACGCATGACAAAACAAAATAATTAAATACAAGGACTTAAAATGACCCACTACCGAGAGGATAGAATTAGGCCACCAAGTGCCAAGCACTTAACTATTATCTTTGCCGTCCTAAGCATCCTACCAAACAATGATTTACCGATAGGGTAAATTCACTATCCGTATGGATCTTAGTAAAATATCATAAAGCGGAAGCATAAACAATATAACAATCCCGATAATTTATCATAACTAGTCCCACAAGAGGTGAGTACATAGCCACTCCAAACCATCAATATTGCAACAAAGTGATATAATCTACATGGACAAAATATTAATCCACTACAAAAGTATCAAAAAATAAAAATAAAAATGGAACCAATAAAGATGGCAAAACTTGAGTGAGGATTGAGCTGGGTGCTATAATCAGCACAAGCATAACGGCAAATAATCCACTCAAGGAAATCATAATCATCAAAAGAAAGTGGTGTTGAACCATGCATTAATATTGAAACAATAAGCAAACAAAATGCACGAACTTCATTATTTCTGTTTTGCCTCATCACAACTAGCAGCATCTTTAAAGAAAACCTTATTCTGGGAATTTTTATCCATTTGCTTGGATATCCTTTCTTTCAGCCAATCAGTACATTCATACAAGCAAGTAGCTTACATGATAAAATCTTTAATAAAGCAAGTAACAGAACTGCTAGTACTGTTGGATAAATTTCGACACCTAGCCTCGTCGAAATGCATAAATCAACATTGATGTGCATAACTCCATACTAAGAAAAAATAACATACAATCAAAAAAATTAGTGTAGAATAGAATGGCAAGCAAAACTTTAATCTGGAGAAATAACAGCGAAAACAAGTGTGCCTTAAGGCTGCATATAGTTTAAATATGCATGTGATGAAAAGAAGGCATACGGGAGTACAACTGAGTTCTCAACGCAGTTGAGTAGGAAACTAAAGCATCCAAGATGGTTGAAATATAAGCTTTAATCCAACAGTCATGGCCTTGTTCAGAAGAAATTTTTCATTGTAATATTGAAACTTAAAAACAGTTTTGTTTTTACTCTAAAATCCCCAACTTTAATGCAAGTAATCGCGTGCACTGTACAGGCTCTGTTTGTTCTTTATAAATCGGAACCTTCATGTACAATAAGTCCGTAAAACGAAGCATGAGGAGATCAAAATGCCACAATCTTCTAGAGTAGGGATTCAAGATTGTTGGACAGTTAAAGAAGGCCAAACGTGAGATGCATTTTCAATCAAAAGAAACACAAAGTACATTTTTTTCCCTTGGCTATAATTACTTTCCCCAATGTAAAGAACTCAAATATCAGTTGTGTCAACATCAAAGTTCCTACATAGATCATTATTTTTCTTTGCAAACACAGCCTAGCTCGCATAGATGATACAAAAGAATTAGACCATGAAGACATAATATGAACAAACAAGTGATAAAATACTCTCTACAGTTACCAATTTTCTTAATGAAAAACTCAGATCCCATAGTAAAATGGACATCTAATGATGATAAGATTTATTTAACATTAACTAAAATAAGACCTGGAAGATACAATAATTAAACCATTCAGAAATTGACGACATAAATATAATCAATTCAACTAAACATGTTTTCCAACCAGCTTTATCTCTTTATCAGTTTCAAAATCCCAGCTGAAGCAGCTATACTGAATCAGGTAATGATAAATGATTAATGATATCCATACTTGCCCTCACCCAATGCTCCCTTACCAGAACGGAGAAAATTGAGAATGACTTCGAGCCACAAGTTAACACTATAATTTCATAACTAAAGTTATTTCCCAGTTAAAATATAATTTTCAAAATCCTTCCAAACTTCCATTGATTTTCTTAAAACCACAGTAAATTAGGCATTGCACGAAAGATACTTTAACAATTATGAATTACCTTATGTATGTGAGTTCACTGTTTACACACAATTATAAAAAAAAATGTGGTAAACGAATTAATGGACACCTCTTATCAGGCTACACCACATCATATAATAATCTACAAGTTCAGTGTCTGTCCTAGAATTGAAATGCTAACCACTTTTAAAACTGAAGGGTAAAAATGCTTCAATCAATTTCTGGATTTAAGTGCACGTGCACAATAAAAGGACCAGGAGTGCTTCAACTTACTCAAAAAAACTGATAGTTCAATCCCGAACTCTTTAAAAGAACAAAAGCAAAGGCAATCACAATACATAATATGAGATATCAATCAACCATTAACCAATACCATAAAACCCCATGCTTAAAGCTCCAAATGTTTCCATTTCTGATTATTATGAATCTTGAGCAGAATGATTTTGGGGCAACTGGGCAGGATCAATTAAAGTATTAAACCATCCAGTTATAGGCTTCACTACAACAAAATGCATACATTGACAGAGAGGGAGCCTTAATTGAAGATTGAATTGCTGGAGGTGAAGAAATTCGACTGGATCGATTTCTCCAAGTCGACTCATCCGAACTCGATGGTGCAGAACAACTCCACGGAGAGAACAGAGGTATTGGTGGAGGAGAAAAAGGAAATATAACGACACAGCCATGGAAAAATGAGAAGGTAGCTCTGATACCAATTGTTGGAATTAAATCCTTTCCCAAAATCCCTTCTCAACTTCATGGCATGAATACAACAATAACAAATAAATCATACCTCCAATATATTGTAGCTAAGCTTCCAATTTCTCTGTCTCACCTGCAAAAGGGAAGAAATCGAGCATGGAGAAAAATACTCTCTATCCCCTCCACACCCTCACAACCGAGAACTCTCCAGAAGCTTGTCAAGAAAAGGTGCATCTCATAGTATATAGAATTCAATGGGCAATCCTATGTTAAGTGGGGGTGAGAGTAGGGCCTCCATATGTGTTAATTAAAAATGGCCCATCCCATTATGGGCCCAATTGCCAAAATGTAATTGCTAGTCCATATAAGATAAAAAACAATCCAACAATATGTCCATCTTAACTGCTCAAAAAAGACAACATAATCTCTACTCGAGCTTTTGAAACAAGTGAAACGGCGTAAAATTTTCATTAAATCTCCACAATTCAAAACAATCCAGTTATTACTCAATACTTGTCACGACAGTCCCAACTCTTGGTTCAGGCAACCATTGTTTTGTTTCAACTGATTGATTATACAATACATCATAGAGAATCCGAGCATGCTAATGATCCCTCATCCAGGGAATTGCAGACCTCTCACACAGGAGGGTCAGTGGTCAATAATTAGTCCATCCAAAAAACCTAGCTCGGCCCATTTTCCATGGCATTGCACTGCAACTACAGCAGCTTGATCCTTTAAAAAGATCGGAACTCAGCTGCACCCGTGGACATGGCAATATGAGAAGATATTACCCCTACCAAACTAGTGTGCCTATACACGAATAAATTTTAGGACCAAAATTGATAAATCACACCCACAGAAACGAGGATTGTATGTTATTTTTTTCAACACAAAGCTCCACAAGCTACTCATCGTTCAAACATGCAAACCATTCCAATTGCAGTAAATGCCATCTAAAGAGCCATTCGCTAGCTTAGTTGCATTCTCATATAGGTGTGCTTTTGCTGAGGTACCATTGCTCATTCGGCGTGTCTTTGTAGCACCTTTCTTCAAAAGAGTATCCAGCTGGCCACATGCTGCTGCTATAAGTCCTGTTGCGAAAAGTTATTATCAAGATTAATCACTATTCCTCGACTATAACATACACCCACTCACAAAAATGCCTACAAGTCCTTTCTCAATATCTAAGGAACTGCATGTAAAAGACGATGGTCAGAACGACAATCCTGAACTAGCAATCGAAAATTCAAAAACAAATCTAGCAGGTCACCATATGCGAGGATCATTTCGTCTTTATAGTAATTACAGGGATTGAACATCCTATTAGTGCCAGAGGTGTGAGGTTGGAGTGGGGGAATTATTTTGCTTCGCTCGTCAGAGTTTTTATCAAGTTGTGTGAAAATATTGATACAGATTTCAGATACAAAGTGAATTGGAAACTAGACAAAGATAGAGAGCTTCTTACAGTTAAAACTTTGCAAAATTTACCCACCTACCTAAGAGGATAGAGTAGAGAAAAACATAATGGTCCACAAAGTTTACAGAACCATCGTCATTCCATGCTAGATTTTATGTCTGGCCAGTGCAATTCTCAAAATAATCACTTTGTGCCAAAAAACTATCACGTGGGGGCAAGGATGAGACTGCTGTAATTTTGATGAACACCCCCAAAACACCTCAACCTGGCCCCCCTCTAGATTTTGAGTAATACATCTCAAATTTTATTGTTCCTTGTAGGCTTTCATTGATTCTAATATCTATTATATAGCGACTAAAATCACTAATAACAGGACAAAAGAAGTCAAATTGCATCTACTTTTTGCAATATCTCTTTTAAATTCATGGAAACGGAACTATAAGTTTAAGGAGGATAAACAACCTGGCCTTCCAGATTGCAAATTTCAATGCTCAGAAACTTGAGATCGAAAACAGAAGTACCTATGAAAAGAGCAGATGGTTTCCCTGGTCTCGATTTAAACTCCGGGTGAAATTGAACGCCAATAAAGTAAGGATGACTGGGCAGCTCGATGATCTGCAATGACAAGCAAAATTATCTCCACGAACGGAAGAAATGCATAAAAGCAGCAATTGTAATTGGAAAGCAATGTGACATTATGAAAGAACTACCTCCATGCGATCGCCACTTTCATCTTTGCCAGTAAATGAGAGACCAGCATCTTCAAGTTGCTGAACCATATCCGGATTTACCTAGAAAAGATTAAACTTTCTTTTAAAATGAAGCCCTACAGAACTGTTGACAGAACACCTTTCAGGAACAGAAATTTCTTTATATTTGAAACTGCGGCAAATTAAGTCCAGAGAATGGTGGTTCTACACACCTCATATCTGTGTCGATGTCTCTCATCAATAAAGCTTTTGCTTCCATATCTGGAAAAAAAAATACAATTCATTTTCAGGTTAGATTTAGAGGTTTTATCCTGCTCGGTAATTGCTTCAACTTGCACAAATGCCTATAAACACCACATTTCAAAATAATGCTGGGAGGTGAATAATTGAATATGACGGGATTCTTGGACATGCAACATTTTAGAGAACATCCTAAAGTTCTTGGTTTATGTTAGTACAAGATTGGTAAACTACAACAGGCCACTTCTCAAACCCGACAGAATTCACATCAATTCTCATTTCAGCCCACTAATGTTCCTAACCACTGCATATTGATCCAACACACTCTACCCCGCCACATGTCATGGCTCCACTGTATAATTAACAAGAAGAACCTGATTGTGCAAAGAAACTAATGTATCTGATATGCTATACAAGAGTGTTTGGTCTTTTCTTCACATTTTCATTTATAGGCCGAGAGGACTTGAAGGGCAAAGATTAATAGACTTACAGCCTATAAGATATACTTGAGGTACTCTGAAAGTATGTCCTCCTTGATCCAAGGCGCATGGTGCCTCCCATATGAGTTTTTGAACCCTGCTAAAACAAATGTGAGAATAAGTGGCTGTTCAAATTTATATAATAAAAATAGATGGATAATATTCTTGCAAACAAAAATACTAAAACAACGAACCTCTGGCATAAATATAACACAAGGGTTTTGAGTATCTGGGTCAAACTCTGTGCTGTTTGCATCTTGTCGTCCAAGGACAGATCGTGCAAACTCGATCACAGCTATTTGCATTCCTAGACATATTCCAAAGTAAGGGATCCTGTTTTCGCGGGCATACTTTGCAGCAAGAATTTTACCCTCCACACCTCTGTCACCAAATCCTCCAGGAACTAGTACACCATCAGCCCCCTATAAGGCAAGGATTTGTCAGAAGGATCAAATATGACATGTAATTAGAAATGTGAAAAAGTTGCATATATCAGTGATTGTGTGAATACTGAAGTGTAAGCTATCCAGACCTTCAACAAATTCCAAGAGCTTTTATAGGCATCGGGATTCTGCAAGACAAAAATTTCTGACAAATTTTGAGATACTGTGTACAGAAATATGATAAATGATTGCAGTACATAAATAACCTCTTTTGCAGTGGCATCTTCAAGGTCACTGGATGGAACCCAATTAATACATAATTTCCGACGGCAAGCAACTGAAGCATGCAAAAGAGCCTGCAATAATGATTTAACTATGAATTAGCAACAGGTAACTATCACTCATAGCCATCTTTGACTCATCCTTGCATTATTAAAATGACAGGAATCCTGCAAAGCCTAGCTTCTACAACTATCACAAGGATGAGTTTGCAAATGCCAAATCATCAGCATCATAAACAAGTGAGCTAATTATATGCTGCCCATCCAGAAAATCCGCCAGCAAAATTAATTAAATTTGACTAAGTTCGCAGATGTCAAAAACAGATCATAAGAAGTGGTTGTGAGCTGTTTGTATGCTGCCCATCCAGAAACACAGGTCATCAGTAAAATTAATCACATCCAACTATGCTCACCGATGACACAAAAACAGATCATAAGCAGTGGTTGTTGTGAAATAAATGACAAAATATTCACAATAAGATACTTTTCCAAGGGGAATGACAGTCACTTGATTTAACTCAGTTTAGTGGTTTGGTGCGAAAAAATAGTATTGATAAAAGCAATGACTTCAGAAAAAGCATGGACTTCAGCAGCAGAATTATAGACTAACCCTAAAATAAGAAAGTTAGATCATATTATAGAAGCTTCTTTGAGTCAATTATAAAAACAAGCTAAGTGCATTAGAAGAAAATTGGAAAAAGATTTACCAAGATGGAAAAAATATACAATGACTCAGATTGATCAATTTAGTAAAGAAAAAAATCACCGAAAAAAACCACTTTAGAGGTTTATAAACAATCTGTCAAGAAGAATAGAATATGTGCAGATATACCCATATCTACATCGGTGGTAGATTGCAGGGACCAAATTTATCAAATTATTTTGAATTTGAGATATGTTATTGTACTTTTATAAAACATTTATATACAGAAGAAAAGAAAGTACAAATAAGAATTCAGTCAGCGCTTTAAATACATAAATTAAAGCTAGCTGCATGTTGATAGTAAATTAAAACTAAGTTGAAAGTACAATTGACACATTAAGTTCACCTTCAGCACAGAAAGGTAAGAATCTGTAAGGCCAGTGTACTTTCCAACCATGGCAATTCTGATCTGTAAACAAACAAAACAATATTTGAAAATGTTGTGGGAAACAATTGTATTTATGTCCAAATTTGGAAATGATGAGAACCTACAGGCTCATGCAACGTATCACAGAGATTTGCCCTAGATGTCCATTCTACCAAATCAGGTTTGAGACAATCACTACAGCATAATACAATAAGATCAATTCACATCATTGGCAAGACAAAATAGAAATGATAGCGTCAAAATCCTAAAAGAATTAACAGAACAAAAAAGACCGTAGACATTTTCACAAACCTTTTGAGGTTCAAGGCTTTCAAAATTGCCTCATGAGCCTTCTGGTCCTAAATGGGAAGAGGAACAGATGTCACAGCTCTGTTAAAAAAAATGTAGAATGATATCAAATCAGAGCATTATACTTACTTGCAAAAGCAAAGGCACGTGCCAAATGTTGGAAACATCATAGAGGGTGATGATGTTCTCTAACTGGAAGGCAAGGGAAATATATCAGAACCTAATTTTTTTTTATTTTGGAAAAAAAAAAGACTTTTGTCAACTCATAATACCGGAACATGGCAAAAACGGCAAAGTTTTTCCTTGACATTCGCGTCGAGTTCCTGCAAAATGAACTAACACTTAAGCAGTGGAATATGTGTGTCGTGTGTTGGTGGGGTAGAGGGAATAGAATGAGTTTAGCCATTAACACGGAGCCTGGTTTGTTTACAATTATACTAGCTGAGCTAGAACTTGGTTTTAAGATCGTATTTTGTCCAGTCAGCTCAGCTTGACTAAGCTTGAAGGATAATATATACTTTAATTACCACTATATAAGAATAAATGTGCATCTCTGTTTGTGTTTGGGTGAGTTCCACAACTAAAAAATCATACTTGTATATTTTTTAAATTTCAAATGTAGACTAATTTATTTTATACTTGCAAAATTATTATATATTATCATTTCTTTAAAAAAAATGAATAGTTTTAGGCTGGAGTTCAAGATCTGGCGTGGATTGGCTCAATAATTAATTGTGAAGCTCATATGTTATTAAAAATGAGGTGTCAGGCGTGGTCATTTGTTGAGCCGTTTGAGCGTGAACGTAAACCTTTGACTCAATTTGTTAATAGCTTCAGAAGGGAGGGAGGGAGAGAGAGAGAACCGTGGTGCTGCGGCAAACTAAAATATTTGGAATCAATCCCAGGCTTCGTAGCCCTCTAACACTATGCTGTGTTGGCTTTGTTTTCTGTCCATGCAAACACCATGGTACTTGTATTATATTGAAGATTAAAAATAATTGTACAGAAAGGAATGTCTATAAAACAAAGTCTGTAAGTTCATGCTCCAAAACCTCACCTGCTCACCAACAACATTCAGAACAGGCACAAGGCTAACATGTATCAAGCAAAAGTTGCCAGCTCCTGAGAAGGGCAATTATTGACACAAGGATGTCATGTGTTTTGATTCTATAAGAAAAACAACTGCCAGCCTCTGACAAAATTATTTTAAGTGAATATAGTTACGAGTCAAGATTCACAGATATAATCTTACCCACTCGATATGAGAACTGTCCCAAAGCCTCAATGAAGGGCATTGACTCGATATCGCCTGCATGATGAAAGATCATTTTTTGAAGCAACCAATGTTAAATACAACTTATTTTAATACAAGTGAAACACCTTTCGTACCAATAGTGCCACCCAATTCTATGACACAAACATCAGCTGAACCCTCTTTTCCATCCACTGGTATAAGAGCCACACGTTCAATCCACTCTTGGATGGCATCTGTAATGTGAGGTACAACCTAAAGGAGAGAAGAAGTATGAAATTATGCACCATTAGACACGGTACAACGTAAAAGCAAACTAAAAAATTAGTGGCAACCTGAACAGTAGTTCCCAGATAATCTCCCCTTCTCTCCTTATCAATAACAAACTAAAACAAGACAAGAAGAAGAAAAATATATCAAATCAAAATCTGCCAACTTGTTAAGGACCTCAACATAGCAGATACAGATTAGATAGTAATAATAATAATAATAATAATAATAATAATAATAATAATAATAATAATAATAATAATAATAATAATAATAATAATAAGCCAAGAACTTGCCTGGTAAATTTTTCCAGTAGTTATATTATTGTCGCGCGTCAATTTTATATCTAGAAAGCGCTCATAGTTTCCAAGGTCAAGGTCAACCTTCAAAAATTGGAATCAAGTCATCTTTTACTTGGTGTATGAGAGAGATTCAACTTTCAAGCACCACTTCGGGCAAAATTTCACACCAAAATTTACAGACAAGACTACGTGCTATAGAAAAAAAACATGAAATAGCTGCAATCTTCATAAGATCGTAACCTCAATTAAATCTAGGACTATGGATCACAGCTTGATGACAGAATTAAAATGATACTAAAACAAAATTCAAGCGAAACTAAATATTTAGATCTAAGCAAACTAAGCTTAATTGAAGGATGCTTTTCTAACCTCTCCTCCATCGTCCAAAACGTACACTTCTCCATGCTCAAAAGGCGACATTGTCCCGGCATCAGTATTCAAGTAGGGATCTGCATACCAAAATAAAAGAGAGAGAAATGAAAAAATAACCTAGTTTAAACAAAAAAGAAAATTCCAAAAAGGGTGGTGATATTAAAGATACAAGAAAATTAGAAAAAACAAAAGAGATGTAATGAAAAATAGAAAATGAGAAAGTTCCCCAGGATATGGAAAAAGGACATAAATCAAACACTGCCTAATCTCTTGTCACAGTATAATAACTTTTAAAGGGTAATTTTATCGTCTCTCAAAAGGCAATATGAAAACCAAACTGGAAAAGGAAAAGTATATGCACTTTTTTTTGGATTCGATCACAGAGATTAGACTCACACACATTTTCGTTCATACTTCTCCCAAAAGAGAGAGAGAGAGAGAATGAAAGAAAATAACAAGAAGGAGAGAAGGAGAAACATTAACCAATTTTGATGGAAGTAACGCGAAGTCCACAGGCCTTAAGGATGAGACCAATACTGCTTGCAGTCACTCCTTTCCCCAAACCGCTAACCACTCCTCCAGTCACCAAAACATACTTCATTTTCCGTCCGTCTATACTTTAGCACAGAAAAATAAACAAGCAATTATTCAGTCAGGCATCAGGCCAGCATGAACATAGAAACTAAACTGAGAAAAAAAAAAACTTACAGAAGATGGCAAGCCCAAACAGAGAAAATTAATGCAGTAAAAATTGAAGATTGTACAAGAAGAACGAGATTTGAGAGACAAAAAGCAATGGCGGCTTTTTATATCAGTAAGGCGCAAAGGGCAAATGAAACTCTAATACGAGCCTCACTTTTGCCCTCCTATTTATATACCCCAACAAAACCTTCCATGTTCATTTCTTTTTGTCCTTTTCAATTTGAAAATATAATTAAAAAAATTTTAAAAAATTATAAAGTGCCCTTATATTTATCCAGAGCTGGATGTTTAATTTCATTTTTAATGACTAAATTTTAAGTAAATTGAGTCTTGTTTGGCAGTCATTTTTGTGGAGAGAATGTATTTTTTTGGTTGATGTGATGGGGAATATGTAATTGAAAAATAAAGAAAAGTTATTGATGTGATGAAAAATATTATTTTATTGAAAAATGTATAGTTAAAAATGAGTACAAGAATGAGAATAAAAAATATAATGTGACTTAAACATGACCTAAATCATTGAATGAGAGCAGCCCAGGCGCCCCGCCTATAAGGAGCCTGTCTATGTGGCAGCACCCAATTCAAAAATATATACCACTTAATTATGATGTGACGGGCGACGACTAATTTTAAATTGCTATTTATTTTTGTGGACTCCACTTTGAAAATTAATTTGAGGGTGTGTTTGAGCCACATTATTTTGGAAAAATGTATTTTGAAATAGTATATTGATGAAAAATGTGTGGTTGAAAAAGAATGAGAAATTATTGATGTGATTGAAAATATTATTTTATTGAAAAATGTGTAATTGAAAATGAATAGAATGATGAAATTGAAAATTTTAATGTGACTCGAACATGCCTGAAATTTTACTTGAATTTAAGTGACTATTTGCAAAATTATTCTAAAGAATCGTGTTCACGTGCCATTGGCACTCCCAATGAGCCCTATTCTTTATTCATACGTTCA
Organism: Fraxinus americana; assembly: GCA_035079005.1. Classification (NCBI taxonomy): domain Eukaryota; kingdom Viridiplantae; phylum Streptophyta; class Magnoliopsida; order Lamiales; family Oleaceae; genus Fraxinus; species Fraxinus americana. The sequence goes on along the minus strand of CM068709.1, from coordinate 33,773,152 downwards.
AAATACCCACCATAAATTCATAAATTCCTTTACTGGCCTCAATTTTACAGCCCCCACCATTAATATCCCACTGATCCACCAACCGCAATTAACTTCTGCCAGGCTGCTTGGCCACTTGATCAAATGGGGTGGATCGATGGAGTGGTCGAGAATACTTCGATACTTAGTTATGTCGGGTTTAACGGTTGATGTCGAGTGCAAGAAGTTTTGTTAAGTGTGCGATAAAAACGTATAATGTATTGTTCAAGGGTAGAGATGGTCAAATGAAGTTCCATTTGCTTGCCATGAACTCCACAGAAAGACAACTGGTTTTTTTGTTTTTGTTTTTAAATTAAACTATCACATAGGTAGAGTGCTTATTCATGTAGACAAAAATAAGAGTTTAAAGAGAGGGGCGATAGACTTAACCTCCAATTAATATAGATTCAAAGCAACAAAATTTAGCCAACAAAAGGAGGTGCTAAAAGATACGTATCTCGTGTTTTCATTGTACTTGTTGACCCCTAAAAATGAGCCAACAGATGTCGGGCATGCTCATACCAAGTCAAGTACGATTCCTGTGCGTTTCTATAGGAATGATGACGATAGTAAAGGGGATATGGACGCGGGAGGTATTTTGCGACGAGAGGCAAAAATGTTCAAGTTCCGACGGGTGGAACAAAAGTAATCGCGCTAACAACGATTGCCTGATTAAAATCGAACTAATCTATGTAATCACTCACGGGAATACATGGAAAGATATAAATGATGTGTATTGAAATTGTTACGTCGTGTATAGAAATTTACAACTCCTAGACATATTGAAAAGAAGATAGAAAGTAAGCCCAAGTGTTCATATATTTCTCTTCAAAGTTCAAGTATGCGTTTCAAATATGTGTTGCTGTCTTGTTTCTCACCCCTCCCTCCCTTCCTTAAGTTACAAAGAGAATATATTTATACTTTCTTGGCTGACGTGGTGATCGTTGGATCTGAACCACGTGACCTCATCTCTTTAGTTGGGACGTTACATTATTGTCTATTCATACAATTAATACATTGACAAGGGGTCTGCCGCACTATACAATAGGCTGACATACAGACAAATATTTATTACAAATGTTTACATCAATCACTTCAAAGAGATCTTCGAATCTTTCCCCAGGAACAACGTCAGCTTGCAAGTTTCGGACGAATTTGAGAGCCTCGGAGGAATCTTCGAAGTATTTCTCTAAGTGGAGAGCCTCGCTAATTTCTAAGTTTCCTTTAAGTAGCTTCGTCTTTGTGGTAGTACCTCAGCATGGACTTCGTCCTTGCAGTGTAAGGACTTCGGCCTTGTTTGCTTTCTTCATGTTTTGACATCATGGGTCTTTATTTGACTTTCTTGTTGACCTTCTGCATTGTCTCTCTGGGCCTCAGAGGTGAGGAGTAACAATACTTTTCATTATCGTGTGATATGAATATATTTTGTTGTCTTGTGGTCACTCTTGTGATGGCTACTGCCTTCATTACATTTGTAGTAACTATTTGAAGCTCCAGTATGGTTCAGAATGTCACATGCACCATTTCAACAACTTCCATAATTGGAGCAAGTTGTTCATCCTTGTGATACCTCATAATTAGCTTACATTCACATCGATGGTGAATAAACTTTGGAAGTCAAATGAACCTACAGAAGTTGAGCTCTAACACAAGGTCGAGGACTTAATTGGTGAAGTGATTGACGGGGCACATTCAGGGTGAGTAGAACGATTGAGCTCAATGCAAACTCGTATGACCAATCTTTTACCTAATCAGCATAAATTGACCTCATAAGTGTTATATGCAAGTAAGATGTTAGTATGACAAAGATTATTTCAAATCCATCACGATGATACATGCATTTCGAGGTAAGATTGACGTTGACCAAAAAGTTCGTATTCGAGTGATAAGCCATTGCATTTTGAGTATAAACTCCGCAAAATAGATTTCTACACCATAAAAAACAAGCTGCCATCTTTAATATTCTTTTTTGAAAATTGTTATGTTATATGTTAATTTTTTATACTGTGCGTTCTTTTGTGCTTAGATACTATAGTATCAATGCTTCCTTTCCGATATGAAAAATTTCATTACTCAGTTTGATGTACAATATTTCGATTAAAGATTTTTGCTCTTATTACATTATGATGCTCGAAATAAGAGGGCACTTCTTGCTTAGATTAAAAGTCGAATTTCAACCTATACAAATTCACTATTGTTTCTCTTACTTTTAAATTGCCAAGAAGATTATACAATTGAATTTGATGGTTGAACATGTGTTTGAAAAAAACAGTTGGTCTTCTCCTCGTGTTTTTCTATCTATCATTTGGTCCCCATGCATACTTTTGAAAAGAGGTAAACTCTATAACTCTAAAATATTGAGGCTAGTTTAGCTAGTTGGATTTTTACAAGCAAAAAGTTTTTAAAAATATTATTTATTATGTTATCTAATTATGTTAAAATTTAAAATCCTCGACGTTGGTGTTCACGATACGTTGGTGAACTAAAATTTTATGACATGCTATTTATCAAAAAAGCACACGTTTTTATGTTGACGTGTAGATGATTTTTACTTTTATTTTTCACGAAATAGGGGATGTAAGTAACAATTTCCGAACTCTAAATATTGACCGTGAGAAACCTAATCTCTAACCAACCAAGACAAAATAGTTGTTGGTGAGTGAATTTACTCCACACTTATACCCTGTTTGGTGCACATTTTGGGACCAAGATGCATTTTTTTTTTTTTTTTTTGTTGATGTGATAGGGGATATGTGGTTGAAAAAAAAGGGAAAATTATTGATGTGATGAAAAACATTATTTTATTGAAAAATGTGTGATTGAAAATGAATAGAAGAATGAAAATGAAAAAAATAATGTGGCTCACACAGGAGGCTTACAGTAAAATCTCAATTTTACTAGAAATAGTAAAAATACCAAGGCCCCGTTTGAGCCAAATTATTATAGAATGATAATGAAAAATATAACCGTTATTGAAGCCCACATGAGAGATAGAAAATTTGAATTTGAATTTAAATGTTGATGTGGTGAATAACGGTCATATTTTTCACTTTAATGATATAATAATATAGATCAAATGGGGGGCCAAATACTTTTGAAATTAATAAATATTCATTCATTAAAAAATAATCAATTTGCTTAAAATAATAATTTATCTTAATCTCAAAACTATGTTATCTTTATCCCTTGGAACCATGACTAACGATTTTCAAAATTGGAAAGAGACGTGATAAGATAACGGAAGAAAAACAACCCGAAGTGATGTAAGATAAATAGATAATTAAAATAATAGAATAGTAGTAATTTTTACGAGGTTGCGAGGGAGTTTGACTGAATTTCCTAGACGAGGACAAAAGGGACACGTGTAGCTGACTAGGTGGATGCCCGCCTGCCTAGGATTGCGCCTTCGATGTAATCGTCACCGTCGATGTGGATTATGCAACCGAATAACTAACTAACAGTGGTCCCCTTCTCTTCTTCATAATTACTCGAGGGGCAGTTGCCACATATGTCCTTGCTTCTCTTTGGAGACAACGGCCACAAAAGCCGGCCCCCACTTTTCACTTTGTAATCTCTAAATTTTCGCACATAATCACTCAAGTTTAGCTAGCATTCCTTCCGAGTCCAACGAATTACAAGTAATTTTCTTTGTGTAGGTCATATTTCGATAGGAGTTGATTGTGTAGAAATACCATCCAACACTACTGAATTAGGAATGCGAAGGCCTCTCTACAGAGCTCAAAAAAGGTTTTAAGCCATTCGAAGTTATTACTCGTTCGATTCAAAAATATAATGTAAACTCATACTTTCATTAGATAAAATGTGCCCGAGATCCTCCTCCTCTTCCTTCAGTAGATCGAATTTTCACAGCTTTTATCGTGGGTTAGGGTTAGAAACGAATTTGGAATTTTTCTTTTGACGATCAGTTTTATCTTCCAATAAAATTAAATTGAGAATGGAAGTAAAAATGTGTAGTCTACTTTTACACTTGAAACTTTTGCGAAACCAATTTGAAAATTTGGTTGAACTCAAGTGACTCTATTTGTGAATTGACCCTCCTAATTTTCTAATCCATATTCAGCAGTATTTTATAGACTAGGTGATTCATATCCACGGTTTGATTTGGTGGGTTCCACCTTGGAAAATATACATTTAAGACTTGTTCCACTCTCCGATTAATGATGACTAGCCCAAACGTCGGTTGCGCCATAAATCTCTCTGACCTAACCAAATTAAAAATAAATAAAAGTATATCCTTCTAACCTCTTTTTTTCTTCTTTTAGCCTCGATTTGATAACCATTAAAATTTTCATTCTCATTCTTCTACTCATTTTTAACCACACATTCTTCAATAAAATAATATTTTCCATCACATCAATAACTTTTCCTTCTTTTTCAACCACACATTCTCCATGGACCCCACTTGATGTGAAAGATAAAATGTATTATTTTAAGAAAAATGGCTCCCAAACGGAGCCTTAATTTCCTTTATATTTTACGAACAAAAAGTGCTCTGCACGTGGGAGAGAGAAAACAATAAAGAAGAGTACTCGTAGGCAACCCCACCTATAGGGGGTAGTCACGTTGCCCCGTTTGAACAGGGCCTACGTGGCCCTGTTCATGTAGCATGATTCTTTGATATTTGATCGGTTTGGGCTCCATTCTAGAAAAAAAGTTTTTTTTCTTTTTTATTTTAATTACATATTTTTTTAACAAAATAATATTGTTGCATGTATGTAACAATTATGTGAAAATTTTGTTTCAATATGACAATCGGTTAAGCAAAATTCATCAATTTGAGAGATAATTCGTAACATGGCAATGAAAATCGAAATATGACTTGGATATCAAACTTCAACCAATAGGAAACAATGATTTATTGTTGCTTCTTGCTTGAGAAAAAGCAGGGGGTTTACATTACTTTTTAGAGTAGTGCTTGATGTACAATGATTTTGACATCATTGTTGACAACATGCCACATGGCATGTTATCATTTGGTAGTTTAAAAAACAACTCATTATTTCAACCAATACTTTTTTGCCACGATCAACATTGTCAACAATGTTGTACAAAAACATTGTACAAATAGCATAATTCTACTTTTTAGTGTCTCTAGAATTCAAATACTCTTTAACATGTAAAAGTCACAAACTGCCAGTAGCACCTACAGAAGTAGAGGTGGCGATGAGTCACGCGTATCTTTTTAATTCCACAATCGACTTTTTATTTTTGGACCAGCTACCAAGCTGGCACGTCTCTAGCAATGACCACATGACACACACAACATTAAAATAATTGGTCAATGAGGAAAACGTGAGTTATGACCTCAATCCACTTATTTTGTTTCTGTTTTATATGTGATATGTTTTATCAGTAGTAGCGTGATTAGAGGACAATGTCAAATTTCAAAGTTTCACGATACTAAACGTAAAAAAAGTAATACGTCAATGTCAAATTTCGAACTTTTTAGAACACTCTGTTTTGTTAATAACAAAAGAAATATATTATTTAGTTCATCATCAGTTGTCGATGTTATTTGTACTCATACAATATCTATGATTTTTAGTGATCAACTTAAAAAAATTTCATAACTTTATTTGATCGGAAGCGTTTAACATCTCGTTTCACTAGCAGGGCACTTTCTCCCAATGTGTGCAAACAGAGATGCCACTATCAATGATGTCTACCGCCCCTTGAGTTAAAGTAAGATCGAGTTTCGCTTTTAAATTGACCAATCGATCGACCGACTTACTAACTATTACAACGCACTGAATTTAGGTTATTGTATTTAGTAATCTAGTTTATGTCATTACATGTCTTGTGAAGTATCTATTCAAGCTCACCGTCAATGCTAGATGTTATTTGTACTTACGCGCTAGCATTATTCGGGTACAAGAAGTTGCGGAGAATTCAATTTGGCAGACAAATCACTAAAACAATGGTACAAGGGAGCTAAATCTGTCTTGGGTTGATACTACCAACAAATGGAGTAGTTACAATAACAAAAACAATATTATCCAGTTTTGGATATATTTATTTAAATAATAAAAAAAAAATAACGTTTCTCTATTTTACAAGAGCTGTGGATGATAGTGGAGTATCCAAAGTAAACTTACTTAGCTGCCGATCATGCACTTTTTTTTTTTTCCAATCGTTAAATTAGGAAAATAAAGTAATAAAATGAACTCTCAACAATTTTCTATTTATTAAGTCATCAAAAGAATATATAATTGGAATAGTAAATATAATGTCCATCCGTGACACGAGATTTCAATTTCGAGAATGCTCTTAAATATGACATTAGATTTTTATGTATTTACTTATATGCACAAAGCAAACTTATTTTTGTAAAGTGTTTCATTGCATTGATAAATGCGTTGATTCTTATAAGTTGTTGACCTCGAAAAATGGCTCCGACACGTGGCTAACAGAAAATGTCTTTCAGTCAGCTCTTCCCTGCACACGTAGCACGCCGTTAGTTACTCGTGGCCTTTCCCGGAGGGATTGGGAGTGGCCGCGAGCACTTCAACGGTCAAATCAGTTTATAGTTCAACCGAAAAAGGTTCGTCGACGGTAGAACACTCGCTGGGAAGTGGTTGATAAGATGTATAGCGATGAAGTGCCAATACTTAAGGGAGAAGATAATACTTGAGTTGGCAATGTATTGTGAGGAAATCTTGATTCCAATCTTTCTTCTCGCACAAGGAGATGATATTTATACTAAGGATGGGAAGAGGAGAGTCGTTGGATGAGGAGACACGTGTTATCAGATCCTCAGGGCTCATCTCATCCTAAGTGTCAATTTGTCCCTCCATAGGCTGGCTAACATTGAATGTCTCTAACAAAGACAGCTCAATTGACCGTTTGGGTCATGACACACGTCCCATCAGTCAGGGATATGACTTTGGAAAGAACTTTGTACAAGAGATCTTTGATGGGTGAGGCGAGGCAGGAGAGGCGTTGCAGCGTTGCAGAAGTGGAGTGCTGGCCTTTACATCTACGGTGTAATTGTGGATGAGTCTGGTTCCTTCGCTGACGCATGTTCAGTTCATTTCTACGCAATCACCTCGGCATGTACAATCAGCTCGGCCCATGCACAATCACCTCGACCGACTCGTGGCTTGGTATGGACCACCTCTACTAACACGTGGCAGGTGAGGTGGCGGGTCTAACACAAGCCCCTAACAATAGTCCCGCAAGTCCTGTATAGATATTTATGTAGTACAAGGACTTTTAGTTCTAACTGTTTGAGTTGGGACAGATGTTGACGCGAAGGGGAGTGATAGGAGTTGGCAACTCTGTGGAAAGTTGTTGTAACGCGAAACTGTTGTGACCTAAGCGATAGGAGTTGGCAACTCTAGAGGGAGTTGTTGCAACATTAGATTCTGCTTTGGCCGAAGTGATATGGGTTGGCAACTCTGTGGAAAGTTGTTGCAAATCGAAGCCCTGGTTGAAGGAGCGAAGTCACGGTTGAAGGACGAAGTGATGAGCGTTGGCAACTTTGAGGAAAGTTGTTGCAAAGCAAAGCCCGACTGAAGAAGGGAAGCCTTGAGTGATCACTGCTGATCCGCTTCACCAGAAGTGGCATTCATACCTCCCTTGGTGAAGTGGACAACATTGAGGTGGCCCCGCCCGTGGGAACGTATGCACCTTCGCAAGGGAAAAGAATGTGTGAGAACATTGTGATCCCCTTCAACAAAAGTGGCACCCGCACCTCTCCTAATGAAATGGACATCCTTGAGGTGGCCCCGCTCGTGGGAGCTTATGCACCTTCGCAAGGGGAAAGAATGTGTGAGAACATTGCTGATCCGCTTCAACGGAAATGGCACTCGCACCTCTCCTAATGAAGTGGACATCCTTGAGGTGGCCCTACCCGTGGGAGCGTATCCACCTTCGTAAGGGGAAAGAATATGTGAGAACATTGCCGATCCGCTTCATCAGAAGTGGCACCCGTACCTCTCCTAATGAAGTGGACATCCTCGAGGTGGCCCCACCCGTGGGAGCTTATGCACCTCTTCAAGGGCGTTCTCCATAGTGGATGGTGCAACCGTGGAAGAGAATGATATGTCTTGTATAGCCGAAGTGTCAGAAATGAACTGAACACGCGTCAATGAAGGAACCGTACTCATCCGCAATTACGTTGTGGATGCAAAGGCCCATACTCCGCTTTTGCAACGCTGCAACGCCTCTCTTGCCTCACCTCACCCATCAAAGATCTCTTGTATAAAAATATTTCCAAAATCAAATCCCCGACTGATGGGACGTGTTATATGACCCAAATGGTCAATTCAGTTGTCTTTATCAGAGACATTCAATGTCACCCAATCTATGGAGGGACGAATTGACACCTAGGATGGAATGAGCCCTGGGAATCTGATAACACGTGTCTCCTCATCCAACGGCTCTCATCTTCTCATCCTTAGTATAAATTTCATCACCTTGTGCCAGAAGAAGGATTGGAATCACGATTTCCTCACAATACATTGCCAACTCAAGTATTATCTTCTCCCTTAAGTATTGGCACTTCATCACCACTTTTCGGCGTGTGTTGTGCCGCCGCGAACCTTTTCCGGTTGAACTATAAACTCACTTGACCGTTGGAGTGCTCGCGGCCGCTCCCAACCCCTTTGGGAAAGGCCATGGGGGACTAACGGCGTGCTACATGTGTAGGGAAGAATTGACTTGAAAACATTTTCTCTTGGCCACGTGTCGGAGCCATTTTTCGAAATCAACATAATTAATTACATGTCGTATTCTAGTAAAGTTCCTATAAAAATCCGATTTTATAAATAACCAAAAAAGATATTACAATATCATATTTCCAATAGAAACATTAATTCAAATTTTAGATCTTTATTTAATGTTTCTTTCCAACTTTTTTCATAGCGATGCATGCAATTACTTAAATATTCATCTTCTCATTCGGGTAAGTTCGAGTTTTGATCTTTCAACTCCATCCCCATGTGGGAGTTGGAAACACCATGTGGAAGACATAAGAGTCTCGACATAGTTTCTATCAAAAACAGAAACACCATGTGGCAGACATAAGAGTCTCTATATAGTTTCTATCAAGAACGAAAAGGTTAACTAACCACATAGAGTAGCTAAAATAAATCTTCCATTTATACCATAGCGTATTTGATCGAATCAATCAGATTTTATCAAATGATTCGATCAAGTTTGCCTTAAGGGTTTGTTTGAATCTCTCTCTTTTTTTGGAAAAAAATGAATTTTGTGATAGCGATTTTTTTTTTTTATTTTAAATATGGTTAAAAAGTAGAATTTCTTTTTGGATTTATATGTAAATTATGTTATTGGAAAAATATATGATTTAAAATAAATTTGAGAGAAAATAAAATTTGAAGAATGGAACTCAAACATGGGTTAAGTTTCAATCGATTTTTTAAATTAAAATACAATTTAAGGACCTTGAAAATAATTATTTTCGCAATATTGAATTAATTCAAGGCAGATAAATGATTAGGAAGGATTACCATACGAAATGAAAAGCAAGAAAACAAAAAATTAAAAAAAGGGGCAGCCAATGGACAGCAGACAAATCATATAGACACAAGGATTACGAGGAGGACACGGTTATTGTCCGTTATTGACAGTTTGCCACGTTGGGGACACGTTATTTTCAAGCTTTGTCGTGGTCCCACTTTACGGTTGACCGTTTTTATTTCGTACTAATCGTTGGATCATTGTGTCTGCCGACATGATCTCCGCCGGAATCTTTTTATTCGTTTCCACCATCACGACAAATACTACTGGATCGAAAATTCAAAATTTCGAAAACCCCACTCAGATTTTTATTTTATTCTCAAATTAAATTCTACAAACAAATTCATTTCAAATGGCTACAAAACATATGAGACAAAAATACGTGTCCATATGCATGTGAGCCTGCCTAGTAATGAATGACTTCCTCTCTTTCTCATTTTTGGTCAAACGTCGTGATGGAACTAGAATTTTAATTTTTTTCTATTTTCTTTTCTTAAGGGAAATTTTATATAGTACAAACTGCTCATAAACAGTCGGACAAGTGAAAAATATTAAGGGTTAGGGTAGAATCGATTCATGGATCACCTTTCAAGTACTTGCTTTATTTATTTATTGCTCCAATTTTTCTGAAGTGATAAGGGATTTTCTCGAGCAAACTGAATCACCCAAACCAAAATGTACATATCCAAATAATTTATGATTAATTGTAGGGGTACATCCTATAGTTCCTCTAAAATGAGACTCGACACTAATCTATCCTAAGTGGGTTCAATGACCCCTAGCACGAGGTCGAATATTAAGTATGAATCACATTTTAAACAAACAACCCCTAAGACCTTTACGAAAACATTATTGGATTTCAACGAGCAAGTAAACAATTATTAATAATTATGAGATGAGATTCTTCTGAACGGCTAAAAGAACGACTGAAATTATTATTTATTTTATTGTATATAAATTAATATATAAATTCAGCCAAAATCAAAAATTATTTTCAAACACATATTTACAGTTACAACTCATTATTATTCACCCGTTTTTTGGTTTCATTACTAATTCTATTACGATTAGCTATGGATTGAACCGTCATTATTTCAAAACTCTTTAATTTTCATTCTCATTTTAAACCATACATATAGATAATAAAATATTTGCACGTAAATAAAAAAAATTATACTTTTTAATCTCACATTATCTGAAAAAACACTATTTAAAATTTCATTTTCTCAAAAATATTGGCCATCAAACAGGACTGAAAACCCGAAATTAACATATCCCAATAATTTATGTTTAGTTGTAGGGGGTCCATCCTTGAGTTCATCCAAATGAGACACAAAAAGGCCGACTAATCTATTCAAAGTGGGTTCAATGACCCTAGCACGAGGTTGAATTTTAAGTATGAATCACAATTCAAATAAACAACCCCTTACATCTCTACAAAAAAATCATTGTAAATATAACACATAAGCAATTATGAATAATTATGAGATGAAATTTTTCCAAAAGGCTAAGAAAATACCTGAAATTATTATTTATTTTTTATTGTATATAAATCAATATATAATTTATAAATTAAGACAAAGTCAAAAACTAATTTCAAACGCGTACTTATACTTACAAGAAAAAGGTCCCCATCTATTCTTAGTGGATCCAATCACCCTAGCACGAGGTCGGTTTTAAGTATGAATCAAATAAACAACCCCTTGCATCTCTACGAAAACATCATTGTATTTCAAAATAACACGTAAACAATTATGAATAATTAATTATGTGATGAGATTTTTTCCAAGTGGCTAAGAGAATGCATAAAATTATTATTTATTGTATTGTATATAAATTAATATATAATTTATAAATTCAGCCAAGTCAAAAATTAATTTCAAACGCATAGTTTTAATTACTGCTCATTATTATTCACACGTTGTTTGGCTTCCATTACTAATTCTATAATAATTAGCCCCGGTTTGACAAGTTTTATTTTAAATCTTTTTAATTCGCATACGCATTTTCAAACACACATTTACACAATAAAATATTTTTAACGTAAATCCAATATACTTTCATATTTTTTATAAAACACATTATTTAAAAAATCATTATTCAAAGCTCTATTTTCTCAAACTAATGACCATCAAACAAGGGTTAAAATGTACCTATCTCAATCATTTATGTTTAGTCGTAGGAGGTCCATCCTCGAATTCCTCTAAAATGAATCAAGGAAAAGGTTCACTAATCTATACTTAGTAGGATCAATCATGTCATGAGGTTGAATATTAAGTGTGAATCACATTTCCAATAAACAATCCCTTAGACCTCTACTAAAACGTCGTTGTATTTTAACGTAGCACGTAACCAATTATGAATAAATATGAGATGAGATTCTTCCAAATGGCTAAGATAATGACTGAACTAATTATTTATTTATTTTCTTGTATATAAATTAATATATAATTTATAAATTTACTCAAAGTCAAAAATTAATTTCAAGTACATATTTACAATTACTACTCATTATTATTCACGCGTTTTTGGTTCCATTCCTATTTCTATTACGACTAGCTCTTGATTGAACAGTCATTATTTCAAAAAAATTTAATTTTTATTCTCAATTTAAATCATACATATAGACAATAAAATATTTGCACGTAAATACAAAAAACTTTCATACTTTTTAACCTCACATTATCTGAAAAAATAAAAAAGAACTATTTAAAATTTCATTTTCTTAAAATGTTGGCCATCAAACAAGGGCCGAAACGAACATATCCCAATAATTTATGTTTAGTTGTAGGGGGTTCATCCTTGAATTCCCCTGCAATGAGACACAAAAAGGCCAACTAATATATTTTTAGTGGGTTCAATGACCCTAGCACGAGGTCGAATTTTAAGTATGAATCACATTTCAAATAAACAACCCCTTACATCTCTACAAAAAATCATTGTAAATATAACACATAAGCAATATGAGTACTTATGAGATGAAATTTTTCCAAAAGCCTAAGAAAATACCTAAAAATTTTATTTTTTTTTAATTATGTATAAATTAATATATAATTTATAAATTAAGTCAAAGTAAAAAATTAATTTCAAACGCATACTTATAATTACTACTCATTATTATTCACATGTTTTTTGGGTTCCATTACTAATTCTATTATAATCAGCCCTTGTGTGACCATTTTTATTTTAAATATCTTTAATTCTCATACTCATTTCCAAACTCCCATTTGCACAATAAAATATTTTTCACGTAAATCCACAATATTTTCATATTTTTTAAAAACACATCATTTAAAAAATTATTATTCAAAACTCTATTTTTTCAAACTAATGACCATTAAACAAGGGCCAAAATGTACCTATACCAATCATTTATGTTTAGTTGTAGGGGGTCCATCCTCGAATTCCTCCAAAATGAATCACGAAAAATGTTCACTAATCTATACTAAGTAGGATCAATGTCATGAGGTTGAATATTAAGTGTGAATCACATTTCAAAGAAACAATCCCTCAGACCTCTACTAAAACGTCGTTGTATTTTAACGTAGCACGTAAACAATTATGGATGAATATGAGATGAGATTCTTCCAAATGGCTAAGATCATGATTGAACTATTTATTTACTTATTTATTTTGTTGTATATAAATTAATATATAATTTATAAATTTACTCAAAGTCAAAAATTAATTTCAAGTACATATTTACAATGAATACTCATTATTATTCACGCATTTTTTTTGGTTCCATTACTTATTCTATTACGTCTAGCTCTTGATTGAACAATCATTACTTCAAAACTCTTTAATACTCATTCTCATTTTAAACCGTACGTATAGACAATAAAATATTGGCACGCAAATACAATTTTTTTTTCATGCTTTTTAATCTCATATTATCTAAAAAACCCTATTTAAAATTTCATTTTATCAAAATATCTGCCATCATACCGAGGCTGAAATTAACAAATCCCAATAATTTATGTTTATTTGTCGGGGGTCCATTCTTGAGTTCCTCTACAATGAGACACAAAAAGACCGACTAATCTTTTCTTAGTGGGTTCAATGACCCTAGCACGAGGTCGAATTTTAAGTATGAATCACAATTCAAAAAATCCACCCCATACATCTCTACAAAATATAATTGTAAATATAACACGTAAACAATTATAAATAATTATGAGATGAAAGTTTTCCAAAAGGCTATTTTTATTGTATATAAATTAATATATAATTTATAAATTAGGTCAAAGTCAAAAACTAATTTCAAACGCATACTTATAATTACTATTCATAATTATTCACACATTTTGGGGTTCCATTACTAATTTTATTATAATTAACCCCTGTCTGAAAACTTTAATTTTAAATCTCTTTAATTCTCATACTCATTTCCAAACACTCATTTACACAATAAATTTTTTTTTTTCACGAAAATCCACAATACATTCATATTTTTTTAAAACACATTATTCAAAGCTCTATTTTCTCAAACTAACGACCATTAAACTAGGGGTGTAAGCGGTCCGATTTTTGCGATTTTTGACAAATTTTCAAACCAAACCATTTTGACCGGTTTGAGAAAAGCTCAAACCTAAACCAAAACGTTTTGACTTGTTTGAAAAAAACTCAAACCTAAACCTAACGGTTTGGTCGATTTTAAACCGCCAGTTTCGCGTATATTTTTTTCCTATCTAGTATCTACTTTTATGCCATTAATTCAATATATATTTATATCTTACTAGAAATAGATCTAAAACAAATTAAATATATTTACTATAAATTTAAATACTAACAAAATAAAAGTAAAATCACAAAAAACTAAAGTATAGTTTTTTATTCGCCCTCTTGACGTTTTAGAATAATACTTTACGATAAAGATACAATACAAGTTCACTAAAATAAATATAAGGTCCAAAAAAACATAATAATGTCCATTTTCAACTAGCAAAAGGAATAAACGAATTAATTTTGTCACAGAACTCAAGAAACATCAAATTTTGTCACAGAACTAGCAAAATGAAGAAACATTCACATACTCAAGAAGCCACAGAACTCATGATCAATTTTGTCCTTCATACACAAAAAAAAAATTAATTAGCAAATTGGAAAAAAAAAAAGAATTAAGACACGGATACATCTAATAATGGCTTCCAAAAGACAAGCTGCAAATATTTTTTCTCCCCCATTCTACTATATATACCCACCTTCATCTTCTACAATTTAACACGGAATTATACATATTCTCTCATATGTAAACAAATGTCTTTTGCGCACCTGATAGCCCGAATTTCAACTTTAAGCCTTACTCACGATCAATAAATATGTAAACAAATTTCAACTAGAAAGTGACAAAATTTTAATTTTAAGCCTTACTCACGATCAAATAAATATGCAAGAACCTGAAATAGTCTAATAATACCGGCGAACGTACACTACCGGCGACTGGGAGGTTCGAGATTTCAAGGGCGTTGACGATTTGGGGGAAACTAGGAGGCGCCGCGGGGAGTGAGGCTGCGACTAGCGAGTTGCGAGTGAGAGAAATGAAAATTGGAAGATTATGATTGTGACTTGTGAGTATATGGACTTGGATTGAGCTGTTTAGTGCTACTTCTTTCAAATTTGAGCCTTTTTTTATATATAATTAGGTTTGGGTGGGGTCATAAATCTTAATAATTAATAGAAAATTAGAAATTGACAAAAATACCTACAAAATAACAAAATTATTCAATTTTACAAAATTGAAATTTTGGATAAATTTTAAAAAAAAAATTAATTTTTAATTTTTTTATTTTTATATTTTTCGCCGGTCCGGTTTGGTTTCAAACATAATTAAAATTCTCAAACCTAAACCAAACCCTTTTTGACCGGTTTGGTTTGGTTTAAAACCATTTAGTTGACGGGTCCATGTGGCACCAAACCGCCGATTTCGAAATTGCGGTTTCGGTTCGATTTTCCGATTTGGCGATTTTTGCTTACAATCCTACATTAAACAAGGGCCAAAATGTACCTATACTAATCATTTATGTTTAGTCGTAGGGGGTCCATCCTCGAATTCCTCTAAAATGAATCATGAAAAAGGTTCCCTAATCCATACTTAGTAGGATCAATGTTTTGAGATTGAATATTAAGTGTGAATCACATTTCAAATAAACAATCCCTTGGATCTGTACTAAAACGCCGTTGTATTTTAACGTAGCATGTAAGCAATTATTGATAAATATGAGATGAGATTCTTCCAAATGGCTAAGATGATGACTAAATTAATTGTTCATTTATTTTGTTGTATATAAATTAATATATAATTTATAAATTTACTCAAAGTCAAAAATCAATTTCAAGTACATGTTTACAATTACTACTCATTATTATTCACACGTTTTTGGTTCCATTACTATTTCTATTACGACTAGCTGTTGATTGAACAATCATTATTTCAAAACTGTTTAATTTTCATTCTCATTTTAAATCATACATATAGACAATAAAATATTTGCACGTAAATACAAAAAAACTTTCATACTTTTTAACCTTACATTATCTGGAAAAAAAAAACTATTTAAAATTTCATTTTCTTAAAATGTTGGCCATCAAACATTGGCCGACATGAACATATCCCAATAATTTATGTTTAGTTGTAGGGGGTCCATCCTTGAGTTCCTCTGCAATGAGACACAAAAAGGCCAACTAATATATTTTTAGTGGGTTCGATGACCCTAGCACGAGGTCGAATTTTAAGTATGAATCATATTTCAAATCAACAACCCCTTACATCTCTACAAAAAATCATTGTAAATATAACACATAAGCAATATGAGTACTTATGAGATGAAATTTTTCCAAAAGCCTAAGAAAATACCTAAAAATTTTATTTATTTTTTATTATGTATAAATTAATATATAATTTATAAACTAAGTCAAAGTAAAAAATTAATTTCAAACGCATACTTATAATTACTACTCATTATTATTCACATGTTTTTTGGGTTCCATTAATAATTCTATTATAATTGTTACGGGTCTGTGTCAGACCCGCCACTTCGCCCGCCACATATCCGTATACGTAGCCCAAGCCACGCGTCGACCAAGGTGATTGAACATGGGCCGAGGTGATTGTACATGGGACGAGCTGATTGTACATGCCGAGGTGATTGCATGAAGAACGAACTGAACACGCGTCAGCGAATGAACCAGACTCATCCACAAGTACCCAGTGGATGCATAAGCCCGCACTCCGCTTCTACAACGTTGCAACGCTTCACCCACCACACCTCGCCTCTACAAAGGTCTTTTGTACAAAGATCTTTCCAAATTCAAGTTTCCAAGTGATTGATGGGAAGTGTGGCAGGCTACAAACGGTCAATTCAGCTGTTATGTCAGATAGCATTCAATGCCAGTCAACCTATGGATGGACAGATTGATGCCTAGGAGAGAACGACCCTTTGGATCTGAAGCCACGTGTCTTACCATCCGACGGCTCTCCTCTTCCCATGCTTATTATAAATATCCACTCTCCATAATGAATAAAGGTTCCCATTCTAATCCGAGCATTCTAGTCATTTTAACTCCAAAAGACTTTCAATATATTTATACACACTTGATCAACCACTTCCCGACGAGTGTTCCATCGTCGACGAACCCTTTTCCGGTTGAATATTAAACGAACTTGACCGTTGGAGTGCTTGCGGCCGCTCTCACCCCCTCCGGAGAGGCCACGAGTGACTAACGGCGTGTTACGTGTGCAGAAAGAGCTGACTTGAAGACTTATCATGTTAGCTACGTGTCCGAGCCATTTTTCGAGGTCAACAATAATCAGCCCTTGTGTGACAATTTTTATTTTAAATCTCTTTAATTCTCATACTCATTTCCAAACTCCCATTTGCACAATAAAATATTTTTCACGTAAATCCACAATATTTTCATATTTTTTAAAAACACATTATTTAAAAAATCATTATTCAAAACTCTATTTTTTTAAAACTAATGACCATTAAACAAGGGCTAAAATGTACCTATACCAACCATTTATGTTTAGTTGTAGGGGGTCCATCCTCGAATTCCTCCAAAACGAATCACGAAAAATGTTCACTAATCTATACTTAGTAGGATCAATGTCATGAGGTTGAATATTAAGTATGAATCACATTTCAAAGAAACAATCCCTGAGAGCTCTACTAAAACGTCGTTGTATTTTAACGTAGCACGTAAACAATTATGGATAAATATGAGATGAGATTCTTCCAAATGGCTAAGATCATGACTGAACTATTTATATATTTATTTATTTTGTTGTATAAAAATTAATATATAATTTATAAATTTACTCAAAGTCAAAAATTAATTTCAAGTACATATTTACAATTAATACTCATTATTATTCACGCATTTTTTTTGGTTCCATTACTTATTCTATTACGACTATCTCTTGATTGAACAATCATAACTTCAAAACTCTTTAATTTTCATTCTCATTTTAAACCGTACGTATAGACAATAAAATATTTGCACATAAATACAAATTTTTTTCCTGCTTTTTAATCTCACATTATCTGAAAAACACTATTTAAAATTTCATTTTATCAAAATATTGGCCATCATACCGGGGCTGAAATTAACATATCCCAATAATTTATGTTTATTTGTCGGGGGTCCATCCTTGAGTTCCTCTGCAATGAGACACAAAAAGACCGACTAATCTTTTCTTAGTGGGTTCAGTGACCCTAGCACGAGGTCGAATTTTAAGTATGAATCACAATTCAAAAAATCCACCCCTTACATCTCTACAAAATATAATTGTAAATATAACACGTAAACAATTATGAATAATTACGAGATGAAAGTTTTCCGAAAGGCTATTTTTTATTGTATATAAATTAATATATAATTTATAAATTAAGTCAAAGTCAAAAACTAATTTCAAACGCATACTTATAATTACTACACATTATTATTCACACATTTTTTGGGTTCCATTACTTATTCTAGTATAATCAACCCCTGTCTGAAAACTTTAATTTTAAATCTCTTTAATTCTCATACTCATTTCCAAACACGCATTTACACAATAAAATTTTTTTTCATGAAAATCCACAATACTTTCATATTTTTTAAAAACACATTATTTAAAAAATCATTATTCAAATCTCTATTTTCTCAAACTAATGACCATTAAACAAGGGCCAAAATGTACCTATACCAATCATTTATGTTTAGTCGTAGGGGGTCCATCCTCGAATTCCTCTAAAATGAATCACGAAAAAGGTTCGCTAATCCATACTTAGTAGGATCAATGTCATGAGATTGAATATTAAGTGTGAATCACATTTCAAATAAACAATCCCTTAGACCTGTACTAAAACGCCGTTGTATTTTAACGTAGCACGTAAGTAATTATGGATAAATATGAGATGAGATTCTTCCAAATGGCTAAGATGATAACTGAATTAATTGTCTATTTATTTTGTTGAGACAGATCATCCAATCTCTTCAGTTCTTTTCCGAGGCGAGGAACTTCTCTGATTCATCTTAGCTTGCTCGGTTGATTGCTTTCTGGCTTTGATACAGAAAGATCTGAGCATGTCGTATATAATATAGTGGTTGGTGCCTATCCAACTCCTTCTGCTCTCGATCACTTCGTTCCTTCCACTCGTCAACTCGTTAATATATAATTTATAAATTTACTCAAAGTCAAAAATTAATTTCAAGTACAAATTTACAATTTTTACTCATTATTATTCACGCGTTTTTGGTTCCATTACTATTTCTATTACGACTAGCTCTTGATTGAACAATCATTATCTCAAAACTCTCTAATTTTCATTCTCATTTTAAATCATACATATAGACAATACAATATTTGCACGTAAATACAAAAAACTTTCATACTTTTTAACCTCACATTATCTTGAAAAAAAAAACTATTTAAAATTTCATTTTCTTAAAATGTTGGCCATCGAACAGGGGCCGAAATGAACATATCCCAATAATTTATGTTGACTAGTAGGGGGTCCATCCTTGAGTTCCTCTGCAATGGGACACAAAAAGGCCAACTAATATATTTTTAGTGGGTTCGATGACCCTAGCACGAGGTCGAATTTTAAGTATGAATCACATTTCAAATAAACAACCCCTTACATCTCTACAAAAAATTGTTGTAAATATAACACATAAGCAATTATGACCACTTATGAGATGAAATTTTTCCAAAAGGCTAAGAAAATACCTAAAAATTTTCTTTATTTTTTATTATATATAAATTAATATATAATTTATAAATTAAGTCGAAGTCAAAAATAAATTTCAAACGCATACTTATAATTACTACTCATTATTATTCACACGTTTTTTGGGTTCCATTACTAATTCTATTATAAGCAGCCCTTATGTGACAATTTTTATTTTAAATCTCTTTAATTCTCATTCTCATTTTCAAACATTCATTTCACAATAAAATATTTTTCACGTAAATCCACAATATTTTCATATTTTTTAAAAGCACATTATTTAAAAAATCATTATTCAAAACTCTATTTTCTCAAACTAATGACCATTAAACAAGGGCCAAAATGTACCTATACCAATCATTTATGTTTAGTCGTAGGGGTCCATCCTCGAATTCCTCTAAAATGAATCACGGAAAAGGTTCACTAATCCATACTTAGTAGGATCAATGTCATGAGATTGAATATTAAGTGTGAATCACATTTCAAATAAACAATCCCTTAGACCTGTACTAAAACGCCGTTGTATTTTAACGTAGCACGTAAACAATTATGGTTTAATATGAGATGAGATTCTTCCAAATGGCTAAGATGATGACTGAATTAATTGTTTATTTATTTTGTTGTATATAAATTAATATATAATTTATAAATTTACTCAAAGTCAAAAATTAATTTCAAGCACATATTTACAATTACTACTCATTATTATTCACGCGTTTTTTGGTTCCATTGCTATTTCTATTAAGACTAGCTTTTGATTGAACAATCATTATTTCAAAACTATTTAATTTTCATTCTCGTTTTAAATCATACCTATAGACAATAAAATATTTGCACGTAAATACAAAAAACTTTCATGCTTTTTAACATCACATTATCTGAAAAGAAAGACTATTTAAAATTTCATTTTTTTAAAATGTTGGCCATCGAACAGGGGCCGAACTGAACATATCCCAATAATTTATGTTTAGTTGTAGGGGGTCCATCCTTGAGTTCCTCTGCAATGGGACACAAAAAGGCGAACTAATATATTTTTAGTGGGTTCGATGACCCTAGAACGAGGTCGAATTTTAAGTATGAATCACATTTCAAATAAACAACCCGTTACATCTCTACAAAAAATCATTGTAAATATAACACATAAGCAATTATGAATACTTATGAGATGAAATTTTTCCAAAAGGCTAAGAAAATACCTAAAAATTTTATTTATTTTTTATTGTATATAAATTAATATATAATTTATAAATTAAGTCAAAGTCAAAATCTAATTTCAAACGCATACGTATAATTACTACTCATTATTATTCACGTGTTTTTTTGGGTTCCATTACTAATTCTATTATAATCAGCCCTTGGGTGACAATTTTTATTTTAAATCTCTTTAATTCTAATACTCATTTCCAAACCCTCATTTATACAATAAAATATTTTTCACGTAAATCCACAATACTTTCATATTTTTTAAAAACGCATTGTTTAAAAAATCATTATTCAAACTCTATTTTCTCAAACTAATGACCATCAAACAAGGGATAAAATGTACCTATCCCAATCATTTATGTTTAGTCGTGGGGGTCCATCCTCGAATTCCTCTAAAATGAATCAAGAAAAAGGTTCACTAATCTATACTTAGTAGGATCAATGTCATGAGGTTGAATATTAAGTGTGAATCACTTTTCCAATAAATAATCCCTTAGACCTCTACTAAAACGTATTTTAACGTAGCACGTAAACAATTATGAATAAATATGAGATGAGATTCTTCCAAATGGCTAAGATAATGACTGAACTAACTATTTATTTATTTTGTTGTATATATATATAACGTATAAATTTACTCAAAGTCAAAAATTAATTTCAAGTACATATTTACAATTACTACTCATTATTATTCACCCTTTTTTTGGTTCCATTACTACTTCTATTACGATTACTCTTGATTGAATAATCATTATTTCAAAACTCTTTAATTTCCATTATCATTTTAAATCATACATATAGACAATAAAATATTTGCACGTAATTACAAAAAATTTTCATACTTTTTAATCTCACATTATCTTTAAAAACACTATTTAAAATTTCATTTTCTCATAACATTGACCATCAAACATTGGCCAAAATGAACCTACCTCAACAGTATATGTTTAGCTGTAGGTGGTTCATCCTTGAGTTCCTCTACAACGAGACACGAAAAAGGCCCCCTAATCTATTCTTAGTGGGTCCAATCATCCTTGCACAATGTCGGTTTTAAGTATGAATCACAGTTCAAATAAACCCCTTGCATCTATACGAAAACATCATTGTATTTCAAAATAACACGTAAACAATTATGAATAATTATGAGATGAGATTTTTTCCCGTGGCTAAGAGATTGCCTAAAATTTTTATTTATTTTATTGTATATATATTAATATATAATTTATAAATTCAGCAAAGTCAAAAATTAATTTCAAACACATTCTTATAATTACTACTCATTGTTATTCACACGTTTTTTGGGTTCCATTACTAATTCTATCATAATCAGCCCATGTTTGACAAGTTTTATTTTAAATTTCTTTAATTCTTATATTCATTTTCAAACATACATTTACACAATAAAATATTTTTCACGTAAATCCACAACACTTTCTTATTTTTGATAAACACATTATTTAAAAAATCATTATTCAAAGCTCTATTTTCTCAAATTAATGACCATCAAACAAGGACCAAAATGTACCTATCTCAATCATTTATGTTTAGTTGTAGGGGGTCCATCCTCGAATTCCTCTAAAATGAATCACGAAAAAGGTTCACTAATCTATACTTAGTGGGATCAATGTCACGAGGTTGAATATTAAGTGGGAATCACATTTCAAATAAACAATCCCTTAGACCTCTACTGAAATGTCGTTGTATTTTAACGTAGCACGTAAACAATTATGAATAAATATGAGATGAGATTCTTCCAAATGGCTAAGATGATGACTGAATTAATTGTCTATTTATTTTGTTTTATATAAATTAATATATAATTTATAAATTTAGTCAAAGTCAAAAATGAATTTCAAGTACATATTTACAATTACTACCCATTATTATTCACGCGTTTTTGGTTCCATTACTATTTCTATTACGACTAGCTCTTGATTGAACAATCATTATTTCAAAACTCTTTAATTTTCATTCTCATTTTAAACCACACATATAGACAATAAAATATTTGCACGTAAATACAAATTTTTTTCATACTTTTTTATCTCACATTATCTTTAAAAACACTATTTAAATTTTTATTTGCTCAAAATATTGGCCATCAAACATGGCCAAAATGAACCAATCTCAGTAACATATGTTTAGCTGTATGTGGTTCATCCTTGAGTTCCTCTACAATGAGACACGAAAAAGGTCCCCTAATCTATTCTTAGTGGGTCCAATCACCCTAGTACGAGGTCGGTTTTAAGTATGAATCACATTTCAAATAAACAACCCATTGCATCTCTACGAAAATATCATTGTATTTCAAAATAACATGTAAACAATTATGAATAATTATGGGATGAGATTTTTTCCGGTGGCTAAGGGAATGCCTAAAATTATTATTTATTTTGTTGTATATAAATTAATATATAATTTATAAATTCAAGGAAGACAAAAATTAATTTCAAACACATATTTAATTAATACTCATTATTATTCACAAATTTTTTGAGGGGAAATTATAATAAGTCAGGTGTTTAAAGATTAGAATTCAAAATTCAGGGACCAAGTTTTATTATTCAAAAATCAGGTGATATAAAAACTCTTAACCCTAATTTTTCACTCCTTCCCCTTCCCCTTCCCCTCTCTCTTCCCTCCCCCTCCGCGGCTCCACCTCCCCCTCCCCTCCCCTCCCCTCTCCTCTCCTCTCTGCCGCGAATCGCAGCAGCGCTGCTGCGCTTCGCAAAAGCGAGCTGCTGCGAAGCAACAGCGACGTAACAGCTCGCTTCGCAGCAGCAACGACATGCTGCTGCGACCCCACAGCAGCGTCGCGACGCTGCTGTGGGTGGTGGTTTGCGGTGGAGTGTTGATTCGATTGGAGTATTGGGCGGCGGATTGGTGGCCGATTTGGTAATTCGATTGCTGATTCGATTGGATCTAATTTGTTGTTGGTTGGTGTTTTGCGACGGAGTATTGGGTGTGGCGGTTTGGCTGTTAGCGGATTTGTAGGGTGGCGGATTGGTGGTTGGCTGTTTATGTTTGCGGTCGTTAGTGGCGAATCTATTGATGGTGGTGGCGGATCTGCTATTGAAAGTGTTCTGTGGCTGTGGGTGTGGTGGCTGCGATTTGTGACCAAGCATTTAGTCGATCTGTGACTTGTGACCAAGCGGCGGTAGTATGTGACCAAATGTTTGTCAATCTGTGACCAAATTTTTGTTAATATGTGACCAATTACTCAAATGTGACCTAAAAATTTAATAATTTGTGATCTCGAAATAATATATGATCAACTAATTTAAAAATCTGTGACCTCGAAATAATGTGTGACGTACAAATTGTTTGATATGTGACCTCGAAATAATTTGGGATCAAAAAATTTGACGATATGTGACCAGTAAATAAATCTGTAACTTAAAATTACAAATATGTGACCATTAATCACAAAATGTGACTTTATTATCTTTATTTAATGAATATTTTTAATTAATTAAATAAATACCTGATTTTTGAATTGAGGTAAAGAATACACCTTAAATATGGTTTTTTTTTCCCTTTTTTGAGTCCCGTTACTCTTTCTATTATAATCAGCCATGTTTGACAATATTCATTTTTTAAACTTTTTAATTTTATTTTAAACTACACATTTATACAATGAAATATTTTGCACGTAAATTCTCAATTTTTCATATTTTTTAACAATACATTATTTAAAAGTCATTATTCAAAACTTTATTTTTTCGAAATAATGTCCATCAAACATAGGCCAAAATTTACCTATCACAATAATATATATTTAGTTGTAGGGGGTCAATCCTCGAGTTCCACTAGAATGAATCACAAAATGGTCCCCTAATCAATACTTAGTGGGTTCAATGACCCTAGAACGAGGTCGAATATTAAGTATGAATCACATTTCGAATAAACAATCGTTAGACCCCTACGAAAACATCATTGTATTTAACGTAGCACATAAACAATTATGAGAATAAGTTCTTCTGAACGGTTAAGAGAATGATTGAAATTATTATTTATCTTATTAGATATAAATTAATATATAATCTATAAATTTAGTCAAAGTCAAAAATTAATTTAGAACACATAATTACAATTATTATGTATTATTATTCTCATGTTTTTTGGGTTCCGTTACTATTTTTATTATAATTAGTCCATATTTGATAATCATTGTTTCAAAAATCTTTAATTCTCATCCTCATTTTCAACCACACATTTACACAATAAAATATTTGCATGTAAGTACAAAATTGTCCTACTTTTTAAGCACACATTCTCTACAAAATCACTATTTAAAATTTCACTTTCTCAAAATATTGCCCATAAAACAAGGGCCAAAATGAACCTATCCCAATTATTTATGTTTAGTCGTAGGAGGTCCTTCTTTGAGTTCCTTTACAATGAGACACGAAAAAGGTCCACTAATCTATCTTTAGTGGGTTCAATGACCCTAGAACGATGTCGAATTTTAAGTATGAATCACAATTCAAATAAACAACCCCTTATATCTCTACGAAAACATCATTGTATTTCAAAATAACACGTAAACAATTATAAATAATTATGAGATGATATTTTTTTGAATGGCTAAGAGAATGCATAAAATTATTATTTATTTTATTGTATATAAATTCCATTAAAGTCAAAAATTAATTTCAAACATATATTATAATTACGAGTGCTCATTTTTATTCACACATTTTTGGGGATCTTTTACTATTTCTATTACAATCAGCCCCCTGTTTGATAACATTCATTTCAAAAATTCTTTTCCTACTTATTTTCAATAACATATTTATGCAATAAAATATTTTGCACATAAACTCATAACGTTTCTATATTTTTTAATCACTATTCAAAACTCGATTTTTTTAAAAATAATGACCATCAAACAAGGACCAAAATGTACATTTCCCAATTATTTTTGTTGAGTTGTGGGGGTCCATCATCGAGTTCCTCTAAAATGACATACGAAAAGCCCACTAATATATATTTAGTAAGTTCAATAACCCTAGCGCGAGATCAAATATTAAGTATGAATCACATTTCAAATAAACAACCCTTAGGCCTTTACAAAAATACCATTGTATTTCAAAGTAGCATGTAAACAGATATGAATAATTATGAGATGAGATTCTTCCAAATGGCTAAGAGAATGACTCAAATTATTATTTATTTTATTGTATATGAATTAATATATAATTTATAAATTTAGAAAAAGTCAAAAATTAATTTCAAACAAATATTTAATATTACCAATTATTATTCTCACTTTTTTGAGTTCCGTTACTATTTCTAGTATAATTAGCCACTGTTTGACAATTATTATTTCAAAACTCTTTAATTTTCATACTTATTTTCAACTCTACATTTACACAATGAAATATTTTGCATGTTAAAACAATTTTTTCCCACTTTCCAATCACACGTTCTCTAATGAAATCACTATTTAAAATTCCATTTTTTCAAAATAATAGACATCAAACTGGGGGCCAAATGTGCCTATCCCAAAAATTTATGTTTAGTTGTAGGGGGTCCATCCTCGAGTTTCTCTAGAATGAGACACGGAAAAAGGCCCACTGAACTATTCTTAGTGGATTCAATGATCCTAGCACGAGGTCGACTTTTAAACATGAATCACACTTTAAATAAACAATCCCTTACATCTCTACAAACACTTCGTTATATTTCAAAGTAACACGTAAACAAGTATGAATAATTACAAGATAAGATCTTTCCGAACGACTAAGAGAATGCCTAAAATTATTATTTATTTTATTGTATATAAATTAATATATAATTACAAATTTAGCCAAAGTTGAAAATTAATTTCAAACACATATTTATAATTACTACTCATTATTATTTACATATTTTTTGAATTTCATTACTATTTATATTATAATTGGCACCCGTTTGACAACTTTCATTTCAAAAAACTTTAATTATCATACTCATTTTCAATAACACATTTACGCAATAAAATATTTTTCACATAAACCATATTTTTTCATACATTTTAATCATAGGTTATCTAAAAAATTACTATTAAAATTTCTATTTTTTTAAAAATAATGGCCATCAACTAAGAGCCAAAATATACCCATCCCAACAATTTATGTTTAGCTGTACGGGGTCCATCCTCGAGTTCATATAAAATGAGACACGAAAAACGTCTACTAATCTATACTTAGCGGGTTCATTGACCCAAACGTGAGGTTGAATATTAAACATGAATCACAGTTCAAATAAACAACCCCTTATACCTCTACGAAAATATTATTGTATTTCAAAGTAGCACGTAAACAATTTTGAATAATTATGAGATGAGATTCTTTTGAATGGTTAAGAAATTTCTCAGAATTATTATTTATTGTAATGTAGATAAATTAATATACAATTTATAAAGGTAAAGTCAAAAATAAATTTTAAACACATTTATAATTACTGCTCATTATTATTCACATGTTTTTTTGGTTCCATTACTATTTCTATTATAATCAACCCTTGTTTGACAACATTTATTTCAGAACTCTTTAATTCTTACTCACTTACAATCACACATTTATATAATAAAGATTTTGCCCGTAGAACTAAATTTTTTTTATATTTTTTAATCACACATTATCCACAAAATCACCATTCATGACTCAATTTTCTCGAAATAATGACAGTCAAACAGTGGCCAAAATGTAATTATCCCAATAATATATGTTTAATTGTGGGGATCCATCAATGAGTTCATTTGAAATGAGACACGAAAAAGGTCAATTAATCAATCTTTAGAGGGTTCAATGACCATAGCACGAGATCGCATATTAAGTATGAATCATAATTCAAATAAACAACCCTTTAGACCTATAGGAAAACATTGTTTTATTTCAAAGTAGCACGTAAACAATTATGAATAATTGTGAGATGAGAGTCTTTAGAATGGCTAAGAGAATGCCTAAAATTATTATTTATTTTATTGTATATAAATTAATATATAATTTATAAATTTAGCCAAAGTCAAAAATCAATTTCAACCACATATTTATATTACTACTCATTATTATTCACACGTTTTTTGGGTTCCATTTACTATTTCTATTATAAACAGCCCTTGTTTGACAACCATTATTTCAAACTTTTTAATTTTTATACTCATTTTCAATCGCACATTTATACAATAAAATATTGTGCTCGTAAATACAAAATATTTTTCTACTTTTTAATCACACATTGTCAAAAAAGTCACTGTTCAAAACTTCATTTTCTTAAAATAATAGCCATCAAACACTGCTAAAAATGTACCTATCCCAGTAATTTATGTTTAGTGGTAGGGTGTTCACCCTTGAATTCCTCTAAAATGAGACATGAAAAAACCCGCCAATCTATACTTGGTTCAATGACCCGAGCACGAGGTCAAATATTAAGTATGAGTTACAACTCAAATAAACAACCCCTTAAACCACTACGAAAGCATAATTATATTTCGAAGTAGCACGTAAACAATTATGAATAATTAGGAAATGAGATTCTTCCGAATGGCTAGCAGAATGCCTAAATTATTATTTATTTTATTGTATTTAAATTAATATGTAATTTATAAATTCAGTCAAAGTCAAATTAATTTCAGCCACATATATTTAATTACTACTCATTATTATTCACACATTTTTTGGGTTCCACTACTATTTCAATTAAAATCATAACCTTATTTGATAACTATTATTTCAAAACTTTTTAATTCTCATACCAATTTTTTAAACTATTCAAAACACACATTCTTAAAACTCTTTTAACCACTCAATCTCTAAAATATTACCATCTAAAACTCCACCTCCTGTTTGATGGCCATTATTTTGAGAAAATTGAGTCTTGAAGATTTTTTGGAGAGTATGTTGTTAAAAAGTAGAAAAATATTTTGAATTTACGTGTAAAATATTTTATTGTATAAATTTGTGATTGAAAATGAGTATAAAAATTGAAGAGTTATGAAATAATTGTCGCCAAACGAGAGCTCAATTTTCTCAAAATAATGACCATCGAACATGGGCCAAAATACACCTATCCCAGTAGTTTACATTTAGTTGTAGGGGGTCCATCCTTGAATTCCTCTAAAATGACACACACAAAAGACTTACAACCCTGTGACCTACCAATTGTAGAAATAGAATCCAAGGTAGATCCCCGTAAAGAACCTACATCCAAAGATGACCCTAACATGAGGTCGAATATTAAGTATGAATCACAATTCAAATAGATAACCCCTTGGACCTCTACGAAAACATCATTGTATTTCAAAGAAAACATCATTGTATTTCAAAGTAGCACGTAAACAATTATCAATGATTACGATATGGGAATCTTCCGAATGGTTAAGATAATGCCTAAAATTATTAATTATTTTATTGTATATAAATTAATATATAATTTATATATCCAGCCAAGATATAAAAATAAAAAAATAAAAAATTTGACCACGTATTTATAATTAATACTCATTTATATTCAGATTTTTTTTGGGGTTCCAATACTATTTCCATGTACCTATCCCAATATTTTATGTTTAGTTGTAGGGGATTTATCATTGAGTTTCTCTAAAATGACTTGAAAGGGACCCACTAATCTATCCTTAGTGGGTTCAATGGCCCTAACACGAGGTCGAAAATTAAGTATGAATCACGGTTCGAATAAACAAGGACCTCTACAACATCATCATTGTATTTCAAAGCAGGACGTAAACAATAATGAATAATTAGGAGACGAGATTCTTCTGAATGGCTAAGAGAATTCCTAAAATTATGATTTACTTGATTGGATATAAATTAATAAATAATTCATAAATTCAGTCAATGTCAAAAATTAATTCCAACCACATATTTAGTCCCCTGTTTGACAATCATTAAAATAAAATTTTCTTTTTCTTAAACTCATTTTTAACCACACATTCTAACAACGAAATATACGAACGTAAATTAAAACTTTTTTTCATCTTTTTAACCACAAATTCTTCAACAGATCACTATTCCAAAATTTATTTTCCCCAAAAAACTCAATTGAGTTTATCTGTAAAATATTTATAGTGTAAATATATGATTAAAAATGAGTATGAAAATTTAAAAAAAATTTGAAATCAAATAGGGCTGACACTTCCTGAAATTTAGTTCCCTGGTGAACATAAAGGAACATTAATTGGTCAAAAAAAGTTCAAATCCAAACACTTGAATTGGAAAAAGGTGGAATTAGGTACAAAACGGTAGGTATCATTATTTTCAAAATTTGGAATTCTTGCGACACATTTGACTACGTAAATTTGATCTTCATTCCAAAACAACTAAATATACTTTAATCTAAATTTTGAAGTAGAACTGACCGTTAAGAATTGAGGTTCCATATTAAAATGCCAGCCTTATTAAAAGGAGCAACACAATCTTTTATAAGTTGGTTTATATTTACATCTTTATTCGATATGAGATTTTATCCCTTAACACTGGCCAC
This sequence comes from Fraxinus americana, assembly GCA_035079005.1. NCBI lineage: Eukaryota > Viridiplantae > Streptophyta > Magnoliopsida > Lamiales > Oleaceae > Fraxinus > Fraxinus americana. The sequence goes on along the minus strand of CM068709.1, from coordinate 33,742,721 downwards.
CAATCGTGTAAATTAAAATCAAATCTAAATTTGAAAAATTATTCTAAAATTAGGATTGTTTAAGGACAAAGTTCGTAATAAATGTTATATATTTATACTATAAATATAATATGTGAAAGAAATAATTAATTAAGATAAAGTGCCCAACTGGTGAAAAGTGTGGAATTTGTGTGGAAGGTCAGGGGTTCGAGCCACGCCTCACGCATTATATTAAAAAGTCTTTGATTGGGCCTTGGGGCCTTGGGCTTTATTGATTCTAATAAAATACTTATTATTTTTTAATTATTTTCGGAATTATTTAATGGGTCAACTGGCCAGTAAAATATGACGATTTTAAGCGTCGGTTTAATATCCATTACCATAGGCCATTACATCTGCAATTTAATGCTAGATCATGGTGGAAGAAGTTACATCTCTTCATGCCTATATAAACACACTTTTGGGTATTAGAAATATACAACAAAAACGAAATTGTCTCTTCATATATACAGTAAAATATTATACTCAAATTGTCTTTTATTTTCTGGAGTACACTTGAGAGTTCTGAAAACCTTTTATGATTCTTTGCATAATTGGTTTATTTGATCGTTGTATCCCTGGAGGTGATTGTCCACGGAGGTCGCAGCTAGCTTATCGACGGGCAATTTCGCTTTAGGACATCGTCTTTGTCACGAGACTCGATCTATTGATAAGTTTTTCGCACTTTACCATTATTTTATCCAACAATCTAAAGCGAAATTCGTTTTTAATGGCTGCATAGATATATCTCGTTCCTAAGTATTCTAAAAGCCCGAATTATTTGATGAAAAAAGTTTTAAGAGATGGCAAATGAAATTGCGATTTTATTTGACAACTCTTAAAGTTGTAGATGCTATTGAATCTGATAAAACTGTTTCTGCAATTGCTGATGAGCCTACTGATAAGGAAACATCAGATTTAGCTAATTGGGAACGTAATGATTATATGTGCGTAAATTATATTCGAATTGCTTGACATTGGATTTATATGATGTTTCTTGGTCGTGTAAATCTGTTAAAGAATTATGGAAATCATTAGAAAAGAAATATGCTACTGAAGATGCTGGAACTAAGAAATTTGTTGTGGGAAAATTTCTAGATTTTAAAATGGATGATATTAGAACGGTGGTAAGTCAAGTTGAAGAATTACAGATTATAATTCACGAAATTATTCTTGAGGGATATAAAATATGTGAAGGTTTTCAAGTGTCTGCTATAATTGAAAAAGCGCCACCTACTTGGAAAGAGTATAAAAAGCAGTTTGAAGCATAAAAGAAAAGAAATGTCATTAGAGGATTTGATTATCGAATTAGGATTGAGGAGGACAATAGAATGGCGAACGTAGGGAGAGACCAGACTTGGGTACAAAGGCCAATCTTATTGAAGGAGGTTCGATAGTAAAAAAGGTTGGAAATTATACTAAAAGTCGAATTTTAAAGGCGATTCAAGGGGAAACCATTCATAGGAAAGAACAATCGGTCTAAGCCTCAATTTAAAAATAAAACTATTGGTGATTGTTTTGTTTGTGGTAAACCAGTCACTTTGCAAAAGATTGTCGAAATAGGAAAGGAAAAAGCTGTGAAGCATCGAGCACATATGGTAGAAGATGGGAATTTTTACGCTATGGTGACAGAAGTTAATCTAGTGAGCAACATGACAGATGGTGGGTAGATTCTGGAGCTACCAAACACATTTCTTTGCACGAGAGGTGCATTTTCTTCATTCACTCCTAATAGTGATGGAGAATGTCTGTTCATGGGAAATGCTTCTTCCTCCAAAATCGAGGGAAAGGAAGCTGTGACACTTAGATTTACTTCTGGAAATATCCTTAGTTTGAAGGATGTCCTTTATGTACCTGATATAAGGAAAAATCTAGTGTCTGGATCTATTTTGGTCAAAAAGGGATTTAAAATTGTATTTGAGAGTGGTCAAGTTGTAATGTCTAAGGGTGGTACTTTTGTTGGGAAAGGGTACGCAGATGAGGGTCTATTTAAATTAAATGTTTCTGTGATCAATAATAAAGCTTCTACTTCTTCTGTTTACTTGGTGGATTCTTATGATTTATGGCATGCTAGACTTGGACACTTGAACATGAATTCTATTAAAAGATTAATGAGATTGGGAAACATTCCTAAAACTGATAAGTTCCCAAACTCAAAATGTGAAACGTGTATTGAATCTAAGTATGCTAGAAAACCATTCTCACATGTTGATAGAACTACTTGATTTTAAGTTTAATACATTCGATTTATGTGATTTAAAAGGATATGTTACCCGTGGTGGAAATAAATATTTTTTAACTTTCATTGACGATTACTCCGTTATTGTTACATTTATCTTCTCAAGAGTAAGGATGAAAGTTATTCAAAATTTGTTTCATATAAAAGCGAAGTAGAAAATCGGTTAGATAAAACCATTAAAATTTTAAGATCGATAGGGGAGGAGAATATTCGAGGTGAGCTTGATAAATTTTGTCAGATAATGGTATTATTCATGAGACTACTCCACCATATTCTCCCCAATCTAATGGTGTAGCTGAAAGGAAAAATAGAACTCTAAAGGATATGGTCGGTTCAATGCTAAACTCTTACGGATTACCTTTTAACTTGTGGGGAGAAGCACTTCTTGCATGTTATATTCTTAACAGAATTCCCAAAAAGAAAAATGATAAATCCCCTTATGAATTGTGGAAAGGTAGAATACCTTCATATAAATATCTTAAAGTGTGGGGGTGTTTAGCTAAGGCATCTATTCCAGCACCTAAGAGAACTAAACTTGGTCCAAAAACTGTTGATTGTGTATTCATAGGTTATGTTTTTCATAGTAATGCCTACAGATTTTTAGTAATTGACTCTAAAAATATTTTGATTGAAAAGAACACAATTTTTGAAACTAGAGATGCAGAATTTTTTGAAAATAGATTCCCTTTTAAAGAAAAATCTGTAAGACCAAGTAGTTCTCTTAGTGTTCCTCCTAGTGTTAGAGAAGAGCCTATTGAATTAGAAGAAGTCGAAGTTAGGAGAAGCAAAAGACCTAGGAAGTGCTACTTCTTTTGGTCCTGACTTTCTAACATATTTAGTAGAGGATGATCCTATTACATTTGATGAAGCTATATCTTCACCAGATTCTATATTTTGGAAGGAAGCTATTAATAGTGAATATGATTCCATTATGTCTAATAACACTTGGGAATTAGTAGACTTGCCTAGAGGATGTAAAACCATTGGGTGTAGATGGATTTTTAAGAAAAAATTGAAACCTGATGGTTCAATTGATAAATTTAAAGCAAGACTTGTAGCTAAAGGCTATAAACAAAAAGAAGGAGTTGACTTCTTTGATACATATTCACCTGTTACTAGAATTACCTCTATTAGGATGTTAGTTGCAATTGCTTCGTTGTATAATCTTATTATACATCAAATGGATGTCAAGACTGCTTTTCTATATGGAGATTTAGAAGAAGAGATTTATATGGATCAACCTGAGGGATTTGTAGTAAAAGGCCTTGATGATAAAGTGTGTAGACTTAAAAAATCTCTTTATGGCCTTAAACAAGCCCCTAAGCAATGGCATGAGAAATTTGATACAGCTTTGACATCTAATGGTTATGTGATAAATGAAGCAGATAAATGCATATATAGCAAATTTGTGGGGGATAGTGGTGTCGTAATTTGCTTATATGTGGATGATATGCTAATAATGGGAACTAGTTTAGATGTGATTAATAAGACTAAACGGTTTACGAAAAAGCACTTCGAAATGAAAGATTTGGGTGTTCTTTGATGTTATTCTAGGGATTAAAATAGTAACACATTCGAAGGGATTACTTTAACACAATCACATTATGTAGAAAAAGTGCTTAAGAAGTTTAAACAATATAATTGTATTCCCGCTAAAACACCTTATGATGCAAGTCATCATTTGAGAAAACATTCGAGTCCTAGTGTTTACGCTTTAGAATATGCTAGAGTGATCGGCAGCCTCATGTATCTCATGAAGCGTACCACTGATATAGCATATGCCGTCGGTAGACTTAGCGAGTATACTAGTAATCCTAATAATGAACATTGGGATGCTCTCATTCGAGTCTTGAGGTATTTGAGATACACTCTAGACTCGGGGAATACATTATACTAAATATCCCTGTACTTGAGGGATATTGTGATGCTAATTGGATTTCGAGATACCAATGAAACTAAATCTACAAGTGGATATGTTTTTACATTAGCGGGTGGTCTTGTATCTTGAAATCTACTAAGCAAACTGCATTGCGAGATCCACTATGGAATCGTAGTTCATAGCATTGGATAAGGCGGGTGAAGAGGTGAATGGTTAAGGAATTTTCTTATGGATGTTCCTTTGTGGTCCAAACCACTTCCGGCTATCTATGTCCATTGTGACGGTCAAGCGACTATTTCAAGAGCTCAAAATTCATCCTACAATGGAAAGTCTAGACATATTCGTAGGAGACACAATACGTGTCGTCATTTAAGGATGGGGTTATAGCTATTGACTATGTGAAGTCAAGTGATAATATTGCCGACCCATTAACAAAAGGATTAGCTAGAGAGCTAGTTCAGAAAACATCGAGGGGGATGGGGCTAAAGCCTATTATAAATTAGATCACCTATAATGGAAACCCAACCTTGCGATTGGAGATCCCATGGAAAAGGTTCAATGGGATAACAAAGATATTGGAGTGATACGTAGGGGTACTACATTGAATTTATTTCAAACCCCTCCCTATGATGAGTAGTACCAATTGTATTGATTAGAGGATGAGCAAATGCTCTTAATGCTTTCTATAGGCGATATTCGGTGGGGTGTTTAAATACGGTGCATCCTTGATAGAAGCACCTATTTGAGTGTGGAAGTGGGGCCGCTTCCTATGAGAATTAAGGCTAATTCTCTAGAGCACTCAAAGAAACCGGGAAAGTTCACGGCCGAAATGAACACAACCGCGAGAACTCGATGATTGTTTTAGAAATCATGTGTGTGTTTTATTGTCTCAGTTTGCAAATCATAATTGTGGAGTTCAAGACATAGTTCACTCTACAGTTAGCAAGCTCGATAGAATATACAAAGCTGAGGTTCAAGTCGATAGACACCTAAGCCTGCGTGATTTCTACCGTACTCCAGAATAATATTTTTATTTATCTTATTTCTTTCATGTGGGGGATTGTTATATATTTATACTATAAATATAATATGTGAAAGAAATAATTAATTAAGATAAAGTGCCCAACTGGTGAAAAGTGTGGAATTTGTGTGGGAGGTCAGGGGTTCGAGCCACGCCTCACGCATTATATTAAAAAGTCTTTGATTGGGCCTTGGGCTCTTGGGCTTTATTGATTCTAATAAAATACTTATTATTTTTTAATTATTTTCGGAATTATTTAATGGGTCAACTGGCCAGTAAAATATGACAATTTTAACTGCCCAGTTTTAATATCCATTACCATAGGCCATTACATCTGCAACTTAATGCTAGATCATGGTGGAAGAAGTTACATCTCTTCATGCCTATATAAACACACTTTTGGGTATTAGAAATATACAACAAAAACGAAATTGTCTCTTCATATATACAGTAAAATATTATACTCAAATTGTCTTTTATTTTCTGGAGTACACTTGAGAGTTCTGAAAACCTTTTATGATTGCTGCATAATTGGTTTATTTGATCGTTGTATCCTGGAGGTGATTGTCCACGGAGGTCGCAGCAGTTATCGACGGGCAATTTCGCTTTAGGACATCGTGCTGTCACGAGACTCGATCTATTGATAAGTTTTTTCTGCACTTTACCATTATTTTATCCAACAATAAATTAGGTAAATAATCATAAATCCATGTTGTAACTCCATATCCAACTTTTATTAACAACGTTTATTTGTCTAAGTGAATCAAATTTATTTTATAAGTTTTTTTTTATTCTTTTGTTCAAGGAAAGTTCAGTGTTTTTGTTACACAATGGTTCCTCATATGATAATATAATTAATCTTAATTTGATGATGTGACGTTGATTACGACTTGCTCCGTTTGCGTAAGCAAACACGTCAATTTTTTTTTTTTTTCACTTTTTCCTTATTTGCACTAGTTTTTTTCCTTCCATTTTCTAGTCCCGAATCTTATTCTTCTCTCAATAATAACTAGGTCTGTCATTTTTACTAAATAATTGTTTCTTTAACTCGGCTCATTTGCACCGACGTCGGCGAACGGTCACGTTTTTTCCCCACCTTAAGGACAATTTATATGTTAATATTAAAAATGATGTAATTATATGAAGATTTCAAAATATGAAAACGTATAGCCAGCTTTTATAATAATAATGTATTGAATTATTATAGTTAACGTTACGTTGTTTGAGAAAAAAAAATTGTAATTTAATTTTTGAGCTCCATAGCCGTAATTGACCCTTCAAGATGAAAACTTTTTAAGTCTTAGTCTTATGAAGAAATGCCGTGCGTCGACCAAATTTGTTCTTGATCACGTTATCCATTTGTTGATAATTGAAGGGTTAATTAACCAGACACTAACTTATGCTGTTCATGTGCCGGCCAGCATACGCATCCGGTTTTCATATGCATGGTTTTAGCAGTTTGTGTGTTGGTCGGTTCGGTTAGATATCCGGCATGAGAAAAGACTCGGCAACTACCTCTACCTAATCCTATATTATGTAGAATAATTCTGCTCTATCAGACTTTTAAAAGGCTAGCAGTTGCTCTCACATGAGGTAGGACCTTAAACCTCCCCCCATCTCACATTTGCTCTGCCAGGCCTGGTTCATATTACATACTCTTTAGCGGTTAAAAAGATTTAAGGTCTGACAGAGCAGCTCGAATCATATTACGTACTCTTTAGCAGTTAAAAAGATTGGACTTTGCTTGGTGTACATAATTATTGTACATAGGGGTGTCCATAACCCTCACATGAGGTGGAGCCCACATTTTGTGGGCTCCACCTCATGTGAGGGTTATGGACACCCCTATGTACAATAATTATGTACACTTAGCATTTTTCAAAAAGATTTGAGAGATGCTTTTGTATATGGAGAGTTTTTGACAGATTTTGTACAGGGGACACTTGTCCATTTTTCATTGATTATTGACACCTACGGTTATACATGTAGGTAGTCAAAAGATTTTATGCAGACAACCCACGTGGTATGCCCCACTCTCATATCCCCTCTTCAATGTCTCCATCATCGCATAGTGCGTAGCAGAATAAAAACTAGCTATGAGGAATTACTAGTCACAAGACTCATAATTCTGTCGAGCCAACGTAAGTTGAACGTTTGAGGGTCCTTTCGACAATATTTTTAAAAAAATCAAAAGTTACTTCCGAAATTAAAAAGCTGCTTGCGACATATGTGAATAATTTCTTTTGAAATGTTTAGTCTGATTAGAAAGGCTTTTAGATATAACTGGCTTAACGTAACTTCTTCGAAAGCTTTTCTACAAGACATACGCAAAAGAAGAAGTCTTATCAAACAAGAACCGAGTTTGCTTTCACGGGAATAATCATAACTTCCAATATCTGATTAGATATATTAAAAAAAAAAAAGTCTCGAACGAATGCTCTAGCGAATAAACTTTATTCCTCATTTTTAAAATTGGTGCTCGATCGGATGATATCATTGAATTGAAGTCTTATTTTAAATTTGACACACACATCTACATCGAATTTCAAGTCTTCAACTACTCATGGTCTTCCAACACAATAAACATTATTGGCTTGTGGTTATATGAATATGACACGTCAATTTTTATCGTTATTGTGTCTTTGTAATTGACCACAAGCCTTTTTCATTGAAGTTTTGATGTGTTGAAATTTACTTCTGTAAACATTTATGGCCCGTTTTACATAATTTTTGAAAAGTCAAAAAGAATTTTTGAAACTGGACTCGTTTGACTAATTTCGTAAAAGTGTTTCTTTCAATTAAAAAAGTTTGTAGAGGAAATTGGTTCAATGTTGCTTCCTTTAATAATATTTTCGGAATAGAAAATAGTTTCGAAATAAAAATTAAAATAGTTTTCTTAGCAGATTCTTCTGTAAAAAGCAAAAATATAAGTAAAAGTCATATCGAACAGAATCTTTATTACAGAGATTGTGTTTGTAAAGAAAAATAAAAAAATGATAGAAGACAATAACGAATTGGATATGATATTTTGACTAAAAGGTTTTTTGATAAGTGGCATCACTGTGGCAGATGCTGTGTCGATTCAATTTTATTCTTCACTTTCAATTTTGACGCTTGACCGACGTATAACACGTTAAAAATGAAGCTTTCATCAGGAAAAGTCTTCGACATCAAGTTAAATTCATTTTTTGAACGATTTTAATCCTACTACAATTCAATTATTTCAATAATACCCTATTTTTCGTTATTCCAATATATAATAAATACTACAAAATCATGTTATTAATTCTAAATTAAATAACATTCACATTAATCTAGACTTGATAGATCTTGACATAATGAATCTTGATAGAGTAATGTTATTCATCCTCACTGGAGATGAAAACACAGTCTACATGATGTCAATGTGGTATTAAATGATAGGTGGAATTAAATAAGTCATTTAATTTCACTTTTCATTTAACCTATCATTTAAAGACACATAAACTGTGTTTTCATCCCCAGTGGGGATGAATAACATTACTCATCTTGATATACATGAATCTAAAGTTATTATTGATAAATTTATTTATATTCATGTATTTAAGAATTTCAATGGGTGTTTACAATTATATATTAGAAATTAATTCTTATGTACCAAATGTAGTATAAAAATGTTGCTCATTTGTAGTATTTTATCATTGCAAAAAAATTTAAATCATAAAAGTTGAGTTTCGAGAATACAATTTTCTTCTTTTAAATTTTTATCCTAAATTTACTTTCTTTAGTTTATTTGAGATTCGGCAAACTCCCTCAACAAATTAGTATCAAATATTACTTTTTATAGAACTTACAATGTATTTCAAAATAACATGAAATGCACGTTCTGCTCCAACTAATATGTTCTAAATATTAGAAAACTTAAACCCCCCCGTTTGATAAAGTTTTTTGAGATTATAATTTAGCGGGTTTGATGAAATGTGTGAATAAAAAATAGATTAAAAATTGTATAATGAAATGTGCGAAAAAGAATGTAGCGATAGTCAATTATAATAGAAATGGATGATCTCCTCTCTTAAGTTATTATTATTATTTTTTTTAATACATAAGCCAAAAAGAATGATATATAAACACATTAGTTTTTTTGTTGATTAAAATTCTTTTTGGTCGCTGCGAAAAGGAAAAGCATCTACTATTCATAATTCAACGGAAAAAGAAATATCAAAAATGGCGTGCAAAAAGTCTAATATGGCCCCCTTGTGAAAATGACCACATTACCGTACGGTCGAGATGTCATCTACCGTGGAAATAGGGTCACTATAATCAGGGGCGGACTCAGCACCTGGCCAGCCCCCGTGGGTGCTGGATCCGTCAGGAGCTTCAAGTCATCGACGCCGTCCACCGGGAAGAAATGAAGAAGACAGGTGAAATTTTTTTTTTCTCATTTCTTATTGTTCATTTGTTTGGGCATTTTTTAAAAACATTAAGGCCCAATGAATTGGGCCAATTTGCAATCCATTAGCCACAAAAAAAACCTAATCGAAATGCCCCAATTCCAAAATTCAAAGAACCAGCGGAGGAAGGAGACGACCAGGGGCGATTGGCGAATCCACTGCGCTGCGGAGTGCCCCTGCTGCTTTGCCTGTCTGTGAGTTGGTCGTCCATCGAGTTGCCGACTACACCTAGCCTCTCCGCCACTGTCCTTTGCAGTTTCGTTGTTGTGAGTCTGCTCGATTGCTCCTCTGTTTTCTTTTTTTGTTTTTGTTCTTTCATTGTGTAGTTAATTTTTTTGATTTATTATTTATGTTCTATAAATTATGTTTAAGAGCTATGGATGTGTTCGTGAGCTTGTAGTGTTTACTGTGAGAATTTTGAATTTTGTGAATTTGAAACTTGAGGATTTTGTGAATTCGAGAATCTAAGAATATAGGGGATTTTGGTATTTTGGGTTGTATTTTTATATTTATTTTTTTAGTATTTTGGGTTGTAATGAATTATATTTTCACACACACACACACACATATATATACACGTTTTTTTACACATGTATTGAATTATATTTTCAACTATTACGATAGTTAATTGTCAACAGTTATCGATCACGGGTCAACAGTCAACGATTTCCGCTCTAACTAAACTACAATGCTAGATTCGCCCCACTATAATGCAGTCGAGATTTCACATACTGTGATGATAGATGCACATAGATCAAGGCCCGTACACTATTTGAGAAGCCATCTTCCTTGAGCAAAAATGTTGTCAACATTATTTTGAGAAATCGAAAATTGAAATTTATCCATGTGTTAAAATATCGTCAACAGAATGCCGATGAAGACTATTTCGCAATTACGTGCATGAATGAATAATGCGCATTCATAATCCATAATGAAATACAAAGTAGCTAAGTTATGGAGATGCAAAATATGTGCATAATAAACCATATTGCAATCCATAATGAAACAGCTTAATGAATTAAAGTCTCAACTAGCAATCAAACGCTGGCATACTGCTTTTTAGCAATGAGATCCGACAGTAAAACATGACATAAATTACCGTAAACAATTCAAGAACCCTAATTCGATAGAGTGCGTCTTTCTCTTTGTTCAACCTATAAAATTGCAAATCCACACTGATTAGGTTTTGAGAAGAAAGAGGATAAAGAAGTGAAGACAGACATAATGATAAATGTATAGTCTTTATGTTGCAGTGTGTGAAAACCTCTCTTGGTAATAAAATCGAACAAAAACATGGCAGATAGAAATCCTAAAAATATTAATGGTTTAAACCAGTCTAAACATCAAAGCCTGAACAAGAAATCAGGGTTTATATAAAAATATTATATTATTTTTTAAATACTATTTGAATTGAAAAAAAAAAATCATAAAAATGAAACAAAATAAAATACAACAGAAAGATATGGGGCAAGTTTGTGGAATTTGGGGTGGGGACGGTTCCCCGTCCCATTCAGGGCGGGGCAATGACGGAGTGGGTTGGGAACGGAGAATTTTGTCATCCCTCATATCACCATTAAAGTAAATGAGATTTCGCATACAAGCTCAAGGGAATGGAGAGAGTAGCAGCAATTATGGAAAACTTACTATTACTGATCCCATGCAAAGGACAATGGATCCCAATTTCGAGCTGAATTGCAAACAGTGACACGGCATATCTCTTAGACCTTGAAGCAAGAACTCCATCTGCTGTACAAAACAAACAACGTGGTATCAGAAATGGAAAAAACTGACGCACATTTGAACCTTCTGATTGGTGTTTAAGCACACCCCCTAAAATCCTAGCCAACACTGTTTCTAAAATAAATGTTATTCATCTTTGTAGCTCAAAATCTTATAATGGACCTTTCTACTACAAAGTAGCAGATGTAGATTACTGATCAATCTCAAATAATGGGTTGTAAAAGTTTAAAGGATAAATGTAAAAAAAAAAAAATCTACTTGGATTAATGAAAAATAGATGAAAATAAGCAAAAAACTTGTCAACTTATTCATTTTATGCACGCATCAAATTTTCCAATGCAGAACTCTGAATCTAGATATAAAATGTAGTTTTCCTTCTTAATCATTTCACCTGCTGAAGGAACTGCACAAGTCAAATGGTAATTTACTCGAATGAAACTTTTGCCTGTGTGATGCTTGCAATTCTGCAAAAATACAAATATTGGATAGTCAAACAATTGAAGTAGATATACTTGTAGCATGAACTCAAGGCATAAGTTGAAATTCAGCAATATTTTAGCTGGTTTACATACTACCTTTCTCTAACATGACGAATACCCTCAAGAATCTCCATAGCATGCCGGACCTTAGAATTTTCAGGCTTTTCCTCGCTTTCTAGTATTAAGGCTGAAAACCTCAAAAATGTTAGAAGTTCCATTTGCATTTTGTTTAGCAGTTGATCCAGGTGACACATGAAGTCCTCATATGAGGTTATTTCCTTTACATTGTGTTCATTGTTAACTTCATTCTGCACATTACGATTGATAGATTCCTCATGATTGTTCTCGACCTTCTCAGAATAAAGCTCCCCTTGACTTGCAGAAACAACTAGCGGTTCTTGATTCTGTACAAATTTTGGGGTATCTGATTCCAAGTCTTGATTTTCATTCGACATGCTTGAGTTTTCCTCTTTAGAAGATACAATTCGAATGGGACTAGGGGCATCTTGCTCACTAACTTCAAGATCTAAAGCAACATTTCCAATCAGTTGACCTTCCTTTATTGATATTGCCTGATACCAGAGAGGGATGAAGGATGGTAAAGGAAGAGGATTCTCACCATCTACCTCAGTGCAGAAATGAAAAAGGACTAGTATGGAATAGAAATATATTGAGCGAGCGAGAGTATAATACTTTAAGCACTACATAATTAATTCATGTCATCTTGTCTTCCCAGTGAACTTCACAAAATTTGTAGCATTTGAAACTAAAATCGACTTCCTTTTAATTAACAGACAAAATTTTTATAGTAATTAGTATTATTACAAAGTCCCTCCCACCTCGCACACGTTGATTAAAAAATATGCAAATCTGTGTTAATTGTTGAACTTAATAAAGCTATTTTCATTTCCCTGTAGCTTATACTTTTCAGCCATCTAAGGTCCTCATAGTCAAAACGAAAAAGATCATTCATACCATATTTGCATATCCTAGTCCTTGTACAACAAATTCATGCAACCATTTTCTTTTGTCTATGTACTTAGAGTACAACACAATGACCAATCTATATCCTCCAAAATTAGATTGTTATGTTCTTATTTCGGGTGAGTTTTAGTGTCACCAAAGCTTCGGAAGTAGTCAATGTTTTGTAATAATGCAGAGACCAAAATGACATGGAGAAAAGTATTGGAATCTCATCATTTTTTTCTTTTTTATAAAATCCCAGCTACAAGTTCCTTGTTTCACTGAAATACAAATGAGTAAAAAGTAACATTCGTTTATACCTCATTGAGTTTCATTGCAAGCTCATCAAGAACTTCAATCCGACTCTTTGATTTCTCCATGGCTTGCATAACCTTTTTCTTTTGAAAAAGCAGATCCCGTGCATCATATCCTTTCCAGTTTGAACACTAATGGAGGCTTGTCGTCGAAGCTTCTCTGCTGCTTCAGACAACCGCATCAGCCTCAATCTTACATTGTTTGCTGAAACAATTTTCATCAGTTCATCATTTATTATGAAATAAATCTGTCCAAAAGCAAATGTTGCCATCAACAAAATAGATTCTATTTACCCAAAACCATAAAGCAGGGTTAGTATCTAACTTGAAGCATAAGGAGTTATATTCATCTCCTAAAGCCTGATTTTTTCCATGCCTGATTTTTTCCATTGGCAATTAAACCAAAATATAATACTTTCTTATGTTTGTTTTTCTAGAAATCAACACATTCATCAAATAACTGAATGTAGAATAGAGGACCAATGAGGTTCTTTTCCTACAAGAAGTCCGCAAGCGAATAAATAAAACTATCGACAAACCCAATTAAGGAGGAAAGTCTCGTTAAGTGTCTAAAGTACCACAATCTCTCAGTATCCTTAAGAAAATCCACTTTTGGTAATTCAAGTCTACATCTCTCAGATGCATTCAACTTCCAAAACCATTGCAATTAGACACGAAAGCCAATTAAATTAATCTGTATTAGATAGCACTTATACCCAACTTCAGTCCAAAATTGCTTAAAACCACTCTGACCCTGGGAGGGAAACGAACAAGATAAAATTCCATTGCAATTCCAAAACAATTCCTATCAATAGCTTATATCAAGACTTCATCTATGGCATGATCGTTTTAACCATTCTTAGATGATTGTTCAATATCGTAGACTGCGGAATGACACAACAATAGCCTTTTCATGCAAAAGAACGCAATTGACATAGCCAAGTGAAATTTCAAGTCAATACTTATATATCACATATACATTAAAACAATAAACTAGAACAGACCCACCCCACCCCACCCCACCCCGCCCTAACCATTTGCATTTTGCCTTTGTCTATAGACTACATATACCACAGAAACAAAATCTAGGATATCCATTAAAAGTATATACACCTTTTGTATCCGCAAGAAAATTATTCATCATAAATCTAGCATTCCCATTAGAGTGATATATACTGGCAAGAAATTAATACATGTAGCAGGAAGCCCACTAGCTATAAAGAAAATCCCAATTGTTAAAAACCTTATCAGGGCGAATTTTTTTAACTTTCTTCAACTATCCGAAAAACAATTAACCAAAAGCAATAAAGAAACCCCAAAATTAAATATGAAATAGAATTCTATTTTTGACATAATTAAGCAATAAAATTTTTACCTTTGGCTCTTGTGCTTTCAGCTTCTTTGTGAAGAAGATCGAGTTGCTGTCGAAGCTGCTCTGTTTTAATACCAGCTGTAGACGGAGAAGCCAAGCATAGTGTTCGCACGTGACATGGCCTCCATTGAACAAACAAGGATCCACAATTCTGTATCATCTCTCTCAAGAAGACGGGAAACTGACTGGGAATTTGCTGCAGTTTTATTCAATTGGATATCGTCAACTAAGTCATTATATTTTATATTTGTGTCAATTAGGTTACTGGACTTAAGTTTTGTCTGTAATTTGTCCAATTCTGTCACATTGACTAAAATACGGTGTCAACACGACTAGATGACAAAAATTGAAGTATACTAACACAATTAAGATTTAAGTGAAAGTATAGCTACGTCGAATAAAAATCATCATGAGATTAATACATGATTCAAGTATAGTCCTCTGGAGCCACGCAACTTTATCATACAATGTGCATGTAACATCATTAGGTTTATCATCGTCTTCAACATCTCTCAATTGTGAAACTAGAGGAAAATCAAAGAAGAAGGTGGCTTAGGCTCGGTGTAAATAGTTTGCAATTCGACGAAAATTTTGTATTGATTTTTTACTTTTCCAAACATCAAAAACTATAGATTGCTATATATAATTCAAGGATTTGGATAGTTTGGACTAATTTGATATTTGTTGGACTTAAATTACTTTTTTTAAGTTATAAAAATTGGTTGGAATTTGTTAGGGCTAATTTGGACATAGTTTTTAATACAAAATACATGCACATTTTAGTTTTTAAGCGATTATCATGCGCACTCATATGCGGGGTGTTTTCAAAACGTCCCGAGCATATGCGTATATACACGCAAGATATTTATTGTTTGAAAATTGACTTGGGATGATGTGATTTACGTCATTTTGACTAAATTGATATGTTTAATACTGACACTACTTGTTTCAACAATAACTGTGAAGCGAACATTTTCAACAATAAAACATGTGAAGATGGAAATTCGTAACAAAATGGATGATTATTTTCTTGTAGATTGTTTAATAACATTAAACATTGAACGATAATTTAGTATGAATTTAGATCTAGATTCCATTATAGATGAATTTCATACTTTAAAATATCATTGGGTACAACTGCAATAGATAATGTTATATTACGATTTTTCTTGTTATATATAAATTTTATTCGTACATTAAATTTTAAACCCCCCTCCCCCGCGTACCATTAATTCATGGCTCCGGCCCTGAACATGCCCCACAAGATGGTGGCTCGTTTGAGATGAATTCTAAAATTCATATTCTCTTCTTTTGAGTTTTAATCGGATCGAATTACTTATTGGAGTTTAATAGATTTTGATATCATGTTAAGATTTAGAATTCCAAAAAGATCAACCTTGTTAAGAGGAGTAGTTCAAACTCTTATAAATTATTCTATATTTTCATCTTTAATCGATGTGTGATTCTATATTGATTGGCGATTCGGGTGTTGGAAAATCGAATTTATTATCGAGATTCACTCGAAATGAGTTCATTATCGAATCAAAGTCGACCATCGGCGTTGAATTCCACTCGAAACATCCGGGTCGATGATATGGTAGTCAAGTCCCAGATTCGGGACACTATCGGGGATTTTAAGATATTTAGATCTGGGTGGCTGGCATTATGTTGATTTATATTCTAACATTTTATTTGAATTAATAGCTGGGTTCATTTTCAGTGAAATGTAGTTGTCTTTCTGGGTTTACTCATGGGATTTATAGATCTGGGATTTAAAATGACTTGTTTCTTCTTATACTTTTTGTTATTGGTTTAGTTGTAAGAGTGTTTTGGGGATTTAGATCTAGTACTAGTAATGAATTATAGGTTTGCTAATCTTTTGAACATAAATCAGTGTCAATTTGTTGTGAATTCTGCTTCAAAGTTCGACTGATCTATATCGAATTAATCCAAAGATTCATTTGCTTTATGCAATTTTCTGCTGTTTTATGGTTTTTATGACAAAGATTTGTAATTCCAATGATCCATTTCATTTAACTTATCATTTAAAACTACCTAGACTGTGGTTGTAATCCGGGCTACATAGCATTACTCTTGTCAAACAATCAACCGAAGCATGTATTGGTCAAGTGGAGTTTTAATGCTAGTAACTAATGTGTTTATTTTTAATCACCAAGCAGGATTTAGTGCTAGTGAAGTTTTGACGTAGAGAGAATAGAGAATTAAATCTCGATGTCACTACGATCATATGTGATAAAACTGCTAATGAGAAAATTAGCGCGACCTATGGCTTCAGATACGAAGGCCTACATTGGTGTAAAAAATGAATAACCATTTAGTATATATTTTTTTTTTTTTAACTCAAACACTTCTATGTTTCCTATGTGCCTTCTCTCATGGCCGTGTTTTAATTTGTTATCGGTGAATTTTCAAGTTTGCGTGACTTTATTTTTAATGGTGTGTTGTCACACCACCACCACCACCACCAACAACAACAACAAAATAAGCGCGGTTTTTATAAATTTGAGGTCAACTTTGTGGGTCCCTTTTTGCATCTTTTGTCAATTTATATCTAGATCTATTGAAACATCTAAAGCAACGAGATCCTTAGCAACTACAAGCAGCCGTGTCAGTTTTGGCCTGTCTTCCCTCTCTTGACATGTTCTACTGAATGCATCAAGAATGTGTCTTAATTACCAAAGTCATCATTCCCTCATTATCTTCAAGCAGTGCCATCTCCACTTGCTGGCATATATACTCATCCCACTTAGCACTTGATTTCTTATCTTATCCATTATAATATGAGCATTCATCCCACTTAGCACATCATTTCTTATCTTATCCATTTTAGTTTATGCTCGTGACACAAATGTTCAAAACTTTTATGGTTTCTTGCTAATGTGCTCAACCCCATTATGTTCTTTTTTCGTTTGATTGGTTTTCTCAAGAACGCTTAATACTGTTAAGTATTCCGAACTATCACAAGTATGTATAATGTTTATATTGATTAAGAAGTAAGATATATACGAAGATTTTCAGTATTTTACGTCAATTACAAAATCAAACATTTGTGTGTTAATTTTCTATATTAACTAATTGTAAATCTTGTCTTGTACTCAAGATGTGTGATAGAACTTTTTCATACTTGATCTTGTGTACTGTTTGTCTCTTGGTTCTTGCATGATTCTTGATATTTTATAGCAATTTGCCTGACCTATGTTTAGTTTTCACGAAACTTCTTTTTTTAAGTGCTAGTTTTATGCTGCTTTTTAATGTCCTGATGTGTAATGTCTTCGGCGAATTTTCGTTTTGCTAAAGATATAGTGCAATCACAAGTGCCTACTACCGAGGGGCTGATATGATGTCACTCATCGTGGTACATTTGAAAATGTTGAAAGATGGTGGTGGGAACTCAGGGATCATACAGATTCAAACACTGTCATCATGCTTGTTGGAAATAAGGCAGATTTGCGTCACTTGCATGCAGTTCAAAGTTCAGACCGAAGATGCAAAGGCATTTGCTGAGAGAGAACGCCTTTTTCATGTTAGCAGGAAAGCTCTCGAGGCTAGCGATAACCCCACAGCCTTACCTAAAGGACAGACCATTAATGTCGGGTCGAAGGATGACGTTTCAGCTGCAAAGACAGGTGGTTACTGCTCTACTTAGCAGAGACCAATTAGTGACACAAGAATTCTTGTCCGTGTATATTACAGAGAAGATGAAAATTGAGAGAAAGCTTTTATTAAGCTAATCGAATGATACAGAGATGTTGAGACACTATAAATACAGAGCAAAGAGAGAAAAAAGCGGGAAACAAAAATAGGCGGGAAAATTAGTTACAACCAAACTAAAATATCTTCTTGATGACTAAGCTCCTGCACGTGTCTAGCAACTAATTAAGAACCGAAGTCAGCTGAGCAGATAAAGGTTTTGATACTCCCCCTCAAGATGGACTATGGATGTTGATAATAGCCATCTTGGATAGCAAATAGATCAATACAGATGCAGGCAATGGCTTGGTGAAAATGTCTGCAAGTTGATGGTTTGTCCGAACTGGTAGCAACTTAACAACTCCATCATTGATCTTGTCTCTTATAAAATGGCAGTCTATTTCTATATGTTTGGTGCGCTCGTGAAAGATGGGATTGGTAGCAATGTGAACGGCTGCCTGATTGTCACAGAAGATTAAAGCAGGTTTCTTGACATCCATCTGAAAATCACAAAGTAATTGTTGAATCCATAATAATTCACTGGCTGTTGAGGCTAAAGCACGATACTCAGCCTCTGCAGATGACCCGGATATGGTGTTCTGCTTCTTTGCTTTCCATGATACCATTGAATCTCCAAGGAAAACACAGAACCCTGTAACTGATTTTCTTGAATCTAAGCATGAAGCCCAATCAGCATCAGCATATGCCCGCAATTGCAGAGATGAATTGGCAGAAAATAGAAGACCCTGGCCTGGAGTAGCTTTAATATATTGTAATAAATGATGGACAGCATTCAGATGAGGCTTACGAGGTTGTGAAATGAACTGACTCAGTTTGTGAACCGCAAATGTAATGTCTGGCCGAGAAACTGTCAAGTAGAGTAATCGCCCAATCAACCTTCTATACATAGAACCATCATCTAATAGCTCCCCCTCAAAGGAGTTCAGACGAACTTTGGAATCCATAGGAACTACAGCAGGTTTGCAACCAAGGAACCCAGTATCCTCCAGCAACTGAAGGGCATAGTGCCTCTGAGAAAGTACAATGCCAGTTTGTGAACGAGCTATTTCCAAACCAAGAAAGAACTTTAACTTTCCAAGGTCTTTAAGCTTGAACTGACTTTGAAGAAATGCTTTTAAATCATTAATGATGCAAGAGTTGGAACCTGTGATGACTATGTCATCGACATACACCAGCAAAGCAACAAAGTCATTGCCGGAACCCTTTGTAAAAAGGGAATAATCAGATTTAGATTGACTGAATCCATGTAAGATAAGAGCCTGAGAAAACTTTGAAAACCACTGGCGTGAAGCCTGTTTCAAACCATAAATGGATTTATGCAATTTGCAAACCAAGTGCTCCCCCTTACTGGCAGATAGTTTCGAATGAGAATATCCCAGAGGTAGGTCCATGTAAATCTCCTCAAACAAATCCCCGTGAAGAAATGACATCCAGTTGAATAATATGCCAATTGTTGATTGCTGCAATGGCCAACAACAATTTAACTGTCACCATTTTAGCCACTGGAGAGAAGGTTTCCAAGAAATCTAGCCCCTCTTGTTGAGTGAAACCTTTTGCAACTAATCGCGCTTTGTGTCTTTCAATAGAACCATCAGATTTATACTTAGTTTTGTAAACCCACTTACAACCTATAGTATGCTTTCCCTTAGGCAAAGTGGTAATGGACCAGGTTCTGTTGAGTTCCATAGCATTCAGTTCATCAGACATGGCAGTCCTCCAATGAGCCTCTTTAACAGCCTGATGATAAAATTGGGGTTCGATGTTTGAAGAAATGTTGAAGATAAAATTCTTATGAGATGAAGAAAGTTTGGAATAAGAAAGATAACGGCCCAAAGGATAATGGTGAGAAGAAGATAAGACAGAAGAATTTGAATTGGAAAGGAGGTTACAATGAAATTCTTGCAAGTATGAAGGAGTCTTGCTAGTTCTCAGAGACCTCCGAAGAGCAGGAGCAACAGGATTATGTAAGGGAATAGGGAGAACATGGTTTGAAGGTGGTACATCAGTGGAGGCAACACTTGGAGAGGGTATATTAGAAGGCATATCAGCCTGATCAGATATGTCATTAATGGGAAAAGGAAAGGATTCATCAGTAGTATGAGATATATCAGTATGTATAGTAGTAACAGGATTCGGTAAAACAAGATTAGGAAAGGAATCAATGATATCAGGGCCTGTTGAAACAGATTGGAAAGGAAAGATGTGTTCATGAAAGATCACATCTCTAGATATGAAGATAGTTTTGGTGACAATATCATACAATCGATACCCCTTGATGCCAGGGTGATAACCAATGAAGACGCACGATTTTGCTCTAGGATGGAATTTTAAACGATGAGCGGTGATGGTAGATGCAAAACACAGGCACCCAAAGACCTTAAGAAAGTTATAATCCACCTGCGACTGATATAACAAAGAGTATGGTGCTCTGTTATGGAGAATAGATGAAGGAGTGCGATTGATGATATAGGCAGCAGTCAATACGCAATCTCCCCAGAATGAGATAGGAACATGGGATTGGAAAAATAAAGCTCTAGCTACATTCAGCAAATGCTGGTGCTTCCTCTCAGCCACTGAGTTTTGCTCAGGACGTTCAGGACAGGAAAACTGATGTAGAACCCCCCTTTTGCTAAAGAATTCAGTAAATCGCAATTCAGGAGCATTATCAGACCTGAAGGCCTTAATAGTTTTACTAAACTGTGTTTCAACAAGACTGAAAAACCTTGGAATAATTTCATGTACATCAGACTTCTGTTTCATCAAATAAATCCACGTGAACCTTGTGCAGTCATCAACAAGTGTAAGAAAATATTTATAACCTTCACGGGTTGGGGAACTATATGGACCCCAAACATCACAATGGATGAGATCAAAGCTGTTTGCAGATAAGTGATTGTTGGAAGCAAAGGATAAACGCCTTTGTTTAGCAAGCGGACAAATGTAGCAGGGATTAATACAACTCTTGTCAACCTTAAAATGTAATTGATTCTTTAAAATCTCCAACCTCTTAAACGAAAGGTGTCCCAATCTATGGTGCCAAGTATGAGAGGTCACCTTATTTATTACAGAACATACATGACTGTTAACAACTTTAAAGGAATTACAAACATTCTTCATTACATCAGACTTTGCTTCAATTATGTAAAGACCATCAATCATATCAGCCCTGCCAATCATCTTCCAACTGCCCAGTCCCTGAATTGCACAATAGTCAGTGAAAAATTTAACACTGATATCTGAATCCTTCGTCAATGAACTAACGGATATGAGATTAAATTTGAATTGAGGCACAAGTAGCACATTATGAAGAATCAATTCAGGAGTAATCTCAACACTCCCAGTAAAATGTACAGGTATCCTGGCATGATTAGGCAATGTGATATAGGCATTTTTCACTACCCTCAAGGTTTTGAAAGAATCACGATTGAAGCAAACATGACTAGTTGCACCAGAATCCATCACCCAATGTTTAGCAGAATTGAAAATCTTATTATTCGAAATTGACAGACATGTACCTGATACATGATCTGAATTAGTATTCTCATCTCCTACCTTCGCAGCAGCAAGATGTGAATTCAACATGTTCATCAAATATTTGTATTGATCAGAATTCAAAGTTTGTACAAAATCCCCAACATTTCCAGCAGATTGTCCTGAAACAGAATCAGAAATTTGGTTAGTCACAGCATTTGACTTATAACCTGATTGATTGCTGGGACCGGCTCTTTGCTTTGCTTTGTATCCAGGTGGATAACCATGGAGTTTATAGCACCTATCCACTCCATGTCCTCCATAACCACAGTAAGTACAAATAGGTCTGTCTCTCCTTTGAGTTCTGACATAAGACTACCCCAAGGTAGGCTTTCTATCATCATTTTTGGCATAGAAAGCCAAGGAATCAGTGGCTCCAACAGCAGTAGAACTTATTCCTCTTTGATTTTCCTCTTGAGAAATTAGTGAAAAAACTTTGTTAATTGGAGGAATAGGATCCATAAGCAATATCTGACCCCTTACTTGAGCAAAGGACTCATTCAATCCCATTAAGAAAGACATAACGTACTCCATCTGATAATGCTCCATCAATTTTCTGTTTCCTTCACAGATACACTTTCCACACGAATAGGTAGGTCTGTAATTCGTAAGCTCTTCCCAGACAGTTTTCAGCTTAGTAAAATAAACGCTGACTGACATCTGCCCTTGGGTATGGTTCATTAACTCACGCCTCAGCTGAGAAATCAGAGGACCGTTCCTCTGCTGAAATCGTTCCTTCAGATCTATCCAGATTTCATGAGCTGATTCAGAGTAAATAATGCTGGCTGAAATCTCCTTCGATACAGAATTGAGGATCCATGAAATAACCATGTTGTTATTGCGGATCCAGGAATTAAGAAGCTCAGCATTATCTTCAGGTCGAGTGATGGATCCGTCTATGAAACTAACTTTATTTTTCACTGATAAAGCAATGAACATAGCACGGCTCCATGAAGTATAATTTTCACCAGTCAATTGCTGTGAAACGAGTATAATGCCAGGATTATCTGAGTGATGAAGAAAATAGGGATTGGAACCATCTTCAGTGGTGGAATTACTCATTGAAGATGTCGAGATTTGGATAGGATCATTCGCCATGATCAATCAGTAAGAAATTGGATTAATCGCGAAGCTAAGAAGCAGATTGCTCTGATACCATATTACAGAGAAGATGAAAATTGAGAGAAAGCTTTTATTAAGCTAATCGAATGATACAGAGATGTTGAGACACTATAAATACAGAGCAAAGAGAGAAAAAGGCGGGAAACAAAAATAGGCGGGAAAATTAGTTACAACCAAACTAAAATATCTTCTTGATGACTAAGCTCCTGCACGTGTCTAGCAACTAATTAAGAACCGAAGTCAGCTGAGCAGATAAAGGTTTTGATAGTGTATACATTAATGACATGGATCATTTCGCTATTTGAGGCCACCCACTTTTTAGAAAAAAATGGTTTCATTTTTTTGTGAGAATGTGTACTTAAAACAAATTTTGGGTTTACGTGTAAATTATTTTATTGGTAGAATGTATAATTGAAAATGAATTTAGGGAAAAAATGAGTTTTTGGATAACGAGACTCAAACAGTCAAATAGGGGTCAAGTTTTTAGTTCATTGGCATACAAAAATTTGTCCAGGTCAAGCCAAACCTTCTTAGATAGTCGATATAATTCTTTACATAATGTCATATGACAACTTATCATTTGACTGTTTAAAACAAATTCAATTTTTTCATCTAGTCAAATCTCGTCAACACGTATTATGTTAATCATTATGTCATCTACTTTCTAGCAAAATAGCATTATTCCTTAAGAGTAAGGGTCTTAGATACATGCTCAATTATTTTTATTTTGGCTGCTTCACCATAGTGTAATATTTTCCTTAGGAGTCCCTCGCTTTAGAATATATCTGATCGCTGAATATTCGAATTTAGGCGTGTAATTGTATCCTGAGTGTCTCGTTAGTCGTTCGCTCTTGGATTAAGAATTGGGCATTACATTTCTGGTCGCTATTGATGTGTTATTTCATTAGATTATTCTGATTTTGTTTGATAAACTGATCCTCGCCTTTGATGAATTGTGATGTTAATAGAATTGCACGTGTCCACTTATTTCTAAATTTCTCCGCTTTTCTATAAATTGACGTTGTAATTGTAGGTTTGTTGCATGTAGTTTGGCAATGATCGCAGCCTGCAACAGCAAATTTTTGCACATTGTCACGATACAAAATTTCCTGTACAAATTCAATTAAGATCTCTAGATGAAAGAGACTTGTGTATATACAAAATTTTACAAGTAGAATTACGTGTTTTTGCGCCTGCGAGGGAATCGCAAACTTTCAACAATTAAGGAATCTTTTCCTTTCTCTTCTTATAATCTCGAAGCACTGTTTCGCGCTCTGCAGGAGTTGCTGATAGTAACCACTTGCTAAACTCAACCTCTTCCATGCCCATCGACTGAGCGAGGAGACTATACTGGCTTCTTTTCTGTCTCTTGGCTGAAGCAACGAGTTTCACATTCTCCTTTTCTCCTTCCACGTCTGATCTTTTCGTCCCCACAGTAGGGTGGTATGGCCGTGTCACCACAGCCTTCTTCAAACCCATGCCCAGGTTCCCAGCTCCGAAGTTCACAATATCCTCATTGCGATGTGCATATACGATACCTGAATAACCAAGTGACTCGCTTAAATCTTAAGGTCAATTCATTTCGCCACACACAAGTTCTAATGGCATTGTATTAGACTTGTTAAAATATGAGTAACGAGTACACTCACCGAGATCCTTAAGAACTGGTTCGCCTGTTGTCTCTCTCTCATTGTCTACCACATGCTTTCTAGTAGTTCCTTTCTTAGGAACATGATCCATCCCCAGTTGAGGCAAATCGAGCTTCTCCTCGTTATTGTGTTCAAATTCTTTTCCTTGATTTTCATGCAACTCGATGATCTCGCTAGTGAAAAGCTTGTCAGAGAGATCGCTGAACAGATTGCTTATTCCAAACAGCTCGCCTTTAAACTCCTTGCAATCCTGGAAAAAAGAGCACACGAGTTGAAAAGAGTGACAGAAATAAAATAATATAACGATAAGAAGAGGAGGTAAGCTTATTAACCTGGACCCCTTCAAAGTATCGTTTTTCCATTTTCCCAGAAACAGCAATATTTGATAGCTGCTGTTTATACACTTGGCGTGTGTAGATAAGTTCCTCGAGAGAACCAGCTCCAAGAAGACGGAAAACGGTTACGTGCCTCTTTTGACCAAAACGGAATGACCTGTCTTGTGCCTGCAAATCCTGTGCAGGATTCCAGTTTGGATCAAATATCACAACCCGATTTGCACTAACAAGATTGAGCCCAAGCCCACCAGCTCGGGTAGATATCAGGAACACCTGATGGTTATATGTTAATTTTCATTTTATTGAAAAATCATGATTTAAGATCAAAGTTCAATGCCAAAATTAACCTGTTTGCTTGGACTTGAGTTAAAATTGTCAACAAGAGACTGGCGCAAGCTAGTTGGAGTAGAGCCATCGAGTCTTGAAAAGGAATAGCCTTTGCGTATAATAAACTTTTCAAGTATATTTAACATCCTGCCCAGAAAAGTCAAACCTCAGTAGGAGAAGAAAATACGTGATAGTACACGATGAAGAATCTTGGCAGGTAATATTCAATGTCTCAAACCCAAAACCAAAAAAAGAAAGAAAAAAAAATAAGGCAAAAGCAATCCGCCTACAAAATAAAGTACATCAATTCAGATTAAGCCCCTGTTTGAGCCCCTATTTTACAAACTCATTTTCAATCACACAATCTTCAAATAAAATAATTTACACGTAAACCCAAAGCTTCTTCTACTTTTTAATCACACGTTCTCCAAAAACAAAAAAAAAAATCGCTGTGACAAAACCTATTTTTCCAAAAAATGGGGCTCAAACGCACACTAAAAGAGTCTGTTTATATTGCAAGGCCATCATCTATACCATGCATTCTTGAAAATTCTAGAAATTAAGTCACTATATGGAAAGCGGCTTTCAAAAATTTTGGAAGGAGCAGAGGCCCCAGCCTGTTCTCCATTGCTTTATAATAAAAATCCATAAAACAACAAATTTCTTGTATGAAAATTGGCATTCCATGGGAGAGGAGATAGCAAGCAAAGAACTTTTGAACTCGAAAAAAATATAATAATAACAAAAATAATAATAAAAATAAATAAGAAAGGGAATAGTAACCTTGTTTCTGTTAAATAATTTCAAAATCCTCTCAGAAGACTAGCAGAGAAGTGATAGTAAAAACTTAGATCTACAAATATAATTCTGCTTTTCAAATGCTATTCTATCAGAAATAATGAATCACATCTTGATAAATTCCAGAAGAATAATATTAAGCAGCAAAAGTGAAGCACCAATGCTGGGACTCCTCTTTATCTCCTAAAAAACCCTTGAAAGAATCTCATTCTTGTAAAGGCAAGCTGAAGCAAGAAATATTTCTAAAATTGTCTCCCAATTTACGGGACTATTTTTTCACAATTTATCCACGAAAATAACCTTGCATAGAGTTCATAGAGGTATTATCTCTCCCCCTCCTTTCTTTTGTTTTTGGAGGAAGCTGGCTTCTTTTACTTCTTTTTCATCTTTTTTTATCTCAATTAAACGAGTTGAATAAATTACAATGCATACCTGACAGAATAACTGAAAAGAAGAACCTTGTCACCCATAGAAATCCAAGAGCTCATCAACCTTTCCAAAGCTCTCATTTTCCCACAATGTTTAACATCAGTCAGGCCCATGAAACTCTCATTCAGGGAATTTCCTCCCACTAAATCAATGTCTATACCAAATACAGCAGAAGCAAATTCCGCATCCTTCCTTCGTTTGTATGGATCGTCCTTTGGATTGGGTTTAATGAGCTCGAGATGATTGCTAATCTGTAAGATAGCTCGGAAAAGTAAAGATAACATATAACCGAAAAAAGATAAAAGAAAAAAAGAAGTATTCTAAGAAGATATAGGTAGGATTACAGCCAATCAACAAAACAATTTTATTCTTTCATATACTTTCAAATAATTAAACTTTGTTCAAATGGGAACACTAGAAACCTGGGAAATTAATTACATAACATTGCTTCGTATGGAAACTTTTTATTCTCGTGCTTGAGGCTGGAGATCTGAGGAGAAACAGTGTTAAGACTTAAACTTCATGTAACCCCAGCAGAATCCTGCATTGTGACAAACATGCTACATGTGTAGAGGCTTATCATTAAATTAAATGCATCCAATAGCCAGATTTCGTGACCCTAAACTTGATTTCCAGGTCCTTTAACATCTTCATTATTTACTTCTTTGTTGATGGATTGCAAAGTCTCTTTATTTTACCCTATTTAGACTAATTTTTTGGAAAAATGATAACAATAATACAAATTTCAATTAGGTTTTCAATATGCTACCTTCACTCCAATATAACTATCTCACAATGAAGAGGTGTAAACATTTAGGGTCTGTTTGATTCGTGTAGTTTTCCATGGAAGTAGGAAAATATTTTCCTACTTCCACTTTTTTGACTGTTTGATATGCGAAATTTTCCACGGAAAATGTTTTCCTCTCTTTTTCTAGGTACAACCCTTTGATGCACAAATGGTGGAAAATGTTTTTTCACCTAATAGGTGGGAAAACATTTTCCACATTTTTTTTTTGTTTTTGTTTTTTTTGTTTTTTGCAATGGGAACAAATTATAGATACAATAGTAAAAAAAAATTTCACTTTTATTGACAACTTTCATGCAAAACAAAGTCAAACGAAGAATATTCGGTATGGTAAATTTTTTTTTTTTCAATTTTTTTTTTTTTTTTACAATTGGAACACATTTTAGACCCAATAGTAGAAAAAATTATTACTTTAATGAACAAATTCCATAAAAAACGAAGCCAAATGGACACCAAACTTTCAACATTTTCCATGGAAAATTATACCAATCAAACACAAGTAATTACAATTCCCAGTAAAACATTTTCTAAGAAAACCAATTCCCTGTAAAACATTTTCTTTCCACCCATTTTCCACCCTTGCAATCAAACGGACCCTTAGAAGTATTTCCTTTGCCTACTACTCCCCCCATTCAATCTTTTCATATTATTTATCGAAAATAATATTTTTCATTAGCACTGGACACTGACAAACTTGATTAGAAAACATGTACCAGTCACTATTAAATATTGTAGCATCATGAGATTTAACCAATCAATCCGAAGGCAGCCAAGAAGTATACAAATAGCATATTGAAAATCAAATACCTGCTGAAGCTTTACAAGGCAAGGGAGAACGAGGCAATAGGGGCATGAATCACAACCTTCTGGATTATCCTCGTGGAGGTACGGCCAGATGAAACCATTTGGAACAGTCCTCTTGCAACATTCAACTTGTTTAAGTGGGCTTCCACAACTACATGGAATGCCCTTATTGATAAGGCATTGGAAATCAGGGAGTTGTAACGTCCTTTGGTATACCCGTTTTTGCAACTCGCTCATGGCGCAGAATACAACATTATCTTCCTTTCCCATCATAAGGTGCCCAATAGTTTCCTCCTTTGTCCTTCTCAACAAATATCTTTGCAAAACTGATACTAAGTGTTGTTTTCGTTCATCAGCAACTCGGATAAATCTTTCTGGAGCACTTGATCTTTGACCATGCTTGAGAGGTTCATCATAAAATTCTCGAAAATGTTCTCGTGTTCCCAAGCAACCAGGTACTACCCAATCAAATAGATTGAATAATTCCATTATTTTGTTCTGCATTATAGTTCCAGTAAGACCATAACGTTTAGGGGTTCTAATTTTCAAACATGCTTTATAGAGTTTTGACTTTTCATTCTTAAGCCGGTGTGCCTCATCAATAATCACAATCTCCCACTGTACCTCAGACAAAATGCTTCCATGGATCCTATAAGTGTCAAAGCTGGTGATAAGTATCTCAACATTATGTGCTTCTAGTTTGTCAATTATCAGGTCACGATTTGGTCCGTGGTAAACAGAAACAATAAATACAGACCATTTGGAAAACTCATTTTCCCAGTTGTGAATAACAGAACTGGGGCAAACTACCAGTACGGGACCCTTATGAGTGCAAATTCCCTTCAGTGGGGCTATGTCACCCGACTCTCCATCCTTTCCAAAGACCGCATCTAAGAAAGCAATTGTTTGGATGGTTTTTCCCAGTCCCCTGGTGTGTAGATGTGAAGAAACAGAAAAGGATGTTATAAAAGGAAAACAGCGTGTCTGATAAAAATGTGAATGAATACAAAAGAAAGAAAGGTGAATTAAGGAAATAATGTGGTTGGTAGACAAACCATGTACCAACGTAACAATACATTTAAAAAAATTCAATAAAGAATTTAAGAACAGATACAAGTTCAGATATATGTATTTTTTAGGAGACAAATCACAGGACGGAACACATGGTATAATGAATATGAGAAAGCGATGGATGCAGCCTGGATTGTCACGAGCTCATGTATTTAATGATGCCATGTTCTGTACTGCAGAACAGATGCTGCAAACTGATTTTTCAGTTATAGCTTAATACATAGGCCAAAAGAAAATTCTGCTTGTTAAAACAAGTACATGTGAGCAATCATTTTATCCTTGTCTAACTTTCTAAAACAGTCAATTTTGCCATCTAATTCACAGCTTTGCTCAAACAAAAAGAATGAAGAAACCAGCGATAGGAACACTTGCAGCACAACAAAATAAAGAAGTACTCTTACTTTTCAAAGAAAATCGAAGATTGTTCTCACGAAGTCCTAACAAGATTTTTTGTGCATTTAATAACCAGATTAAAAGAACTAAACATTATTATCTACCCTCCCAATGGCTTCACAAAAAGAGAAGGGAAAGGTTAGCATGAAATTTCAGGTCAAAAGATAACAGAAAAATAGAATGTAGTAATCCATTTTGAACAGAGGTTGCCAAAACCAGAAAATGAAAATCATGTGATAAAATATCAAAAGAAATTCTTCTAAAAAAATTAACTTGTGTAAGTTAAAATGGAAACTTACATGTCATCACCGAGAACACCTCCATGGTTGTTCCTGTACAAATTATAAAGAAATTTCACACCTTCTCTTTGATGTTCCAGGAGTCTACAATTTACGGATGCAGGTACCTGATAAATGAAAATGCAAATTATGTTTAGTACAATTATAGTTCAAGGTCTGAAATTATCACAGACAAGAAATGAAGAAAAATATAAGTGACTAGTAGTTATCGGAAAGAGCCACTGAAGCCAAAATGTAATTATGATTTATACTGAATTGGTAATGTTCTTACTATTCCAGAACTATTATATAAAAAATTACCAAAATATAAATTTGTGGAGGCTTCTGAAAATTATAACTTAGCTAAACGGGAAGCCAATATGGTGATTTATAGTGAAAAGTAAGCACATATTCCAGTACTTGTATAGAAATTACTTAGTTATAAAATGGAGGCTTTTGAAAAGTATAAATTAGCTGAACAGGATGCCAATGTTGATTTGGGAGTCATGTGCAGAAGCATACAAGAAGTTAGTGTATTAAAGATGAAAATCAAAAAGACTTGTTTTTGAAGCAGTGATATCACAGGAATGTGGAGGAATTATTTTGATAATGTTATTCAACGAAAGACAGTCTGATTATTAGAAACTTCACGGTAGATAAGAATGTCATGACAGAACCATAATCCTTATCCTTCTTCATCAGTCATCATTCCAAAACTATCACCAACAACACATGAACAATCTACTAACAAGACAATCACCAGAAAATTTCATCCTCTTCTGTGCTGAAATAAAAATAGAAGTCTAATGACTAAATTTGAGAAACAAAATAATCGGTTGTCTATTCTCTGTTAACTATGTCAGCAATTTTGTCAATTCAAGACGTACAGAGCTTAAATAAAAACGAAAGTTCAGTTATTAATTTGGAACAAAAAGAGTTAAAGTAATCAAAGTGAAACAAAGCAGTGAGTTGGGCCACTAATAAACTGTCAAATCCTCTACATATACAAGTCAAAACATACTTAACCAAAGTTAATAATTCATCATCCAAAAGGCACAGTTGCCACCACTATGGACAGAATCAAGAAAATTCATAATTCGCTTCAAACCGCAATTAACCCAACAAATTGCAAAATTAAATTTTGACCAAATAAGCAGTCCAAAAATCACCTGGATCACCGGAATTTCACCCTGCGGAGACAGAACTAGAGGCTCATAATTTCCAGTGCATTCAAACAGACGAAAAGACTCCAACTTGGATCGTCCAAAGTCATTTTCCTTTTCTTCTTCCACTTCTTCTGAATTTTCTTCAATTGGACCATCAAAACGGGCCTCCGGTTCTGGGGGCAACAAAGGGGTGTCTTGTTCGAGGCGCAGAAGTTGCTGAGAAAGTGAAGATTTAGGGGGTTTTCTAGGGATTATCGTGGAATCGGAAACTTGTGAAAAAGAAGAGGAAACGAATGATAAATTGTTTGTGCAAGGTTTGAGGGTTTCTTTGAGAGCGTTGAATGACATTGAAATATGTGGAACTCTTGAATTGAATGTGGAAACTTGAATTGCAGGAAGTATTCACTGGAGAAAGTATCAGCCTATCAGTTTTCATTCTTCTACGAACTTATTTTAAAGGATTAACGGTAGTAAACTCCTGGAAACATTTTAATTTGTGATATACCTCTATTTATTACTTATTAGGAAGTGTAAAAAATTTCCCAATTTAAAATTTTCCCTAGTTTTGACAAAATCACCCCTAGTCGGTGCACCCAACCGACATGCACGTGTCTTGATTACATAGTCGAGAGAGAGATTTCTGTTACGCTTATAGCTTGTTTGGGAGGGATTAAAATC
Organism: Fraxinus americana; assembly: GCA_035079005.1. Lineage (NCBI taxonomy): Eukaryota > Viridiplantae > Streptophyta > Magnoliopsida > Lamiales > Oleaceae > Fraxinus > Fraxinus americana. The sequence goes on along the minus strand of CM068709.1, from coordinate 33,711,145 downwards.
AGATTAAAATTGAAAATATAGCCGTTATTGTTGACTTTTATTAGACGAGTGGGACCCAATAACGGCCATATTTTCAATTTTAATTGGATTTTAAGCCCTCCCGAACGGGGCCTTAATGTTTTTTCGTCTTCTTGCGATCGCGCTCAAACTCCTTGAGTGCTTTGATGACAAGGGTGACGGCAGAAGAGACAATGGTGACCTTGGCTTGGCGGGTCTGGATAGTCAGATTGACCATCATGCAGAGGCCTTCCAGTCGTCAGCGGTTTCATTGGCGATGTCTTCTCCAATTTTCTTAGGAGAGGGGCCAAGCAGTTCAATTTTCGGGGCAAGCGAGCTAGCAGCACTGACCTCACCGTCGGCAACTCGGACAAATACGTCGACGACTTGAGAGGAATCGAACTTTGATGGCATTTTGGACAAAAACTAGAGGCTTATGAGACGAAAAAATTGAAAGAAAGTGAACTTCAGGTTATAAAACTAGGTTTGAGGCTAGTGGGTCGTGCTGCTACCTTCTCATGGTAATGGGTGGCGGAAATTACAGGATTTGCTGCTTCTCATGGTAATGGAAGGTGAGATGTGATGGAAGTGAGGAAGAAGATAAAGTTTAAAAAGTTTGAGATTGTAGGTGGTACAAATAAAATATTTTAATGTAATTTGCAAAAAAATAAAAAAAATTGGGATCACAAATGCAATTATTTCTCTTTAATTTTGACAATTTTTTACTATTTTTAACCGTCAAACTAAAGAAATTGTACAGTAGAGAGTTTTCGCACAAAAAAAAGTTGTATGTCGGGCAAAATATTTTAAATAGAAGGATTTTTTGCGATTTTCAATAGATATGAGTTATATCGCAAATGAAAACATTTTAAAGTGATTTTCTACTATTAATCATATTTTAAACATTGCCACTTCAATGGCACGGGGTAACCGCAGTCCCCAACCTTTTAACAAAGAAGCAATTGAGTTACCTACCCAATTGAGCAAGACATTTAAGCCCTTATTTGAGTTTTTTTTTAGAATAGATTTTATAAAAAGTGATTTTTTTAAGAATGTATGATTAAAAGTAAGAATTTTTTTTAAAATTTATTTGCAAAATTATTTAATAAAATAATGAGTGATTCAAAATGAATTTTAAAGAATGAAGTTCCAGTCAGGGCTAATTTATATTTTTGTATTCATGATGGGTATTAAACTGTTTGAATATTTATTTTACGAGTAAATATTGAGGCTCCTATTTACGTATGACATTATAAATTAGGTGCACATCATAATTCATAACCTAGACAATCGTCCATGGTTGATGGTTCATGTCTACGTGAATGTGCACTTACAAATTTGCGTATAGATATTATTCGTAATTCATAACCTAGACACATCCACCGTTCATGCCTACATGAATAAAGTTGAGGACTTCATTCTGATTATGTTATACTCTTGTTTGCGTCACACTGGGATGATGATTTCTCCTGAGGGCAAAAAATTCAAATGGGGCATTTCATTTTATGCAATACAAGTACTAGTACTAGAAGAAAAATGGTGAATTTCCTAGGATTATCGTACTCTAATTGATCCATACACCGTCATCAGAGAATGAACTGTCAAAAGGATAAACCACACAATCTGTTGCATAGCTCACTAGTAATCGAACTACAAACTTTATAATTTAAAAGGAATCAAGATTTTACTAGTAATAACGTGTCTGGGATATCAGGATCAGTCAAATTACTCAAAATTTAGAACTAGAGGCTTGTCGAACTTGTTCCTTCGAAGTAGATAGCAATCACTGTTTAGAATACACGAGCAAACTACACACATTGTAGACGAAGACAAACTGAAACAAACCTGGCTATAATGCTTGACCAAACCATTACTCGCAACTTAACAAGGACATGAAAAGCCGAATATTGGTTCCAACTCCAAAATTTGGAACTGCAAATCATGTGCCTAGAAAACTAAAGCAATGCCACTGAACACCTCCAAAAGACGTAATAAAACAAACAGTTTAACACGTCAACTCATGGAGCCCTTAGCTAATAAGTCATCCATTTTCACATCACCCGTCCTTGCACCTTTTTGCTTCTCAATGGAAACCGATAGAAAGTTCAAGAAGAAACCGACAGTTACACCATATAACATACATCAGAATACAATAAATTCATTTTCTCTTATTTGGATTGATAGGTTTGACAACTTATTTGCCTAGGTAACAAACAATGTCCAGTTTTAGGGGATTCGGTCTCAAGTAGTGTGTTCCTGCAGACAACCAAGACGAGAAATCATCTTCTAGTCTATGCACACATACATCAATAGAATAACAAAACTATCAGTCAACTGAGACAAGTTGCTGAACTTTTTGCAAGCACAGTATTTTATCGGTACTGTACAATTCCACATCACAACAGCAATACGGTAGCTAATATCAAAGAAACTGGGTACCCCTATAATGTGTTAAGATCTATCTGTCATCTCTTTCTGCGCTTCGGCTCCACCTATCAATGAAACCAACACAAGGTCTCGTTAAGACAATAATAAAATATGGAGGCATTAAAGGGCAATACACTAGATTTACTGAGGAATTTTCCCCTCAATTATTTCAAATACTCTATTCAATAACTGAAAGCCCTCTACACAGTATAAACAATTGTGTAAAGAGGGAGTGTGTGTGTGTGAGGGAGAGAGAGGGGGGCCAGAGAACAGAATAATGACACTGCACATGTCAACTAAAGTAAAGATGACTTAAAACACCTGATATCTCATTGATAATCCATCTTCAAAACTTAAAATTCAAGATTTGCATCTACATTTGGCAGCTCATTAAATCACCAGTTGCCCCCACCAATTAATTAAAATTGAAGGAATAAATTAGATAACATGATCTTGCACGTAAACTAAACTGCAGTAAGGATTTGACTATTTCCGACTGAACTATTTGTTTTTGGAAATTGTAAGCTAGTCCCTAATGTATGTTGAGAATTGGAACAAAAGCATCAAGAATTTTCTCTTGGTTGCCTTAACATTCATGCCATTAGGAATGTTTGAACATATATACTTAACTCGAACCCCATGGAAAAATTCAGAAATCTTCCATCAGCTCCTGAATGTGAGTTCCATATGATACCACAAAGTTACAAAAATCAATAGATTTCACTAAAACAATTTCTGCTCAAATGAGTACATAATTAATACATGCATATGTATGATAAGACAATTTAGTTGTTTGCAGTTCCATTTAGTCTAAAATCCCTTTGTCCACGTGAAGAGGAGAACCTCCTATAAAGAACATCAATTTCAACTCCCCCGTAACCAAGGATCTCAACTGCTTCTTGTTTAGACATTTTAGCCCTCCAAATCATGCACGCAAGACAGCTTTTTTGAACTTAATGATCAGTTTACTCACTTCAACAAGAAGTCCAACAAAATTTATTTTATGGTAACACATCTCTCGTAAATACAGCTAAGAATTCGGCTTAATTCCAAAAATATATTCATGGAAGTTGGGTTTCAATGCCTCTCGAGGAGGAAAAAGTAAGGAGAGCTGCTTTTGAAACATAGAAGAATAAGTCAACATGACTTTCTCTCAATCTTGTGGGGGATATGGTGAAGGCCATTCTATCAGAGTTTTGCAGAATTTTATGCCAACTGGATTGTGGGGAAGCATATTTTAATTCTTTTTATTTTTAACAGAAGCGTATTTTTATTTCTATCCTGTTACACCGGTATCCAAAAGCCACTTTCAAAAGAATAATGACTTTCGATGTGTCATCAGTAGTATGCAGAAGATAATGAGAAAGTTTCGGCTAATATGTTGAGTACAGAGCTTTAAGATACAGTTAACCGTTATCAGATTTTCATTTATAGAACTGGTGACTGAAAATAAATATGGAGAAAAGGAATTTGGACGTATATCTGTTAACAATCAGAGTCCGTCCACTTTGTAAACAGCAAGGTGCATAGTACAAGAGTAGCCTATGAGGCTATGACTTGTATAGGTGTACCTATAAGAAGTAATCCAAAAGTTGTCTCCTTCTGGGATACCATAATCAAGAGGATCAAAGAAATAGGGGTGCTTTTTCAATCAAAGCTTTGAGTTACCTTAAGTCAATCTTGTCCACAGTATCCCGTTGTATTATTTATCTTTGTCCAAAATCATAGTAAATTTGGCAAAGAGAATCAAACTTGTGGTACAGGAATTTAGTCGGAAGGGCATGGACAAGGACCGGAAGGATCATTTAGTAGATTGAGTTGGTTACTGAGGTTAAAGCTAAGTATGGCTTGGATCTGAGTAACTTGGAGCCTGAGGACATCTCGGTGGAAGACCAATTGAAGCCTACATTTAGTTTTCACCAGAACTTTTGGGATACTGGGATTGCCTCCAAAATTATACTCATGCAAGCCACTATAAGTTGATCTCCCAGTAACATCCTTTTTACTGTCCATTGCTGCAACTTAAATAGGCAGTGTTTCTGAGGTCCACTTTTGCTGAACTATTGATTGTTTTAGCTTATAAATAGCTCTCATAGACTTCTCTTATACAGGGACGGATCCAGGACCGGACGACAAGGGGGGCTAATACGTAAAAAAAAAAAAAAAATTACACATGAAATTTTTTTTTACAAATTTTTTTTTTTTTTTGCCAAGTAAAAAAAATTTTTTTTTGGGGGGGCAGGGGGGGCTGTAGCCCCCCCCTAAATCCGTCCCTGCTTATATATAAAACTCTTGAAAGTTATGGTAGATGCATAAAAGTTTTTAAATAACAAAATATACAGCAATACAAATGCTGCAACCTACAAGTTCACCAAAAAAAAAAAAAAAGTGCCAATTGTATAATAGAACAGTTGTTTTCATTCTGAAAGCATCAGAATAGAAAAAATGCACTTCTACCTTGCCGTCAACAGCTGGTGATACAGGGAATGAGTTCAAAGACCTTTTGGAATCATCTTCGGATGAACAGTCAGAACACAAGAAATGCTCCAACTTCTTCGCTTCTTCAATGGTCATACCCATGCAAGAAGGATGAAACCTGCAACAGAAACATATTCATTAAGAGCCACTATCAATACAAACGTACACAGGCATATTACTTAATAGTTTGGCAACAGCAAACTGTAATACGACAAGTCTTTTGAGTTACCACTAGAACCAAAAAGCAAATAAGTACTATATTATCCCTAGAATCAAAACTAACAGAAGCAAAAGCATCAACATGGAGCTTCATGCCCATGCACATATCAAAATCTCGAATTCTCAAAATTGTATAAAATATAAATTAACACTAAGCCAGAACTCTCAAACCAATTTGCTGGTCAGTGCTTGAAGTTCTTATCGAAGGCAACAATTCCACCCAAAAGAGGATAGCAGAAAATGCCAAATAGATAAAAACTTGCAATATAAGACAGAAATCCCAATGAATTACCTGAATTCAGGGCCATAGGGTTTCTAGTCTTCCAGATTCCTACTCTTATGAAACTTTTTTAGAGGAAAAAAGATATCTCTAGATACAGGATACTGTAGTTAAGCAGGTAAATTTCACATTCGTCCTTGTGATTTTCCTTAACCTCAAATTAGTCCCTTGAGTCAAATTAGACCATGCTGTTAGGATCTGTTAGTGATTCCTTTGGCCTTGTTGACACATGAAAACATTTTTTACTCTCACCTGGCAAAATTGATATCATACACCTAAGAAGACAATTACTATCAGTTTACATACTAATTTAAGAGAAATTAAACAAAGATAATACCTGAAAACATGTAGGAGAAAGAAAAAAAGGAAGATAACGAAAACCAACCTCCCCCACCCCCCTCCTCTCCCAAACCAATCAACCTGCACAACCCAGTCCCCAACCCAACCTACAATAATCCATCTCAGCCTCTTAAAACAAATTCCTTTTGCCTTATTTCCAGAATATATTTCAAAGTTATCTTCCCCACTACTACTACTAACAAGATGCCATGCTGCCAAACTCCAATTGCCAATCTCTGCCTCCACCCAAGCTATAGACAACAATAATCACCAGGGCTGCAGACATTGGCCGACAAGAACTAACATGAAGCCAACAGATTGAGAACCATTAGGAACTTACTATGGTTTTTCGTTTGATTAGAAGTTTGTTGTAAGGGTGATTGACATGGTGGCAATGGTGGTAGGGAAGTTTTTCCTTATTTTGTTCTGGGTTCTGTGCCGATGGTTGCCAAGGTTGGTCCCTGTAAATGTCAAGGTTGGATATGAGATGAGGGGTGGTGGTATGGAGGTTTAGTGGGAAATGGTGGAGCTAAGGTGGTTGTTTTGAGTTTGATAGGTGCACAGAGGGCTATGGTTGTATTCGTATTGTAATAGTGGCTTTTGTGATGAGGATAATTAATGGACCATGCAGTTAGTTAGTGCAACTGAATAGGAGTTGCACAAGGAGGTTGAGGAGAGTCTTGGATGAGGTTTCATGTGACACCTTTGTGATACCAATAAAAAAAACTAATGTGACAATTAAAACATTCTATAATGATCAATTAGAAAAAATAAATAAACACTTGGGTAAATATGGAAATCTATCATTAAAACTGTGGCAGATAAGGCATTGAACATCCAGGTAATGTTAAAAAAAAAATCCAACTTCCCATGGGAGAACAAATGCATAATGTGTACAATTACTTTTACCTCCCCTTGGAACAAAGCTTACTGTGATGGACAATCAGTACAATAATTGTTTTCTAACATCTAGGGACAAAGCTTACAATGATATGAAAGCTAAATTATTGGAAACTCATATTGACACAATTCAGGATCCAGTAACATGACAGTAGTGAGTCTTGTCAAAGGACTACTCGCATTACAAACAGGTCCTATTGGTCACAGATATAAGCACCTTTACAATCAGGGAACAGGAATAAACAAACAACAAATAATTTGAAAGTAATGACGAATATCTAGATAGTTGGGCTCTGGGTAAATGAAGTAAGCTCAAGGATGCTAAACCAGAAAAAGTAGGCTGACTGTCTTTTCTCCCTTCCTCTTCTTTTTCTCTTCAATTTATGATTGAAGTTATAGAATTGCATAACAGAAAGTACCTTGCAAACTTTTTCCTGGTGTTTTTATATTTAATTCGGTACCTCTCTCAATTATGTGATGTATGTAATTTCTTCATCTGTGCATGCACTAACTTCTTCCTCCATCATTTAGCACAGTATTCTAATATTTCCCTTTCAAGTTGGCACGATGATCCGTCCACTCAACTGTTGATGCAAAACATTTCTAACTACATAAAACTATCACTCGTTGGCACAACACGATCCTCTATAGTGACTCCACTACCATCCATTTCCTACTACGATTAAAATGATATTAAAACTATAGATTCATACCTCTTTGGTACTTCTCTGTTTCTTAATACCACGTCAAGTGCTATCAGCATATGTTATATAGTTAGACTAGGAATTGTCTTCCAAATTTCCATGGTGAGATATCTTCCTTCCTAACAACAATGAAATCAATTTGACTAAACTTCTATCCATTCCTAAAAGTTATTAGGTAAGAATATCTTTTCAAAGCACATATTCACTGACACCAAATCAGAAACCATCCTAAAGTCGTAACATTAAAATTGTGTTCATCTAATACTTCAGCCATGTACAAAATTGTTCTCTATGGTTCCCTAATCCTACATCATGTTCACCTATCGCATATGATGATTTCCTTTCTTCCTCTTCCTCTTCTCATTGTTTGTGTTTATTTTACATTTATGTTTATATTTATGGTTTTAAATGTTATCAAACACAATAAGCATCTTTTAAGGTACAGATTTTTCTCTCCACATTTCATGATCACTGCATGATTTAGTTTCCTAAAACTGATTTCATGCATCAAACACCTGCACAAGATTAAGAAATAGAATAAATAAATAAAAGGAAAAGAAAAGAAAAGAATTTCATAAATTAGATGAGTCTTATCCCGAATGTCTTGACACCAATTTACTAACTTCACACTTCCAATTACAGATCCAGCAACTCGAACACAATAAATGGGAAAAAAGAACTTACTAAAGATACATCATTATCATTATAGAAGAAATTTCACTTCAGCACCAATTCCTACTTTGTTTTAAATTAGCGGATCGAAGTGCATCACAGCACATCATTTTATTCAATCACAGAACACATATAATATGAATTTGAAGCATATAAATTATGCGTACATACCAGTCCTTGCACCCTTCACACTGCACCATGAGATCATCTGGATTATAAGGCATCTCACACTTGCAATACCTACAGAAACATAAAACCACAGAGTATTCTGATATTAAATAAAAGCAATAAAATATCATTTTTCCACACTTCAATGACCAATTTCTGAAAACTCACACAGCAACGCGGTCTGGAGTGAACCCTCCAGTAGCCGCCTTGTACTCAAATCTACAAAAGTAATCCTCAGCCCCCACGTTCTCGAGCTTGGTGTAGTTCTTGAAAGTGTGCACAATGCACTTGCCTTCAATGGTGTGAGCACTTTGCATATCATAGTGGTCAGACAAGAAGAGTTCCTTGGCACCATGAAACTGCCTGCGACCCCCGATGGACTCCTCGGGGCGGTAGTACCACCGAACCTGTACTTTAATATTGTTCCGGTGGTCAGCCTCAATCTTCTCCACTCTCGCCACATAAGGAGGCTTGTCTGAATCTGATGGTCTCATCAACACACAATCTCCAGCTACATAAACACCCAATTTCTACATACTTCAAAAATCTAACTAGCAAACTATGCAAAACAGAGACCTTTATTCCACTAGTTAGACCTGTCATTGATATATTCATATAGATTCTGCATTCTTAATTACCGTGACAGTATATATTATGTTTGTTAATATGTTAGTGTAATGCTTGAGCATATAAATATCAATGAAGTCAAAGGAAGCCAATCAACCACACGTGTATAAACAAGCACTTAGGCATGTGTACCAATGTAGATGCACGTGTACAAGTAAATTACAATTGAAAGAAATTATGAAAAATAAGCTTTGATAAGCCATCTCTAGGAAGGAACCATGATCCAAAAAACTCCAGAAGAAGGCCGTCTTGTGAGTTTATAAGCACTTTGGGCACCTTCCCCTTGCAAGCCGATTTTAAGGATGACATTTGCCCAAAGTGGTCCATACATCCCACCCCAAACACCAGACTCCCTCCCTAGACGCGGCAAAAAGAAAGTACTCATACGGTGGCATGCAATAGCATGTCAGGTCCATCCCTCTCTCTCAATGAAGTAAAAAGAAACTAAAGAAAAATAAAATTGAACTCACGTGAGTGTGTAGTGATTTAAGTATGAAGAATAAGTAAAAGTAAAATTGAGAGGAAGAGAGAGAGTAATTCATACGTCTGACGATTTTATTGGTGCCTTTGATACCGTAAGAATCGAGGTCCTTCTTGCCTGGTTTTGTCTTCGCCATATTAGTTTCTTCTCTGTTCTTCACTTCTTCTTCTTCTTCTTCTTCTTCTTCTCTTCGATCAATCTGGATGAAATTATGATAATAGCATTATTATATTGTCTCTGTATGTGCGGATGGCATATGCTACTTCAAGTACACTGGAGCTTACTGGAGTGTAGAGAGAGAAGCAAAAACCCTAGTTGCTGCTACAGGGAAGGATATCCGTACAGAAAATGGGGTGGGCGGAGAAGACGGGTCGGGTCTTTCTACCAACCGGATTCTGGACCCGAGCATGTTTGGCTAAGCTTAAAAGGCTTAATTTTAAGTGAATTTGAATATGTAAGTTATAAAATAAATATTTTTTTTCAGTTTATGAAAGGTTTTGTTTTGAAAAACAATTGTTGAAAGTTAGATTTTAGGAATATGTAAGTTTAAATTGATATTTTTTAAAATAATAATAATAATAAGTGAATTTCTTAGAACGTGTGATTAAACTTAAAAGTCAACTTTTAAATAACACATTTCTATTTGAACAAGGCAAATTTCATTTCGTAGTCATTGAACTCTCAATGTAATTATTAGCCTGTCTGATCAAACTTTTTGGCCAGATTTTCATCCAAATTCTTATCGTTGGGCCGCACTTATTAACTGCCACTCTCTCAGCCGGGCCCCACTAACGGTCCTTTTTCTGCTAAAAATCCATGGAAAATCGCTAACAGACGGAGCCTAAGTCACTAAATTGATGGGTGAGATTTGGGATCAGATATGGACAGCTAAGGATTATACATGTGTAGTGGTCTTAGATTATAGATAACATCTACAGATTGTGATTCTCATAGTAGGAAACACGACAACAATCGACTAAAATGGTGCGCGACACTTGTTGGTATTGACCTATCATAGTGTGATAGTGATTGCTTTTCGTTTTCCTTTCCTTTCTTTCCATTTGCTTTGAGTTAAAATATTTTACGGCATCTTGAGCAATTCCGTCAACAAGGGAACCAAGTGCTACAAAAATGATAGGTTGAAGACTTAAAAAGTGACATATATCACAAAAAAAAAAAAAGTAGAAAATTCATACACGATGCTGATAGTTATGAATCCTCAAAGCATGGATCAGCAATGTACCATGGTGATACAGTATATTAGAGTGTGTTTGGGGTGTTTGGGACACATTTTTTTGAAAGAATGTATTATTGAATAGTAGATTGATGGAGAATGTGTGGTTAAAAATGAAGGAAAAGTTATTGATGTGATCGAAAATATTATTTTATTGAAAAATGTGTGGTTGAAAATGAGTAGAAGAATGAGAATGAAAAAAATAATGTGTACCAAATAGGGCCTTAATATAAGAGGATGCTATCTACTAGAGACGGAAAGAAAACCCATGACACATAAGATAAATTTCCAAAATAAGTAGTTGTATCTCCTTTCATCGCACTGGTAAGAGATGCTCCTCATTAGCTTCCATCCCCGAACAGTTGCAGGCCTACAAAATGAATTTTATAAACTATTACTGGTGAAGAGAATACCGTGCAAAAAGGGTTAAGAAGTAAAAACTCTAATCTATACCACAAGAGCGCTAAAATCGCAGAAAGAAAATATACATACAAGAACATGAGAGATAATACAAAAGAATCTTACACTCTATTTTCTCTGACCACTCTATTTTTTGATAATAATACAAAATCCTAATAACGATTCCCTATTTATAAGAAAATTGGAGCAAAATCGTTGATTAGCGTACTGACTCCACACAACGACAATAATTAGACTCCATGACTTAACAAAAATTATTCCTATGAGAATCAATCACATCACATGGTCTCCATCATATTTTACAATCGATACTTCATGTATGCAAGATATAAATTATTCGATGGATTTGTATGAGGTTGACTTCAAATTTATCATGCCAAGAATACAGCTTCTATATCCGTAAAATAGAGTTCTTCCAGGCAGTTCTTGTATCAATTTCTGAAAAAAAAAATGGATTTATTTCTTAAAAACGCATAATCAAAGAAAGTGTTTGTGCAATAACCAATCCCATTCCATAACTATCACGAGAAACAGTTGTCATTTCATAAAACCTTAAGATAGCATACTAGGCTCTCATACCAATCGTTCATTACAAGCCAAAGGATGGAAAGAATACCGTTCATACAAAAATCAACAAAAACGTATCCAACAGTTATGACACATACATCTGCAGCAAGATATTGAAAGGCACTTGTAGGATACTCGGTTCCGTCGTAAAGTGATACCACTCAATTTGACATCCTCAAAACTCCTGTGACGCTTCGTAGTCACCCCAAGACCCAATTTCCATGAAACAAAGAATTTGTCATGCGATTTTGTTTACTCCATACTCCTTAAAAATCGACAAATCCCCGTGAGTCCAATTACTTCGAAGCACACAAAGACATGCTCCCAACACGCCTAAAGTCAGTTCCTGCAATCAGGCTGCTCAATTGTTCCATACAGTTTTGTCTCTATATCAAGGGAAACAATGTCGTCAGGTGTAGAAGTCCAGCCCTTGGAAAGACTCCTGAGCCAATGAAGCTTGCCATTCACAAAAGTACCGGGATCCATTCAAAACACAGAAGTACCCATTGTAAAGTAACGCCACATCCTAAAGTAACCCTCAAGATCACCGATGCTTTTCCAAGAATCCGTCTTGAGACCGTAAGCCATTACAATTGCCTGAAGCGCAATCTCATTTTCAAAGTCGAAACAAATTTCCACTACCTTATGAGCATCACTGGCTTCATCAAAACCAAACCCATATTGAAACAAACGACCAGATTTCATTTCCATCCCCGGAATCACGCAGCAGCTTGGCTTTTCTTATAGTTGGGTTCAATAACAACAAATGTATACCGCCTACTACAATGCAAAGCAGCCCATTACAAGAACCAACAAACCTACCTGTAACTGAGTTCCATGGAACTTTCATTAGCTCATCGATGTTAATTGCATCAGAAACTAGGTCAAACAACAAGGAATGTAAAGAAAAGTGATCGAGTTAGTAATCAGACTTGTCATAAATGGTCAACATGATTCTATGGTGGGTGATTCTCCTTTTTTTGGTTGAATTTTGGAAATGGGTTCTGATGAAATTTGGGCTGGAGATCAAAGAAAGCCATGATTTTGAAACGCACCTGAAGTTTAACAGGGACGTGACTGGAAGCCTTAAGAGGATTTCTACCAAGATCTCTTGGGACTTCAAATTTGAAGTCAATGCTCAAACTGATTATGTCGATGCAACATCCAATTCCAATTGAAGGTCCCGAAACCATCAATTTTCCCATGAATATATCCAAAGACAGTTTCAATAAACTCGATAGTAGAAGGGTGTCACTTCCACTACAAAAGATCTGCTTACAATGAATTCACAGTGATACCATTAGCGTCTAGTGATATTAATGCAATCCATGGTGATTATAACTTAAATGAGACAGAGAAAAAGAGACTGAAAACTGGTGATGCAAATAATTTCTTAATCTAAAACATAATAATGGTAACCACTAAGAGGATAACACTATAAAAAGTTTGGGAAGAAGAGAATACAGCATCGAAGGTGTGGTAAGGTCGTCTTCAACCAACAATGTCATTAAGAAAACTGAAGTTTAGCATCGATCCCTACGTGTGTTTGACAAGATATTTTTGTGTGTTGATTCGAGGATGGTTTGGGGAATTGTTTTGGGTGGTCGTGCACAGTGGAGCAAGGTTGAATCACTTCTCATCTAAATAGATAGGATCAATCCGAAAACTCACGCTAAATCTTACGTAAATTTACGCCTTTTAAACAATGATTTAGCTGACTTTGCATAATAAATAAAATTATTTGGTGACGTGTCAATAAAATTTAATGTTAATTTTTTTTTTTTTGAATAACCGTTCATATAATTATTAAAATGTTGAGCTACTATAATGACCACAATTAAATGCAGTTGTGCTACATGTATATAATAATTTTTATACACATAATTTGGTGAGATATAATTGGATTATAATTTTTTCAATCAAATAAAAAAACTTTTCCACTTTATTTTTTATAACTCCTTAACTTTCGAATATAATTACTCAAAAATTAACCTTGTTTGTTTGATATTAATGACTATAAATATTAGAAAATGTATTATAAACTAGTCGTTGACACGTGCCTTGCACGAATTTTGCATTTGTTGTGTTTTTATTAGTGTAGAAATTGTAGATGTTTAAAAAAAAAAAGGAGTTTAAGATTTATTGGATTATTCAAGAGTTTTTGGAGCATATTATTATCTCGCTATTATTTTAAAAGTTGATATTACTGCACAGAGAAACTCACCAAAAATAAAATTGAAAACATCACGTGTATATAGAACATGGCAGTACTTGATAATAGAAACATTTGACGTACATAAAGATTGCAGGTTTATAGGAGTAAGAAATACTTGATTTATTAAATAATAAAGCAAACATCGAAAAATGAAAATGCATGGAAAAGAAGTTGTAAAAGGATATCGTGCAGCATTTATAAAATAAAACCAATGAGATATGTTGCAACTTACATGTGTATGCTAAGATATAATGGATAATTTTTGCACTGTCATTTCTGCTTCTTCTATTTGTTGTTTATAAATGTAGGGATATGAGTATGCAATAAAAATTTGAATAATTGCATTAAATCAACTAAACCACCTACTACCTAACCCTTCAAAAAAAAAAAAAAATGCAAAACATATCCAGTAACCATCACCCAAAAAAACTATCAACTCTAAATTCTTAGGAACCGGACAAATGCCACTGAAGAATGAACCAAATTAAGAGGTGTTTGGTGAGGATTAAAATTAGATTTTTAGTAAATTGTGATATAAATTTTTGAAATGTGTAGTTGAAAAGTCGTGGGACTCATGAAAGATGTGGTTAATATTGATTGATTGACTTTGACTTGGATTAAAATCAAATTTTAATCCGGACCAAACATGTGCTAAATGTTAACAAATGGATAAATCCAATTCTCTGGAAGTGAATGAATCAAACAACTAAATACTTGATCATTTAATTGTTGGAAGCATAAAAATTAAACGTCTCTATAAAAATTTAGAACTGAATCAGTTTTTCCTAAAATGTAGGATGAGAGGACATAGCTAAAAATAGTCAAAATTTCGGACACATGTACATATATATATGTCTTTCACACTTCATTTTTTTTCTAGAAATTCACATGTAAAAAGTTTAATAATAATTAAATGACAAATTGTTAAAAGATAGAACATGTCACTTGAAATCAACTAGAAATTTATACTAAAATTCTAAAAACCAAAAACTGCATAAATTTACATGACAAAATTAAAATAAAAGTTATAAAATGTCATAATTAATTACAATTGCCATACCCGCTTCCGCTCAATATTTCATACCCATGACCGTGTTGTGTCGTGTGGACATGGGTATGCCGATCGGAATGCCAAGTTCGAGCATCAAATGTGCAACTGAAATGGAAAACATTTTCAACCATGCACTAATTGATTTCATTTTTCCTCTTTCCTCATATGCAAAAGAAATGTTTGCATATGAATGACTACTTTTTAACAATCATTTTGCTTACAATATTGGTGGAGAGTTTGAAAATTTCCGTGCATAATTGAATTCAAATTTAAAATTGATTTTTTTAAAAAAAATGCACGTGCAAGGAAAATATAGAGTACTTTGAAAAAAATATAGTTAGTTGAATGACATATTTGAAATATTAAAATTATAAAGTAAGCAAACCTTTGCTATTTATAATGTTCACCGTAGTGTGTTAAAATTTCATAAAATCATTTCTTTTACCAAAACTACTGCTGTCAGTTTACAATCAAATAAAACCAAAACTTCATAAGTACATTCCTTTTATTAAAATTACAGCTATCTGTAACCCAACCAACCAAAACAAAAGGAAAATTATTGTTACTGTTGTTGAGTGGAAATACCATAAATATATTCTTAGTAGACGTAGACTTTGACTGGGAATCGAATAATATGGTGCCATCTTTCTTAAACATACAAGAATTGTAATTAATCTATTCACAATTTTTCTGGATTATAAACCCCGTAACTTCGAAAGTAATATGGTACTATTCAACCTGCCTACCAAACATACTATCAAGCTATCTCAAACACAGACAATAACACATACACATGCAGACACTCACAAACACTCGCAGAAAGAGAGAGAGACCAGGGTGATATTTTTGTAAACATTAACATCAAAAGGGTGGCAATAGCTTAGCCCAGATTTCCTAGCCAACCAAGCGACTGGCTTTCCTTCATAGTACTATAAGGGATTCGATTATTAAACTATTAATTTTTACAGTATGAATATGCGAATGAATTCAATATGATGCAAAAATACACTTCTTACCTCCATGGTTGTCATATTATGAGCAGTGAGGTAAATATGCCAGTAAAAGAAAGTTCTAAGAGTCAGGCTTAAACTAGCAACTATTAATCCACAACCATCATAAAATGCATAGTTTGATCAGATTTTTTTAGATCCAATTGACAGTCTCATTTGAAGAAGAAACAAATGTGTAAAGAAGATTTTATCATGTGCTAGAAGATTTGAAAAATAGTAAGAAAACACACCATACAGTATGAGAAAATAGAGATTTGTTTTTAAATATTTTCATATGATGCATTATTTAAGGAACTGCTTCAAAAGTAATTTGTTTGCTTTGGACACGTATTTTTTACAATAAAAATGGATTTGATCCAATTATGGTCAAGTTGATCAAAATACAAAATCATTTCACAAGTTGCTAATAATAAAAGAGGATTGAAGTGGCATTGTAAAAAAAAAAAAAAAGCCTCTGCGCGCACGGAGACTTCTTTTTTTTTTTTAGTTAAGATGCATGGAACCAATTTTCAGAATATAGCCCCTGTTTGATCCACATTATTTTTTTCATTCTCATTCTTCTACTCATTTTCAACAACACATTTTTCAATAAAATAATATTTTCCATCACATCAATAACTTTTCCTTATTTTTCAACCACATATTCCCTATCACATCACTTCAAAAAATGCATTCTCTCATTTTAATGTGCACCAAACGAGCTCATAAAATCAAATTCCTTAAAATAGAAAGACAAAATATAAAACTAAACAGTGAAAATTGCCTTTTTTTTCACATAGTAGGGAAAATTGGAGGATCGGATGAGTGAAATCTGAAAAAACGAATAGTAACATTTCATTGAGTTACTGTTGCATCTACGATGATCCAAAATTGGTTTTTTTATTATAGTAGGATGAAACGGAGAGAAGTAGATCACATGGCTTCCTTGCTGGTGGGGCCGGTGCAGCATCAGCAAAATCCACTACCCGACCATCAATATCATCATTGCGGTACTAATCATGCTCTTGACCAAGCTTCAACTCTACAACCACAACTACAACCCGCCCCCGCTGTGAAACTCTCTGCCACCATGGAAACTGACAAGGTACCATATCGCTATCGTTCTCTCTCTGGACTTGTTTTCCTTTTCTTTCTGCATTCTGTGTTTATTTATGAAACTTGGGCTGGATTTCTCATATTTTACCTTGATCTAGCTTAAAAGTTTCAGTTTTTGCTCGATCTAAGTTTGTTACTATTATTATTGTATATTCATTTTTGCCCTTTTTATTTTCTGGGTTCTTTTCTAAAGCACCGAGTAATATACTTTCGACCTATCTTTCCTTAAGTTTTGAATATTTGTATTTTGCCCCTTTCTTCTTTTTTCAGATTTCTTGTATTTTGTTGTTGGTTATAGTTACAGGGAAGCGTTATGCATTTATGAATATTTTTTGCAGCTACTGTGAGCTCTGTTTGTCTCTTATGTAAGTTTTGATATTCTTATCTGTTCTTTGAACTTGTTTACTTTTCTTAGGTAAAGTTTCAGCTGTTTTCCTTTAGTTAACTTTAGTTAAATTGTGCTTGAATATGTTGAATGGAGGGATTGCTTCATGCAGTCTCCTGACGGTTGATTCTCCTTATAATTGCAGTATTGTCTTTGTTTCTATTACAAGTTTTCTTCCATGTGATGCTTTCTTTAAAGCTATGTTTTGTGTCTAACATTTCCTTATTTTTCTAAGCATAGCATGTCTTTGATTCTTGTGCCTTTTGGGTTGCCCAAAATTTCTAATTTCTGAAGGCATGTTATTAATATTTGGTGGATTATTCACTGATTAATATGTTTTACTTGAGTGAGGTTGAGTTGCCAGTTGTGTTATTATGAGTGGGATCATTTTGTTTTATCATTGATGCCGAGGCTTGAATTTATTGCAGGACATGCCGGATTCTCTAGTTGATAGTAATGGTCCAGTTAATGGTCATATTATTTCCACTACAATTGGAGGCAAAAATGGAGAGCCCAAAAGGGTTAGTGACTGAGCTTCATCATTTCAATTTTAGGAACTTTAGTTGCAAGGTTTGAAAATCTTAGTTAGTTCCTTAAAGATATTATTGAGATGAAAATCTTGAAAGTTGTTATATGGAGATTTAGTTCCTTTTTAATCCTGAGATTCGAGAATATGAATTATTGATTGCTTCTCTGTGCTGTCTGCTCTAAAGGGTTTGTTTGTGATGCTCTCTTGCAGACCATTAGTTACATGGCAGAACGTGTCGTGGGTACGGGTTCATTTGGAATAGTTTTCCAGGTGTGTATTCTGACCTACTGGTAATTTTTGTGATTCACAACAGATTTTAAAATTAATGATTTGCTGTCACTATATGCTAGGCAAAATGCTTGGAAACTGGAGAAGCTGTGGCCATAAAGAAAGTTTTGCAAGATAAGCGTTACAAAAATCGTGAGCTGCAGTTAATGCGTTTGATGGATCATCCAAACGTGATATCTTTGAAGCATTGTTTCTTTTCTACTACAACCAGAGATGAGCTTTTCCTTAATTTGGTCATGGATTATGTCCCTGAGACAATGTATAAGGTCTTAAAGCATTATAATGATTCGAATCAAAGTATGCCGCTCATCTACGTCAAACTCTACACGTATCAGGTTCTATTCTTTTCGGCTTTGTTTTCACTTTGTAACTTCTCTACGTTTGTATAATCTCTAACTCTTATAAAATTACACATCTTCATCAGTTATTTAGAGGGCTTGCTTATATGCACACAGTTCGGGGGGTATGTCATAGGGATATAAAACCTCAGAATATTTTGGTAAGCCGTTTCAATACCACCTTTATCTGGCACCTCCCTGTCCCGTATGCCCTGCTGGATTGAGTTGCACCGTTTGGTAGGTTCTTGTAAATCACTACTTATTTGTCTGCAGGTTGATCCTCTCACACACCAGGTCAAGATTTGTGACTTAGGCAGTGCTAAACTTCTGGTATGTTTATTGCATGTTACTTATTCTTTCTTTCTTATTTCCTTATAATTGCAGTCACAAACACAGATGAAGTTATCTGGTGGTGTTATTTAAGCTAATTGTTTGATGCTTTGTGCATATTCATTAATTCATGTATAATTATTTTAATCAGGTGAAGGGTGAAGCAAATATATCATACATTTGCTCGCGTTACTACCGGGCCCCGGAACTCATATTTGCTGCAACAGAATATACGATGTCAATTGATATTTGGTCAGCTGGTTGCGTTCTTGCTGAGCTTCTGTTAGGACAGGTTTGAGACATTCTCATACATTCATTAAATTTGCAGAATGGTATTCTTCAATTTCTTACACTCCATAATTTCTCTGCAGCCACTGTTTCCTGGAGAAAATACCGTTGACCAACTCGTAGAAATTATCAAGGTGCATCCTTCGAGTTGCTCTGCATTTTTACGTGTCAAGAAAACCAGTAATGAAACAATCATTTACTAATTTTAAGTCTTATTAAAATAGGTTCTTGGTACTCCGACTCGAGAAGAAATTCGGTGTATGAATCCAAATTATACTGATTTTAGGTTTCCTCAGATTAAAGCTCATCCTTGGCATAAGGTATGCCAGTTATTTTCCACCCACAAAATGTTATTTTTTCAGTCATCTATAAAATCCAATACAATTCCAGTTCAGAAGCATATAATAAGCTCTTTGGTCAGGTTTTTCACAAGCGTATGCCTCCTGAAGCAATTGATCTTGCTTCACGACTTCTTCAGTATTCACCAAGTCTTCGCTGCACGGCGGTGAGTTTGATTTACTCTTCTTTTACAAAATGGAACTTGCACGATTTGTCCCCAATCTATACCGTTACAACTTCATCCCGAACCTTTTTCTTTGGCATCTCCTTCCTAGTGTTGTAGCTAATTAGTCCCCATTAGACAAAACCGTCCACTTTGCCGTTAACAAGGCAGGTGCAATGCATGCGAAAATTAGCTAAATACAAATATTTTTATAAAAATAAATAAAATGGAAATAGAAGAGAAAAATAGGATTATTAACAGTACCTTTTTTAGAGTATGTTAGAGCTTGTTTGGGAGAGCTTTTTGGGGGAAGAATTGATTTTGAATAGTGATATGATGGGAAATGTGTGGTTGAAAAAGAAGAAAATATTATTGATGTGATGGAAAATATTATTTTATTGAAAAATGTGTGGTTGAAAATGAGAATTGATTTACTGTAGAAAAATTTAATCTCTCTCAAACAAGGCCTTAATAAATTCCAAAGTTCATTTTGTCTTCCAGTAGCGACAACCGTCCTTTCGATTGGTACTGTAGTTGATTGACCAAAAAAAAAATAAAAAAGAAAATGGATAACGTATAGAAAAAGAGTTTTAAACTGAAACCTGCATGTCTTCCCCAGCCTTGAACGGTTCACAGCCCCCCAGCCCCCTTCTTTTTTCTGAAACTTTTTATTTTTTCCTGAATTATGTAGTTAATTTCTAATGAAGTTTGTGTTTGTAGACTCAATAGACCTTCAAAATTCTCTGGCCATTGCGACAACGAATGTTTTATTAGCAATGAGAACTCATTGATTTTTGCCAATAAAGAATATTTGGTCATTAATTTTATTGAAATTGCTGTTTTGTTCTCTGCAGCTAGAAGCATGTGCCCATCCCTTCTTTGATGAGCTCCGAGAGCCTAATGCCCGCCTACCAAATGGTCGCCCTTTCCCTCCACTTTTCAACTTTAAACAGGAAGTATGATTCTATCTTTCCTTAATGTTCCCTTTTGCTACTTCAAATATAATTTAAATGGTTGTGCCCCCCCTTCCCCCAATCTGTGCTTGAATGCTGGTCTCCCAGTCGATTTTCCATCTCTGTACAATATTGAAGTGATTTACTTACGTCTGAGTTTACACAAATGGGCAAGTTGGTCATCTCCAAAGTTTGTTTTAAAACCAAACCCAGAATTTAATTGATGAGGCTATATATGGTCAAAATTGGCACAACATATAAATGCTACTCATCATTTTCTCTATATCGGATATCATTTTCCTATACAAAATATTTATCATACTTGCTACTTTATGTTCACCTAGTATTAAGGGGCTTCAGATAATTAGGTCATATAGGGACGTCAGCATGATACAATGCCTTTTTTTATGAACTATAAACATCTTATATCACACGAGCTGTACAACCCATATATATATATACACACATCGAAAAGATGGACCCGAAGTAACTTGAACATGGTAATATTTCTGTTTCTGAGAGGGTAAACACAACATAAGGTTAGAGATTGTGTTGCCCGGTAAAACTTATTTTGCCATTTACGACTATGATATGAAATTTAAATCTATTCATACAATTTTAAATTTCTAACTGCTAGCAATTAGATAAGCACAGAAGTTTGGCCACAATTATCAAGTCACTCGTGTTCCCAATTTTTGGCAAGTATATCTAAATTTATATCATGTTTACCATTTGCCCATGCGCTGCTCATTTATTTTCGTATCAACTTGTGCATCTTCCTGGATGACGACTGCATTTGCCAATGCATTGTTATTTATTTGCAAATTAACTTGTGATGCATCCTGGAAAAACACTGAAACCGGTTCTAGCATGCATTGCTGTTATTTTAACACCAAATTCTCTTTGTTGCAGTTGGCTGGAGCATCGCCTGAATTGATAAACCGGTTGATACCCGAGCATGTACAACGGCAAGCTCGTCTGAACTTTCCCCATCCAGCAGGGACGTGATTATATCTGTGCAACATTGGTTGTTGATGGACTTTGTATCAGAAGGAAGGCCATCTAACTAATATTATGCAGTATTTTGACCAGGAGCACTGGTTTTTGATGCCTCGAAATGATATTTGCGCGGTGGCTACAGGGTGGAATCTGTCGACATTGTAGTCTTAGCTAAACAATTTTTAGCTGCTTTTGTAAATTGTTGTTGTCAAATGTAGGAGTTCAATTTATCATATTATTCGTGTCGAGTTAGGCTTCACTTGTGTTATTACTATGTTTGTGCTATTATGTTACATACTGAAAGCCAATTCAAAATTGAATTTTTTTTTTGGTTCCTTCTATTAACGGTAGAAATCCCACGTAGGTTTTATATGGAAATTACCGTCGCCACTAAACTTTTTTAAATGTTTTCTAATTGTCATTCAACTTTTAAAATGTTATTGAGTTGCCATTGAACTTTAAAAGTTATCTGAGTAGTTTCTGAACCTAGTTCCTTTTTGTGTCATTTGCATTTTTAAAAGTTGACAAATTTGATGAACTTGTTGAAATGTCATATCATTTGTTATTTCAACTGTCGTGTCATGAAGTTCATTAACTTGAGTGTTAAAGTGATGGAAGAATGTATGAAACAATATTGCCATTTTAAAAGTTGACAAATTTGATGAACTCATTGAAATATCATCCCATTCGTCATTTCACCTATCGTGTCATTAAGTTTATTAACTTTTAAGACAAGTGACGAAGTGATGGATGAATGTAAGAATCTGTCTTGCAGTTTCTAAATTTTCGTTTCTTTTGCACAATTTTGTGCATGAATTTGGAAAGATTGTTTCGTGCTTTCACTGGCACAGGCAACAGCATACGCACTGAAAACAAAAACATGATATTCTGAAAGATAAAAACCTCCGTTAAGTGATGACAATTGACCATAAAGGTGTCAATGAGCTCGAGCGTCTAGATAGACTGCTTTGTAAAAGCTCGATCCAAGCCAGGTCTTGGACTTACATTTATAAGGTGCCTAGCACGAGACATCAATGCACCTAACTGGGGCTGATGTCAGGTCCGATGACCTTATGAAAATAGGGCCATCCCCATCAAAAATTAAAAGATCTGTCCTTTTGTTGGAAAGAAATTTTACCTCTATTTGACGAGCATCATTTCAAAATTATTTCTTTTACATTCTCATTTTCAACCATATATTAATATAATAAAATATTATATATTTAAACTCAAAATTTTTCCTTTTAACCACATATTTTCCAAAAAAATCACTATTCAAACTTCATTTTACCCAAATAATGATTGTTGTTTATAAGGCACATGGGATACCACGGTTCGACCATATGGCCCATATATTATATAGGGTTGCAGGC
Organism: Fraxinus americana; assembly: GCA_035079005.1. NCBI lineage: Eukaryota > Viridiplantae > Streptophyta > Magnoliopsida > Lamiales > Oleaceae > Fraxinus > Fraxinus americana. The sequence goes on along the minus strand of CM068709.1, from coordinate 33,688,276 downwards.
CGGACCTTTAAGGGAAAAGTTTATGGTTCAGGGGTTTACTTTCATGAAATTAAAAATCAGGTCCCAAAGTTTTAATTTACAAAACTCAGGTTTTTCTTGAATTAATTAATTACATTTCAAAATTATTATATTAAATTAAATATTTAACTGTAATATAATAAAATTACCCCACCCCACCTCCACCATCCCCATTACTCAACTACTACTCCGGTGACCGGCGACTACTCTGGTGACTGCTCCGATCCGGCGACTTTTTTGAGGTCACAGATCAAAAAATTTATAGGTCACGGGTTATTTCGAGGTCACAGATAAAATTTTTTGTAGATCGTAGATTATTTCGAGGTCACAGATTTAAAATTTTATAGGTCACAGATTATTTCGAGATCACAGATCAAAAAAATTAAGGTTACAGATTCTTTTTTTAAGTTACAAATTATCAATTTCAAAGTCACAGCTCAATAATAAGGTCACAGACACCAAAAAGAACCACAATAGTTAGGTCACAGTCACCAAAACACCCTTCCCCCATCCACGTACATCACCACACTTTGTCACAGGTCACAGATCGACCAAATAAATAGTCACAGACATTTCGACCCATTCGCCGTACTCGTCTCCCAATCACAGTACACCAACAATACTTGGTCACAGATCACGGAACGACCAAATAGTTAACAATACCTGGTCACAGAATCACCAAATAATGGTCACACACTTCGTCCGATCCGTCGCCAACCCTAATCCCTAAACCACCTACCAACAATATCAACCTAAACCACCACCAGATCCGCTACACACAGAGATCTGCCCCCACACCCATAGATGCATCGCTGAGCCACACACCCACCTACAACAGATCCACCGCCCAATTTCATCACACAGATCTGCCCCCACACCCATAGATATATCTCTCTTATTCATCCACGCTGCCGCCCCACACCCACAGATCCACCGTCCAATTTCCTCGTCCACCCATCCAAAAGGCTGGCAGCAGAGTCGACGCCGTCATAGCGACGTTGCGATGCGTCATTCTTGTGGGTAGCGTCGCCTGACGTGCGATCTTCTTGTGCGACAAGAACGTGTCGCACGACATGTCGGCCGCCGCTCACAATGATGTCGTCTTTGCTATCGCAGCGCTGCTATGTAAGGGGAGAGATGAATGTTGTGGAGACGGGAGGAGGAGGAGGAGGGAAGGATACGGGAGACGGGAGGAGGGAGGGAAACGAGAGACGGGAGGAGGAGAGAGGAGAGAGATTAGGTTTGAGAATTTTGTGAAATTTGAGGTGGGGGTGCGGTATGTGTGGGTATATAAATTAATTTAATTTAAAATATCATTATCAATATTAATTGTTGAAATTAAAACCTGATTTTTGATTAAAAAACATTTAAACCTGATTTTTAGAAAGTTAAAATTAAACACCCGATCTAGTTAAATTTTCCCGACCTTTAAAAAGGGCTAGCCTGACTAGACATCATCGATGGGCCGAGCCAGTTTGGCCCATTAACAACCCCCAATTGACATTTGAACACCCAAGCAAAACACATAAGAAACCCTAGCTTCCATTCCCCTCCACTTTATATTGGTTAGGGTTATTCACTTCATCATTTTCCCACTCGTCCGGCGGCCCTGAACCTCCTCACCACCACTGCACCGCCATGGTCTTTCTATCTCTGCTCTCATTCCCTTTCTATATTTGCTTTAGAGATACATATATGAAACTCAGCGCATCACTGATTGTCTCTCTGTGTTAATGTGAAACAGGCGTCAGAGAAGAAGCTGTCGAACCCAATGAGAGAGATTAAAGTACAGAAGCTCGTCCTCAACATCTCCGTCGGTGAGAGTGGAGATCGTCTTACCAGAGCCGCTAAGGTATAATTGCATCTCTGATACAATTTTTATTTTATCGAGTATTTTCGAATTTGAATTCCGTTTTATGTATTTATTTTTTATGTTTTCAGGTCTTAGAGCAACTCAGTGGCCAATCGCCTGTTTTCTCTAAGGGTAAATTTCTCAAAATCTGAATGTATTTGTAGGGGTTCTACTATTTATAGTACAAGGTCTGCAGGGTACTATTCTTGCTTACCATATTATGAAAGTCATACGGGAGTGGTTTATATTAGTAATTTATAAAATACTGCTTAAACGTGATGCCTTGATGATAGATTGTGACATTGTAACTTCTAAAATTCTCGTTCATGGTAGCTCTAAAAATGAAAACTGGCTTATAGCTTCCTCAGTTGTTTTGGATCTGGCTTAATTTAGAATTATTTAGCTCTCTTTTCTTGTAAATGGGTCTAATATTTTGAATATTTGATTTAAAATGATGCAATTTAAGTACTGCTCTGCTAGATGATAGACTATGATAATGTAACTTCATAAATATTCCGTAATGGTAGCTCTAAAATGAATTCTGACTATTAGTTTTCTCAGTTGTGTGGAGTCACTTTGGTCAACTCTCTTTCTAATGGGAGTTATACTTTGGTGAGATGGTAATTAGATACGATAGCTCTGTTTTATTTATTCTTTCAAAGCGCATATATGCAAAAAGATCTTCTCTGTAGTTATTTCATCATCTAAAGTTTGTTGATAATCTGAGGATAGCACAGTGGTTTATGCTTCTTCTATGTGTAATTTAATCTTTTAGAATCAAAATATATGCTGATGAAATGAACTTAGTTTTTCTTTCCCCTCCTGCATTTCCTCTTAGTGGAATTATTTCATTTGTTCCACAGCAAGATACACCGTGAGGTCCTTTGGGATCAGGCGTAACGAAAAGATCGCATGCTACGTCACAGTCAGGGGTGACAAAGCAATGCAGCTTCTTGAGAGTGGCTTGAAGGTCAAGGAATATGAGTTGTTGAGAAGGAATTTCAGCGATACTGGATGTTTTGGCTTTGGCATTCAGGAACACATTGATCTTGGAATCAAGTAAGTCAATTCTATGATATTGCTATTGTTCATGTTTTCAAGGTTGTTTTATGATGTATCTAAACTTTTCTTAAAATTTCAGATGGAGAGTTGGAAATAGTAATGTTTTTTACTTGCATCCTGTAAATTGTTTCTATTGCTGATTGTGAGAACCCAACCAATTTTTGCTTTATTTGGGAGTTGTATGTTTCTTTTAGAAGATATTTGTGTTACCTGATCTTTTGTTGGATTAAAATGTTACGGATGTTACTTGACCGTCATGCAAACCGTTAGGTGTTAAGTTTGGTGGCTTGTGAATACTTTACTGTGAGCACAAGGTCTTGTAACAGATTGAAATCTTGTTTCGGTGCATAAAAAGTATTCTTTCGTCCCGTTTCCGTTTCTGTCTCCTTCCCCCCCAACACCAACATGGTAAAACACATGAAATTTTTCACTTCCCCACGAGATGACTAATAGAAGTCGCTATAGGGTTGGATGTTTCTAGCACATGGGCCTTTAGGTCCCTTTCATTGTATTTTCTTTTACACCTGGTTTTTTTACTAGGTTAGTTTTATCAGGTTGGTTTCATGAGCTAGAGGTTAGGCATGACACCTATCCTAATTTGTACTTTTTAGCTTTAATAAATACACGATCATCGTGGCAGTTTGATTATAAAAGGAAAGAAAGAAAGGGTATCGTGCATGAAGAAAATGTGGCTGATAACTTGTAACTGTTAGTTTCTCCTTGTTAAGATTGAGATTTAGCTTTATTTTAACCTTGAAATGCAGTAGGTTGATATTCGTATTTTCTAGGTCCAAGTAGTGAAATTTCATGTTATAATTTTGCTTATGTTGAAACAAGTTTCTTAAAGAGAGCATCAATAAACAAGTTATAATTATCCATGAATTTTCCAGGTATGACCCATCAACTGGAATTTATGGGATGGATTTCTACGTTGTTTTGGAGCGCCCAGGTTACCGTGTGGGCCGTCGTCGTAGATGCAAGTCTCGTGTTGGAATCCAGCACAGGGTCACAAAAGAGGATGCAATGAAGTGGTTCCAGGTTAAATATGAGGGAGTTATCCTCAATAAGTCGTCAAACATTACCAATTAGTTTGAATTCAGTACTAAACATGTTTGAGACCGTCATCTGTTACCTTGAGCTCAAATTTTTGGACAGTTGCATTAATGTGTGTTGCAAGAAAATTATCTTATTCCACTTTCTTACTTTTTTATTGAGTTAATATTTAACCTCTTTATGCGGTTAATTAATTTTTTGAGTTATCAATTTACAGCTTTTCTTCATATAACTCATCAAGATTCTAGAATATGCTCAGAAATATCCTTGCAAACATAAATTTTTGGGAGAGTTGCAACCAAGGTACCAAACCTTTTCTTTAGCAACAAATTTTTGCTCAAACCTTTCATTTGTGTCATTGTAGATACCAAACCTTTAAAATTCACAGCACAAGTCCAAAATGACGATTTCCATCAGTTTGACTCCAAAAACCGTCAATTGACCCCATAAATTAAAAATTTAACAACTTTTTCCATATAAGATAAGGGTGATATGGATATATTACCTTTTTCCTATTAAATAAAAAAAAATTAAAAGCAAAACCTGTTCCCCGACCATCACCCCAAAACCAAAAATGCCCCCACCTAGGATGATCGTCACCGCCATCGCTGACGTCACTGTTGGCACTACACTCGTGTATCTTCCCCTCAAGGCAACCCCCCCCCCCCCTCTCTCTCTCTCTCTTTCTCTCTCTCTCTCTCTCTCTCTCTCTCTATATTCATGTTCTGTGTGACTGTGTGTGTATATGTTTAAAGAGAAGAAGAAAGAGAAGGTCGGGAGATGGGATTAATCAATCATACAAAAATATCAAGAATTCAAGATTAATTCAAAAATATTCTTGAATTACCCCCACAAACATATACATGGAACTCAAAGACTAAAAAAACAAAGAACAAAAAATCAACACAACCACCACCGCATCAACCTCCCTCAATGGTGGCGCCACCATTTCAACCAACCACTATCTGACTCCATCTCATCATCTTCCCCAGCGCCTCCACCCCCAACAACAATACCAACATGGCTAATCACCACAATTCATTACTAATTCATCTATTGTTGAAGTTACTAGTGTCGCATTATCATCATCGTTTACAATCAGTACTAGTGCTTCTACCTCCTCTAACATTCAGCCGTTGAAGCCCGTGGATGCCTCTTTAGCCATCGCAAGTTACTGTACAACCATAAGAATAGCAAGTACAAACCAAACAACCACCAAAAAAGGTCACCAAGGACCGCCTCACGAATTGACGGCTTAGGTTATCTAGATTCTAGTGGCAATGGTTGAGAACTAGGGGTTTGGATGGTGTTTGGAGTTGTAGATAGATCTTATAAATTCAGTAAATATGGTCGGCACCATTGTCTTATCGCCAGTGTGTATTCCCCAATCTCTTAACTTAGAATCTATCATCTTCTTCACCAATCCCTCACCTCCTGCAAACCTTCACTGTCATTTCTCTCACTAACCTCCAAACCCTCTCACTGCCATGATGTAGGTAGTTGCTAGTGGTAGCTTGGGTACTTAGTGGCAGTGGTTGAGGGCTAGGGGTTTGGGTTGTGTTTGAATTCGGCGGTTGACGGCTGCATAAGTGTTAGAAATATGTAATAAAATCTGGAAAAAACTAATGAACTCCAAGACACGAAAAACGTTATCTTTTAAGAGATGTTTCTCTCCTTTCCAACAAAGTCACGACTAGGGTATGATACAAAATCTCTCTCAGGATATAATGGAGGCGTTTGATTCAAATTGTGACTATTTGATCAAACCAAGAAAACACTCTATAACGAAACTGATGATGCCAAGAGAAAAGAGAGAAGAATAGAAAATAACGAATTTTTTAATGTGTCTTGCAAATGAGAATTCACCCAGAATATATAGAAATTGAGGCAACGTTTTGAATATGTGTGTCCCTTGAAATGAATGGACGCATCTGTTGGAAGAAACATACCTATTCAAAGACTTCTGAAAATAAAATTCTCTTTCGGGGGCGTTGCCCCCTTGACCTGACCGGGCAAGTCGATCCTCATTGTGTAGCGGCAAATACTAGTCGGGGCAGCAAAATATTCGCAAAACAAAAGATAACACATGCAAAATGATGAAAAATATCTAACAATAAGTACCAATGACCAGTTCAAGAGGCGGCGCGATACTGGAGGCTAAGTGGGGGCTTTTTGGTTTTAAGGTGAGAGAGTTTGGGAATAAGGAGACGGGTTTTTAGGAAAAAATGTGTTATGTCCAAAATACCCTTATTTTATTTGGGGAAAATTATTAAAATTTTAATTTATGGGGTCAAACTGATGAAAATCGTCATTTTGAACTTGAGCTGCGAAGTTTTTAAAGGTTTGATATCTACGATGGCACAAATGAAAGGTTTGGACAAAATCTGCTACTAAATGAAAAGTTTGGTACCTTAACTGCAATTCTCCCTAAAATTTTTGAAGAAATAATTTTTGTTTGAAATTTATATATGCTTCGGATATATAGCATCGTGTCCCATCAGGGGTGGACCCGAGGGTAATGGGGGCACCTACCCCCAATTTTTGAGTTATTTTTTTTAAAAAAAAAATATAAAGTCATATTTGGTATTGATTGAAATACAAATTTTAATCTAAATTAAAGTTAACAATTAATTTTAATAACATATTTCATGAAATCCATAACTATTTAAGTTTTATTAAAATTTGATTTTAATTTTCATCAAATAGGGGCAAAATCATAACAAATTTTAATTTTTTTCATTTTCTCGCACCTTTTAACAAAATCTTAACTCTCCATCAAATAAGGGCGAAATATTTCATTCCTAATACCATTTTGAAGTGTTCACAATCTAGTTTTTTACGTCGTTAATGGCGTAAGAAACGATTAATTGTAGCAAATGCTACGACTTGTCAAAGTAAGCCGTTCAAAATTAATATTTCGAAAATTTCAATAACATACTAACTTTAAAAATTTTTTGACGATCGTACGCTAATCGAATTTACAAATTGCTTATATCATTTCAAATCTTATTTCGAGAATTAAATTATAGGCATATCGAATAATCCAAACAAATATCGTTAATAGTTAAAAATGCGTTAAACGTAAATTTTAAAGAAAAATGTTTAACTCGCATTTTCTTTTAAAAAAATTCAATTATTTCATTAACATTTATTATTTTTGCAATTCTCAATGTAATTTTCATCATTTTATTAGAAAATTTTATATGGAATATGACATAAATTTTTTTTCGCAATTTTTCCATGTAAATTTTCAGATGCAAAATTATATGGGGCATGATTTTTTTGGACGTAAATTTTCGATTGTAAAATTTCTTTCAATTTCTTTGTAAATTCGATGGTGCTCCATAACTTTACACTTCTACGTCCATCCCTGCATCCTATCAAAGATAAGATAACACAATTATTGACAAGAATACAAAATTTTCAACTGTTCACTTGCGCCAAGGGCTACTACTATTACAAAACGATAAACATCGACCTGTTTTATGCTATTATTAGCATTGCCAAGTGACTTCAAAACCAATCAGAAATTGGCCAGTTGGTGAACTTAACATCATCTGCATATCCTACTGTTATCTTCTGAAAAGTATATAAAATTACAGAGAACTCTAGGTCTTTCCATGTCGTTAACCAGTGGCGGATCCAGAAAAAAAATTAGCATGGGCTAATATGCAAAGAAAAAAAAATTCACACCTAATTTTTTTTTTCTTCAGCATTTGAGCTGGAAGGGACGGGCTGTAGCACTGGCCAGCCCACCCCTAGATCCGCCCCTGTCGTTAACAATTTATTAGAATCCCATATGTACACTCACAACATTAATTTCAAGCGAAGAAAAGCAAAGGAAACAACGTTATTTAACTCAATCCTCCACTACAATTTTGACATCTCACTGCATCAAGTTCGAGTTAGTAAATAGCAAGACATCATTCAATACTCTACAAGTTACCTCGACTTTTAAATCATGTTTTGCTATTTGCCAACCCCGTGGTAAAATGTCAAAATTGTACTGGGGGACGAGATGTCAACTCCATCTAACAGTTGATGCAACAGATTGAGCCCAAACTCTGAGTTGGTCTTTCATGTTGATTTCATCATGTACGGAACCAAGAGTTTTCCATTTCATCAAAGGACTATGTGCCTTTCTTTGATTCAAAACACCCCAAGATTCAGAGAGATAAGGCCTTGAAACTTTTTCCCAATTATTTTCATTCACATCTATTTCCCCCCAATGTTGCAGTCCAGGAATGATTGAAACTAAGCAGCTCGAACTCTTATCTTTTTCAGTAAACTCAAATCCCAAGTCCATGAATCCTTTAAGCTCCTTAAATTCAAGTTCTGATAAGCTTTTGCTCATACCTTTTCGTCTCCCCGTTTTTCCTTTAGTGGGTTTCGGTTTCTCCTCATCGGCTTCGTCATTTGAGGATTGAGTTATTTCTTTCCCAGATAATATCCTCTGCAACTTTGGTTTGACTGAATTAGGTGAAGTTGCTGTTTCTTGACTGAAACATGCATCGTGGACTATACCTTGGTCGCTAAAGGATCGGGCTTGAAGGGTCTGTCTATGTCGCACGGAGACTTCTAAAAGGCTCGGGTTTGGCACGGCACAAACCATTGATTCTTGATCATCATGTTTGTGAGTAAAAAATCCTTGTTGAAACCAGTAAGAATCCAAGAGTTGGAGAATTTCTTCAGCTTCCATGAAATTTATCTATGAAGCTCTGCTTAATTAAGACTAGTATTGGAGAGTTCTTCAAGAGGAACTCCCTAAGCAAGTTTTGGCCAGACAAGGACGAAATATATATTAGGTCACTAGTTAGAATATTGAGATTATGAGACAATGCGATGCGCGGGTAAATTTTTTTAGAGGTTATCCAACTTTAAAAAGTCTCATTCAAGTCCCTAAACATAAATTTTATTCAAAACTTCTTTAGATGCTAATAATGCAATTCATGGATATGCATGTGTGGTTAAAAATAAATAAAAATCAAATTGAATTCCACATAGGACCCACGTGGACAACGGTATATTGATTTTGTAAAACGAGGAATCGTGTTTCAAAAAATACGCTATTTGGTGAATACAAAGATTTAAATGACATCGTTGTTGCGTTTTTATATTGTAAGTGTATGGTATTGTAACAAGTAATTAGTGGACCTTAACGTCAGGATGATTGTTCACAATAGGGTTACAATTTAATATTGAATTTAATATTTCTACCTCCTATTTGACAAAAAATAAAAAAAATAAAAAATTATGATTTGGTTATTTTTGATTTAACTACTTTTAACTAATTGAAAGTATCAAAATTGCACACAAAGATCTATTTGATATTTCAAATATGGAATGAATATTAAGGTATAACAATTTGATCTATTGATTACTTTTAAGTCTTAATTCAAGATTTACAAATCTAATGTAGTATTCGATCGAATTCTTCTATTGTATTCAATTTACCCATTTCGAGTTTTCATTGAACATATTTAATTAATTCAATCACATATCTCTATATGAATCAATGTTAGTTAAACGTACTATTTGTTCTAAGAATTCATATAACGATTGCAGTAATTAACGTATGTATCTCTACACGTTATACTAAATTACTGAATTTTAATATATGGTCTAAATCTAAAACTCACATCTCGATTCGTAAAAAACTCACAAAATTATTGAATTATTGATCAAATAATTCAAAACATTAAATACATGAATAAAATAAACACACATATAATGAAAGAACTAGAATCTTTAATCCGAGAAATAAAGGGTCTCAAATAAATTTTGTTCGTCCTGATAAAAAACTTAACTACCTATGATAGATGAGAAAAATAATAGATGATAATGAAATATATCACTGGGTTTTGAATAAAAGCGTAGAAATATGGACGAATCTTGTACCAATATCTTCTTTTCTTCTTCCAATCAATGCTTCAAATTAGAGATTTCTTGATTTTTTTTTCTGATTTGATTTGCTCTCCTAAATCTCAAGTTGTGTTTTATGTCTCTCAATGTGTGAATCCCCTCAAAAGTGCCTTCATTCTTGTATTTATTCTTCTCCACATGTTTTTGTTGAATTTAGAGTTTTTATGAGTTTTAAAACGGGCCAAAAAAACGCGACATAGTTACAATAGGCCGCGTCGACGTCATGTCAAATTCTTGGATGGCGCCTCGCCTGGTGTGTGGCGCTACAGCACCACAACTCTATTTTCATATGTCAAGATGTTGCCTAGGCGCCACAATTCTACTTCTTGTTCTTTCCCGGTGCCACCTCTCGGTCACATGCCTCTTTTTCTTCTTTTGATGTGGAAAGTCGACTCTTTTTTCCTTTCGATTTTTTATACTCGATTTATGCCAATAACCTTGTTTTCACCACTTTTGAAATAATTTACACTAACTCGCCAAACCTCTAAAACAACGCTAATAAACACATTGAAAACATTCAATACTCATAAAATCTAACCAATAATCAAGTTAAAATAGTATAAAACTCGTGAGTAAAACACACTCTAGAATGACATTTTCATAGTTCATGTAGGTACTATAGTTTTAACATCTACGAGTGGCTGACTTTGAAGTAAAAAAAAAGTTTGGTGATTTGATTGGAACATTTTAAAGTTGGGCGATCCAATTGAGAATTAACTCAAAGTTGGGCGACCTCAAAAAAAAAAAAAAAAAAGTTACCCTTTGATCGGCATATCATTAGAAACTTCTTAGTGGCTAATAATTTAAAAAATGATCACGTAATTCCTGCACAAATTAAACAAGTTTGCTTGGTATTGCGGATTTGCCCAATTTTTAATTTTTTTCATTCCAATCATTGCACGTATAGTTAGTTGACAAGTCAAGTCCGATGAATGACTGGACCCCACCCCACCCCATCCCACCTAAAAAAAAAAGAATATTATATTTTTCTATCAACGGGTCGAACTCGATAAATATACATCAACCCGCCCCACGGAAAAAGGATAAAGACAAAAGGATTCCATAATAATAAGATTAACGTAAAATCCTACAATGTTAAGAGTCACTCCGTCCCAATTGATTTCACGATTATTGAAAAATTTGATATTTACCCTAAATATAATTCAATTGGAAGAAAATTGGTTGACGTAGGAACCTCCAGCCGCTACCCGTCAGCGGAGGCCCGACCACCCCAAAAGGGCGGAGACTTTAGGTTACATTTTAAGACGACAAAGAGAAGTAGTTTACTTGATTAGTTCGAACATGCCACCGGCATTTTGTTAGCTTACGGGAACATTCGCTTGTTTACTTGGTAGCTAGCCCAATTCCACACCTACCGCTCCGGTTCAGGTAAAATAATCCTGCAAAGATTTAGCAAAGAAAAATATACGAAAGAGGGTCGACATCTTTTATAAATTACTGAAAACAGTTACCGAAAACCGAGGTTTTCCTAACTATAGTCCAGAACATATTATAGTAGACGTTGCCTTCCCATTCTATGATCATCAGTTGCTGCCAAGAACACCGCGTCCTATATTTTTGTGGCTAGTGTACTCAAAACAATATTTCAACAAAATACAGTAAACAAACAAACCAGAAAAGGGAAACGATGTTGTGAAGATAATGTACAAAGACACGATGCAGCAGGAGCAAATATTCCCTAGCTTGAACAGCATCCTAGGCTCTTCCAAGTAGAAGTGTCGTCTTTGACATTAATCGTCTCTCCTTTAGATGGAACAGATGAAGTAGCAGTCTCATCACCAGCCTCGACAGCTTTCTTTCTCACGATCTGGTGTATCTGAGCGAGGACTTCAGTAAATGCATTATCGACATTAGTTGCTTCCAAAGCAGAAGTTTCCATGAAGTAGAGGCTCTCCCTTTCTGCTAAATCTTTACCATCCTCAGTTGAAACAGCCACGAGATGTCGTAGGTCTGATTTGTTGCCGATGAGCATTACTACGATGTTAGGGTCTGTATGATCTCTCAACTCTTTTAGCCATCTCACAGCATTCTCAAAGGTAGAACGTCGAGTCACATCATATACAAGCAAAGCGCCAACAGCTCCTCGATAATAAGCACTAGTTATGGCACGATACCTGTGAAGAGGAAACAAGAAAGTGTTCACATAAAGTTAAAAGTCCAATAAAGTGGTATACAAGACGAACAATTCAGCACAGTACGGAAGCCTACACTCCACCTCAGCATTTTCCGGTAACAACAGGAATAAACATGATTTATTTTTCTTATTCATTTTATCTGTTCTAAACTTCCAAAAGAAAAAAAAATAAATTACTGCAATAGTACATCAGCCATAAGAAATATTAAACTAAGTTTTAAAGTACGAAAGTTGCAGTAAGCAGTAATACATAGTATGGGTAACTTTTCTTGTATGCACAAAAATGGACATAAAAAATTCATCGCCCCACCTCCTTTTCCTACTAAAACAATCTATAAATATTGACAATGAAACATTAAGGGCCTGTTCTCTTTACCATTTTCAAGTCGTTTTCTGTTTTCGATTTTCCAAAACAGTGAAAACGCGTTCTCTTTCCTATTTTCAAAAACACGTTTTTGAAAATGAGTTAAAAATTTATAAAGAAAACCCAAAACGATAAAGGTGTTTTCAGTTATAATCAAGTCAAAATTTTCAAAATACGTTTTGGGTGTGTTCAAAACAATTTTTCAAAATACCAAAAAAAACACATTTTCAACAATCTCAAAATGGACACTCAAAACACAAAACCCAAAATGAATTCAAAACTCAAAACTGAAATAAAAAGAGAACAGCTCCTAAATTGTAAGCAGTGGAAAATGATGAAGACAGAAATGAATTAGCCTTCATGGCTATCAAGTAACATGTTGGATCAACTAAAAGTAAATAGAAAGAACAAAAGAAACACAAATCACGAATATGCCAAATCAAAAGCTACAACACCACAGTTCACACTTCCCCCTTCGGCTGTGGAAGGTCAACACCCGAAGGCATTTGACATACATCTTTCAAGGAGTACTTTTTATATTGATAAAAAGAAATAAATATCAAAATGTAGGAGAAATGAGGAATAGAATAAATTTATATGAAAAAAACTTAAGATAGTGAACTATCCAACCACCCTATTGCATATTTTGACCAATTAATATAACAGAAAGATAAATGAGTTAGTAACTGCATAAGCACGTACATATAGGGAGATGTTAAATAGTAAGCAAGGGCTTCTAACGGGAGGTGGTGGATAAAGAATTTTGCTAAGGATCATAGAATTAGTATTAACAGTAAAATCCTTATAATTAGTTGATGTGACATGGAGAAAATTTCATAGAAGTTGCATAGAAGATGATAAACAAGTAAGAGAGAAGGTAGAGCAATTAAAGAATGCATTTATGCATACAATAATCTTCGTTTAATAACACTATCTTGGACTTTCGGATGACTTGCATTTTGACGTTAACAAATACCATGTGCCCAGAAGAAAGGGACACACTTATAATGACTTAGAAGGCCGAAACTTTAGCCAAATATATTTCATCTGCACTGTGACGTGAATAGGGATATTGTGCAAGAATCAAGAGGTTATTCCACATGACAATCTAACTACACAAGCTAAGTTAATGGTGTTTGATGCGATTATTAAAAAATAATAAAAGGACCTAAGAGATCTGAGTCTGTAGAAAAAGAATGCGGAACCAACAAGGTTATTTTTGAACCACTTACAAGGACGGAGTTCTAAAAGAAAGGAAGATGGGATATTACAGAGATAATAAATTGGTCTGGAATGAGATGGTCAGATGCCTTACAAACCTATCGAAAACGGTATTGGCGTCTATGAGCAGCAAACCACTGAAAAGATATTTCGTGCTGGAATGAGAGTTTATATGGCAATCAAGGATGAAAAAGAATACAATAGATACCTACCAAATATAGGAATGTAGAGGCTTTTGATAAGTATAATTTAACTAAAAGGGAGGCCAAGAAGCTAACTCATGAATGTCACACAGGCGTATGACAAGTTGTATAATTATCTCGGAACCAAGAATGGAGAATGTTCACAAGATATCTCAACAAAAAGAAAAAGGGAAGTACAGATCTAAACCAAATAGACTATATTATAAGTGAAAACCTAAAAGTTATGTTCCTTGGAGATAATATGGGGATTAGAGATCTTAAGAGACATTTATAACATGTTCTAACTTTTATAAACGAATGTCCAAAAAAGCCACCATAAGGGAACTATGTTGTTAATCATGCTCATGTAAATTGGGAACCAAGCGGCAATTACCTCATGATAGAGACATAAAAAAGCATGACTCATATAAACAGCATGACACTGAACATTTGCATACACCTGATGACCTCCCTTCAGACACGCAAGCCTCATCCCAAAGGCATGGCTTTTAAGAATTTCTTGGGGCCATGAAATCAATCATTAGAAAGAGCGCAAAAAGTATCTCACATAAAATAAAAAATTATGGGTTACACTCGAAAAGCTCAGCCCCTGTTTAACACACATTCTTTCAAAATACATTCTTTCAAAACTCATTTTCAACCACACATTCTTCAATAAAATAATATTTTCCATCACATCAATAACTTTTCCATATTTTTTAACCACATATTTCCCATCATATCACTATTTAAAATACATTCTTTCCTCAATAATATCCGTCAAACACCCCCTCAATCTTCCTTATTTCCTACACTTTTTCTATAGTTCACTTGGACTGCAGATAGGAAGTGTAGGAACATCAACTACATAAATGTCTTCTCTCTTGTTTGCCTATGTTGGACAAAATCAACTACAGTGACCAAAAACATGACAAGACAATGGGTAAAGAAATTACTTGTAACATTTTCCCACTAGTAGCAGTTTGATTTATTCCAGAAATTAAGTTATTTACAGCAAAAGCAGTTTCCCTTTAAGTACTATGATTATCCAATCAAGGAAAACCAATTCATGGTAGAAAAATATGACTTCATTAGTTTAACGTCATTGGCACTTACAGTACCAATCTTCAGTTCTTTGATCAACATGGAATCTGTTTCATTCCTTCCGGCACTATAGTTAACAAAAAGTGCCATTCTTCCCCAAACAATTTTCCCACATCACACTTCAAAAGCTGCAGATTATAAATAATTTAAGTGCAACACTATCCACCAAGAAATTTGTGCAATCTCAGCAAGCAGAATTGGAGTGGCCCACCAATCCCAATTACCAGTATGAGCTAGATCGCATCCTTGCTAATTATAGGTTATCATATTTACCTCTTTCTGTCATAGACATTTAACTTCACCTGGTTCTATAATTGAGGAGTCATGCTTTGGAATATTCCTAATTATGCATAAGCCACATAATTTCATAGCAATACACATTTACATGAAAAATATTGATTAATAATATCTTTTAGTTTGGCTAAGAAATATCTTTTAGCTGTCAAGATCATTTGGTCATTTCAAAATTCTATCGCTGACATGGAAAAAAATAGGAGGGTAAAAAAAGAAGTGGCAATAAACAACAACTGAAGCAGATAGGGAGTGTTCTATATGTTTAGCTCAGATAGTATGCCGAAATCCCTTTCTTTGATATTAAAATACGGGTTGAATAGGGTATTGGAATTAAGTTGTTTGGTTAAAGATTTGAAATTCTGGACTCTCTTACAGCTGTAAGTTAAAGCAGTAGATCTTCTAGACATTACATGCAAAGCTTGAGGTGAAAAGAATATTATATTGTGAGACATCAAGATCCGTACGGGCGACTGATTTGTGCCACCTTTGCTTTTCAAGATACGTGAAGATACAAACAGTACATAAATGGCCAAACTGGGTATCGAGGTACTTCCTTCTAGTGACACGCTGTGTAGACTCGAGGCGGTTTAAGAAGAAAGCCATGGTATAAACTAGAAATTAATTCAATGGATGTAAAACCACAAATTATACTTCAAAAAGAACATAAACCGTCTAAAAACTCCATAACAGAACATTTCAACAAAGTCGAAAGTCTAATTGTCAAGAGACAAGAAAAGGAAGGGACCAACAAAGTAACAAATGGTAAATTAACAAAGTAATAACCCTATAACAAAATCAGTAATACAAAGCTAGAACTACCAGTATAACACAAAAGTAAATTTTTTACTACCTCATAACTTTAAAAGAAAAGAAAACCTAAAGAGAGAAAAAGCATAAAGACAACAATGAGAAATTTATATAAAAGAAAGAGGAGTAAAATTAAGCATCACAACTGGCCATCTACCACTGAAAAGCAGCAACTTCAACTTGGGAGGGGGATGAGCACTTAATTCTGTTGTAGGAGGCTGGGGAACATCTGGCTCGTTACCTTTTTTTCTTCTTTAATATACAGTTCTTCTCTTTCTAGTTTCTAGGGTTAAATTAAGTTCAAAAGGGCAAAAAAAACCTTAAAATGCTCTAGGCGATAAAAGACCTTAAAAGACAAAATAAACCCATGCACACGAGACCATTATACGTGAGTATAAAGGAAATTTAGGTCTCACACATAATTAGTGATTTGATCAACTAAATAAATAATATATACACCATTTCAACTGTAAATCTGCAAACAAAGAAACAAACAGTTGAAACAGGCAATATAAGGAGAAAAGAAGAATAAAAAAGCAGGAAAAAAATTAAAACATTTTAGCATACCAGTGTAAATAAATCATGCAAATGATTGACAGCAGATGCAGCAAAAGTCTAGAGATGAAAAATAGTTCTTTCTTCACTCCTTTACCTAAGATGTAACTCAAAAGAATATAAAACCGCACATTACAAATTAAGAAAACACGTCACTTGAAATTCAGAATACAAGTTTCACAATTGTGTATTAAAATCACATTTAGTAAAGCAAATTAGTAATCAGTTTAACCAATCATTAGACCCTCTCGAACCCTAAATGCAATATGATTCATATCATAATATCACAGCCTCCTTTCCGAATAATATTGCAACTGTTGGGAGCAAACGAGAAGTTCCACACGGTTGGGAGAAGAAAAGAAATCCATCATATAACCCAAGTGGGCTACTCCATTCATTGCCAATTGGTTTTGGGTTGGAACCTCACTTGGACTTGGTGATGTGGGTTTGGGTCCGATCAATTTGTTCATTATTTTTCCTACAATTGGTATCAGAGCCTAGGGTTGGAGGAACGTAGTAGAAAACGTGGTGGCGATCGACCTAAAAAAATCATTTACGTTTGAGGTGTCTTGTGTCGAAAGTCTTCCTAACATTAGTGGTCAGGAGGCGGGTCCCGTTTGGTCGAGGGCGACGGTAATGACAGTGGTACAAGATGATGGGCGAATGGATTATCGTTTGAGGGGAGGCCACAATGATGTGGTCCTTCGTTTGAGGGGAGGATCGTTGGGAGCAAACAAGAAGTCCCACATCAGTTGGGAGAATAAAATAAATCCACCATATAACCCAAGTGGGCTACTCCACCCATTGTCAATTGGTTTTGGGTTGGAACCTCACTTGGGTTTGGTGGTGTGGGTTTGGGCCCGGTCAATTTGTTCATTATTTTTCCTACAGCAACGATAATAAGAACAATAATTACCATTTGGTTCCATCATAACATAGTTATATGTGGGCAAATTTATCATTTCACAATGACCAATACAAAAGAAGTATCACAGCCTCCTCTCCGAATAATATTGCAACGATAATAAGAACAATAATTACCATTTGGTTCCATCATAACATAGTTATATGTGGGCAAATTTATCATTTCACAATGACCAATACAAAAGAAGTATCACAGCCTCCTCTCCGAATAATATTGCAACGATAATAAGAACAATAATTACCATTTGGTTCCATCATAACATAGTTATATGTGGGCAAATTTATCATTTCACAATGACCAGTACAAAAGAAGTTATATCTCGATGGATGAAATATCATCATTCAAATTACTTAGTATTACTGTAACAATCAGAATGAGTTAAGATCAATAGTAACAATCAGTAGAATACATACTGATAATAACTCTCTACATAAAAATTGAATCTTGAAAGACGCAACAGCAATCTCCACTTAAGATAATAACAAGACAAATAAAAACTAAAGAGCAGAGTCCAACTTAACAACATTTGGGTACCCATTATAAGAGATAGAGCCTCGTAATAAAAAAATAATCTTGGAAAAAGAGAAAGAGGGAGGAGACCTTTCTTGGCCAGCAGTGTCCCAAATCTGAGCTTTGATGACTTTACCATCAATATTAAGACTCCTGGTGGCAAACTCCACTCCAATAGTGGATTTGGACTCAAGATTGAACTCGTTTTTGGTGAACCTTGAAAGAAGATTGGATTTTCCCACTCCTGAATCGCCTATCAGCACCAATTTGAACAAGTAATCATATTCATCTTCTGCCCTGTATCCAGCCATCTACTTTCCCTTGCGTGTAAGCTTCGTTTTGCTTTAGCTTGATGGGCTCAACGAAATTTTATAGTGGGAAATTATAGGAAGTGGGGAAAGTGTTGTCGGGTGAGAGGCGGGTTGCGGGGTTTGGCTAGATTCTTGCGAAGCCTAACCACTTGTTAGTGTCGATGGAGTTTTGAGCAATACGTTACTTTTTTTTTCTTATTTACAAGTACAAAAATTACTTATTTTAGTAGGGTTAAAAAAAAATTGTTTGGACATTTAATTTATAGGTGTGTTCGATTTCGGTCGCTAATCTCTTTTGGTGTTGTAAATTTATTCATTGTTTGTCTCATTATTTTTAAAATATATTTTTCTTTCTTTTATTTTCAATCATACATTTTTCAATAAAATAATATTACAAGCAAATTCAAAGTTTTTCCTTATTTTTTAACAACACATTCTCCATCAAATCACAATTTCAAAATATATTTTTGTAAAAAAATAAAAATAAATAGGGGCTCAAACAGATTACTAATTGAACTTTTCATTTACTAATCTCGTCAGTCACTTCCACAAGTTTAATGCCAAACAGATGTTTAACCAAGCCACTATTTGGGCTACATTAAAATTTATATTCTCATTTTTAACTACACATTTTTTAATAAAATAATATTTTCTATCACATTAATAATTTTTCCTTCTTTTTTAACCACATATTTCTCATCAATCTACTATTTCAAAATACATTTTTCCAAAATAATGTGGTTTAAACATACCCCAAGTGTCTAAAAATATTTTCATTTATATATTCAAGTTTAATGCAAACAGATGCTTACAATGAATTCACAGTGGAACCTCAATCTTGAGGGAGCATATCGAGGCAAAAGACTTCCCTATCAATAAGATCGTATCGCAGAAGTTTCTCCTTAGTTAATGTATTACACTTTCGCATTTTCATTAGATGTAAGTATCTTATTTTTGATCCATAATTTGTGTAATAATTAGCTCGACTTTCTTTAGATTTATCAATATTCCACGTACAAAAGGTGCACAACATCAACATAAACATGCATTCATTCCTATCTTAGTTGAATTAAGCTAGTTGTACAATCCATGTTGACAATTATTGTTGACAACCTTGGTGTTGTGAAAATGTGGATCAAAAATAGTTTTTGAAATGGATAAATGGGATGTTACCGAATGTGAGTTGTCAATCAAGATTGTCGAATAAAATTGTACAAGTAACATTTTCTAGTGGAGGAAGGATATGCCCGAGCTGTCATTTGACAGCATTTAATGGGATCGACCAAAGGTCTAAAACATAAGTGGTTTGTTTGATAAGATGGATCGTACAATATAACAAGAATGAAAAACAATCTAAAATCTTGTTTAGTGTATCACACGGTCTTCTTTAGTCCTATGTACCAAACATGGTTAAGATGAATACGAAGTAAAAAGTAAGTAAAATTTCATATATTGTTTTTTAATATTTGGTACAATATTCTTTTGTTACTTGACAAATAACAAGATACAAAGGCAAAAACCTAAATTTTTGTACCAACAGTAAGACTGGAGGGATTGGAATGAGTACAAGAAGAAATGTACGATATTATACAGGGAATCAATGAGATCTGTGTGGTCCAGTTTCACAGTGTACATATACTATTATGCAGCAACAGGAGAAGGCTTAGGAAGAACTCGGTTTTCAGCAGGAATTTCAACAAACTCGGAAAGAATTGCCCGGAATTCATCTCCAGTCATTGTTTCCTTCTCAAGGAGGACTTCCACTATCTTATCAATTGCTTCACGGTTGTTCCGTATGTGGCTCAATGAAATTTCATATGCTGTATCTGAAAGCCTCTTCACGGCAGCATCAATATCTTCAGCAAGCTTTTCCGACATGGAGTTTCTGGCCATCATTCTCATGATGACGTCACTTTGAGCCGATGAGTCCATGAGAGACCAAGGGCCAATTTCGGACATGCCAAAAGTAACCACCATCTGCAAATGCAACACATCAGTAGAAATAATCAAATGGAAGTAGTCAATGTAAGGAGGCGTCTTCTTAGCTATTCATTAGAAGAGAAGGCCTCTCTTCTTTAGTCTACAAATATGTACATTTTACTGGATTAAACCCTATTCAGAGAGCAACAAGAAATAAAGCAAGAACAGAAATGTACACACAAACACACAATTTCATAATGGTTCACCACACACCATTGTAGATTTTCACCAAGTGATATTGAGTTTCTTGTATGAATTTTTTTTACTCATAAGTGATATTTTACTTATAGGTAATTTTTTTCACCTATTTAATATTTAACTTTTTAAAATTTTAAGTTAGTATTTTTTTACTTATAAGTAAACTTTACAATTATAAGTTAATTTTGTACTTTTAAATAATTTTTTACTTCTAAGTAACTTTTTATAATTTATAAGTGATTTTTTTTGTCTTGTTAGTAGTATTTTTATTTTATCAACAATTTTTTTACATAAAAGTGATTTTTTATCATTTAAGTAATATTTTACTTATAAATAATTTTTTTTAGCTATTAAAGTTTTATTTATAAGTTAGTTTTAAAGAAAATATGTTGGTTGAAAATAATTATATTATAGAAAGTAAAATTAGAAAAGAATATAAGAAACAACCAAAATTTGCCGATTTGGTGGGTTGAGAGAACGTATCAAAATTACGTTACACCGATTTTGAGTGGTTTTTAAACCATTCAAAACTGGTGCAAAAAAAAAAAAGACTAGCAAGTATCGGTTTTTCCAACACCTCATAAACGGTACCCCCAAAACCGTTGAAGAAAAAAAAACTCCCAAGCAGGCTCCAGAGTTCAGATTGCATTTGAAATCAAAACCAATAATTACCTGTTTGGCCAAACCAGTGATTTGTTGCAAATCACCAGCTGCACCTGTTGTGACCTCAGGCTCACCGAAAATAACTTCTTCAGCAGCTCTTCCACCAAGCCCGCCAACAATTCTAGCAAAGAGTTGCTGTTTCGATATCAAGGTTGCGTCGTCTGCAGGAATGAACCAGGTCAAACCTCGAGCCTGACCACGTGGTACTAATGTCACTTTTTGAACAGCATCATGCCCTGGAGTGAGAGTTCTGCATACCAATAAGTTCCAGCAAAAGTATTAGATAAATAAACTAAGGAAGCATGAGGATCACTGAAAAGCTTGCTATTTTCCATCCCAGATAAGGAAGAACCCGTAAATGGAAGCATGAAAATTCAATTCGAGCGCTTCAATATTATTTTTGATTTAAGCATAGGCATCATTCCAATTAAAGTTCAAACTACAAAAAAGATCTTGTACAACATTCAGTGAACAAAGGAGAAGGATAGATATAATTTTATCTTTAATGTTGTATTCATCAAAAATGCACCTTCAATACAACTATACAAAAACACGCATAACATTTCTTCCAAATTCTTTTGGATTAATTAAGAGGATAAGCAGTGAACATCCACAAAATTCAGTTACAAGATTATCACTTAGCTCATTATATTAGGAAATTTTTTTGAAAGGTAAATAAAACAATGATAAAGAAGAATCCAGCTTCAGATAAACGAATGTAATGTTGTTGACTGAGGAATCCATAAAACCTAGGACAATAAGTATCTCTAATTAGAGTTTCTTTTGAATTATTGAAATAGGAGATATATGGTAGGTCCTTAAAATCATTAGCTCTTAAATACACATGCATTATTTCAGTAAATAAAAGATTAATTAACAGCAAATATGTCTGACATAAAGGAGGCACTAGAAATCCCAAAAGTACTTGAGATCTTTAATGACAATTGTAATACCTACTAGGCTACTACAAGCCCAAATTGCGATGACAGACACTACAGAAATATAAAAAAAGTAGAAAATTCAGTCTAACAACAAACAAAAGTTACCTACGCAAAATTTGCACATTTGTGTGAAATGCAACAGCAGAGATTCAAGAAAATGGTATTTCATAAGGACTTGCACAATCATATTATGTACATTGCAGCATATTGCAGAATGAAACTCAGTAGAGGAAAAACCCTTTGAATTATCAAGTTTTTATCTAAAACATTTAGTTAAATTGACATGTACATGAGCTCAGCTCCTGTTTATTCAAGCTGGGGAGTATGTTTGACCACAGCGATTCTCACTTGTAAGCTTTCAATGACGCAGCATACCTAGACTATGTAAAACAATACTATATGCTCATGATAATGCACATGATTTGGTAGAGTACAAGTTTATAAAACATGGGTAAGAATAAGCACAAATTCACCATTAGGTTCCAACTTATGTATATTGCAAGGTGTTGTACAATAAAGTTTGATATTATTTGATCCTAGAGAAACCTAACAATGATATAAATTATTATATCCTTTAGCTATAAGAGAAAGTTGTGGTACTCACCCACAAACAGCATGGCCAACTTCATGGTATGCCACAAGACTTTTGCTCTTGCCATCTGTCATAACCGTCCCTTCCATTCCAGCAACTATCCTGTCAATTGAATCATCGATCTCTTTGGATGAGATTGCTGTCTTCCCACGTCGACCAGCTAGTATAGCTGCCTCATTCAAGAGATTAGCAAGATCTGCTCCACTAAAACCAGGTGTCCTCATGGCAACCACTTCAAGAGATACATCTGAATCGAACTTCTTATTGCTGCCATGGACCTTTAAGATTTCTGTTCTTCCACGAACATCTGGGACATCAACTGATACCTGCAGCAGTACGACAAATAAAGCATCTCTCATAAATCAAAATGAAAATTATTGGGATTTGAAACACAAATTATGTATCTTTACCTGTCTATCAAATCTTCCTGGTCTCAGCAAGGCAGAATCAAGAATATCTGCACGGTTAGTTGCTGCAATTACTATTATACCAGTGTTTCCTTCAAATCCATCCATTTCTGTTAAAAGCTGATTCAGCGTCTGTTCCCGTTCATCATTCCCTCCACCAATTCCTGTTCCTCTTTGACGCCCAACAGCATCAATTTCATCGACAAATACAATGCAGGGAGCATTCTCCTTGGCTTTCTTGAAAAGATCACGGACTCGTGATGCACCAACACCAACAAACATCTCGACAAATTCAGAACCCGAAATTGAGAAAAATGGAACTCCTGCTTCACCAGCAATTGCCTTGGCTAGCAAGGTTTTACCAGTACCTGGAGGACCAATAAGAAGAACTCCCTTAGGAATACGAGCACCAACTGCGGTAAACCTCTCAGGCTTTTTCAGGAACTCCACAACCTCCATAAAATCTTGTTTAGCTTCATCAACCCCCGCAACATCATCAAATGTCACCCCAGTGTTTGGTTCCATTTGGAACTTAGCTTTTGATTGACCGAAGGCTAGAGGAAAACCAGGTCCACCAGGACCACCCATTCCTCCTGAAGACCGCCTGGAGAGAAGGAACAGGCCACCAATCAATATTAATGGAAAGGCCAAATTTCCAATCAAATTGAATAAAAGAGAACCAGAATCCTCTTGAGCATTGTGAGCCGCAAAGTCAATGTTCTTTTCCCTAAACTTCTGAAGGAGCTCCTGGCTGAGCCCTGGAAGTTGTACACGGACTCTCTGCAGACGGTTACCCAACTCTGGAGAGAGAGCCTCAACGATGGCTATGGTTCCATTCTCATATAAATCAACTCTTTTCACTCTGTCCTTATCCAAATACTCCAAAAATCTAGAATAAGACATCCTTGAGTTTGAAACCCCTTGATCCTCAGCATTAGCTTTCCCACTGCCAAGTAATGCAGGCACAGCAAGCCCAGCATTTCCAATCAAAAGTTTGAGAAAGCCTCTTCTTCCTTCATGTTTCTTTTCATCCAATGATGATTTTACAATGATTATTTTTGATAACTTATTCAGCAATGGAACTCGTGAGGATTGGATAAACTGCTTGCCATAGATTTCCTTGAGCAAACCTGTACCAGCGCTTCGTGTAGAAAAACCACTTCCCACTACACATGCCAATGATGCCGCCATCTTGGTCTATATAACATGTGCATTAGAAACAAATGATGGAAAAAAACAAAATTATTTTGTTACGAGTATCCGTTCTTACTATTAAAAATTCAAGTTCCATCTTAAAAGATCAACCTTATTAATAGTAGCAGCCCAAACCCTTATATGTTGGCTTATATTTCATTTTTATTTGATGTGGCCCTTAATATACCTGTAAGATGATGGCTCGTTTGAACAAACCTATATTGAAATCCGTGTGTTCAATTTTTTTAAAGTGGCTATAACATCATATTTAGACTTGGGGTTTCTTCTTAAAATGTCAACCTTATTAATACGAGGAATAACCCAATACCTTATAAGTTAGTCTAGTAAGTATCCGATGTGGGATTTTTCCATGGTGTCTCCTTTCAGCAAATCAATCTTGAAATTCGTGTACTCATTTTTCTTAGTCTTAATCGGATCAAATTGGTTGATAGAACTTAACGGGTTTCTGATACTATATTAACACTTGGGGAATTGTCATACCGTATATGTGCTTAAATTTCAAACAACAGTCATAAATCAATTTTTTTTGAAATTCGTATAGTAAAGATGGGCTCAGAATCTAAAGTGAAAAAAATCGTCTTGGGACTCAAAATCACAACAATAAATTAGAAAAGTTATTCCACAAAACCAATGTCCCAAATCGAAGAACGGCAACAGATTTTTACATTCAGCTTCGCATTATATCAAATAACATATGCACAAAACACAAACAATGGAAATAGCCAAGGGATTGCGTTGTTTCATGTCTACCCAACAAAGATTCTTGGTTTAACTGAATAGAACTACATATTAAGTTAGAGAACTGACAACAGCTGTCGTGGAAATAATAATACTACTCAAGCTATCAATAAGCAAAACAAATCAGATAGAATAAAATACCTGTAATAAGATTATTGTTGTTTGATGGGTTTGAAACTGAAGGGAGAGAGCAAGAATTGCAGGTAATTTAGAGGGAATGGATGTGGTTAGGAAATCGTGTACGTGGCTTTCGGATTGGTCTACCACCCATTTCACTTGTACTAGATTTTTTTTCTTTCGTGTTTTTCCTTGGTTGGAGCCTGGAGGAGAAAGAATTTTTTTTTTTTCCTAATTGAGATTGACGTTGTAAACCAACGTGCAATGAGGTCCGTTTAAGTTATCGTGGACTTGAATTGGCCCGTTAAAAAAAATATCAAGACCCTCTTTAAATTTGAGGACTGGACCAAGCCACGAACCTACCAATATTGCAGGCCAAGTCAGTGCAACTCGTGTGTGACAGATGGGAGATTTTATGGAAAATATAGAAGAGAAATGAGTAGTTATAGTTAATAAATTGATTCTTAAAAAATTAAAATTTCAAAAGAAAGAGTCGTTTGGGTCAAGAACTAAAAGAGAACTCAACAACTCAATTAATTTACTTACAACTTTTATTTTTTTAATAATCAGATCAACGAGATCAATCTTTATAGGTCCTCGAGCTGGAAAATCACAGTCTCTCATGACCAATTCATTATGATTGACTAATCGCTAGAGCAATTCAAACCAGGTCAAGCTAGTGTCAATATGAGTTTTTATAATGGCATCGTCCCAGACCTACATGACATTACTCATTTTGGTTGCTAGTTATTTTAGCAACTATGAGATTTTTATTTAATTAAGAATAATCAAATTTGTATACGGCAAGAGGTAACTAATATTTTTCTTTATTATTAAATTACATTAAGGGAGGTTAGTCATATTTTTGAAATGTGACAGGGCGTTTTTGATATATTTAGAAAAAGTGAGGGGTCTTTATGATACTCTCTAAAATAAGAGAGTAAATCATTAAAACCAAACCGTAATATTAGAGGTTTATTATCAATCTTAATTGGGAAGAATACATAAATAAGGTGTTTACTTATACACATTTCAAAAATACCAAAATATGTTTCAAATTTCAAAATTCAGGTTTCTTTTAAATTTTTAATTATGAAATAATAATTATTAAATTAATTTATTATTAATATTTAACTCTACTATAAAATAATTAACCCACCCTAACTTCCACCACCCCTACAATTCCGGGGGTATTCTGGCGACCGTTCTGGCCACCACTCTTCTCCGGCTATCGTTCCGAAGAGTTTTCCGGTCGATCGATTAAACCAATATGTTAAGGTCACAAATCTGTATAATTTGGTCACAATTCAAAATTTTTTAGGTCACAATTCAAAATTTTCGTAGGTCACAATTTGTTCATCGGTCACAACTTAAAAATTTAAAAGTCACAATTTTTTATCGATCACAAATCACAAAATTTATAAGTCACAATACTTATTCAGGTCACAATTTATCAATTTATTGGTCACAATTAATAATTTTTAGGTCACAATTTATCAATTTGTTGGTCACAATTAATAATTTTTAGGTCACAATTAATATTTTTTTGGTCACAATTAATAATTAATGGTCACAAACAATCACCACCATCAAAATCGTTTGTGACCACCACCAAAATGGTTTGTGACCACCACCAAGTCACAAATCACGCTGTAGAACACACAACCACTTCTTGCACACTACCACACTTTGCACACCATCTCAAAAATCAACACAAAACATGCCACAAAATCACCACGGTAAATATATTGAGAAAAGTTCGAATGGGGCCAGCTTTGGAAATGCGTGATCCGTAGTAGATGCTACTAGGTAAATGTAACGCCCGAATAACCCAAGTACAAAACCACCACCTGTTTGTCGCCGCCACCGCTAGACCCACCATCACCGCGCACCTCCACCAACACAACAGACAAAACCACTAACATCAATGCCAACACCACCATCACCGTCGGCATTCTACCACACGCACCACCAATCAACATCTCACCCAACATTTTGAAATGGGTAAAAAGAATTACCACTACCACTACACGACCACCTCCACCTACAAGCTACAACCGCCAAACACTTCTACCACAAACTCAGAGGAGAGCAGACGACGGGGAGGAGAATCGACGACAGAGATGTGCCTTTTGGGCGGCGGGAGATGTGTCGTTTGGGCGGCGCTTGGGCGGCACAGAGACGGAGAGTAGAGGGAGCGTCGTTTGGGCGGCGCAGAGACGGAGAGTAGAGGGAGCGTCGTTTCTTGGACTGCAGCGGCGGTTTTCTGAGAGAACGGGGAGAGAGAATGGGTACGAGGGGAGAGGACGAGAGGGTAGGTCGAATGAAAATTAGGGTTTGATTTGGGTTATTAATTGGGATGAAATTATATGTTAAGGTCGAACCCTTCGATCGCCGGTGAGAGAGTGTAGAAAATGGTGAGAGATGTCAAGGGGGAGAACGTGGCGGCGGCAGGAGGAGAAGAAGAAGAGCCTGAGAGGAGAAACCGACTGGAGGAGAAGACCTAATTAATTTTAGGTTTGAGTGGGTTATTTTAAATGTGATGAAAATATATATAATTAATATTTAATTAAAAAGAAAAACCTGATTTTAGAAAAGTTAAATTAGTGACCAGTTTTATGAAATTGGTATCTTTAAATACCTCTCTGGGTGTAATTTCGTCATCTTAATTTAGGTTCAACCATGCTAGATGTACAATTATGGCTGGCAACCATGAGTTAACAAAATTCATACCATCCATTTTAAAAACTATTTTTCAAATCAATCATACAAATCTTGACAATACAGATTATCAACAAAAGTTTGTCAACAATCAATGTACAAATAACTTTATTCATTTAGGTTTGATGGGAAAATTAAGATTATTACATGGATCTTTGTATCCACCTAAACATTCTACAATTTATAAGGTATGTTTGGGCCACGTTATTTTGAAAGAATTTATTATGAAATAGTAGATTGATGGAGAATGTGTGGTTGAAAAGGAAGGAAAAATTATTAATGTGATGGAAAATATTATTTTATCGAAGAATGTGTGGTTGAAAATGAGTAGAAAAATAATAATGAAAAAAATAATGCATACCAAACAGGGTTTTAATCAGTGTTCTGACCAATCGCACGTGAAATCTAAGAAGGGATTTATTGTCCTTAATATTAATTTTCCATGTATAGTTTGGTCAATTATTATTTACATACCATAATAATAATAAAAAAAAAAGAAGAAGAGGTTATTTATTGCAAATATTGTAATAAATAAAATATTTTGTAAACAAATGGTAAATTGTCATAAATTTTCGTCTGTTTTAGAAAATAATTTATGGATTTAAAGACAATGGTAAGAAATAATTTATTCTCCACGTCTTATAGATTTTGAAAATTTACACTAAAATTCATAATAATTGGATTGCCTCAGATTTTATTCAAAAAAAAATTATTGTGCATTTTGCAACTCATAATGCTTCAACTATTTTGGGAAAATAATTTAAATACAATGACTTTTAAATTTTTGACTTATTTAATTGTATATATCTTTTGAAAATTTCTAGTAAATGCTGAACTCTCAATTTTACAACTCATAGTGATATTAGTTGTTTCAATTGTTTTGGAAAATAATTGATGAGTTTAAAGATTATAATTTCTAAGATATTGTCTTAATTAGTTGATTTTTTTTTTTTTGAAAAATTCTATTACTCGCGGTGAGAATTAAAATCAGACTTTTAGTATATTTTGATAATAGTTGATGAAATGTGTGGTAGAAAAGTTGTGGGACCCATAATATATGTGGTGAAATTTAATTATTGACTTTGATCATCTGCTTGGAATGGTAAGCGCTGTTAAATTCGATTTTGTACCCAAGAACTTCCAAATGCTGTGCCAAAAGTGGCTAATAAAGCGAGTATTAGGTCGGACACAATAGAGAGGAGCAAACCATGCAACCTATAAATGTTAATAAAGAACAATAAGACAACATGAATATCATCCATGATTTGTTTACAGAAAAGAAAATGTACCAGCTTGGAGTCATGACTCATGACCATGTTTGAGTGCGCGGAAGATCCACCACAAAACCCGTACCAAGATCAGTCCAAGGTTGAGACAGAATAGGTAACAACATATATAGTCCCGCATTAGATGCCTTGCCTTTGGCCAAGTGACACGCTTGACAGCGAGAAGCAAAGCATGCAACATCAGACCATGTAGACGGCTAAATATAACAGCCAGAAAAAATACCGAGAGTGCAGTCACTGCTAACATGGACTTCATTTTGCAAATCGGATAAAAGTTTAATCGTATATTTCAATGGAGAACACATAATTGAGCACCGCCAATACAAAAGCCCATAATTCAAAATAAATTATCCTCTATCACAGCCTAAGGAGGTAGAGTTCAAAATCTTGGAAAATTATGGATCGAAAGAATAGAGCGTCGGAAAATTATCAGAACCTAGAATATTAACACGCATATCAGTGATAAAAAGAACGAGGTCGACTAAGAGCATCTACAACACGACTTTGGGCACCAGAAGTGTGCTTGAGCACAAACCAGAATTGTTGCAAGTAAGAAGCTATTGTGCAAAATGCGAAAAGTAAAATCGAAAAGAAGAACAATAAGATCAATTTATAGAAATCTAAGTCGTTCGACAATGTGCCTACATTCACTATACGGCGCGAGTAATCCACTAACTTTAAATAGGGTTACATAAGGGTGTTTATATAGAATCTTAATTCCGAAAGTACCCTTACAACAAGTGCCGTACCCTCCGCTTCATCAACTAGCCCCTTATATACAAAATATCAGCCACATAATCAATACAAGCCCATTTAGCAAATTGATGATTTATTCCCAAAAAAACACATCGTACTTGATTCATACGCGCATGAACGTACTAGGTGAAACCAAACGGCGTTACATTTCATTCAAAAAGTCCTTCATGTAACTAAAAAGTCGTTTTCCATTTATCACCTGGCCAAATACAGATTTGATGATATTCATTCTTTAACTCAAACTTAGGAAATACCAACGCCTTGCTTTATTGATCCAAGCAGTCATCTTGTAGAAGAATTTGAAAAATATCGTCATATTGTAATTTTATTTATGGTTCGCCTACCATCGCACATGCACCAAGTATATCTTTCTTTGGTACTAGTAAAGAAGGCACTGCACATGGGCTCAAACTTTCACGAATACGCCCTTTGGCAAGAAGCCTTAACACATTCACTCAATTCTTCATGCTCCATTGGACTCATGTAGTAGTGAGGTCGATGATGGAGTGCAACACTAGGAACAAGGTCAATTTGATGTTGGATATCTCGAAGAGGAGTTAAACCCATGGTGTGTCCTTAATAAAACACATCCATAAATTCATCAATGAGGTACATCCACGCGATGGTACTTTACTATCTTTGCTTACTTTCCTGTCAAGTAAAATGACGGCCGACTCTTCCATCGTGCACACGAAATGGACGTGATTAAATAGAATACTACAATTTTCCTTCAATGCCGAATCCAGTGAAGCCTTGCTAGGTAACAAGAGAATTTTCTTCTTCTTCTTTTAATACAATTATACAAAGATACACTGAAAGGAATTTGTTGGCACAATGATGCAATGCCCATTGGGCCTATTGAGCTAGCCCAGCTGGAACTTAATGAAGTCCAACCCAACAATCTGTTTCTCTTAAACTGGTGCCAGAAACGTGTTTGTTGAGGGAAGCTAAAACCGTTTTTTTCTCCTACCCAATTGAACGCTCGAGAAGTCGTCAAGTGTCACCTCCTATACCTTGGGATTGTGGGACCTTAGGCGACTCTCTTAAAAGGGCAACTAGGGTTTGAGAATTCATAACTTGGCTTCGAGATTCTTCTTTTTTCTCCCGTGCTCTCTGTGCCGTTTCGTGTCCTTTTCTTCTTCACTGTAGAATTCTCATTTGATTTCTTATCTTCTCTCTGTAGTTGGTAATCTTGAGTGATTTTCCTTGAGTAGAATCTTGGTTCTTTTGTGAACCTTATGTTGTAAGAGAAGGGGTTTATCTTTTGTGATATTACTGGGCTTGTCTGAGTGTCGATCTTTTGTAATCTACCTTGGGTGTGATTCGAGTATAATGGTGATTCAATCTCGTGTGATTGAAGCTTTGATTGTATGAACTTGTGACCGTGGGTTTATAATAAAAGATAAGTTCACGTTCTACACGTTTTTTATAGCTTCATTAGTGTTTGGTTATTGCAGTTTTTTATTCTGTCAGTTTACTTGGTGCTGGTTCAGATTTTGTTTTACAGATTCTTGAGTTTAAGTTTAGTTTAGTTCAGTTTTTTTTTTTTTTTTGTTTCTTGCACATATATATTTTGTTGAATCTCTTGTGCTAATTGTGTGAACTCCTCCTAATAGTGGTATCATAGCGATTTGAAGGGAGTTCTTGATGCTTGTTTGGCTCGATCTTGACACTGAAACTGATATTTGAGCTGTTCTGTGATTTTCTTGAAACCCTAATTAAAGGGCTTTGGTGAGATCTTTCTGATTTTGAATTATGCACGTGTAAATTCGAGCTGTAAATTGTGTTGGGGGTTTTTTTGAATTGTTTGGGTACCTGACCTTGAGTGGTTTTACTGTCTTGTGTGGATATTGCCCTATTTTCGATACTGCCCTATCTGATTATACTACTTTGATTGGTTTTACTGCCTAGTTGGTTTTATTGACTTGATTGGGTTTTTTCTGCCTTGGTTGGTTTTTCTTGCCTCTGTAGATTATCTAACCTATGCTTTTGAAAACCTGAATCTAGACTCCTTGTAATTCCTTTGTCCAGAAACCGTGAGTTGTCTGGAATCTGAGGGTTACTTGGACTACAGTCGAGATTCTTGATAATCTTGATTTTTTGAAAAATTATCTTGCAGTACTGTATAGCTTGATTAAATGTTTTGTATATACTTTGTTTGTCTCTGTACAATTGTGTTTGCATTGAGCTAGCAAGATTGTATACTGTGTGATTCAACTCTGAAAGTTCTTACTCTCTGTACTTGCAATCTGCATTTCCCGTAGTATCCCTTATGTGGTAGTACTTCTCTGATATGCATTGCAAGTGTTCTGATTTAGTGTCTGGCTGATTTGCATATATCCATTTCATTCATATATTTTTTTTAAAAAAAATGACTTCAAATTTTGAAATGAAAGTTTTTAATGGTAAGGGAGACTTTAGTCTCTGGCGTCAGAAAATGAGAGCTTTTTTATTTCAACAAAAATGTGCAAAAGTCATTGATGAGTCATGGCCGACTGATATGGATTCTAGTAAAGTTACTGAATAAGATGAAATTGCATGGAGTTCAATTTTTCTGCATTTGTCTGATAATGTACTTAGAGAAGTAGAAGAAACAAAAACTGCTGTTGAATTGTGGAAAAAATTGGAGAAAACTTATTTGAATAAAGCTATGCCAAATAAGGTTTATCTCCTAAAACAGTTTTTTGATTTTAAACTTGATCCTTCTCTTGACCTTGAGTCCAATATTGATAGATTCAACAGATTGACCCGTGACCTGGCCAACTGTGACGAGAAACTCTCAAGTGGGCAGTTGGTTGTGGTTTTATTGAATTCTATTGGTGACAAATATAGAAATGTTAAAAGTGCAATTGAATATGGGAGAGACACTCTAACCACTGAGGTGATCATTAATGCTCTAAGGTCTAAAAGGTTAGAGCTAAAATCTGATAGGAATGAATCTGCTAAGGACATTAATTTGATGATGGAGTCCAAGCTAATTCCAAAAATGGTAATTTTAACAAGAGACCTGGACATAAGATAAAGGGCAACTTAAGACAAAAATAAAATGATGACAAAAGGGAAAAAATGTTTCTAATGTCTAGAAGAAGGTCATTTTATTAGAAACTGTCTTAAAAGGCTTTATGACTCTGAAAATAAGTCTAAAAATGATGGTGGGGCGGCTTTAGCTTATGGTGATTCTATTATTGATGAAGTTTATGTGGCTGTTAGCTGTCCACCTTGTCAAGAGTGGATTCTTGACACTGGTTGCACCTATAATATGTGTCCTAATAAGAAATGAAACCTTTGGGCTTCGGTCATTACTAAAAGCTATGGTTTTCTGTTTTCTATTTTTACTGCTACTTTAGAATTCTTGTTTCAATTTCTTATCCTTTATATAATTGTTGAAATCTCTTGTATATCTGATGATAGTTTAGCCTGTGTACTTCTCTTGAGTGAGTTGTAGTGCAATTCTTGGGTGAATTATGGTGAGGCTATTGTGTATCCTTGTGTGGATTCCTATGTGCGATGCAAGAGAGTTTGAAACTGTGGATGATTCTTGTGTGATTCTTCGTTGATTGCCTGTTTTATGTCTAAACAGCAACCTGTAGATCTGTTTAAGACCTCTAAACAATCTGAACATGTGAGAAAAAGGGTTGAGTTTGAGGTGGAGCAACTTGGGTGGTTCTGACCAATTTGCCAATGTGCAACTCACTTTTAGTAGAAATCTTGTTTTGATAAATAGATCTAAGCATGTTGATGATTATATTTCATTTTGTTAGATATGTTTTTCACAAGGAGTTGTGAAACTTGAATAGGTATCTGCTAATTTCTACCCTGCTGATGTAGGTACTGAGGTACTACTGTTAAACAAATTTCTGGACTGCTTGACTTTGCTGAATGTTGCACCTTGCTGCTGATTTGTGGATGCTGCAGTTCTGTGCTGATGATATCTGTGTTTTTGAGTAACCACTAATGCTTGAATCATTGTACCAAGGTGGAGTACGAAAGGAATTTGTTGGCACAATGATGCAATGCCCATTGGGCCTATTGAGCTAGCCCAGTTGGAACTTAATGAAGTCCAGCCCAACAATCTGTTTCTCTTAAACTGGTGCCCCGAAACGTGTTTGTTGAGAGAAGCTGAAACCGTTTTTTTCTCCTACCCAATTGAACACTCGAGAAGTCGCCAAGTGTCACCTTCTATACCTTAGGATTGTGGGACCTTAGGTGACTCACTTAAAAGGGCAACTAGGGTTTGAGAATTCATAACTTGGCTTCGAGATTCTTCTCTTTTCTCCTGTGCTCTCTGAGCCGTTTCGTACTCTCTTCTTCTTCACTGTAGAATTCTCATTTGATTTCTTATCTTCTCTCTGTAGTTGGTAATCTTGAGTGATTTTCCTTGAGTAGAATCTTGGTTTTTTTGTGAACCTTATGTTGTAAGAGAAGGGGTTTATCTTTTGTGATATTATTGGGCCTGTCTGAGTGTCGATCTTTTGTAATCTACCTTGGGTGTGATTCGAGTATAATGGTGATTCAATCTCGTGTGATTGAAGCTTTGATTGTATGTACTTGTGACCGTGGGTTTATAATAAAAGATAAGTTCACGTTCTTCCCGTTTTTTACAGCTTCATTAGTGTTTGGTTATTGCAGTTTTTTATTCTGTCAGTTTACTTGGTGCTGGTTCAGATTTTGTTTTACAGATTCTTGAGTTTAAGTTTAGTTCAGTTTTTTTTTTTTTGTTTATTGCACATACATATTTTGTTGAATTTCTTGTGCTAATTGTGTGAACTCCTCCTAACATACACGTTCAAGTAGTGAGATGGGGTGTTGACTTACTAAGGGAAGAAGATTAAAGATTCTTTTTCTACTATAATAGGCAGTAATTGGAGCTTTTTCTTTGCTGAACTGAACAGGACTTGGGATGGGGATCTGGGAAGCCACCCATGACCACAAATCCATACATCAAAAGAAGAAGAAAAAACATTGGACAGTGAAAACAAAATTAACAGGCATACAGTAATATATAGCTTACACAACTAGGTAAAATAAGCAAAAGACAAAAACGAAACAAAAATGGAAATGATATTGGTATTGATATCGAAATTCTATTCCTCCAAAAGTAAGAAAATGAGACTTACGAGCTTGACCATTAGTTCAAGAATAGTGACCTGTTAACCACCTGTGAGCAAATTTTCGTACTGGCATCAACAAAGAGACGAGGGTTGGAGAGGAAATTAGAGGTTTAAAGTAGTCGATTAGGTACTTCTTTGCCAATTCCTACAAATCTTCGTCAGAAGAAGAATATATTGGAATTAAGTGTAAAATCGTGAAAAAGTAACTTTTGTCTCAACTTCGACCAAATATTCGAGCTTGATTCGATAGTCAAATTATGAAAATAAATATACTAACTTATTCTACTCGTTGAGTAGATTGTTGTGATATATTTGGAATCTCTAAACCAATTCCAGGTGAATGAGAAATTACGGTCTAAAGTTGGAAGAAAATACAGGAAATTGGCTAGAAATTTGTCCAACTCCGTCGCTCGCCTTGTGCTTGAACAACATGCGAGCGACATAGTCTCTATTTTTTATGCTTGAATGATTCAAGGGCAACAAGCTAGCAATAGCAAAATCTACGACCCTTGGCAAATGTTGCTGAATTTGGTGTGCAACACTTCACTCACAACATTTCATTCTTTATAAATTAGACCTTTGAGACATCCATTTGTTCATCCCAATGATATACAATCATAGCATAACATTAAATTCATCTTTTCATAACCAAAATTCTGCATAAAAAGCTGTTTTTTTCATTTTCATTTGAAGGAGTACAAAAATCAATTTTCGATCCATTATTCTTGTGTTTTGAAGTGCTACTACCACAAGAAGTTTGTCGTTATATTTTAAGAGTCGATTGTCATCATTCGTAGGCATCATTGCGGGGTAAATTCGATTGAAGGATAAAGAGTTCAACTCTTATCTCGACTTTGCATACATTTCTTTTGGCATTGCTTTAACATTATTTTTCTTTGCTGTTTTCACTCATATCCTTATCTTTACTCTGTCCAATTTTTGGTAAGGTTGGTAAGTTGATTTTTTTTTTGTTTAAAGTCATCACTCGAATCCATTATATTCACCAACATAATAATCACCCAAAGGGTAGGTACTTTGTCTACTAACGCCACGACCATCCCTTCTACCACAAGCTCTCCCCTTCGTACCTTGGTTTTCATTATGATCGGCGTGTCATGCCTCCAATTCTTGTCTCAACTAGTTGATGCATTGACACATCCATGCAATCTCATCATTTTTGTATGCTTATTCCACATGAACATTGCAACCACCATTCCTTCGAGGATCAATTTCCTTAGGAACATAATCAACGCTCTAATAACACTTTGGTGCAGCGATAATAAATCCAACTGAATCTAAGACAATAAAGAAGAATATATACCTCTTGATTTCACATATAAAACTTATAAATAAATACTACGATTAGGGGAGGGCACTTTTTTCTTGAAATCGGTGAAACCGGACCAATACCCGATAGAATTGGTTGGTTCCACTCTTCCTTTACTAAATGTGTCAATTTTGGAACTATACATCGAGAACCAATCGACTCCAATTCGATTCTCGACAACGCCTTCAGAGAAAATAGTGAATGTGATTATTTTGAATTTCTCTTTTTGCTAGTGCATTGAACCAAGATGTACCAGATCTTTGAACACTAAATCTTAAAATTATCCAACTCTAGAATTTCACTTTACATACGCTTCTTGTTTCTTTTGCAGCAAAACCTAATGAGTAATCAAAATCAAAGTAAATAATTTTATAAATACTTTACAAATTCATAGCGTTAATGCAATTCTAATAGAAAAATATATTTTAAACTCATTTTTTCATAAGAACTCAAATTTCTTAAGAATACGTATTAATGTATGAATTTCCTTAAAAATTAATATTCGATCCCGATTTACCATTTATGTTGTGTTTAATACTTTATGTTTTGTTATCTTTATGAGTTGATCTTGAGTTATTGAGTGAATTTTTGCTTGTTGCTTTGTTTATTTTATTTTTTCTTGTTAGGTTACAAGAATGACGATTGGTTTCATACTCTATTTTCGTCTATTTTCATTTTGACAAGTAGTTTCATGCTTATTACTATAATTTTTCAATATAAAGAATCAGATTGGACCGATTGATTTTGTTTTGGTTCAGTTATATAGTTGAATATGAAACCTAATTTCATGCTATTATTACAATATCTTGAAAAAACCTTAAATGGAAATCCTTGATCAATGAAAGAAAGTAGAAAACAATCTTATCAAATCTCAAAACGATATTCGCTCATAAATTTCGCAAAACGCCATTTTCTCTCTCACAGAATCATTTGGAAGACCGCTTTCATATAAAATGAACAAAAAGATTATCACGAACTCTGAACAACATTCAAGTGTAGGTATCACTTCTAGAATCCAAAACAATGCACATCAAGTGTCATACTACATTAACAGTAACAATCACAAAGGTTTTAGATTTTATTTCATTCATATGGGAACTAAAGGTCAATAAATGTATTTACGAAATACAATGTTGCCGTTTCCAGTTTCCACTTTGTCAATAAACGACTTTAATGTCACTTTTTCATTCGACATTTGAAGTCAAGATCTTAAGAGCTAAATTCAACTTATTTGATTCCTCACCAATTCTTCAGCATATAAGAGCAGATTTTCAAAATTTGATATGAAATATTCAAGAGAAAGTGCACTATCATGGAAGAATGCATTAATATTAACGTGCATTCACCTATGCGTCCATAATAAGATACTCCCTCCGTCGTATAAAAATAGATTACTTTCATTTTCGCACAATTTAAGAAAATGTAATTAATATAATTGAAAATATAAATTTTACTTACCTTTTTTTCTAATACACCCCTACATTAATTAATAGTTTAAATAGGAGTAGTACTATGGTTGATAATAAGACGCATTAAATAGATGTATATTAGAAAATTTAAAAATTAATTATACTCTCAACAAGGAAAGATATAATTTTTCAATTCGTAAATCTTTATAGAGAATATAAAAGAAGATATAATTTACAGATCTTTTTTTAATAACAAATGATAAAATAGTATGAAATATACCGTTACAAAATTAGGAGATTATATCCCTCCATCACGAAAAAAAGTAAACAAAAATCGAACTTCAACCCTATATTTCAAATTTTGAAGCACGATATATAAATAAAAAAACTTCGAATAAACTGCATAGACGAAAAATAAATAAATTCAGACCTTGTCCATTGTTTGGAAAACAATTCATAATTCTTAACTCATTCTCCATATAGATTTTGGAAAGTTTTCCCAAAATCCAATTCGTTCTTGAATTTAAGTTTTTCAACTTTGATTATTGAACTGTTTTAGGGTGTGTTTGATAGATATTATCGAAGAAAGAATGTATTTTAAATAGTGATATGACGAGAAATATGTGGTTAAAAAGTAAGGAAAAGTTATTGATGTGATGAAAAATATTTTTTATTGAAGAATATGTAATTGAAAATGAGTTTTGAAAGAATGTATACCAAGCAGAAACTTAATTATTCTGGGAAATAAATTAGTATATTAAAGATGTCCACTCAGAAAATCTTCTCAATAAATCCAGTTAATGATACAACTCATGTGAGTATAATTTATAAAGACAAATTATTGAAGGCCTTGTCACATTTAATCATGTCTATATTTGACAAATTCTTGTTTTATTGCAATTTACACATTTATTGACTCTATGTGTGAAAGCTTTATTACAAATTTTCAAGTAGTTAATTGCATTGCATGTAATAAATATTAGTAGAGGATAAGAATTGAATTAATATTTAATTGAGCGAATTTACTACACCAGTTACTTTTGTTGTATTGTCACATAGTGCAACAACTTATTGGTGAATTAAAATTAATATAAGGCAAATTACATTTAAATCGTACTGACTTTTTTGGTGAAATTTATGTTGATTCAAACCATTTTGTCTCTTTGTCATCCAAAATCCAAGTAGTGACAAAATTAGTTCAAGGGAATACTGCTCATCGTAAACACCTATTAATGAGGAGATTATCAATTAATAACCTACTCATTTTAAGAGGAAAATGGTTATAAAAAAAGAATTTTGACCTCGAATTTTCTTATTTCCAAGAAATATATCTTTTTTTTTTTGAAATAATTCAGAAACCCAATAAACAAATTAAAACGATAGATTTGAATATATAAATGACATTTAGAATATTAAAAGGAGTTAAATCCTGATTAAAGTAAATGTCAAGATTTTGTCAATAGAATTTGATGTAAGGAATCCATGGAAAATTAAGTGCCAAAGCCCCCACCCCACCCCACCCCACGCCCCGCCAGGCACAATTTTTTCCTGATGCATGATAAATTCTCAGTAATCAGTAGAAAAAATAATAAAAACCTGCAGACTTAGCCCATTGTTTTGCTTAAATACCTCTCTTACATTATCGGTAGCATATAAATAGGGACTGAAGCAAGTTCTTATAGGTTGTTACCTTCAGTACCATTTTGAACTATTGTGGCACTATTGTCCTTCAGCCATCTCTCTTCCACCAGTTAACTTATTCACTTACTTTCTCTATCTAAACAAATTTTTCAGTGCCATTTTTTCTTGTCATCAACCAAATAGGGTCTTTGGTTAACATTATTATTTATCAAGAAGAAAGATTTTTAACTCTTGAAATCAATACTCGTTCTTTGAAGTTATTCTTTTTTTTTTCCTTCATTTTTCTTGGTGGTGGTGGAGCGAAGAGTTGGTTTTTTCATCATGGATGACTGGGATGCTCAAAAAATGTGAGTTCATACATGTCTTCTATGCCATTTTTTCTCTTAAGAAATTCTTGAATTTCTTGAGAGTTTGTTTTTTTCATGATGAAGTTCTTGAATTGCTTGATTGTTTATTCTTGAGGAAATTCTTGAATTTCTGGATAGTTTGTTTATTTTTTCTTGAGGAAATTCTTGAATTCCTTGATAGTTTGTTTACATTTTCTTGAATGTCTAGAGGATTTTTTTATTTATTCTTGAATTTCCTCTTCAAGAAACGTATTAATTCCTCGGCTTATTCTTATATATTTTGATTTTGAGTTTGCAGGCTTGACGTGTATATTCACGATTACATGGTCACAAACAACATGCACACAGTTGCTGATATTTTCGCTAGAGAGGCTGAAGTTATTCCAAATGCTGATGGTATAAACTCTATTGGCCAGCTTTTCTACACTCATATAATTTAATTAAAACTTGTTTTGTCACTCCAAAAAAATTATTTTGCTCTTTTGATTTGAGTAATTTTTTCTGGTAAGTTTTCGGGCTTTTATGGCTTATTTTATTGTGATTGGAGCCACTAAATCATTGTCAATTTCAGGAGGGAAAAAGTCGATTTCAAAGCATGGGATTTACGCCAAATTTTCTCATCAGTTGGGAACTATTGATGTATCTTTGTTGCATTGAATGTCATATAATTACGATGCGTTATTTATCACTTTATTAATAGAATAAGTTAGGTCTATTTTCCTATGCACGACCGTTTAAATAATAACGGGTTGAAACACTAAGAAGTCGCCCTACCATAGTTTCAAATCATGTTTTTTGTTTATTCTATCAATGCATTGAATGGTTTTATTTGCTCTTTTTTTCTCAGCAATCGATCCTCCAAAAGAATTTTTAACAGACTGGTGGTCCTTATTTTGGGACGTATATTGTGCTAGAACTGGAACTGCAAGGCATCCTGAGACCCTAGGAGCATCCTCATCTAAGGTGTCATCTATCGTGCATTTCTTTTAAGTCGTATCACATTTTTAGACAAGAAACTGTGCGTTCAAGGTTTGTCTCCTTTAAATGTTAGGATATTCAGACAACACAAAATGTGCCAACAAATTTCAATCCTACAATTCCAAGGCCGGATTTGGGTCATATGCTGCAGGACGATTTTAATGGTAATTTGTTCTCATTAACTTCATGTCTTCATCAAAGTGGAAGTGAAACCTTTTCTTGTTGATAGTTGCCTTTCGAATTTATATCATTCCTCTGGTTCCAATAGCTTCTTGTAGTTGATTTTAGTTATCTTTCATTTCAGAAACAAACGAAGTAAAACAAATTCCATCGCAAGGATATTTGCCTTCAACTGTAAGTGCATGCAAGTTTCACATATTAAGAAATTTCAGGGGTAGCTGCACACTTATTTGTTTTCTCAAAGCTTTTCATTTTTAACTTAAATAGTCTTTTCATTTTATTGTTCTCAAATCATCGGCAGCACTTTGCAACTACTGAAGCCCTTCTCCAACAAGATTTTACGCCCAATTTGGCAGTACAAACATCAGGAAAACTGGAATTGTCAGCCTCTAGAAATTCAACCAATGCGGGCAATCCTATCCTCATTGATGACAGTTTAAATTGCAAAAAATTACAAGTAAGAAGAAGCAATGACTGTGTGATTTCTAGATAGTCATATATACTGATAATGGGGGTGGTCTCTCAAAACTTTTTAGAGGGTAGTTTAAGTTTGGATGTCGGATGATATAAGCATTTGTTTTTTATTTCCCTTTTCTCTATCTTGTTATTAATGTATCCATGATAGTGCAGTGGTGATTTTTTTTTTTCCAGGCACAGAAATGCCCAATGTGTTACATATGGAAGCATTTCTATATTTTCGTTACACCATAACATTTTTATTTTCTTTGCAATGTGATTGTATTATAGCATATGATCTTTTATAGCTGTTTATAACCATATAAATTAGGTTGTCCTTCGTAATACTTAGACAACAATTTTTATAGTTGCTTGCATTGTTTTTGTCTCATTACATTCGATTCACATATCTTAGCCCCTGTTTGCCCCCCATTAAATTAAATTTTTGGGGGGTAAATAATTTTTAGAATAGTGATTGATGGGAGATGTGTGGTTGAAAAGTTTTTGATTTGTGTGTATTATTATTTTATTTGATGAATGTATGGTTGAGATGAAAAGAGAGAAAAAATTAATGTAATGGAATGTAATATAATGGGGGCCAAACAGGGGCTTAATATGGTATCAGAGTCTCTTGGCTTGGCATAGGATCTTACATTCGTCTTTCTAACTCTTTTGTACCCTGATATTGTATCTGGGACTCGATGTCTTTCCATGGTGGTGGCGCTGCCACCTTCGTCCCATTTGTTTTAAGTTAACACTGCACAAGTTGCCAAAGTTTGGCCACAATCATTCTCTCATTTATCTCTCGGTTATTCACCTTCTATATATTCAAGTCCCTCATGTTTTCTAAATATTTTACATCTTTTATCATTCAGTTTACAAACTTATTCTTAATATCATAATATCTTCTAGATTATGTTATTTCCAATATGATTGGATTATAGTTTAGGATCTTTCCTTTTATAGCTGTTTATAACCCTACAAATAGGGTTGTTCTCTTGAAATTCTTAGACCAAAACATTATACAATTACTCATATTATGTTCAATAGTTGTATCTCAACTACCTTTAGTTCATAATTCTCAACAAGACAGATATTTATAAGCTCAACCAGCATTTATTCATTCAAATTTCAAATTTGTTAAAGAGTGTAATTTTAGTAGAAAGAAATACTTTTTCAATTACTTGATTTGATTTTAACATTTCAAAATTGCATGGAGCTGTATATAAAAGTTCTTCAAGTTTGTATCAACAGATTAGGGTCTCTTCTGGATTACATATTATCATGATGCAGATATTTCCATTATAATTATATGCTTTTGTGTCTTACTCCATCTTCTTTTTTTCTTTGAGAGTGGAAAGAATGTAGTGGAAGAAGAACCGTTGGATGTTGACAGCTTTTTCAATGATAATCCAGATGACACGGGCACTTTGCCACATAGTTCTCCAGCACCTGAGAAAAATGATCAGAAAGGCAAAAATGAACAGAAAGGCAAGTTTTACAGTTTAATTTCATATTTAAGTCATTCGAAATCTTGGAAAGTATTTTTAATTATCAGAATGGATATATTGAAGGATGATGAATAAAAGGGACAATGTTTGTTATTTCGTTTCTTTTCCTCCTCCTTCATGTACGCAACTAATTAGGATCTTCGGTGAACACTTGAACTAGAAAAAGACTCAAAGGGTCATCTCGTTGACCTAGTTTCCTACTATTTTTATTGAATACTGAAATGCTATATATATATATATACATAAAAGGATAAGGGAAACGATGTACACAAGCCAATTAAATATCTTGAAGAATTGCATTGACAAAATATTACCCTTTATTTGCATATAAGATGTCTATCCTTGAAACCCTGATTAATGAAATGAATAGTTACTAGCTGCTTTTTGAATAATATTTTTCTAGTTTATTAGAGCATAAATTTTCATTGTCAGAGCTGTTGTGAAAAAGATGACAATAAAAGTAAAAGATAAACACATGGATTTGCAGAGGAATTTTTATTTCTTGAGGAATCACAATACAGTAGTTGGACGACTACTATTTCGCTTACAAGCCATATGTCATAGAATAACATATATATAGTCAGAAGAAGAAAAACCCTAATACAATGAAAATACCCAAAATACCCTTGTGTGAATTTTCGCCTCGACGCCGATTGTGGGCATGGGTGTCCCGATATAGTCGGGCTCCACACAACTCAACAATCTCCCACTTGAGACTCGATGCACCCATTGTATCACCTTCTTCCTCAAACATGATGTCCTCCACCTCTCGCAACTCACTACCCATGTCTTCAAGCTAAAAGACCAAGCTGAAGTTGCACATGATTTCTCAAGTGTAACACCCTTTGTCAACATATCAATGAGGTTCTTACTTCCACAAATTTTCTCAA
The DNA here is from genome assembly GCA_035079005.1 of Fraxinus americana. Lineage (NCBI taxonomy): Eukaryota > Viridiplantae > Streptophyta > Magnoliopsida > Lamiales > Oleaceae > Fraxinus > Fraxinus americana. Next base: position 33,644,477 of record CM068709.1, on the reverse strand, counting down.
GCGACAATTCATCATCTAACAATGATCGTATAAAGTGATACACGATCCTGAATGTGCTTAGTCCACAGGTGAAAAATGGATTCACCCGAGGAATATAGCACTCGACTATCATTGTAGAGAGTACCCTTCGATTCTTTTTGCCCAATTCCTCCAAGAAGCCCCGTATCCAAATCATCTCCTTTGCCGCTTCGATATTCGTGTACTCGGCTTCCGTAGTAGATAAAGAAAGCATTTACGTAGATTAGAACCCCATGAAAGCTGGGTACACCCGCAGTATAAACAAACCCCGTGGTACTTTTCACCCCGCTATCGGTATCTCCGGCTAAATCGGCATCAATATAGCCCTTCACCTCCAAGCTCTCTCCGAGAAACACAAGCGAGGTTTACGAGAGCCTTTAGGTACCTCTGAATCCACTTCACAGCTTCCCAATGTTGTTTTCCTGGATTACTCATGTATCTACTCACAACTCCCACTGCATGGGCAATATCCGGTCTAGTGCAAACCATAGTATACATAAGTGAACCAATAGCTGAGGCATAAGGAACCTTACTCATGTAATCTCGTTTCCTCTCGACTTAGGTGGTGATCCTTCTTGAGTCTCAGTAGCGCCAAGGGTGTGCCAACTGGTTTGGCCTTGTCCATATTGAACTCCGCTGAGTATCTTTTCACATACTCACCTGAGAGTCTCAACGTGCCCACGACTCTCCTCTAACAATTCTCATGCCAAAGATTTGCTTTCAGCCGTCCAAATCCTTCATTGCAAAATGCTCGACATCTCGCTTTAGATTATTGATCTCATCAATGCTAGCTCGCAATAAGCATGTCATCCACATACGGCAACAAAATAATGTAAGAATTGTTAAAGTGCACGACATAGCAACGATGATTTGCACGACATCCGATATACCCTACACCGCACATAAAGTCGTCAAATTTCTTGTACCACCTTTGTCTGGGAGTTTGTTTCGAGGCCATACAAGCTCTTTCGATCCTACAAACCGAACCTTCCTTTCCCTACACTACAAACCCCTCAAAGTTGGTACATGTAGATGTCTTCTTCAAGGTCTCCATGAAGAAAAGCTGTTTCACATCTAAGCTGCTCAAGAAATAAATCTTCGAGTAGCAACCATGGACAACACTAACCCGATGGTTGTAATCTTCACCACGGAGAAAATCTCGGAGTAATCAATACCATGCTTCGCTGAAAAGCCTTTACAACAAGTCTAGCCTTGTACCTTTTACGCCATCATGCTCGCTTTCACCCGGTACACCCACTTGTTGTGCAACGCCTTCTTCCCTGGTGGAAGTTTCGCTCAACTCCCATGCGATTCCCTAACAAGGAATCCATCTCATCCTTCATGGCTAACTCCCACTTGCTAGAATTTTCATCTTGCAAGGTTTCTTTGTAACTCTGCGGTTCTCCATCATCTCGGCGAATATAATTTAAAGTAGGTGAGAACCGCTCTGGAGGCCGAATAGTCCTGACTGACCTGCGAACTACAACTGTAGGAGTGGACGGCTCTGGATCTGACTGCGGAATAATAGAAGTGGGTGCATCGGACCCACTTTCCCCATCACTCACATCTACGCACCGCACCGCGGCCTCTCGGTAGGTCATCCAATCTCACAAACTCGGACCTCCCGAGGAGGTCTTCAACAACTGTACTGGACTTGTCCTTGTACACAATCTTCTCATTGAAGATCACATTCCTGCTTCTTATAATATTCCGACCTTGATCATCCCAGAAACGATAGCCATATGCCTCGTCTCCATAGCCAATGAAATAACATTTCTTTGACTTAGCCTCAAGTTTACTACGATCATCAGAATCAACAAGAACATAGGAAAGATGACAAAAGTTTTAAGGTGAGAAAATTTGACCTCTTTCCCGCTCCAAGCCTCCTCGGGCAATTCACAATCCAATGGGAACCGATGGCCCTACGTTCTCGTAGGATCGCAGTCGATCGTATGCATACGCGAAAGTAGGTGGTAATCCGAGCGTGCGACCTTATGCTTCTAGCACACTCATTTATGGTTCATTCATCGTTCAGAACTCCATTTCTTTGCCGTGTGTCCCAGGGAATGGTCTTCTCCATTACGATGCCCTGGTGCACACGGTCCTCCTTGAACCCGCATCATTGTACTCACCACCATTATCGGACCTCAAACATTTCGACTTCAAGTCCTGCTTTCTATTTCTACCATGGCTTTCCAAACTTTGAATACATTAAATACTTGATTTATGCTTCAAAAATAAACCCATACCTTCCTGCTATGGTCATCAATGAACGTGACATAGTAACGAGAACCTCCAAGAGATGCCACTGGGGAAGGTCCCCACACGTGCTGTGTGCACAAGATCTAGTTTTCAGGTCTCGGTGTTCCGCCACCTTTCAAGAAACCGACCTTCTTTTTGTTTCCCCATGATGCAACTCTCACACATTCCGAGATCAATGACTTCGATTCGGTAGCTTACCTCTTGTGAAGTTCTTTCATGCCCTTCGACTCATAATGGCCAAACGCAATGCCATAAATCTACGATGTGCTCTGCAACGTAGTAGCAATAGTATTATTCAGAGTCGAATAGAGTGTACCCATTTTCTTACTCCGAGCCGCACCATTGCCCCTTTAGTGACCTTCCAAGAGTTCTCCGAAAATACCACCGAATGACCACAATCATCAAGTGCCCAAATGTAAATAAGATTCTTCTTCAACTCGGGAATGTGCTCGACCTTTGCAAGGTCCATTTGCTCTTGTTAGGGAGTGCAATGTCAATGTCTCCCATCCCTACCACGTTCAAAGCCTCTCCATCAGCCAAGTACACCTTCCCAAAATCACCCGCAACATAGTTACGCATTATCTCCCGATGGGAAGATGTATGGAAGGAAGCCCACAGAATCCGATGTCAGTCATCAATCGGGTCTGGTACAAGCAATAGTGCATCCTGTACTTCTTCGATTACCATATTAGCACAATCATTCTCGGTTTTCTGGATTTTTGCAGTTCTTCTTTATGTGGCCGGCTTTGCCACAATTCCAAAGAAGTTACTGCGACCAGGCCTTGACTTGCTCTTGCCCCTATTCGTTGATTTTGATCTACCTTTGTTTAAGTTCCCGTCTTGTGATCTCCCTCGAGAATCAACATTCGATCTTCGAACTCGAGCCCGAGGTCTACTTTGAATCTCTCCTGCAAGACCTCCTCGGCCCAAAATCAAATCACGAATATCAACATATTTCAACTTTGATTTACGTAAGTGCGATAGCCATTCTCATGGCTTCCCAACTATTTGGCAATGATGCCAACAAGATTAATACACGTATCTCATCATCAAATTCAATTTCAACGACGACAATTGGTTTGTGATGGTGTTAAAATCATTCGTATGTTGTGCAACGTACGTACCTTCCGCCATCTTCAAATTGAATAACCTTTTTATCAAATATACCTTGTTATTTGCTGAAGGCTTTTCATACATACACGACAAAGCCGTCATGAGACCCGCGTTACGTCATCTCCTTGCGACGTTGTGCAACGGATCTCGACAGGGTTAGCCGAATAACCCCCAGAACCTGTCGATCCAACAGGTTCCAATCTGCCTCCTCCATTTTTTCCGGTTTCTTTCCCAACAATGGAAGATGGAGTTTCTTCCCATAGAGGTAGTCCTCTATCTCGCATCCTCCGCATCCAAAATCGTGCCATCGAACTTCTCGATCCCTGATATCTTCACTTCGTCTCCAGCCATCGTTTTTCCTCAGACCCGAACCTTAGCTCTGATACCAATTGTTGTGAAAAAGATGACAATAAAAGTAAAAGATAAACACACGGATTTGCAGAGAAATTTTTATTTCTTGAGGAATCACAATACAGTAGTTGGGCGACTACTATTTCGCTTACAAGCCATATGTCATAGAATAACATATATATAGTCAGAAGAAGAAAAACCCTAATACAATGAAAATACCCAAAATACCCTTGTGTGAATTTTCGCCTCGACCCGCCAGTTGTGGCTGGGTATCCAGTATAGTCAGGCTCCACATAACTCAACAAGAGCCATTCCAGACATTAGTATTTTGTTCAATGAATCACAAAGACCATAGAAAATACAGAGGTTCAGAGGCAAGTTTTTTTTTGTCTGAACTCCTAGGGTCGGTTTTCCTCTCTGCCTCTTGAGGGTTGGGGTATTGAGATTACCAATAATTCTAGAAGTACACATTATAAATATAGATGATAGAAAAATCTGGGAAATTTTTTGTCAGTCACAGTGGCAAGTGCGGTACAAATTCCATGGTAGCCAACATGACGATGCACATGGACAATTTCATCAGGCTACTTGGGTTACGTTGATTGAAAGATCATGATTTTTCGATATTACAGGCCTCTCTTTTGAAGAAGTTGAAAGCTTCCAAACTAAAACCAAGCTTAGATGTTGCCATTTTTCAACATCGGGAAAGTTACTAGCTGCCGCGGGGCATGATAGCAAGGTTTATACAGTGCTACTCAAATCATTTTTCTTTCTGAATTTATGTTGAAGATTTACATTTTGCAAACAAAGATTTTGTTAAATAATAATCTCACGAGCTAATGAATCTTGCATCATATTGTAATAGGTACTGATTTGGAATCTGGAATCTCGTTCATCGAAAATTATAAAAGCACGTTCGCATATCATTTCAGACATCCGTTTCAAGCCAAATTCAACTGTTTTTGCAACATCTTCGCTTGACAAAAACGTGCAAGTATGGGATGCTGTCAAGGTGCTAAAGCTTTTCCGATTCTTTTTTCCTGTCCATTGTCTAATGCCTGTTGCCATTTCTAGGTTTTTTCCTAATATACTTTGTCAGCCAGACCTACCATCCACGTGATTTTGCATAAAATATTTACTTCAAATTTGGTAGATCTTGGTTTTGGTCAAGTATATTCTAAAAGAGTAATGCTACTTGCAGTCGCTCACTGCATCAGTCGCCCCATGTAGCATACACATGACATGTAATTATTTGATACATTAATGTGGTAGTTTTTTACCACATTTAATGCATCAAATACACACTTGACATGTGTGTGCCACATAGAGCGACTACTGCAGCGAGCGACTGCAAGTAGCATTATTCATTCTAAAAACATTTACGTTTTATCCTTGCAAATATTTATGCAAATAGCTTTGAGGTGTAGTGTGTCACTGTGTCTAAACTCATTGCCTTAAATATTACAAAGAATATTGATCGACATGGTCTAAAAACATAAAATAGATCAAATGGCATATTACTATTCTGAATGAAAAGCTTACACCTTTCATGACTGGTGTTTTAGCCGGCAAAATCAAATTCTATGCTCGTCGGGCATGCTAAACCTGTGATGTCATTGGATTTCCACCCAGCAAAGGTCAATATCCTCTGCTCTTGTGACGGAAATGATGAGATTCGATTGTGGAATGTCAATGAATCTGCTTGCATTCTCGCCTTTAAGGTCAGTTATGTAGTTTTGTGGACGAGCACTTGTGTCTATTTTGCCCATTCACTATCATGGTTAATTTACTCCGATAATAATTGTCTTCCTGTTGGGCAACAGTACAGTTATTTGCTGGTATGAATTTCGTTTATATGTTGATAAATGGTTTTAAGAGTTATTTTGCTTTCCATTTATAATTTCTTGAGTTTTCACGCATGGTAAAGATTCAAGATGTGAATTTGAGTGCAAATAAGTGTAGTGTTTATTACATATATGAAAGTAACTTTGGAAGAAATAATAACTGCTGAAGACAAGTTATCTGAATTCCCGTTATTCTTTAAGATGACTCTTACTTCTGATTTTTTCCACGGTGCAACTGTAGGGAGCAAATAGACAAGTTAGATTCCAACCTCGATCTGGGAGCCTTTTGGCTGCTGCAACAGGAAATGTTATCAATATGATTGATGTTGAGACTAGCACCGTCAAGTACCGGCTAGAGGTACGCTGTAATTTGGTGAATCAATCCAAGTGCGAATTTGTAATAAAGTATTGGATTCGACAAACAAGATTTTAGCTTCTTTCACTTTCTTAATACTGTCATATGCTATCTAATCCTCCTTACCAGGATGTTTTGTGTCATTCTTGTCCCTGCATGCATTAAATTAGATATGATATAAATTTACTCCTTTAATTTCTAGGGACATGCCGAAGATATTTGCTCGATGTGTTGGGATACCAGTGGCAGATTCATGGCTTCTGTCAGTGAAGATTGTGCACGCATATGGTCAATTGCAGCAGGTGGAAAGTCCGTTCATCAGTTGCAGTCCACTGAAAATAAATTTATGTCCTGTACATTCCATCCCGTCTATTCACTAGTCCTAGCTATTGGTTCTTACCAGGTATAAAATATTTCCTTTTACAGTATTCTAATTGTTTTGGGTTTTTAAACCTCAACTCTTCTGAAGTCAAGATTGATCAAATAGACTTTCTATCTTGTACTACGATGTGTTACGTATATTTTCTGTATTAAACTTCATCAAACATCATCATTTTGAATTTAGTACATCGAGTTTACTTGTTTGAGTGCTTTGCAGTCACTTCAAATCTGGAATCCAATGGATGGCAGCAAAATCTGGAGCCATCGCGCGCATGAGGGTATAGTTTCTGCGTTGACAAATACGTATGGGACTCACAGGATTGCCTCAGTGAGCCATGATTCGTGGATGAAGGTCTGGAAATAGAAATTAATGTTTACTCATGATTCAGACACAGTTTCTACACATGCTTTTCTAGTCCTACAGTGGTTGTATAACTCAATTCCAACATTCCTTAATCAGCATAAGATTGCTTATAAGTTATAATTCTCAAATCTGGAGCATTCCTTTTTGTTCATCTATGAACATGAATTTTATGTTGTTGTTTACGTTGTTAATGCTTGAATGGCTTGTCTTGCACAATTAAATATCTAGAGTTTTACATGTTTGAAGTTGGATAATACTGTAATCATTTGTTGAATAATTGAAATTCTGTGAACTATTAGGGAAGAAAATCAGTTCAATGTGATTGTTTGGAAGTGATTTTCTATCAAAGTTTTGTTGCATCCTTTTTTGTAACATATAATTTGTAAATTTTATTTAAATATGGAAACATTTTTTAAAAGAGTATATTTCTATTTGCTATAGAGTAAAATGACAACATAAACAAATCATGTAATGTATAATTGATGTTGCACAACTTCTTACTCATATTGGACTAAGAATTTTGATTATGGATTATAAAATTAATGTTTAGATCAATTTCGTGGATCATACATATAAATGGATCCTCGATAAATTAATAATAGATTATCATGCAATATAAAAACCAGAAAAGGACTAATTTGCATTTTTAGTTATTGCCCTTTTTCAAATTTTCTTACTTCAACAATGCTCCGACTAGATTAAATTCGTGACGCCATCTTGGTTTAATGAATAGCCATCCAAATTCAAATTTATTAATGTAGAGATTTGAAACGGTCCCTCCATAACCAGTCATTCATAATATCAAATAAATCATTTTCGTCTTTGGTAAATTTACCAAGGGCTATAGTTATAGTATTTCAATAGCGTTTTGTTCGGTACAAGTGCTCTAAGCATGAGTTGTGTGAATATTATTTCAAGGACTTAATTGTACTTCTTAATATTCAAGGACTCAATTGTTCTTCTTTACATATTTTAGGTCCTTCTTAGAAATAAGTTTTTTAGTTTGTTTTTAGTTCGTTTTAGTTTGTTTGTTTTCCCTCTTTTTCCCTGGGTCCATATATATCCCTCTCCATTGCTGTACCCATTTGGTGAGTGATTACATGAAATAAACTTGTTGTTTTCGATCACTCAATCATGGTATCAGAGCAGTGGACTCTGGATTTCCAGACCTAAAGCTGATTATTCGTAAGAAGAAAGAGGAAGATAAGCTCAATGAATTTATGGCTGGGAATCATGCGGATCTATTTCCCACGAGCTAAGGAACGATCGGATTTATTCAAGGAAGTGGTAGGCAAAATGAACTAAATACTTCAGATCCGCTATTTCTTCATAGTTCAGATCACCCAGGAATGATGTTAGTTACGGCACCTTTGACTGGTAAAAATTTCTTAGCATGGAGCATATCTATTAAAATCGCCCTAGGAGCAAAGATGAAGTTAGGGCTTATTGATGGGAGTGTTGAAATACCGGAGAAAAATTCGCCAAACTATGACAAATGGTTGAGAGTTAATTATATGATTACTTCGTGGTTATTGAATTCTATCTCCAAGGAAATTGTCGAAGCATTTCTATACACAAGCACTGCTAGAGAGCTATGGATGGAGATTGAAGAGAAATTTGGAACATGTAATGGACCTATGCTTTACCAGATCCAGCGAGAAATCAGTTCCATCTCACAAGGTAATCTCTCCATTACAGAATATTACACCAAATTGAAGCGATTATGGGATGAATTGACCTTCCTTATGCCTATACCAGAGTGTACTTGTGATTCAGCTAAATCAGTATCTGAAATAACCTCTTTCACTCGACTTATGCAATTCCTCATGGGTTTGAATGATGAGTTTGAGCACACACGAAGTCAAATCCTGGTTATGGATCCTCTGCCATCGGTTAATAAAGCTTACTCTATGATCCAGAGAGTGGAAAAACAGAAAGAAGTTCAGATATCCTATGGAGAAACCAATGAAGCAAGTGCTATGAGTGTTAAGACTCAGGGATATAGGAAGGTTGCAGGAGGTAGAGGTTATGGCAGGAGGTTTGATATGAGCAAGGAGGAAAAGAGGAATCAGATTTGCACACATTGCAACACCTCAGGACATAGTAGAGATTTTTGTTTTAAATTGATTGGATACCCAGACTGGTTCAAACAACTTAATGACCAGAAGAAGAAAGCAGGAGGAAAATTCTCTGTGTACATGGCAGATTCACCACTAGAAATTGGAAATGAAGTAAATACTGGAGGTATTGAAGGTCCATACAAGAACTTAAATATTTCAGATATGATCAAGCAGGAACTTCGAAAAATGGTGAATGAAAAAGGAGCTGGCTCTGGAAGTAACGTGAATTTCGCACATATAGATGATTTCACAGGTTCCACCCTTAAACTTGATTTTTCCTCTGCTCTAAGTGCTTCCAGCCAAATAGGATTTGATTCATGGATTGTAGATACAGGAGCCTCTAACCATATGTGCAATGACATTTCATCACTTAAAAAACCTATACCTACAACTAAAATCGTTCCTGTATTTTTACCTGATGGCACCATGAATTTTGTTAAGCATTTTGGTGATGTTCATTTACATGAGAACCTCAGCCTCACAGATACTCTACATGTTCCCACTTTCAAGTTTAATCTATTATCAGTTAGTAGATTAACAAAAGCCTTAAACCTGAAATTTATTTTCATGAAGGATCATTGCCTTTTGCAGGACCTTTTGACTGAGAAGATACTAGCCGTAGGGAGGTTGATAAAGAACCTGTACATTCTTGATCAAACCTCATTCTATAACTCTACTATAGAGTCTTTCATTTCTACTGATTGTAAACCTTTTCTTTCCAATAATTCCTCTCTTGTTGCCATGAATAAAACCACAGATCATTCAGTTATTCTTTGGCACAGGAGGCTTGGTCATGTTTCAGGCAGTGTTATGCAACATATGAAAATGATGAATTCTATTGACAAAAATATCATTACACCTTGTGATATCTGTTCTTTTTCCAAACAGCACAGATTGCCTTTCCCTGATTGCGAAATTAAAACATCTGACCTCTTTGAAATTTTACATGTCGACTTATGGGGACCATATAAACATAGGACTATCTATGGGGCACATTATTTTTTGACTGTGGTCGATGACTTTAGTAGATGCACTTGGACTTTCTTGATCAATCACAAATCACAGGTTCTCAGCACTTTGTAGAATTTGCACAAAACTGTTAAAACTCAGTTTGAAAAAAACATAAAATGCCTGAGAACCGATAATGGAACTGAGTTTACTAATTTTGCATTACAAAATTTTTTGGCTGAAAATGGTATTTTTCATCAGAAAAGTTGTCCCTACACGCCTCAACAAAACGGAGTTGTTGAGAGAAAGCATAAGCATTTGTTGCAAATAGCTAGGGCTCTGATGTTTCAATCCAATTTACCAAAAATGTTTTGGGGAGATTCAGTTTTAATGGCAACTCACATCATCAACAAATTACCTACTGCTTTGCTGAATTGGAAAACACCTTATGAACTTTTACACAAGAAACTGCCCACGTATCATGATCTGAAAGTTTTTGGTAGTTTGTGTTATGCTACTAACACAAAACCATTCAAAGAAAAGTTTGCCCCAAGAAGTTTTAAGTGCATTATGCTTGGTTACAGCTCTGGTCAAAAGGGATTTAAACTCTTTGATCTCATCAATAAATAGGTTTTTGTCTCTCGGGATGTTGTTTTTCATCAACATGTTTTTCCTTATAAAAAGGATCATGAGTCCAGTCCTTCTATTCCTCTCCCAGTGTCTGATATATCTTCTGCAGATGATCCATCTGTTTTCACTCATTCTGACTGTCATAATGAAGTTCAAACACCTTCTGTTCAATCCCCTGTTGTTCACCAACCTATGGCTACTATAATCTCAGTCAAGAACAGGTCAATCATCATAATGATCCTTTGGCTTCCACTTCGGATCAAATGATTCACAACCAAGTTATCTCTCAACCTAGGAAAAGTACTAGAAAAAAAACTACTCCTACTTGGTTGCAGGATTTTATGAGTAACCTTACCTCCTCTACTTCAATATCTGATCTTTTACCAGACATTTTAAAATCCTCTTCATATACACCGAATACATATCCTTTCCATCACTCTCCTAATTTTGACCCTAGCTATTGCCATTTTCTGGCTAATGTTTCTACAATCCAAGAACCAAAATCTTACAAGGAAGCTAGCATTAAGGCAGAGTGGATTCAAGCTATGGACACTGAACTTGCAGCTTTGGAAAAGAACCAGACTTGGGAAGTTGTTCCCCTACCTCAAGGGAAGATTCCCATTGGTTCCAAGTGGGTTTATAAAGCTAAATTGAAGCCAGATGGGAGTCTAGACAGGTGCAAAGCCAGGCTAGTGGCAAAAGGGTACAAACAAGTGGCTGGCATTGATTATGTCGATAGTTTCTCACCAGTGGCAAAATCTGTAACAATCAGAATTTTTTTTGCAATTTCATCTGCACACCATTGGCCTATATACCAATTGGATATAAACTGTAACACCCCGAAAATTTTAGAATAAAAATATTTGTTTTATAAATTTTATTCTATGGTTTTTGAAAGTAGAAGGGCTAAAATAAAGTATCTTTTAAATCCTTATGTTTTAAATGGGCCAAATATTTAACTTCCTATAGAGTGATCAAAAGTATATTAATATTGTGCTCATTTTGTAGCCCGCATTAAATAGTGTTTATTAGGCTCAAGAAAATTTAAGTTCAGATGAGTTAAGCCCAAAATATTTCAATTCGAAGAAGTATGATTTATATGCAATATTTTACTATTTAATTATGGTCCTTTTAGATAATTAGCAAAATAGAAAATAATTTTATATTATATAATCACAATTATAAGAGTGGATTGTTAATTCTGTCATTCTGCTTTCCGTCCTTGCGTGTGCAATGCATATATATATTCTGCTATAATATTTCAACTCGCTAGTCATGCTTATCTCGTAGAAGAGACGTATTCACATCCAATTCTTTTTCCAATTGGGGACCACGGATCGCACGCTTATTATTGGATACAATTTTGAAATCGTATACAAATCCTAGTACACATGTTATATTATATTGATTTATTAAAGATTCATTATTATCAAATTAGAATAAATATAAATTTTATCGAGTTATATTACGACTAATTAACCATCGTATTTTTTTCCTATAAATAGTGTGCTCATATCTCACAATTCACCACACGTAATTTCACACAACAGTTTTCATATAGAAAGCAAATGTAAATTCTAAGTATATTTTTATTTTCAAAAGCTCGTTTGATCAATCGAGGTAAGATACTTTTGTGTAAAGTTGTTTGTTTCCTTATGCTTTATGTTCAAGAATTTATGCATGAATTGTCAATGGGCCTTCGGTTCTTTAGAAAGAGATAAGAGATCCTTCGGGAATTTAAGATGACCTAGATGGGTGTTTCGCTTTGGTCACCGAGATACTCCATAAGAGAAGAGTGGTATGAAGTGTTATTTTATTGCATATAATTGTATAATGGAAACCGCACGTATCTTGCGAGTGTTTTCAAAATACTCACTCTTACAATTTTTACAGACTAGTTCGAATTCGATTGGAGGCTTGGCCATGACGGTGATGCGGGCTGCCAAAGGATTTCGACCGATGAGAATAACATTAGGTTTTACTGCTTTTATTTAAAATTATTAGTTTGTTTTGTTCCAATAATATTTTTAGCAAATTTGTTAGTTAAGAATATTTAAATTGTTTCAAAGACACGATATTATGATTCTTATTTAAAGTTATGAATGTTCTATTTATTTAGAAAAATATAATTTTACAGTTCCGCATTTAAGTACATGAAAATTATGTTTGGTAACACCTCAAGATGCTTGAAATTTTGGGGCGTTACATAAACAATGCGTTTTTACATGGTTTTATTGATGAGGACATTTATTTGAGGCCTCCAGAAGGTTACAAGCCACTGAAGGAGGGCTTTGTATGTAAGCTTAAGAGGTCCCTCTATGGCTTGAAGCAAGCTAGTAGGCAATGGAATTCAGAGTTTTGCAAACATTTACTGGGTTTTGGCTTCACCCAATCCGCACATGATCATTGCTTGTTCATCCTCCATTCAGGTAGTTCTACCACCATCCTTCTCGTTTATGTCGATGACGTGCTGATCACTGGCACGAATGATGAAGAGTTGCAGAGGGTAAAGACATTTCTGGACACAACTTTCACTATAAAAGATTTGGGTGTTGCAAAATACTTCTTGGGGATTGAAATAGCACGCTGTCCGGAGGGTTTATATCTTAACCAACGGAAGTATGCTATTGACATTATTTCTGATGCTGGTTTGCTTGGTTCCAAACCTGTGGATATTCCTCTTCAGAAGGGTCTTAAATTCACTGCTGAGGGTGTTTTATATTCTCAGCCTGATCAGTATAGAAGGCTTGTAGGTCGCCTCCTTTATCTCAATCTCACTAGACCGGATTTGTCTTATGCTGTTCAGCAACTTAGCCAATTTGTTAATTCGCCTACCGTCACGCACTGGGAAGCTGCCTTACACTTACTGAAATACATCAAAGGCACTTTGTCAAAGGGTCTTTTTTTTCCTTCTTCCAGCACTTTCAAGCTGGTTGCTTATTGTGATGCTGACTGGGCCTCTTGCTCCGATTCCCGGAAATCCTTGACTGGTTATTGCATTTTTTTGGGAGGTTCTCTTATTTCCTGGAAAACGAAGAAGCGAAAGTTGCCAAGTTCTCGCGGCAGTATCGTAGTATGGCGGCCACCAGATGCGAGCTCCAAAGGATTACTTACCTTCTCCGTAGATTTATGTCTTGCTTCACCTCTTCCGATTCCTTTATGGTGTGATAATCAGGCTGCTATCCATATTAGTGCTAATCCGGTGTTTCATGAACGGACGAAGCATTTGGAAATCGATTGTCACGTGGTTCAGAATCGGCCAAAGTCGTTTTATTCTTCCTCAACACATCTCTTCTCGGGATCAAGCAGCGGACATCTTTACTAAGTCGCTTCCATCACCTCAATTCCAGTTTTTGGTGTCCAAGTTGGGTTTGATGGATTTTCATCAATCTCCAACTTGAGGGGGGGATGTGAATATTATTTCAAGGACTTAATTGTACTTCTTAATATTCAAGGACTCAATTGTTCTTCTTTACATATTTTAGGTCCTTCTTAGAAATAAGTTTTTTAGTTTGTTTTTAGTTCGTTTTAGTTTGTTTGTTTTCCCTCTTTTTCCCTGGGTCCATATATATCCCTCTCCATTGCTGTACCCATTTGGTGAGTGATTAAATGAAATAAACTTGTTGTTTTCGATCACTCGATCAAGTTGACTCATTATTCTAATTGTTTCAGCTGGGACGCTTATCTAAGCTGTTAGATAAGTGTGAATGATTTTGTGTTAAGGTATTCAAATCATCGTAGAATTTTATTTATGACACGTAATCTTTACGAGGTAAATTGTGAACACTACAATATTTAATACAATGGTCCAATGGATACTGTATAAAAATCTCATACTCACAACATGTTAATTCTACGTTCGATACAACCGAACATTACTCAATGTGCTGTCTTCTTCTGGTCATGAGCGACGTCGCACCAACGTTAGAACATTGTCATCAATTAATATTAAAGATAAACTAACAATAAGAATGAACAATATTTCAGTGAGGAGGTCATACTGGTTTTAATAAGAAACTATTTCCATCGATGAACTGTAACTTTTATAAAACACCATCGTGAAATGATATCACTGCTAGTTAATAATCCAGATAAAAGAATCAATAAATAGTTAACCTCTTCCCATATTCACAATTACATGTCTGCTCTATAGTCTTGCTTTAGGCTTCAACAGATCATAATTAAGGGGATGAAAAGCTCATGATAATGAGACTTTTGGGGACTTGAAATAATTTCTCAGTGTCTCTTTACCTCTTTCTCAGCCTGCAAGCACAAATTAGAGTCAGTATGTGATTAATACATGTATGCCTTGCTCTGTCTGTCTGTCTGTCTGTGGGGGTGGGGTGGGGGGTGTTCCTCGACTAGCTTCTTACCGCTTTGACAACTCGATCGAAGGCATCAGGGCCATATTTCTCGATGTATTTCTCGACTGATTTCCTGGCATCCAGGCTCATCGTCTGAAGTACTCTTCTCTGACCTTCAGGATAATTTTGGCTCACAGGGCTTACAACTTTGACATATTGTCTCACATAGTTCTCATAAATGTAAGCAGCTCCATTGAAAACTGGTACCACCAGCCATGTACAGAATACTAGCTTGATGTATGGCCAGAATGGGAACCTATTGGAATTTTGTATAATCAACTTCATTCTTAAATATGAATTTGTTGAAGATGAAAATATAAATAAATTAACTTTTTTCTGTCCTAAGAGATTAAGATTTTAGATGAGATAGTGAATTTGTCTTATTAGACGGTTTTCAGAGTCAACTGACCCGATTCCAGACGAGGTTCCCAGTTTTACCATTTGAACTAGCCGGGCGAGGCTGGTTCCAATGCCCCACTGGTTCTCACAATATTGATATAAACATAGAATTCAGAAAATTACCATTGAAGGACTTTCCAACAAGAAAGCTCAAAAAGGGTTGTCAATGAGTATATAATCCAATATGTTAACCACTGCTGATCATCCAGTGTTGAAGGACTCTCAATTGCTCTCATTGATGCATATCTGTTCATTCAATCATTAAATACATAACTTTTCTCCACTAATGTTAATATCCTAAATCAGAAGGAATGTATTAGGATAAAATATTTAAATATTTTGAACTTACAGAGGATAAATAAGCGTCACTCCAGGTCTGAATGAACCCCCAACAAGAAAAATAACAAATAATTAGTTATAAAAATAATATTTTTGTGTTCATGTAAAATCCTTTTTACCAGAAATAAGAAACCAAAATCATTAAAAAATAAATAAAGCTGAAAACGAGGAAATAAAAACATTTGAAACCATTGATTGAAAGTACCCAACGACAGCATCCAAAAGACTTGCAGTGGCTCCAAGCAAACCCATCTTGATATAACACTTTTCTTAGCCAAAAAAAGAAATATTTCCTTTTTTGTCTCCGGTATTTCGAAGTTACAGAAGTATTGAAAGTGATTGTTTAGGGTTTATATATATAGTTTCTGAGGTTTTCCATTGAATGCAATATGAAGTAAAGAATTTCTTTTGTGACAAGATGAAGTTTTATTTCCTTGGACAAGAAGAAAAAGCAAGTACGAGAATGAGACGGCAAGTAAGAGGCAAACCAGCTTAGTTTTCTTTCTTATACCTTTCTTTCTAAGTGGTGTTGTGATTATTGATAAGATATTAAGGCATTGCAATTAATAATCAGACTTCACACTCCATGCGTGCATTCTTACCTTTCAATTATTTAAATTAATGGAAAAGGGGCGGGCCAAACCACGACAAAATCGGTATATCTCCAAAGAAGATTTTAAGTTCAAATTTTTTTTTCCCTCTCCACTCAATGAAGTATGATTTAAGTTAGGCAATTAGGCTTTGGGTCTCTAGCATTAGCAGCCACAACAAACACGGAGATTGGTTTTCGAATTTATAAAAATTGTGTAGGTTTTCTTCATTTCTTTCATTCAAATCAATATTTTGCGGAATCAACGATTCGTGATTGTGAATTCTTCTTGTTTGTTTATATGATCTATCTACCTCACTAAACTAGATAGCGCAATAAATAAGGAATTTAACTCAAAATAAAGTAATAAATATTTCGAGAAAAGGGCTTTCTAGTACATAACTTGTTTCCACGGGTCCTGATGAGAGATTTCAGGCTATAATAGCACCACAATATATAGAAGAGAACAAAATCAGATTAAAAAATATTCAGAAAATGCAAAATATAACAGTAACTGATTCGGAATAGGCAAGCTACAAATCCGAATATTCCACAATAACGAGATATCCTCAATTTCGAGAGAGAGAGAGAGAGAGAGAACTTTTCTCATTAAGTTACATGACGAGTAATATACAATTATACGATTATTGATAGTACGAAATGTAAAGCAATCCTAGATGCCAAATGAGGTACTTACAACAAGATAATACAAGTTGTTTTAGTTCTATTTAATGTGGTTGTAACAACAGTAAAGAAAGATATACTGTTCGAGAAGAATTCAAAAGAGCACACAGAAAAAGGGGCACAGAGGGCTCAAATAAGAGCAGCGAGTGGGATGTATTGGGCATTGGAAACAAGCAAAACATAAATCATGAACAAATCAAAGTAAATTAATGAGCTGCAAAGTGCTAAACATGAACATTGAAGTTACAGCAATAATCAATGAGACAACATACTTGTAGGATTCTTAATATGAATTTACAATAAGATATTGTTATATCCTTCTTTTTAATAGAGGGTGAACGTCTGATATCTAGACTGTGTAATGTATAGCATGCTACCGTAGGTCTATTTGCTATTTTTCCACAACGGAGTATTTAATCCGAGCAGAGACTGAAGGCTTTACCTTCTTCCCTCTATCTCGAACTACAACTCCAGCTTTATCCCAAAATAATATACGATAAATCTGTCCCTTCAATCCATGACACGACATTTTGTAATATATTCATTTGAGAAATTTACATGTCTATTCCATAAGCCTTTTAACTCAGGGTCCCCGATCTCAAGCCATGGCTTAGCCGGCCCACTGAAATGTATGACGGCTGCAGCTTCTAACATATATTTGTTGACTTGTGGATACTGATACCCCAACCCTGCCACATGCCATGAAGAATCAATGCGATGCACATAACCCTCAAATGCAATCAAGGCAGGTGGAAGTGCTCCGGGATGCCATAATACAAAACCTGAATTGAGGCTCTGAAAAATATAAAAATGAGAAAGGACATTACTATCTCAGGTGTTCAGAAAGAACAATTCTAGGGATAGAAATGATTCGAGACACAATTTCACATGGTACAAGCAAAGAGGGAGATATCAGAGTTTCAGCAGGCACAAATTAATATAAAGAATACCAGGGAATGCGCTAAATTAGACGAAAGAACACTTACAAGTTTAAGCCACTGATGATATACTGCAGTGATGTTAGTTTTCCGCCACATTTGGAGATCAAAAACATTCATGCCATAAAGCCACCCGCAACTATCATAATCCAAGTTAGATGATATGATTGGATTCGAGAAATTAAAGTAGTCCTTGTATTTTCTTCCCGGGCAACAGTCATGGCCACACCATGAGTCAAAAACTGCACCAATTACTTTCTCATTGAGATCCAAGTCCCATAAAGAAGATAAGTCACGTTGTACTACAATATCATCATCCAAGAATACAACCTTGTTCAGATCTGGAAACAGCTGTGAAATCCATGGAAATAAGATTTTTTTTAAAAAATAAAAAATTAAATCAAGTTCAAATTGAATATCCCACTCACGACTCCAGAATAACCTTAGTTGAGAAATTACCTCAGGGAGATAAATGCGGAGGTGGTTCAGAAGGGAGATGCAGCTGGGGCTTAGAGCTTCTAATTTGTGATCATGCTCTTGCTCGTGTACAAAACCTTCCTCCTTCAAATTTCTGTACATGTTATTCTGAATCTGGTGATGAATCTCTAACAGCTCCTTTACTCCAACATTTATTTCATGAGACCAATCATATTGATGCAATCCCTTGACTTCAACAACAGCAGAATTGATTGTGTTTACAGCAAACCAGGCATGCATCGAAGTGTATGTTTTCTTATCAGTGACCACATGAAATACCAATTTTTCAGGATTGGGAGAGGTGTTTATAGTAGACGATATGACAACCGAGGCAGCAAGGACATTGTCGGTTAGAAGAACAACGTGGTAAAAGGAAGGGTCGGTAAGGCGAGAGACAAATTCAGGTGGAGGTAAGCGAGAACGAGCTACGGCATTTATGGCATATTCTTCGGCCAACTTGAGGGAAAGGCAATGCATGCATTTAGGTACTCCATGGGAAGCTAAATGCCAGTAAATTGATTCACGGCGTTTAGCCGTTTGTACAATGTGTTCCATCTTCAAGATCTGCATAGAGAATAAAGAAGTTTGCTTTAATTTAATGTCCATTGTGATTAGCAGTTGAATTTCAAAAGAAAAGGAAAAAAGGATTAATCTGTTATAGTTTGATTGAGGATAATTACTGAAGCAACCTTTTTATCCTATAGAGCAAAAACTAATTTTCTGAACTACGAGAAAATAAAGAGTTAGTTGAGTTAGTTTTTTTTGCTTGATAACCGTGGATGTCCGGGCTTGCGTGCACCTCAACTAATTCCACGAAACCCTGAAATTTAAGGTCGAGTACTCACCTCAGTGGCCCTGGGGGGACTCGAACTGGTGACCATTGGGGAGCAAACCCAAGGCCTAACCAATTGAGCAACCCCTATAAAGAGTTATTAAAAGTGATTCAAACATAATTTGAAGTATGATAGAGAGTTAGTTGAGTTAGTTTTTTTTGCTTGATAACCGTGGATGTCCGGGCTTGCGCGCACCTCAACTAATTCCACGAAGCCCTGAAATTTACGGTCGGGTACTCACCTCAGTGGCCCTGGGGGGACTCGAACTGGTGACCATTGGGGAGCAAACCCAAGGCCTAACCAATTGAGCAACCCCTATAAAGAGTTATTAAAAGTGATTCAAACATAATTTCAAGTATGATAGAGGGCACTTTCGAAAAAGTAGCACTCAGCCATCATTATACCTTTATCGTAGTGCATACTTTATATCTTGTTCTGGACACATAGCTGTGAAGGCAAGCAATCGACACTTACGAAAATTGGCAAAATTAAGTATCAGAGCTTTCAAATATGTCATCTATTAATGATGGTATTGAAAAGATAGTATTGAAAAAGCAACGACAAATTTAGCACAAGAATAAGAAAGGTTCTTCAGTATTCTTCACTGTAGAGACCTATAACCATAAAAAGAAAAAGGTGTGTTTTGAAAGTCATTGAAAATACATTTCCAAAACTATCAGTTTAATTCCCATAATTGCAACATGATAATAAATTTGAAATATCTTCAAAATTTGCCAAGGATGGCCTTCCATTCGTACATGTAAACTACCATACCGGTGTGCTGCTCAACATATAAGCTGTTAACTCAGAGTAATGGAAGCTGCCTAACTAACACAAATATATATATATATATATATATATATATATATATATATATATATATATATATATATATATATATATATATATATTATTTCACTTGATCAGCTAGCCCATCATTTGGCTTACTATATTTACAAAAGGCGTAACATCGTTAATTGTGTAGCTATTTCGTAGAATACAGAATCTGTTAAGTTGCGGAACCTATTATCGTCGTTGTGTGGAGTCTGTATACAGATTGAACTTCATATTAAGGTCATCGTGGGGTTTGAAAGGGAAGCAAGAAGACTCTCCTCTCAGGGGTGCCGGGGGTAGAGCCTCCAGATCAAAGTTTCATGAAGGATAGTTCATATTTATTATTTCAGCTTTTCCCTAATTTTATTTTATTTTATTTATAAAAAATAAGCCGTCATCAAGATTTTATAACCATCATAAAAAAGAAAGAGATTAGAGAAAATAGGGCGTAGGATTTTTCTTTTGTAAACTTCTTTTCATTATTGCTCTTGATGATATAAAATTAGGGTCTAATTCTCAACAGAATCTACCTCTCATTTTCAAGGCCTGAACTTCTTTATTTTTTCTTGAGCATAGTTAATTACGCAAGTAAAATGATAATGGCCTAATATATTCCCAAGAACCTAACTCCAGTAGGGTAAAATAGTATGTTGGAACACCAACTTATCTAAAATTTTAAAATGTTACAAAGGAGAATTAAGTCCTCGTCAAACAATTATTATAAGTAGGCAACTAGAAAGTAATCCAGATTAAAAAGCAAATAAGGATATGTTAGAATTTGGGTGTGACCATAATTCTTTGTTGAAGATAATTGAGAGTTCTAATTAAAGTGCACAACAAGAATTCTATTTGGAATGCTACTGTGAAATCATATTCAAGTTTACTTGACGAATTCTAATTAAAGTTCAACTTGAAAGCCCACTGGGAGTATAAATTTGTGTTAGAATTCAAGAGGACTTTGAGATGAAGAAAATCAAGTTTTTGGAGTAAAAGAACTTGAGAGTGGGCGCGGCGACGCCACGACGTCGGAAGAAAACTGTCGAACGCTACATTTTTCTTGTGTTTTTGTGATCTTTACTTCATATTGCGGCTATAATCTCTTACTTTCTCACAACAAATTGATATTAGAGCATTTCAGTCCGTAACAATTGATATCAGAGCTTTTGGTGTTGAAATTCTTGGGAAGATCGAGATTTTTCGTGATGACAACAATAAAGTATAATATTCTATATTAAATCGCAATACAAGATTCTTCTTGTGGCAAGTGAAGATACGAGCAGTACTTACTCAGATGGATTTGGACGAAGCTTTGTTGGAATTTGACAAAATGTCCATACCTTGGACTATGAAGGAAAAACAACGGAAGGATCGTAAGGCCATATCTCAAATACATCTTCATCTTTCAAATAATATTCTTCGTAACGTTTTGAAGGAAAAGTCAGCAGTTGCTTTATGATTAAAATTGAAACAATTATGCATGACGAAGAGTCTTACTAACAAATTGCATATAAAGCAACGTCTATATTCTTATCGTATAACAGAAGGTACATCTCTTGAGGATCACTTAGCTGCTTTTAAAGAAATCGTCGTTGATTTAGAGACCTTGGAGGTCAAATATGATGAAGAAGAGTTGGGATTGATTTTGTTGTATTCATTCACCGCCTCATACATGTTTTTTAAAGACATGATTCTATATAGTTATGATACTCTCACCATCAAAGAAGTCTACAATACTCTATATTCAAAGGAGAAGGTTAAACATCTTGTAGCATCTGGGGATCAAGGAGATGAACTCATTGTTCATGGTGGCCGTTCAAGGGACAAGTAAAATCTAACTTCAAATTTTGTAATTATTGCCAGAAAAAATGGCACTTGGTAAACGATTGTTATAAGTTGCAAAATAAATCAAAGTCAACTACAAATCAACAATCAGAAAGTTCAGGAGAAACAAGTATTGCAGAAAATCCTAGCAGTGATGGAGAGCTTCTACTTATGTCTGACTACAACTCCAAACCTGATCAGGTTTGGATTCTTGATACAATTTACACTTGTAATATGTCACCCAATCGGGAATTGTTTTCAACATATGAAGTAGTTTCAAAAGGTGTTGTCATGTCTGATAATAATACACCTTGTCGGATAGCTAGTATTGGTCGGGTAAGAATAAAGATGTTTGATGGGACGATTAGAACACTTAATAATGCAGTGAGACACGTTCCAGATCTGAATAAAAATTTTATCTCCTTAAGTACTCTTGATTCAAAAGGGTACAGATACACTGTTGAAGGTGGAGTTTTGAAAATTATCAAAGGAGCTCGTGCTGTGCTGATGGGAAATATAAAATCCCATTTATATATCTTGCAGGGTGATACAAAATCTTTGAGTAATCAGCACATTATAAGAACTCATGTGGATTTAGAGTTGTCTTCTCTACCATTGGAGTCTAATTTGGGGTCTTCGTTTAAGAAAACATTTCATTTGAATTTTGAAGATAAGGGTAAATCCGCCTTGTCACCATATCGATGGTGTCATCGTATTTAATTGCTAGAAATAGACCCATTTTTTGCCATAAGGTTCCACATAGGTACAATTTTGCTGATTTTGTTGATAATTTGAATGCGATTAAGAGTGGTGATTCTAGCCAAGAGTCTTCTTTTGATGCATTTAGTTGTGATTATATTACAGGCTTGTTTCAACCTTATTTGGTGGTCATTAGATCACTTTTGCTCTTAGTTGAAGTAGTAGATGTGGAGAATATTTTCAATTGGAATTGTTGATGCAGAAGTTCGTTTGTGTTTTTCATTGAAGAGTTCAAGTTTATTCCTAACAGTGCAATTTGTCTCCAGGTGGAGAACTTTTGAAATTTTGTTAATTATAGTGAAATTCGTGTCAAGATTGAGATTATTAGAATTTGCCCGTGACCCGAATTCTTTGTTGAAGATAACTAAGAGTTCTAATTAAAGTGCTTATTAAGAAGAATTCTATTTGAAATGCTATTGTGAAATCATATTCAAGTTTACTTGACGAATTTTAATTGTAGTTCTACTTAGAAGCCCATTGGGAGTAGAGATTTGTTTGGACTTGAAGAGGACTTTGGGACGAAGAAAATCAAGTTTTTGAAGTTAAATGACAAGAGCGTGGGCGCTGCGACGCCACCTGTATTGCCTCATTGCGCTGTTTTGGTCTCCTTTTTTGGCATTCTACTTCAACTACAACTCTATTATAAAGGTTTGGACGTCCTCTATTTGTTCCATATATATATATATTTAGCTCTTCATTTTATTTTAAATTAAGTTAGACAAATCATAAACATAAAATTGTCGTATTATTTCTCCATATTATAATAAAATTTCCATTCACTGCAAAATTACATTGTTCTTGTGATCTTTAATTCATATTATAGCTATAATCTTTTATTTTCTCACAACAAACTAGTATTAGAGCATTCCAGTTCATAACAGGATAGGATAGTTGAAGACGTGTAATAAGTGGTTGGAAAATTATAGTTGCTACTTGGAACTACATAGTACAGATCCACTTACGATGGCTTTGGTCTTGAATGCGAAGTTTTTAATGTCCTGTCTGTTTGACATCATGTCCCTCACAAGATCCTCGAAAGACAATAGTGAATTTGAGCCCTCTGCTGTTGTAATTCCACTCTCATCATCAACAGAATTAGTTGCTTCCAGCAAGGCCATTGTTAACTCTTCTCTGAGCTTTTTTCACAGCATCCAAAAACATCATCAGCATCAGCCATCAGACAAAACAAGTAAAATCGTGTCATCAGACATTATCTACAACGTAGAATTTCTAAAAACCGTGTTGACGCATGACAGAAATAGAATTGACAACTGCCCACAAACTATTAACGTTATCATGTCAAGTGGAAGACACTTGAAAGCATTATCTCCAACCCATCATTTTCTTTCTTTCTATTTGGTTACCTACAATTATATTGGCATGATAACAAAATTAACAGTGGGAAATTTCAATTTCAGTTCAATTTTACTGTCAGATAAAATGGTCAATTTCAGTTCATTTTACATACAACTTGCATCTAGTGAAGGTTATCACCGACAATCCCGAGAAATCTGCAAATCCACTGATGTATATTATGACAAAAATTTATATTTTTTTAACTCAGAATACAAGATGCCCCTATTGATCAATAGAAGTTTAAACTTAAGATTGAAGAGTCTCTACTTTGCAAAAGAACTGGAAAGGGTAATTTTGGCATTCCGTAAATAAAATTACTTACTAGAGTTGCATTGCTCCCGCCGAAAAACTTCCATTTTATGCATTCTGCAGAATCAAGTAAATACGTTTAAATATACAAATATATACAACACACGAAGCAAAATTAAAGCATTACCAGAAAATAAGCAAAAAAAAAACACTTGGATATAAGCTGAGCCAAACACGCTCAAAATTACCTATGGAGGAAGAGCAAACGGTGGCGGATTCAAGAACAAGAAAAGCAATTCGAACGAAGAGAAAAGGTAAAATTAATCCAATCAACAAGATCGCCGGCATAACCACCGTTCGATGACAAATCCGGCGATTAACCGCCTTGTGCGATGAATTCTTGCCCTTCATTACCTGCCAAAAACTTCCACCGGCGGCACCGCACGATATACTCACTCTCTTTAATCCAGTCGTCGAAATATACAACTTCATATTCCGTGATTTGATTTTCGCTTCTTCTTCTTGAAGAAAGTTCTCATCTCTGATTCAGCTTCTTCTTCTACTACTCAGATAATTCAAACGTTAATTTACCTCTGAAGAATCAATTGATCAAGTTCTGCTTCACTTCAAGCTTTATCTTCCAATTGAACTTCAGAAACATGCATATATACTGTGATTTGTCAAACAAATAATGCTATCATTTTGATCTTCATCAAGTAATAATCAACTATTCAACTGTGTGTGTGTGAGTGAGAGAGAGAGAGTGGGAGAGGGGGGCAAAAGCCAAAACCAACTCCGCGTTAAATGCCGCGGGAATTATAGATTAGCACTCGATTACTGTAATAGTACCATGTGCTTTGTTGAGTGTACGGAGAAAGTGTTAACTTCCTATATTATCCTTGTTCTGTTGTCATATTTATGATAATGACCCTTCTTTTACGAGCCTGTGACCGACACCATTTTGACTTTCCTTATGTCTTCTTTCGTCTCAACCACACGTATTGTTTTCACGATGCAAAAAAGTATAATTATAAAAAATAATGAAAAAGAAAAACAATTTATGGCCCTGTCCGTTTGGGAGGGATTTAGATTTTTTCTCATTTTCAACCACACATTTTTCAATAAAATAATATTTTCCATCACATCAATAATTTTATTGATGTACACTTTGGTATGTACCAAATTTTACAGTTTGTAACATTCACATGACTGTACCGTATACAATACAAATTTGGGCAACATGGCAACTGCATGTTGTTAACCGATAGATTCAGTCAAATACAATATCACATAATTCATTTAATTAAATCTATCAAGTGTCAATGCTTTACTCCCTAGAGTTGCTGATATCATTATTCTAAAATGTTTGTTAAAATGTCACATGATTGACAAGTGCCAACACCTTTTAGGGGTATATTAGGTAATGGATAAGAGACGCATCAAAAACTAAGTCGAAAGTAAAGTGCTCATCGAGAATAAGTTATTGTTGAACCATCTCATCTTGGTTAAGTTGTTTTAGAGGTGATACATTTATGCATTTAAGTTTAATTTTGAATGCATCTTTTTATGTGTAGATTGAATTTTTAAAAAAATAAAATAAAATTTGAAGATTGTATAATTTTATAAATGAGAACTATGAGGAGATTTGTACATGGTTGAAAACTATTTATTCATTTACATTTATCTTCAACAATTATATAAAAGATTTTTTTTCTCTTCATTCTTCAGTGTATACGAAGAAAAAAAGATTAAAATAAAAAGTAGTATTGGATAGATTTGGAGTGATTGAGAGATATGGGAAGGAAGGAGCAAATGCCAACTGCCAAGAATCTGAAAAAGTTATATTCTTTTGACACAAAATATAAAAAGAAAAGGCTCAGATTATCAAATGTATGTCCCCATTTTTTAATTCTCCATCCCTTAGTCAGGAATTTTTGGAAGGTGAGATAACTAAAATATTTTCATTTTTCGCTCATACTTATTCGGTTAATTATTTTAAATATAATTTGATATGATCCATGATACGAAGGTAAGTTCGAGCAATGATTCATTGATCGTTGAGCAATGATCTATAATTAGGTAACTAGCGAAATGAGTCAAAAAAAGCAATGTGATTACTTGCTCAAACCACGGTGGACGAAACATTGATCAAAGCAAGCAAAGGGACAACTTTCATGTTGGGCATAAGAGGTGAAACGAAGTGGAGTAACTTGATTTAAGCAATGGACGGAGAGGTTAGAAGGAACAACTATGTGACCTTATAGTTGTTCAGGGTATGCGGTCTAGGGGTGGGCATGGATTGGGTCAGGTCTGTTTTTGCATCAACCTAAACTCAACCCAACATGATCGGTTTGATCATAATTTAACCCAACCCAACCCGTGTAAAGGTTGAAACCCAATTCAATCAAGTATTGGTCAGATCGGGTTGGGACAACTTATCAACAAAGATTAAAATAAGCAGGTCGGGTTTAACGAATTTATAATTGACTCATAACTTATATAATATTTGTTTTCCATAGTTACAATGAACAAAAAATTCTGAATTATTTTAGCACTCATGCCCGAAAATGTTATATGGACAGATTGATATTAAATTATATGAAGTCAATAAATATTTTTGTATTGAATGTGTATTTGTTTATACTATTTTTCGTAAAATGCATTCTATCAAAGTCTTATAATATTATTCTAAAAGTTTCCAAACAATATCATAACACTTGTAAAATTCATAAATATAGTCGGGTTGGATTGGGCGGGGTTTATTCGGCTTTTATAAGTTAACTCATAACTCGACCCAATTCGACCCGCATACACAACTAACCCACCCAATCTGGGGGAAAAATTAACAGACGAAGAGGTTGAACAGATGATCAGAGGAGCTGAATTGGATGGTGATGGTCAAGTCAATTATGAAGAATTTGTAAAGATGATGATGACTATTGGACGGAACTTCATTAATTATATTCATATTCTTCACTAATTTAAAGTTCAATGTTTGCTCAAATTGTTTAATTGTTGTTAAATTCTCGATGTAGTCATGATCAGAATGTAGGATCGATTTTTTTTCTTAATTGAAAAAAATCTAGGACCACCAAATTATTAGTTTTTTTAATTCGAATAATTCATTGTTGTATTTTATTTTTATTTTATTTTATGTGGGGAATTATTAATCATTGCTAATAGATGATAAGCAATAAGTTGTTTACTTGTTATCGTGATGTAATTGATTGAACAATTGATACATTAATTTCTCATACACATGTTTAAAAGTTATTATTCAAGTTTAGGAAAAACTTGGTGACATAACTCATTTCTTTAATATTACATGTTCGATAGTTAATTAGATAGCGCAAAATCTTAGAGAAAGGAAATCGAAATAAATAAATGTGAACTCTCTTCATGTCATCTACTGTAGACCATGCACATCAATTAAAAAAATACCTAAGAAAGATAAACTCAAAGCTCCCATTTGGTTTAGATAAAAATCAATTTTTTAGTAGAGTTTGATGAAAGTTGATGATATATGAATGAAAATATGATAAAAGTTGTGGATCACATAAAATGTATGGTTGAAAATGAGTTCGAAAAAATAAATGAGTTCTTGGGATCGAAAAAAAAACTAAATAACTTAAAGATATGAAGAATTGATGAGCAAAGGGTATGTGAGGGAGATGATGAGTCCATGTGCCATGCAAGTACTACTTGTGCCAAAAAAATATGAAACCTGGAGGATGTGTGTCGACTACAGGGTCATCAACAATATAACAAAACAAAGGCCAATAGCTTACTTAGTGAAAAGTTAAATGCAGCAGCTCTCAACTATCCTACATATGACAAGGAGTTGTTTGCACTTGTTCGAGTTTTGGAGATATGACAGCACTACATATGGCCAAAGGAGTTCGTGATTCACATCGACCACGAGTTCTTGAAGCATTTAATAATGGGTCAAGGTAAGCTAAACAAGTGACACGCAAAGTTGATGGAGTTCATCGAGACATTTTCATATGTTATTCGATACAAATAAGGTAAAGAAAATGTGGTAGCAAATGCTTTGTCAATGAGGAACGTACTTTTAACGTCTTTAGGTGCCAAATTATTAGGCTTTGAATATGTTAAGGACACTATGCTAATGATTCAGATTTTCCTAATATATACGAATCATGTGATAATGGTTCTATCGATAGATTCTTTAGGCATGGATATCTATTTTGGGAAAATAAATTGTGTTCTTAAATATTCAATAAGAGAATTATTAATACGCGAAACACGTAGTGGAGGTCTAATGGGTCATTTTGGGGTTAAGAAAACCTTAGAGATGTTAGGTGAACATTTTTATTGGTCTAAGATGAAAGTTGATATTGATCAAATTTGTAGTAGATGTATCACTTGTAAAAAGGATAAATATAAGGTTTTCTTTAGGGTTTATATACGCCATTACTTGTTCCCAGTGAACCTTGGGTTGTGTATTTATGGATTTTGTATTGGGTTTACCTAAGACTGAGAAATGAAGAGATTCTATATTTGTGGTGGTAGATGATTTAGTAAGATAGCACATTTTATTCAATGTCATAAAACTGATGATGCCACCAATATTGCGGACTTATTCTTTAAGGAAGTAGTGCGCTTACATGAGATTCCTAGAAGCGTTGTATCTGAAAGGGATATTAAATCTCATAGTCACTTTTGGAGGATTTTGTGGGATAAATTAAGAACCAAGCTATTGTTTTCTACTACTTATCACCCACAAACAAATGAGCAAATTGAGGTAGGACTACGATACGATTGTTACGTACTATAGTTAATAAGAATTTGTAAAGTTGGGAGGAGTGTTTACCATTATAGAATTCGCATATAATAGGGTCACACATTCTACTACTTTTTACTCACCTTTTGAAATTGTATATGGTTTTAATCTACTAATACTTTTGAATTTAATTATTTTACCTGTGAATGAAAGGGGTATCTTAAATGGAAAGAGTAAGGCCGACTTGGTAAAATCATTTCATGAAAAGGTAAAATTATAAATTGAGAAAAACAATGAGCATTATGCTTCTCAAGCAAATAAGGGACAAAAACACGTTACATTTGAACTAGGAAATTTGGTTTGGGTACACTTGATGAAAGAACACTTTACAGAACAAAGTTGTAGCTGTGGGGGAGATGGTTCATTCAAAATCCTTGAAATGATCAATGACAATGTCTACAAATTAGATTTTCCAGGTGAGTATAATGTTTCGATTACCTTTAATGTATCTGATCTTTCTCTTTTTAATGCAGGTACAGATTCGAGATTGAATCATTTCGAAGATGGAGAGGATGATGTGATTCATGATATAAGGGCAAGTTCAGGGCAATGATCCATTGATCATTGAAGAAGGACCCATTACTAGATCACGAGTAAAGTGGGTCAAAGAAATAATAAAACTATTTGCTCAAACCACAGTGGACGAAACATTGATCACGACAAGTAAATTGACAAATTTCATGTTGAGCATATGAGGTGAAATAAAGTGGAGTAACTTAATTCAAGTAATAGACAGAGAGGCTGGAAAGAACAACTATGCGACCGTAGAGTTGTTAGGCTGGATGTCCCTTTACTGAACCCGTAGAGGAGTACATCAAATGATCTATGAAACAACATAGAATTACGCCATCTGGCCGCTAAGTATATTTTCGACCGCGAATTTTTCAAATTCCGTGCAATCTTTTATTTTAGTTAAAACTCTATATTGTGATATCTTTTGTTATTTTTAGAGTTTGATTCCATTTTTACTAGGGTTTTAGGATTTCCATATAAATAGGACTACTATTTTTATCGTAAAACACACAATTATTGAAAGATTTATTGTAAGACATTATTGCTGTCTTCCTATTTTTCATCAAATCAATTCTGAATTTATTAAGATTCTTTCTTGTAGCGTTCAAACTAATCGAGTGAGATTTTTGAGTCTTGTAATCACGGGATTAACATATTTTCGGCACGATTGTGTTGGTTCCTAAATTCAATATTTTTTGAATTAAGTTTAAACATTGATTTTTGACTTTTTTGGAGTTGAATTAATCCTATGTGAATTTCATAGCTTTTATTGTTACGTACGTTTGCATCACAATTTAAATTTATAAACACTAGAATTGTATTAGAATCAAGACAGAACCATGTCCCGTCCCCATTTCGATTCGATAATGACAGAAAATCCCCGTCCCACTCATGACGAAACAACACGAGAATGTGTAAGATGGCATGTGATATTGTCCTTCCTAACTCGAATAGATAATAAATGCGATTGTGCTACGGCTTATATGTTGTACACGTTGATTTTGTAATGCAGTATTGAATTTGTACCTTCCACTTGTCTCTGCCCTATTTGCTACTCAATTCATTCATCAATCGCATTAATTGGATCACGCTATTACCCAGACTCCCCATATAACACGCACAATCAATATATTTATTTAGGCTGGGCCATGTTTTTTTATTTATTTTTTTAGCAAATTTTTTTATATATAATTTTTTTTCCATTTAATATTGCTATGGGAGATTGTTGCCTATTTTTAGTATCCTAAACAGCACGTCTAAACGTGAAACGGGAGCAAAACGTCTCGCTTTCGGGCTTTTTCATTTTATTGTTTTTGCACATAGGCGCTTATTGCACGCTTTTTTACGCTTTTACATTTTTTTTTAAACTTTTTTTACGTCTTTCAACGCTATTTTAGAATTTTTTTTCCTTTAATTATTACATAATTTTTAAATTGATTTAAAATTTTAAAATAATAAAACTATTTTTTACGCTTTTCAATGCCTAGGCCCAAAGCTTGTCATTCACATTTCGTCGCGTTTTACGCCTTTCAATACAATGCCTACTTCTCAATATGTGGTGATTTTTGGTTGAATTTTTCTTCCGTGCCAAACTTGTTTAAAGGTAATATCTAAACGTTTATATTTTAAGTTATAACGCGAATATTTCTTAACGGATCACAATGTTTTCACGTTACATTTAATAATTTTGGTTACAGACAGTGATATAATATTATAAACCATTTATACGCAACACAACTTCACGTAAATTTCATATTTCCTAACGAAAATGATTACTTGTATTGGTAAGGTCATAGTTACATGCGTAAGATGAATCAACGTCAAATTACAATATAATGTAAACATCAATTTCGACGTCGCCAATGGATCTTATTAAGGTTACATTATAAACCACAATTGATGTTTCCATGTGTCACATTCAATAATTTCACGCGGTTGAAAGTTAGATTTTTTTAAAAAAATTTGTTATACTTGGAAAGTTTTAATTGAATGCATTGAAGGGATTTTAAACGGAGAGAGATATTTTCATGTAACCACTTATCATATTTTTCAGTTACAATTAAAAATAAAATTCTCAACACAACTAATTATATATCCACAATTTCTTATATGATCAACCGATCAAGCAGGATTACACAACTTACACACCAACTGGGTCGGTTCGGGTTTGCCCTACATGTCCATATCCAAAACAAAAGTAGACAAGTAATTCATAGAGGTACAACGTTCAGTTTGTACTGGTTTGAGCCCACAAAATTCTATATCTATTCTAGGATGTGGGTATGCCTGGTTGTAAAATGATACTGCATTAAGGGTACAATTGTCATGAGAAGAAAGAAAAAAAATTCAAGGGGTACCCACACTGTGTGGGGATTTAAATTGACCCAAAACGTCACAAACAAAAAGTCACATTAGCCATTTGGCTTTGCTTAGATTACTAACATGCAAATTGGTCCACTATACGTCACAATGTTACACAAAAGCCACATATGCCATTTGGCTTGCTTAGCTTAGTAACATGCAAATTGGTCCACTATTGGTCACAATCCACCATCCACATATTTTACCTGGCAATAATTTTGAAATTATTAAAAAACACACCCGAGCAATATTAATAAAGTCTTTATATTCGAAAGCATATTGGGCATAACTCAACCTAACAAAATTGGCTTGTTATGGGAGGATTGTCCCCACCTTAATAAGTGGATCATGTAAATATTACCAATCAATGTGGGACTCTAACACGCCCTCTTACGCACAGCGTGGATCATGCCAAATAATTGTGAACAAATCGATATTGGGTGCACCCAACATTGTAAAACTGGGTTTGCTCTGATACCATATTAGAAAGGATATTTGGTCTAACTCAACCTAATAAAACCGGATTATTAGGGGAGGATTGTCTTCACCTTATTAAGTGGATCATGTTATATCAACAGCCAATGTGGGACTTCAAAACTTTACAAGTTTATTGCTTTTCAATTTCTTACCTCGTTGGTCATTACTCAATTTCGTCTTTGAAAGCTAGCAAAACTCTAGGTTTAACTTTTTAACGGTTTGCTCCATTTGAATTGCTTAAATTTTGTTATTGAAGTTACAATTACAAATAGTAATTTATAAAAGAAATCGACAGCAGACCCGTAATCAATAAAATCGATATGCGAATATTTCAATTTTTTTTTTCAAGAAGATGCAAAACCACTCTATCTTCTTGATGTGTTTCCTTCAAATACAATAATTTAACTAAAATATCGGAAAACTAAACCATTTTTTACTAGATGAAGAAATAAAAGCTCTACTAGATAGAACACCATTTTCTTGGCCAAAATGTTACAAGTTAGAAGAGAGAAGGTATGCAGCTAGAATGAGTAAAATTGGTGGAAAGAGTTTATGTAATCATTTTCTTCTATGGCTTGGTTGCTACCCCTTCCCTATGATATGGAAATCCACTTAGAAGTATTCACAAGTTCGATAACCTACTCACTTTCTTTCGAATTTTGTTACATGTACATCAAAATTTACCATAATAAATTACATAATGTCACACGACACTCTACAAATTGCCGATTTAAAACACAATCAATTTTTTCATCCAATATTTTCCCTCCACGTCATATTATGTAATTCATTATATACATTTTGTAGGTAATTCATTATATACATTATAACCTACACACTTTCTTTCGGATTTTGTTATTTGTACATCAAAATTTACATAATAGATTACATAATGTCAGACACTTTACAATTTGCCGATTTAAAACACAATCAACTTTTTCATCCAATATTTTTCCTACACATCATATTATGTAATTCATTATATATATTTTGTATATACAAGTAACAAAATCCCTTTCTTAATGGTACAAAATCCACCTACTCATCTCCCAAGTCAATAATGTATCGTTCATACTAATAGTGCCATCCCATACGACGATCCCGCTTTCCTTCTACCTCCTATGTTGTCTGCGACGAGCTCCGCCACCCATTTGCTCCATCTTTCACCACTTTTTCTCTGCACTATTCAAGCTATTCCAAAATTAGCGAACTTCCTCCTACACGTCTTCAAGTTAGCACCAAGAAGATACGGCTCAAGAAATCATGAATGGCCTTTACAAGATTTGTCAATATAATTACTACAAAAAATAAAAAAATTAAAATTAAAATAATTGTTACAACGGACACTTGAAGTGCGGTAAGTGAAGAGATTAAAATTTAAAATAAATTTATTTTGGACGTTAAAAATCAAATGAAAAGGGCAATCATAAGGAATTTAATACAATAATTTTTTTCTATACTTGAGTGTAAAATCTAATTGTTTAAGAATGTGGATTATGTTAAAGAACGTGTTAAAGAACGGTATATTGGGTGTCGTTAGTATAGTAAACTACGAGTCTTTCACTTCGTGGCATAGGTATAAGATTTAAGGGAAAAATCATATTTAAGGTGATTAAAATACACAATTTCAAAATTAAGAAATAAGTTTTAAAACTTCAATATCAAAATTAAGAAATAAATTTTAAAACTTCAATATCAAGTGATTATTAAATTTTATTAATTAATTAAATAATTTAAATAATTATTAATTAAATATATATTAAGGTTACAATACCATACAATTTGTTCACAAATTATTTTTCGATCACAAATCAAAAATTTTTATAGATCACAATTTATTTATAAGTTACAAATCATAAATTTTGTAAGCCACAAGTTTTTTCACGATCACAAATTATCAAATTAATTGGTTACAAATTACCGAATTAGAGTGTGTTTGGAATACATACTTTTGAAAAAATGTATTATTGAATAGTAGATTGATGGAAAATGTGTGGTTAAAAATAAAGGAAAAGTTATTGATGTGATGGAAAATATTATTTTATTGAAGAATGTGTAGTTGAAAATGAGTAGAAGAATGAGAATGAAAAAAATAATGTATACCAAACAGGGCCTTAGTTGACTTACCAAATTTTGAGTCACGTTTCCAAATTTAATTACAATCACGCATTCTTTTATGTCACACAACTTAACCAATTTATTAGTCACAACATCCAAATAATTGATCTCAAACATTTTTTTCGCCCACTCCACCGTCACTACCGCCACCGCCATCACAACAACCACCCGCACTAGCACCCCACCACCACCACCACCACCACCACATTCATCTCACCACTACTACACAACCACCACTACGATACCACCATCTTACCACCACTGCACAACCACCTCAAAGTAAGATGCAAAATAAGAGCGTGGGGGTGTTGGTGACAAAGAAAATCGCAAGATCCAACACAACAAATAAACACAAAACGCGAATGATAAGAAAAATCACAAAAAGCAACAACAATGGCACGTGTCATCGCAGCTTTGCGCGTAGCGCTGTCGTGCACTAAATCGCGCCACAGTTAAGGAGCAGCGATGATGGGAACGTCTTGTCGCTACTTAAAGCGCAATGCCACCTACCACCAGATCTCACCATACTTAAGAAGTAGTGACTTTGTGTGTAGTGGTGATAGGAGCATTATATGCATGAAACAACTGTACTAGGTGGTGCTGGTGGCGCTTGTCACCCCACAAATGGGCGTCGATTAATGCCCCCAAAAATTTTAGAATATAATTTAATTATTACTTTGAAAAGTTGAGAGACTAAAGTAAAATATGTTTTATATTCTTATTATTTTTGGGTCAATTAATTAGATTTTGATAGAACAAGTTAAAAGTAAGTATATCAATATAGGGCTCGTTGGATAGCTCGTAATTAATTAGAAGTTTTCGACTCGAGAAAAAGTTGTTTTGGATTAGAACATATTAAGGCCCTGTTTAGTATAGATTAAAATCAAATTTTAATTTAAGTCAAAATCAAATAATCATTATTAACCATATCTTTCATGGGTTTCACAGCTTTTCAATCACACATTTCAAAAATTACTATCACAATCTACTAAAAATCTAATTTTAAATCCCTCCAAACACCCTTTAAATTAGACCCAATCGAAAGAAAACAAAGATAAATAGAATTTTAAATAATTTATAACCCAAATCAATATCTTCATCTTGACTCTGTCTCTCTGTGTGTGTGTGTGAAATTATAAAGTTAATTTTGATAATGATAAATTTTTTGGTGATTGGATAAAGTTTAAAAGTAATCATAATTCTATTATTTGAAATCAATTCTTATCCAAAATCCTTATATTACATTGTTTTTCAATTCTATTTGCATTCAAATTCAATTGAGAATTTCAACTATAAATACTGTAGGAATTCTAATTATTTCACCATAAAAAATAAAGAGAGCCACGATAAAGAGAGAAGGAGAGAAAAAGAAGTATAGAAAAATAATAGGAAAATTTTTACGTGCAAGATTTTACTTTTTCAACCTTTCAAAATCAAGGTAAAATACTTTTGTGCAGATCGTTTCCTTATACTTTTATATTAAATATTTTATGCATGAATCGACAGTGTACTTTGGGTTCTTTATTAAGAGGTATGAGATCCTATGAAAATTTAAGATGATATAAGATGAGTTTGTCGTTTGATTACCGATATACTCCATAAGAGAAGAGTGGTACGGAATATTTATTTTATTATTATATAATTGTGTAAAGAAACTGTACGTATCTTATTGAGTATTTTTAAATATTTACTCTTCCAAAATTTTACAGGTTAGTTCGAATCAATTCGAATAGTAGTGGGATGGTGATGCAGACTGCCAGAGGAATTAAATAAATAAAAACATTAAGTTTTTTCTATTTTCAAATTACTAATTAGTTTAATTCGATCAAAAACATGTTATTTAAATAGTGATTATGCTATTTTCTTTAAGATACAATTTTCACGTTTAATTTTATAGATATTCCAGTTTTTTTTTTTTAAAGAATATTAGTTTAATTAGGTCAATACGCATTGTTTGTCAATTTCTATAATTATAGCATGATTGATTTTAAAAAGTCGAAAATACAAATACAACAAGGATAATTCATATGTACATCAGCTGGGGCTTGTAACGTGGCGGTAATTTTTGAATTTGAATTCAAAAAAATGCCACTTCAAAATTTTATGGTCAAAATGTCATTTGAATTGGTTTTAAAAATAATTAGGATTAATCTATGTGTACATAGATTGATCCATAGGGAATGACATAATGTGAGTTGATGGGGCCTGCGTTACTGTAGCATGAGCCCCACCCACTTACATTATGTCAACCCCTATGTGTACACCTATGTACACATAGCATATCTCAAATCATTATTCTCCCCAAAAGACGAAATCGGTCTCTCTCTCTCTGACCTTACATCTGTTCGACGACGGCGACATAAATCCGGTGGCAGTTTATGAACTATTGCTAAACAAGAAAGACGACACAAATCCGGCCGGCATAGTTGCTCAATTTCCTTCAAATCGCTGGTGAAGATCTATTTCAAATCTGAAAGCTTTTTCTGAAGAATTTAAAGTGTAATTGACTTATGCTTTCTTCCAAGTATTGTAATGGTCTTGTAAAATGTTTCTCATGGTATACTACGTGATGAACTTCTGATGCCCGTTTTATTCGTGTGTGTTAAAATGGTGAAGTGATTGGAGTCTCGTGATTATTTGGTGTGTCTGTTTGTGGAATTTTCATGAGGCACACACTTAAAAAATGATTAATTTGCTGGATTTTTTTTGCATGTGGAAGAAAACAATACAACGTTAGCCCGTGATTTTGTGGTATTTCATTAAAAAATTCAACACAATCAATGATTTGCACTTGCACATGTTTCTTCTATCAATTGTGGTAGTTCAATTGCAATTGCACATGATTCTGTGTTATATGAATATTATTTTTTTTTGACACTGGGCTTCTTCAATTGCACTATGCATTTACTAATTTCTTACACAGCCAGTACTGATTTGGTTCATGTGGTTGCATTATGAAGGTGAATCAAGTGGTACTTGTTCAGGAGTACCTAAACTTAAAGATCGAACTGACGACTTGTGAAGTATGTTCAAAATTTTGCCCACATAGCCGAGGAAAGGGACGTGGAGATTTTCCTCGACATAACTATTCGTAAGGGGAAACGAGATGTAGCCTTGTACTTTGATGTAATGGGACGGTGATAATGTTTCTCGATTTTATTGTTTTAGTGGATGTCTCTATGTATGTAATTGTCCCAATTGGTTATGAACAATCCATTGCACTAATTAATTTTGGAGTGCCATGCGCCATAGGCAACTTGCACTGTATTGGGGCTAACTGAAATAACGTATGGGTGGACTACAAGAGCATCCAAGAAGTCTTTTATCAAGTTATTAAGAATCAAACAGAACCCACAAACAAAACATTCCTTTTTACGAGCTCATAACAAACCCAACATCCATAAATTCAGCAAACTGAATGCCATACACTGAAATTACTTATCCAACATCTCTTGATTCAGCAAACTGAAGTAACATATGCAAACTACTTCCCCAACATTGTCGGCTGCATTCATAACACTGAATTTACTACTTAACATACGAGAGCTTAACAGATGCAAACTACTTATACAAGTTCAGCAGCTTCAAAAAATTTCAGTCGTCTTCTCGATATATGCAGCTACCTCGTGACAAGAAGTTCGGTCCCAAAAATCAGAAACTCAACTGCCTCAACAATCACTAACTGTATTTCTTGTAAAATCCAAACACCTTATTTTTATGTTTAAACTTCATTCCAACACTGGGCACGATGCTTTAATCATTCGCACTGTCGTAATTATCTATTTTCAATTAGACCCACGGTTTATTCTATTTTCCAATCAAATATTTTTTGCCCAATTTATTCATGTGAACAAGATGAAAAGCAAAATAACATTCCCCAACATTTTATACCAGAGCCACAACGAAGACATTATTGGACATCATTAAACAATTTAAATGAAGATTAAGAAGAATAAATGTTACCCATGCTGTCGTCAACGTCGAAGTTGACGGTGTCGGAGTTGCCTGCTTCCATTTCGTCTTCATCTCTGTAATGAATGGGGTTGTTGTCCACCATAAATGATGCGGGGTAATTGTTGACCCTGAAAAACGGGGTAATTGTTCATTTATTGTATGATAGACGGTGATGCGAAGTCTTCATCAAGGATATGAGGTCACGTAGTTCTGAGCTAACGAACACTACGTCGGTCAAAACACTATAAATAAGAAGTCTTTGTAAATGAACAGGTAGGTGAGAAAATTGGGGAATACATATAAAAAATAGCCTCGTAAGCAACTTTTCTAACATACATCCCGGAAAAAGAATTCTCCATATATCATCTTGCTTGTTTCATAGTTCTTAACTTGATCTTTAGCAGATAAATAAAGGCATTTTGATTGACGGTTGTTGTTAGCGCGATCATCTTTATTTCCACCGTCAGTGCTCGAACACTTGTGTCTCATGTCGTGAAATATCTCCTGCGTTCGCGTTTTCCTGTCTTCCTTCCGATGCTTCGGACAAAACGCGTCGAATGCATGGTTGGCATGAGTGGCCCGACATTTGTTGCCCACATTTTTCAAGATCAATAATGTCGGGTTCACACCTGTGTCGATGCCAACGTTGATGTTGTCATCGTCGAATGGGCTTTGATGCCGTTCCATTTCGTTCAGAGCTCTATGGGGTTTGAAATGTATTGGAAATGACGGGGCTCACATAAATTGGGTTCCTTTTCTTTTTTCTTTCCATTTTTAGACGAGATTTTGACCTTTTCAAAATTTTGCCACGTCATCCCCCTGAACTCAGTCGTAATGGTAAAAGTTTGTGTAGCAAAACCCTACAACAAATGGATTATGCTACTTGTATATAAAAATGGTATATAAAAAATTTCATAAAATGATGTGAATGAAAAAGTTCAGTATATTTTAATTGACAAATAATAAAATGACATGTGAGAATATGTTACACATTACATAAAGTTTGATGTATATTGGTGACACGCCTCAAGGGTCCTGGAATTTAGGGGATATACCACTAAATGACCCAAATTCAAAGTCAAAATTCCAAACTAACCCCAAACTAACCCATTTCACTATTCAAATATATAAACTACCTAAAATACCCTTAATATAAAAGGTTTCAAAATAAGTTATTTTAGTCCTCATAACTTTAATTCTAATTTTGGATTCGACAAAATTGTTTGCCCCTTACAATAAAAATTAACTTTTCTTCACCATCAACTCTTTCCACCTATCTTGAGTCGAAAAAATTTAATATTGATTAATAATTTTATTTTTGAATTTTTGCATTTTAGGTCAATAAAAATGGTATCAGAGCCCTATATCTTGAGGATTTAAAGACATTAGAGAATGGAAGATAATAACGAAATTTGCATAGGGTGGTACGTTAACAATTCTACTGAATATTTAGATACTGATAGTTACATTCAACATCTTATTAATAAATCAAGAAATTTGATTGATAAAATAAAAGACTCCGATAGTCTTAAAATAAAGAAAAAGTTTGAAAAGAAAATTACTTTTCTTTTAATAGATTTTGATGAAATTTTAGACAAAGACATAGGATACCTTGTTAAAATGCCTATTCTTATAGAAATGAAAACTTTAAAAAGAATACAAAGGGTTCTTAATAATGAAATTATGAGAATTGAAGAATTAGATACCTAAAGATCATGGAAATAGAAAATTCAGAAAATATAGAAACTGAAGTATACGAAGGAGTAGAAGGATATGCCTTAAAAGGAAAATTTGATTGGGAAAAATTTAGAAAAATTAATAGAGCAGAATTAAGTCTAAAACCACCAGGAGAAAATAAATTATTCAATATTTTAGGATCAGCCTTTAGAAGAAAAAAGTTAGTCATTAATGAATATCATGAAATAGAAAAAGCCATAGATATTAAACATACACAAAGAAAAATAAAATTAAATCTTATAACAAAAAGAAATATTAATGAATTCCTAGGAAAATTAAAACAAGAAAAACGAGATAAAATATCTTATGTTTACCGTGCTGGAATACAAATAATAATAAAATCATGTTTTAAAGAAGGACTTAATAGTCCTCTAATACTTAATCTACAAGATGAACGATGTATAAGCTATGAGAAAATGGAAATTTAGGAATAGTAAAAGGAAATTTAGCCTATAAAAAATTAAAATTTACTTGTTATCCAAGATATTGCGTACATATAAATGATAAAAATTTAGATGATTGTCTTAGTCTACATTTTAAAATGACTACTAAAATATTAAAAAGACGATAATAAAGTTTTTACTATATTATATCAAGGATTGTATTGTTATACAAATAGTAATTATGGAAATATATATAAAGAAAAACCTTTTATAGAAATTGACGAAGAATTTAGGGATATAGGTGAAGCAATCTTACCAAGAGAACAAGACATAGAAGAAATAGAAAATTTTGAGATAGGACATGATGATGCTATAAGTATTGATCAACCTATAATACCAAAACAAATAACATATAAAGAAAATAAAATAATTATTGGAAATAATACGAGTAAGACATAGTATTTCAAAAATAATACAAAGTAAAAATAATAGTGTTTATGGAATCAAAGGAAAGTTTTTTAATGGAAATAAATGGATAAATGAAATTAAAATACTTATTGATCTTTGGAGCAATCAGAATCATATTTGCTCTCTTATTGATGAAGGAATTAAAAGAAAAAAGTTGAACCTTATAGTTATAGAGATTTTGAAGGAAAAATAAACTCTTGTGATATCATAGGACAAATTCAAATTAAATTAGGAAATTTATTATTAAGCATAGAATGCTATATTGATAATAATATGAATTTTGATGAACATCCAATATTATTAGGAAATTCATTTTTAAATAGTCTTGATAATTATAAAATAGACAAGGAAGGAATTCTTATTACACATCAAGGAATAACTACATATTGCCCTAAAGAAAAATGAGTAGAGAAATAAAATTCTCAATAAATGTATATATACAAATAACTGTATTTGAATCAAAAATAACTACTTGTGCTCTAATTGATCTGAGAGTGAGATAACTGTCTTTAAAGAATTTTTATTACCAAAGTGGATAGAAAATAAACAACAATTAACTTTACAAGGAATAACTGGAGTAAGAGAATCTTTAAAATATAAAAATGAAAATATAGAAGTTATAATAGGATCTAAAATTGTAACCATAAGAAATGTTTACCAATATAATATTAATGATTGTGATATTATTCTTGGAAATGACTTTCTACAACAGTTTAGTCAATATAGTCAAAATATTTATACTATTCAATTGAAAACACCATGTGGACATTTACTAAAAATTGCTAGAGAATTTAAACCATTAGGGATTCGACATTTCGGCGTGGTGAAAAAATAGAATTTATACCAAAATTACTCAATTATTCAATCAAAACAATTACTCTTGATCAAATAAAAGATCTTTTAGCTAAAAATTATAATGAAAACCCACTTGAAAAATGGGA
Organism: Fraxinus americana; assembly: GCA_035079005.1. Taxonomy (NCBI): domain Eukaryota; kingdom Viridiplantae; phylum Streptophyta; class Magnoliopsida; order Lamiales; family Oleaceae; genus Fraxinus; species Fraxinus americana. Next base: position 33,602,693 of record CM068709.1, on the reverse strand, counting down.
AAAATCAAAAACAACAGCTAAAATAGAACTATTAGAACCAACAATCATTATTAGAGTCAAACCTATGCTCTATAATCAAGAAGATAAGGAAGAATTTCAAATACAAATTCAAGAACTTCTTAATCAAAAACTTATAAGGAGAAGTAATAGCCCTCATAGTAGCCCAACTTTTATGGTTAGAAATCATTCGGAGATAAAAAGAGGAAAACCTAGGATGGTAGTAAATTATAAAAAACTTAATAAAAACACTAAATTTGATGGATATTATTTACCAAATAAAGAAGTATTAATAAATATAGCTAAGAATAAAAAATATTATTCAAAATTTGATTGTAAATCTGGATTTTGGCAAATTAAACTAGAAGATAATAGTATACCATTAGCGCATTTAGTACTCCTCAAGGACATTATGAATGGTTAGTTATGCCATTTGGATTAAAAAATGCACCACAAATTTATCAAAGAAGAATGGATGAAGTCTTTAAAACTTATAATTTTCTTATTGTTTATGTTGATGATATACTTGTTTGTTCAGAAACATATGAAGATCATCTTAAACATCTTAGAATTTTTGCTACACTTTGCTCAAAGAAGGTATAATACTTAGTCGAGAAAAAAGCGAAGTAGCAAAACATGAAATTGAATTCTTAGGAATGATAATAAATAGTGATGGAATAAAATTGCAACCTCATATTTCGTGAAAAAATAATTTTATTTCTGATAAATTAGAAAATAAGCAACAAATTCAAAAGTTTTTGGGTTGTCTTAATTATCTTGAAGGATTTATAGAAAAACTTGCGAAAAAGAAATAAACTTGAGAAACTATTAAGAAAATCAAATAAATTAGGTTGGAATGAAGAACATACTCTTTGTGTTAAAAATTTAAAAGAAAATTGTAAAAACTTACCTAAACTTAGACTTCTGATGAAAAAGATAAATTAATAGTTCAAATCGATGCTTGATTTATATTGGAGTGCTTTATTAAAAGCGATTTAAATGAAATTTGCGGGTATACTAGTGGAACATTTAATAATCTTTGAAGTAAATTATTCCAGATGAGAAAGAATTATTGGCGGTAGTTAAAGGAATAAACAAATTTAAAATGTTTTTGTTACCCACGAGGAATTTATTGTTCAAAGCGATAATACACAACTAAACGGACTAGTAAATAATAAATTACCAAATTCACCCCAACATAGAAGGTTACATAGATGGCAAGTGTTACTATCTTTTTATAATTTTAAATTTGAATATATTAAAGGAAAAGATAATTTATTTCTTGATTTCTTGAGCGGGAATCATGAATATGGAAAAGATTGAAGCATTTACAAAGGAATTACAAGATCTTCTAACGGATTTTAACGCAGATTATCTTCTTTGTTCAAGAAGATCATCTTGATATTCGACAAACTTTGTGTGATTTATCACAAAGTTGTTGAAAGTGGGAAAAAAGATTGAAAAATTGAATGATAACAAAGAAAAAATAGTTGAAAAATTGTCAGAATGTTTAGACTTTTTTGCAAATTGTAGCCGGGAGTATCCTCCTTTAAAAGGTGAATACGGTAGAAAGGCTAGTCACATCCCATTTCGGGAGATTAATACATCCACATCGAGTGGAGAATCAAAATTTAAGAGAAATGACTCTCTTACCTCGCAAGAGGAAAAGTCATAAAAGGGTCCACAACAACTACCTGTCGGTATGGACAAATTGTTGGAAAAATTTACAAGTGGAAAAGGAGCATTTGAGTCTAGTACTCAAACATCCTTATCAAAAGGCCCATTGGAACGATACTGTTATCGTTGAATTCCAAGAAGATAAAAAATCACCAATTGGTGACCTTAAATCACCAAAGGGAATAATTGCTACTCATCATATCGAGCTAATCTACATCCAATGGAAAAGGAGTATTATGAATTCTCGAGAATGGGTATATAATTTCGAGAGAAGGAAGTTCTCTATATTTGTGACCCTTCCAACGGCGATTTATCCAAGGATCGGTGCGGTTCAAGGAGCGGATCCTAATATTGTTCGCAAATTGGCGACATTTGGATTTTTAGATCGACTCTTCCCAGGGATAGATCTAAAAGAAATTGAACAGCTTTGACAAAGAATTTGTTAATTGTGTTAAAAAATTCAGCGATAAACAACCGATTGAGCGAGATTTTACACAATTAGTCCCTGAATATAAAGAACCGAGTGGTATGGAGAACATCATCTCATCACAATTCGGAAAAATAATGGAAATCCACTCAAGGAGATTCAGATTTTTAAAGAATTGCCCACTATTAATAGAAAATGGATGATTTACAGACGAGCTCTCGGAATAAAATCGGGTCTGCTTCAACAATGCGTTCTTTTATGGAGAAAGATACATGGTCTATGGTATGAGTAATAATTGGATTCTTATCTCAGAGAGGAGATAAAGAATCAAAAATTCTTGAAGAAAAATCAGGAATTATGAACGATCAATTTTCCGGAAGTGAAGAATGCATTAAAGAAGTCACGACTTATGGGACACGTCCACAAGTAAAGGACGATCAAGAAAACGCGACCGACAAGACCATGTGAACTTTGAAGATAAGAAGACACCGCTGCCTGAATCAAAAGAAATTGCCGACATTGGAATGAAGACAACCAACAACCACTTTTAATATTTTCAACCACATTTGAAATTATTGTACTTCTTACTTTTGTGTTGTAAAATCTGATTGGCCGTAAGCTTCTCAGAAGTGCGAGCCTTTCTATAAATTGAGACCCTTCTCATTAGAAAAGATCATCGAAAATTAGCCATCTCAAATCTCATCCCCGAACTACCATCTAAAACCTTCAACAATGATCTTTTGTAATCATTCTCTTTAGAGAGTAGAAACCACTCTTCTGGAGTATCAATCTCTCAGAAAATCTTTGTATAATAGCTTTCAAGCTATTTTCGCATCAATAAAATCTTTGAGTTTGAAATAAATCTTTTATTACGCTTTCGAGTGTTGCTTCTACACAAGGAGTCTTTTTGAGAGTTTTGAGTGCTTTTGTGTCCATTTTGCTGTGATGCTTTCGGACTTTGGCCAACTCTCGTGACGAAGGTGACCAGGAACATATAACATTCTTGCTATTTGGCGAAGCGTGGTAAGGCCCTTATTTTAAGCTACAAGAAAATTTATTTTCTGAAAAGTTGCATGAAAATTATTATATAAGAATTTTTATGAGATTGTTTACTTTGAAGAACTTTTATCATGGAAAGTTACGAGTTTTATTATAGATCTGTACCTTTTAGATATACTAATACTATTGATTATAGTCACATGATAGAAATTCCTGAAACTTATGATAGTTATACTAGAGGAATAAATTTCATAAAAAGAGATAGTAGATATTATGAAAAATGCCTTACAATTGTATCATTTGGATTAAAAGAAAAATTGCCTAAAGAAATAATAAAAATGATTATATTTTTCTCGGTTAGATAGTGAAAATAGTGAAAGAACTTTGAAACTACAGAGCATGTAAGTTATAATGAAGTTTCTGAATTATATGATTTTGATCTTAGTTTTGACGATATAGAATAAGAATATGCCCTGGAATAACTAGAAAATTTTGTGATAATAAAATAAAAAATTTTAGAAGAACAGATAATAACCTGATAATAATCGTAGAGAAATAGAAAGGGAAATTTCTAATTGGAATAAAATTAAAAGAGAATTATTAAGGAATGAAATTACAAGAGAATTAAGAAGAGAAGAACAATTTAGAAGAGAGAAATAAGACAAATGATAAATAATATAATAATTAATTCCTTAAATATACTGTAATTAATATGAGTTTACCAACAAAAATAAGATTTGATAAACAAGAAATAGAAAATATTAGATTACCAATAGGAAGCTATCAAACTAAAAAATGGAATACAACTCTGTTTCAACCTTTAAGCTCATGGGGAAATACAGATGAATGGTTAAATATGACTACAAATTGGACTAATGCATTTTTATGGCAACAATTAGGACAATTAAAATCTAAAGATGTAGAAACTATAGACGAAATAAATAATATAGATCCAAAAGATGAAATAGCTAAAGAAAGGTTAGAAGTTTTTAGCAAAAATATGTCTAAACAATTTAATAAAATAAAAGAACAAATTAATAATTTAGAAATACTTGATGAAGCTAAACTTGAAGAAATTCAAAATCGAATATCAAAAATTGCACAGAAAAATAGTATTAATAAAATAGCAACTTTAGAAGAAAAAGTAGACATTATTAATTATAAACTTGATATTCTGTTAAAAAAAATTAGGATTTGAAATTGAAAAACCATCTTATAAAAAACCTAAAATATGAGTATGAATGATAAAATTAATTTAATTGAGAAAAATATAAAAACAATTGATGAAAAAATAACTAGAATTGAAATAGGCTACGAAGAAGAGAAAGAAAAATTACGTAATAATTTTTTAAGAATAGAAAATCTTTTAAATAGAATAATAGAAAACTTAAATAAAGAAAAAACCATTTAAACCACATTATACTAAAGAACTTAAAGAAGTTAGAAAGAAAATTGAAAAATATGAAGAATTAATACAACTTAATGGAGGATTAAAAGAAGATATAGAAAAATTATTGATTGATCTTAGAAAGCAAGAAGAAAATCTTATAGAAAAAGAAGAAGGAAAATTAATTATAGAAGAACAATGAACGAAGAAATGGAAAATTTAATATTTGATTTAGAAGACTTAAAAAATTTGTGAAGAAATAACTAAAAATCATATGGTTGGAAAAACAGGAGGACCACGAAAGCGCTAAACAAGAAGAATATGGAGAAACTAGCACAACTAGATATGAAGCAGAAATAGACCCTAGAAGATATGTTAATACAAAAGTAGATTTTAGAACTACCAAAGAAAGAATGTATAGAGATCAATTTAAACCAATTTTAAGAGAATCAAACCCAATGAAAATTGCAGGATCATATTTAAATTTAGATTGTGAATTAGATGTTAGAAGAGCTATAAGTGAATGGAGTACCAATATGATAGCACACTTTAATTATAATCGCAGTAATACGTATAATAAAAATAGAACTTAATATTTATTAGCAACATTTAAAGGAAATGTGTTTAATTGGTATAGAGGATTAGAAGAAACAACAAAAGGTATTTGGAAAGATAGTATTGAAGCAGGATTTGGAATTAGTATAATAGAAGGAATAAATAGAGTTGTTACAAGAATTTATAGAGAATTTGCTGGAGAAGATTGGGTAAATGAAAGTACTAAAGCTAGATTAGAAGAAATAGAAGATACTAAAAACAGAATGGAACATTTACAAATTTGTAATATGTGTTACCTCAATGAATATTGTTGTGAATATAGTAAATATTATTATATGATGTTTGGAAGTGGAGCTGATAATAATTATTATAAGGAAGTTTTTATTAGAAATTTACCACCACCATGGAATAATTATTTTCAAAATAAGATTAAAGAAAAACAATTAGGAAGAAATGAAGAAGGATATACATTAGGATTTATTATAAGAACTATAAAAGACGAAATAAGTACTATGTGTAGTAATCAAATGATTTATAAACAATCAGGATTTATACAAGATAAGATTTGTTGTAGAGATACCGTAAGTACTGCAGAAATTGGGGATGTTATGATTATAAAAGAAAAAGAAAAATAAAACCCAAGAAATACAAAATATAATAAGTTTAAAAAGAAATATTTTAAACCAAAAGAAAATATTTTAGAAGAAAATATAAACCTTATAATAAAAAACCATTAGATAAAAAACGACGTAAATGTTGGAATCATGAAGAAGGTCATATTAGCACCGAATGCCCAAAAAGAAATATATAATATTAATTAAAGACTTTGAAAAAATTTGAGATGAATGTGAAGAAGTTGATATTGAAGAAATAGAAGTAAATGAAGAAATATTTGAAGAAAAATCAGATTTATAAGAAACGTCTAGTGATGATGAATAAAAACAAGAATAAAACTAATTTCGAAAAAATTATAAGGATTGAGGACTTGATCTGCAATAAATGACCCATTTCATTAAGGGTAAAACTGACTTTTTAACAAAAATCTTAAAAAGCCACTATTCATAGGTCATTTTGCAAAATCTCCCTGCAATTTACCTTAATTTAAAAAAAAATAAAAAAATGAAGTAACACCAGCGTTTCTCAGTTTCATGCTCCGATCTATTTTCTTCTTATTCCACTGGTTTCAAATCTCAATTGACGCATAAACCTGAACTTTACATATAGCAGCAAAACGGCGATAGGGATTTTTATAAGCAATCAATCAAGAAATGGCAGTGAATCCTAGGGTTTTGAAGGCAGGGCTGGGGATAATGGCAGTGTGCTTGGCAGGATACATAATTGGCCCACCTCTATATTGGCACTTCGTGGAAGGATTAGCTTCCGTAAGCCGCTCACCCTCTTCTTGTGCTCCGTGCATTTGTGACTGTGATTCTGAGTCACTTCCTTCCATCCCCATAGGTATGTACAATTGATACATACACGCACGTGTGTAGCGATGTATATGTCTACATCTTCTTAGATCTCTTGTTGGGTAGTGTTGATTTTCGTCCCTGATCAACTAAGCAGGCTTACATGTGAATTTCAACATTATACGTAAATTTATAATGAAACGGATAACTTGGGTTATATTTCTCGCGAGAGGTGACTACCGTTTGAGGTAGATACAATTTTGTTGCTAGTCGTATGATACCCGCATAGAAATAAGCTTAGAAGGGAGGCTACGAGGAGGATGAAGATGAGAAAAGCAGCAGACCTTCATGGAAATTTTTTATTGTGGAAGTTTTTGGGTGGTGTTGTTATAACATTGCTCAAAATTGTTAAATGGTATCTTAAAGAGTATGAAGATGCGAATGAATAAAAAAAGAGTGTTATGGTGCCAATTTTTAATACTAAAGGACATATTCAAGTCTAATTGCATCAGTGTTAAGCTCGTGAGCCATATTATAATATAAGAGAAATGAACATTTGAGCATGGATTAATTTGTAATTCGAAGGTCTTAGAGAATCAGTTTGTTTTTATACTAGGGATTTCTAATATGGAAGTCCTGCACAAGAGATGAATGGATAAGTATAGAGGAAATAAACTAGATCTGCAATTATTTCTGTTGGTTTAGGAAATCCATGTAATAGGGCGCCTACTAAAGTGTTACGCTGAGTTTTTAAAGGGATAAGAAAATTATATGGATACTTTGATATTATTAAAGATATGTACGATACATATTCATGAGTCTGAGATGTAGTGGTGGTGGTAGTAGAGAATATCCCATCACTAGAGAGTTCACATCAAAATCTGACTTAAGTCCTTGCACTTCGTTAGAGTCATGGATGAGTTATGAAAAATATCCAAGATGAGGTTATAGGTGTATGCATTTTGTTGGTGACATAGTTTTGGTTGATGAGACGAGGACAATTTTAAGTTGTAACTTTGGAAGGATGTAATGCAAAAAAAACTGAAATGGAGAAGTGTTGCATGATTTTTACCTGGAAAAACCTTGTAAAGTCAAAAAGCTTGTTCCACATAGCAACTATTAGATTTGTGTTGAGCTCTACTAGACTTAAAGCATGCTTGGAAAGTGTTTATAAAATGTTTAAACTATGAATCGAAATTAGTGGTGGATAAGTTGATAATACTTGTGAGTCCTAAAATGTGCGAATATAAAGTGGTTTGACCGATTATAAACAGTTTATAAAGATTAGCCAACCATATTATTATGTCAAATTTGAAATGATAATATATAACAACGAGTAGTAGCGACACTTCTTTATAAAACAAATAAGGAAATGACGACTTAAGTGCTTAGAGCATGTATTTTGTAGACCTAAGAGGCTACTATTTATTTCATAAAAGTGACATGTTCTTAGTAAATCAGGTAGAAAAGAGGGGTAGTCCAAAATTAACACTGTCTATTGTAGTTACTTTGATTTTTTAATTGATGTGATGGTGAAACGAACAAAGTGATGAAAAAGAATTCATGTAGCAAATCCAAATTTTATTGGGAATAAAACTGAGTATGTTCTTGTAGTTTGTCCTTGTTTAGGGGTAAAGATTTGTTTGGAAGGTAAAAAATAGAAAGGATAGGCAAACAGATTCATTTTTCTTTCATTGTTTATAAAAGAAACACAGAGAGAATGATATGAAGTAAATTAAGGAACGAACTTTGAAATATTTGGTAGGTCTATTTCAGGACTGGATGGACAAGGTAAATCAACAATTTACTAATAGAAAGATACGACATGTAAACTTTCTATTCTCAAAAATATTATACAACTATGAAACTAAGGAATCAGGATCTAATGAAAGAAAACACCTGATCTAGTGATTGCTTCCTAGATTCTAAATGTATCATCCTACTGCTTTTGTGCTTCATCGAGAACTGCAGACCAATTTGAACTATATGCTTTATCTAAACTTGTGCTGTGTCATAAATTTGAACTGTGATATTTACATGAACTTCTTGTGAAATACTCTGTATTTGAATTGTTTAATATACTTCACACTTTAAAGGTTTTTGTTATTACCGATCTACAACAATGAAAACAAACTTACCCTTATTTTCAATAAAGTTGGGGATCGGTTATATGATGCCTTTTCACCACGATGTTCTATTTAATTTATAACTTGCCAATTAAAAAAAATAAAATTTGCATATTCATATGGTCATCCATAGCTACTAGTGGAAAGGACTATAGTGCTTAAGAGTGTTTACTTTATGATGAGGATGTTTCCTGGCAGTTGCCATATAGATATAGATATTTGACAATGGGGCAAAAACTGTTATTTAAGCGTTTGCTCAAAAGTCAAGAATTCATGAATATTTGTTTGCAAAAATGTCCATCTGGAATATCATTTCTTTTCAATTTTGGTAAAGCAATACAACTGTTGAAAGAACAAAGGTTGACATCTGGGAAGCACCGAAACGCTACCGGTCGTATCGGTGTCCGGCACGTCGCCAAGGCATTTCAGAGTGCCCTTGTGTGGATTTCGGTCAGGCAGCTGTAAGTTGCATCCCTAATTTGTTGAAGAATTGAAGAAGGCGTATTTGGGCTGTTGCGGCAGATTTCGGTCTGGCGGCTGTGAGTTGCAGCCCTAATATGAAGAACTCAAGAAGGTGTGTTTGGGCTGTTGCGGGGATTTAAGTCAGCGGCTGTAAGGTGAAGCCCTAATTTGTGTAGAAGAGGTGAAGAAGGCATGTGGGCAACGTATTTTGTCGGAACTTTTTCAAAAAATCACGTGTCGGCATGTCTGACATGTAGTGTCCGTGTCGGTGCTTCTTAGGCTTACATTCATAGTAAGCTATTTTGTCATTATGTTTATTTTATAGAAGTATCACAAAAAAGGTACATTAGAGAATTACGTGCTCAATTTATCAAGAATGTTATATTTAACTTACATGGTGTTTGTGTTTGCTCTTCTAAACTCAGGCTGGTAAATGATGGTTGATTCTGCACCAATTTAACACCAGTTTCTTCATTATGCTTCTGAGGTTTATTTATATGTCAACATGACTGTCGTGTCGTTGAGAGTTGAGCCCTTGTTTCGTATCATAAATCATGGCTGTGATCTTATTTTCGTCTACTAGTAGGGAACCCATATGTATCTGAATCACTAATATTCTCTTATGCTTATTTATAAGAATGACTTGAGGATCTATATTTTTAATTGGCTTAATACCCATATCAGGATTTTTGTGCTTATTGGCCCCGGAAACACATCTCAGTACATGCATAGAAGGTTTGGTTGGGTGCCGAAGGGGTTAAACAATGAAAAAAAACTTGTTAGGCAAAAACGCCTAATAATAGAAAGCTGTGACTTGAATGATTTCACCTATCTACATAGAGGGGCCAAGGTTTGGCAGAGAGAAACAAATAAATAAAATTGAAATTTTGAACTCTGAATGTGTATGGAGGCTTTTTAGATTGATGAGTTTGGCAGTGCATTTCTCATAAAGGCAACCTATATATAGAGTCGGGACATTTTGAATTTGTAGGTGGTGTTTGAAGTTTTCGACATTGTAGATCAATGCACGTATTCAGTTTTATTTGGTTTTCATTCTTCCAGTTTTTATGAACAATCCTGTTTGTTGCTGTGATATGTTGCCCCCTATCTCTATGACATGCACAGTTCTTGTTAATTGTAAGTGTTCTTCGCTGGTTATTTTTATGGAATACTTATTCTATGGGGGCTCTGCAGGATTTGTTCTCTTTCTTCACTCTTCTAGTCAATGAATACTGATTGTTTGTTTTTTAATTGTTGCAGCTCTGAGTAATATTTCCTTTGCAGGTTAGTGACCACTTTCTTGCCTTTTATTTAAATATCGTTTCTGCTTGCACATGCTTCTTTTTCAGATGCCGACGTGAAGCTTTACTTTCAGTCGTTTGTGTTTAGACTCTAATTTTGTGGAACTAACCTCTGAACAGTCTGTTTAATATTCTTTGATCTACCCTCCATATTTCTCACATCATTGAAAATCTCCCTGGTTGATTGGGAGGGAGGGAGGGAGACCTAATGCTTTATTTCTGTTCACAAAAGATTCCTTTTTGGCTCTCTTTAGCCCTATGCCTCCACTAGCAGGTTGTTTCTGAAAACACTTTATTCTATTGGAATTTGGCTTTTCATAGTGTTAGCGATAGTTATTGCAATAGGGTTGCTTTCTAAAGAACCTAGGTTGAGAAGAGTATATTTATTGCGTTTAAATTTATCCTTTTTACATGCTTATATTTCCATGCTTTGATTTAACTAGATTTGGATGATTAATTTTCTTCCCAATTGACATAGAATGCTTCTCGTCATTCACATATCATATTCATATGAGGCTCCATTCAATGCATATGATAATAAGAAACCTGAAGAATCTTAATGTTAGATGTGAAACTGGAGATAATGTCGTTCCTCTAGAGACTAAATCCTTGATATTAAACCGATGCCCACAAAATCATCATGTTATTAGCATAAGGCTGTTTTGTGTTTATTTGTATGATGTCTCTCTCATGTTTCCCAGATTGTGCAAAGCATGATCCGGATGTTAGTGAAGACACGCAGAAGAACTTTGCTGAGCTATTGTCCGAGGAACTAAAGCTGCGAGAATCCGAAGCATCGGAAAATCAACAGCGTTCCGACGTGGCACTGCTCGAGGCCAAGAAGATGACATCCCAATATCAGAAAGAGGCAGACAAATGCAATTCCGGGATGGAAACATGCGAAGAGGCTAGAGAAAAGGCCGAAGCTTCTTTATTGGCACAGAAGAGACTGACTGCTGTATGGGAGCTTAGGGCACGACAGAGAGGATGGAAAGAGGGAGTTGCCAAGTCTCGCGGGAATGTACAGGCTATATAACTTCCCAATGGGCTCTATCAAATTAACACAGGATGGTGCATCTTCGTAGGAACAAGTTCTCTATTTCTTCTGTGGCATTCGGCCTTACTACCATCCGAAATTGGATCTTAATAGAGGGTCATTTCATCTTTCTCCAACAAAGCATCTTTTGTTCTATAAGGTGTGATCTCAACATTTACCAAATATATTTACTTGTTTGAAGTTACTTGTTAAAGGGGTGTTTGGTGGGGATTAAAATTAGATTTTAGTAGATTGTGATAAAAAATTTTGAAATGTGTGGTTGAAAAGCTGTAGGACCCATGAAAAATGTGGTTAATATTGATTGTTTGACTTTGATTTAGATTAAAATTTGATTTTAATCAGAAACAAACGAGGCCTAAATCTTCCACGTGCACGTCAGAAACTGGAATTGTATTAGACATATATAATTTAATTCGATATATGGATTACTTGATGAATATAAAGATAGTTTGGAATTTAATGATTCCAGTTGATTATAACTATTTTTTCGACATCCTTTTTCTTATCTAAGCAACCTGGCCCGACCGGTTTCACACACACGTTGCGCGTAGAAAAGTTTGGTTAATCTGTAAATTGCCGTTATTACTTTACTTAATCCAGTTCCCATCGGAATTGAACCATGCTACCATTTGCCATGACATGCCCAGGTTGAGGTAAAAAATAGATACAGTAGGTATTACTTGATCTCAGGTTATGATTTATCATTTACATAAATTTGTGAGAATATATCGTAAAGAATGTTAAACTCCCTCAAGCACGCACTGAATCCATTTTTTTCTCAATCGTAAGCTCAATACGCGCACAACATTCATAAATGGGCGGTTGAGATGTTTGAATTGAAACACTTTGTGCAAAGAGATGGCATATATAATGAGAGAGAGTAGCATTACATCCTTCATCACAAGTATTAATTGTCACGCATAGCCTTCTCATCAGCAGTAATTGAACCGGAAGATATTGTACTGTCATCATATCTCTGAAACAAATAAGCCACAAATAATGCTGCAGTTAAAGGTTCAATCTCTTTAAGCAACACGCTAAGGGAGTGTTTGGTGGAGATTAAAATTAGATTTTTAGTAGATTGTGATAGCAATTTTTAAAATGTGTGGTGGAAAAGTTGTGGAATTCATGAAAGATGTGGTTAATATTGTTGTTTGACTTTAACTTAGATTAAAATTTGATTTTAATTTGTACCAAACAAGCTCTGATTGTTGGCTGCTGTGGCCGATCCAATTTGCGGTCTAAGAGCTATGCATCTGTTAGATGGAATTAGCAAATATTTTTGAGGGTCATAGCCTAGAGGCTTAGGTTTTGGAGTCAGTCAATAGATATGCACTCTCGTGTTTAATGCACTTTACTTGTTAAACATTAAACATGATTAAATATAAGAGGACTTAGAAATATCGAATAAAATTAGATTTTGATTATTAAATTTGATCATCCCATTCAAGGTTTGAAAAACAGAATAGCTGGCATGACAAAGTAATTAGCAAATAGTTAGACTATTTCGTCGTTGTTTTTCGTTAGTCAAATAATGGACATAGAATGTTTGAACAAATTGTAACAAATTTTACGTTAGTACCAACTTTAGACAAAATAAAATTTATTCTAAGTTTAATGATAAAAACATAGCAAGTGGACCATATAATTAAAATTGGGGAATCCAAACTACTACAATTGATTGGTCAATGAAATTACGTGATTAAAGTGTTGATTCTTAGATAATATTAACCTAAAAACAAATGAAAACGGCTCCACACAGGCCTAGGGTTTGGTACTGAAGGGTCACATTGCATTAATAAGGACAAAAATAGTGTTACACAGTGAAGTAGCCATGTGACAATTATATGTATGATAGAAATATTTTGTTCATCAACCAATCAATTTAATAAAGATGTTTCGGTTACGACTAACTACTCCGTAGTCTAGCCGAGGATTAGGGTTCAAAACCCACAATAGAAACATTTATCAACATATTTAAACACGAAGACTATTGATCTCGAGCACTCTTATAAAAAATGAGAAGAATTATACTCGATTTAAGGTGAAACCACAAGATTTTTTTTTTTTTTTTATAGCTGTACGTATTGGAGTATGTTTAGCCGTTTAGGCTCGGAAGTGTCGAGATATGCACAAACACGCAAATCACTAGTATACTCACACTCGGCATGAAATCTCCAACAAACACATTTGCCTTTTCAACAATCTCCATATCAAAAAGATGAGAAAAAGAGGAGACATAAAGAACAGCAATTGCATTAGGTTGACACCCAAAGACCAAGGGAATATATTGGAGGCACATTTGTTCTGCGAACTGTACTATTGTGCTTTTCCATTCTCTTCTTGAAGAATGTTGGATGAGCTTGAAACCAAAAATAATCCAATCAGTCGAGAATCAGACCCACCACGGGCCACCCGTATCCACCGGGAAATATATATAGGACCATGCTACAACCTACATGAACATAAATATTTATCACAGATTTTAAAAACACATATTTTAATCAACTGTCAGATTTTTGACATATAGGAGGTGTCAATCAAGATATACACTGTGTATGCAAGTAATATATATATATATATATATATATATATATATATATATATAAAGTTCACAATAAAGTGTGCACTCACTTTTCTTTTGTCAAATGTTCACTTTTCTTTATATATAGATATATAAAGTTTTAAAGAAGCTATGTCATAAAACTTTTGCTAAAGAAAATAGAAGTCAAAATAAATAGGTAATAAATTTTGTCCTCAAATCCGAACAAGTTATGCATACCATCAGAAGCTACTTTGAGCTTAGCTTATCCAAAAAAACACCAGATTCGCAAGTCTGGTTCATTTGCCCGACGGGTCCAATCCTGGAGGGCCAGGATAAATTCATATTTATTTTTCTCTCTGTACCAAAAAGTGATGCACCATAGAGAGAGAGAGAGAGAGAGAGAGTTGGTGATGTGAAGCTTTACAGGTTGTTGTTTATGCCGAATGAATTTGCTTTAAAGGGATTTCACGGGAAATATGGAAAGAAAAGTCCCTTGCCTTGCCGTGCCTTGCCTTTTTAATGTACAGTAGCATCAGATGCTTGCAACTGTGGAACTGCACCAAACAAGACAAGTGCGTGTGTGGAGAAGCCGAAGCCAGGCCGTCATGTCAAGTCGTGAACTAGACAAAACAATGGATTGTGATGTTTCTATACATTTTTCTCCTCGGCCTAACATTTTTCAAGTGTTACATGAGCATTTTATGAAATTCGCATGTGCTAAGTAACCTTAATATTTCTTACGGTAGCTGTAAGAGCACTACAGTTTCTTGTAAATATATCATATTTTAATTGCATTAAAGGTCTCTACTTATATTCTAAACTTTATTTTCATTACATTCTTGTTTTCAATCTTTCATTGGTCAGCACATTTTGTCCTTGACGACAGTTTGCGATTGAAAATTGTGTTAAAATATTATAAAAAGACTTATTTGCATCTTTCTTTTTACATATGCCAAAAATAAAATATAAATAATTAAAAAAGGTGACTAAATATTTGCCCTCTATTTTAAAGCACATTAATAGAATTTTTTGGATGAAAAATAGTAATGGATATAAGTATGAAAATAAGTAAATTTTAGAGACATATACTGCAATCAAAATATTTCATATTTATAAAAAATTATGGTGTGAATATAATTACGATATTTCTATCGGAAACGCAACTCTTTTGTTGTAGAAAGTAAGACAGGCGTGGTAGAAATAAATGAGAGACATGAGCCAAAGAACACATTATAATTATTTTCTTTTTTGATATATTCTGAATCAACATCAAGTTGACAAAAATTTCATAATGAGAATCAACCACTCACTATTTCATATTACGAAATTGTGACTCAATTTTTTAAAACTCATTTTCTTTAAATTTTTTTTCAACCACACATTTCATCAACTTTTATTAAAATCTACTAAAGCAGTGGATATGATTCAATTTTCATGAAAAATAAGCTTTGAACTCTATTACGAAACCAAGATAAATTGATCAATATGAATCTCGAGAGTAGAGGTTGAGCCCCTCCTTTGTCGTGGTGGCTCTCCTATCAAGGAAGATCTGATTTTTAGCTAAATCAAATATGGGCTAATTGCCCTCGATAGTACAAATTAATCGTGACACACAATTAGACACCACACTATATGACCCACCAATACATACATATAATGCGTGTGAGTTTATTTAAATCTTGCACTCTCTCTTTCCCATGTGATGTTGCTGTATACTTGCCTGCCTTGGGACCCTTGAAGCCCTTTCCTCCTTTCCACTTCCTCTGTGTCGTCGTTAGCCAGATTCTGATGAATATTAATGGGTCCCGCGATTTCATTGCCGAATATTGTGGCCATTAATTTTTGGGTCCATTCTTAGATTGCAATGCACCCTAAAATGCGCGTGGGGTCACGAGGCATCTCATCACAAAGGGATATAATAATTTTTGAATACAAAGTGATGAAATCAAGTCAAATTTCAGTCAATTGTTGATCAAAATATTGTAAAACCATCTATGTGCATAAGAATGTTGTTTGTTATGAACTAATGTAGAGTAGAAATCAGGCATCCAAGCTTCTTAAGGTGCTTCAATGGACCTCTTTTAAGTAGAATTCGAATTCAGATACCATCTATCAAGGAAAAAAGAACGAATGGATCTTGTAGGATTGCTAAGAAATTCTCCAATTTCTTCCGGAACCCGTTGTCGGACTTGATTAATCGCCCTTTGCTGTTCAAACTGAATCGTTTCATTTTTATAATTTTCTAATTGTTCCATAACCTCCGAACACCGAGCAGCATAAAATGGATCATGTCTGCCTTTCACCCTGCTCCCCATACAATTTTGACACCCCCAACGCACAACTTCTAATAAAAGTGTTCTTCAGCATTACTCACATTCTATCTTTGGAATCAAATTCCCATTACCTGCTAGACAGACTTTCTAACGACAGATTGCTGTTTAAAGCAAGAAAAATCCATTGAGCTTCCAATGGAAGCTTGTAGAAAAGCAAGATTCAAACAATTAGGAATAACTACAATGTTAACTCGACCAGACAGAATCTAAATCCCGATATCAGAATCCATCAAGTAAAGACAGCTAGCTACACACTAAAGAACGACAAGATACTTTCACTGAATAACACATGTACTCTTTCTGATTAGTGATTAGAGCCTGGAAGCCCTTGAATGTACATTATCAGTAAAAGATTACAAATTGAACAAAGCACAAACAACTTCACTCACTTACATAGCTTCACGTGATCAAACGAATGATGATAAATATAAAGAAGAATTAAACAAGGATACTCCCTAAAAAAAACCGCATCCATGCCATTCTCTAAATTAATTTTTTTTTTTCTTTTTTAATCTAATATAGTATATTACTGTAAGTTGAAATTTCGAGTATACCAAAGTGTGTTTCCTGTGCAGCGTAGTTTCCTCATTGACAGTTAGAAAAGACGCATACGAACTCCTGCATAAGAAATGTACAATAATGAGTATTAGAAGATAGAAACATAAATATAATAAGAGAAAAGTGACACAAAGTTCTCTTCTTTTAAAATGTTGCTGCAACACTCCTCGATTTTGCTATAAAACTAATTATTCCTCAGTGTGAATGGATATATTTATGGTACTTCAGTCTCCTCAGCTAATCGACTATTATGGTCATTACAAAGTACATTAGTTTTTAAAGCACTAATCATGAATTCTAGGACATGTAATTTTGCCATTAGAGCTCCAAAAGATAGAAGAACATCATAAATTGTCATGGGCCACCTATGAAATGCAAGTAAAGAACATGATGATTTTATAGAATTAAGCCTTTCAAAGGAAGATTAAGCCTCTACGTTATTTCAACAATGCTTACGGAAACATCAAATGAAGTGGGGAATAACAATTTTGTCGTAAGGTTTCAAATTTATAAAACAGCTACTGCATGCGAGAACCACTTGAAAATGTAGAATGATGAGGATTAATCAATGAAGGTCCAGGCAGGCAAAATTGCTTTCTTGGACATGTTCTCGCTGAATAGTCAATTCAATTTAAAATTCAACCCCACCAAGCTGCCATGTGAAATAAGCATGATTATAATCAATCAAGAATTCTTTGCTAATTTAATTTATATGAAAAATACCTTTCGTCGGTGGGGGTTAGTTACTTTGCTGATTACTCCCTCCAAGTCCTGGTGAATATACTTTTCAGTCTATTCCCAGAGAGCTTCTGCAAGGCCTTCTTAGCTCCAACCACCTCCTTTTCTGCCAATATCCGCATATACCCATAAGCACCAGCAGCCATGAGCGTCTTCCGGCAACTCTGACTCCTTCCGGACATAATAGCCGCCACCACTGCCACTGGAAACTTCTTTGAAGTAACCTCATTCTTGGGATCCAGCATTAGCATCAACCTCATCACACACTTCTCATCCCTTACCAAATCTTTCCTATTCGATTTCACCGATAACAACGACACCAAAGCATTCGTTGCTACTTCCTGGAGCCCATCGGGCTTTGAAGACTCCATCAGTTTCATTAAAGATCCCATACATCCACCTATAGCTCTCTTATTATCATCGCTTATAGATAATTTAGCGAGCAATGAAGCACTAACGTGTTGCAACATTATGTTACCATGTTTTATAAGCTCCCCGAGTTCTAAAATAAACATGGTTGATCCTAATAAAATTTGGTGGCTTACATCTGAATCAGATAACGAATAAATAGCACGTAGAACATGTTCTAATGTATCAGAATTCGATGATTCATGAAGCAATTGTAGCAAGCTTTGCAAAGCCTTTTCTTTTAACAACAAGCCGCGAAAATACTCACCTGATGAAGCAAGTATAGCAATGCAATTCGCGGCCTTTTCTTGGGCCGAGGGGGTTCCTGTAACAAGTAATTGTACCAAAGCAGGAACGGCTCCTTCTTCTGCTAATGCAATTCGAATTTCTTCAACCGTGGAAACATTCTTAATAGCACCAATTGAGTGTGATTGAGCAGTCCCTGAACCAGATTTACACAATTCAATTAAAATCGAAACACCCCCATAGGCTGAAATTGCCCAAGCGTTATCGGTATCCGCAGTGATGAATTCAACCGCCATTGCTGCTTTTTCCTTCATGGGCATCGAGCTACACTCTATAATCCTCAACAATGGACCCAAAGCCCCCTCCTCAAACAAACATTTTCTCGAATAATCACTCATCGAAACAAGAATAGACACAATAAGCACAGCCAGTTCTCTTAAAGAGTCATGGGAATTAAGATCCAGTAACTGAATCAAGCTCCTCATATTCCCTTCTTTCGCGACAACACTCGCAGACTTTTCGTCCTCCGAGAGAAGCTGAATCAGTGAATCCAATGCCTTCCTTTTGAACTCAAGGCCGCCGATCTGGAGCCTGGTGAAAAGATCCTTGACGAAAAATGAGAGGTCTTCCTTCGAGGCGTTTGCAGTAGGGTGAGGAAGAACAATAGCAGTGGATTGATGGAGAACCCCCGAACGAAGTAGAAGGTCGAGGTCGTGAATTTGCTTCGACAACCAACCAGAGGCCATGTCGAGGTCCGACTGCATAAGGAGCTTGCCGGGATTGAACGAAGGATCGCAACATTGATGGCAAAGGGTCTGTGCACGATAAACAGTGGAGAGAATATTCGGAAGGAGAGAATGGAGCAAAGGGTTGTCGGACCAGTGCTGGAAGTACGAGACTTCGGAGAGGAGGGATTTTAAGGAGGCAAGCTTTGTTCGGAGGATTTGCCACCGGGATGCAAAGGAGATTATGGAGAGAGTCGACGGGAGTAGCTGAGTCAGAAGCTGTATTATCTTGTCAATTGTTTCGGCCGGGGACGGCGGCTCTGAAGGTGATTGCGGCGGTGGAGTGGTGATGGAATGCATTTTCGCTTTTGTTACTTTTTGATGGTGGGAAAGTGCATGTGGAATAAGAGAAGTGGAGAGAGGTGTAAAGAAGAGGAGAAATGGAGGGAATGGCGTAGACAGGAAGCCCGTGGGAGGTGGGGTTGGGAGTGACAAGAGAATGGTGAAAAGTAAAGCGCACTCTTTCAAAAGCTTTTTGCAAACTAGTGCTATGTGAAACTCGTGAACCCTATCCTACCTACGTCCACGTGGTTTATCCATATGAATGAAAAAAAATTAAAATTTAGATTTTAATCCAATTTAAAGTCGACAATTAATTTTAATTATATATATTTTATGGATTTTACATCTTTTGAAACACATATTTCATCAACTTTTATAAAAATCTACTAAAATTCTTATTTTAATACTCACCAAACAAGAACTTATTTTTTCAAACTCGTTTTAATATACATTTTTTCAATAAAATAATTTTACATATAAACTTTTTAAAAAAATCGCTAAAATCACATTTTACAAAATATATTCTCAAAATAGGCTCAAGCAGAGGCCAAGTGTAGAGAATAAGATTTTCTCCCACAATTTTTAATAATGCAATATTACTAATTTCTTGGGTAATTACATACAAAACACATTATGGAGAAAAATGGGAAGATTAAGGAAACCCATCTTCTTAGCATATTCATTTCTTGTTCGGAATAGCTTAAAAATTTGCTAAAACGTTGAAGTGAAATTCACAATTAATTTCAAGCATATATTTCATGAAACAAAATTTTTTATCAAATGTTTAAAAGAGTATTTTGATAAAATAAAAATAGCAAATTTTCATAGAAATTGACGAAGAGTTAGTGAAGAGAGAAATGCTATTCATCTCTAGTGGGGATCAGGGGATGCATCCCCAATCTATGTAGCGTTAATGTGGTATTAAATGATAGGTGAAATTAAATA
This sequence comes from Fraxinus americana, assembly GCA_035079005.1. Taxonomy (NCBI): domain Eukaryota; kingdom Viridiplantae; phylum Streptophyta; class Magnoliopsida; order Lamiales; family Oleaceae; genus Fraxinus; species Fraxinus americana. The sequence goes on along the minus strand of CM068709.1, from coordinate 33,582,456 downwards.
AGTCATTTAATTTTACATATTATTTAACCAATCATTTACATCCACGTAGACTGGGGATGCATCCTCACTGAGGATGAATAGCATTTTTCGAGTGAAAATTATAAATTCCATTGAATGTGTAATTATAATTAATTATTAATTTGACTTCAACTTTTTAAGTTCCACCAAACAAGCACTTATTGTATACAGTATGCTTCGTTTACACGGAATTTTACCATGAATAAATAACATTTGTTAAATTATATAATTTCTTAAGATAACATTTGAAAAGGTAATATAATACGAATTATCAAGCATTTCAAATATATATTGGCTAATTTTGACTTAATTTGCATTTAGTATGATAAAATAAGTATAATTTTGTTTTTTTTTAGCAAAAGTTGGATAGGAATTTAGTCAAATCCAGTTTCTTAAACAGAACCTAGGCACTCCAAAAAAGAAAAGTGAACATCTGACAAAAGGAAAGTGGGTGAACACTTTTTTGTCAACTTTGTATGCGAAAGATGTCTTTGACTTGTAACCATGGTTACCTAAGTAACCGAATTCTTATGACGTGTTTGGTTTACCTTAAAAGCACTCAAAATAAGCTAATATTTTGAGTGTTTGCTTCTTCCGTAAAAGCGAAGTCAAATCCTCTTAATAGTTTTTGGCATTTGTTGTAAGGAAAGAAAATTTTGATTTCTTGCTATTTCTAAGAAGTTTAGAACGTAACTGCAATTCGAGAAATCTCACGTCTTTATGTTTCAAATTTGGAGAATTTTATGTTGGACATTATTCATGTCTAAAAGCTACTTATAATCAAGATATTGCCGATGAAAATTTTGTCTTCAAAGTCTCTCGACGGCCCCCATATAAGCAAAACCGTCAATCAATGACTTTTTTACGGCAAAAATATCAACTCGTGAAATTTCTTGTAGTGATAGTTTTATTACATAAATGGTTGCAACCATTGAGCAGCATCAATGTAAGAAACATTAAGAAATGTAGAAGCTTGTGTGTCATTGAGTCTCTGGACGTAAGGTGCCCTTAATGTCAAATTGGCTCCTGGACCTGTGCAGTTGTACTCTCCATAAAAGATGCTCCTATAAATAGAACAAACAAATAATCAGATTATTTTCTTGTAAAATTAAGATTTTTTGCGTCAGGCATGTCCAATAGTAGTCCATACCAAACATACCCTAAATGGATACTTACTGGTCTCTATTAGGGTCATTGTAGTCGTTCCATCCTTCGGGAGCAATTATATCTGTCATACTCGTGAGAGAGAATACGACGGTGGAGAATGGCCTCCATGCTCGCCCGAGCCAAATTCTTCCCGTTCCTCCCACGCTACAATTCACAAAAGCAAAACCACTATTCTCGTCTTTGGAAGCCCGACCATTGGCTGTCACAGCCCCATTGATGACTCTTGCTCCGACTGGGACTGGGCTGGCTATGGAGGTTATTTGACAATTCTACAAATTATTAATGTGCGTATATATACGGTTAGCTTTCATCCTTGATCCTTTACCTTTCTCGAGTTAATGTTCGGCAACTTTTTAAAATATAAAATGATTTTATATCGAGATTAACAGATTTTTGTGCATTCCTCATAGCACAATCGTGTGAATTAAGAAAAATATTAGTCGTGTTTTTCATCATTTATTATGCATGAAGAGGGCCACAAGTTAAATGCATTCAAGGTTGGCAATAATATCTTGCACTCAACTCCCCTCAAGAATGTATGCATTATTTACTATCTATCTTTTCCCGGTTTAAGGGTTTTGTCTAAGATCTTTTCCCGGTCCGGATTAGTAAATAATTTGGTAAGATCGTCGTGAACATAAGTTGTAATTAAAAGGTGGTATATATGAAGAGATTTTTCAAAATAAATATAAATAAAAAACAAAAATTAATTACCTCGTAAAATGACTTTCCATTACCAAAGATGAAATCTATCGAACCTTGGATATAGCAATCCTTGAAGTAATGTCGACCCCTATCGTCGTGTAGTGTGTCTTGTGCACCAAAGAAACCGCAACCCCAGAAGGCTGCTTGATCTCCTCCGACTCTAATGGCCACGGCTTGTGCTCCGACCGCACCCGGGCTAGGTATCGGAGCCACATTCTGCTCGAATTAGATCATAAATATTGAAGTGTTATTTCATTAATCTCCCTCTTATTTACTGTTTAATTTGAGAAATATTTGATAGAGATCGTTCCTCCTTTTTTAGGTTTCGATTTGGTCATTTATCTTTAATTTAGTCAAAATTAGTCATTAATTTGAAGCTCATGTTGATTACTAAACTTTAATTTGTTCCAAATTAGTCACCAACTTTAAATTTTGTTTCACGTTGATCACTGTATTCATCTCCATTTTAAAAATTAATATTAAATCTTATGTGTCAAACAAAAATATGTTTTTCCATTGTGGATAGACTTATTGGGGTGATGCTTTTATTCAGGTAGACGATTTATAAGTTGCGACCGTCCCGAGTGATCAATGCGAAACAATCTCTTAAAGCTAGATGACTAATTGGGAACAAATTGAAACCGTCTATAAGTTGAGTTATCAATCGAAGTTTTTACTCAACATACGATATACGTACCATAAAACTTATGTTCTTGGCAATAAAGTTGGTAGCAAAAACTTGCACGGAAGCACTGTAAAAAGTGCCATGAGCAGAGTTTGCTGTATCATTCCACACAATTGCAGTTGAAGTATACCCTTGCCCTTGAAATGTGATATTAGGTTTTGATCTTGGCACCATAACTTTCTCACTGAATTAATCACCAAATAATAACAAAAAATATATAAACAATTCTATAAACATTGCAAGGAAGAAAAAATAAAAAGAAAAAGGCAATAAAAACTCACAAATAAATCCCATTATTGATCCAAATGATGGTTTTTTTGGGACTTAAAACTCCAACAGCATCAACTGCAGCTTGAACTGTGGTAAAGTTACAGCAACCGTTACGGTCGACGCAGATGAACGACGTCGTGTTGGTATCGGGAGGCGGAATATCGGGCGGAAAATCGTCACATATGGATTTTATTGTTCTTTCCTCATGGTGACGGCGATGGTGTGAGATTAGAGTTGAAATAAGAGGTAATGAGAATGTTTTAGGGTTAAAATTATTGAAACATTCAAAGAACATGACATGTAGAGCCAAGAAATGGTTAGATGCTAAGGCTGCAATGAAAAGAGAGAAACATATGAGCTTAGGATTCATGTTTTTGTTTGGGGAAATTCAGATTGTAAGAGGAGGGATATGAGATATTTTTCTATTGAATTGCTTCTTGAAATATATGTATATATATGTATCTATGTGTGTAGCACTTGAAGTACAAGGATGGATGGCATGTCTTGCAAATCACCCTGTCCCTGTTTATTTTAAGACAATGCACACAACCTACCAAACTTATACAACATGGATGCTGGTGGTGGTGGAGGAAGAGACGTTGGGTGGCAACCACCATGTCTCAACCAGGCAGCAGCAGGCCGCCGTCACTGCTGCTTGAATGAGATTTTAGTATTAGAATTTTGTCTCAAAACCCTTTTGATTAATACCTTAAAACATGACTTGAAAAGATTAGTTTTCAACTTTAATAGTTTGCAACTAACTTTATTGCTGATGTGCCTTGAAGGCGATTGAGATAAAGGAGAGAGTAATTTAAAATCTTGATATCTACTTATGCTACAAGCTTTATTAATAGCTCTTTCACAAATGCAATATATATCAGAAATGATCTAATGAGCACCGGTGCTCATCTTATCCTAAGCACCAATGAGTTGACACATTAATTCATTGGTGGATTGGAACTCACAAAATCTTTATCCACCAATGAATTAATGTGCCAACTCATCGGTGCTTAGGATAAGATGAGCACCGGTGCTCATTAGATCATTTCTGCAATATATATATATCTTTCTATATATAAAAAGTGCCTATTTAATGGAATTTGTTGGTTTAACGGAAAAACTAACGGAATTTGTTGTTTTAACGGATTATGTAACGGAATTTCTTGTTTTAAACAGGCAGCTGCATCTTCCTTCAGTGTTTTTATCATAACTTTGTATTCCGATGTTCGATTGAGGCGATTCAAAATGCGTTGGAAAGCTAACCCATCTGGCTACAACTTTGATTCAGACATCATTCTCCAATTCGATCACTTTCTATGCCAAAAATATGTCTCAATATAATGGACTATGTAACAGAATTTTTTGTTTTAAACAGGCAGCTACACCTTCTTTCAGTGTTTTTATCATAACTTTGTATTTCGATATTCGATTGAGGCGATTCAAAATGCGTTGGAAATCTAACTCATCTGGCTAAAACTTTGATTCAGACATCATTCTCCAATTGGATCACTCTCTATGCCAAAAATAGGTCTCAATATAACGGACTATGTAACGAAATTTCTTATTTTAAACAAGTAGCTGCACCTTCTTTCAATATTTTTATTATAACTTTGTATTCTGATATCCGATTGAGGCGATTCAAAATGAGTTGGAAAGCTAAATCATCTGGCTACAATTTTGATTCAGACATCATTCTCCATTTCGATCACTTTTTATGCCAAAAATATATCTCAATATAACGGACTATGTAACAGAATTTCTTGTTTTAAATAGTCAGCTGCATCTTCTTTCAGTGTTTTTATCATAACTTTGTATTCCGATATCCGATTGAGGCAATTCAAAATGCGTTGGAAATCTAACTCATTTGGTTACAACTTTGGTTCAGACATCATTCTCCAATTCGACCACTTTATATGCCAAAAATAGGTCTCAATATAACGGACTATGTAACGAAATTTCTTGTTTTAAACAGGCTATCATAACTTTGTATTCCGATATCCTATTGAGCCGATGAAAAATGGGTTGGAAAGCTAACTCATCTGGATACAACTTTAATTCAGACATCATTCTCCAATTCGATCACTTCCTATGCCAAAAATAGGTCTCAATATGAGACTAAAACACCGTAGCATAACTTTTCAGTTGGAAATTGATTTGTGATCATCTTTTGACTAAATTTGATCCCCTTGACATCTTCCTTTATCCAATTGACTCCGAGCACTCTCAAATCTTCATCGTGAGATTCGGCACAACTTTTAAGTATTTACATTTTAGCCCCCGAACTTTGGATCCCTTACAATTTAGCCATTTCTCCAAATTTGTCTACTTTTACTTATTTTCTTCAATCTCACCAACCTACATCACAATATCAAAATCACACATCTAATTATTTATCAATTACATAAACATTACATCATTAATTATTTATAGGGTGTCTGTTTCTGCTTTTCAGCAGAAATCAAGCCGTTGGCAACACAATTCATGCCGTTGGGAGCCGCAATTTTGGACCAATTCTCTCACTGTAGGACTGTAGGTTTAAAAAAAAAACGGTAACATAATTAATTTTCCTTCCTTCTTGCAGCGCGCCCAGACACGCCCTTAATTAATTAAAAAAATTACATCTTTATTAATAATAAATTAATTATTAAACAAAAATATTAAATATAAACTAAGGAAACGTGCATTGCACGTTGCTTGCACCTAGTATATATATATATATATGAACTTGTTACATCACATCAAAATTCATCCAACACTATCATTTGGGGTGAACAAGAATTAGGGATAGAATGGCAGGCAAAATTACTAATGACTGAGATATTAGTCGACTAACACATTTTTTTTTTGTGGGGACGCTGCTGTGAATGCGTTATATATGACTAGTAAGGTGGTGAACGCCAATCTCGCAATTTGAATGTTTGCTGAACATCGAATGGATAAAAATTGACTATCTGAATTTAATATGCTCTAATACCATATTGATTCTTGATGTTCCACCTTAAAAGATCAAACTTATTTAAATAAGTAATACAAATCCTTAATTTATTGTTATTATTTCATATTTAAATGATTATGGTATTTTAGAATACATTTGTTAGTGCATGATCATTTTCCTAAAGACGATAATGAGACATGATGTCATATAAAAAAATTTAGCCCATTTTTTATGAGGATTAAAATCTTTATTAAATTTAAATCGAAATCAACAATTAATTTTAAATACATATTTCATAAAATTTACAACTTATAAAACACACATTTCATCAATTTTTATCAAAATGTACTAAAAATCTAATTTTAATTCCCCAATCGCTTTAAATCTAAATTTTTGCTTCTAATATGCTATTTTCTTGAATTACGTTTGTTTTATTACTAATATTTTATGTAAATGTTTACTTGGACTCTATATGTGTGAGCCCCGCATGTTGAATTATATTTTAATATATGGACCCCATATATGCCTTAAAAATTACTTATAAGTTTAACTTAATTATAATATTAAACAAACTTTACCTAAGCGTGCAATCAAAAAAATACAACTTTAATTTTGTCACATTTTATACGAGAAATAGCATTGAGAAATCCAGTTCTTAGTTGAAGGAATTCCAAGTGATGTACTTTAAAAATTAGAAATCCAACATTTTAGTAGAATAAAAGATATCGTTTTTAATTTGAATTTCAGAATTTCGAACCGTTGGCATGTATCCCACATCCATTAAACCCCTATTTGAGCCACATTCTCATTCTTCTACTCATTTTCAACCACACGTTTTTCAATAAAATAATATTTTCTATCACAACAATAACTTTTCCTTCTTTTTCAACCACATATTCTCCATCAATCTACGATTCTAAAATATATTGTTTCAAAATAATGTAATTCAAACACACTCAAAACCGCATTTTCCTCACGGATAGAGTACAACCTCCAGAAAATTTTTCAACCTTATTAATTGTATGATAATCGTATGATAATCTTCCCACTTAGCTGCACTTTGAATGGACATGCTCCCCATCGGATGAACAAGAATCTGCTGATAACTTGAAAGCAGCCAGTACAATTCTTGAATTAAAAGAAAGCAAACATCAAATTTGATGTTCCCCATAAAATTGGGGTCGACTGCATGAATATTCAAATTAGTAGAAAGTACGTAGCTGAAATTAGAAAGAAGCTGACACCTGTTACTTTTGAGGACTACAGAGACAACAACTGAGATTTGTGATCGATGCCATTGTAGATAAAAGTCCCACACATTGGAACGAATTGTCTTGTAATGAGCTGTAGTTCAGACGACGACTTCAGTTAGCTTTGAAACCAATTGCGATCTTTTGAAATAATCAGTTTGAGGTTAGATTCCTAAGAGAAGAACCCAGATATGTTATCCTGAATTTGCTGTCCCTCAATACATTTTTGACACCTCAATACATCACATCTTAGCAAATGGGAAGCTGCCAAGGTGTTGTGTCAAGGTGTCAAAAATGTACTGGCATCTTCCTATATTCTAAGAAGTGATGTGTTGAGTTGTCAAAAATGTATTGACAAGGAGACAACAAATCCGTGATAGCATATCTCAACTAAGAGAATTTTGACCGAAAGACTAGAAAACCATATACTGTACTAGTAATTATTTCTTTGTATAATGATCGAGCAATATTTGTTGAAAGATTACATAATTGAGTCGTTGGAATATAAGATAGCATGAACCTTGATCACTTCTTGTGATGCAATGCCCCCAACATAGGCCGCCACAGCATGAAGTTCTGCAGCACCATATCGACACATCTCATTGATAAGGTCTTCTGTTAAGGTTGACCCGTTGCAACCCAAGTCACCAAGTAAGGCGACCGCTATTGTTTTCAATCTGGATATGTCCTCATCCATCTCACTGCAAAATTTTTAAGAACAAATTTATACTCTCGAGGTAACGTTGTCAAACGAAACACACAGAAATATAGCTAAGGCTTTAGGTTTACCCATCAAATTGCCCTGGGAAACTATTGTAGTTTGCAGCATAACGATCTGCAGCCCGAAGTAGAATATAGAATCCCACAGCAACACTGAGGTGTGCAGTACTAACAGCGGTTAGTAAATGAAATTTTCAATTTTTGCTAGAAAAGAAAATTCATGCTTCGTATAATTTCAAGTTTGCTATAAAGCTTTTCCATCAATCACCTCTTTCTTTGCAAAAGCCAACTCGTTAATGCACTTGCCTTGGGTAATTAGCTGGATTTTGTGGAGTGTTAATTGCATATTCTCGAACTTTTATATCACACCTACCATTTTATAGAACCAAATCTACCCAGACCCCCATTTTCCCCATCTCTGCAAGCAAATGAGGCGACAGGATAACAGGGAAATTGTACCCAAGAGGTGATGTCATAAAATGATCTTAAAGAATGATTGTTCAGAAGCCAGAGGACATGTTAAAAGTTTTTGAACAGAAGACATCATAACTCAGAAATAGTGCTTGTTTGGTAGCTTTTAAGTGCTAGGTCCTATGAAAAAATATGTGGACAGAAAGTATATCTGACAAGCTTTGCCAAACATGCTCATAATAAATTGAGACCTGTCTTTTTAAAGGAGATATAATGCCGTTGTTTGGTAGTGAATTTTTTTGAGAATAGATTTTGTAAAAAGTGAATTTATTATTATTTTTTTTATTATTATTATTTTTTTTTTTTTGAGAATGTGTAGTTAAAAACTAGGAAAAAAACTAAGGATCCATGTAAAAAATTATTTTATTGAAAGAACGAGAGGTTGAAAATGAGTTTTAGAAAATGGGGACCAAACATAGGCAATATGTGCATGTCTGCAATAAATATTTATCAGGGAAGAAACAGAAAACCTGTCGTTTTCTTTTCATCTTTTTCTTGCGTAGTGGGGTGGGGATTGGAAGAGAGGTGAAGGATAGGCGCAACACCATCAGTTCCATAAGTTTCAACATAAATTTCCTGGTAAAATTTTCATAAATTCTCCCTCAGCCATGAACATATGATCCATTAAAAACCCAGCCTTCCTGTGCTTCCGGACACTTATCATATCTTTTCCAATTCCCTCACCATTTGTGCAACAAACTTTTCCGGTCCCTGGTCATTAGTTCATTTCAACCTATCAAAATGAGTTTTCCTTCTTTATGATGAAAATCTTAAACTACGGCCACAAAATTCATTTTTCAGCCACTTCCCTGAATAGAAAATATCCGTGGCTTCATCACCCATTCAACTTTTTCACTACCAAATAAAAGTCAAAGGACCAGTTCACTAGGAACCAAGTTTCTTGAAGAAACATCTGCTGCTCAGGAAGTAACATGGTTCTATTGCCAGTCACAAATCCAACAATTAGAGCACTCAGACACAGCCTCTCTCAAAAGCCTAGTACCGTACATAAGGCATCAGATTTTAATTTCATTGCAAGCCTCTTCTTTCCCAGAAAAAATACTCTATCACCAGTTAACTCTAGACACAAAGACTCCACAACAATATTCTATTCCAGTAAAAAGTAACACACTATCCAGCATATCTGATGAAGCAGAGGCCTTTTCCACTTCATAACCTCTCCGTAGGAAATCCCATAGGTAAGGTTAGAGGGCAACGCATTTTGTCAGACTACTTTTCTTCAGATATAAAAGCTTCCTATCAAGCCTTTCAATGATAAGATAGCCCTAGGGAAATATGCTAGCCACCTCTTAAGACTTTAAATGATAAGATTCAACTTCAGAAAGCATATACTCCAGAAAAAAGTGTAACAAAACAGGAGGAGGTTCCATTTAAGAAGATAAGGCAGGTCACCCAGTTTGAACAAATTTTCTCCATCATGATGGTCTTTTGTAGAGCTATATGATGACAAATTTCCTAAACATTTTTTTCTCTCGCTGCGTAATGACCTTTCTTGAACTTTCAATGAGCACATCATCTCACAAAAGAATTTGCTATTCTAACACACACAGTATAGAGTCAAAAGAAAATCACTTTCTTGAGATCTAGATGAGCATCTTCATCTTTTGGTTCCTGTACAATGTAAGTCATCTAAGAACTTAATGTAAGAAAATATCTACACATTAGGTCAAGACATTTGAATGAAGCAGATTCATCTTTTCATTCCAGAAAGTTAATATAATTTTTAAGATCAATAGTCCTCAATAAGGACACTTGGCAAGCCCTCTCAAATTCCTTTCATAGTGAACAAGGCTACATGAGTTAAATTTATTGACTGTGGATAAAAGTGAGGATATATACACCTGTAGTCCTCATCAGTTAGATACTTTTGTAACTCTGGTTGAACTGGATAATTGAACTCATCCTCAATGGGGCGATATCTGCATACCTAAAAATTTCCAAAAAAATAAAAAAAATAAAAAAAATAAAAAATATATATATATATATATATATTATGAAAAGAAGCTTAATATATTGAAGATTATGCTCAAACCAGCAATATATAAGACAGGTTGATTGAATAACTAGTCCTTTTACTATACTCATTTCGTTCATCAAAATCTAATGAAAACGTCTAATATAGTACATTGACCTTTAAAATGCAACTAAAACTTGAGGGACAACAAAGTCCCTCTTTTGAATACAGCCTTACAGGGTAACAATGGAAAGTAAATATGATGAACAATATAACGAGAAACTTATAAACTTTCTACTTCGCATTTTAAATGTTCTCTTTGACTCGTTGAAATTAGACCTTTTCTTTGTGTGATATTTAATGTTTATATAAGTTAATTAGATTATAAACTTGGCAAATGGCACAATTTACCTTACTGAAATAATGAAACGCAGGGATACATCGGTTAGTATTATTTCCTTGACATGAGCACGTGATAATGTGCAAAAGACAGGAAAAAGTGAAACATCACCTTTACAAGAAAAAAAGAAAGGAGAATAAAATCTGATACCTGAAGTGCTTATAGAAAGAAGGAAAAGATACAAGATCTAACACTTGCCTTGACTTTCCTGGCATTTTTGCAAAAGCTTTTTATGATTGCCTTTGAGATGCTATCTGGATCTCTACCTATCTTCTTTAACATTTTCTTCACACGCTCTTCCATAATAAGAAAATCAGCCTCAGCCTTGGCTTGGTAGATTTTTTGCAGGTTGACATATAACCTACATCCGAGTCACAAAAAACCCAGATGTCATAAAACCAAATTTTCACTAGTATCAAACAAGATTTACGTAATAGCATGTCTATTAAAAAGGTTAGTTTCTCACTCCGTGGAAGATGTCATATCTGGTATCGATCCCTCTAGAGGTGCCTCTCCACCACCTTCATTAGATATGAATTCCTGATGGGCGAGGAAAGAAATAGCATTACTGAGCAAGCTCAAAACACCAAGTGACAAGGGGAAAATACACACTTCTAGAGAAAGAAATCGCAACTATAGCATATCCAGCTTTTGACACATAGATTCTGCTTCCTTTGTGATTAATAAATCATACAGTACCAATTTCCACTTTACCAAAACATGCAAGTACATGTTTGAATACATGCTGGGAGCAGATTCTTGGTCAGCAGTAGAAGACAATCTTAAATATAACAGAAAAGCGATAATAGGAACTGATTAACTTTGATTGTGGAAATCTGTCTTCTCTAATTGAAGTAAGAAAAAAACCATAATTGTATCACATATTAAGCACAGAAATACAAAGATAGACTACATTCATATAGCCAAAGCTATTCCTTCCTTTCATGTGATCCGAACAAGAACAAGCATAATTACACCAGGAGCAGCACGCAAGCAAAGTTGAAAATTTTGGAAAGGAGCAGCAACAGTTCCCAACATTCAAGGTCAATGGCTTCCGGTCCCTGATCTTTTTCCTTTTTCACAGTTGGGTTCCCAATCTTCAATTTCACAGGAAAGAAGTCCTCTTGGACAGTTCCGAATTTCAATCAAACAAGATGTTAAATTGTGTGAGAAGACAATTTTTCAGTCACCTTCAACTAAGCAAAAATAAATAAATAAATAACTGCAAGAAGAGGAAAATCAAAAAAGAAATAAGAAAATTAAGGAAAACTCTAAAAGAAAAAAAGACTGTCAGCCTCTCCCAACTATCGACCTATGAACTGCTCTTAGATGGCCTAATTCACCGTCTCCATCTTCGAGAAAGTTTCATCAATTATAAGCATTTTTCAATGTCATAACCTTGGGCTTCACTGCTTCAGCTTCTCTTTGCCTGCCACTTCCTCCTACAAATAAGAGTTCAAGGCAGGAAACTTGGAAAAAAGGCTACATTGGCAAGAATTGATCAATCTGAGCAAAAGAATCTCGCAAAGTCTTTCTTAAGTCAGGACTTAGGAAGCAAAAAAGTAGCCTCCATTGTGACCATAAGTCCAAGAAAAGTTCAATTTGGTCTTCATAAAAACCTAGCAATTCAACTGGCACAGTGCCCAATTCAAAACAAGAATTGCAAGATCGTCAGAAGATATCGAAGAATTCTGTGGCAATAGCTTCATCTTCCACAAAAGCCACCACTAAGGAAGAATGTAGAGGGCTTGTGGTACTGGTACTTAGATTAATCTATTATTTCATGTGCTACATCCTTGCATCATCTCAATCAGTAATGTCAATCTCTTTGGTTTTGGGTCTTTGTTTGCAATTAAAAGGTGAAGAACATCTAGAAATAATTATGAATTTGGCCTTCTTGTTGGCCATCAATATATTGGTTAGGATATTTTAACATCATTGATTCAATAAAGGGCGTTCCTGGTGAGGGAAACGGAGGGTCGCTGAAGGTGAGGGGGAGATGACAGAGGCAGTGAGCTTGTGGGCAAAACTGACTTTTTACAAAATTTCAAAATTTAAGACCTATTTTAAGACCTCTTTACTACTAATTTGAAGGTTGGATGTTCAAATGCTAAAAAACAGAATCAATGACCACAAACGTTGGGTGCCATGGCTGCAAGTTTTCCCTGAAAAATTCCACCATCCAAAAAACTAGAGAAAGAGAACAAAGATATAGTCGGTCAAAAATTAGAGGAAGACAAAACAGCCATTGCACTTTGGGGAAATGCAGTTGGCACAGGCTGGAAAAAATGGAGCAGCATTTTTAAAGTAAAACAAATACCGGTATTAGCAATATTTTCTGAGTCATTATGTCATAAATCCTATTAAATGGGAAAATTGGCCTGGCACATTTCAGGCATCTCGATTCCCCTGGGATGCTTGATGTTTCCATTAACAAGAACAAGAACATATTAGCAGTTATGAAGTTTGTTCTAAATGTAAGGAGTGTTTTGCTGTCGATACTAATTTTCGATACTAATTTTAATGGCATTAAAAGCACAAAAACTTGAGTCCTAGAAACACCTGTCTTTTCATGTTTGATCTAAAAAAAATCTGCAGAGTTACCTTCAAAGCTGCTACCATCACCCAAAATTCTGATGAACTGGAATTAACTTCAGCAAAGCTATCATTAATTATCTGCTGTAGATGTGGACCTTGGATGACGAAAAACAAATAATTAGGAATACAAATTAACAACCAGTTATTACTAGGAATACTTTTCCTTTTCCAAATTAGCCAAGAATGAATTTTTGCAAGCATCGCCAAGAGCTGACATATAGACAATGCTTTCCAAACATCGTGATAAAGTCTAGAACTGACATTATAACTTAAAATCTGATTTCTTATTTAGAACATGATAAAAACCCGATTACGTGTGACAACAAACACATACATGTAATCCGGTGACTGAAATGCATTTAGGGATAGCACAACGCACAAAACACTTCAAATCTTCACTTCCCACGCATCTTCATCTCAATAAAATGTTGAGTTTAAATAAAATGTATTAGCTTTGATGGACTGCTAATAGAAGCATTAGTATTCCAGTGTGTATAGCATACAAAAAACTTCAAACCTTCACTTTTCATGCAACTCGATCTGAAGGAAATATTATAACTCAAAAAAATTGAATAAGCTTTGACAGTCAAGTACTAAATAGAAGCACATGGCAGAAGTACATATCTCATGCTTCGACCAATCTTGATATGCATCTTCATCTAAATAAAATGCTGACTTTAAATAAAATGTATTGGCTTTGATGGACTACTAGTAGAAGCATATATGTTCCAGTGGGAGGATCTTCAAGCTAGAGCCCCAACCCCAACTAAGAATAGAAAAAAAGGAAATAATATCATTTTTCTCAATTCAAGATTGATAGATTGTTAACGTCCAGAAGGTACTGTTTAAACATCAAAATGACTGGAATTTTGCTGTAGAAACTGACAAAATAAAGTAGCTTGAAAATCCATGCTAAATAGAGATGCTACTAATTATTTGGCAGAAGTTGGGAAACCTTAAAAAAACATATTTGAAACTTCAAAAAGATTAAAAGATCTGGTTTGGATAAATCTTTATGGTCACTCTCATCCTGGTACCTCCTCTCAAACAGAAAACCTGAGCTACCTTTAACAACCTTCACCAGTGCAATCCAATGCCATTTTACATATTTCCAAAACTCACACTAGCCAGTAATGTGTCAGTTGCATAATTAAGATAATATTCAGAACTTGTTTGGGAGGGATTTTAATTCAATTAAAATTGAAAATATAGCCGTTATGATCGAGGTCTTGGATTCGAATCCTGGGGGACGCGTCAGAAAGCCGTGAGGGAATAAGTGGGCAGAAGTCCACCCCAGAGCGGACAGTACGTAAGATAACGGCTCCGGTGAGAGGCCGGGTCGTTACAAAAGGAGCCGTTATCTTACGTACTGTCAGCTCTGACATGGGCTTCTGCCCACTTATCCCCTCACGGCTTTCTGACGCGTCCCTCAGGATTCGACCCCAAGACCTCCTTCATGTGGGAGACTTAAGTTGAATCCTGATATCAATTGGGCGTGAGGGGATAAGTGGGCAGAAGCCCACCCTAGAGCGGACAGTACGTAAGATAACGGCTCCGGTGAGAGGCACTCGTCTAATAAAAGTCAACAATAACCGCTAATTTTTCAATTTTAATCCGATTTTAATCTCTACCAAACAAACTCTCAGTATGTGGAAGGAGATATGCTGAAAGAACCACTCCATCCATCATTCCCGTTTCAAAGATAGTCTCGTCTCATTTACTTTGCGTTGGACATTAAGGTGAAAGGATAAAATCAATATCCTCTATTAGGGGAAAGGATATCTCATGTTAGACTCACACCTAAGACCTAAAGCACCCTAAAATAAAAGTTTTAATGATATTTTTGCTTTAACGTAAGGAAGAACAGATACACAGGGTGGAATAAAAAGGATATAAAGCACAGACACTTCACCTAGACACTTCACCTCGGATAGAGTATCAATCTCCGATAGATTATCCAAAACAAGCAAATGAGTTTTTCATGCAAGTAGTGCTTCCGTAAAAATGAGAACTTACTTATTCCTCGAGGAGCAAAGACTTTGAAAGAAGCTTCTATGGCTTCCTTATAATAGTCTTCATCTGTTGCAAGCATTCTGGCCTTGATTAAATCCTAAGACATGCAAGACACAGAGCAAACCACCTTAAGATAAAAATATAAGAACAAAGCTAAACTATAAGTTGGCTGAGCAGAAATACTTGTGTGAACCTTAAATTCTTTTTTAGCTTCCCTGGTTGATGGAAGAGTTCCGCCATGACATTTGGCCCACTGTTCTGCCATTTTAATAAGAATGATAATATATGGTGTATGTTTGTGAGCAACAGGATCGGCCACGTCCAGATCTATTGTTTCTGCTAACCTGTCAGTGATCAATTGTCATCTTATGAAGTCAAATCTAACACACAAGCCCATAGAAGTAAGATTACACGTTGTTAGCTTACATGGGAAAGTAATTGAACGCGAGTAAATAAATTAATTTCACTAGTAAGAATGAAAATCAAACCTCCTGAGCTCTGGCCAAGGGTTATTTAGACGGAGATCGTCCAAAAAATGATCAGGCTTCGATTCAATAACTGTGTGTTCCTACAGAAGGAGAAGGTGTGCTTACTATCCATGCCCATATAAAATAGAATGTCAAGTCCAATACTTATTTTATTAAATTGACCTCTTCCATAGTTTAACTATTTTTCATTTAGTTACAACATATTTGCTCATCCACGTGTAAAGACATCAGAATAGTGAGAGTTGTTTACTGCTTAGCAACTGAATTCTCTTCTTCAAAGCTGTAAACATTTAACATTTTATTCCCAAAAGGTCACGACAATATGAAGAAGTAAAACAACGATATCTTCAGAATTACCTTCACACTAATCCGAACAAAACCAGTAAGGCCATATGAGCGTGCAAATATCAACATGACATTTGCATCACGACAGATTTTATCCAATTTCACCATTGAATCTTCAACAAGCTGTAACAGAGAAGCGTAATAACGATGATTAAATTGAATAATCAGAAAGCTTAGTTGTCCATAAATGAGCTTAATATAAAATATTCACAAACCCAAATGATGGGAACTCATGATAAACTTAAGCCCCTGTTGGCCCACTATAGAGAATAATGAAAGACTGTATATTAGAATTCCATATAGTATTACACACCTTGCTTCAATATATAATACAGTACAATTGGTGGAAAAAGGAAAACAATCTCCTAACTAAAGAAAGAGAAACAATTATTCCCTAAATCAATTCTAATTACCACATATAGAATATATTACAAGATTCCCATATTAAACGGGATTTCTACACTCCCCCTCAAGTTGGATCATAGATATTGATCATATCCAACTTGCAGATGCCCCTCAAGGTAGATTAGTTTTCCCACTAGTTTTTTATATCTCTCCTTCTCAACAAATTCTCCAATATTCTCAGTTTTCCTTCCAGTATCCATAAGAGTATCACATGGTTTACATCCAATCATACCAGTTTCAGCAAGGAGGTCTAGAACATATTTTCGTTGAGACACACCGATTCCCTTCTTTGATCTGGCTACTTCCATGCCTAGAAAATATCGCATTTGTCCCAAGTCTTTCACTTCAAATTCTGCAGCTAGTCCTCCTTTCAGCCTTTCTATCTCAACTATATTATCTCCGGTGAGAATTATGTCGTCAACATAGACCATCAGAATAGTCTTCGTCCCATCTTCAAATAATCTGAAAAACATAGTATGATCTGATTGCCCTTGCTGGTATCCTTGTCCTTTCAACACGTTTGCAAATCTGTCAAACCATGCCCTAGGTGACTGTTTGAGACCGTATAGGGATTTTTTCAGTTTGCATACTTTATTTCCTTCATTCCCTTTAGAAAATCCAGGTGGTAGCATCATATAGACTTCTTCTTCCATCTTCCCATTCAGAAATGCAATCTTAATATCAAGTTGTTGGAGTGGCCAACCCAGATTTGCTGCTAGTGACAAGAGAACCCGAACTGTATTCAATTTTGCAACTGGTGCGAATGTTTCTGTGTAATCTATACCGTATGTCTGAGTATATCCCTTTGCAACCAGACGAGCCTTGTACCGTTCTATTGTTCCATCTGCTTTGTATTTCACATTAAACACCCATTTACACCCAACGGGTCTTTTTCCTCTCTGTGCGCCTCCATCACATCCCAGGTTTCATTTGTTTCTAGTGCTTTCATTTCGTCCATTACCGTTTCCTCCACTCGGGACTTTCTAAGTGCCTCCCGAACGCTTCTCGGAATTTCGCGCTATCAAGGTTAGAGATTTAATGCTTCAAATTTTGAAGATAGAGTGTCATAAGCAACAAATTTTTGAGATAGGATGAAGAGTGCATGACCGAGTTTGTTCTCTCGAGGGCAATAGGTAAATCATCGATGTCCAGCGTGATTTGGAAGGAAGGTCAGCGAGATCCTGAGCTATCACCGCCCCGACTCTCTTGGTGCTTCGAGTGTGAGTTTCTCCTTGTCCTTTGATTTCGACTTCCTTGAGTAAACAATCATCTCTTTGTCATGTTGTTCTTTCTGTTCTCCCCTTGAGTTTAAGTTGTCTTCTGTAAATGGCATATTAGATCTAGTTTTTGGGATGAAGTTGGAGGGACCAAGATCAAGAGGTATAGTCAAGGACCGATCTTCAATTTCATTTAGAATCTCCCCCTGAAGAGAGGTTTTGTGGAAGTAGGGTTCGTTTTCTAAGAAAGTGACATAAGGTTCGTTTTCTAAGAAAGTGACATCAAGGCTGACGAATATTTTCTTTGTGATCGGGTCATAGTATTTATACCCCTTTAGTGTGGGAGAATAACCAATGAATACACATTTAATTGCTCGGGGTTCGAGTTTGGTATGGAGATGAGAATGAATGTGGACAAATGCCGTACAACCAAATACTTTAAGAGGCAGGTCGGAAGTGAGGCGAATATTAGGAAAAAATTCCCGGAATTTTTAGAGAGGAGTGTCAAAGTTGAGGATGCGACTAGGCATTCTATTTATGAGGTAGGCTGCAGTAAGAATAGCGTCTCCCCAAAAAGTGTTGCGCACATTTGTGGTGAACAATAGGGCCCGAGCTACCTCAAGTAAGTGTATATTTTTCCGTTCGGCAACCCCATTTTGTTGGGGAGTGTCGACGCAAGAACTCTGGTGGATTATTCCATTTTCCTGAAGATAAGTTATTAGTGTAGTATTGAAATACTCGCGCCATCGTCTCGTATGCACTCAATCTTAGTGCGGAATCGAAGCTCGACCATCGAGTGGAAATTCATGAACACAGAAGCGGACGTCAATTTTGTTTGAGCATATGTACCCAACTGATTCAGTATGGTCGTTGATAAATGCGACGAACCATTTTGTGCGGGTACGATTAGGGGTTCGAGAAGGTCCCCATGGATCATCGCAGACAATGCGAACGGTCTAGACGATTTATACACGGATTTTTTGAATGACGAACGGTGGTGCTTTGCAAGTTCACAAATGTCACAGTTTACATCGAAAAAATGTTTTATTCGAAAATATTGAAGGAAATACACGTCTTAGATATTGAAAATTGGGATAACCCATCCGATAATGCCATAACAGAAGTTCATTATTCTTAGGAAAAAACAGAATCACAACTAGCAAATTGACGTTGCGGGCTCACAGTAGTCTCGTCAAAGTAGTATAGTCCCTCACACTCTTTAGCACTGCCAATCGTCTTCCCCGATGATAGGTCCTGAAAAACACAGTAGGAAGGAAAAAAATTAGCGGAGCAATGTGAACTCTTTGATAGTTGGCTGACGGACAATAAACTGCAGGATAGATTTGGAACATGTAGAACATTTTCGAATGTAATTAAATTGGAGATTTGAATGCTCCCTTTTCCCACCTTCCAGCTCAAGGAGAACATGACACAAAGAGGTGGTGTGAATCCGTCATATGATCGGGCGCACCAGAATCGACAATCCATGGTATTTTTGAGAGTAAGGTGGTGTTAAAGGCTGTCGGGATATTACCTCTGTGAGCCAAAGAACTGGAAGGACTAGGTGATTGAAAATTCGAGAATAATTTTTGAAGTTGTTCCAGCTGTGTGGGACTAAATGCATTGTCGGAAGTGGAATTCTGTGTTTCGTATCGACCACACCACAAACTTAGTGCACGTAATTTTTGATGTTTTGTCGTGGTTTCCAATCAGATGGTTTTCCATGCAACTCCCAACATGTGTCGTCTTTATGTCCAGGTTTCCGACAGAGATCGCACCATGGTCGACCCATTTGTTGTCTTAGGCTGGGTCCAAATTTTTTTGAGCTTCGTAGCATCTGGGCTCCCAAATCAGGCCCAAAAGATTTAGGCCCATTCATGGTTTAAAAAGGCGTTCATGAGGCGCGCCTTGAGTGTGAGGCGTATATCTTCTGCGTCGAGGCGTTTTTTTCTGAGGCAAAAATAGGAGCCATGCGCCTCTAAATCTGAGGCGCACGCCTCAAGCCTCGCGCCTCATGGAGCATGAGGCGTGCGCCTCTCTAAGAAATGAAGAAGAAAATGGTAATCGCAAACCGGACCGTCGCGCTCGAAGAAAATGGCAACTGCTGTCCTGGTGCGAAGAAAGAGAAGAAGAGATGAGAGAGAAGAAGAAGAGACGTGTTTATTGACTTTTTGTGCCTGTGTTTGAGCCCTTTTTTTCCAATCTCATTTTCTTCTTGTGGGGGCCACGCATGATGGTTTTTCTTTTACTTTTTAGCAGACAAGGACCATCTATTATTGACTTTTGAAATGTTTTGGGCAGTACCAAATTCGATTTCCCACTTTGTCCTCCAAATAGATTGTTGAAGGTTTTTTAAAATTGAATTAATGTTAGGTATTTTTTTGTAAATTATTGTAAAAAATATGATATTTTTGACCTTTTAAATTTACCTTTTTTTCAGCATTTACATACAACTTCCTATTCACTTTCAATTTACTGATCTGAAATGAGAAATCTCGAAAAAAATTGAACGGGGCTCAAACATGTAAATTTTATATTAATTAATTCTTTTACCACTTCACCCTTCATGTATGAATTTAATGTCAAATTTTATTTATATTTATCATTTATATATATGATGTAAAAATAATAAAAAATTATTAATTTCGACTAATAAATTAAAAAAATTGAAAAATAATATTTTTTTTTTGTTAGGTAGACTAAATCTCTATGTGATAATGGCTTATATATCATATTTACTATATGCTCCAACTTTATTTTTTGTATTTTTGTATTATTTTATAATTCTTTCACTTAAATTTTTTATTTTTTGTGAGGCTTACGCCTCGCCTCATAAAGAAAAACCGCCTCAATACTTAGTTCCGCATTTTTAAACCTTGGGCCCATTATTTAAATTCTGCCTAAATTTATTAAAGCCTCCTTTAGGCCCGGTTTCATTTGACCCCGTAGGCCTACCATAAGTAGATAATAGGGCCAACCCATTCTCTTCAGACCCAACTCCCTGCTTCTTTAATATGATCGACCGGCGGTTCTCCTCGCGTCAAATATCAGCGAAGGCATCGCGGGTGGAGGGTAGTGACCGGCGGCTGAGGATCCTCCCTCTGACGTCGTCGAGATCTCTGTCCAACCCAGCCAAGAACTCGTACAACCTCTCATTCTCGACCCTCTTCTTGTACCGTACCCCATCACTAGGGCAATCCAACTGTTCATCCATACTTAGGTCCAATTCCTGCCATAGAGAAGACATCTCCATTTAATATTCTGTAACACTGCATTCTCCTTGTTTTGCCTTCCAGAGTTTGGTTTTAATTTCAAATATTTGTGACGAATCCTCCGTGTCGGAGTACATCTCTCGCACACTGTCCCATATATCCTTCGCAGTCGCCATGAAGAGATAGATTTTGCTAATTGACGACACCATGGAGTTGACGAGCCAAGACATTACCAAAGAATTTTCAGATTTCCATTTTTGTAGAAGAACTGGATCTGCGGGCTGCTTCGTGTCACCGATGAGATACCCAATTCTTCCTTTCCCTTCGACCACTAGCTTAATGGATTGGGCACATTCTCTATAATTCCGACCATTAAGTTTCTCGACGGTGAATTGAAAAGATGAGTTATCAACTCCAATTGAGGTCATGGTGTGAATGGATCCGGTCTCACTGGTTCCGGATTCAGAGGACGCCGATTTTCGATCGTCAAGGGTTTCGCCATCGATAGTCTAATGGTTACCCAAACTCTGATACCATATAGAGAATAGTGAAAGACTGTATATTAGAATTCCATATAGTATTACACACATTGCCTCAATATATACTACAGTACAATTGGTGGAAAAAGGAAAACAATCTCCTAACTAAAGAAAGAGAAACAATTATTCCCTAAATCAATTCTAATTACCACATATAGAATATATTACAAGATTCCCATATTAAACGGGATTTCTACACCCACATTTCTTAAAACTTATTTTTTCTTAAACTCATTTTCAACCACATATTTCATGGGATCAACTTTTATCAACTTTTATCAACTTTTTAACCACAAATTTCACTATTTTTTTATCAAAATCTAATAAAAATCTAATTTTTAACCAAAGCAAACAGGGGCTAAGTTTGCACGACTTTGTATGTAGTGATCATGGAAAGGAGGCAAAACAAGGGGAAAAAACAGGTATTCCTTGTATTTTAGTGAAAGAAAACTATATTTTCTTCTAATACATAATGAAAAGTACACGACCTTACTTATAGTACAAGAGGTAAAAGCATAGAAGGAAAGAAAAATATTCTTACCATATCTAAAGATTACAATAATCAAAGAATATACTAAATATGCTAATTAAGGAAATCAACAATTATTCTAAACTTGGTTAATTATCACGTGATTTCAACACTCCCCTCAAGTTGGTTCGTAAATATTTCTCATATCCAACTTATACATGAAATCATCGAATTTCTGTTTAGGTAGTCCCTTGGTGAAGATATCTGCAGTTTGTTCTTGCGTAGGGACATAAGTCATGCAAATAATTCCTTTCTCAACCTTTTCTTTGATAAAATATCTGTCTACTTCCACATGTTTAGTTCGATCATGCTGAACTGGATTAAGGGAAATGTTGATTGCTGCTTTATTATCACAGTAAAGTTTGATTGGTAGCTTTATTGTGACATTTAATTCTTCTTCAAGTTTCTTTAACCATAGCCCTTCACATATTCCCTGTGCAACAGCTCTGAATTCAGCTTCAGCACTACTTCTGGCTACTACATTTTGTTTCTTGCTTCTCCAAGTTACCAAGTTTCCCCATACAAAGGTACAATAACCAGTAGTGGACCTTCTATCATCTATTGATCCTGCCCAATCCGCATACGTGAAAATTTCCACTTCTTTTCTTTCACTCTTTTTGAAGAATAGCCCCTTTCCTGAGGAGCCCTTGAGGTACCTGAGTATTTTATAGACAGCTTTTAGGTGGCTTTCCTTAGGAACGTGCATGTGTTGGCTTACCACACTAACTGCAAA
Organism: Fraxinus americana; assembly: GCA_035079005.1. Taxonomy (NCBI): domain Eukaryota; kingdom Viridiplantae; phylum Streptophyta; class Magnoliopsida; order Lamiales; family Oleaceae; genus Fraxinus; species Fraxinus americana. The sequence goes on along the minus strand of CM068709.1, from coordinate 33,559,781 downwards.
TACAATGTCAGGTCTAGTGTGTGACAAGTAGATTAGTTTTCCAACTAATCTTTGATATCTATCTATTTCTACTAGATTTTCTCCATCGTCAGTTTTTGTTCCCATATCTATAGGTGTATTGCTTGGTTTACATCCTAACATGCCAGTTTCGGTTAGAAGATCGAGAATATATTTCCTTTGTGATACACTGATGCCTCGTTTTGATCTTTCAACTTCCATTCCCAGAAAATACCGCATTGATCCTAGATCTTTTACTTCAAATTCAATAGCAAGACACCCTTTTAGTCTTTCCAACTCTGCTATATTATCTCCTGTCAGAACAATATCATCAACATATACGATTAGAATTGTTCTGGTACCATTTTCAAATTGTCGAAGAAACATAGTATGATCTCACTGTCCTTGGCGGTATCCTTGGCTCTTCAACACTCTAGCAAATCTGTCAAACCATGCTCTTGGTGACTGCTTAATTCCATATAATGATTTTTTTAGTTTGCATACTCAGCCTTTTTCCTCTTTTTTGCAAAAAACTTGGTGGTATCGTCATGAAAACTTCTTCCTTCAGTTCCTCATTCAAAAAAGCATTTTTAATGTCCAATTGCTGAAGTGGCCAGTCCAAATTTGCGAATAATGATAGAAGAACTCGAATGGTATTTAACTTTGCTACTAGCGCAAATGTCTCTATGTAATCAATGCCGTAGTTTTGTGTGTATCCTTTTGCCACCAACGGGGCTTTATACCGTTCTATTGTCCCATCAGCTGTATATTTCACAGTGAAGACCCATTTACATCCTACAGGTTGCTTTCCCTTCGGTAATTCCATCGCTTCCCAAGTTTCATTTTTTTCCAATGCACGCATTTCTTCCAATATTGCATTTCTCCATCTTGGAATTCCAATGCCTCCTCAATATTTCTTGGAACAACTGTACTATCAAGGTGAGCTGTAAAAATACGGAATCCTGTAGATAGAGCATCATAGGACATGAATTTTGAAATGGGATGGTGAGTGCATGACCGTGGTTGTTTTCTAAGAGCAATAGGCAAATCAGTATCAGTATCTAGAGCTATCATCGGTTCTGACTTTCTTGATGCTTCAGTTGTGAGATTCTCTATAAACTTTGATTTTGGCTTTCGCGAATAAACCAATATCTCTTTATCAGTTTGCTTTTCTACTTCTCCCCCTGGATTCAAGTGTCCCTCTGTCAATGGCATATTAGAATCAGATAGTGGAATAGGTAGGGTAGGTGCAGGAGAAAAAGGACTCAAGGCAAGGAACCGATCTTCATGTATTGTCTCTCCCTGAAGAGAGGTTTTGTCGAAGTACGGAGTATTTTCGAAGAAAGTGACATCAATGCTGACAAAGATTCTCTTAGTGAAGGGATCATAGCATTTGTACCCTTTTTGTGTAGGAGAATATCCAAGCAGGACACATTTGATTACCCGGGGATCAAGTTTATTTCTTTGATGAGAGTGGACATGAACAAAAGCGGTACACCCAAAGACCCGTAGGGGTAGATTGGAGCTAAGACGAGAAGTGGGAAAAAAATTCTTGAATTTGTGGAGTGGTGTTTCGAAATTTAGGGCACGGCTAGGGATTCGGTTGATGAGGTAAACAGATGTAAGGATAGCATCCCCCAGAACATTTGAGGCATGTTTGTAGTGAACATTAAGGCACAAGTGACCTCTAGAATATGTCTATTTTTTTGTTCAGCAACCCCATTTTGTTGGGGAGTGTCGACAAAAGAGATTTGATGAACTAGAGAAAGTCGCCCAAGATGTAATTAAGGTATTCCGTGCCATTGTCCGTGTGAAGGATTTGAATCTGTGTTTGAAACTACGTTTGAATCATAGAATAGAGGTTGATGAACACGTCTCGAACCTCGGATTTATTTTTTAAGTAGGTAAACCCAACAAATTCGAGTGTGATCATCAATGAACGTGACAAACCATTTGGAGTGAGTCCGGTTGGTAACTCTTGAGGGGCCCCACACATCACTATGAATCATGGAGAATGGCTGTGATGGTTTGTACATGGATTTAGGAAATGATGCACGTTGATATTTTGCAAGCTCACAGATATCACATTGAAAATTAAATGGCTTTTTATTCGAGAAAATGGAAGGAAGTACACGTTTCAAATATTGAAAATTGGGATGTCCCATTCTAAAATGCCATAACATAATTTCACTATTGTCTAGGACGGAAGCAGAATCACAAAATTTAATTTGATTTTGGTTACTCACAGTGGCCTCATCAAAGTAATAAAGACCTTCACTTTCCTTAACACTGCCAATCGTCTTTCCCGATGATAGGTCCTAAAAAACACAGTGAGATGGAAGAAATTTAGCAAAGCAATTGGAAGTTTTTGTGAGCTGACTTATAGACAGTAAATTGCATGCTAAGTTCGGAACATGAAGCACGGATTCCAAAGTTATAGTATCAGAAATTTGAATACTCCCCTTTCCGACGACCGTGGATAGGGAACCATCTGCAATTTTAACTTTGAGATTACCCACACATGTGGAGTAAGATGAAAATAGGTGGTAGGAGTCCGTCATGTGGTCCGAGGCTCCGGAGTCAATAATCCATGGCGTTTTAGATTGAGTAGTAGAGTTTAAGGCTCTTAAAAAATTACCTTTGTGAGCTAATAAACCGGGAGGATTATTGGTTTGACTCAACGATTGGAGGCCCGAAAACATCTTGTACAATTGTTCAATTTGCTCAGAGTTAAAAGCACTACCTGTCTCCCTGGATCATCCAGTCTCATAGTGACTCGATGCTTGATAACCACGGTTTTTATTTTGTCTCGATTTCCAATTGGTCGGTTTTCCATGCAAATCCCAACACGTGTCCACTTTATGTCTCGGCTTACGACAATATTCACACCAAGGTCCGTCCTTTTTGTTGTCTTGGGTCCGGCCCATTTGGCGCTCCTTTTGTATAAAAGCCCATAGTGTCAGGCCTACCACCAAAGTTTTTTGATCCAAAATCAGATTTTTGTGGCCCTCCTTTTAAATAATCAGGCCCAACAATACTTTACCCATGATTTAATGGTCCAAACCCATGTGATAATAAGGCCGAAGACTCAGCCCCAGATTCAGTCGACCCAAACGCACCACCGTTCGTCTCCAGCATTGGTTCTCCGGCTTTCCTCTCGTCGAACTTTTGCGAACACTTCCCTCGTCGACGGTTAGGTTTCTGGCCAAGAATCCATCCCTAACATCATATAGGTCACGATTCAGCCCAGCCAAAAACTCAAACACCCTTTCATTTTCCAATCATTTCTTAAACCGAGCACTACCGCCTGCACAATCCCACTGTTCTTCAATACTCAAATTGAGTTCTTGCCACAAATTTGTCATCTCCAGGTAGTATTCAGTGACCTCTCGATCGCCCTGCTTAATTTGCCAATGTTTTGTCTTGAGTTCGAAAATTAGGGCTGAATTTTCAAAGTCTGAATAGGTCTCCTTGACAGCATCCCACACCTCTTTTGCCGACGGTAGGAACATGTAGGTTTTTCCAATTGTGGGTTTCATGGAGTTTATTAGCCAAGCAATCACCATGGAATTCTCTGACCTCCATTTTCGAAGAAGGGCGAGGTTGGTTGAGGCTGGCTTTGCAATTTCTCCAGTGAGGTAACCTAATTTTCCTTTTCCATCAATAATTAACTTGATAGACTGTGCCAATTCTCGATAATTCTTCCCATTTAGCTTTTCAACCGTTAATTGGAATGAAGAATTTTCTCCCGAACCTATGGCAGACATAATTTCAGATTCCCCGTTAAAAGATTCAGAGGTTGTGGAGTCTCTGCTATTGGCGGTGGCTTCTGTCATGACCTTCCTAGGTTTGGAACACACCTAAGCTCTGATACCATGAAGAGAAAACTGTATTTTCTTCTAATACATAATGAAAAGTACACAACCTTACTTATAGTACAAGAGGTAAAAGCATAAAAGGAAAGAAAAATATTCCTACCATATCTAAAGATTACAATAATCAAAGAATATACTAAATATGCTAACTAAGGAAATCAACAATTATTCTAAACTTGGTTAATTATCTCGTGATTTCAACATGTAGAAAGGTTGATCAAAATGATAAAAAGTCATTCTGATATAGCCAATGCCCCATACAATGCTAACCAACAAGATAACCTTTCAACCTTAGTAAATTGCAATATTGCATCAAGTCTACTAGAAGACAACATGTGCAAAGAATAGAAACCAAAGAAAGAACGAATGGAACTAACACCAGATTCCTTGACAAACTAAATTACCACTTTTAGTATTAGACTCCTTGGGAAACCGCCAACACTAGAGCTACCAAGCAGCTTCCTAGACTGCCTCTACTTCAGGCAAATTTGGATAATGTTTAAAATATTAACACACCATGGAGCAACAAGTTCCAAAATTTATGAACATAAAAATCCAAGAAAAAACTTTGCTTGAGTACAAATAACTGTTACTTCCATAGAGTAGTACCCGAGGATGCCAGTAGCAATCCTCTTATAAGATTAAGCTTGGTCAGATCAAGCTTGTTAAGAGCATTAAAACTGGAGAGACTCGAGGACACTAAAAAGTACAGCAGAGATCCCCAACATTATTTGAAAACTGAACAGCAGGATATCAGAGATATAAGAAAAGGCGCAAGGCATGCCGATTAAAAAGAATAACTAAAAAAAAGTCACAAACATTGATGGCCATGAACCATTGCCTGCTCAAAGAACCATGCGAAAAGTAATTGTCTTTCCCCTACCCAAAGAAAAAGAAATCTTTTTTTTTTCCCAAAGAAACTTCCCAGAGGCCACCATTTGTATACTTAAATCAGACCAGAACCTTAAAAAAAAAAAAAGGCCTTCAGGGCTTAGGAGAAGTAGAGCTTCCTGGAAATTAAGCTTCCTTGGATTTTTCACTTGCATATATTTACACCTTAGCCATAATATAGTTTCCAGGCTTTTCCTATAAATTTTTATAGACAGAAACACATTTGATTCTTTTTAGGATGTGACAAAAACCACACCTTCTGTGTGCCTTTCTCAAAAGTAAAATTTTATCATGAGATGAAAAATGAGGCCATTAGCATACAGAGATTCTAACAAGAAACAGAGATGTCTATAGAGCTTATGAGCATAGAACATTATTCACTAACACCTGAACTCAAACAAAATAAATGAACAAAGGTTCAGGTTGAGCTTGCTGGCAAATAACCTCCAGGGATTAACTAATAATATATTAGCAGAATTGTATATCTGTCCTTTTAAGTTACCGAATACATCACATCCACTCCTTGTATTGCCTCCATAACTCCATGTTTACCACCCTCGTGCTTGTCAAATTTTTCATGCTTGCAGGCTATTACTTGCCCCGCCTAAACTTTCCATGGCCACGACCGTGACTAACATGCACACCATGAGCACAGTGACCCGCAGCACCATAAACAGCAGCGGCTGCTTCAGTACCTACAGCCAACATTGCACCTTCACCATACCCATGCCCTGAGTGATACGTAGTAGATTAACCAAGATAACCTGCCAATGGGTATCCTTATGGAGGATAGCCATGAGGGTAGGCGCCAGGTGGATGGTGACCACGATGAGAGAAAAGCTCTTTATCAGATTCATCATGCTTGTCCATCCACCTCAAATTTTCCTCTAATTCGAATTAATATTAGCTTGATAAGCTCTCGTAGTAAAGTGCTTCAGTGTAGGGTGGCCTTAAGCTTGTTTCTTCATTCCACAAAACAAAACCAGACGTGTTTTCTATTATCTTTTGTTGAAATCAGCATGAATTTTCAATTACTCTCATTTCAATAAAATAAAAATAATCCAAAAATTGGACAAGGACAACAAAATGCAAATTTCATGAAGTATTAACCCTCTAGCTTCTTGATGATGAATAGTGAGATTACTCGTGTGTCAAAAACCCTGGTACTAAAACTTGAGTTTCAATGTTCTCTATCGACTACATATCCAGTCCTAATACAAATGTGCAATCAATAGATAACAAAATATATAAGAGCAATATCACTACTAAAAGTAAACAATAGCACGAAAGAGTGCATATAGTCCTACGCACCTGTGTGGCAACAACCAAAGTGAACTGCGAAAAGAAGGATGGATTTGATTCTATTAACTCCTCTGGATGCTCTTCAATAAATTTGGCCTTGACAGCATCATTCAACTCTTGTAAAAACGCACAAACAGTTTTCGCCCTCGATTGGCCAACGCTTGATTCGTCCGCTACCATAGTCACAATAATTCGGAAATCAAAAATAAACTTTCAGAAAAATAAAAGACCCATAAAATTAATAGTTGTTCGTAATAAACATAGAGAAAACAATATACAATACCCATGAAGTTATTTCCCAGGTCACCAAGATCAAGTTTATAGCCATCAACCACGGTGACACTTCCGACCCCACCGAGGACAAGGTTTTTTAAGGTTTCGGAGCCGGTAGGCCCGCAGTTCAACAAACATATGCTTGATTTTTCAAGTGCTGTTTGCCCTTGTTCACCCCAAATTCTGCAATCAAAATTGTTAAAATTGCAAAAAAAAACAAAAAAAGCAAACAAAGAAAAGGTACTATTGGGAACTAGCGAGAGGGAAAATGTGAATAAAGAATTGTTATCTTTACCTGAGCTGACGATCGTACTTGGTTTTAGGTTCTGCCATGGTTTTGCTTCAATGATACGCAGACAACGAGGGAGGAAGCACAAAAAGAGTATAAGACTACAAAATGCATACTGTTTTGGGGGGTTTAACTTTATAGATGAAGCTTTTTTTAACGGGTTAATTCATTAGATGATCTTTCGGACATAAGAAGATCTAAAATTACATAATACGCGCACGCGATCCACCTTTAATTCAAATTTGACACTTACACATCAAGGACCGGATGATTGCCACTTCATCATTATGTAGAGCTTTATGTAGAGGCTTATGTACTACTAGCATTATCCTAATTCATTTATATATAATTGTCCGTATATAATGGATTAGTCATCTCACATGATGTGCGGGTTCGTGTGTATTTAAAAATTTCAATAATGTTGTCTTCATCTCCATTATGAGTAATAAGTAAAAGATTCGATAAAAAAATTCTGTACATTTAGCATGATTCTTTTTTAATGGCCCTTAGGCATCTATTTGAAATTATTTTTTTATGAAAATGAGTGAATCGCGTTTTTTTTCTTTTAAATAAATAAAAAATGTAGGTCAACAACTCAATAAACTCATTTGAAATTGGAGTTAGATTATCCAGAGTTGATAAGTTCGACTTCCTATGCGGTCGAATTAAACTCCCTACTTAATCGACAAAATTAAACTCTCATCTTGAAAAGAAGCATATGATCTAGTTTTTGAGAAGAAAAAAATTATGTGGACAACGGGCTTGGTATTTACTTTTTTGTACTACCAATCTGATACATAAACTACCATTGTACTCTAGTGAGCCAAATTGCTAACGTCAAGAGGTTAAAAACCAAGATTTAGATAGAAGCAATGATCTAAACAACCGAATTAGTAATATTTAGACGAAACAAAACGTAGTGATGCTTAAAGGGGACCTCAAAAGTTAGAGATTTTTTAGCCTTAAAACTTTTTTGTTCTTAATCTTCTTCTTTACCTTATTTTAATTTTCTAATATCAAGCACAATAGTTTCCTAATGTCTCATTTTGCAAATTTGTGACATATAGAGCATAAATAGGAGAGACTCAACTATCTAAGCAAATCACTACGTACATCTTACATGAAATCTCCGATATTAAATGGAGCAAGATTTGAAGACTTGGGTATGGCCATTATTTATTGTATTAGTTACATTTAAGTGTACAAGCCACCAAAAATTTGCAGAAAGAAGAGACCTCATATTGGTACATGTACTATTCCTACACTTACAAAAGATCCACATAAAGGACTAGACGGAGAACATGACAACTAATGTTTAGTATATTGAACTTGAGAATTAAATGGGGTGATTTAGCTCAACAAAGATTGACAATCTAATAATAAAATACTAGATATAACTATAAAGGAAGAAGGTTAAAATCTTATACTCGATAGTCATGTAGAGTATTGTGTATCTAACCAAACATTCCCAAAGTTTTCTTCTGCATGGACCCAAAAAAAAATTAATATCTTGGTTTAGAAATAGAACTATATATGCAAAATCTTAGATATATATATTTGCCATCAAGAAGAGAGAAGATACAATTTCACTTCATGATACAGCCAGAAAGGAAAAGGTGGTTGGCTTTCCCGTGCTACGTAGAAAACCCTCAAACAGATTTGCCCTGTTTGAACCACCTTTTTGTAGAATGAGAATGAAAAATTTAGTCGTTATTGGGGCCCACACAAGAGATAGAAAATTTAAATTTAAATTTTGATGTAATAGATAGCGATTATATTTTTCATTTTAATGAGATAAAAAGGTGACCCAAACAGGGGCTTACAAGCTATCACCTATGACCACTCAGCTACGCTCCTCTTCCCAGGCCAAGGCCCCTATCGTGTAACTCGCTTGACATTGCTTGTTTGGCAAAGATTTTTGTTTGCTAAAAAAATGGTCAAATCTTGTCAAACTTCATTTTTAACTTGACCACAACTTTTATCAACTATTTCACCACATTTCATACAAACTGCCAACTTTTAGCAACATTACGCTACCCCTAAAAGCATATTGTCAATATATCAATTCAGGCATACATAAAATCTAAGCAAGATCAATCCTTGGGAATACAAAAAATCACAGGGTCTTCTATCTCGAAACATACTTGTTAGAGGAAATGAAAAATTATGAAGGGTATAAATCGCTCAAGCAGAATATTTACCATTACACAACTATAGTCTCCATATTCTTTCAAATAGAGATTAGAAGCATCCATATGAAGACGATCAGCCAGTTTAGTAGGTGCAACAAATGTTCTAGCTAAGTGCTGGACCCACTAGTTTCTCTAAACACATGGCTACCAATTTATAAATCAAAATCATATTCAATCAAAGTTAAACATTCAATTACATATTTAAATGCCCATTATTTTGTATGGAAAACAATGTTTTCGACAATATAGTCAACCCTTGAAGAGTGATACGTAGTCTTATCACTTGAATGGTAAATTGTACTTTAAGGCAGTATTTTTTCCGCAATCTACCATCAAATGCATTTATACAATTAATCACGGCTTACAAGGGCAATGTTGTAATTTGTCACGTTTAAATGAGGGCATGAATGAAAAACCAGTTTCCAACGGAATCTTAGTCCTGAACCAAAAGTTATTGTATGTCAAGTGGTAGGAAATTTTTTATTAATATAACACTGTTAAAAAAATTTGAAACTCTTTAAGGGTGCGTTTGAGCCACATTATTTTGGAAGAATGTATTCTGAAATAGTAGATTGATGAAAAATATGTGGTTGAAAAAGAAGGAAAAGTTATTGATGTGATGAAAAATATTATTTTAATGAAGAATGTGTGGTTGAAAATGAGTAGAAGAACGAAAATGAAAATTTTAATGGGTAACAAACAGCGGCTAAAATGCCAAAAAAAGGGCATTTATAATTACTACTCATGCGTAACTGCGTAAGATTGGACACACCACTATTCATCTTTATAAATTTGCCAAACAGATGCTTGCTAACTGGCCAACAAGAAGCAAATCCATCAAAATGAGTAATTAATTCATGTTCCAAACCAGAAGCTTTACAGGAAGCTCATGCCCCGTGGGAGAGTTGATGAAAGACAGAACTATTTTTGAAGTAACAAACTCTTTTTTTTGCTCGTACACACACAGCAAGAAATCAAAACAAGTGTACTAATGGTATTTCAATGTGCAAAGAACGGTGCTGAAGATGCAAACAAATAATTCCTATTGTGACTAAATAAATTTACCGAGACCAATGGCCATCGGTTATCAACTCTGAAGAGAGGATCATTTGGAATGCTTAGCAGTTAACATAGAGGACAATTCAAACAAAAACCAACCTCAAATTGGCTATATCTAAATTAGAACAGTATATTGAAGAATATCTGTGATCAAGCTTGAAATTCGGAATATAACTTCATAAGCACACTAAAAAAATATGCACTGAAAGCAAAAACAACCCCTAGTTGGCCTTGTTCACTAAAAATATCTGTATATACTTCAGAATATCAGCTGCAGGGATACGAAGCATCAAACATGACAATCCTTCAATGATAAACTCTTATCAATTTAAAATGCCTGTGCGACATTTCGAACCAGTCAAGAAATTAAGCAGATAAGCTTAATTTACCATGGCTCACCTGGTAATCAAAGTAAATACGCCCTAAAAGTGAGACTAGACCTGAACCTGAATAAATGAACATGTGTGAATTCATTGAAGGAAAATCCAGCATAAATAGGTAATAATAAAGCTGAGCGCTGGAATAATATATGGAATTATGATATTGCTGAAACATCATATGAATTTCAACATATTAATTAATTGTTGTAGTTCATTCAACGAAACAATAAACCATAATCCTAACACTAGAAACAGAGTAAATGGCAACATAATTAACAACCGCGTTAAATGAATGACAAGTTAGAATAATTAATGGTTTTTATTGCATAAAAGACATAAGAACCAAAAGGGTAATTATAATAACGGCATTTTCTGCTTCTACTCTTTTCCTTTTCACATAATCCACAAAAGGATCTCTAAAATTAATGACCAATCTACTAACAAAAGTAGCAATTTTACAGTTCATTCAATGTGCTACTAGAATGTTATTATTGGAACTATTTTCACTCCCACCAATCAAATCCATAACCTGGCCGGGTGAATCCAGGCCGGTTCCTGAGAAATTCGGGCCAGAGATGAAAACAGCTCTAGCAGCCATAAGTTTCTTCCTTTGAGGGCAACGCGGGCCGTAGATCCGGCCCGAGAAGAACGAGGGAGAGGACGGAGGTCCGTTGACCTGCGTAGGTGAACCAGGGGAAGTAGCTGAGGGAGAGCGGGACGGAGAAGCACAGATCTGAGCCTGGACTACTGATTTAGTGACTCGGTGAGTTCGGGCGGCGCTGATACGCGAGTCTCTGAGTTGAGCCAACGCGCCCGGCTTCAAGTAGCGGAGGTACGCCTCCCTGTTGCTGGGCGATGAGTGTCTCCTGAGGCGGCGCTCCATTTTTGCGCAGTTACAACTATAGATACAAGTATAAAGCTATACGTATAGAGAGAGAGAGAGAGAGGGGGAGAGGGGATAGAGATGGGGATGGGGTTTAATAGGTGGGGGTGCGGTAAGAGGCGGGAAGACAATGGAGGGAAGATTGTGTAGAGAGAGAAAATTGGGGTTTCAAAATGTAAAAATTGAAAGAGGCGCGGAATGCTACAAAATTTGGACCCTTCTTTATGGAAGTTTGGACAAGTACTTGAGCTTTGTTTGGATAGCTTCAAAAGTAAAATAAAAGTGACTTTAATAGCTTGTTTGGGAGGGATTTTTGGGGGAAGAATTGATTTTGAATAGTGATATGATGAGAAATGTGTGGTTGAAAAAGAAGAAAAAATTATTGATGTGATGGAAAATATTATTTTATTGAAGAATGTGTGGTTGAAAATGAGAATTGATTTACTGTAGAAAAATCAAAATCTCTCCCAAACAGGGCCTAAAGGGTGTCTGGCACCATTAAATTTTTTAAAACTTTATTCTCTTTTTTAGAGTGTGTTTGATGCATATTAAAATGAGAGAATGCATTTTTTTGAAGTGTTGTGATGGAAAGTATTATTTTTTTTAAGAATATGTGGTTGAAAATGAGTAGAAAAATTAGAATGAAAAAAATAATGTGGCTCAAACATAGGTTTAATTATAACCACATATTTTTCAAATAAAATAATATTACACACAAATCTAAAACTTTTCATTATTTTTCAACCACACATTCTTCCATAAATCACTATTCCAAAATTTATAATTTTCAAAAAATAGGAGCTAAACACATGCTCAAGTTTTTATTTTAGGGCTAACCGTTGAGAGAAGCAATTCACAAAATGAGAAAAGTAGTTATTGTGTCTAATGTGTCAAGAAAAGTGAAAAATCAATTTTTCATATTTTCAATTTTAATTGTGGCCATAATTTTCCAAAAATAGGTGCTAAACACATGCTCAAGTTTTTATTTTAGACATGTTTTTGATTGAGTTGCATTTTTTCTTAGTTTTTAATAAAAAATACTTATTTTAATAGTAATTTTTTTAAAGGGTAATTGGCGCAAAACGTCCCTACCTATGCTGGTTTGTGTGCAAAACGTCCCCACCTTTCATTTTTTGGTGCAGAACGTCCATACATTTACATTTTCTTGCCTAAAACATCATTTTCGTCTATTTTGGACCATTTTACCCTTATCTTAAAATAAAACAAACACAAAATAAAAGAAAAATAAAGAATAAATTGTAATTATGGGTTCAAACTTTTAAAACGGTGCAAATTAGTCACAACTATGAATTAACCATTGGAAAGTAACCCAAATGACCAAATTTGCACACCATTGGAAAGCCCTTATCACAACCATCAATTAGCACCAAAAATCCAACCAAAATAACCAACAAAATTGAAGAAATCAGCCAAAAAACCCAGCTGCATGCGAAACCATTTTTTACCGGAATAACGCCGTCCGACGAACCCCATGGCCGGGGACACCTGCTGGCAACTTCCCCACACCTAGATGAGCCCTCCCACGTTGGTAATTCATCTATAAAAACTCCCAAGCAAACTGAATTAATTATGGAATAGTGCTCAGTCGCGATACTCGCGATCGAGTCTGAGAAAAACTTTAATTCCAGCGTCTTCAACTGCACCTAGGGAGGCGAACCACATGGGCTAGGTTCGTCCTCGCCTGGCGCACGTAGCCCAGTAATGGGTCTCCATCAATTTGACTCCAAGCAACCTGAATTTGATTCTGAAATTCTCGAAGAGACGAACTCGCGAACACAAAATTTTATTTCTTTCACTTCAGGCGCCGTCCGGCCAAACCAAGGTGGCGAACCACCTGGGCTAGCTCCCCCACACTCTGGGCAACCCAGCCCAGCCCTGGGTCCCAGCCAATTGCATCCTAAAATTGATGAATTTATGATTGGACTGTCCCGACATATAATGAATTTATGCAGCTAGGTTTTTTGGCTAATTTCTTCAATTTTGTTGCTTGTTTTGGTTGGATTTTTTGTGGTAATTGATGGTTGTGATAAGGGCTTTCCAATGGTGTGCAAATTTGGTCATTTGGGTTACTTTCCAATGGTTAATTCATAGTTGTGACTAATTTGCACCGTTTTAAAAGTTTGAACCCATAATTGCAATTTATTCTTTATTTTTCTTTTCTTTTATTTTGTATTTGTTTTATTTTAATATAAGGGTTAAATGGTCAAAAATAGACGAAAAGGACGTTTTGCGCAAGAAAATGTAAAGGTATGGACGTTTTGCACCAAAAAATGAAAGGTGGGGACGTTTTGCACACAAATCGGTATAGGTAGGGACGTTTTGCGCCAATTACCCTTTTTTAAATTGTAAATAGTAAAGATAATGCAAGAATTGAGTGGACAAACCCAGTGTTAGCCTTGTCGAATATGGCTAAACCATTCGAAGTGCATACCGATACCTCGGACTTTGCACTTGGTAGGGTCCTTATGCAAGAAGGACATCCGGTAGTTTATGAGAGCCGAAAGCTGAATCAAGCAGAACGTCGTTATTCGGCACACGATAATGAGCTACTGGTAATAGTCCATTGCCTTAGGGGATGGTGCCACTATTTGATTGGGTCTCCATTTATTGTGAAAACAGATAACACTGCAGTTAGTCACTTTATGTCCCAACCGAAACTATCAAGCAAACAGGCTTGTTGGAAGTAACTTTTTTGAATTTAATGTTGGAGATCTGGTAATGGTTAAACTCCCTGACAGAAAGGTTTATAAACCGATAAGAGTGAAAGACTCAAGATTGGTGCCAAAATATATTGGACCATTACCTATCGTGAAGGGGATTGGAAAAATTGCATACAGAGTTGCACTCCTTTCATGGTGTAAAATCCACAAGGTCTTTCATGTTAGCGTACTCAAGTCATACGTTGCCGACAAGGAGGACGTATCTAGAAATGAGCCAATGCGACCTGTGTTTGAACTAAGAAAAGTCGGAAAAAAGGTTGCAGAAGCTATATTGGATCATCGTACAACTCGAGCTTCCAGAAAATATCATCAAGAGTACATGGTCAAATGGAGTGGATGCAGCAGCGAAGAGAATACTTGGGAAAGAGAAAAAGACCTTGGAGCCTTCAAATCATTAATTGAAGAGTATCATGCATTGAGGACACCGAGGATAGCCAAAACAAATGGGGGAGAATGTCAAGAACCGCAACTTCAACTAGCCCTTTGAACCAATCGCAGCCGCAGTTTGCCCAACTTCGACCGCACATTGTAAATATTTTATTTCAATTGTAAAATAGTTGTGATATTGGAAAACGTTTAGTATGATTCATCGGCATTTAAACGTCTACTCCTATCACTTAGGTTTTTGTTCAGAATGCTATTATAGGGGGTATTAATCTTTTAAACTATCTTTCAAACTTTCTGTTGTTCTCCCCCTATACCAGCCATTGTAATTTCCTACTTTCATCAATTGTAATTTATAGCTTTCGAGTAATCAATGATCAATTTACATTCAATGCATTTCAATTTCATGTTGCAAGCTTTTTACAAATTGTAATCAAATTTTCTTTCGTCCCAAAACGACTGAGAGAAGGTAGAAAGTAGTCTAGTAGAGCAGACTATTGCCGGATGGTGTCCCTTTCTGTGTCAAGAAGAAAGGCACCCCGTGAAACGTGAGTTCTTTTAAACTTTGTAGTTTTACAAGGGAATGAAAATGAATTCCATGTCCTTGTGTCTAGGCGATGGTGTGGGTGAAATATCATTATCTGACAGAGCCACCATTGCAAACATGTCTTTCGAGTATGGTGCTACAATGGGGTTCTTCCCTGTAGATCATGTCACTCTACAATATCTCAAATTAATTGGGAAAAGTGATGAGACTGTAAGTACCTTTTATAATGAATATAAACGATTTATCACATTTTGCTACTCTATGCCTTTAAACCTAATTACTCTCAACTCTATGCTAATTAGGTGGCAATGATAGAAGCATATCTACGTGCAAACAATATGTTTGTTGACTACACTGAGGTACGACTTATTATTATTTTATAATCGGCACTTCTTACTGTCATTTATCATAGTTTTGACACAAGACTCGTGGCTTTATTTTCCTACCAATTCAGCCTCAACAAGAAAGAGTATTCTCATCTTACTTGGACGTAAACCTAGAAGATGTTTAACCATGTATTTCAGGGCCAAAGAGGTGTGTGATGTGGCTTATGCATTTAAATTGATTGTTTTAATGTTGCATGTGATCAGTGGTCGCTAACTATTGTTTTATCATTCGTTATAGACCTCATGATCGGGTACCTTTAAAAGAAATGAAGGTTGATTGGCACTCATGCCTTGATAACAAAGTTGGATTCATGGGGAGGATTCACTTTGTCCACCTTATAATGCTTTTAGTTGTTGTTTCTATAAGCTTCGGATGTTAATATCTTTAAAATGACGAGAGAATATTGGATTTTGACCACAATTACTACTGAATAGAATCTTTTTATACCGGAGCTGAACTCACTGCATTATTTGTAGCCAGTCTTATGGATAGGGTATTGAGTTTGTTGTTATAATATAAGTCAACAGTAGATTGATCTTTTTAAATTGTACACGTGATAATTGTGTAATCTTCTTTCAATAATCATACTCCCCATCTTGAATTAACATGCAAGTTTTATTCAGGGATTTACTGTGCCAAATGAGGTACAAGAAAAAGCCTCAAAATTTTCATTCCATGGACAACCTGCTAAGCTTAAACACGGTAGTATCGTGATTGCTAATATCACGAGCTGTACAAATATGTCAAACCCCAGTGTCATGTTTGGGGCAGCCCTAGTTTCCAAAAAAGCTTGTGAGCTTGGTTTACAGGTGGGTAGCGTTCTGATGAGTGGTCAATTGCATTGATGTTTTCTATAATTGATTACTTACTAGACATTATGTCGGGTAAAACCATGGATTAAAACGAGCCTTACTCCAAGCTCTGGAGTTGTTACGAAGTATTTGCAGAAGAGGTATAGCTCATGATTTTAGATTTATGACCTGATATTTGTTTTGACATACACATGTGAATATGTATGTTTTGCAATGTGGTGGGCTACAAAAGTATTTAAATGAACAAGGCTTCCATATTGTGGGCTATGGTTGCACAACATGCATAGGAAATTCTGGGGAATTAGATGAATCAGTTACTGCTGTTATATCAGAAAATGGTATACCATAATCTTGTTCTTTGGTTCTCTCATTGATTGTCAATCATTTATGTTAATGGGAGATTGTTTTATATCATGAACTATGGATGCTCTATAGACATTGTTGCAGCTGCTGTACTTTCTGGGAACCTAAACTTTGAGGGCCGTGGCCATTCCCTGACAAAAGTAAACTATATATGCCCTTGCTGGCACGGTTAGTAACTATTTCCAACCATGTGTTACAAGGAATATCTTGATAATTAAACTAGTGTCGAGCATTTGAAATATTCTAAACATTTGATTGGAACAAGTAGAATGAACCCATTAACACCTGAACGACACTTTTATCTACAAAAATGAATTCAAGTGTCAAATTCCATGAAGGGAATTGGCACAATGATGCAAACAACCCATGGATGGAATTAATTGAGTTACCCATCTGACTGTTTTTATGGTTTATTAACTTGGTGCAAAAACGTGTTTTGGAGAAATGCCTAAAGCCATGTTTTAACTTACCTGATTAATGAACTCCTAGGATATCGCAATGTGTCACCTCCTATGATGTTGGATTGGATACCATTGGGTGACCCTTATAAGAGGCTTCTAGGGTTTGCACTTTGGATATTACTTCAGATATTTTTCATTTCCTTGTTTCTGCGTTGTTCGAGAGTCTTTTTCTCCTTCTCTTTGTTGAAATCAAAATACTCTTTTGATTTCGTTTTCTCTCTCAAATGTTGTAATCTTGTGTGATTTCCTTTGAGTTGAGTTGTTGTTCTTGTGTGAACTGTTATTGAGTGAAGGCTGAGATCTTTGTAAAATACGGGTTTAGACTGAGTGCTCAAACCTCTTGTAATCCTTATCTTGGTTGTGATTTGTACTCGAATGGTGGTTGTTCTTCTAAAGCACTAATCGACTGCGTTTTGGCCTGAGGACTTTGATGAATAAGATTTCATACTTTTACAGTTTACTTTTGTTTTCTTTTGTGCATATTTTTGTTGATTTGTAAGCTAATTTTTGTGAATATCCTCCCAACAATGGTATCAGAGTGTTTGAAAGAGGTTCTTGATACTGCGTGTGGTCGATCTTGACGCTGTGACTACTTATTGAGCTGCATTTCGTGTTTCTTGAAATCTTAATAAAAGGATCTGATGAGATCCTTCACGTTTTACGTTTAAAAGTGTTAATCAAGTTTTTTTTACCCATTTAAATTTTCTGCCTTGTGTTTGTAAAAACTTGATTCTTGGCCTGTTGGTAATTCCTTTGTCTAGTAACCCTGAGAGTTGTTTGGAATTTGAGCGTTACCTTGATTTCAGTCAAGAATCTTGATAATTCTTGTTTTCTGAAAATTTTCTACTGCAGTATTATATACACTTGATTGATTCTTGC
The DNA here is from genome assembly GCA_035079005.1 of Fraxinus americana. Classification (NCBI taxonomy): domain Eukaryota; kingdom Viridiplantae; phylum Streptophyta; class Magnoliopsida; order Lamiales; family Oleaceae; genus Fraxinus; species Fraxinus americana. The sequence goes on along the minus strand of CM068709.1, from coordinate 33,542,066 downwards.
AAATGATTTGTCTTAATACATTACTGTGATTGTATTTTTGTTGATAAATTGTGTACATTGTGATATAATTGAAGTTCTTGCTCTCTGTCAACTTGCAATTTGTGTACTTTGTGTATTCCTTGAGTGGTGACACCTATTCTTGTTCTGCATTACAAGTTGCTATCTAGTGTCTGGCTGATCTGCATACATTCATTCATTTAAATGTTTTCTTAAAATGACTACTTCAAAATTTGAAATTGAAGTTTTTAATGCAAAAAGAGACTTTAGTCTCTGACGCCAGAAAATGAAAGCTTTTTTACTTCAACAAAAATGTGCTAAGGCTATTGAGCCATGGCCTACTGATCTTGAATCAAACAAAGTGATTGAATAAGACGAGACTGCATGGAACACAGTTTTCTTGCATTTGTCTGATAATGTAATTAGGGAAATTGGTGAGACTAAGACTACTGCTGAATTTTGGAAGAAATTGGAATCCATTTATTTGAATAAAACCATGCCTAACGAAGTGTATCTTTTAAAACAATTCTTTGGTTTCAAACTGGATCCTACTCTTGGTCTTGAAACCAATATAGATAGGTTTAACTGACTATTCTCGTGACCTTGCCAACTGTGACGAGAAACTCTAAAGTGGACAGCTGGTTGTAGTCTTATTGAATTCAATTGGTGATAAATATAAAGATGTTAAAAATGCAACTGATTATGGTAGGGAAACTCTAATTGTTGATGTGATCATGAATGCTTTGAGAACTAAAGAGTTAGAGTAAAAATTTGAAAAGAAAGAGTTTGTTAGTGGCATAAACCTTATGATGAAGTTCAAGTTTAATTCCAAGAATGGTAATTGTAATAAGAAACCTAGACACAAAAAGAAAGGCAACTTTAAGGATAAAATGAAAATGAATACAAAAGGGAAAAAATGTTTCTATCAATCTATTGTCTAGAAGAAGGTCATTTTATTAAAAAGTATCCTAAAAAGACTTTATGACTCTAAAAACAAGTCTAAAGATGATGGTAGTGCTGCGTTGGCTTATAATGAGACTAATATTGATGAAGTTTATGTTGTCGTAAGCTGTCCACATTGCCAAGAGTAGATTCTTGACTCTGGATGCACCTACCATATATGTTCTAATAAAGAATGGTTTACTGAGTTTGAAAATGTATCTGGTGGTAGGTTGTAAATTGTAATAGGTAATCACATGACATGTCAAGCAAAAAGTATAGGAATTATTACATTGAATGTAAAAGGAAATAATAAATTGATTCTTGAAAAAACAAGATATGTTCCCGACTTGCAAAGAAATCTGATTTCCGTAGGGGTTTTAGATGACCTTAATTATGACATTGTGATTAATAAGTGATACATTAAAATCTTGAGGGGCTCTCATTTAATTGTAGAAGCTACTAAGAGACATGGCATATACATTTTACAAACTAAACACTTTTTGGATTCCACTTTAGCAGTAAGATCAGTTCCAAATGACAAATCACAAATATGGCACAAAAGATTGGGTCATATTAGTGATAAAGGTCTTCAGATTTTGAAAAAGTAGGGTGTCTTTGGTAAAGATAACATTGAAAAACTAAATTTTTGTAACTATTGCATTTTAAGAAACATGATAGATTACCTTTTCTGCCTGGAATGCATAAATCTGTCTCCATACTTGAATATTTGCATATTGATCTTTGGGGACCAACATCTGTGAATACACATTCTGGTTTTAAATATTATTTGCTGGTTATTGGTGATTTTTCTAGAGAAAGCTGGACTTTTATTTTAAAATCAAAATTAGACACATTTAATGTTTTCAAAAAATAGAAAGTTTTGATTGAGAACCAAACTGATAAAAAAATTAAAGTTTTAAGAACTGATAATGATTTTGAATTCTGCAATTATAAATTTAATGAATTGTGCAAATTATCTGGTATGCTGAGACACATAACTGTCACACACACATGCCACAACAAAATGGTTTAGCTGAAAAAATGAACAAAACCATTCTTGACAAAGTGAGATGCATGTTATTAAGGGTCCGTTTAATTGCAAAGGTGAAAAATTGGTAGAAAGAAAATACTTTACATGTAATTGAATTGTTTAGAAATTATTTTACTGTGAATTGTAATTAATTGTGTTTGATTTGTATAATTCTTCACCTGAAAATGTTGAAAGTTTGGTATTCATTTGATTTCGTTTTTTATGGAAATTGTTCACTAATGTGATAATTGTTTCTACCATTGGGTCTAGAATTTATTCCAATTGCTAAAAAAAAATTTCTAATTTTTTTACCATAATGAATATCATTCATTTGGCTTTGTTTTACATGAAAATTGTCAATAAAAGTGATAATTTTTTTTACCATTGTATTTAGAATATTTTCCAATTGCCAAAAAAAAAAAAAAAAAAACTTGAAAAACATAAAACCACCAAATAGGCAAGAAAGGAAATTCCTCTACAACCTAGAAATGAGGCGCGTGAGGAGGGAGGGTGTAAAACATTTTCTGGGCAAAAGTTTGGCAATCAAACGGTGTAAAAAGTGAGAAAAGGAAAACATTTTCCTTTTCCTTGGGAAAATGAGGCATATCAAACACTGCCTAAGTTTTGGTCTACCTAGAATTTTTTGGGATGAAACTGTTAAAACTGCTAGTTATCTTATAAACAGATTGCCTTCTAGTTCTATAGACTTTAAGACCCCTGAAGAAAAATGGAAAAGGAAACCTGTAGACTTCAGTAACTTGAGGGTTTTTTGGATGTGCTGCATTTGCACATCAAATTGAAGGTAAATTAGAATCTAGAGCCCTTAAGTGTGTGTTTTTTTCTTTTTTGGGCTATAGGGAAGGGGTTAAAGGCTATAGACTGTGGGTTAGAGAAATTAAAGGCAATAAGGTCATTATTAGTAGAAATGTAGTGTTTAATGAAGATGATCTGCCCTGCCTTTAGTCTAAAAAACAATTTGAGACTTATGATCAGACGAAAATGTGAGAAAGAGGGTTGAAACTCAGGTGGAGCAATCTGATGATGATACTCATCGGATTGCTACACAAAATATTGAGGGAAATGTGGAAACTATAGCTGAAAATGTTCCTGTTGAGGCCCCTGAAGCTGATTTAGAATTAGTTCAGCCTCTTATTGATTGCCTACTTGCTGGGGACAGGGAAAGAAGAAATATTAGACCTCCAACTAGGTTTGAAGAGGATGTTTCTTTGTTGTCCTATCATAGTATGATTGAAGAGGAACCTGAATCCTATGAGGATGCTTTAAGTAGCAGAAACTCCAAACATTGGCTTGCAGCCATGCAAGATGAAATTAAGTCACTTAACAAAAATAAAACTTGGATTTTGGTAAAAAGACCCAAGGGTAAGAGGGTTATGGATTGTAAATGAATTTTCAAAATTAAAATAAGTGAACAAAGTGAGAATGACATAAGATACAAAACTAGATTAGTAGTAAAGACTTTTACTAAAAAAGAAGGAGTTGATTTCAATGAAATTTTTTCACCTATAGTAAAATTTACTACAGTTAGAGTCATTATTGCTTTGACCACCCAATTTAATTGGGAATTAGACCAATTAGATATAAATGCAACTTTTCTAAATGAGAATTTGGATAAAACCATTTACACGAAACAACCTAAAAGGTTTTGAATTGAATAAGAGATTTGACTTAGTTTGCCTTCTTAAAAAGTCCCTATATGGCTTAATACAAGTCCCAAGATAATGGTATAAATCTTTTGACAATTTTGTACTTGGACTTGGGTTTAAGAGAAGTAACTTTGATATTTGTCTTTATTGCAAAGGAAATGGTGGAGCTAATTCACTTTATCTACTCCTCTATGTGGATGACATGCGATTAGCAAGTCATGACATAAAAGAGATAGAGGAAATCAAAGACAAACTAAAATCAGAATTTGAAATGAAGGACTTAAGTCCAGTTAGAAAGATTTTAGATATTGAAGTTAAAAGAAATAGGAGAGAAGACACACTAAGTCTTAGCTAAAAATCTTATATTCTGAAATTGCTTAGTAAGTTTTCTATGGCTGAATCCAGAAGTGCTAGTGTTCCCTTGACTAATCATTTTAAACTTTCAAATGATCAATGTCCTAAAACAAAAGAAGAATTTGAAAGAATAGCAAAAGTACCTTATTCTAATGCAATTGGGTCTGTAATGTACCTTATGGTGTGTTCAAGACCAGATTTAGCATATTCTATAAGTGTTTTGAGTAGATATATGTCAAATTCAGGTGAAACACATTGGCAAATCATGAAATGGATTCTCATGTACATTAAGGGAATTTCAGACTTGGGGATTCAGTTTAGAAAATAAGCTGAATGTGTTATTTTAAAGGGATTTACTGATTATGATTATGCAGGTGATAGGGATAATAAAAAATCCACCTCAACCTACATGTATACTTTGTGTAATTCCTGTATAAGTTGGAAATCTCAGCTTCAAAAGATTGTGGCGCTGTCCTCTACTGAGGCAGAATACACTGCTGCCACCGATGCAATTAAAGAGGGAATTTGGTTAAAAGGGTTACTTAATGAATTTGATTTTGTTAAAGAAGTTGTTCTTTATTCTGATAGCAATTCATTTAAGTAGAAATCATGTATTGCATAATAGATCTAAGCATACTGATGTTATATTTCATTTTATAACGGATATTATTTCACAAGGTGTTATGAAATTGGAAAAGATATCAACTAACTGCAATCATGCTAATGTAGGTACTAAGGTTCCGCCTTTAAACAAATTCATGGATTGCTTGACCTTGCTGAATGTTACTGCATGCTGATCTGTGGATGTGGTAAAGTGTGCTAATGATGTCGTAAATGTGAGAATGACCACTGATGAATGTGAATCATTGTACCAAGGTGGAATATGAAGGGAATTGGCACAATGATGCTAACACCCATGGTTAAAATGAATTGAGTTGCCCAGCTGACTGTTTTTGTGGTTTATTAACTTGGTGCAAAAACGTGTTTTGAAGAAATGTCTTAAGTCGTGTTTTAACTTACCTGATTAATGAACGTCCAGGATGTCGCCATGTGTCAGCTCCTACGCCGTTGGATTGGAGACCATTGGGTGACCCTTATAAGGGGCTTCCAGGGTTTGCACATTGGATATTGCTTCAGTTCCTCTCATTATTTCTGTGTCGTTCCAGAGTCTTCTTCTCCTTCGCTCTGTTGAAATCAAAATACTCTTTTGATTTCGTTTTCTCTCTTAAATGTTGTAATCTTGTAGGATTTCCTTTAAGCTGAGTTGTTGTTATTGTGTGAACTGTTGTTGAGTGAAGGCTGAGATCTTTGGAAAATACGGGTTTAGACTGAGTGCTCAAACCTCTTGTAATTCTTATCTTGGTTGTGATTTGTATTCGCATGGTGGTTGTTCTTCAGTGACTGAGGCACTGATCGACTGGGGTTTGGCCTGAGGACTTTGATGAATAAGATTTCATACTTTTACAGTTTACTTTAGTTTTCTTTTGTGTATATTTTTGTTGATTTGTGAACTAACTTCTGTGAATCTCCTCCCAACATTCCACATATGTAATATAGACCAACTTACTATAATTTTTATGATGTGATTCTATAATAAAATAAGAAATTTTGTGAGTTGATGGATAAGACGTATATTTGGGAGAGTTGTGTTAAAATCGGAAACTGAAAGTGTTCCCTTTTTTAATTGACCGAGTGAGGAGATGGGGTTTGAAATACTACCTCAATCTTTCAAATAATCTTTTACTGAGTCTCAGATTAAGGTATAGCCATTCTTTTTATGCAGGTTGACATTGACTTCAACAAAAAGCCAATTGTTGTAGGCAAAGATGGTAAGGATGTCTATTTCAAGGATATATGGTCATCAACTGAAGAAATTGCAGAGGTATATGTACATTGCACTGAATGCCCATTAGCAGAAAGGTAATATTAAATGGTCAAGTAATATGAAACTCATGCGTTGTAGGTCGTTCAATCCAGTTTATTGCCTGATATGTTCAAAAGTACATATGAAGCTATCACAAAGGGTAATGCCATGTGGAATCAGTTATCAGTACCAATTGCTAAGCTATACTCATGGGACCCGAATTCTACTTACATTCACGAGCCACCATATTTTAAAATTTTGACTATGGATCCCCCTGGGCCACATGGAGTGAAGGATGCCAACTGCTTGCTGAACTTTGGTGATAGTATCACTACAGATCACATCTCGCCAGCTGGAAGCATTCACAAGGATAGGCTGCCAAGTATCTTGTCGAGCATGGGGTTGATCGCAAGGACTTCAACTCTTATGGGAGTTGTTCGCTTGAAAATGTACCGCAAGTGCACGGTTCGCATACAAGTAATAAAGTGGACTTTTAGAGTCCGAGATATCAATCCCTCAAGGAATGACTATTAATTGTATAAGAGTTGAACTAGTTCTAGCAATAGAAACACACACCATTCATTTTGAGTTTTCAAAATAAGAGTAAACGATCTATATATAAAAGTAGCTAAAGGTAACAAAGTTAACTTAAAATTAACAAGGTTCGAATTTGAGAAGAGTTGGGAGGTTGAAATGGTTGGGATTCATGATTTCACTTAACCATCATTTAATCAATTTCCAATAAGCAAATTAGCAAACCACTTATTTTCTATGTTAGGCCCGATTCTCCTACTTTAGCTAATTACCTCTCTCGAGCATCAAGTAGCCATAATTAATTGAGTCAATCTACTATATCTCTATGTTGATTAAAACCTAAAGAATTGCATTAATTCGTTGTGAAAATATCTCAAAGGGTCACCTAGGGTTAGGAGTTTATCTCTATCTCCTACAAGAATCTAGGGCATTTGCTATTTGGTCTAAAATGCATAATATCTCTCAATTATTATACACTTCACTCAATACGATCATTTAATGGCCAAATAAATGAAAGGAAATCAATACAATAACAAACACACATGAAAATAAGCAACTTTTACTCAAAAGGCAAATATTGAAATTAATCAAATTAGGTTAAGCTACATCAATCATCCCAACCTCAATAAGTTTAGCTCATTGTATAAAAAGAGTGAAAATTGTGAAATTTAGAGTTGTATATTACAAAGTGAGCAAATCAAATGTTACAATTCAAGATAAAGAAATGAACTCATCCCTTGAATGAAATTCTTGAAATGTTGCTCTTAATTTTCACCCCAAAATTCCAGTTTTTGTTTTCTCATCTTCTCCTTTTTCTTCTCTTTGTTGAACCAAAGCTTTTGGAAAATGAGAACTCTCAAAAACTCCGGTTTGAGTCATGAGATTTGATCCTTAAATACACTCAAAATTCAGCACAAACAAAAGCCCAAAATACCCTCAAATTTTATAATTTTCGACAATTTTCAACGTACATGTGCGCACCATTCTAGAAGCAAAGTGCGCGGGTTCACACTTTTGGTGAAATCACAAATTGCACAGGAGGTCCACAGGATAATTTGCATAGTTAGTCCCTCAACTTTGATAAGTGACATTTTGGTCCTCAACTTTTTGATTCCTTCATTTTGATGATGAACTTCAAAGTTGGCTTTTCAATTAAGCTCCAATCTCTTTCATTTTGCTTGTTTTCCTTTCAATGCGGAGTTCACACATATAAAACAAAATAATCACAATTATGAGTAGAAATTCGCTCAATTTATCAATGCTTCTTCCATTTAACGGCTCTAATAAGTGTGTAAAATCACACTTATCAGGAGTCGCCGTGGTAACGATGAAATAATGGCAAGGGAAACTTTTGCAAATATTTACCTCGTCAACAAGTTATTGAATTCAGAAGTTGGCCCAAAGACGCTACATATTACCACCGGAGAAAAGCTATCTATGTTTGATGCTGCAATGGTGATTTTCGTGAACTTTTTTTTCTTTTTTGGTTTTCCATTCTACCTTTATGAGAGCACTTTTGTTTGATTTTTATATTTCTTGGTGAGTCATCTTCTTTGAAGTATCTGTTTCCATTACTATCCGTTTCTGTTAATCTCTTCACCTAATACTGCATGTTTCTTTTTAATCCTAATATTTTTCACCAATACGCAACTGTCAGAGATATAAATATGCTGGAGTGGACACTATTGCCTTGGCTGGAGCCGAGTACGGAAGCGGAAGCTCTCGAGATTGGGCAGCGAAAGGCCCAATGTTGTTGGCGAGTCTCTGTTATGACTGATTGTGTTAGCATTTTTTCTTTCTTCTTATTCATCGTTTTCTTCATCATTTTTGTAATAGGGAGTCAAAGCAGTGATTGCTAAAAGCTTTGAAAGGATCCATCGCAGTAATCTTGTTGGAATGGGCATTGTTCCACTCTATTTCAAGTCTGGTGAGGATGCAGACACACTAGGATTGACTGGTCATGAGCGTTATACCATTGATCTTCCCATCCAACCAGGTCAAGACCAGTGGCGGACCCAGCACCCGGCCAGGGGGGCGGCCGCCCGTGTTGGAATCAGCCTCAACACTTTGGGGAAGAGGGAGACCGGTGGCAACGAGGGTTTTGGTTCTTAGGTCCGCCTGGTTCTATTCTGGTTCATCTTCTTCTCCTGTCTTTTTTTTTTTGTGTTTTGTAATTGGGCCATTTGTTTGGCGGCCCAATCCTTAATTATATACATGGGTAGCCCGTTTAATCCCCCCAATTCAAACGAGTCCACATACCACAATTATCTCCACTTCTTTACTTCAGCAGCTTGGCGAATCCTGCGGTTCCAACTATCTTCTCCCGTACGTGGTCACTGGTCCCCCTACCTGTGAATCATCCACCGCCACTGTCCACCAGTCTAGTGAGCCAGCCATGCCAATGCCGAAGGAAGCTCCGTGAACGGCTGTAGCCTGCAAGCGATCGACTTCATGAACCCGTGAGTTTTCTTTTTTCTTTCTTTTTGGGTGTTATTTTCTATTTATAAGTTATGAAGTCATGATTTATGTAATGATTTAAGAATTGGATTTGGGGAAATTGGATTTGGATTTGGAATTGGAATTGGGGGGAAATAAAATAATGAATTAATTGGCACTTTTCACTTTCAGATCACTAATTTTGATTTGAAATGAGAACTGAGAAATTAGTTGTATCAATATCATAAATTTGAAATGAGATTATGAGAAATTAGTTCACTGATTTATGTTGCACAATTGTTTGAATTACGAATTTAATTTAGGATTTAGGGTGATTGAGTTGTGAGTTGTGATTTTGGCCATTGCCATTTGGGAATTACGATCTCAATTCAAATAATATGGGTTTTGGATTTGGTTATCTTGTCCATCTTTTTTGCTCACTACTTATGTTGCAGGTAATATTTTCTTCCTTCTTTCTGTTCTATAATTTTATAAACGTAAATTTTTATTCAGTTATCCCATTTTCTGCTAAATTTTAAGTCATGAGATTTTCGCACGCCGATTTGGGGATTTGACAACAATTCTAAGATAGTCGTGGACTATTTTGGCGAGACTTGACGATCCTTATTAGTCTCGCTTAATATTCATATGTTGGGGCAATTTCAATTTAGTACTTGCAGTCTTTTGCTTTTATCCTCTAGTGTGTAGTTTGTGCGGAGTTTTTGCGTTTGGGTACATTGTATTCTTTTGTTTTGAATTCTTCCCTGTCGAGTATTATGGACTCTTATCCTATTTAGACACAATTGCAGCATCTTGAGATGACTGAAGCACATGGGGAAAAGGTCGAAAGAGAGGTATATGATATGAAATTAGGACATATTTCTACAGATAATCATCTTCGAGTTCATGCTAGTAGGGATGAAATTTTGGCAAGTTGGGAAGAAAATGCATATCTACTTCCCAGTAAAAGACTTTTCTACCTCTCCCCCTTCACTGTCCAAATAAGAATCTGATTCTATTCCTCTTTCATTAGAAAAACTTCATTATATTCTTAAAACTTCGCACTTACGATTGCTGATAGTCGACGGTCAATAGTCAAAGTCCGCCCGGGTTGAACTTCAATGCTGGGTCCGCCACTAGTCAAGACGTTACTATCCAGACTGATACTGAAAAATCTTTCACATGCACAGTCTGTTTCGATACCGAGGTGAGTTGCGCTATGCTTTCCTATTTGTTTATCCCATTCTTACGAGGTTTTGGACTATGGATTTGATTCATAAGATTTACACCTAACACGATACGACATTTTTCAGGTGGAGTTGGCTTATTTCAATCACTGCGGCATACTTCCATATGTTATTTGACAATTGACTAATCAATAAGGATTCATATTTCTTAGCTGCTAGCCATTGTTGAGTTTCCTCAATTGTAATTGTGAAGAGAATAAAAGTTGCATTTCTTGTATCCTTCTAAACAATGGAGATTATTACTATTATGGCTTCTGTTGACCCCAAAAAATGTTGCCAACAGATGCCGGGCCCACTCGTGCACACGTAAGCTTAATCCAACATGCTAATGCCAATCGACGGTCATAAGGACTCCAGAAAATGAGCGTGGGAGTGGCTAAAAGGCACGAGACGTCTCCGTTCAGGCCACCGGCATAAAAGAAATACGATTGTATAAGAAACCAATCGATAGATGACAGGATTTGTTGTAGAAGAATGTTGTAAAAGAAGTGTTGAAATGAGAGAGATAAAGCTCCAAAATATTCAGTTTGTTCTATGAATTTTGCATTAGTCCCTATTGTATTACATGGTTGGGGTATTTATAGTGTTACAACTCAAATTGTGACCTTTGGATCAATTTACACGTGGCCTCATCTCCTCGACCGAGACCTCAAATCCTAGCAATCAAGTTGACTCTCCTAGCTGTACTAACATTAAATGCTCTGACATTGACGAGACAAGACATAAGTAAGCTTTACACAAAAGTCACATCAATCATTTATAAGAGATTTTCATCATGGCCGAATCCTCATAAGTGGATCTTTGATGGGCCTCGGACGTTAGAAGGAGGGGCCTCGGAGTAACAACGAGGGCCTCGGATTGGTAGCCAGGGCCTCGGAACTCACAACTGAAGCTAGAGAATTATATCCTGATCGAATCAAGCCGGTCCCACCGTCGTGACGTAACGCCACGTGTTCGTTCTGTTCTTTAACCCGTAACAATAGTCCCCCAAGTCCATGTGTGGTCATTTATGCCAGGCGTGGACTTGCAAAGTCTGAATTTTTTGTGCTTTACGCCATTTCTAAGAAAGTCGCCTATAAAATTGAAGTTCTTTTGGAGCTACGTCGAGATGAGGTGAGTTCGTATTCGAACTGGCTGAGGCTGATTTCCTTTTGATGAGGCGAGTTCATATTCGAACTGGCCGAAGCTGATTTTCTTTTGATGAGGCGAGTTCATATTCGAACTGGCCGAGGCTGATTTCCTTTTGATGAGGCGAGTTCATATTCGAACTGGCCGACGCTGATTTCCTTTTGATGAGGCGAGTTCATATTCGAACTAGCCGAGGCTGATTTCCTTTTGATGAGGCGAGTTCATATTCGAACTGGCCGACGCTGATTTCCTTTTGATGAGGCGAGTTCATATTCGAACTGGCCGACGCTGATTTCCTTTTGATGAGGCGGGTTCATATTCGAACTGGCCGAAGCTGATTTCCTTTTGATGAGGCGAGTTCATATTCGAACTGGCCGACGCTGATTTCCTTTTGATGAGGCGAGTTCATATTCGAACTGGCCGACGCTGATTTCCTTTTGATGAGGCGAGTTCATATTCGAACTGGCCGAAGCTGATTTCCTTTTGATGAGGCGAGGTGACGTTCATAGAAATTGATGCCTGTGATGTGACGGTTTCTTATGTTTCCAAGGCCAATGAACTGCATCGAGACGAGTTTCAATAGCCGTACAGCTGTTTTTATTTAATGCACAATGATGACTAATTATTGGGGTGTGTAGTTTCGAGGACAAGTTCACGCGTGAGCCAGTGTTGGTTCGTGCACGCACAAATCTGAGGCGTTGATGTAAAGAAAACGTTTGATTTCAAGGGTCAAGATTTGTGCAATTTTGTACGCTTCGATTAACCGAGATCCGATCTAACGTGCCGGGTCGAATCCTTCGCTAGTATAAAAGCCAAAACCTTGTCATTTTCATACTTTACTTTCACGAAATACTCTGAAATTTTTGAAACTGTGCTGCTGTTAATCATTTTCCGACGAACTTCCGGCGAACTTTCTGAGTCTTTTCTTCGCTTTAGGTACTTTCTCCTTGCGTAGTTGTCTTCCTATTTTCCTTAGACACCCTTTTCTTGCACTATTCATATTCTTCCAACAACAATGTCTTCCGAGGCGTCTCTAGCCATGACAGTAGTTAGGAGTGGGGAGGCGTCAGTGTCTGGGGCCTCTGGTGAGTGGCATAGCATGACTGAAGAGCCTATAGATTATGAGGCGGGATGGGGGGCAGCCAAAATCCAATCCAATATCACTTCTGCCAAACTAGACGAACTTAGGCAGACCTATAACATCCCCCATTACGTCAAACTCTTGGTCCCTGATGCTCACGAAAGGGCTTGTTTTCCGAGGCCCAATTGCGTGGCCTTCAGTGAACACCTGCTTAAGGCAGGTGTGCGTCTGCCTCTGCACCCCTTCTTTAGGGCTGTGCTGAGGACCTTCATGTTGTCCCCCACCCAAATTCTTCCCAATGGGTGGAGCCAAGTCGTGGGGACCTACTTCCTGTGGAAGGAAGTGTCTCTGGGCGAGGACCTCCCACTTCATGTTTTCGAGTCCCTCTTCCACGCCAGGGTCGTGGGAAAAGATGACTCAAAGGGGTGGTATTACATCACTCCCTGGGGCTCCCACGCCCCCTTTGTGGTTGGGCTCCCTTCATCCATAAAGGGGTGGAAGGAGTCGTGGTTCTGGGTGACGGGTAGGTGGCAGATGGTGGAGGGAGATGCTGTCCCAGCTGTTACCGCGCCGACCCAGTACTACGAGGCTTGTGAGTGTCATTTTGAGTTCTTATAGCTTCAACATGCCTGTTTCTGATACTGATAACTGCCCCTTTTTTGCAGATTGTAGCACAAGGTACGAGCTTTCCGAGGCTGAGTGGGCCATTATAGAAGACATTTACCGACGATCTCCGAGGCTCCGAAGCTTTTCTCACTTAATCGAAAGGAGCAGATACTTCATTGATTTCGGACTGATGGCCCCCAAGGGTAAGAGGCGCCTTTACTTTTAACTAACTGCCTCCTTTAATGGTTTTGAACTGACTTCTCTTCGTAATCGCAGATAAATTCACCAAGAAGGATTATGCCCTGCCTGATATGGCCAGTATAATGAAGGCCACCTCCACTGCCGGGGCGAAAGCACTAAAACACAGGTCCACTGGGCAAAACAGGTAAAGTCCAAGCCGGACCGCCTCAAAGAAGAACAAAAATGAGAAAGAGGCCGAGGAGGAGGTGCAAGAGGAGGCCCCAAAAGGTGGCAAGCCGACGCTGGCGAAGGGCAAGGGGGTGGCCGATGAGCCACAAAAGAAGAGAAAGCCGGGCCCTGTGGGGGTCGTCAAGTTTTGGGACCACTGTGTCCTTTGAGAAGGGAGGTTCGAAGCAGCCGAAGCTCCTCCAGTCTTCGATTGATGCTGCCATGGTGGCCCAGTCTAGGAAGATCGTCATGGATGACGTGGCGAGAGCAGAGGGGGCCACCAAGAAGAAGGTTGTGGAGAGGACTCCAGGAAAGTCTGGGAATTTCCTGGGGGGCAGGGAGGACAAAATAGCCCCTGCTGTAATAGAAATGCTGCCTCCGGAGGTGAGGGCAGCCACTGAGGGCTTTAACAAGTTCTGGACGGAGAGGTGGCAGAATTATGTGGCCACCTGTGATGCTGTGGATCTCACCACTACTTTGGTGAGCCAAACTGCCAGGGCCTTGGGGGTTGCACTGGAATGCCAAACTGTTTTGGCAGATATTCAGTCAAGGAATAGGGCCTCTCGCGACGAACTGGAAAAGGTGAAGGCGGTCGGCGGAGAAGAAAGAGGCCAACATTGAACTGAGAATTCAGAGAGATGTTGATGATTCAAAACGCGATGCTCTCCTGGCAGAGATTGAGGCCCTGAAGAAGGAGGTTCACGAGAGCCAATGTGAGGTGGCTGCCCTCACCAAAAAGGTGGAGATTTCTGACAACCACCAGAAGGTCACTGCCGAAGCGCTGGAGAAGGCAAACCTTGAATTAACTGGGGCCAGGGATGCCGGGCAGTTCATGGAGAAGGAGCTGAGGTGGCTGGAGGCCGAAGTGAAGAGATACGAAGCTGACGTGGTCGAGGCGGGCGATATTGCAGTGAGGAATTATATAGCCAACTTCCATCACACTGAAGAGTATCGACGCTTCGGCCTGTATTGGAGCAGAGTGGCCTATCAGGAGGTCTTTGAGAGGTTGGGAGAGGCACATCCAGAGCTCGATGTTTCTGAATTGAGAGCTGAGTTCTTGGATGAGGAGGTTCCACAGACACCAGCTGAAGAAGGCGAAGTGGTGGAACTCGACCCTGAGGATGCGCCTACTGAAGGGCCTCAACTTGTTGAAGCACCTCAAGCACCAGATGCTCCAGCTCCCCCACCCCCTGCTCCTTGATACATTTTTGTAATTTTAACTCATTACTTTGTAATTCGTTCGGCATATCAATATAACACAGATTTTGCTTCATCCTTGCGCTGCCATTTATCTTTTCTACAATGAACTTAACTTAATGCAACAGTATCAAGGCCTTGCCATACTTAAATAATTAATAACTAGAATGGAATAACTGAGCAAACTATCCAGCAAAGCAACCAAGCAAACTTAGCAAATCTGAGGTAACTTAACTGAAGCTCCTTTACAAAACTTTTGACAACTGCTTTCCAGGGTATCATTCTGAAACTACCTTAACTTAATCCTTGACGAAACTGTTTTTAACCTCTCGCTTGGTGAACGGTTCATCCAAGCAGAGGCTTCTCCCTTTAGCGTTCAGCTTCACCAAAGGGAGGCATGTGATGTATGCTTTGGAGTTCGAACGAGGTGGCCTTCTTTTAAGGTTCCATCCTCTCCTCCGAAGCGCCCACGCTTCCCAGCTTGGTGGATGGTTCACCCAAGCAGAGGCTTCTCCCTTTAGCGTTCAGCTTCACCAAAGGGAGGCATGTGATGTACGCTTTGGAGTTCGAACGAGGTGGCCTTCTTTTAAGGTTCCATCCTCTCCTCCGAAGCGCCCACGCTTCCCGGCCTTGGTGGATGGTTCACCCAAGCATAGGCTTCTCCCTTTAGCGTTCAGCTTCACCAAAGGGAGGCATGTGATGTACGCTTTGGAGTTCGAACGAGGTGGCCTTCTTTTAAGGTTCCATCCTCTCCTCCGAAGCGCCCACGCTTCCCAGCTTGGTGGATGGTTCACCCAAGCATAGGCTTCTCCCTTTAGCGTTCAGCTTCACCAAAGGGAGGCATGTGATGTACGCTTTGGAGTTCGAACGAGGTGGCCTTCTTTTAAGGTTCCATCCTCTCCTCCGAAGCGCCCACGCTTCCCAGCTTGGTGGAAGGTTCACCCAAGCAGAGGCTTCTCCCTTTAGCGTTCAGCTTCACCAAAGGGAGGCATGTGATGTACGCTTTGGAGTTCGAACGAGGTGGCCTTCTTTTAAGGTTTCATCCTCTCCTCCGAAGCGCCCACGCTTCCCAGCTTGGTGGAAGGTTCACCCAAGCAGAGGCTTCTCCCTTTAGCGTTCAGCTTCACCAAAGGGAGGCATGTGATGTACGCTTTGGAGTTCGAACGAGGTGGCCTTCTTTTAAGGTTCCATCCTCTCCTCCGAAGCGCCCACGCTTATGGTAGTTGACGAAGATTGGAGAAAACTTATTTATTTATAAAGGCTGGGGAACAACATCCAGCTACTGATTACATTCACTGATAATACATTCTCAGATGCTCAACATTCCACGGGTGAGGTTGAATTCTGCCATCCATGTCTTTTATCCAGTAGGTGCCGGGCCGAATTTCCTTTTCAATTTGGTAGGGTCCTTCCCAGTTGGGTCCTAGGGTGCCCACCCCCGGCTCCTTTGAGGATAGGAAAACCCTGCGAAGGACTAAGTCGTTTATGCGGAAGGACCTCCTTTTCATCTTTGAGTTGTAGTATCGACTCATCTTCCTCTGGTAGGTTGCAAGCTTCAGCTGGGAATCATCCCTCTTTTCTTCAAGGAAATCGAGCTCACACCTTCGAAGTTCCTCATTAGATATCTCATTGAAGCTTAATCTTCTGGGTGAAGGTAATCCTACCTCCACTGGGCTCATCGCTTCAGCGCCATAAGTCATGGAGAAGGGGGTTTCCCCTGTAGGTGTTCTGCTCGTCGTTCGTATCGCCCATAGCACCTGGGGTAATTCATCTACCCAAGCTCCCTTAGCTGTATCAAGCTTCTTTTTCAAGGTGTGTTTGATGGTTTTGTTGACGGCCTCCACTTGGCCATTGGCACAGGGTGATGAGGCGTAGAAAAGTGCTTTACGATTCCAAGTTCTTCACAGAGGTCCCGGACCTTCCGGTTGTCAAATTGTTTGCCATTATCAGAGACGATCGAGTGAGGGATGCCGAAGCGACAAATGATATTCTTCCATAGAAATTTGGAAGTGTTGGCCTCAGTGATCTTTGCCAGAGGCTCAGCTTCTACCCATTTCGTGAAATAATCGATAGCTACTATGGCGAAACTGGCGCCTCCCCTGCCCTTAGGTAATGGGCCAATGAGGTCCACCCCCCACTTGCTAAAGGGCCATGGGCTGGTCACTGTAGTAAGCTCCTGAGAGGGTTGTCTCTGCACGTTGGAAAAACGTTGGCACTTGTCACATTTGCGAACGAATTGGAGAGCATCTTTTTTCATTGTAGGCCGCAATATCCCCGCCTCAATGCTTTATTGGCCAAAGCTAATCCTCCGCAGTGATTGCCACAGATGCCCTCATGAATTTCTCTAAGTACATAATCAGCTTCTTCTTCTCCTACGCACCGAAGGAGAGGTGCAGAGAATCCACGTTTGTATAGAACATCGTCCACTAACAAGAAATGGGCAGACCTTCTACGTATTTTATACGCATCTTCCTTATTATCGGGTAAGGAATGATCTTTGAGGTAAGATATGAGAGGTTGCATCCAAGTTGGGGTACCTTCTACCCACATCACCACCTCTGCGGAGGTGGACGGCCCGGGGAGGTGTTCAATTGGGACCACTGCCAACAATTCAGAATCTTTGCTGCTAGCAAGCTTAGATAAGGCATCAGCGTGCGCGTTTTCAAGGCGTGGTATCTGACTTAATTCAAATTTCTCAAAGGAAGGGAGCATGCTCATTACCAATTTGAGATATGAGGCCATGGCTTTGTCCCTTGCCACGAAGTTGCCGTTTACCTGTCCCACTATAAGCTGGGAGTCGCTGCTGATGTGAAGCCTCTTTACGTGCATTTCCTTGGCTAGCCTGAGGCCAGCGAGGAGGGCCTCATATTCTGCAGCATTGTTGGTGGCTTTGAAGCCGAACCGTACTGCACTATTCAACATATGACCCTCAGGGCTCATAAGAACTACGCCAGCACCTGAGCCTGTCTCCCCTGCCGAACCGTCTATGAACAAATTCCACGTTGGGGGCTCGGAAGGCTCCGCCTCCTGGCCAATTTCTGGCACGTTGGTAAATTCTGCCACAAAATCTGCTAAAGCTTGCCCTTTGACAGCAGTTCTGGCTTTGAAGAGGATTTCAAATTCACTCAACTCCACTGCCCACTTCAGTAGTCTACCCGAGGCGTCTGGCTTTTGTAGAACTTGTCTGAGTGGAAAGTTTGTCAGTACATGAATGGTGTGAGCCTGAAAATAGGGCCTCAATTTGCGAGAAGCGATAATCAATGCCAGGGCTAACTTTTCCATGTCTGGGTATCGCGTCTCAGGAGGTATTAAAGCCTTGCTGATATAATAAACAGGCAGCTGAGTTGAATTCTCCTCCCTCACAAGTACTGCACTTATAGCCTCGAGGGAAACTGCTAAGTAAAGTTGTAGCACCTCGCCAGGTTTGGGTTTTGATAGGAGGGGGGCCTGCCCTAGGTGCCTTTTGAGCCCCTGGAAAGCCTCTTCACACTCCTCAGTCCACTGAAACCTCCGTCCTCCCTTGAGTATTCTAAAGAATGGGAGGCACTTATCAGTGGATTTCGATATAAAGCGGCTCAAAGCAGCCACACGACCCGTCAAACTTTGCACTCTTTTGGTTTCTGTGGGGATTTCATCTCAATTAACGCTTGGATCTTTTCTGGATTTGCTTCGATGCCACGTTGATTGACCATGTACCCTAAGAACTTGCCTGACGCTACCCCAAAGGCACATTTCAGGGGATTCAACTTCATGCGATACTTTCGTAACTTCAAAGGCTTCATGGAGGTGGGATATGTGATCATCCACTTTCAGACTCTTAACAAGCATATCATCTACATAGACCTCCATAGTTTTCCCAAGCAAATTAGCAAACATCTTGTTTACTAACCTCTGGTACGTTGCTCCAGCATTCTTTAATCCAAAAGGCATCATACTGAAGAAATAAAGGCCTCGGTCCGAAAAGAACGAGGTGTGCTCCTCATCGCCCGAGTACATGGGAATTTGATTGTAACCGCAGTAGGCATCCATGAAACTCAGGGACTCGTGTCCAGCAGTGGAGTCCACCAACTGATCAATTCTGGGGAGTGGGAAGCTGTCTTTCGGACATGCCTTATTGAGGTCAGAAAAATCAATGCATACCCTCTACTTCCCATTGTGCTTTTTCACTAGTACCGGATTGGATATCCATTTTGGGTAGAGGGCCTCCCTTATAAAGCCATTGTTAACAAGCTTCTGCACTTCCTCTTTCAAGGCCTCATACCTCTCTGGGTTAAGGGCTCGCCTCTTACGTACGTAAGTGGGCAACTTTAGGATCAATTTGTAGGTGGTGGCAACTGACTCCAGGGTCAACGCCTACCATATCCTCATGCCTCCAGGCAAAGACATCGTGATTCTTGCACAAAAATTCTTTAAGCTCCCCTTTGAATCTTGGGGCTAAACTTCTTCCAACCTGCAGCAACTTGGTTGGTTCCTTTGAATCGATAGGAAAGCTTTCTAACTCTTCCATGGGAGTTGCCTGGGAATCAGCCTCGGTTATTCGTGGATCGAGTTCATCAAGTGCTGGTAATTCGAGGCTACTGGTACCCGCCACCATGTGCATATCCCTAGGCTCAGCCTTCCTCACAGAGTTAAGGTAGCATTCCCTTGCCCCTCTTTGGTCTCCTTTGACCGTTGCCACCCCTCTATCAGTTTGGAACTTCATGCATAGGTGATGAATGGAGGTAATTGCTCCCAAGTCCTTCAATGCGGGCCTCCCCAATACCCCATGATAGGCTGACCTGCTGTCCACTATCAAAAACTCCATAAAACATGTGGTTACTAGGGGTGGAACTCCCATTTCTACGGCTAGGGTAATTTTGCCCCTTGGGATAATACTGTCCCCCGTGAAACCGTATAAGGGAGTGTCGGTAGGGGTTAACTCATGATCCAGGATCATCTTGTCAAAGGTAGATCCAAATAGGATGTTCACAGAACTGCCATTGTCTACCAGCATTCGCCTCAGTCCGTTCCTGGCTATCACAGCTCTTACTACCAGAGCATCACAGTGTGGGTAATGAATACCTTCGGAATCTTCATGTGTAAACACAATCGGAGGCGATTGGCTCCTTCGCGAACTGCTGCCCACAATGTAGCTAGTCAATGGAGGAGCCCTTGCCTCTCGCACGTAGTTCCTTTGAGAGTTTCTGGTGCTTCCACCAACATAAGGACCTCCAAATATTGTGTCAATCTCATGAACAGGGACATCATCAGGTCTACCTCGATGGTCTCTTCGTTGCTGTTCATTTGGGTTTCTGTTCCTTTCTCTTTCTCTTCCACGAGGAGATGCTTCCCTGTGATGGGAAGGGGCCTCGCCTCGCCTAGATCGTGAATCTTGCCTCGGCGGGGGCCTGCTCCTCGGTCTTGAGTTGTTCCGATTGTTACTTCTGGAATCCGAATTTCTGGGATGCAAGGCTATGTCTCTACAGTCAGCAGTGGCATGGCTGTAGGAATGGTGATAAGTGCAATAGCCTTGGGAGTTGCCTCTGCCTTGATTCGAGTTCCTTCCCCGGCCTCGTCCTCTATGGGGGGCCTGTTGTGTTCGTGGATTTTCAGGGGTACCCGTAGTCGGTACGTCCTCGTAGGCCAAAGTTGGTACAAAGATTCAATGTGGCGGCGGCAAGTGCCTCGTCCCGAGCCTTGGCGACTTCCACATTGGGTTGACCCCACTGCTGATCCATCAGGTGGGAGGTTGGACCTCTACCACGTTGCCTTTGTTGGGGTTGTAAACCCCTACTTGCCCTGTTTCGATGTTCTATCAGTTCCTCATTGATGATTTCACGTCGCATCATCTCCAACAAAGCATCATAAGTTGGGGGATCTTGATTCTGCACATCTCTCCAAAACAGGGTATTCATGTTGAGGCCTCCTCTAAGGGCGGATAGAGCTTCGCGATCAGTGACTTGAACACAGCAAGTCATTTCGTCCGTGAAGCGGGACAGAAAACTTTTCAAAGTTTCTTCTGGCTGTTGTCTCATATCTTGGAGGCGTTGGATTGGGGCCTCGCCTTCTTTACTTACTGCGAATCTTTTCAAAAAAGTGGTTTTGAATTCTGGCCAACTTCGAATGCTCCCAGGAGGTAACCTACTATACCAAATTTCAGCAGCTCCACTTAGAGTCAAATGGAAGGCCCTGCATTTAACAGCTGGAGTGGCGCCTCTCAGGCTCATGTGTGTTTTGTAGCTATTCAAGTGCTTCTCTGGGTCGCCTCTCCCATCATATTTGGGTATCTTGGGCATAGTATAATGATTTGGGACCTGGGCATTTCTTAGCTCCCTTGAGAATGGCAGATTGTCATCGTCATCATCTAAGTCACAGGATCTCTGGGGACCATCCGAATCATAATTAGCCTCAGCTTCATACCTGGGCTGTTGCGTGGAGGGTCCTGCCTGGTTGCGAGCCTCCTCATCCCTCCTAAGGCGTTCATGACGGGGTGGCATAGCACGGGGGGCACGTTCTTGCCTTTCCTCCGGCTGCCGAACCTCAGGAGGTGGGGGCTGTGGCCTATTCCTAGAAGCGTGGGCTGCATTCCTTTGTCTTCGCCTCTGACCTATCGGGCTAAGCCTATCAAATACACTGGCAGACCTCTGGGGCCTCGGTGCTGGCTCATATTCGGGAGGGAAATTATCCTCCATGTTGAACGGGGCCTCGGAGGGTCGGCCGGAAGCATAATTGGAGGAAATATCGACTCCAACTTCCCTTTCTACTGGGCTTCCTCCCCTATACTGCCTGGAGGAATAAGTTCTTTGACTCTGAACTTCGTCAGGTTGATATGGCTCTTGTGGAACAAAGGAGGGAGGTGGGGGACCTCCCTGGCCTTGCATTTGTCTCAATAGCTCTTGCATCGCCAAGTTTTGATTAGTAATGCTCCTCATATTGGCTGCCATGGTTGCCATTTCCCTAGTAAGCTGGGCCGCCAACCTCCTACCACCTCGCCTGTGATGGTGGTGGGGTCGGCGTCGGACCGCAGGGGCCTCATTGTCAGCTTCTCTAGTTCGTCTGGGGGGAGCCTCTTCTCCTGAACTCATGTCTCTTGAAACTTGAATAAACTTGAACTTCGGGGGCTTCCTCTTATTCTTCTTTGAAGAATAAATCCTTTTTCAAGGGGGATGCCCAAAAATGTTTCAGCAAGCCTTTTCCACGGGGTTGCTCGTGGTTATAGTGTGGTTTCACGAGACGGCGCCAATCTGTTGACCCCAAAAAATGTTGCCAACAGATGCCGGGCCCACTCGTGCACACGTAAGCTTAATCCAACATGCTAATGCCAATCGACGGTCATAAGGACTCCAGAAAATGAGCGTGGGAGTGGCTAAAAGGCACGAGACGTCTCCGTTCAGGCCACCGGCATAAAAGAAATACGATTGTATAAGAAACCAATCGATAGATGACAGGATTTGTTGTAGAAGAATGTTGTAAAAGAAGTGTTGAAATGAGAGAGATAAAGCTCCAAAATATTCAGTTTGTTCTATGAATTTTGCATTAGTCCCTATTGTATTACATGGTTGGGGTATTTATAGTGTTACAACTCAAATTGTGACCTTTGGATCAATTTACACGTGGCCTCATCTCCTCGACCGAGACCTCAAATCCTAGCAATCAAGTTGACTCTCCTAGCTGTACTAACATTAAATGCTCTGACATTGACGAGACAAGACATAAGTAAGCTTTACACAAAAGTCACATCAATCATTTATAAGAGATTTTCATCATGGCCGAATCCTCATAAGTGGATCTTTGATGGGCCTCGGACGTTAGAAGGAGGGGCCTCGGAGTAACAACGAGGGCCTCGGATTGGTAGCCAGGGCCTCGGAACTCACAACTGAAGCTAGAGAATTATATCCTGATCGAATCAAGCCGGTCCCACCGTCGTGACGTAACGCCACGTGTTCGTTCTGTTCTTTAACCCGTAACAGCTTCCTTGAACAACGCAAGTAATGAAGACTTGCCTACGCATTGCAGAGTGTATCCTTCTTTTTGGTACTAAATTTTTTCCCTCTATGGAGGTTAATTTATTAGTTATCAGATGATCTGCGCCACCATTCCAGGTATGGAATGTTTCAAAATTAACGCAAGAAATGAAGATCCGAACCCACCAACGGCTCGATCCATTTTCGACCTACTACTATAATCCTTCAATTCAGATTGGATAAATCCATAATTTTCACGTAAAAAGTGGGGTAACAATTTTTTACTTCACAATTTATTATACTAATATTTACAATTACATTCGCCACCTTCATTTCTCAAATCAACAATGACTAGTACAGAATGCTGCTTGAATTGTACGTTTTCAGTTTTATCACTCACGAACAGTGCGCCACTCACTCACTACTCCACCACAATCACGTGCATTCTCTCTTCCCGCCAAGACCAAAAATAAATTATTAATCTGAATTACAAATTAAAATTTCACGGGATAAATATAGATTTGGTCCCTAAAGTCACGGAGGAATTTTATATTGGTTCCTAAAATTTATTTTGTTCCGAATCAATCACTAGAGTTTCTTAATATTTCCAATCTGGTCACTCTATGACTACATCAAATCTTAATGTGTACACACTTTACATTACCATGTACTAACGAAACATTTAATTCTTTTACTATGCAAGCCTAAATCATGCAAAAAATAAAAAATAAAAAAAATGATAGACCTACGGTGCAATGAAATGTGTTTTAACTTAATATTCAAATTTAATTTTAAAATTCACTATCAACCCATTTTCAGCACGAGTAAGGCTTGTGTAGCAATAAGGTCAATGTCATTGGAAATTGGAACTGACAATAAATTTTAGTGACTGATTTGTAACAACATATCCTTTGAAGACCAAATCGAAATTTCATTGGAAATATAAGGACCAATATTTAACCCTTAAATTTCACTCTCATTTCAATTTTTCTTCCTATAAATACCCGTCCTCTTATCTATCACGTACTTTTAACTCTTCTCTCAAGTTTCGACTTCTCTAATCTCATTCAAATTCTAATACTCTTTCATTTGAGCAGAAGAAGAAGCCATGAAAGGACCAAAGAACGCTGCCATTGCTTCCAAGAAGCTCGTCATCACTGAGTAAATTCGCTCGCTGTTTGGATCACACACACAATTGCATGTTTTTTTTTGGTTTTTTATTCTCTGAAACTTTCAATAATGCGTACAGTTTTAACTGATTTGATTTTACTTCTAAATCGAGTTTTCACCAAGTTCGATAAGTAGTTTTTGTTGCTGTATCGTTTTATATCTGATTTTAATGTTTTGTTTCAAGTAATGTTTTCAATCTGTTACTCTGATTTTCATTTCTCGTTCGAAGGAGTTTCACCTCTGTGGTTAATTTCGTCGTGTTTCTCGAATCTATCGGTGTACTCTGTTTTCATTATATGATCTAACTAATTCAAAAGCATTCGTTCCTTTTGATTTGATTTGATTATCGTTTACTTGCATTTTGATCGTGTTTCGTGGTATTTGTTCGGTTGGAATCAACAATTGCATGTAACACTGCAAGGTTTGATTGGTAGTTTTTGCTGTTTTATTTTCTTATTTGTATCAGTATTATCGTTCAATTATGCTTTTAATATTTTGCTTATTTTATTCTCTGGAAATTTGAAGTGATGTGTTCACGTTTAGTTGCTCTGATTTTAATTTCTTCTTCAAACAGTATTTTCACCTCTATCTCAAATTTCCTTGGGGTTCTCGAAGCAATTATTGTATTTTGTTTTTATTTTAAGGTTCAACTAACTAAAAGCATTCCTCGCATTTGATTTGTTATAAATATCGTGCTTGCATTTTGATTATGTTTTCTGGTACTTGCTTGGCTGAAATCAGCCATTTTATGATCTGCTTGCAATTTACCTCTGAATCGTTTGCTTCCTTGAATCAATTTCGGTTAATGTGCAACTGATTTTTCTGTTTTGGCTTTTTCGTTCGGATTATCTATTTTCTAATTATGAAAAGGACAAACAAAAAGCGCAAGGCTGATTTGAACTCATCAAAGAAAGAGAAAGCCAGTAAGAAAAATTCTGGAGGTCCAAAGCGTCCAGCCAGTGCATTCTTCGTTTTTATGTGAGAATTGTTTTGAATTCACGTTTTCTCCTCTAATACTATGTGAATTAAGATCAATGTTCTAGTTGTTTAATCTGAATGTTTGAATTTTGTGCTGTGATAGGGAGGATTTCAGGAAAAGTTACAAGGAGAATTTTCCTGATAACAAATCTGTTGCTGCTGTAAGATTCCTGTACATTGATTCACATTTCATGATCCTACTTTTAGTGCTACTGAAAGCAAAATTGATTAATTAAAATTCTAATTTAAACATCTTTTGTTTCTACAATTACTTGAATAGATATTCTCTCGGATTTGTCATTTTTTGTGTAATTTTTTGTAGGTTACCAAAGCTGGTGGTGAGAAATGGAAGTTAATGTCTGATTCTGTAAGATCTTCCAATTTCATTTACGAAACAGTCCCCAAAACTGCATTACTTCTCTGATTATTTTCACACAATTCCCTTTTCCTTATTGATTTATATTAATTTCTTTTGTTGATTTTTAATATTGGTTTATTTATGCTTTGTGGATTAGGAGAAAGCTCCTTATGTGGCAAAGGCTGGGAAAAGAAAAGCAGAATACGATATAGCACTTGCAGCGTTCAACAAAACTCTGGTAATTCCTTTTTATCTACATATATATGGTAAAAGTTGTGAAGTTTGTTTTTCTAAGTTTTCCATTTTAAATTACAATGGCAAGGGGGAAGCAAAAATGCCGGCGGAATCTGAGAAGTCTTCTGGTGAGGTCCATGATAATGCTGAGGACGAAGCTAGCTCTTAGGTGATGTCCCTTTTCATACGGATGTGTGTTATTGTTGAACAATTTCTTTGTGTAATGCAGACTATGCAGTCATATTTAGACTCGTATAATTTGACGCTATTCATCGTTTGAGCTAATTGTTATGTGTACTCGTTGCCTTGGGCTTCTGAATGTGCCCAAAGATCAATTTTCTGTGCATAAGTTTAAATTGCCGTTTAGTGATTAACAGCTTGCAATTTAACAGTAGTATCAATCTATTTCGTACTAAGCCTCTATGATCAATTTTTGAAACTCTCTACGAGTGTATTTAAGCATGTTAAACTTGTTCCAACATTGTGTAGTTATTTTATGTTGTGCAATAAAATTGGGATAATAATCAAGTCAGCGACTTGGGGTTTGAGCTGATTTTATGTGTTTTTGGTTGCAGGTGCACGTTTATGGGTATTGTGAGTTTACTAGTACTGATAAATGGACAGGGAAATATAGGCTTCATTAGTTGTTGAAAGTATATAAATGGGACGATGCTATGAAATCTAGTCGTTTTAGTAGTTGTATCTAATGAAAGATTTCAATAAGAGATTGTACTTAGTTTTGTTTTGTGTTGAAGATTGCAATTACCATTACATATTATGGCAGAATTTGCTTTCCTTTCTTTTTCCTTGCTGTCACGTGTTGAAGATTGTAATTACTATCACATATTATATGCCATTGAATTTGCACTGATTAAACCATATTTCACTTCCCTCCTTTTTACCTGTTTAACAGATAAGGCAAACTGGATGAACTCAATTAATAATATTAGTAATAAAGAAAGAAAAAGAAATTTTATCTTTTGCCCTTCTGCTATCTAATTTTATCTAACACTTTTAATTAGCTGTGTTCTTACAATATCTTTAACTAGAAAGGAATAGAATAAAAGACTCTCAAATATTGTAAAGTAGCATATTTGCCTAAATTTTTAAGCACCATTTTATTACCTATTTCTTCTAGAAGATGCCTAGCCATGCTCTCAGGGAAGGATTAGAGTTAGCCAATGGATTGCGGATAAGAATAGTCGAGCTCGATGCTTTCTAAGTTGTCAGCCCTTGAGTTTGGTTTTTAGTTTAGCGACAATTTTATGATTGTAGCATTTCTTTGTGAGGTAGGCTACGGATTGAAGTATCAAAATTGATGTCTTTAAACTGATACAGGCTTGTTGCGGGCCTAAATTAGCCCGTCTGAAAATAGGACCTATCTGGCTATCTCTCTTGCAAAATTTCTCATGGATGTAAATGTTCAAAATTGACATAGAATTCAGAAAACAAAAATTTTCCTGGCGATTGGACATGCGTGGAAATGAACCAAAAAACGAAACAAAAAAAAAGGTAATTACCTCAAATGGAAAAATCCCTAAATTTAAATCTAAAACAAAATTTAAATTTCAAAAAGTTAAAAATGTATCTGATCTAGACTACTATCTCATCAAGCCCCCTAACCTCCGGACCTAACCACACACGAAATTATCTACACTTAGACCTACCAAGTAGCCTAGAGGTTTCAAACCGGATAGAGCCTTCCGACATTAAGACGGTTTGTGCCTAATTTTGCCCGCACTAAGCCTGTCATTCAGTACATCCATAGTCATTGTAATTTTCGACCAATTTAACTCGAATTTACTTCCGATGAAATTTCATAACTACAATAGTTTAATATAATTTCAAAATTAACAAATTTATAAAAAAATTCAAAAATCACGTGGTATGTGAATGTAACAATGTGATATGTGATTTTCACATGTTCTGATAAATGATTGTTTTACGAGTTTTGTAAATTGTGTGATTATGACTTAATGCATGATTTGTTATATGATCATTTTCAATCACACATTTACACAATAAAATATTCTACATATATGTCAAAACAAATTTCTCCACTTTTTAACCATACATTGTCCTAAAAATCAATATTCAAAATTCTTTTTTTCTACAATAATGATTGTTAAACAGGCTTTTAGTATAATGTCTAATTTGTGACATAATCTATATGTGACGTGTTAGTTACATATGTGACTACCTAATTTTTATTTTTTTTTAATTTTTTTAAAAAAAGGAGTTAATGCCTAATTAATAAAATTAAAACTTACAAGTTTTGGTAATTTTTTTTTATTTATTTGACAACCCCTAAATTGAGTAGTCTAACTATCCTTTTTTTCAAGGATTTCCACATTTTACACTTTAAATTGGCTTTTACCATATATTTAATGAACTTAAGGAAATAAAACAGATCGAGATTAAAATAAGTAACAAAAAATATCAACATTACATCAATCATGATCTCGAAAAGTAATATACATATTCTATATATATATATATATATATATATATATATATATATATATATATATAATCACTTTTTAAAGCAAAAATATCATATACAGTTTATCAACCTTCTCTTCATAACTTGTAGATAAAAAGTAGAAAATCAATTTGAGCTGTCCCTATCATATTAATTATTTTATACTTAAGGATACTTGGCCAGGGTGATTGAGGGTGACAGGGTGGGATGGAAATAATTGATTGAGTGTTGTGTTCTTTTATTTTTAAACTGTTGGTATTGATACATGTCCATCTATTTTTAAATGTATAATTGAACCTGTCATTATAGCAAGGTTCTTCGTCCTCTTTATTATCTACAATATTTTACACCAGTCAAATATTTGTTTACACATTAATACCAAAATTTGTGACAATTGCAGGCGTGGAGATTCCACACGTTTCAAGTCCTCAATCTATTTCTATTGGCATTTAAGTCTCCAACCTATAATTTATATTGCACTGTTGTCCCCAAGAAGAAATTCTAGAGAGGATAGAAATGGGAGTTGTAATTTTATTCATTGAGAAAATATCAATATATAGTACAACTCAATAAACTAAATATGTAAAGATAAATAACAATTCCTAAAATTAAACACATTATCATAATCATCAATCATCTCGATCAATTTGTCTTCAATGATTCCTTGCTTTCCTCCATTATATATTTTTGTCAAGATTTGTTGCTGCTAATAGTTAATACCCCCTCTCAAACTTTGTCGGGGTTTGAGGCAAAATTTGTTGCAAAAATGAATGAAAGCTGTTTTGGATACTAATGTCGTGAAAAAAATCACCATTTTTTAAAATCTTCATCATTGTGAAGATATGTCACATGTTGTGGTGGTGTGAATTCTTTTTTTTTTTTTTTTGCGAATCTTATGTATCCCATATTGCATGGGTTGTGTCTCTAAGAGTTTGTTCAGAGAATGGATTCATACGTTGATTTTTTGTATGAATTTTTGTTGCTGTGTTGTTTGAATTTGGTGCGGGTAGGATATTGATTTGTATTGTTTGGATCTTGAATGATATATATGGTAGAAGATAACTTGAGATGAGTGAAAATCAAATTGTTATGTGTAGGAAGGTGAAATCATGATGATAGGGAGAAGAAAATTGATGGACAAGCAATTTAGAAAAAAAAAACCAGAAGAAAAGGAAAATGAAAAAGTTGACTGGATGAGCGGCATTGGGCCGTTCGCCGAAAGTGGAAGTTTGCAACCTGCTCTGATACCAAGAAGAAATTTTAGAGATGATAGAAATGAGAGTTGTAATTTTGTTCATTGAGAAAACATCAATATATAGTACAACTCAATAAACTAAATATGTAAAGATAAATAACAATTTCTAAAATTAAGCACATCATCATAATCATCAGTCATTTTGATCAATTTATCTTTAATGATTCCTTGCTTTCCTCAACCATATATTTTTGTCAAAACTTGTTGCTGCTAATACCTCAGTTGAAGAAATCATCAAAATGCTATGTAATACACACACACACACCTACCTCACTGGAGGTGTCAAAATAATTCGAGTCGTTCAAGCCTAGACGACCCATCCTTTCTGAAAAATTAGATCGTTCTAATCCTGACCTAATTCGAGTCAGTCCACACTATAATGAATGGGATTGGCCATGCCAAGCTTGATTGTTCAATTAGATGATCCATTCGGATAGATTCAAGAGGAAATTACACCATGGCCTGTTTTTAAGTTTTCATTTTCATTAATACATAATGACTTTTATAAGTTCATAAATCAGATTTTTAAAGTAATTAATTATATTTTTAATTAACCTAACAACTACTGCCATTTACGTATAATTGGAGAGAGATGACAGTTTAAATATGTAAACTTATCTCTAATAATCGTTTAATTCCCAAACATCACCTCTTTTGGGAAAACAAAATCTCTTATAATCTTCCTTCCCGCCGTCCCTGCCGTCGCCAAAACCTAAAATCACAAAATAAATCTTGAGAGAAAACCTAAATCATTCTAAAAGTGAAGTGCGGCCGTTGAGGGAGAAGTCGAAACAAGAGAAGGGAGTGCAAGGTGAAATCTGTGAAGGGTTACAATCAACGGATTTAGAGCAATGGCAAAAACGAGGAGTTGTGACCGTAAGACACAACCCAAAGCCGGAGACACACACGTAACCGCACAAGGAAAGGAGAAGATGTCAATAGCGCCAAAGGGGGATCGTACACAAATGCCTATATCGTCGGCTGCATCGAATTCGAAACGGCAAAAGAAATTTCGTAAAGAAATGCCCGGGAAATCTACGGCTAAATCGAAGAAGGTAAGTTCTTTTCTGGGCAATTGGCTTTGTTGGAATTTCAATTGTGACCTTTCTATGTGACCTCATTCTTCTGTTTGAATGTAACGGTAATATTCGGGTCACAATTCTTCGAATGATTTGTGACCTCAATCTTTAAGTTTGCAGAATTTTGTCTTTTATCTTATGGTTTCACAGAGTGATCACAACTTATCTATTGTGATGCAGTACTGGAAGTATATAATTCCAGAAGATCAATGGTTTTTGGGAAAAATTACCACAAATATTGCAAAAAATGTTCTGTCGAATTTCACGTCTGAATTCGATGAGGAACAGAGGACTATCCTGGCGAATACATGTTTCTCTTTCTTCCTGGAATGCAACGAAATTATTCTGCAGCCTCAACTAATACACTACTTTTCGATCAGGGAAGTGAAGCAGCCGAATCCTAATGAGATGTGGTTTAAGGTTGCGAATAGATTTTTGAGATTTTCATTGTGTGAATTTTGTTTGGTGATGGGTCTTAGATATAATGGTGATGACATTAGGAAGGAGATTGACAAAATTCCCTCTAGGATCAAGGGGGCATACTTTGGGGATGTGAAGTTGGTTACCAATGAAGATGTTAGAGATGTATTCTCGAGCGTGTCAGACATTGATGCTCATGATGTTGTGGGGCTTGGGATTCTGTATTTGATTACTTCATACCTATTCTCCACATCTTATAAGAAGGTGGTTGACAACTACTTGTTTGCGCTAGTAGAAGATTTCGAGTTATTGGAAATGTTCCCTTGGGGTAAAGAGTTGTTTGAAATGTCTATAAAATCTCTGAAGGAGGGTTTAGGTCACATGAATCCACATTATAGACTGAAGGGATTTTTGGTTGCATTTCAAGTTTGGATATACGAGTTAATTCCCAGACTTAATGGACCCGCAACGAATAAAATGGGGAATGGTTTCCCACGTATTGTGAATTTGATGTCAGACAAACAGCCATCGACCGTGAAATTGGATGAGGATGTATTCTACCATCCTTATGTAAGTTTTAAAACACTGATTTGCAATGAACAGATTACAGGGTCACATATTCCTTTATAAGGTCACAAAGTATCACATATGCATGCACAAGTCACAATGTCACATACTTGCATCCGAATATTTATTTTCTAATAGCATATTATAAGGTCACAGATGTTTGTCTATAGGTCACAGATTTATATACATAGGTCACAAGGTCACAGAATGCTGTCTGTAGGTCACAGACTTGTATACTTTTGTCATAAGGTCACATAATTTTCAATAGGACACCAAATCAGATTTTTTCATTATCAGAACACAGTCATTTTCTCTCTGCATTCACAGGTCACAGTCATTTCACATATTTGATCTCTAATAAGGGTTCCATTTGTGGGTTGTCACAGCTTGAAATACGGCATATTGTCCCGTCTGATTTAGAGATAGAGGCTCCATATATGAATGGTGTTCCATACACCAAACCAGAGCAACCTCAAGACGGACACTTCAAGGATGCTAGCCATGTAGGTACGAGTGGAACGCGGTTGCTAATGATCATGGATGGAAGAAAAGGTCATTCTAGCGATTTCGATGACGACGATGATTATTTCATTGATACACCCCCAAAAAGGTAGAGGACATCATCTTACTTCACCCCTCCAGATGAACGGCAGGAAACACACGTGGATTATCCGTCAAAACCACAGACATGAGATTTTCATACACCAGGTGAGCTCCAATCAACTCATGGAAATAACCCTACGGAGCCAGAGAGAAGTGATATTCATACCCCGAAGGAGCCGATGGCCACAACTGCACGTGGTGGACAACAATCAGATGTAAGTTCATTCATGTTTACTTTATACAAGTCAGAAATCATTTTATCGCATGTTAAGAACTATATGTCACATCAAATGTCCATTAAGTTGTTTGGTACCTGTCCAAACACAGGTGATTGACCAGTTGAAGGATTTGTGTGGGCAAGTAACCGACATCAAGTTGAAGAATAGTGAACTAACGGCACAGCTCACTGAAGTCAAGTCACAGCTCATGTCATTGAGGGTGGAAAGGAACAGTAAAATCAATCAGATTATCCGCATGCAAAGCAAGATTAAGTGTGACATGGTGGACATATGGTCCAACATGACTTTCCTTTCTGATTCTGTGAATGTGTTGATATCAAGTACAATGGATGCAATTTTAGAAACAATGAATAACAAGAATGATGATCAGAGTGCTGGGCTTGCAGATCAGCTAGAGAAAGTAAGTATTTAAACACTCAGGTCACAAAGTCACAATTCATAGAGTCACAATTATTTTTTGTGTTCCATTCAGGTCACATGCAGTGAGCCACTAATGGACCGGAAAGGCAAGGGTAAGATGGATCTTGCCGATACAGTTGAATACCCGAACTTCCCTTCATTCGATTGGGGATCTTTTCAACACCAGCACCCGAACAAAAGCATGTTGGTGGTGATAGTGCCGGTGTGGAGGAACAAATCGAAGGTGATGATAAAGATGCATCAATGACCAAGGCAATAAATGTTGAGGACACGGTACGTTCATTTATTTCTCATTACAATAACTCACACTCCCTCCACTTACAAGTTACGGTCACAACACTGTTTGCATTTCACAAGTCACAAAGTCACATTTATTGATCAACAAGTCACAGATCACATATCATAGTACACAAGCCAAAATAACGATGGTGTTTCGCGTGTAGGTATCACCCCCTTTTGCACCGTCATCTGGATTGCCTATTAAAAGGGCTCCAAGACCCACAGGAGTACTACAATCCCTATACATCACCGGTACAGGAAAACAAACTAAGAATTCAGACACTATTATTGTTTTTGAAAATCACGACAAGCCTGCGGGATGAGGTTGACGTTGCTGCATTCAATAATTGGTTCAACAGAGGCTACAAACCAAGAAACAAGTACGTAAGGGTCCAATTTTTTGATACGTGCTTAGTGAACTAATGTACTAATATTGTTGTTTGAGTTAAGTATTGATTATTTTATACTTTCAGGAAAAAAATTAATGACTCTGATGATGTAATTCGTCCTCCCTTCGTCATTGGGTCGTTGACGGTAGGTTCCAAATCATGGTGGCACGAGCTTGTATGCCTGAATTCTTCTCTTAGGAGCACTGTTTGTTTCAAATATGCAGAAGTTCACAGGTCACAATTTACGTACACATGCACAAGCCGCAAGTCACAAATTTATAAACATAGGCCACATGTCACAAATTTTCATGCTCAGGTCACAAGTTTCCATGCACAGTCACATATTACTTTGCATGCGGCCACACAACACACACTTCTAGGCACAGGTCACAGACATATACGCACAGGTCACAGGTCCGTTATTGCTTATTGTTGTTTTTTTTTCAGCACATGGACGTGTGTTTCTACTATCTACGTCAATTTGTGACAAAAAGTCCGCATGCTAAAGTGAATGCTACCATGACCGACTCATGGTTCCAGGCAAAGATAAAAAACTTGTTTCCCCAGTTCACGAAGGATCCGAAGGTGATTATAACATATTTGTATATTGTTAACGTTGCCACTGGTGGCATGTTAGAACTTAATCGTCCTTGGGCAGAAGTTGACTACGTGCTGCTGCCACTCCTGCCTACGAATCGTGCTCATTGAATGCTTGGTTGCCTGGCTATAAGAAAGCATATACTATATGTGTTCCATTACAGCTATAAGACGTACCGGGAGAAAATGATTCATGCTGGGATTGAACCATTTGTAAAGATTATCCCCCAATTGTTGGTGGGCTTGGGCATCTGGAAAAAGACATCTGATGATGATCCCATGAGGATGACAGTCATGGTCGCTGATAACATTCCGCATCAACATAATGGGTATACTTGTGACTTATTTGTCTGTCCACAAACTCACTACTACACATATCATGTTGTATTCTTAAAATAGGCAGAAATACACAGGTCACATGTCACGTACACACGCACAAGTCACAGACCACTTATATGCATATGGTTACAGGTCACAAACTCATGTTTACTATGTTTGTTGGTTTCAGACATTACTGCGATATTTTTGTGATTAAGTATGCAGAATACATGCTACATAACGACATGAAGTCTTTACCGATGACGTTTGATGCTAGCCGTGCTAGGTTGGATATTGCAACATTGCTCTTCAAATATAAGGAGACCAAGAAGCCTTCAAAGTTAGTGAAGCCAAAAGGAGAGAGCATTGACGTATAGTGATAGTACAGTGTCCGTTTTAGTTTCTAGTTGATATTTTAGTTTCCAGTGGATAGGGGATGTTTTTATGCTTTTGAATGTCAGAAATATTGGATAGTGGATGTTTTAGTTTCCAGTGGATAGTGGATGTTTTAGTTCCAGTGGCTAGTGGATGTTTTAGTGTAAATCATGGATATTTAGGTTTATTTATGTCAATATAATAGATGTGCATTTCACATTTTGTCCAATGATATTTTTGTTCCAATCAGCACTGTCTACATTCATTGGTCATTTTTTTCCACATTTCAAGGCACAGGTCACAGGTCACAGCTAACAGGTCACATGTCACAGCTAACAGGTCACAAATATCAATGTCATGTATTTTGTCATGCTGTCTGATGCCTTGCATTCATGGAAGCACAGGTCACAAAAAGTTGTTTTACCAACAGAGTTTCAAAGGTCACAAGTGAAACATATCTGGTCATATGTATCACTTCTATGAATTCTTTTCGAGTAATTCAGCATTCTTTCATAGGTTATATATACCATGCACTCAGATTTGCACAGGTCACAAAATGTTTTGACCTGATCTCATGGCACGGGTCACACAACTCAACTGTATTTGTACACATATCTTAATGAATTGAATTTTTTGATGCCGTTCGACCGAAATCATAGGTCATACACGCATAGTAACCAGATATACACATATCACAAATAAAATGAATTTCATTTAAAACAAGTCACAAATATAGCAACGTCGGATTACAAATGGAATGAAAAAATTATTTGAAGTTCATTATCATTTTCCAGAGTCACAATTCTGGCTTAACGGAATCAGATTGGTGCACGACCTCCGATTGTGACCAAATGTTTGGCACCGTCCACATTTCAAGGTTTGTTTCCGCTCACCAGAAGATCTTTTCCTCTTTTTTGCTGGCATCCCCGAACTCCTCTTCTGGTTGGGTGGTAAAACGACTATACTTTCTATTTCTTGAGTCACAGTCCATTCATTTCGATTACCGACTGGGTATA
This sequence comes from Fraxinus americana, assembly GCA_035079005.1. Classification (NCBI taxonomy): domain Eukaryota; kingdom Viridiplantae; phylum Streptophyta; class Magnoliopsida; order Lamiales; family Oleaceae; genus Fraxinus; species Fraxinus americana. The sequence continues at coordinate 33,506,856 of CM068709.1, read as the reverse complement.
CAGATTCCTGGTATGCATTTGTGTACGCCTCTCGTGTGTAAAAGTACGAACAATAATCATATAAATCTCCCTTCGTAGTCGCTATCACTGCTAAAGTGTGTGGACATGGTATTTGATCAACTTGGAGCATCCTACATGTACACGTACGCTGCTCTATGTTGACAACAAATGTGAAACCCTCGATCGAAATCGAAAATATTGTTTGGTTTGCTGGAGAAACCTGCACAGAGAAAGTACATCATGTCAGTTGACAAAGAAAACATTTAGGTCACACATATTGAATGATATGGCATATACTACAATTACCCTCGTGGTCTTCAACTCTGTGCTCATTTTTCTAATTAATTTCTTGTATTTCGTTGACAATTTCGTGAATGTATTATTTGCCAGATCCATATTCTTACAGCACCAAGATTGTACGGTTTCTCGTAATGACTCCAACAAAGCCACAATAGGATAGTTCTTTGCTGCTTTTGTGACCGCATTTACAGATTCGAGTATCTGTTAGCCTGCATGTGGTATCGTGACCATTTTTCTGGTCCAACCTCATTCTACAGAATGTCACAAAATTGAATAAAAAATGAGATATACAAAGTCACGACAGTATTTAGTGTGGGAAAGTAAGAGCTCTCCAAGTATCCCCTGATCTTTGTGTTGATTTTGTCTAGCTATTGCATGTTGTACTCGTACTCTGTCAATGTATATGCACGCACAGCTGCAATGAATGCTTGAGTGATGTTGTGACCAGATTTTCCGTAATATGATTTGAGGTTTTGTAGTAGATGGTATGTGAAAATCCCTTGACTAGTTTTTGGATAAACACGTTCAATTGCATTCCTAATACTGTTGTGACGATCCGATACAAGGCATAGACCTTCTCTTGTTCCATAAGTGGACTTCAACTTTTCAAAAAACCAGGTCCATGATTTATCGTTTTCATTATCTCCAATTCCAACTGCGAGTAAGTATATGTTGTTGTTCGCATCTTGTGTACATGCAGTGAACAATGTACCACCGTAGTGTCCAGTTAGGTATGTGCCATCAACAACAATGACATGTCTACAATGTAACCACCCTCTAATTGATGCACCAAGCGCCATGAAGCAATACTTGAATCTACTGTGACTATCAACCTCGAATCCTGTAATCGATCCTGGATTCGCATGTTCAAACATGTAAAAGCAGCTCGGTAGCAGTTGGTACGACTCTTTAGGATCACCCCTGATCATTTTCAAAGTTCTCTCACGGGATCTCCAAGCTTTAACATAGTTCAAGGAAACTCTGTAGGTATGTAAGATGTCATTACATATATCATTCGGAATGTATATAGTACGCGACGATGTATACTTATACTTGATGAAGGAGGACACAACGGACATTGTGACCTACCTGTGAGAACCTAAAACTATGTTTGAAGCACGTGTGTCCATCACTAATCTTTCTAATCTTAAAGAGATCTGTTTTACTCATCCTTGAAGATTTGCATATCGAATTGTACTCATCATGCGAACACTTGATTAGATACTCACCTTTGTCGGATCGAACAACCAGAAATTCGAACATGTTTTGTATGGCATAGAAACACAAGCTCAATTTCAAAACCTCCTTGTTCCGGAAAACCTGACCCTCTTCTACACTTCTCACATTAGGATTTGATACAATCGTGACCTCATGTGCATTACTGTGACCTAAAGGTTCCACTGTTGCTTCACATATATCTTTTGCTATTTCCTGTTGCGAGTATGCTCTGTTCCAGATTGTACATTAGCCGAGACTGCCTGGGTGTGTGGAAAACTGAGACACTAATGTCCATTTTCTAATTCTGTGACCTCAATATTGATGGGATATTTGGAAGGATCACGATCCATACCTTTGAGAGTAATGTATGACAAAACATTGCTGTCACTTCTTATTCTGACTGGAGGCATATCATTTCTCAATTGGTATTTCATTGTGACCGCCGCCCTAGTAGGATCCAAACCAAATTCTGTGACTACCGTGTCCAGAAGTTTCACGTAACAACTATTACGATCGAGCATAACCAATGATGATTGTTCTCCATACACCAAGCAGACATGCAGGTAACCCATATCTGTATTTATGCACAACCATTGTCAGTGGCATATCACAATAAAGTCACAACACAATTAGACGGAGGTCACAATGTTTCACATTATCACACCAATTTCGAATTCAGTTTTACAGTTTCGCAGCTTGATGGTCGTACAGTAATATTTCGGTCACAATTCTAAATCTCGGTCACAAACGAAAACTTGGTCACAAATACAGTCTAAGATCACAATTGCAACTACTTGCAATTCGTAATAAAGGTGTACTGAATTAAATCGGTCGCAATTGCAATTATCGTCCTCAGCTACAAAGGTTGTCAATCACACACGCACAAAATTTACAAAGAGTCACTGAGTAGAGGAACACTTACGATAGAAGAGAGATAATCGCCTCCTGTATTAGGTTGTGACCTGCCTCTACCAACAATTTCCCGATTGCAGAAATACGATTTCGACCGATTGTTGACGTGATCTTAGCTATTAAATTTTTCGATTGCGTGATCCTCTAAACTCGAAGCTACTGTGACCTCCTAGCACCAAGAAATCTCGAATTGCAAAGATCAATGGAGTCGGATGAAGAGTTGTTTTGACGGGAATATTGTTTTGACGGGAATATTGTTTTCAAATGGTAACGACTTCCATGATTTCGAGGATTCTATTAAATCATACCTAATTAATGAAATTTCTATATATAATATATTATATATTTTTTAATTAGTAGAAACCTGATTTATGAATTTTGAAAGTATTTATTGTAAAAGTGAAATAGTGTTTCCTAAAGGGCTGAGATATGTATTATTCCCCAGATTCAATTCTCTAGGTTATTAAAAGAATTAAAAACTATTAGAAAATAAAATAGTTATTGAGCTATCTTTTAGTTCCTAACATAGTGTCTTTCTTTCTAAATTATAATCAAATTTTATATTTTCTAATTTTTTTTTTCATAATATCTCATTTCTCACACAATATTATTTCTTTCTAATTGGGGCTTAGTTAAAATTGCGTTCATTTTTCAAAAAAAATGAGAAAGGAACACTAAGTGTGTTTTTGGTTTGTGTTTTGTTTTCAGTTATGAATTCATTTTTATTTTCTGTTTTGAGAGATGATTTTAAAATTGCAGAAAACGCGTTTGGTTTAAAAAATTTAGAAATAGTTTTATGAAATTTTTTTCAATTAATTTGATTATTTAGTAAGACATAGCAACTTTATGCTTATATGTGATGATTTAGTTTTATGGGTTTATGTATTTGAGGTAGGTTTTGTGTGATTTTATTAATTATTTTAATTTGAGAAATGTTTGAGTTCATTTTACTTGTTGAGTTTTTTTGAGTGTTTTTATTGAAAATACTCCAAACATCAAAAAGTCATTTTGAGTTTTATGTTGTAAAATTTTCCTTCTTTTTCGAAAACACATTTTTGAAAATAACATAAAAAACACGTTTTGATTGTTTTAGAAAACTGAAAATGACCTAAATACGGCAAACCAAATGCACTCTAGGGTTGGATAGGCTGCAATATTGGTAGATTTGCTCGCTAGTCCAATCCTCAAATTGGGAAACGTTTCGGGCCTGACATGGATGATACTCTTTGATGAGTCGGTTTAAGCCAATATGAGTCTCAATTGTGATGCTGTAGGAAGGCTGAGCTGGCTAGCAATATTGGCAGATTTGTGAGCCAGTATGATTTTCAAATTTGAAAGATGTTCTGAGATTAGTTCAGATGGTGATATTTTTAGTTGGGAGGTGCTACAAGTACATCGGAGTATACATAAGAGTGTCCATAATGGACACCCGTCACCTCCCCATTGGATGAAGTGCAGGTGGGGTCGGCACTTCATCCAATGGGGAGGTGAGGGGTGTCAATTATGGACACCCTTATGTACCACATAATGTACAAGTAGCATTTTCCTTTTTAGTTGGATCAGCTGGTTGGATGGCCTAACCTGCAATATTAACGAATCAGTGGGCGAATTCGATCCTCCTTTTGGGCTTGGCTCAGATGTTAATTCTAGTTGGGCAAATTTAAGGTCACAAAGGACCTACACAAAGGCTGTTGTAAGTGGGTCAGTCCGATCGAACCTATAACCATCCATTGCGACACCCCCTAAGTTCGCACATGTCGCTTTTCTACGAGACAAAAATAGTGAACATATACGATTTCACTTAAAAATAAATAAACAAGCAAATAGGAAGGAAAGAAAAAAAGATAAGTTGCGGCCACCTCCACGAACACAACCGATTGTCATTGCAACCATTACCCATTACCCTCAGCCGCCAACTGCACAACGATAATCGACTTATAAGCAACTTTAGCTCATGTTTGATGACTATTATTTCAAATTTCTTCAATTCTCATACTTATTTTCAATCACACATTTATATAATAAAATATTTTGTACGTAAACTTAAAACTTTTCATACTTTTTAGCCACATATTTTTCAAAAATTCACTATTCAAAACTTCATTTTCTTAAAATAATGGTCATCAAATAGGACTTATTGTCGCAAAACCACCTCACCATATTCGCCTCGTTTGACTTTTATTAAATCAAAACTTTTTTTCTTTCTCAAACTCATTTTCGATCACATTCACATAATATAATATTTTGCATGTAAATCCTAATATTTTTTCCACTTTTTAACCAAATATTATTCAAAAAATCACGATTTCAAAACTCATTTTTTATCAAAAGAACTCGTTAAAATAGATGTCAAATAGGGACTTGTTCTTCCTCCCACAAATATCCAAACCATTCCATCGTCTTCTCGTCCAAATCACTGAACAATTTAATTATAGAACCCAAAAAATTAAAATTAAAATCAATTCAATTTTTTGGAAGTAAATCAATTCAATTTAATGGAACGTCCTATTCGTTCACATTCATTGCGCAAATAGTCTCTATCATTTCAAATTTTGGCATTTGCAAACTAATTTCAACATTTTCTTGCGTAGTTGATTATTTTCGTCTCATTCTGTCAATATGGATAATTTGTGCAAAACGTCCATATCATTTGCTTTTATTGCGTAAATTGTCTCTATCCTTTCAATTTTAGATTTTGGACCATCACATTGATCTTTCTTTGCGCAAAAGGTTCTACCATTTATTTTCTTCATTAAAACATTGTAAAATAACTAATTTACACTCCTCTTTAAATAAACAAATAGAAAAGAAAGAGACAATATATAAAAAAATAATTGCAAGTCTCAAATAGTGCAAACGAGCCCCACTTAAAATAATTTAGAACCTATTAACAAAAAACCATCTTCCAAAAAAAAATATTTTCCTCTTAGATGGTTTTGAATTAAAACAGTTAGGATTGAAGTGTGAATTAAGATCTTGAACGAACCCTCTAATGGAAGAAGAAATCCCATCTCCATACATCATTTTGTAAGGCAAAATAAACTTGAATAAAATCAGAGCAAAAATAAAAAACTGATGCACTTGGTATATGTGTATTTAATCAGCCACAAGAAGATAGAAACAAGAATTTGTTGAAAATAACTATATCCCTAAAAATCCTTTTTATCTTAACTGAAAATAAAAAGATATTGTAACACGAAACTTGATTGCTAAAAAATCGTTATATCCCTCTATGGTGCTACAGGGATGGGGAAAATAGATATGGTGGTGGCAGCGATTGGTGATAGGGTGCGAAATTAGTTAGATGGGAAAGAAGGATCAATTTTTATTTTTCTTAATTTTTATACTTTTAATTCTCTTTTTAATTATTTTGGTGATGGTTGTGCGTGGTAAGAAAGAGGTAGGGGTAGAGGTAGGTGGGGTTAATTAGAAAGATGAAATATTTTTTTTTTGTTAGTATGCTTTAAATTATTTTACGTGAAATTCGTTTGTACTTTTAAAAAACTTAGAACTCTAGCTGTGATTATCTCTTTAATTTTTTTATTTGTTTTAAAGACGAGGGTAAATTAGTTATTTTCAATTGGAGAAAATAGACGATAATGGTCTTTTTTGCAAAGAAATATCGATCTAAGGACCCAATTGTCAAAATTGAAACGATAGGGATGATTTAAGCAATAAAGGCAAATCATAATGACGTTTTGCATCAATTACCTATAATTCACAGAATGAATTAACGGAATGAGACGGAAATGACAAATTTCGCAAGAATTGTTGAAGTAAGTGTGCAAATATCATGATTGAAACAATAATGACAATTTACGCAATGAATACAAAATGATGAGAACGTTTTATAGTAATTACCCAATTTAATCATAGAAGAAGATAGGGGAGAGGTACACATGCATACATAAAATTTTGACTTTTTAGTAGTTCCCGTCAATTGAGAACCACATTGCAATGAAAATGATAGGTTGGTTAAGTGCCGAAATGCCCAAAACAAATAGATTGGGACCTGTAAGCTCGGTCAAGGACTAATACCGCAGTTTTCCCTCCAGTTTCATGACGTGCATCTTGTCTACCACGTATCTTTTTCAGTATAAATTATTCTCACTCGACTTAACAAGTTTTCACACTTCAAAGCAGATTCCACTTTTTTGGCGACAAGATGCATATTATAAAGCAAAATTGTGAAGTGAGTATAAATGGGAAAGAACGAATAATTCTTTGCCTAGCTTGGAAGACTCTGTAGTCTGTACCTTGTTAATTTTACTACTTGTACAAAATGGTTCTCTTGTTCATAGCTCCACACACACATCACATGCATGTGGACTTAACTGTGAAATTGCACAAATTGGATTCTTAAATGTTCTTGAGGTAAATATTTCTGGGCAGCCCCCACTCTCTCACCACTTGCTGGCACTTATTATCTTTAGTTCATCTCTACAAGTTTCCATTGTCACTTTCAATGCATGAATTAGTATAATCAGTCATTAATTACGTGAGTATAAATGCTTGTGTGATTGACTGGGTTTATTTATTTAAAGTGCTAAACCCAGTTAATTGGATTTTGGGGGCTCAGAAAATTTTGTATTCCTAATTATTTTCTGTTTGAACATTGCTCCTTTCTCTATCGCATTGTGGGAATCAATATCTAAGTGGCAAGTTAGTTTTTTTCCTTTTTATAACTTTATTTTTGGAACAGCCCGTGTGTTGAAAATCTTAAATTTCTTGAATTCAAATTCTGGTTTTTTTTTTTTGAGCCTTCCTCTCCTGATGAATCTGCTAGCAGGTGCTTGATTTCTTGAAAATATGGCAATTTGACTGGAAGAATCAATTGTTCTTATCCTGGGGTTCTTTGAAATGGAGGGCCATTTGCATATAATGAAAGTACTTGTTATGTTCATTTCTTGTTTGTGGGTGCCCATGGAAGTTATTGGCATAACTAGAAATACCACTGCTCCTGCTAGGCCAAGGGTGGTGAATGTTGGAGCTTTGTTTACATTAAACTCGGCTATTGGACGGTCGGCCAAGCCTGCAATTATTGCTGCAGTTGATGATATAAATTCTGATTCTAGCGTTCTTAAGGGCACAAAGATGAACCTCATCTTGCTGGATACAAATTGCAGTGGATTTCTTGGAACTGTTGAAGGTAATATTTGAGCATTATAAAGTTTGATAGTTCAAAACCAATTTTAAATACTGCAGTATATAATTTGATAGAGTAGGACACACATAAATATTCAATTCAGCTCAATAAAGCTATGTGCCAAGTGCAAAATTCCAGATTTACATGTTTTCTTTTCTCTCTCTGTCCAAGACAATATCTTCCTATAGAAGTTTAATTGTTTTATAAATTTTTCTTGGGAAGCATCTCTGTAGAAGTTGATTGCATAATCAGTTTCTTATAAAATTCTGACTTTGGAGGAATTGAAAAGGTTCCACAAACGAGTACGGTATCTTTTCTCTTAGCCTATAATGTTCTCTCGCCTCCAGAATCAGAAATATAAACAACTTGTTGCACATTTGAAGCTTACGATCTTGGCTATATGCAGCAACAAGAGGATATTGGGTAGAATCAAAATAAGTGGCAGGCCATGCTTCTTTCTCTTAATCTCAAAAAATTTGATTGCTTTTCCTTTGTCCCAACCTTTTGTTAGTTTCATAATGATACAAGGAAAAAGAAAAAAAGAAAAAAAAAGAGGTAAATAAAATTTTTTGACAGGGCATTCTTACTCATGTAGCTATGCAGCTTATGGAAAGAGATGTTATTGCTGCAATTGGTCCACAGTCGTCGGGAATAGCCCATGTTATTTCCCACGTCGTGAGTGAACTTCATGTGCCACTCTTATCATTTGGGGCTACAGACCCAACTCTCTCCGCTCTGCAGTACCCATACTTCCTTCGCACTACGACAAGTGATTACTTCCAGATGTATGCTGTTGCCGATCTTGTAGAATACTTTGGATGGAAAAAAGTAGTTGCCATCTTTGTTGATGATCATTATGGTAGAAATGGGATTTCTATATTGGGTGATGCACTTGCAAAGAACCGTGCTAAGATTTCTTATAAGGCTGCTTTTATTCCTGGAGCCACATCAAGTGACATAGATAGACTGTTGGTTGAAATGAACCTTATGGAATCGCGGGTTTTTGTCATACATGTTAATCCTGATTCAGGTCTTAAAGTCTTTTCAATAGCAAAACGTCTTGGAATGATGGGCAATGGATATGTTTGGATTTCTACAGATTGGCTTCCTTCTGTTTTGGATTCTTCAGATACTGTTAATCCTGATACTATGGATCTTATACAAGGGGTTATTGCACTTCGCCATCACACGCCAGATTCTGATATTAAAAAAAAATTTACTTCTCGGTGGAGAAACTTGAAAGATAAAGAAACCCCGAAGTTCAATTCTTATGCTCTATATTCATATGATTCTGTGTGGTTACTTGCTCGAGCTCTTGATGCTTTCTTTGATGATGGAGAAACTGTTACTTTCTCTGATGATCCCAGATTGCAAGACAGCAGCGGGACCTCTCTGCAACTAAGTGTCCTCCGAATTTTTAATGAAGGACCAAAGTTACTCCAGAAACTTATTGCAACAAACTTCACAGGTCTAACTGGACCAATACAATTTGATTCTGAAAAAGATTTGATTCGTCCAGCATATGATGTTCTTAACATTGATGGAACTTCATTGAGGTTGCTTGGTTATTGGTCAAATTACTCAGGGCTTTCTACCGTTGCACCAGAAATATTATATACGAAGCCACCGAACACTTCTACCAGTAATCAACATCTCTATAGTGTTATATGGCCTGGGGAAACTACAACAAAGCCTCGGGGATGGGTGTTCCCAAACAACGGGGAGCCTTTGCAAATTGCAGTGCCATATCGAGTTACTTATGCTGAAATTGTGACTAAAGACGAAGGACCTAGAGGGGCCAAAGGATATTGCATCGACATATTTGAAGCTGCAATAGGATTGCTGCCTTACCCTGTTCCTCATGAATATATTTTATACGGAGATGGCCGAAGAAACCCTTCATTTAGCAACCTTGTTAATGATGTTGCACAAAGTGTAAGCACCTCCTTTCTGGTTACATGTACTATATACTGTGATTTGACTTATCCTTTTTTTCAAGATTAGAATTTAGGCATATACTGAAACGAATACTGAAAGTAAACATCCTGGATTGAACTTTCAAAAGATACCTGGTATTTCCTCCCAATTTTTTTATATGCACTTCTTGTTAGAATAGCCACTGTGCTTCCAGTAATATAAGAATTAAGTAAGCAAAATCGAAAATAAAGATAGCAGCAGAGTGAAAAGAAATTTAGACTAGAATGTGACACCGTTTGACTAAGGATTGACGTCTGACAAAAACTGTGTCTTTATATTATGGGCTGTTTGGTAGGAATTCTCATTTTCTACAGTAAATCAATTCTCTTTTTCAATCACACATTCTTCAATAAAATAATATTTTCCATCACATCAATAATTTTTTCCTCTTTTCCAACCACACATTTCCCGTCATATCACTATTCAAAATCAATTCTTCCCCCAAAAAATCTCTACCAAACAAGCTCTATGTTTCTAAAGTTATTTCTTGGATTTCTACTTGTGCTTTTTATAATATCTTTATCAGTTGCACTTGTGCTCTTTCTAAGAACAGATTAATTTTTACTAAACTACCTTGACAACCGTGATTCAAACCTTTCTTTTTATCAGGAATCTTATTTTTGTTTATTTCGATCCACAGAAATATGATGCTGCTGTCGGGGATATTACTATTACCACAAATAGGACGAGAAGTGTGGACTTTACACAACCCTACTTGGAGTCTGGGCTCGTTGTCGTTGTTCACGTCAAAGAGATTAAATCTAGTCCATGGTCTTTCCTCAAGCCATTTACTTGGCAAATGTGGGTTTTAACTTGTGTGTTTTTTCTCTTTGTGGGAGCCGTGATCTGGATACTCGAGCATCGGATGAATCATGAGTTCCGTGGCCCTCCAAGGCAACAACTGATAATGATATTTTGGTTGGTATATCTACTTTTCAATCATCAAACTCCTTCATTATGCATATATAATGCACATTTGTATCATGTCCCTTGTGTCCCTTATTGAGCACCTGTTATAAACGTACATACATTTAGTTTAAAAACAAATGAATACAAGTCTACGTAAAACTTCATGGGAGGAGAACTTGGATTACAACTCTTAAAATGTGATGCACTTAATAGTTAGTATACGGTATAAAAAAAACCAGTTTGGGCACTCAGCTTATGGTTTTGCTTCTTTTTTTTTTGGTCTTTCATCATTTTTTTGCAAATTTATCATGCAACTTTCATTTACTTACTCCATTAGTCAACGCAATCATTTGTGTAAAAACTAACAGAACATGCACGTGGAGGACGGATTTATTACTTATCCCTACTGGCTGACAGTTGTTGAAAAATGCTTGAGTTTATGCATGTAGGAAATCAGTCCTCTATGTGCATATTCTGTTAGTTTTCATTGCTGGAATTGACTGTAGTGACTGATGGGATAAGTAAATGAAAATTGAGTGCCAAGTCTACAACAAAAAAATAGACGAGTGACCAAAGTAGAACGCATGCAAGTGGAATGTCCAAACAGGTGTCTAATCCCTTAATATTCTCTTTATCGTGGTTCTAATCTGACGATAAGCGACTGAAATTGGTCCAGATCCAAAATTGAGTTTTTCGTCGCCATGGACTCCTCTTTTCAACTGAAGATAGATACAAGCCTTACATAAGTACATATAGTAATGCATAAATGTAATTTGTAATTAAACACGTACATTCATATCATGCTATTTCATGTTTGACATGCCCGTACTAAATTGTATGTTGGTCTTTCAGGTTTAGTTTCTCAACCATGTTTTTTTCACATAGTAAGTAAAATCCTGCTAATCTCTTTTTTTTTTTTTTGGGCTTTCACCATTGATTTTCTTGGAAGTTTTTTGTGATTATTTCAGTATCACAATCTAACACTCGACTGATTGGCTTGGAATGTTTAGGACAGGACACTGTAAGCACCCTGGGACGTTTGGTGCTGATCTTGTGGCTGTTTGTGGTGTTAATTATCAATTCAAGTTATACAGCTAGTTTGACATCAATACTCACAGTACAGCAGCTGAGTTCAAAAGTTCAAGGAATTGACAGTTTGGTCTCAAGTACTGATCCAATAGGGATCCAGGATGGGTCATTTGCGTACAATTATCTTATTGATGAGTTAAATGTTGCGGAGTCGAGGCTCCGAATAATGAAAAGCCAAAATGATTACATTAGTGCCCTTCAGAAAGGTCCGAGTGGTGGAGGAGTAGCTGCCATTGTTGACGAGCGCCCCTATGTTGAGCTATTCTTATCCAACACAAAGTGCAAATTCAGGATTGTGGGAATGGAGTTCACAAAAAGTGGATGGGGATTCGTAAGTATTATAGTTGCAATTTTAACTTTTTATAGCTCACGCACCAAGTTTTGTGATATGTTCTTGTCCAATTCTGAAGTGTTTGTATAAATTTGCTAAAATTGACCTGGTTTGTTAGTGTTAATTTATTCATATCTGCTCCATAGTTGTATAACTCCACGTGGCCTGGGGGAAGGAAAGGCTGTGTTATATATTTATATATATATTTAAGACTTGTGCAAACTGCCATCAATGCCTTTACCAGAAGACATCACCATCCCCCGGGGATTATAAAATCCCTCCTCAGTCCTCACCCTGGGAAGGGAAGGGAAGGGAAGGGAAGGGAACATTGTTGTGTTAAACCATGAACTACTATGAAGCGTTTTTCAAATGGAAGCAATATAGGGTGGGGCTATCACCCAATCCATAGGCTGGTCTGGTGTAGCTTTGACTGGTGGTTACAATGGTACATTGGAAATAGGTTGTGCCAATCTCGACTAACGATTTATATTGGGAGTGATGATAGTCAGGCCGTTTCTTTATTGCATTCTGCTTCTAATTCTGTATTGACAGTGTAGTCCCATCTGAAACTAGTTTTAAAATTTGTTGGTCAGGTATTTCCAAGGGACTCACCACTGGCAGTTGATTTATCAACGGCAATCCTTCAACTTTCAGAAAAAGGCGAGCTTCAGAGAATCCAGAATAAATGGATATCCCACGATAAATGCTTTGGACAAACCAACCCAATAGACGAGAACCAGCTTCGGCTCACGAGCTTCTGGGGCCTGTTTCTTATATGTGGCGTTGTTTGCCTCCTTTCTTTAGTATTCTTCTTTTGCAGAGTTTGCTGGCAATACAGCAGATACAGCGCAGAAAGAGAGAAGCATGACATTGAAGAACCTGAACCTGCACCCGCACCTGCAGCTGCACCTGCATGTCCCGTGATTCGATGCACGAGCTTCAAGGATATGATTGATTTTATGGATAAGAAAGAGGATGAAATCAAGGAAGTACTTAGAAGGAAGAGTAGAGAGTCCAAAAGGCACTGCCCCAGTCAAGTTTCCGTTGGGCAGAGCAGTTCACCAACTTGAAAAAAACATGTCCATTGACATGTATATGATTTCAACATTTCAGTGTGTATGTTACATAATCAGATAGCCAGTATACAGTGAAATTGTCAATCGTGAAAATTGGCAGAAAAAATAGTAGAAAAATCTTTGTGGGGTGCTTATTGGTGCAGAATCAGTATAAATTTCCTGAAACAAGAAAGAGATTTGAAACTAGAGAGTTTTATAAAGAATCATTTTATTATAAAACTTATTTTAACTCATATATTTTTCTAATAAAATAATTTTACACGTGAATTCATAACTTTTCATACTATTTAGAGTAATGCTATTTAGCTGCAACCCCAATCTAGGTAGCCGACATTAAATAATGTGTGAAATTAAATAAATCATTTAATTCATCCTTTTATTTAGCTTATCATCTAACGTTACCTAAATTAAAATTGTGACTATATAGCATTACTCTACTTTTTAATAGAAAAAAGATAAATGGCCAGGACCAGATGGGTCCTAGACAAATGTAATTATTTAATTCTTCATTTTATTTAGCCTATCATCCTTAGTTATTAGACTCAACTCGGACAAGATATTGGATTTGGGGTTACTGGTTGAATCGGTGAATCATTGCATAAAAATCTATATAAGCAAAATTATTTTTTAAAATTCATTTTCACTTTCACTTATTATTTAGGTTTATAAAATAAAGTAAAATGTTTGACCAAAATTTTTATAAAAGTACTTTTAGAAAACATATATATTATATATTGAATGCATATAACTTATTACACAGGAAAAGTATTGAAATAATCTACAACTCCAATGATAAAGAACTAATTATTTTGCTTAGAGGTCCAAGGTTTAATTCTTTGGACCCCCAAAATTTTAAAAGTCAATTTTGAAAATCAGTAAATCGGCCGAGTTAACTCAGTCAAAACCGTCGGTTAACTCGGTCAAAGTCGATTTTTGACCGAGTAATGTGCATTCCTATTAAATTAATCTATCTGGTCCGGGCAAGGGCCCGGGTCGCCCATTTTCCGATCCGACCGGCCGGTTCGAGCCGATAAATATACTATCATCTAACGTCACCTAAATTGAAACTGTGACTATATAGCGTTACTATACTTTTAAATAAAAAAAATAAATGGCCAGGGCCCTGGACAAATGCAGCACTGGTGATGCAATAGGATGCTATTTCATGACGAATTCTTCAAAAAAATTATCGATGCTCCTAGAAGAAGAAGAAGATTGGTTGAAGCAAGGATATCTTGCCAATTTGTTCGGACTTTTCACTTTGAATAATTTCTTCAAACAAATACAAAACTAAGGATCCTAAAAATAAAAAAATCCTGACCTAAAAAGATACAAACTTCGTATTACTCATTGAAGTTGTCCTATATCATTTATCCTTAATTCCTTTTTGATCAATAAAATGATTTTGAATCTTCTTGACAATTATTAAACAATGGTGGAAACTTTTGAAGGATCTCAACTAGGAATTGTTGGGAAATTATTTAATTTACCATGAGGGGCCGACATATGTAATTAACTGTGTATAAATGCTATCTTAAAGTTAAGCCCAAAATTAAAGTGATCTAATAAGGAATTAAGTAATGTGGAAATTACACCAAACCCTATGTTTCAAGATCCAATTTCAAAAATCAGGTACAAAGTTTATTTATTCAAAAATTAGATATTTTTAATAAATTAATATATTTAAAATAAATATTTTTACTAATATAACAATTCAAAACTAAATTCATCTACCACTAACCCTAATTCTCTCCTCTCATCTCTTTCTCTCTCTTTAACCCTCCTACCCCTCTCTATTTCGGCCGATCGATCGGCACCTAGCAGCGGCACCACGCGACACAGCACATCTTGCAGCGAAATAGGACGACAGCGAGGCGCTCCTCTCGCAAATAACAGTTCCATATTCTCTACCCGGAAGCACAGGCCTCGAACCTCCCCCGCCAGCCACTTCCTCCACCCCCACTTCTCTCTCTATTCTCGCGTCGGCGCGGCAACTGCAAGCGCTCCAAGTAAGTGAATGGGATCTGTTCTAGTTCCTGATTTGAGTGTGAATTTGATTTCCCCCATGTGAATTTGTGGATTGAACAAGGTAGGTACCATCAATTGAATGGGAGCTATCCACAAAACCACACGTATCAAACAAATACAGAGATGAGAGTTTTTTAACCCTTTTTATTTTTTACGAATCGGAAGATAATTCTAGAAAATCCTCTCTTACGCCGCAGCTTACTCGATATTCTAAGGTCGTGGGCTATTTTGTTGAATTTGAGACACTCTTTCTGCAACTTTGCTCAGTCTAGCAAACATGAGTGTGGTGGGTTTTGACTTTGGGAATGAGAGATGTGGGGTTGCCGTTGCAAGGCAAAGAGGTATTGATGTTGTTCTTAACGATGAGTCCAAAGAGGAGTACAAGATTGATGTCTTCCAGAATGCCAGGGCTTGCCTCCGGCTTCGTGCTGCTTGTGAGAAGTTGAAAAAGGTTCTCAGTGCAAATCCTGAGGCACCTTTGAACATTGAGTGCTTGATGGATGAAAAGGATGTAAGAGGTCACAGGAATTTGACAGTGAGGTGGTGCCGACTCGCAGGCAGCTGAGGTCATGTTTTTTTTTTTTTTTTTTTTATGGTGGTGGAGCGGTGTGGTGTAGGTGATGATCTGGTGGTTGCCATGGTTTACAGCCGGAGCGGTAGCTGTGGAGACATTTGGAGGTGATGGTGGTACATGATCCAGACCTGTGACCAATTAGTGAACTGTGACCCTTAAAATTCGAACTGTGACTCAAAATTAAATAAGTTGTCATCGAAAAATTTACTTGTGATCATTTGAAAAGAACCTGTTATCCTTATATTAAAAATAAAAAATAAAAAATAACTCGTGACTATGAACAAAATTCTGATTTGTGACTTGGACTGTGACTTGTGACCTGAGTTGTGACCTGGGCTGTGACTTGTGACTTGAGTTGTGACCTGGACTGTGACTTGTGACCTGAGTTGTGACCTGGGCTGTGACATGTGACCTGAGTCGTCGGAATCGGAGCAGTCGCCGGAAGGGTCACCGGAATCGGAGCGGTCGTCGGAACGGTCACCGGAATCGGAGTAGTCGCCGGAATCGGCATCGGAGCAGTGCCGGGATAGTCGCCGGATTGGTGGGGTGGGGGTGGTGGAGGTGGGGGTGGGTTAATTATATTTATTTATTTATATCTTTTTTATATATTTATATATAAAAATAAATATTTATATATGTGTGTATGTATAGGTTAAAAAATCTGATTTTTGAAATGTGAAAATTGTTTTGTTATTTTTGAAATAGGGTAAAGATAAAGTAGGAAAAATGAATTTTTCCCTTAAGTAATTGGATTTTAAGCATCTAATTAAAGTGTGGGCCGGACTATATGTGTAAAGATCGGATCCATTAGCGTTTGTATTTGACGATGGACCGAATACATATGGAAATATATAAAGGGTTATGGTCCCCAATTCATGTGTGTTTTTCTCATTCTTTGTGGCATCCCATCAACACAAGAATACAAAAGAAAGCATATGAAGAGGAAGATCCATAAAACCCACAATCAGGAATTAAGATGGAGATTTGAATCAACCAAATTAAAGATTTACAGATCCAGATTCAAGATTCATTATTCAAGTCGGAAATCAATTGATTAAGGTATGTTCCATGTTAATTCAGTTTCTTGATGATTTGACATAAAGATCTTGGTAAGATCATAAAATTTAAGTTCTAATAAAATTCCAAACAAGTGGTATCAGAGCCTATTCTTGTAAAATCATTGTGGCGGCCGATGGCGTGTCGTTCTTTGGCGGCAACGACACGGCGCTTTGTCACCACCATGTGTAAGGCAGCGGCCAGCTGCTTTTTTTTAGGTGGGGGGCACCGACGGGTGCCCCCCATGTTTATTTTGGATTTTAGGGTTGGATGAATTTTGGGGGCGGGGGCTTGGGTTAAAAATTTGAAGTTTTGAGGTCCTTGATTGCAATTTCAAATTAGGGTTTTCTTTTAAGGATTCAGCCCCTTAAGTTTCAAGTTTGGTGTTTCAATCCCCTAAGGTTAAAAATTCATCTAATTGGACCTTTAAAATTTCGGGTTTAACAATTCAATCCATCAAGTTTCAAAATTAATTATTTTTGGACCATTAAAGTTTTAATTTTGATGTTTAAGCCCCTGCAATTTGCAACTTTGGTTATTCAGCACCTAAAGTTTAAAGTTCATTCAAATTAGGCCTTACGGTTATGGGTTTTGATAATTCAACCCCTGGAGTTTTAAAATTAATTATTTTTGGGCCATTTAAATTTCTGATTCTGTAATTAAAGCCTCAAAGTTTTTGATTTTGTTCTAATTGGCCCCAAAGGTTTTAAATTTTTAAAATTTGGCTCCTAAAATTTTGAATAATTAATTTTTGACTCCTAAAGTTTTTTCAATAATTAATTTTTGGATTCTTAAAGTTTTTGAATAATTAATTTTTTGACTCATAAAGTTTTCAATAATTAATGATTGACCCCTAAAGTTCTGGTTAATTATTTTTGGGTCCCTAAAGTTCTGAATCCTAGGCCCCTAAAGTTTCAAAATAAAATAAAGGAATTAAGGATTAACAATTATAATTCAAATTTTGGTATTTCTTTTGAATTACTAATTTTTCTAAATGAATTGATTGAAACAACATGTCACCAAAGAGACCTCTTTTGTCTAGATTAATTTATTTAGAATATTAGAAAGGTTGTGTATACGTAATTCATGCGGGTATTGACCGGCCCAAAGGAATGTTAATATTTGGTCGAATTATTTACATACATGTGGTAATAAATATATGACAATTATAAGATTTTATTTTATGTAAACAATAAATCGATCCAAAGATAGGTTTATTGTTTGACATGGTTTATTGTCAATATTTGATTATTATACCAAGAGTACCACTTACAAGTTGATATTTCTGTTCAAAGACTAAATATCAATGTTGTGCTCGGTCTCTTGTGATGGAGTTTACCATTATTTGAATTGATTAATTGTTTAATACGAATTCTTATGTGAACATGTTAATTAAGTATTAGTTCTCTATTCAGTTAATCTATCAATTTCCACAATATCTGCCAACATCAACTCAATTCCTGTGCTAAATAGAATCAATTTTAAGGATTGGAAAGAGAACGTTCTGATCGTTCTTGGTTGCATGGACTTAGACCTTGCTTTAAGGACCGAACAACCCGCTGCACTTACGGATAAAAGTTTTGTTGATAAAAACATGGATTTTGATAAGTGGGATTGTTTAAATCGCATGAGTATTATGATCATGAAGCGTGGTATTCCAAAATCATTTAACTTTATGTTTAGTGTCATCATGATCGTCCAATTTGATTTTATTTCACCATAGACATCTAATTTCATGTAACTTTTCACCATGCACACCTAATTTCATGTAACATTTCACCATGGTCACCCAACTTCTTTTTACTATTTTCATTTATTTTAAAAGTAATAAAAGAGTAATTTTGTATTATATATATAAAGTAAAATTTAAAATAATTAAAATAATTTTTTTTAAAAAATGATACTTAAAAAATAAAATAATTAAAAACTTATTAAAAAATTTACCTAGAAAAATAAAATAAAAAGTTATTTTGAAAAAGACATTCCTTAAAAAAATAAATAAATGAAAACTTATTTTAAAATGTTTTTATGAAAAAAAATTATTTTAAAATAAAAGTTTTTTAAATTAAAAAATAAAACTTTAATTTTTGTTTTTAAAAAAAAAAATTATTTTGTATATATAATACTGATGATGCCAAAATTCGTACCTGGGCCAATCTCGAACTGGATGAAAGAGCTCCACTTGATTCGATCTTCAATACCTGAAATAAAGGTATCGAGGTGTGTCTTCGTCGTCCATCCGATAGTGGTGTCAATGGACTGGGTCGAGCCGGCTCGGCCCATACTAGCTCGTGCTAGCACGAGCTAGGCTTAAGCTCAGCTCGTTGGATTTTGGGCGAGCTCGGCTCGTGCCCGAGCTTGCCCAAAACGAGCAGCTCGACTTGCCGGCTTGTCAAATTTGACGTCTTTTTTTTTAAAACGCTACTATAATTAAATCTTAAATTCAAAAAATATATATATATGCACATTTTTTTTTAAAATATACATTTTCTAAAATATTTTTATTAAAAAAAAAAGATAAACTCTCATCCTTTATCCGAGTTTGGGATCGACTACTTCAATTTCGAGTAGGCGGAGTTAAAATTGTACACGAATTGTTACGTATACAATTTTTTTAAAAAATTATAAATGTGTGAAAATAAAATTTTGTAATGAATGTAGTGAAATTAAATATTATTTACTTAATTAAATGCAATTTCGGCATATTTATGTTGAATTAGATAATTAGCGTCTTCCCAATCCTTCACGCACATTAAACGCTTCTAAAATATTTTCTTTCAGTAGACTTCGAATCTCAGAGAGAACCCTCTTCCCTACACTAAAAGCAGACTCCGAAGCTACAGTGCTAACCGGAGGTGTTAATAGATCTTTTGTAATTGCAGAAACTATTGGTCATCGACGTTCATTATTTCGCCAGAATCTAATGACATCTTCTGAACTTTTCTTAATCGATTTGTTATTAGGTATAGTATAACTAAAGTAATCAATTAATTCAGATGGTAACGCATTTGGACTAGTACTCGAAGTTTGAGCACATACAGTGGAAGACAAATTACTACTACTAGAGGAACCATATGCATATGCATTTGAATCATATCTAAATGAGTTTATGTCTTCTAATAAACTTAAAATTTCAGCGTCGTCATCGTTTATATTAGTGGGAGGAGGAGTAGGTACACGAGTAATTTTTGTACCTATTCGTGAAGTATATAATTTATACATTTCAGTCAACGTTTGTTTCAAATTCTTATAAATAATAGGCATATTAAAAGTTAAAGTATTTGAAATTTGGTCAATTGTAAATTTAGTACCCAATAAATTATATTGGGGATCCATGACGCAAGCTAAAGGAAATAAAATATGTAATTCTTTCCAATATTTTCTAAATTTTAATTCAATGGCATATATAATCAGGGTCATTTTGATATCTCTTAAAAGCTCTAATAGTTATATAAAGACGTTTAAGAACCATGCAACTAGTGGGATAATAAACACCAGACAATATATTTGTAGACGTATAAAAACTTGCCAATTTTTTTTTTAATTTTAAAAACTGTAGTCCAATCGGATTCATTTAAAATATTATAGTCTTCGTCTCTAATATTCCTACTATTATAAAATTCAGTGATAAACGTTTCAAAACTTTCACACGATTTTAATAATAAGTAAGTTGAATTCCATCTATGACCTACGTCAGTAATAAAAGTTTTTGTATGCTCATTCCCAACTTGTTCACAAAATTCCTCAAATACTTGTTTTCTACTAGGTGTAATTGTGATATATATAAGTGCATTCCTAATTCGACTAATTTCGTCCTTCACATGTTTTAAACTATCTTGTACAATTAAATTAAAAATATGGCACACACATCGAATATGAAATAAATAACCACCAAAATCGGGTTGAAAACTCTATACAATTTATCGATAACAACTTTATTTACGGAAGTATTGTCAAACGTAAAAGAACGAATTTTACTCTTACATTTATATTCTCTAATTATTAACATAATAGCATTAAATATAATTTGAGCGTTATGAGGATACTCAACAATTTTAAAAGTAATAATTTTTTTTATGCATAACCCAAAGTGGGTCTACAAAGTGTGCAGTTGCAACTATGTAACATCTCTTATTAATCATTTCCCACAAATCCGAAGTTAAAGATATCACACCCCCATATTTTTTAAAATTCGCAATCAATAATTTCTTTACATTAAAAAAATATTCAATTGTATTAGAATGAAGAGTGTTTCGACTTACCCCAACGTACCTCGGTTGAAGATATTGTTTGACGTAATTTACGAAATGTTGGTTGTCCACTATTGCTAGTGGCAGCTCCGCCACGGCAACGAACTTCACCATTTCTGTTCGAGCTTCCTCCTCCGAATACATCCACGTAGAAAGTGGCGTAGTAGTAGCATCTACGCTACTTAAGTCAGACAAGTGGGCAAAAAGAAATATGCTGGAATGTTATGAAAACATCCCCGAATAATGAGGCTATGTTATGTATTTATAGATGTTGGAGGGGGAGTCCTGGAAGTACTTAACTTCCTGTAATTCTAATTATTTTACGTGTTTGTATTGTGTTAAAAGTGCACAATTTGTGTTGGGGTAAAATATGTAATGAACAAGGAGTTTATACTCAAGCAGGACTAGTATTTCTAGGCCCAACCTGATAATGGGCCCGACTTCGGAATCAACCCAGTTGGAGTGGGCCAAGATCGGGCCTACTAGCTCAAGTAGCTCGATCTCGAGCTTATCGATATTTTTTCTGCATCACAGGCCCTCGTGCATCCAAGTCGCAGCTAAAAAGTTACGTGCTTGAGCTGCGAGGTGAGATGAAAGAGGCTCAATGAGTTTAATCTTTGTTCGATTTGCAATTTGTATGTAGCTTGAGTTCGTTACTTAGCCAATAAGCTCGAGTTTTGCATTAAATAAGTAGTTCGAGTTTTACCAAGTAGCTCGAGTTCATGTTAAAGGAGCTCGAGACGTGTTACTAGGCCAGTTATGGCCAGGTAGCTCGAGTTTTAGTTTGTAATGAGCTTGAGACTTGTTACTTGGCTGATTGTAGGCCAAGTACCTCGAGTCATGTTGAAGGAGCTTGAGTCGTGTTACTAGGTTGTTATGGCCAAGTAGCTCGAGTCCTGGTTTGTAATGAGCTCGAGACGTGTTACTTGGCTGATTGTAGGCCAAGTAGCTCGAGTCTTGTTGGAGGAGTTCGAGACGTGTTACGAGGCCATATTTTCAGGTAAGTAGCTCGAGACTTTGTTGGTAGAGCTCAAGCTGTGTGCTTGGCCATATTTTCAGGCAAGTAGCTTGAAGCTTTGTTGGTGGGGCTCGAGCTGTGTACTTGGCCATATTTTCAGGCAAGTAGCTCGAGCTTTACAGTTTGTAGTCCGATCTTGAGCTCGACACATTACTTTATTTTGAGGTGTAGTAGCTCGGGGCCCTACAATAGATAAGTGTACTAGTTGCACGTGCGGAGCATGACTTTATGCTAGGTTTTTCGTACTAGTTGCATGTGCGAAGCACAGCCTTAGGCTAGGTTTTTCGTACTAGCTCCATGCGCGGAGCACAGCCTTGCGCTAGGTTTTTCGTACTATCTCCATGCGCGGAGCACGACCTTATGCTACGTTTGCAAAGAAATATATCTCATAATTAGCATTTGAAAGATGAAGAACCGAGTTGGACAATTTACGGATGTGTTCAACCAAGCACATGAATTAACTCAAATAAGCATTTGTAAAGGCCCAAAAAGAAAAATCAATGCTAGTAAAAATAAAGTAACCCCCAAGTCCAAATACTTTTAAAATAATTAGAAGGAACATATGGGCCAAGAGAAAATATATCTATGAGCCCAACTATAATTTGCAAAGTGGAAATCTAGAAGTAAGAATTATAGTGGCCCAAAGGTTAAAATAAAAGATTCAACACGCCCGAATATTTTTAAGATAAATAAGAGGAAATTACAACTAGCCCTGGTTTTAAAATTTTCAATTCAAAAATCAGGTTTGGAGTTTATTTATACAAAAATCAAGTATTTCATTTAAAATGTTAAATATTAATTAATTTTTATCTAAATTATAATTACCTAAACCCTAAAAATCAAAAATCATTTATCACTTTCTCTCTCACCTCTCCTGCTCTCTCATCTCTCGCCTCTCTCTGTTTATCGCCTCTCTCTCTTTTTCTCGCCGCAGCCGTCGATGTCAAAGAGTGACAAATGGCTGAGCAAAGGGATGGTGTTGATGAAAATTGGGTGGAGGAGGTTGAATTTGGTGTGGATGCGACTGCGACTGCTGAGGTGGTAATGGTAGGCGCAGGTGCTGGTGGTGTGCGGTGGTGGAGTTTTGTGATCTGTACGATGTGTGCGGCGATTTTAGATGCGATGGTGGGGGTTGGGTGCGGTGGTTTCGATCTGGAGGGTTTTTTTTCCGGTTTGGATGCGGTTGCGGTGGTGCGGTGGTGCGGTGGTTCTGTGTGTTTTGGTGGGGATGTAGTGGTGAGGTCTTGTTGTTTTGGAGTGGTGAGGTGGTTGTGTGTTTTGGCGGAGAGGTGGTTCGGATGGGTGGTGGTGGTGGTGGTGGCGGCGGTGGCAGGGTCCTGTTGTTTTGGTGGTGGGTGTAGTGATTGGGGTTAGGGTAGGGCGTGACAGAGGTGGTGGTGATAACGTTGGCTGCGATGTTTGAAACAGTGATTTTGTTGTTGGGAAGTGATGGTTATGGTGGTGGTGGTGTTTGTGTTGGTGTTGGTGGCAATGGTGTGTTTCTGTGGTGGCGGCGGTGGAGACGACGATGGTGTTGTGTTGGTGGTGGTCACAAATATTTTGTTGATTGTGACAAATAAATTGATTGGTATATGACCAATAAAGAATAAACTGTGACCTACAAACTTATTAAGTTGTGACCAATAAAAGTAATCGTGACCATAGAATAAATTGTGTGACTTATAAATTTTGTGATTTATGTCCGATGAACAAATTATGACTTTTAAAATTTTAATTTGCGACTGATGAACGAAATGTGATCTATAAAAATTTTAAATTGTGATTAAATTGTATAGATCTGTGACCTTTATATATTTATTAATAAAATATATAATTAATTAATTAATTAATTACTAAATTTTAATGAAAACTTGATTTTTGAAATTTAAAATCTCAAATCTTAATTTTGAAATAGTGATACTTAAAAACCTGATTTTTGTATTGTTCTCTTAAGATAATTAGAAGCATTGGCCAAAAGAAAATAAATATATAAGCCCAACTTAGCAAATCAAAAGGACAGTCCATAAAGGACTTTAATCTTTTGACTTTTTGAATGGGCCAAGTGGATGATGGATTCATTGATCCAATTAAAGAGGTGAGAAAAGGTTATTGTACCTGTACTTAAAGTGAGGAGCCTTCGTTGTCATGACTCACAGGATCGGCATGGTTCTTAGATTCAAGATCACTCAATCTCACCCTTTTCTTTTTTGTATCATTCTTGATCGACTTTTTTGCATTGGTACGCTCATTTACTTCATTGGTGACTAGCAACCTAACCAAAGCAGGCCTTAGGTGCAAAACCTCGTAAAATGTAGTATAGAATTAATGGCAGATAGCAATTGAAATGAGTAAAAGAAAATTGTAGGCATGAAGAGGTAGGAATATGAATGAAAGTGGAATAATTAAAATTATTACTCCCCTTTTTCTAAGTTGTTGACGTCGAGAGTATGCCACCGACTGGTTCGGCATTATTCATTTCCTTTTGAAATTTTCTCCAACAAGAACCAAAACAGCAGCTCAAAACTATTTAGCCACCATTGTAATTGCCAAAATGGACTTCTATTTTGGGGTAGAATATTCCAAAAATTTCCGAGCCCAAGCTATCAGATTTATGATGCTATTTTAAAATAAAGGATTATTGGCAGCAACATCTTGAGCTGCTGGAGGAAAATCCATCTTGAATAGAAATGACAGGCCTCATAAATCATGAAGGATGGAGAATGAGAGCTCAAATTTAGAAGAAAAAACTCCATGTCTCGTGTACAAAGTCACAACCTGAACCTTCCTCTCCTTTTTTTTTTTTCGTTGAGATATCATGATTGAAGACTAGACATGAAATTACTGTAGTCAATCAGATATTAGTGTTAGAACTTTATTTAAACTTAAACTTTATGATCTTGCCAAGATCTTCATGTCAAATCATCAAGAAAACTGAATTAACGCGGAACATACCTTAATCAATTGATTTCTGATTTGAACATTGAATCTTGAATCTGGATCTGTAAATCTTTAGTTTGGTTGCTTCAAATCTCCATCATAATTCCTGATTGTGGGTTTTATGGATCTTCCTCTTCATATGCTTTCTCTTGTATTCTTGTGTTGATGGGATGCCACAAAGAATGAGAAAATCACACATGAATTGGGGACCATAACCCTTTATATATTTCCATATGTATTCGGCCCATCGTCAAATACAAACCCTAATGGATCCGGTCTCTACACATATAGTCCTAAGACACACTTTAATTAGATGCTTAAAGCCCAATTACTTAATTCTTTATTAGATCACTTTAATTTTGGGCTTAACTTTAAGATAGCATTTATACACAAATAATTACATATGTCGGCCCATCACGGGAAATTAAATAATTTCCCAACAATCTCCCACTTGGGCCACATATGCTACCTTATAAATGTGTATAACCTTATGAGCTCAAAAGTTTTGCTATCATAACCAAAAGCATCTCCGAACAATCTCGTCCATTGATTATATCAACATAGGATCAAAGCGGTCTTCGTTATAAGTAACATAACTAAACCCATCAATGGTCACGTATATCAATACAATCAAATGACATAGATCAAGTGTGGATGTGTAGCATGGAAATTACATGTAATGTGATCTAAACATGCCTATTTCCAACTGGTCCTGCCTTATTCCTTAATACCTTATGAGATCAACCATAAACTTTAATCAGAGTGGAACTGAACTGAATACTTTATTTCTGAAATGAACTGAATGTGCACAACCGAAATTATGTGTCAAAAAGACAACATCCAAAATACAAACTCCCACTAAACTGGCATATCATCAAAAGATGCAACACCCATGTGAGCACCATGCTCATGAAAGACCTCGGGTGGTAGCCATTTAGTAAATGGATCCATAGAGTTTGTCCTTATATGCTTTATAAAAAAAAACCTGACCACTCTGAATTCATTCTTTAACAATTAGGAACTCAATGTCTATAAACTTTGACATCATCATGTTCCTATTGGAATACAAGACTGTTATTGTCACAAAATAACTTAAGTGGTCTTTCATTTCCATCCAAAAATATGCAGCCTAGTGACAATATTTTACAGTCAAATTCCATAATCAAAATCAGAATATCCAACGATCTCCAATTGGTCTGATTTTCCTGAATGTGATCATGTAATCCTTTGTTCTCTATAGATACCGAATAACCTGATGGCTGCTTTCCAAATTTCCATCGCAAATTAATTAAATATCTGCCTAACATTCCAACAAGGAATACAATATCCGGATGTGTGCTATCCCGAGTATACATTAAATTCCCAATTGCCAAAGTATAGAGAATCTGATGTATATCCTTTATCTTTAAATTTATCATTGGGGCATTAATTGAGACTAAAGTTGTCTCCCTTAATTGTTGTAGGGGTGTTACTTGATTTTCATATCTGCATTACAAATTTTTTTTTAAGAACCTTATTGATACAAATCTTTTGTGGTAATCCAAAAATACACCAAGAACAATTCTTGTGTATCTATATCCTTAATACAAAAGATGCATCACAAAGATTTGCTTACTCCCACTGAACTTGTGATATCCACAATCATCAATTGAATGTATCTCGAAACCAAATGAGATAATTATTTGATAAAATTGTGATACCTATTCGGGAAACCAGCTTAAGCCCATAGATGGATTTCTTTAATTTGTAAACCATCTAATGCAACTTAAGACCAAAATATGTCACAGAAGCCATAATTGTCCTAAAAGAGTTTTCATAGAAATTGAAGAAGAATCTCTTTATGCATGGCATCAATCCACTCTTTAAAATTATTCCTTTGCATGGCTTGATGAAAGTTGATTGATAAGTCATTCTTTCATCAATCCATGTCATCCTTATTTTCTTGGAGAAAGACTATAAAGTTATCCAAAATTGTCTTTCTTCTTTTATAGTGGATTTCCTTAATGACATTAGTTCTTGAGGTTGTTGAGTTTGTTTTTCTGGAACAATCTCTTGATTGTGTATGGGGGATTTTGTAATATTGTCTTGATCCGAAATTGCTTCTTGAACAAGATCTGGAGCAAGAATTTGTCCCTGAACCAAATCATTGTCAATTGCAACAGAAGGAATATATAAATATTCTTCATCCAAGACAAATCATAACCTTATAACCTTATCTCCCCTCACAAACTCTACATCCTCAAGAAATCGAACATTTCCCGTTTCGAAAATTGACCTGGTAGTGGGACCTTTAAAAATTTGTAACCCCCTTAACAATTACTTTACTTGGAACTTTGTTGAGACTTTAAGCTGCAGTCTTTAGTGCTTTAAACCTAGGAGGATCCTGATGTACTGTGGGTAAATTCCACATTCCTCTAGGAATATTGCAAAAGGTCCCGGACATTGTTCTCCTGATTCGTCATATCTTGGCATAGTATTTACCACTATAGTAAGATTTGACTTGTTAAATTCTTTTACTGAGTCGATTTTCAAACTCAGTCTTGTATGCTTTGAACATGTCCAGTGTTTGGGATTTCTCATAGATGAAATATAGGTAGCCATATTGAGAAAAAATCGTCTATGAACTAAATAAATGACTGTTGACCATTCCAAGAAGCCGAAGGGAATGATCCACAGATATCCGTATAAATTAGTTCTAAGACATCCGAAATCCTATTGGCACCTAATCTCCTTATGTTTGTTTGTTTTTCCCTTAATTTACTTAAGTCTGAAAATATCAAGGGAATCAAGAATTCTTTCTGACACAAATCTTTCCATTCTCTTTTGAGAGATGTGACCTTATCGCTTGTGCCATAACATAGCAGAATTCTCATTGGTTAATTTATGTTCAATACCATGTGAATCCATATACAAGGTTTCTTTATAAGAGGCAACCGTATTAAACACATATAGGTTATCGTAACCGAATAAAGAACTGACACCCACAATATTTGAATTAAGAAAAAAGATCAAACTGACTATTTCTAATTGAACAAGAGTAACCAAAGTTGTCCAATGTAGAAATAGAAACCAAATTCCATCCAAAAGGACGGTACCGTAAATGTCTCTTTCAAATTCAAATAATAATCAGTCTTTAATGATAACCTAAATTCCGTAAAGCCTCAACCTTAACTGATTTGCCATTGCCCCGGATAGATGAATTTTTCAGCATCAATTGGCTTTGGCAGCTCAGACAACCCCGCATAAACACACTTATGTAAGTGGTGGTACCGAAATTTATCCACCAAGTGTGTCTTGGTATTGACATTAAATTTACCTCAAAACAAACCAAAGTGAGAAATGTACTTTTCTTTACACGCCAAGCGTAACATTTAGCACAATCTCTCTTTATATATCCCAAATTTTTTTTTTTTTTTTACAAAATTTACAGCTAAATTTATTTCGCTGTTAATTTTGAACCGAACCGAATGCAGCTTTCTTATTCTTTCTTTTCTTTAACTTGTCCTTAGAGGTACTAGCCAAGTGAGCACTTTCAGTCCTTTCTTGCTTCAGCCTTTCTTCTTCTTGCACACAGTATGAAATGAGCTCATTTAGAGTCCATTCATCCCTTGACAGTTATAACTGACCTTGAATTGTGCAGGAATAGAAATTAAAACCAGATGCATGAGCAAATCATCAGATAGCTCAAGCTTTAGAACCTTTAATTTCGAAGCAATATAAGACATCTGCATAATGTACTCCTGAATATTTCTTTTGCTTTTATTCCTTAGTGAAACTAGGTATGCAAAAGCGTACTAGTTTATGTCTTATCGCCTTTGCAAAGCGTTTCTTCAATTTCAGCAAGAAATTTATTGGCAGTAGTTACTTTATCGGACACAGCGCCCCTGAATGATTCTGGAATTTGACGCTTCATGATCATAAGACTCATGCGGTTTGAACAATCCCACTTATTAAAGTCCTTGTTTTCATCAATAGAACTTTTATCCGTAAGTGCAGCGGGTTGTTCGGTCCTTAACGCAAGGTCTAAGTTCATGCAGCCAAGAACGGTCATAACGTTCTCTTTCCAGTCCTTAATAGTTGGTTCCATTTAGCACAGGAATGGAGTTGATGTTGGCAGATATTGTGGAAGTTGATGGATTAACTGAATAGAGAACTAATACTTAATATACATGTTCACATATGAATCCGTATTAAACAATTAATCAATTCAAATAATGGTAAACCCCATCACAAGAGACCGGGCACAACATTGATATTTAGTCTTTGGACAGAAATATCAACTTGTAAGTGGTACTCTTGGTGTAGTAATCAAATATTGACAATAAACCATGTCAAACAATAAACCTATCTTTGGACCGATTTATTGTTCACATAAAATGAAACCTTATAATTGTCACATATTTATTACCACAGGTATGTAAATAATTCGGCCAAATATTAACCTTTCCTTTGGGCCGGTCAATACCCGCATGAATTACGTACACACAACCTTTCTAATATCCCAAATAAATTAATCTAGGCAAGAGAGGTCACTTTGGTGACATGTTGTTTCAATCAATTCATTTAGAAAAATTAGGAATCCAAAAGAAATACCAAAATTTGAATTATAATTGTTAATCCTTAATTCTTTTATTTTATTTTGAAACTTTAGGGGCCTAGGGTTAATAATTCAGAACTTTATGGACCCAGAAATAATAATCCAGAACTTTAGGGCTCAATAATTAATTATGGAAAACTTTAGGAGTCAAAAATTAATTATTCAAACTTTAAGGATCCAAAATTAATTGTTGAAAAACTTTAGGAGTCAATAATTAATTATTGAAAACTTTTAGGGATCCAAAAATAATTACCCGAAACTTTAGGAGTCAATAATTAATTATTGAAAACTTTAGGGATTCAAAAAAATAATTATCCGAAACTTTAGGAGTCAATAATTAATTATTGAAAACTTTAGGGATCCAAAAAAATGATTATCCGAAACTTTAGGAGTCAATAATTAATTATTGAAAACTTTAGAGATCCAATATTAATTATTTAAAACTTTTGGGGCCAATTTGGAACAAAATCAGAACTTTAAATGGCCCTAAAATAATTAATTTTAAAACTCCAGGGGCTGAATTATTAAAATCCATAACTTTAAGGCCCAACTTGAATGAACTTTAAACTTTAGGGGCTAAATAACCAAAATTGCAAACTGTAGGGGCCTAAACATTAAAATTAAAACCTTAATGGTCCAAAAATAATTAATTTTGAAACTTGAGGGACTGAATTATTAAACCCGTAACTTTAAAGGCCCAATTGGATGAATTTATAACCTTAGGGGACTGAAATACCAAAACCTTAAACTTAAGGGGCTAAATCCTTAAAATGAAACCCTAATTTGAAATTGCAGTCAAGGACCTCAAAACTTCAAATTTACAACCCAAGCCCCCGCCCCCAAAATTCATCCAAACCCTAATTTCAAAATTTATTGGAGAAAAATCCTCCCCTCTATCCCGGTCGGCGCCGCCAAGCCAAAAAAAAATGGCCGGCAGCAGCGTTCCACGCTTTGGGCAATCTTGTGTTGCGACCAACACAAGCGCTTATTCTTGTTTAGGCATTACCCGCAAGGCGGGCGTAATGGCCCCACAAAAAAAAAAATAATTTTTTTTTTTTTTAAAAAACCGAAATTCTGAAAATCTTTAAAATTAACCGAATAATTTTCAAATTTAATAAATCTAAATCCGAAATTATTAAATTTGAAAACCATAAAAAATATACAAGAACCAAATTAAAAATACTTGATTCCCAATGATTTAACATGAACCTCGCTCTGATACCACTTGTTAGAACTTTATTTAAACTTAAACTTTATGATCTTGCCAAGATCTTCATGTCAAATCATCAAGAAAACTGAATTAACGCGGAACATACCTTAATCAATTGATTTCTGATTTGAACATTGAATCTTGAATCTGGATCTGTAAATTTTTAGTTTGGTTGCTTCAAATCTCCATCATAATTCCTGATTGTGGGTTTTATGGATCTTCCTCTTCATATGCTTTCTCTTGTATTCTTGTGTTGATGGGATGCCACAAAGAATGAGAAAATCACACATGAATTGGGGACCATAACCCTTTATATATTTCCATATGTATTCGGCCCATCGTCAAATACAAACCCTAATGGATCCGGTCTCTACACATATAGTCCGGCCCACACTTTAATTAGATGCTTAAAGCCCAATTACTTAATTCTTTATTAGATCACTTTAATTTTGGGCTTAACTTTAAGATAGCATTTATACACAAATAATTACATATGTCGGCCCATCACGGGAAATTAAATAATTTCCCAACAATTAGTTCTAGCTTTTTCTGTCTATATTCAGTGGGATTCCAAGTACATTGCAACCAAAGAGTAATAAAATGATAGGTTGGGCCAATTGAACTTTCAAGCTTACATAACCCGGACACTAGGATCCAAATGAGGCTTTCAATCTCCTATCCATTAGTAAGCTCTTTTGTGATTGAAGGAGATCGCCGAAATAGAATAAATAGATATCAGCAAGAACAATTACTATCCATTAAAGTTAACAAAGGTTAGAGCAATTTCACCAAAAGAATAATATGGGAGGAATGAATAAATATTGGGCCCAACTTTACATAAACATTTAGCCAACCCAATTGATATTTCTTCTAAGAGCCTATTAGCTAGCCAACACTTTTTCCAACTTGTTTTAGTGGGTGAAGTTAATTCCCACCTTGGAAAAAGTACACTAGAAGTGTTTGTTCCTTTTTTCCCAAAATAGCTGGGATTGACCACTTGCACAAGTTGCGGTATATTGCCAGGTGCCGGAGGTTTACTTCTCAACGTCGGTCACCGGATTCCATAAGACGTAACAACTGTTTTGATGGTGGGGGTGATTTGCTGCATATTTGATTTTCCAAGCACCTTTTCCATTACTCTATCTCTTTCACTTTTTTTTTTTTTTTTTTTTTTTGTGGTTTTTTTACAAAACCTGTTGCCAAGCCCTTTAAATGTTCACCAAATTCAACCATCATGTAATCTTCAGACTCTTTCCTGTCCTGTCTTAAAACGGAAGAAACTTTAAGCACAATAGGAAGGATAAAGAAAATTGGTTCCTCGTGGACGGCACCCAACCTCTGCCCATCTTTCTGATATATACTTTTCTTCTTAAAAATCCAAAATAATTTTTAAAAGGGAAAAATTCATTTATCCTACTTTATCTTTACCCTATATCAAAAATAACAAAACAACTTTCACATTTCAAAAACCAGAAATTTTGACCTATACACACGCGCGCGCGCGCGCACACACACATATATAAAATTAACCCACCTCCACCCCCACCACCCCACCGCGCCGGCGACCGCTTCGGCCATCATAGGTGACAACGCATGGTTTTTTGTTTATAATGATTGATAACACGATAAGGCTCATGTCTCACATTTTTGTTAATAGTCACATATTATTTTCAAAAGGTCAAGCACAATTCACAGAATATATTAGCTCACAATTTTGTTTATAGTCCCATGTTATTTTCAAATGGCCACAACACTGGTCACGATTTTGTTCATAATCCCATGTTATTTTCAAACGCTCCGATTTTTGTTTTTGGTCACGGCATACGTCACAGTTCAGGTCACAGCACATGGTGCATGTCGCATAAACTATATAGCATCACCTCACATTCTTACATGCCCTAACCCTACTCCACCGCTGCCACCACTGCCGGAAATTCCCCATAACCACCATCACTAACATCACCAACATAGCCTCACCAATCGACGGCAAACCAAAAACATGACAATCTCCAGCACCGACAATATCGCCGCCACCACCACCACAGAAATTATTAGATCTACAAAAACCACCATCTCCGTTTATACCACCCCCACCAAAGAATCCACACCGCACCATCACTACATCAACGAACCAACACCTGTACCACCCTACCTCACCGTCTCCTCCACCACCACCACCACTACCCCGAACGAATCACAACCACCACACAAAACACATAGAACATCACATATACACCACAAATCTCCCATCGTCACCACATCAACTGTACCATCATCGCAACCGCATAAAACAAACATCACCGCACCGCTCAAATGAAATCAGATTGAGAAATTACCAAATTTGGTGACGAAAATTAGTAGTAATAATACGAGAAGCCCCCAGAAATTGCGGCAAGAGCTCCAAGGGTGCTTCCGAATGCTAATGCCCAAGCCCAAACCCAAAAGCCACTGTGTGGCTTCGCAGCAGATCCATAAAAGTTACAGCGACGACGATGAGAGAGAAGACTTGCGACGGTGATGAGATAGAGAGGAGTTGCAGTAGGGAGGGGGCGGCGGTTTCGGTTTGGGAGTAGAGGATTTTGATGGTGGAGGAAATTGAAGCTGCTGGTTCTGGTTCTGGTTCCGATTCCGGCGTGCAGAGCCTTGGTTCTGGTTCTAACATTCTCGGAAGGTGGCGGCTCAGTGGGGGAGACACCCCTTCCACGCCGCCGAGAGAGAGAGATACAGAGAGGGATAGGGTGTGGTGCCGGTTCTGAAAGAGAAATTAGGGATTTAATTCTGTGATGGAGTGTTTATAATTTAATTTTTATAATATTATTATTAATATTTAATTAAATATAAAAAACATGTATCTATATATAAAATATTTGATTTTTGAAAAAAAAACATGAAATATGATTTTTGAACTTTGATCTTGAAAAGTAGGGTTTCATGTAATTTCCACTTTTTAAAAAGTGGTAATTACACGAAGCCATACTTTAAGTATTAAACTTTCTAAAATCAGATTGGAAGTTTAATATTTCCAAAATCAGATTTTTTATCCTAATTAATATTTTTACTACCCTAATTCATTCCCAAAAAAAAATTTATTTGCTTTCTCTCTCCATCCATCCCTCCCTCATTCCTCTCCTCTCGTTCTCCTCCCCCTCCCTCACTCCATCCCCTTCTGCTACCGGCGACGACGCTGCTGTCAGCGTAACAACGGTGTCACGATGCTGCTGCCCTATTTCACAGCAGCATCGGTGAATCCAATGCCGCGATAGGCCCATCGCTGCAGCAGCCGAAGCTCCTCTCCTCTCTTCTCGATTTTCTTTTTTCTCTCAGATCGCCGTCTGGTGATTGTTGCAAATTTGGGGGATTTGTATGGGGGGTGGTGGCTGTGGAGGCGATCGGTAGTTGTTGAAATATGCGATTGTGGGTGTAGGATGCAGAGGTGTTCATTAGTTTTTTTTGTCGTGGTTTTTCGTGATTTCGTGGTTTTTCAGTTTGTAAATCGTTGTGTTTTAGTGGTGGTTGTCGTGGTGTTGGTGGTGTTATTGGTGATTCTGCCATTTGAAGCTGATGGTGGGTGGTTGTTGAGATGGAGGTGGCTCGGAAAGGCAGGGTGTGGTGAGGTTTGGAGATCTCGTCGAAGTGGGTTGAATTTTGTGGTTGGCCGGTGCGTGTGGGTGGACAGCGCTTGGTGGAACGATTTATGGAATTTGTCAGTGGATGTAGTGGGGTACCGACGGCTGGCTATGCAATTGTAGATGGTGGCGCGATCTAATTTGGATATGATTTGTTGCTGAAAATGGTGGTGGTGGTGGTGGAGGCGGTGACTCGTGGTCGTGGAGATAGAGGCGTTATACCGTGGTGATGGTTGTGGTATATGTGACCAATTATTTAGATTAACCGTGACCTTAAAAATTTGACAATTTGTGATTAAAAATTAACATGTGATTAATAAATTTGAAAATATGTGATTAAACAAACAATCATGCGTTGTGACTTGTGACATGGCCTGTGACTCTTGACTTCTGACTTATGACCTGAGCTGTAACTTGTGACATGGGCTGTGACTTGTGACCTGTGATGTGACCGTAAAAAAAACTTGTCAACTGTACAAAAAAATATAGCGGAGTTGTTACATGAATATTCGTTGGAGTTGGAATAACTGTCGGAATCGGAGCAGTCATCGGAAAAAATCGTCGCCGGAACTATTGTCGGAATAGTCGTTGGAATAGTTGTCGAAACGGTCACTGGAACCGAAGTAGTCACCAGAATAGTCGTCGGAAAGTTCACCGGAGTAGGGCGGTGATCGAAACGATCGTCGGAGCGGTAGGGGTAGTGAATGTGAAATGAGTTAATTATATTATTTTAGAATTAAATATTTAATAATAAATTAATTAAATAATTTATTATTTCATAAATAAAAATTTAATTTTTTTTAATAAAAAACTGATTATGAAAATTTCAAACTTATTTTCTTATTTATTAAATAGGCTAAACTTATTCTCTTGAATAGGTAATCTTCCCTAGGAAATTATAAAAACTGAGGTGCTTACCGAAAAAAATGGTATCTTGTAAAATATAAAATAAAGCATCGTCGAGGGTGAGTGCGTACGGCGTCCCTCGGGCGCGGCGTGCAAGGCGATGTGTTTGGTGCCTGCAATTGTGACTGTCATCGCACTCCAAACTATGGCTGCGACGCTTCGACTCCTTGCCCACACGGGCTGGATAAGCAAAACGTAGGCACCGAAAAAAATATTGTTCAATGCGTGCAGTGCCCCTCGGGCGCGCCGTGTTGGGCAGTGCAGCAGGTGCTTGCAATTGTGACCCGTCGTTTCTCGACAAAATTCGGTTGCTGTCTCGATAATCTTCTTGTTACCGTGCGTAGCGGGACACGATTGGGCTTAGCTTGTTGCATGTTTTGTGAACTCTCGATTCGCACGACATGTGGTGTGCTTTGCTTGGTCGATGTGTTCGTAAAGCACGTAAGTTGCGATTGGCTTGTTTGGGTACATTGGATCCCTGTTGGGGCAGCGACAACGTCCTCTTCATGCCTGTTCATTGGATAATCGAATATCGCATTCGGCCATCTCACGTTCGGTTCCTTGTGTTGCATACCTGTTGCGATGGTATCTTGTTGCCTAGAATGACCCCGTTTCGCCCTACGTTGCGAGTAACGTCGCGCCCGATGGTGAACCAATAAGCATTCATCGTGTTCCACCCCATTCACATTACATGTTGCGGGACTTGGCCCATGATGTCGTGCTTGAGCTCTCGAATGCAGAATACAAAGTGGGTACGAGGATGTCGATCCTCTGTTTACCTTGAACAAGCGTTCTACGCTCTTGCGAACGACGTTCTTCCTCGTCCTGGGCTTCCGTCCACACGAGGTCGATGTCGCAGAGGAATCTTACCTAGTTGATCCTACCAGTAGTCATATGCTTGTCTCAAAGATTAAGCCATGCATGTGTAAGTATAAATTAATTCAGACTGTGAAACTGCGAATGACTCATTAAATCAGTTATAATTTGTTTGATGGTACCTGCAACTCGGATAACCGTAGTAATTCTAGAGCTAATACGTGCAACAAACCCCGACTTCTGGAAGGAATGCATTTATTAGATAAAAGGTCGACACGGGCTCTGCCTATTGCTGCGATGATTCATGATAACTCGACGGATCGCACGGCCCTCGTGCCGGCGACGCATCATTCAAATTTCTGCCCTATCAACTTTCGATGGTAGGATAGTGGCCTACTATGGTGGTGACGGGTGACGGAGAATTAGGGTTCGATTCCGGAGAGGGGCCTAAGAAACGACTACCACATCCAAGGAAGGCAGTAGGCGCGCAAATTGCCCAATCCTGACACGGGGATGTAGTGACAATAAATAACAATACCGGGCTCTTAGAGTCTGGTAATTGGAATGCGTACAATCTGAATCCCTTAACGAGGATCTATGGAGGGCAAGTCTGGTACCGCAGCCGCGGTAATTCCAGCTCCAATAGCGTATATTTAAGTTGTTGCAGTTAAAAAGCTCGTAGTTGGACTCTGGGTTGGGTCGGCCGGTCCGCCTATGGTGTGCACCGATCGTCTCGTCCCTTCTACCAGCGATGCACTCCTGGCCTTAATTGGCCGGATCGTGCCTCCGGCACTGTTACTTTGAAGAAATTAGAGTGCTCAAAGCAAGCCTACAGTCATGGACCTAGAGAACTCCCCTACCAATGTGGCATGGCAAGATAGCTTTTGATGGCATGCTTTCTATCCCTATGTTGTGCTTATGTTGCATATCTAAGCTTGCCGATCGCATGTGTGGGGTAGGCTGCCTTGGGGGTCCCTGGAACCTCAAGGGTCGAACGGGAGGTCCATGACAAGTGGTATCAGAGCCGGTCCGCTCCAAATGTTGCGCTATTGGTTATCCAAGGCCAGCAACGTACGTTCCTACGGAGAAGATCTTGCGGTCTCCAACATGAGACAAAGCGGTTGGTAAGTGGGAAGCGAGGATGGAAAGTTTCGAGGATGATGGATGTAGGGGGCATCCAGTAAGCAATTTTGCCTACTGCGTGAATGTTGCTTTGCACGAACTTTGATTGAGGCATTGCGGTGGAAATTGATTATAGTGGGGGAATTTGTGATTGTACTTCGACATGCATGTGATGCAGCGGCCAGGGGAGCCGTCCATTGAGGAACTAATGCCAGGAGCATAGGGTGAAGGTGGTGTTGAAGGCGACATGTACGAGGGGTACTGTGGGAAGAGGTGCAGGGGGCACTGTGGACGCCTGTACATCTAGGGGATGATGTCGCTGTTGTGGAGAAACTTTTGAACCCACTAACTTGAAGGGAGGATGCAATGCATGAAGACGCGAAGCACATGTCCGCTACAAGATAGCTTATTGCGGGTTTTTAGCGAATTGAGCGGGGGAGTGAGTCATGGACCTAGAGAACTCCCCTACCCATATGACATGGCAAGATAGCTTATTGCGGGTTTATTGCTATATTCCTCGGAAGTGCACTGACGATGTCCCTTTAACAGGTTTTGATGGCATGCTTTTTATCCCTATGTTGTGCTTATGTTGCATATCTAAGTTTGCCGGTCGCATGTGTGGGGTAGGCTGCCTTGGGGGTCCCTGGAACCTCAAGGGCCCAACGGGAGGTCCGTGACACTACGCTCTGGATACATTAGCATGGGATAACATTATAGGATTTCGGTCCTATTACGTTGGCCTTCGGGATCGGAGTAATGATTAACAGGGACAGTCGGGGGCACTCGAATTTTATAGTCAGAGGTGAAATTCTTGGATTTATGAAAGACGAACAACTGGGAAAGCATTTGCCAAAGACGTTTTCATTAATCAAGAATGAAATTTGGGGGCTCGAAGACGATCAGATACCGTCCTAGTCTCAACCATGAACGATGCCGACCAGGGATCGGCGGATGTTGCTTATAGGACTCCGCCGGCACCTTATGAGAAATCCATGGCCAGGACACGGTGCCTGCGTCCCTAACATGACCAGGACACGGTGCTGCATTCGTCCCTAACATGGCCAGGACACGGTGCTGCATTCGTCCCTGATATGGCCAGGATACGCTGCATTCGTCCTTGACATGGTCAGGACACGGTGCTTGCGTCCCTGACACGACCAGGACACGGTGTTGCATTCGTCCCTGACATGGCCAGGACACGTTGCATTCGTCCCTGACATGGCCAGGACGCGGTGCTACGTACTTGACATGACCAGGACACGGTGCTGCATTCGTCCCTGACGTGGCCAAGACACGCTGCATTCGTCCCGGACATGGCCAGGACACGGTGCCTGTGTCCCTGACATGGCCTGGACATGGTGCTGCATTCGTCCCTGACGTGACCAGGACACGGTGCTGCATTCGTCCCTGACGTGGCCAGGACACGCTGCATTCGTCCCTGACATGGCCAGGACACGGTGCCTACGTCCCTGACATGGCTTGGACATGATGCTGCATTCGTCCCTGACTTGGCCAGGACACGCTGCATTCGTCCCTGACATGGCCAGGACATGGTGCCTGCGTCCTGACATGGCCTGCACACGGTGCTGCATTCGTCGCTGACATGGCCAGGACACTGTGCTGCATTCGTCCCTGACGTGGCCAGGACACGGTGTCTGCGTCCCTGACATGGCCATGACACAGTGCTGCATTCGTGTTCCATGACGAGCAAAAGTGAACATCGAGATGTTTTAGCAACGGATGGTTGTCGGGATCATAAGATTATTAATCGGAACAAGATTGACATTTGAATTTCGTGCATTTGGACTCGTTTCCACAACATTTCCCACTTTCCCGTCCCCGAAAGTGGGAAATTGTTTCCCACAACATTTCCCAAAAATGTACGAATTGAAATTGTTTTTGGTAAAAAAAAAAAACAAGTGCTCCTCAAAGAGTTCACAACAACACACCTTCCATGATTTTTTGGGATTTTTTCTCGTCCGTTTCCATTTTTTCCCGTAAAAAAGGTACCTTGTCAAAACTCAGGTGCTTACGGAAATTATAAAGATCCATTGTTGAGTTTGTAAAATAGGCCCAGGTTGCAAATGGACTTATCGGCCCAAATAAATTGGATGGGGGAAGTTCCTTGTACCAGTTAATGTCTCCAAGAAAAGTAAAGTGCAAGGAAAAACTTAAGAAAATAAATACGAGCGGGCAAATAGACTGCGGACTTAGCCAAGAAATTAAGGAGCACGCCACCTCAAAGGGCATATTAGCCCTCAAAATCGGAAACTATGGCTGCCGAAACCACTTTAAAAGAAAACAACCAACAATAGTTGGTGATCTGTGGTTACCGCTATTTTTCCAATTGCGGTGGCTGGCTTCAATGCCACTTGCAGGAATAGAAATTTCAGTCCATTGTATTTTTCTTTTGAGAAAGACTTTAATTTAGGGTTGGCTTCTTCTTGATTTCCTCTTCTCCCTGTTGCTGGATTTTTATTTCTTTTAGGTTTGATTTTGTGGTTGACTTCCTTGTTTTGGTCGAAGGAAATTGATCGAAAAAATATTTCTGTTTGTCGAAAAAAAATTGCTTTCTAGTAGCTATATATTTTCATTCATTCTTTCTTTGTTTGCTGACTTCCGTGATTCTTGAGTAGAACAAATTCTTCGGAAAAATTGTTTTTCGGTGGCTTTTTTGGTACGTGGTAAAACATGGTTAACGTACTCGTTCCCACAGACAGAGTCAATGATGATGCCAAAATTCATACCTGGGCCAATCCCGAACTGGATGAAAGAGCTCCGCTTGATCCGATCTTTAATACCTAAAATAAAGGCATCGAGGTGTCCTCGTCGCCCCTCCGATGCTTAAATCAGACAAGTGTGCAAGAAGAAATATGCTAGAATGTTATGAAAACATACCTCAATAATGATGCTAAGTTATGTATTTATAAATGTTGGAGGGGGAGTCCTGGAATGACTTAACTTCCTGTAATTCTAGTTATTTTACTTGTTTGTATTGTGTTAAAATTACACAATTTGTGTCAGGGTAAAATTTGTAATGAACTAGGAGTTTATACTCAAATAGGACTAGTATTTTTATGCCCAACTTCATAATGGGCCCGACCTCGAAATCAGCCCAGTTGGAGTGAGCCAAAATCGAGCCTACTAGTCCAAGTAGCTCGATCTCGGGTCTATCAATATTTTTTCTGCATCACATACAAAAATACATTTTTTCCCCTTTTAAAATTAGTGAAAATAGTAAAAAGAAATTAAGTGGTCATGACGAATTGTTATATGAAATTAAGTGATCATAGTGAAATGTTATACGAAATTTAGTGGTTATGATGACACTAAATATAAAGTAGACGATAATAGTAAAACAAAATCAAATTGAAAGATGAGACAATAAATATAAAGTTGGCTGGTGATAAATTTAACCTTAATGACATGGCGCAAATTTTTTCTTGCCAACACAACCGTTGAATAAATCGTCAGATCCCCTTTTCACTCTCAAATAAACAAGAAAAAGTAAGAAGAGATAAAACTGAAATAATCTCAGCAAAACAAACCCATACGCAAAATCTACGGCAAAATCAAACAAGAACAAAGAAAATCATTGTCAATTTAACATGGGTGCTCTAATCAAGCTCATTGATTTAACACTCTTCATATTCTTTTTTGTCATTGCCTTGGCAGCACCACTTATCGATTCTCAAACCTGTCTTCCTCGACAACTATTTCCGACAGCTTTCATTGATATTAAGAGCTGGTACGGACGTGAATATGGGGACTATTTGATTGCGGAGAAGCCGCATTTCTTTGTGGGGCTTGTATGGGTTGAGCTTCTTTTTCAGTGGCCTCTCGCTGTTGCCTGTCTTTATGGGATTGCAGCTGGAAAGTCTTGGCTAAACACCACCTGCTTGCTTTACGGGGTCTCCACTTCCACTGCTATGGTACACAGCTATTTCTTTGCCCTTTTTGCATCATGATTTATTGATTAATTTGTTGAGGTATTTTTTTGACATTATGATCTGACGGGATAAGTTTATTTGAATTCTTGTTCTCTCTAGATATTTTGTTGGATTAGACTCCTTTCAGTTTGATCTTCGTCATTAGTTTATTTGTTATATATTTTTGATCTGATTTATTGTCTAATTATATTTAAGAATTGGGCAATGATGAAATATAATCTTTTGCCAGAGTTTTTGTCAAGTACTTCTTTTGTGGAATTTAGCAACCTCTTTGAACTTTTTTCGCCTTCGCTTTATTTGCTTTAAACTCTTTCCAGTCATTATTAGAGTAAAGATGCAATTCATCATAAGCAGCATCAGAATTCAGTTTTTCAGCCAATTGAAGTGTAGAAATTGTTCGAAATTTATTTTTCGAAGATATGAATGGAAGCTTGATATCCTATTCCAATGACTCAATGGAAACGGATTGAACTGGACCAAGACTGGCCATTTCTACCTGTTCAGTTTAAACAGTGAGATTTGTGTGAAAAGTTTTCAATTATATTAATGTGCATTGCACTCTGCAGAGTTGATCTATAGAGTGGAAGTGACTACCTAGATGTGGCCTTTGGTACCTTGATCATGAAAGAACTGATAGACAATTGCAATGTTCTTCATACGAGAATGATAACGGATGGCTCCAACGTTGTCATAGGAAATGGTTAAAGGTTAGGTAGATATGTGCAACTCAGCAAGAGGATTTTCTGCCCAATTAACTTCTGCAACAGTGGAAACAAAGACATGATATTTCACTTTTGTTGTTGATCAGATAAAGTTTTGATTTATAGAATTTCATTAATTGTAATAGAACCTAGGAACACAATGTAGCTAATGCCAACGTTCGATCATTAGTTTGTCCACCAAATTGACATTAGGGACTACATGAAGGGCAAAGGAAAGCTACAAGTGAGAAATAAAATAAAGTCAGAAGTGCCCTTTCAGGGACTACCATTAGGCTTTCTTGAATGCACATCAAATTGTGACTGATAGAGTATGCAATTATGCATATACTGAGATATCTTGTTCACGGTGAAGCTAATATCCAGTTGAGAAAAAGATAAACATTGGAGTGCTCCAATTACTTGGAAATATAATGTGGCTTCAGTGGATCCTCCTATCATGGAGCTGGAGTACTTTGGCTGTGGAAAGTAGAGTGGTGACAGATTTGACATCGCATTCTATTTTTCACCAATTAGTACATCGTTTCTATGATACAAACAAGCTGTTTTGTCTGTGAAGTACCTTGACACCAAAAAAATAGTGGAGTGTGCCGAGGTCTTTAATGGAGAATCAATAGGCAAATTTGTTGATGAACTTTCTCTAAGGATAGCAAATTATTTTGTCACAATACACCATGGATAAATAGTTAGAGAGCCTCGATATAAACACACAAAGAGGTATCAGACTTAGAGTTTTTAAAGCCCTATGATGTGAGAAAGCTGCGGAGTCCATGAAATCAAGCACATGAGCTTTTTAGTTTGAGCCCATAGATGACTTTCTTGTGCCTATAAACATGAGTAGTGCAGTGAGTATATATGACAGAGGGATTGTTAAATGTACAGGTTGTCGTCCAATGTGCCTCAAATAAAGGCATTGGCATTCTTGACATCCAATTGCTACAAGGACCACCTTCATGTGACGACAA
Organism: Fraxinus americana; assembly: GCA_035079005.1. Classification (NCBI taxonomy): domain Eukaryota; kingdom Viridiplantae; phylum Streptophyta; class Magnoliopsida; order Lamiales; family Oleaceae; genus Fraxinus; species Fraxinus americana. The sequence goes on along the minus strand of CM068709.1, from coordinate 33,464,124 downwards.
TAGTGAGAATGATTTGGATTGTGGTAGTCTATTGTCGTAGGTGTAACCACCAGGCTAAAAGTAGTATGAAAGTCGCTGTTAGGCCATCAATGAAATTTTTTAACTACCATTTCAGCTTTTACTATATTAATAGATTCTATACTATTATTTCAGACAAGCAGTTCAAATTTCTTGCTCATGGCTTGACGTCACTAAGGGAGTTCGCGAGCTTGAGTGTGGATCAATGGTTCATGAACGGTGTTCTAAGAAATCCTTTAGCAACTATTCTGGTTCATCAAATTATGGACTCTAACAAAAAGAAGAATTCAATGGATGTCCTATTATTTTTGCCAAATTGAAATACTGAAATCAATATTTTTCTAAATGGCAAGAGCACACAGAACATTATTTAATTTGAAAGTTATAAGAGAAGTGGAGCCGGTAAGAGCAGTAATAGGGATAACTAATCAATATCCTATAGAATTCCTTCTTTACTTCCATATTGTTAGTGAATAGTGAGATTTTAGAGGTCTGAAGTGATGCGGGGGAAGGGTGTGATTCAACATGGATTTATCAAACTCTCATAGAAAAGGGTCTAGTTGTGCTTCAATGATTTAAATTGGTGAGTGCCAACTACAGAACTTATCAGATGACTAGTTAATTCTTAACTTTGATAATCAATTGCTTTTATCTCGACGAAAAATATAATGCACGCTCAAAATTCATGGTAAATTCACGGAGGTCAAAAACTAGTGTACATTCCTATTTTTTAAGTTTAGGCTTGCAACTTCATGACAAGTTCATGGGTCATGAGGTATATCCGGAGAGCCCAGCACCACCTATCAAATATACGTGGCCGGACACCCATGCCCATCAATTTCCCCCTTTTTTTGTTCAAAGAGCCATGGAGCCTGGGCCAAGGAGAATGCATAGATCCAAGGAGCTCCTTTCAGTTGGGCTTTGTTTGTTTTATATAAAATTGGCCTGTACAAACCACAGGCTCAGATTGCCTTGCCTGGCATAGTCTGCCTTTCCAGGAGGACGGTGCCGTGCCTGGATGAGCTTTTTTACTTGGTTATAGTTATGCTGCTACAATTGAATGCTTCATTTATCGTTGCTTTCATTTGGTTTGTGAAATGTTTTGTTTCAATACATAATCTGAATATAACTGCTTGCTTGACAACAAAAAGACCATCTTTCTTATTATATTCACCTTTTTTCATCTTGCTCATGTTCTTTTTCAGGTAGCCATACTTTCTGAACTTACATTGTCTAAAAGAGCATCTGAACGGCTGTTAACCATGTACTTCCCCTTTCTCGGGTTTGCTATTTTAGCAATATTACGCGGTCTGACATCTCATGCTGGAAAGACCATGACAATCGGAAAAAGACCCGTGCTAAATAGAAAAAAGAGGGCTTGAAGTCATACGGTCGTGCACTGAGCTGCTGCGAGTTTTTCTGCCTAGTCACTAATTCCTGAAGTTCCCTTCCTTTCCGTAGTTGGATAATTTATGGTTCCGTATTTTAGTTGTAAACAAATTTCTAAAAATTGAGTTTTTATTTTTATCAAGAATCAAGAAATGACTTTAGTACGACAAATGGTTGTTTGCTGATTGAGATTGTTGTTAGTCAATGTGCTGTTTTTAATAGTGTTCTTCTCTTAGTCACATTTTGTGATGTGCTCTTGCCTCTTACTGAAGATTGAACTCTCTAAAAGCTTGATTTATCAGACGAGATGGTGTAACCTTGAGACTTTTTAATATTTGTGCACGTATAATGTCTCTGATGAATTAATATAGTGTCTTTTTGATGCAGCACACATGACACATGTTAAGTATTGAGTAACTTTTTGGTGCATACAAGCGTCAAGAATTTAATGCCCAAAACAAGAGAAAAACCTTATGAAAGTTAACGCCCAAAATAGTCTCACTAAAACGAAAGGTAGAATTGAAATAGCAACTAAACGAATAAAATGATACTAATCCGCACATACGAACGAGGTGTTGAAATAGCAACTGCAGTGTGCTGATGCTCCACGCACTCTGCAGTGTCCAATACTTATTTTTGTTTCCGTCTTAGCACTCCACGAACACCACTATGTCTCGACATGTATCAATTTTTCAGAATTACAATGTTATAAATTTTTGTACCTTTTTTCACGCCTTCTTTTCTTTCTTCCTTTTTGGAACATTTTAAAAATGTATCATGTCATGTTTCATTTTCGATTTCCGCGCACCCAAGGCAGTCTCTCTCTCTACCTACCTACCTACCTGTCCATGAAGAAAATTTAACGATGCGTTTCGGATGCAAACAAGCAACAATATGTCTAATGGTTCAATGAGTTGGTGGGATATTTTGGCCTCTCAATATGAACCGCCAATATGTTTTGACAAGTCATATCAATTGACTAAAGGAAATTTCACCCCATTATCCCATAAAATGCCAAACATATATTGCTATTGCATTGAACCCTAGCTAGGAAACTGGCATGGAAAGTAACTTGTATAAAATCTTGACCTTTAGGGGCTGATTTTAAGCACAATGGCCCACTCTCTCAAGTTTAATTATTCTTCAATATGGAGCCACAAATTCAATGAATATTTTCAAGTACAATTTGATGAACGCTAGATGTCACATACGATAGTATCAAAGCAATCAAAGATTTCTGCACAAATATCCCACTCAATGTTAATGAAAGTTTCACAAATCAAAGTTTGAAAAGTAAAATAAATTTTTAGACACGATAATCACCGTGTCTACATCTAAAAATATAAATCGTTAAAATATGACGAATATATTTGTTTAAATTATTTTCAACACTTCCTCTAACATCTATGCAAGATTCATTTTCCAAAAGGTCAGAAAATTAACATGCTTCAATAATAATTTGAAAATTCTAATATTTTCTTGTCTCAGTTCCACACTTTTCTTTTAGGAGACAAAATTGTCGATTATTTTTAGTACTTAATTCGTATAATTTCATATAAACACTTCTTCATAAAATTATGTTTTGAACTATATTAAAATTCGATAATGTGATTAATACTAGAAATAGGAACAAAATTACTAGTGTTCTATTCAACATAATGCTAGAAAAATGAAGGACTTAGATCGGTCCATAATCGATCGATTTTGTTCCAATTCAAATCTTTTTTTTGTTGTTGCAGTTTAGAGTGTTCTATTCTCATAATTTTCAATGAGAATTGGCTAAGTCCGGTTCTAAAAAATCAGGAAAAGATCACCCAGTGTCTACCCTAACGTTGAACTAGTTTAAATGTATATAAAATACTTGAGATTTTCACCTACCACTCCTCGTTCAATTTGCGAATTAATAGAAACTTGTTTGCCTTTAAATTTATTTATCGGAATGTCATATATTATTCTTATTTTAGGTTCCATTTTTCAGACATTGATCTTCACAATACTTTAATTAATTAATAACACAGATTTTGACAACATTTGGAATGTCAAACTAAGTGTTCAATTCTATATTTTATTAGTTCTATACTCATCCTTATGTTTTGAAATTTCTACGTTAGCTATTTAATCTTGTTTTAATAATTTTTTACAAAAAAACGTGTTTTTATTAAGATGGAAAAATTGGACCGTCGAAATGCATTTAGCACGAGGTTTATAAAACGACAATAGCATCACACCACAATTGAGACACTCGAGGAGGGTGAAAATGACACCAACGAGTTGTAAGCCGGCCCTCTCAATTATTTTGATGAAAGAAGGATTCCAAAGATTGATATGCAAGTATCCTTAGTCGATATTTGAGGTAATAATTGATAGATTTTTTGTTTTCACAATACGGGGAGACGAAAAAAATATGTTGCTCAATATTATTAATATCAAGAGTTTTATCAAACATTTCTTTGATCGGTAACGTTTGATTTTTAATTACACGATTCTAAAATTGTAAAAAAAAATGTCCGGGATGATTTCGAAGAACATAGCTAAATACATGAGAAGAAAAGATTTAATCATTTATTGTGTAGCATATTTAATATTGTATTATGATATACTATAGTTTGTCATTTGGGGGAAATATCATGAGTTATATTTATTTAGTAAAATGTATCCATTTTTATTTCTTTCAATCAATTATATGACACTATGAAAGAATGCACTTTATCGTTACCAAATCAAAACCATCGTCTCTTAGATGAGCCAAAAATCCATAGTTGAAACCCCATCTCGGGTGAAGGAATAACACGTTGGAAATCTCCAACATCTAACGGTCCATTTGAATGAAAACTCGAACAATTCATCAATATTCTCACAAAAATGTGATGGATTTTGTTTATTGGAAATTGGCCGTAGTCCGTAGAGCATTTTCTAGTGGTGGAAAACCACAATTGTTATTATTTTTTAGGAATGTGTTGCCTAGAAAAAAAAAACCAAATTGGAAAGAAATAGAAATTAGTACATTTCTATGAATTCAACTTGTATACTACTACAAATTCAAATATATGGGAGACTATTCCAATATAGATCATTTCTGGTTGGGTTGCCTTTTGCGACCTGTTGATGGGCAGCAAATGACAACTAGCCCTCATAAGCTTGAGAGGTCAGTCACCCCGCTCACCTCACCCCACCCCACCCCACCCATCTAACTGGCCATACTGCTTCGTGAACAATGCTATATATATGCATGAATCCCTGAGGTTGGGCTAAGTCAATCATCCCACGTCCCCTTCACCTCCGCCCACAACAATTTCTGCCCATTACAGCCTTTGCTAGTTATTTAAAGAAACCTAAAATTAATGGCTTTTGCAGCAAAACAATTCTATTCATCTGCTACATTTTCTAATCATGTGCAGCACAAGAATTTGCCCTCCAAAACCCATTTTTCATCCTTTATTCCCAATCAAGTTGTTGGGAGAAAATGTGAAAAGCCAAATGTTTTAGCCTGCAGAAAGCCTTTGTACATTTCAGCAGTAACTGGATTTGGCTATATTGGTGAACCAGAGAATTCGAAACCTCGAGACGCTACAATCCAGTGCAATGCGTACGAAGCTCGTCGAGCGCAGCCTTTACCGATTAGCATCGAATTCGATCAAGAAACACGAGAGGCTGCTGCCCAGAAGATTAAGATTAGTGTTTATTTTGCTACATGGTGGGCCCTAAATGTTGTGTTCAATATCTACAACAAGAAGGTCCTCAATGCCTTTCCATTCCCGTGGCTTACTTCAACTCTATCTCTAGCAGCTGGCTCTCTTCTCATGCTGGTTTCTTGGGCTACAAAGATCGCTGAGGCTCCAAAGACTGATTTGGAGTTCTGGAAAACTTTGTTACCTGTAAGCAGACAAACCCTTCTACTTCTTATTTATATTGTTTTGAATTTTTGACCCTAAATTTATTGAGAACGAGGCTTAATGTGTTTGTTTTGGATTAGGTTGCTGTGGCACACACAATTGGGCATGTGGCTGCAACAGTAAGCATGTCAAAGGTAGCAGTTTCATTTACACACATTATAAAGAGTGGTGAACCAGCTTTCAGTGTTTTGGTTTCAAGATTTCTACTTGGAGAGGCTTTTCCGACATCAGTCTACCTTTCACTTGTGCCAATTATTGGAGGCTGTGCCCTTGCTGCTGTCACTGAGCTCAATTTTAATTTAATAGGTAAGAGCACTAAGCCCGCTCCGCATGTTTGATATGTAAAACCAAAAAAGGAAAACTCTAAGCCCGCTCCGCATGTTTGATATGTAAAACCAAAAAAGGAAAACTCGAGTACTCCATGATTTCTCGGTCCTTTTTGGAAGTGGGAACTGTAAATCAAAAATCTAATCGTTGTTCCTGGTCTGTGCAATCTTATTCAGAAGTGGGAACAATGAATAATAACTCATTAAGATTCGGTGGAAATAAGTCAAAATCAACAATTAATTTTAACAACACATTTAATGGAGCCCACAACTTTTTAACCACAAATTTCATCAACTTTTATCTGAATATACTAAAAATTTGATTTTAATCTCCACTTGAAATGTATTACATTTTGTTATGTGAGGGTTGGAATTATGTTGACGGATCCTAGACCTCCATATAAGGGATACGGGTAGGGGCATGATGGTTTTTCCTTTTTAGCACTTTAGGCTAAATTTTGGAGTGGGGATACACTGTTGTGGCTGAAATGGTCTAGGAACTTCTTGGTAGACGTGAGCAATTCAAATTTGCTAGCTACTTAGCGCAATAGGTTTTATAAGCGCCTCATATTGTTCTGAGGGCAAAACAAAATTAGGTTTTACTGATCATTGATTCATTTATATGTACACTATTCATTGTACCAAACGTGTCAATATCTTTATTTAAGACTAATTACTATTGTTCATATGATTTCAGGGTTTATGGGGGCAATGATATCAAACTTGGCATTTGTGTTTAGGAACATATTTTCCAAGAAAGGCATGAAGGGGCAGTCAGTGGGAGGGATGAATTACTATGCTTGTCTTTCAATGTTGTCTTTGCTGATACTTACTCCCTTTGCAATTGCTGTGGAGGGTCCCCAAATGTGGACTATTGGGTGGCAAAAGGCCGTTTCTCTTATTGGACCAAATTTTGTTTGGTAAGCTAAATAAGTGATTATTTTCATGTTTTGAGCTTATAATTAAAAGTTTCCATTTCTAATTACCAATTCTGGCTGTGAAATTTTTGTGGCATGGTAGGTGGGTGGTGGCCCAAAGTGTGTTCTATCACCTCTACAATCAAGTGTCCTATATGTCACTGAATGAGATCTCCCCATTGACATTTAGCATTGGGAATACAATGAAGAGAATATCTGTGATAGTATCATCTATTATCATCTTCAGCATCCCTATTCAACCAATCAATGCACTTGGTGCTGCTATTGCCATCTTGGGCACTTTTCTTTATTCTCAGGTAACCTACCCACAACCCTCCCTGAATTCCCCACCCCACAATTTTTTGAGTTAGAAATTTACCGTCTCGAACTTGCTCTAACATTTATCGTTCTTGGAATACATTTTTGACACACACATAGCCTCTTTTAAGTAATTTGGAAAAGATCGAGTTGTTATGTGTCTAAATGTCAAAAAATATATGTACGTCTTTCCATTTACTAAAAGAAATTGATGTTATGTGTCAAAAATGAATAGGAGGGAAAGCAAGTTTGGATCAGTTATACTTTAATTTGTTCCAAATTAGTCCCCCATTGAAGTTTCACCCTATATTTCTTTGTTGTATCTCGTGTAGAATTTTTAATTACTTTTATAAATAGTTTAGGACAAAATATCTTATTCAATTCTAACTTTAGATGCAACTTGTAACGTGTGCCCATTTTTTATTTTTTTTTGTCATCACTTGAAATTGTCCTACATAAAATGTAAAACTTCCAAATGGGACAATAATATAATTCGTGAAATAAAAAGTAAAAATGTCAACAAGTAAATATTTTTTGCAAAATTAGTTTGTAAAATGACGACGTTGTGTATTTCATGCTTGAAAGTGAACTAATGATAGTTTCATTATTTTTTATGCAGGCTAAAATGTAAAAGCACAAGCAAATGCTCGAATGTATATCTAGTACATGGTAAAAGAAAGCCGGTGGTGATTTCTGATCATCTCATCACACCATTCAATACTGAAGTAACTATGCTCGATCGCTTAACTCTAAGAACACATTATTTAGCCTTTTTATAGGCTACGGAAATTAGAAGTTTGACGGCAATTTGAATAATCGAAGGTTGGAGAGCATTTATTACTTTGCGGAGCTTATTACCATAAAATGTCATATGTTAAATATTTGTGTCATTTAGGAATATCAATCTTGAAGAAAGTAGGATTAGAAATGGATGAGATATGTATGTTGTTGTGTTGTATAAATTCTCTCTCAATGACATTATTCTGAGATAGCTAATTCTTTTGCACTGAAAATGATCAATTCGATGAGTTTTGGAAATCATTCATTCTATGTCGTTTTTATGTCTCAAATTAGTCAACGTATTTACTTGTTTTAATTTGAACTATTGATGGTATATTTTATATTAAAAGATAAATCTCATATAAATTATAAATGAAATAAATAATTCACATATAAGAGTTGAATTAATTTTCTTTATAAGATTAACAAAGATTATGTCGATATATATATATATGATTTTTTATTTTTTATTTTTTGTTTTAGTTTATTAATAAGGGCCTTAAATTGACTAGACGGAGGGGATTACACCTATTAAGCCATGGGCCTGAATTTCTTAGGGGTAGGAGATTGTGTGCCATATGTCAAGCCTCCAATATAAGGACACCCATATCCAACAAAGGGAAAATTATATAAAATCAGGGGTTTAGTTTGTCATTTTTAAAAGTCAGGTTTACCTTTTTAAAAATCAAGTTTATCGTTCTAAAAATCAGGTTTTAAGTTTATTTTTGTAAAAATCATGTAATATATTAAAACCTAATTCTCAACCTAATTTCTCCTCCCATTCCCGTCGCCTCCCCTTTCCTCTCCTCCCCCCCCCCCCCAATCCACAGTAGCGTTGCGACTGTCGGCGTCGCAGTCACGACGCTGACGCTACTGTGAATCTCGTCGCCTCCCCTTCACCCTCATCTCCTCTCCCTCCCTCCCGTCTCGCAGTCGCAACGCTGCTGTGAGTGTGTGGCGTCGCGACGCTACTGAGGGAATCGAAGGCGTCGTCGTTTTACCGATTCTAGTGTTTCTCACATTGGGTTGTTCATAGGTTAGAAACATTCTGGCAAAGAAAGATTTTGATTTCTGGCTCCAATCACTACCCAATAAGCACTCCTCAGGTAACATTGCTAATGTCTGTTTGATGTGTTGGAGTTTTAGGTTGTTTTTATTGGTAGTGTTGGTGTTTTGTAAACGGTGGTGGTGGTGGTGGTTTTTGTGGTGATTGTGCATATTTTGGTGGTGGCGGTGATTGGTCAGATTTGGGATCTTTGTTTTGCGGTTGTGCAGTGATTTTGTTGGCGGTGGTTGTGTTGGCGGTCGTGGTTATGTGAATTTAATATTTTTGGTGGTGGTTGGGATGTCGGCTGTGGTGGTGGCGGAGGTAGTGGGTGTCTATGACCTAGGTAGGTGTCTGTGACTTAGGAATTGTAACGGTGACTCACTGAAATAGAGTTGCGACAAGTAAAAGTTTTGATTTTTTTAAATCTATAACCTACGTAGGTGTCTGTGACCTAGAAATTGGGACTGTGACTCGCTGAAATAAAGCTGTGACTTGTAAAAGTTTTGAATTTTTTTAAAATGTGACCTATAAAAAATTACCAGTAACCTTAAAATTCTTGATTTGTGACCAACGAAATTAGCTGTGACCTATAAATTTTTTCATCTGTGATCTCGAAATAATCCGAGACCAATTAATTTGATAAGCTTTGACCTGAAATTAATTTTTAACTAATTAATAAGATATACGCTATCAAATTACACAATTAAATATTTAATTAATTAATAAAAAGTAGAAACCTGATTTTTGCAATTTTAAAATTTTAGCACCTGATTTTTTCAAATGTCAAACTAAATACTTGATCTATAAACTTTTCCCTCCAACAAAAGGATATCGTCTTGTTAGTGAACCTAACCCGCCAAAGAAAAAGGAAGAGAGGAAATTACAGGAACCCACACTTTTAGAGATCCAATTTCATAAATCAGAGGTCTAGTTTACTATTTCAAAGCAAAAATGTTTTGTTATATCAATCCTACACAATTTCAAACCCTAATTATTTCATTTTCTCCTCTCTCTCTTTCTCTCTCTCCCCGCGTCGCCACCACCTCGCCCGGATATTCCAGAGGATACTCTTGCGGCGACGACTTTTCATCTTTGTCGGAAGAGCAGATTACACGGAGGCGTCTTTTCTACATTTTACTGTGTTTCTCTGTAGGCGTGCTCTCGTTTTTCCCTCTAGTTTGGTTTTTTCCCCAAATTTTCTATTTTTGAAATTTATATGTGCGAAAGAACATTGGACCAATAGTTGGATTGGTCATAATTCAGTCTCTAAACGAAACCCAGAAGCCCATTCACGTGCTCTCTTCAATCCATGGTTGTCCATTTTTTAGCAAAGTGACTACAAAATCGGTCACGTGGGAGCAGCCCTCTCTAAGTTGCTATGTCCTAACCCTCGAGATGATTTACAAGCACTTTAATTACCCTTCTCTTTTTAGCCAAATTTTCAATTCGTGGTGGTCCATTTTTCTCATGTTTTGCTGTGGGTGTGGTGTAAATGGAGATAGAGGAGGTAGTGCTGCTGCTGGTGGTGTGAGGTGGTGGTATGTTTTGGGCAATGGTGGTGGATTTGTGGTGAGCGGTGGTGGATCTGTGGTGGCGGTCCGTGTAGTAGTGATGGTGGTCTGTGAGATAATGGTGGCCCGTGTGGTGGTGGTCGTTTATTGTTATTATTGTGGCAGTGGTTGTGGTGGTGTTGTGGCGGGGTGGATGGCGATGGTGGTGGTTTTTTTGGTGTTGTGGTGCAGGCGGCGATGGTTATGGTTATTTTTGTTGTTATTGTGGCGATGGTTGTGGGGGTGTTGTGACGAGGGCGACGATGATAGTTTGGGTGGTGTTGTGGCGAGGAAGGGCTGTGATGGTATTTGTGACCAATTATCCGGTTGATTTGTAACCAAATATTGGTAGAGAATCGGGACGGGGTGGGGTGTTTGGTATATATGACGTATATTTTGGTTCATCGTAACTCATTATTAATCTCAGACCTTAAATTTCGATAATTTGTGATCAAGAAATTTCGAAATATATGACATATCGATAAACTGTGATCTATAATTTTTTTATCAATATGAATTAAATTGTGACGTATAAAATTTTTAATTTGTGACCTCGAAATATTTGTGACCTATAAAATTTCTGATTTATGATCGTAAAATAATTTGTGAAATTTTAATTTTTAATTTGTAACCGATGAATGAATTGTAATCTATAAAATTTTGAAATTGTGACTGTGAAATAATTTGTGACCTATAAAATTTCTAATTTGTGACGTTTCAATTTTTGATTTGTAATCGATGAATAAATTGTGATCTATAAAATTTTGGAATTGTGACCATAAAATAATTTGTGACCTATAAAATTTTTGATTTGTGACGTTTCAATTTTTTATTTATGACCGTTGAACAAATTGTAACCTATAAATTTTTTGAATTGTGACCGTAAAATAATTTGTGATATAAAATTTATTATTTGTGACCAATTATATGAAATTTGTAACCAAATTATATGAAATTGTGACCTTAATATATTTAATTAATAAAATATATGTTTAATTAATTAATTTATAAATAAAATTTTTAAAAATCTGAGATTTGAAATTTTAAACTTAAGGTGCGTTTAATTGTAAGGGTGAAAAATGGGTGGAAATAAAATATTTTACAGGAAAAAGATTTGCCTAGAAAATGTTTTGCAGTGAAAATTATTTCAAGTGTATTTGATTAGTATAATTTTCCACCCGAAAAATTTTTAAATTTTTTATTCGTTTGACTTTGTTTTACATGGAAAGTATATGTTAAAGTGATAATTTTTTCCGCAATTGGTTATAAAATTTATTTCCATTGCCAAAAAGTAAAAAAGAAAAAGGAAAAAAATTGTTTCCTAAAAAATCATTTTTTTATCAAAATTTAGTGTTCATTTGACTTAGTTTTATATGGAAAGTATGGTGGGAAAAAATTTCATCAAAAAGCAGGAAAATGCACACGTGTGGAGGAAGGAAGGAAAATATTTTTCGTGGAAAATTTCGCCTATCAAACAGCCAAAAAAGTGAAAAGTGGAAAATATTTTCCTAATTCTCTGAAAAATTTGGCGTATCAAACATGGCCTTAGTTTCTTAAATTTGAAATTGATAAAATTAAACCTCTTAGTTATGAAATTTTCCCAAAGGAAGATCAGGCCCAAAAATTACCTTTTGTTTTAATTGGGTTAATTACACAACAATAAAAGTTACAAATTACATTTTCATAATTAACAAACTTGTGGAATCCTTTCAAAAATCAGGTGATATTAATATCACAATTACATACATTTTATGATTACGGTTATGCATTAGTCACAATCACACAAAGTTACAGTCATAAATCACAAATTTTATTGCTCACAACTTATTTTTTGATCACTAATTTCTTGATCAAAAATCACAAATTTTATAAATTACAACTTATTTATTGATCACAAATTATTAAATTAATTGATCACCTGTTATTTATCGATCACAAATTATAAAATTAATTGATTATAACTTATTTATCGGTAATAAAGTATCAAACTAATTGGACACAACTTATTTATTGGTCACATATTATCAAATAATTGGATACAAAAAATCTTACAAATTAGCTATCATCTCCTCCACTCACACTCCCCTACCGTCGCCACCCTTAGATCCACAAACCACCACCACCACCACCACAATTGCACCACCACCATCACAACTTGCACTACCAACCATCACCACCACCAGATCGCATCACAAACACAGATCGCACCAACCATCACCACCGCACCAACAACCATCATCCCACGCCGCACATGGTACCTTGTTACGACAGCAGAGATTTCTATAGCTCTGCTATGTAGCTATTGAGAAGCGATGCCCCACTGTTGCAATAGCAGTAGGGCGACGGTGAGGGTGCAACATCGCCCATAACTGTTGTGCGTGCACGAAAGGCGAAGAAGGGAAGCAACAACCAGAGAGGAAAAATCAACTTTGTAACCTTTCAAACAGAAAAAGAAATTAATTTTTTAACCAATCATGATAAGGGTATCAACTGGGATGAAATTTCAATTTTCAACGAGTGACGTAAAAAATAAGCTCTAAACTTCGCAATGTGGACGGTAAATAGGAATCTTCATTTATAGCTAAATGAGACTAGAAAATCTGCCGACCATAACAACTTCAAAATTGTAGCAGGTAGATGAAAAAAACATGTCCATAAAGAACATATTCTTTTGACAAGCTCTTTCAAATTTCTCAACTGTCATTCTAGAAAATAAAATGTGGGTGTTTGATTTCTATGAAAAGAATTTATATTGTCATATTAGTTCTATATTCTTTAAAAAAAAATTCATTTTAGGTCCATTTAGTGTAATCATGGCTTGTAATAGATCAAAATAAATTATTTTTTTTATTATATTTGGTATCGATTAAAATCCAGATTTTAATTGAAGTCTAACTTAACAATTAATTTTAATCACATATTTGATGGGTCCCACAATTTTTCAACCACGTATTTCATCAATTTTTATTAAAATATACTAAAATTTTGATTTTAATCTCTGCCAAACAAGAGCTTAATGATACTAATTAATACAATTTAACTGCCTAACTACTCCTGCCGGCCCACAAAACTTGACATTGTGGGTGCCCTTTTTCTATAATTTGACATTATAACAACATTTGGCCGAGTACAAGAACCACCTTATAAAAACCATCAAACCTTTTCAATCCTCAACCACCTCCAACCGCCACCAACCGCCGTCCAACCGCCACCAACATGGAAGGCACTGTGAGTTCATCAATAAACAAACAAGTTTTTTCAAATGAAAGAGCTGATGCATCTGAAGAGAGTGGTTGGACTGCTTATTTGGAGGATTTTTCATTAAACCAAACAAAACATAGTCCATCATCATGTTCCATGGATAGCTTTGGGAGCCCTTCTTTGGTGTCTGATGCTGCATGGAACGGGCAGAAAAACAATCAAGTCGGGCCGTGTTCTTCGTTGTATGGCTCGCAGTTTCCTAAGAGATTGAATTTCAAGAATCATAGGATGAGTAAGAAAATATCTTCTGATGATTTGGAGGATACAGCTAGTTCTCCTGTCAATAGCCCTAAGGTGATCAGATGAGTTCAAATAAAAAATTTCGTTAGCCCTTTAGATTTCTTGATCGACATCAATGGTAGCTCATTATTTTGATTAATCATTTCTTTCTATAGAAGATGAATTTCTAACGAAATTGGCTGTTTATACAGGTTAGCAGTTGGAAACAAGTGGATGCTAACTACAAGAGATCAGATGATAGTATATCCAATTTAGTGGTGGTAAGAATATTTATTGGATTTTAGCTTATTTTCGTGTTGTGCAATTTACTTATTGAAAAACCATTAATCGTTGTGTTTCGGATTCTATCTTTGTTATCTCACCTAATATATTTCTTTTGGATGCTTCGATTCTATAGGGTAAACAAGATGGCTTCGATAATTTATCAGATTTACATAGAAACAATATGAATATTGCTGATGGAAGAGATATTGAAGGAACAGACCTCGAGAAAAAGGGACTGTGTTTGATGCCTATGTCCGTGTTCGTCAACTATCTTGGCTGACTAAACCCTCCTCCCCACACTCTTTTCCATCCGACTTGGAGTTTTATCACAAAATGTCAACCTTAATAAGAGTAGTATACATTTTATTTCTTTGTTTATGAGACGTGGGATTTACCTTTTAACACCCGCCCCACGCCCTTTCGTGCCCACAGCGATTTATGCTGCAAAACTCAATGTGTATTGTAAAGAAAAATCTTTCTTTGGTATTGTAAGTATATAATGAAACCAATGGTTTCATACCAATATTTGCCTCTTTCAAGCATCGAATATGTAAAATATAAATATGGTTTTAGGGTTTGTAGACATAATTTAAATAGATAAATTATTCATTCATTCAATATTAGCATCGGAGCTGGCACATATGCCGAGTTCAAGTCACACCACAACTTGTTTATGAAAAATTTACGCCAAATCAAGTATTTAACAAATAAACGAATATGACCAAACACTATGAGGTTGTTTGGATACATAGTTCAACATTTTACAACGTCTCAAGTTTTTAAATCATCAGGTTCAATGTAATATCGTGAATTCGGATATTGGCATCATTAAAAGATTAAAAAAAAGGTATTAAAATTTTAAAAATGTTAGTTCAACGATATACTCATTTGGGTATCACCACAAAACCTAATTTTTGCACACAAAAAAAAGTTGTTAAGTAAACATCTTGATAAAGTATTTTTTATGTGAATAAAGGAGGCCAAAAAACCAATAATAAATTAAGAGGGAAAACATTTATTGATTAGAAAAAGGATTCGAGGAAAATATATTGCAGGCTATATATACATTTAAAATAACTTAATGGCGTCCGACTCGGGGTACCAAATAGTTGCAAGTACCCCTCCATGTGCATAGTCATTAAGGCAGGTGCATAGTTGGGACCTAAGTGAAAAATAACTTGAAAGGAAAGTTTAAGAGATTATTATCAAATTTGAATAATATTCATGTTTGATCAAACTTTAATTTTGGCCGACGTGTGAAAAAAATGTAAAATGTAACTAGATAGCAAGAAAAGTTTCAAGTTTTTACGAACCTAGCTGAACTTAGACAAAGTCCTAGCGTAAAAAAGAATAAAGCATTGCTAGGCGGCAAGGCAAGCTTCGCGCATATGTGCACTTCTTAGAACATTGATTCGAATGCGTGTATGAACATATTCAGAATTGGATCGCAAGACAGTAATACTATATAAATTTCAAGATAGCTAAGTGGTTAAACTATTAACGACACGGTAGATGTTGAACATTTGTTAGACAAAAGCTTACTTAGGGTTGACTTACATTATTCTACGCACATCACGCCTTTTTCTATGCTAATCACAACTTTAAATCATCATTAAACAAAGATAATAATAGAAATGAACAAGCAAATTGTTCTGTGTAATTGTATGTAATGATATTCTTTAAATGCCACATTTAATATTATTTGGGAATATTGTCATGTTTATATACTATTTACAAATATTTAGATCACTTTTTAATCATATATTTCGAAGGACAATAAAATATTACTATGTGATTTTGATGGTTAAAAGTCATTATTTCTTTAAAAGAGATTGCACCCTTATTTTTATTTTAAAAAATACAAAATAAATTAAAATTGACAATAAAAATGAAAAATAGACAAGAAAAAAAAAGCACACAAAACCCCAATCCACACCTCCTTCTCCCACATGTAACATCCCAGTTTTCATATAAGATCAAGGCGCTCGAAGGTGTCCACTATATTGCACGGAGATTTTCGATCAGCCTCATATCGCTTTGGACGAGTTTGGTATAATAATATTTGAATATGGTCTTGTTTTGACACTTATAACTAGTATCAAGAGGAAAAAGTTTATTTGTATTGTGGCAACACTTGTATTCAGATACTTGATGGTCTTCAACAAATATTAGGCACTTTGAATTATGAAAGGTACTCTTTTCAACCATTAGTTTTCCAAACGTGTTTTATATGTTGTGGATGTTGGGAGCAAACAAGAAGTCCCACATCGGTTGGGAGAAGAAAAGAAATCCACCATATAACCCAAGTGGGCTACTCCACCCATTACCAATTGGTTTTGGGATGGAACCTCACTTGGGCCTGGTGGAGTGGACTTGGGCCGGTCAATTTGCTCATAATTTTCCCTACAACATTTGGTATCAGAGCTGGTTGGTGGTGCATTGGGCTTCAAAATCCAGTAGAAAAACGTAGCAGAAATCGCCCAGGAAGCTGTTGAAAAATCTGCCCAGTTTTTGTGCGAAAATCGTGACGCAACCTCGATTTCCGGCTAATCCAGGAGGAATTTGGACAAATGGAGACCGGATTTGGAACGCAGTGGAGGCGGTCGGGAGGCCGGCTGCGCGTGGACGGCGTGCGCGTGCGGCGCGTGGATGCTTTTCCACCGTGGTTTCTTCAGCGCTTTCTTTATTTTGATTTTGTGAACGTATCGATATTTTTGGTTTAGTGTTTCGTGCTTTTGCAGAAAAAGTTGGATTATTTTACCCCTACGCTCGTAGTTCAATTGTCGCTCGTTGATTGTCGCAGTCGGAAACTTTAGGCGAATAGTGGTGGCCCTAAAGTGTTAAAATTTATATTCCTCGTAATTTACTGACTCGCATAGGTCCGCTTCCGGTAAATTGGCTTATCCTGGCTTAATTCCGGATTAGCGCACATCGTGTGGGGTGACATTAGGATTGGGGTTACCGTGAAGGGGTAACCATTGCTTGTGCTAGAAGTTTAGGGAATTAATTGCTCTATTTGAAGTGTTGAATTTAATCGTAAGTTGGTAATTGCTTTTGTGCTGAACCTGCTGTTTTGTCTCTCGCGAGATTCCTTTGCATAGAAATTTGAATTTTGTTGACATACCTTCGTGTTGCATTGATTATCCTTTGTTAGAACACCTGGACATGACCCATTCGAACGTTCCCTTTATTTGAGATTTTGAGTCTCACGAAACCCTCGTGAATCTAGAACGGTATATTGTTGCCTTAGGTTTACTCTGTGATCTACTTGTGCATTTTTTGGTTGTTCTCGCTTTTCAAAATGTCTTCAATGCTTTCGAAATTGGGATTTTCAATGGGAAGGTGATTTTTCAATTTGGCAACAAAAGATGAAGGGTATTTTGGTTCAACAAAGGTTTCAAAGGCCATTGATGGCAAATTTCCGAAAATTTTACAGATGCACAAAAAGAAGAATATGTGATGAACTCGCATACACTTTAATTATTTTACACATGTCTCGATAATCGCTTTGAGAAAAGTTGGAAAACTTGATTCTACCAAAGAACTTTGGAAAAGTTGGATGATTTATATTTACTTAAATCCACTCCTAACAAGTTGTACTTGCTTGAAAGATTTTTTAGCTTTAAAATGGATTCTTCAAAAGATTTGGATGACAATTTGATGTGTTTAACAAACTTGTTCAAGATATTGTTAATCATGGAGAGTCGGTGTCTCGAAACCTACAAGGCTATTATTTTGTTGAATGCTATACAATTATACTTATCATGAAGTTAAAAATGCCATTAAGTATGGTAGGCCTCAATTGTCATAGATTCCCTTAGGAGTAAGGAAATGGAGGTTAAAGCTAAAAAGGAAGATAAGAGAAATGGTGAATTGCATATGATGAGGAGTAGAATGAAGTGTAAGCAAATGAGTTTAGGTAGAGCTCAAGATAATGCTGATTCGAGTAGTGACTAGTGATGAGGGTGATAAGAAGAAGAAGTGCGGTTGGGACAAGTCTCTGGTGGTAGACGGTGTTACAAGTGGTAAGTCCTGGACACTTCATTAGGGATTGTCCCAAGAAGAAGAGTAAGTTGAGAGGTGATGCGAATTTGCTTATGGTCGAGTGATGACCCTAGTGAGGTTTACATCGAGTGTAATCTAGTTACCGCATTTGCATCCGTGTGTAATCCTTTCTCGCATATGTGTGATTGCTCGTTTTCCGCCTGCATGGCTATATGTTGCATTTCAATGTGTTTGATATGTGCATCGGCATGATTTGGAGTGATCTTATTACTTGGTGTAATGCGTTTGCATGCATAGTGGGTTTCGATGCATTCTGGCTTGTGTGTCTTTTGGTAAGGTGGAATATAGATGCCTAGGGTACATTGGTTGTACTGGTGGGATGTGGAGTGTTACATTTGGATCACGGTGGAGATGTGATCAAATGTTAGAATCCTTTATCCTGGAAGAGACCCGATCGACTGTGG
Source organism: Fraxinus americana (assembly GCA_035079005.1). Lineage (NCBI taxonomy): Eukaryota > Viridiplantae > Streptophyta > Magnoliopsida > Lamiales > Oleaceae > Fraxinus > Fraxinus americana. The sequence continues at coordinate 33,445,651 of CM068709.1, read as the reverse complement.
AGTGTGAGCGAGGCACTTCTATCACTTCGTTAGGTGGAGACCCATTATCCACGTAGGTTGGAGAAGTGATGTGTTGATAGAGGATTATCCCGAGAACTTAGGATCTATAGAGGCTTACCGTTAGACATGTTTGTTTGTTTGTTTCGAGTGATTAGTCTAGTGAGCAGTGGGCGATGAGGTGAGATGTGTGTTCTCGAGGGCGAGTGAGTAACACGGAATGGGATAGATAAGTGTGGTGAGATCTGTGTGAGGTCATTTATGCATTTGTTGCGTATGTGTTGGCCTGTTGATTAACTTGTTAATCTATTGTTCTGTTTTAAAGGGTGTGATAAGATATCTGTATTATCATGTGTAATATATACGTAGCATGTTTAATTTGATATTGATAGATTGCTATACTTATTTGTTTCTACTGGTGTTCGTGACCTTAGCCCTAGTGAGTATATGGAACAAGTATGGTATGTGTTTCTGTGGAGACGCAGGTAAGGTCTGTGATGCCAATTTTATTGGTTACCTTGGTTGTGCAAGTGTAAACTGTGTGTTTTGTCTACTTGCAGATTTATTGGGATCAAGGTGGAGATTTGTTGGGTTTTGATACCCAATAAATCCGGGCGATGATGTTAAATCGGTATTTTAGTTGGATAATATTTCATAGGCATCGGCCGATGATTGAAATGATATGTTGACACCACAATCGGACCAATCGAACCACGTAACCCACTGGGCCATTTGAAGTAGCCTAATTGTATTAGTGCTGCTCATGACCCGACCCGAACGATTTGGATGGCTTTAAGATGTTAGCCCACTTATCCCCGTTGTTATTGGGCCCTAATGTTTGACCTAAAGCCTAAACCTATCCCTAACCTATTTAACTTGGTTGTCTATCACTATTCTTGTGTGAAAGATTGTTGAGCAGCCGTGTATTCTTGAGAAAACCGATTCTTCCTCTTCTTTGCTTTGTGCCTTGGCTTAGTGCTTTACTTGGGAGATCATCTTCTCTACTTAGCCTTTGTGGCTACTTCTTCTAGGTTGTAATCTTCTCACCTTAGTCCTTAGTGGGCTGTACAAATTGGAGCAACCAAGTGTGTGTTTGGGAGGTGTCGGTTTGTGATTGTCGATTGGTTGGTTGTGGTATTTGATTGATTGGTTAGCTGAGCCCGGAAATCACAAGATTGGAGCCCCAAAATCCAACAGTGGACGTTTTAAACATTTCTAATTGATGCAGACTGTATCTTAACATTTTATATTTGTAGTTGTAGTCTCAAACCTTTCATTTTGACTGCAATCAGAATACATTATTCTGTTAGTTAACTCTGAAATTAGAAGTTTGATTAAAATTAACAAAATAAGTGAGGAATAAAATGGTATATTTACATTTTCTATATAAAAATTTACAATACTTAGATCAAAAAAAAAAAAAAACAGACTGTTTATCTTCTCCACAACCACACACACCCATCCCCAAAACTAAAAATAGAAAATTCACCGGCCTCGCACCGTCCACCGTCGTTGCGAACTCATCATTCTTCTTCTTTTCTGTTCTTGGTAGATTCTTGAATTTGGGATTTTTGTTATGTTTCTCATGAAACTAAAATCTGGGTTTCGAAGTCTTATCAAGATTTTGAATTGGGTTTCTGTTATTTTTTTTAATTAATTGAATTTCTTTTTCTATTTGCTAAAATTGGTAATTTATCCCAAAGTCTCCATTTTTTTATTTTAAGGCCATGTTTGATAACGTGCATTTTCCGTGGTTCCATTTTCCATGTTTGGCAGTGTTTGATGTGCATAATTTGCCATGGAAATTGATTCAAAAATTTTCCATCTACGTGCCTAGTTCCATACATGGCTGGAATGGATTTTCCCACCGGCCACCTTTTAGGTATGAAAATAAATTTTGAGTTCTGTGTCTTTTTTTTTTTTTTTTATTGCAATGGAAACAAATTTAATAACCAATTGTAAAAAAATTTTCACTTTAATGGACAATTTTGATGCAAACGAAGGCCAAACGAACACTAAACTTTGATAAAAAAATAATTTTTTGAGAAATATTTTTTTTTTTTTTTTTTGCTTTTTGACAATGGAAATAAATTTTATAACCGAGTATGGAAAAAATTATCACTTTAATGAACAATTTTGAGGCACAAAATTTAAAAATTTTTCGGATGAAAAATTACACCAATCAAACACACTTAATTAACAATTATCTACAAAACAATTTTTAAGCAATTATTTTTTTTGAAATTTATTTTCTTTTCACCCATTTTCCACCATCGCAATCAAACAGACCCTGGTAGTTATGGTAACACTCCAATAAAATTTCCGCCTCCATCTTTGAGGCTTGTTTCTTTTCCATTTGCCATTAATGATTCTCAACCTTCAGCAGTGACGAATTCAATATTTTTCCCTCCATACTAAAATGATCAATATCAAATGATCTCGTTTGAGATAGAGCAAACAACAAAATTTTGGGTTCCCACCATATTTTGCAGTTGAAGTAGCAACAACAACAATTGTTGCGGGATTGGGGTGATACATTGAATTTGAAGTCTTAGAGGAAGGGTGATGATGATGATGAACAGGTTGAGACAAGATGGCAGGCGTTGTTTGCACCTTTCAATTGCACTCGTATTGGGAGAAAAACTTCTGCAAATATTTTAAATTTTTTTGGATTTGAGTGAGATTTTTGCGCTATAGTCCAAGATTTGGGTCGGCGGCGGTGGCGGTTTGCGGTGTGTGGTGCGATGTTAGGTGGTTTGGTGGCGGTGGTCAGTGGGGTAGGAGTGGAGATGGGATTGGTTGTGGCCTGTGGGGTTGTGGAAAAGATGAGTAATTTTTTTATTTTTGATTTAATTATTTTAAAGTTTTATATAGAAAACGTAAATATATCATTTTACCCCTCACTTATTTTGTTAATTTTAGTCAAACATCTAATTTCAACATTGACTAATAGATTAATGGGCGGATTCTGTCCAGTGGATTTCGACCGCAGTCAAAGTGAAAGGTATGGGACTTCGAACCCAAAAATAAAATGTTAAGGTATAATCTGCAGCAAATGGAAATGTTTGGATTATCTGCTGCCATTTTCCCTACACGTTGTATGTACGACAAAAGAATTTATACTTTGAGAAAAGTAATTATTTCAAATATAAGATCTTTCTTTGTTTAGTAATGTTAATTTTTTTCTTATATATTCAGTAATATTATATATAATATAACTTTACTTGCAACCTCAACGATACTTACAATATTTAGTGTATCATATAACACTATTTTAACTTAACGACAATTAAATTTAAAATCTACTGTTATGACTATATTATTATAAGCATCATGTTCTATCAATATAACTAACAAAAAGTTTTCTAATGCCTACAAAATTTTAAAATATCAATTTAGCAGAAAATTTGGGAGATGGGTATTACTCGATTATACAATTAAAAGATTTAGACAATTAATTTTTTTAATATATTTTGTGTCAAAACCAAATATTATATTTAAAAAAAGTTGGGGGCTACAATACATTCAATGGACCAAATTGGAGCTGGTGATCATTCTGCAACACTTGCAACACATCTGGGCTTGGTTTTGGATCTTCCAAATCATTCCATCAAGAGATCCGTACCCATTTTTTTTCTGATCCTTCGAGAAAAAGATTCATTCTCTTCATAAAATATAGGAGGTAGAACCAATAAATATTTCTTTTTCAATTCATCCCTGACCTCATTCAAGAAAAATCTCTGATGATACACCAGATCCGGCTTGGCTTCTAGATGCTCTAGCATACTAATGCAGCAGAAATATGTGGAATGTGATTAGCATTCTCAAACACGAGTTGATTCAATTGAATATAGAGAATCTGACGATTAAATATTTGTTGATTTGTAAAGTACTGATAATTGGGATAATTAAGAAATTCTCAAATTTTGTTCATAAACAATAGAATAACAATGAACCCAATCCTATATTTTATAGGAAAACAAAAGTTCTTGACTTGGTCTTTTAAACCAAGACAAGTTCTACAAAAACTAATCTAAACAAATCTCCATAATGTTTAAATGATGAACTTTGGCCCCAAAACCTATGGGCACAAGCACTTGAGTTTAGCTCAGGAATCGAGTTGATCATTCAAAGATTTAATTGTATTATAGACTATCTTACACCTGCGGTAATTTCAAAAACAAAAGTGCAAAATACCTATATATATATATTTTTTTTCCACAAAGTAAAACAAAAAGGGATCATCTTGTTCCCACCCCCTTTTTTGTACAGGATAATTCTAGTTGTACATATTTTTTGTACATAAAGGGATACATAACACTCACATGAGGTGGGCATCCACTCCCTGTGAGTGTTATGTATCTCGTGTCCACCCCATATGAGTGTTATGTATTCCTTTATGTATAAAAATTATGTACCCCTGACAAAATCATTTTTTGCCTAACTCAACACAATTTGTATCCAACCTCATTTTTCGACTTGGCTCAATCACGTACAGTCCATCTATTTTCCTGAAGTTAGGCTCCAATTCCGTTCCTTTTTTGTCCTCCCTTTTAAATATTAAACCAATATATCATTACATAATGGTTAATAACTAGAATAAGAGGCAATTGCTATGTAATATCAAATATGCCGATGTGTGTGCTTGATATGGCTAGAGATTCCAAATTTTGCCTCATAGTTGGTAGTTTGTAACCCAAGCTTTTGATAAAAACCAAGTAACGCGTAAGAGATAAATAAAGAGAGATCGTTTATTATTTTGGTATGTTGTTGCCACATATTGTTAAAAAGTAAAGCCTATCTTTATTAAAATTCAATTGATCAACGAAGTTCCCTTTCTATTCTCGCCGGCCTTGCACAACATTGTATCATCCAAACATAAATAAATATTATATACGTCACCAACGGATTACAGTATAGAATAACGTTAACTTTCCCTCTCAGTCCAAACCCCACCATCTTGAACTCTCTCTGATACTTGTTTCATCAAGATGAACGACCTTCTCACGGTAAGAATACATTTTTTTCACCGATTTTTTTTTTCCACATACTCTGCAGGAAAGATAATTCTTTGGTTAACTTGCTATGGAAAAGTTGATATAATATTTTTATGGTAAGCATCAGTCTTTTCTTAGAGCTGGGTTGGAGTTTAAATTTTTAATTGATATTGAATTTGATCTTTTTAGATAAAACCCAATTTTGATATCTGGAGTTTGAATTTTTAATGATTTTTATTTTCCGAGAAAGTGCATAAAGATCGAATTTTTATTTATATGTAGTGCCTTGAATTATGCTACCAGTGATATCCAGTTGTTTATATTCTTTTTTCTTTTGATTTTCTCCTTAACTCTTAAAATTGTTTTGAAAAGAAGTCTCAGGTACTTTTTTTTTCTTGGGGAATCCCAGTTTCATATTTTTTTATTTTTGCTGCAATTTATTATATTTTTACAATGAATTATGTTGGATGATTATGCTTTGTATGAACTCAATTAATGAGGTGATGTTTTCATGTTTTTGGTGCTATCATGGTTCTATTGATTGAAATTTGTATACTATATGATCACTTCAGCTCATATTTTAAGGATTTTGAGTGTGTTTTCAGGATTCATTTGTCGGGGATGCCAAAGGCAGTCCTCCGAGAGAACCTGATATTGAGATGGGCACCCAGTATCCCAGGAGTAACTCGGATTTGGGAATGGAAGGTTTTAATAAGCAGGTATATTTAGGGGTGTCCAAAAGTCCCGAACCGAACCGGACCGAACCGAACCTGAACCGAACCGAACCGAACCGAGCGGTTCTTCATAAATTAAATACCCGAACGGGTACCCGAATCGAGAACCGATGGGTTTGGGTCGGGTCTCGGGTCTAGACCAAGAACCGAAGAACCGAACAAGAACCGAAACTAAATAATTTTTTTATTTTTTATATTGAATTAATTAAATTATTTTATTTTTTTCCTATACAAATTAGCAAATTAATTGAATAAATTAGATTATTTCATAATTTTAATTTTTAAGTTCAAATCATTTTAAAATCCATTAACCCATTTTAATTTGAAGCAAATGAATATACTTTATGTAGTTTTGCTGTAATATTAATATCTACTTTTTGGTATTTGTATGCATTGAATTAATCTTATTGGACGACTAGTTTTGTATATTTTTTTGAAGGACCATGCTATACTTACTCCATGGATTACTACATAGATGACTTAAGGGACAAGTGGCGACCACCTATTGGAGGGTCGGCTGTGGGGCCGAGGCCCCACAGCCGACCCTCCAATAGGTGGTCGCCACTTGTCCAAGATGTACTCCATGTAGTAATTCATGGAGTACATCTAGTATTTTCCTTTTTTGAATTGGGTTACGTTAATTTGTAAAAGTTACGAATGAAATGTTATTAATTGTATTTATGTAGTGTTGTTGAAAATATTAAAAAATTTAATTATGGTACGGAACCGAACGGAACCGAACCGACCCGAACCGAACCGAACCGAACGGAACCGAACCCGAACGGTTCCATAATTATATTTGGACCCGACGGGTCCATTTATTAAATACCCGAAAGTTTTGGGTCGGTTCGGGTATCTTCAGAACCGAACCGAACCGACCCACGGACAGCCCTAGGTATATTAGTATGTCCCTTTATACTTTCTTTAATAAACAGCGTTTCATTACTCAAGCTTTGCGATTCATTTTAGCACTTTTATTCATCATTCTTATAGATACAAGAGGTTGAGAAACAGGTGGATAAACTGTCTGCTTTACTTGCAAAACTTAAGGTATGAACAATACTCGTATCAATACTTTTCTTTCAGTGATGAATGAAGATAATTAAAAGCTTTTTTCTTGGTACTTTTTTTTTTTTAATTTCTATTGAACCTTGTTTGACCATCTATTTATTAGAATAAATGTGTGATTTCTCTTGTGATCTTCGTCTGTGTTGTTTTCTTCATGCTCAGTCTGAATGCACATCTTCACTTTCTTCACTTGCCTTTACAGTAGAGTTAAAAGATTTGATTATTAGTTGCATAAGAGATGAAATGCTTCTTGTGGTGATTCTTTTAAGCGAAAAATTTCAAATAGCTAAAGATGCTGATGCAATGCTTCTTGTGGTGTTTCTTCTTCTGCTGCTTCTTCCTGGTGGTGGGGTGCATCAACATTACCAACATACTTAGAATCTACTTTAGGAAATATACATTTAACCTGCTAAAACTCAATTGTCAATGTTAACAGGACTTAAAAACTTATTATGACCAAACTAATTTTCAATGAAAACATTCCACCAAATTCCGAGATGTATAGATCCCAAACTTATTGAGTTAAAAGTTGACTACACAATTCTTGATTGTATGTAAATGGATTCCAGAATTTTCTAACTTTATATTTTTCTTTTGACCTGCTTTACCTACTTTAGCCACTTCACTGAAAGTACTTATAATCTACTCCATATCTCTTCTTCCTAAAGGATTTAATGATACGTTGTATGTTTTATTACTTTTCAAGCTTTATTAGACTTTCACTCATGTCTTACTACACTAGTTACCTTATAAAGTTCTGATTTCAGTGAAGAAAAATTGCTTTTCTTGCTTATGTGTACTCTCAATTTTCTCCTTGAAATGTCATGCCATTACATAATAAATATAAAGAGATGGCACTAAAAGTGAAATACATTTCTGATTTCTTTAAGTACGTTAGTTTGCCAATTGGACACTAATAGAGAAATTAAACAGTTTTTTTTTTTCCAAATTACATATAACTTCAAACTATATGCTGTTGGGTATTTAATTTCGTATAAAAAGCGTTTTCCTAAGCTACACACCGATCCAGTCCAAGCTTCCACCCGGTCCACGAAAGTTCTTATTCATCCTCAATGAAGATGTGAATTAAATTTATAGTTTGTCAATATCTTAAAATTGTATAAGAGACAATCATTTTACTTAACTAGTTTTCAGCATGCATGTGTTTGACCTAGATAAAGAGATCTAGCCCTCTCATAAATTGACAAAACAAGTGCATAATAAATAAATTATTCTCTCTGTAATGGCAGTTTAGGTGGTGTTTCACTCTCTGGTTCCATTTTCAAGGTTCGTGTATTTACCTTAGATTAGTGGTTGAAGACTTGAGATTTTGGTACTAGATGCATTTTTAGCAGAATTGCTAGGCAGGTAGCTTTAATAAGAAGTAAAAAGTTACATTCAACAGGAATAATTTGCACCTGATCAACCTGACCAAATTGAATCGAGAATCTTCTGAACTTAAGTTGGAGAAGAATTACGTAGTCTTCATGTGTTACACTTGACATCATGCTCCTGACTGGTTTACCTTCGGTTTATTAATTTTAGTGGAACATGAAAAGTCAATTATGTGCACAGTATCTATTTCATTTCATTTAATACCATACTTGTGAGCAGTTGCTTTGTGACCTCCAAAAATATGGGTATTTGAGTCTTTTTCTTTGGATAATTCGTCAGTTTTAATTTTTCCAGGATGCCAATGAGGAATCAAAATCGGTTACAAAAGCATCCGCCATGAAAGGTGAATGTTTCATCTTTTATATTGCCATCTAATGACTTTCATCTTTTATATTGTCTCCTTATTAATTGTATGAACTACAAACTGAGAAAGGCTCAATGGCTTTAGAAATTTCTCCGTCAATCAGATTTCTTTGGCCACCTAAAAGCCCCTTGGGACCCCTTGAAAGGCTAATTAATAAAAAAATACATACATACACACGCCGTGTATTAACATATAAAAATTAAAACACACATATGCCTCTTGTATACAACATATGTATAAAATAAGTGCTTTATTAGCAGCAGCAGCGAAAATAAGCCCTGTTCACATTAAATTTCGGGTAGGCTACACATGAATCCTTTT